>OY720633.1:78391322-79810837 GCA_963169105.1 Ceriagrion tenellum
TGCGCTAGTTTATGCAATATATAAATGAATGGTATTTATAAGGCTTGCATCGATCACAGAATATTTTTTTGTTAACTTAATCACTTTCCAAACTGATGATTCGCTCATTTAAATCCCCGATCCACGGGAGAAGAATATTTTGCAGCTGCGCGCACTAGGCGCTTTCTTTCTACATAAATAAAATACCTTGGAAAGTATTTTATGCGATATTATTGTGGACTGGGGTAGCTATAGAAGCTAATATATATATATAATATTGACAGCAGCAATCATGTCGATTCTGCTCACACGTTTACCCGAATCCAAGACCGTTATAAGGACCGTGGTAAAATGGCACTTTTCACCTCTTAAAGAGTCAAAGATGGGAGGCAGCAAGCTACGGACATGGTATTGCAAGATCTTTGACCAAATTTAAGTGTTTATATTGTGCATTGTATACCTGCCATAATTTGTTCCTTAGGTTCATGCCGCTTCAATATTTATCTATCGGAAATGTTTTTTCCTTTCCTCGTCCTCTAAATAAATTACTCATTTTGTTTTGGGCTTAAACTATTTGTAGCTCGCGTGCAGATATTAAAAAAATTGATTTTTTAACAAGTTTGCCAATTTTACTCAATAGCCAAATTCATTTTTATATGTCTAGAACTTGAAAAAAGGTGTATTGAGCTAGTTCATCCAGAATGCAGAATTTAGTGTATCTTGGCATGTCTGCAGACACCACCCAACTTAATTTACTAAAGGCTATTCAAGCCGTTCCGGGCTCGGTAAAAAAAATCGTTATCACGAATTTTTAGGTTCTCTAGGGCGAAAAATAAAATCCGATAGTTTTATTTTTTCCTTTGTATGTGTTTATCAATTAAAGTGGCTCTCCTGTAGAAATAATTGTTATTTAATTAGAATACTTATATAAAATTACCAAAGGTAGTGGCTTTTAACATCAAATTTTTACTTTCCATTGTTGTGTGACATGTTTAAAATTATTCAAGTACCGATTAATGTTCATTTAGTAATCATTAATCATTCTTTAATTTGGCTTAGTGTTATGTTTGATATTCAATTAAAAAATTAAGAGTGTTTGCAAAAATCAGTTTATGGATTTCCGAATACGATATATTTACGTGTAAAGTAAAAAATTTGTAGGACGTAGATTAGTCGTTCTTTGTAGTATAACATTTTAAGCCAGTCAGTATTTGATGTTTAGCAATCACAGCTGCCAAGAAACGTATACATAAGCACTACTATGTTATTGACCCAACTAGGTTCTTAAGATACTACTTTCAAAGTAATAAAAAGAAAAGAAAAACTTCTTGTTTTTACCGGCATTTTACAGCCCTCAACAAAGAAATCGTGTTTACCTCAATAGTGTAATTCAAAGGAGCTGCATGTTCTTTATGTCATTAGCGCCTTTGAAATTGCGTGCGCAGATGACTGTTAATTCGTATTTCCTAGCTGTTGAGAGAGCTTCTCATTATTGCTGTGTTTCCCCCCGTGGCAGTAGAGCCCTATTGCGTGACCTCCTTTCCGTTTATACGTTGACCTTAAGGCCAACAAATGCTTTTGAGCCCTGATGGGCGTGGATTGGCGCGAGCGAATTTGCGAGAGATTTTTATCTTGCTTTCCAATCCGCCCGGAGGTCGATTTGCATTTGAGTGTTATGCAAAGCGTCGCGACAGTGCAATTACGCTTCAAAGAAGCTATGGTCGCCATTAGGGTAAAGTGAAATGAGCTAAAGGCGTGATCATACCATTCAATTTTCCACTACATGAAGAGTAGGAGCCTTCATCCAGCCATCGAGAAATTTTTATTCAATCTCTTTGGCTATTAGTAAAGATACTGCTTAAACCGTCCCACAAGGACGCAGTATAAGCGGCGAGGCGTAAATTCTTGATAAATTTGTCCGGAATCTTAAGTTTTCATTTATTTTAAATTTGGTTTTTCAATAGATCACCCACTCCACTTTCCAATCACTTAAGTGCTATCCACATTTTCCCCAATTTTAACTGCAGCTCTCTACCCTTCCCTATCTAATACTAGTTCCCTTACCTCCTGATATCTCTTCCTATGCACTTTACTCTTTATTTGGTCCATAAACTCATTCCTCGGTCTTCCTCTGGGGTCTTTTCCTTCTATTTTGCCTTCAATTATGTACTTAACAAACTCATTTTGTCTCAGCGTGTGTCCAATTCATCTGGTTCTTCCTTTATCTGTGGTGTTCCGTATGGTCCTCTCCTCTTCTACTTTTCTCTATACTTCATTATTTCTTATTTTGTCCGTCCATTTTACCTTCATCATCCTTCCTAGCACCAGGTTTCGAATGCTTCAAGTCTTTTCTGGTCAGCTATTCCCAAGGTCAATGTTTCTGATTCATAGAGTGCCACGCCCCACATGACTGTCTTCACATACTGTTTCCTGGTTTTAGTCTCTGTGCACAGTAGTCGTCTTTTGTCTTCCTTAGTCATCAGCGATTATTTTTCCCATCAATTTCTCCTGTCATTATTTTTTCCGTCGTTAGGGCGTATAAATATTCCCAAAAAGTTCATTAGTCTAATGCCTCAAATAAATTCTATGACTGGCTGAATGTATACTACTTATCAGAAATCCGAGTTCTCGATTATGTAGCGTCAAAAATCTAGCACACATGGCGCAGTGGTGGAGTTTTTCTCATCGGTTTGTGGAAAAGAGGTCGCTAAAGCATTTTCAATACTTCTCTTTTAATGCCCGTTTAATTATCTCTCCAGGGATGTGATGTTTTTGATTGCCATATAAGAGAACTAGTTACGCTGCAACAATTTGGGTGGAATTTCTGCTCCAAAATGCTCCTTTTACTGCAAGGACTGTAAGTTTTACAGTTCAGGACTATTATTAGGACGCCAGCGTGTATTTCCTCAGACATGAACAGGTTGAGGCACATGGACTGCAGCTGCTACCTTCAAGCAGTAGTGCCTGTGACCCGCCTTTTGGGTACTGAGGTTAGGAAGTTATGATTTTAATGAAGAGAATGCTATTAAAAAGCGTTAAACCCAGCTCGGAACCCTGTGACACCAGCTTCCACTGCTTCCCCGTGTAGAGGATAATAGTTTTTGCTCTTTCACTCCAATGGCTTTACTGGGTATTCTTGAACTTTAAGAGTAAAATATTAAATTATTGAATAGTTTTATGGAGATTCCCCGACAATGGAATAAAAGAGCAAAGAACAATATTTTCAAGGTATTCTTTATTATTTCGAAAACTTTCAAAAAGCTTTGAACATATTGTTAAACTTAAGCCCATGGGGGTGACTGAAAAGATTCTCTGTAACTTTTCCGGCATGAAAATTTGACGATTCTATGATAAATACCTTTACTGAAAATAGCTTCTTGGAAATCACATAATGAACTAACCAGAATAAAAAAAATCAATTCTCTCTCTGTGGCTGTAACGGAAGAAATATAAGACTTCGCAGATATCATATATCGGTGCGACATTTTCATAGCTTTTTTATTATTTATAGTTGACTGCTTTAAAGCTTATTGTAATCGCTTTTAATATTAAAGGCAGTTGCCTTCATAAAATCATGAAATAAAATATCATTTGTGTTCTTATGGACCCTAATCTCCTGCTTGAATGTCCATCACAAGAAATTCTTCTTTGTTTTTGCGTATAATCTGTCATCTTTTATGCGAAGTTTCTCAAGTTGGTAACTCGTGTTGAAGTTTTGTTAGTTGAAGTGGCTAGCCTGCGCCCAAAATTAAATGTCTTATGAATGAACACAGCTTTTAAATAACCTTAGAGTTTCTTCTCCTTCAAGAGCCCTCAATAAAGGCATTCGTATAAAAAACATTGGGAACTGAAAACGTATTGAATCGATAGGTCAATCTACATCAGTGTGGTCCAAAATCAAAATTGAGTTTTAACATATATGTGTAGTGCCCTATGTTAGCTTTATATTACGCATATATCTTTTATGGCAGATTTTTTTAATTTTATAGCTTGATTTGGACTTCCAAAACGGATGCTTTTAGATATTAATGCTCGATTTAGTTCATCTATTGTAAAGGAGGTAAATATGATTCAAGTAAATAGTATTAAAACACGATTTATTTTGAGGTTTTTCATATACATAATCTTGGGGAAGAAGAGTAACATGACATTACCAATGGATCAGAGTAATCAGTATTGACACATGAATTAAGTATGGAGAAAATCGAGGTTACCATTAAATACAATACTAGAAAATGAGTTGCAACTATGGACATAACTTGCAGGTCATGTTTGAAGATTTGGTAAAAGGAGTTCTGAGAAATTGATTCATTACCTTACCCGATCTAATTTATTTCACTTTAATGAATAGGTTAATGATGTCTTTAAAGGCTTTGTTTTCCTAAAAGTCTAGTTTTAGAAGTTTCTCAATGCCCCATGAACCTGCTCGCTCGATTGCCCAAGATGGTCCTGGTATCTTTTCAAACTGTTATTGTGTAATAGATAGCTATGAAATAAAACAGATAGATGAAAAAATATAAGGACTTCAGCCGATTAGTCCACTAGCGTGATGAAGAAACAGGCAAGGAAAATTTATTATTTTGATGGTCAAAACTGGAAATGAGTTCTTTGAGGGCCTTTAATAAAAAATAGGAAAATAATTCACTTCGCCACAAAGAAAGAACCCCACTATATTAGTAATGAAGTGAATTACTAGCATTTTTGTCAAAAAATGAAAGGAAGGGATGTAGAGAGGCCAAGAATGAAGAAGGAGCTGAAAGCCAAAGGAGCGAAAGGGGTTAGCGGATAATTTTTCGGAGACGTACGCCCGTGGAAAACGGCGTTGCAAGTAACGGTAATGAGCGGGAACGAATTCCCTCCCGTTCCTAAAAGTTTTCGCGATATCTTTCTCCCAAGTCCATGTAAAGGTTGATTTTAAAATCGGTAAAGTTGCTCTTTGAAATTATCAAAACATTTAAACTATAGGTTTAGGTATATCTCAAACTTAACAGAAATAAAGCTGTTGGAACCTCAGCTGCTTGCTCTGTTTTAAATCCTGCGAATAAGGAGCACTGTTCATCACATTGAGGAGTATCAATCATCCGAAGTGATATAGACTAAGGCCCCGTAGGATAACAAAAGCTGGTAATACAGAGCGCTTAAGGATATACATGAATTGCAAAATAATAAAGACATATAAACAGATATGCTTATGCCCTAGTTAATTTTTTTCGACATTTTTGAGGTAAAAAGTCTCCGTGAATCGCTATTTATTGGCTTGTGGAACTGGTTTCTGAATTCTTACGTTGACATGAGAACCCTCGGAAAATACGGAATACAGGTATAGACACGGGGCACAGATAATTGAAACTGTTGTTGATTTTGCGTAGAGCTTTCAGACGAGTGTTTACACCTATCTGCAGAACTGCACGCGCCGACGTACATACCATGGCTGCCCCACCCTCACTACAGCTTAGCTTTGATTCAATGGTTACCGTTGTAGTCATAACTAATACCAATCTATGGAAGTTTAATATGTTAGAAACCTGGTAAACTATATTTGGAAATATAATTTACCAGTCTTCCTTCCCATATTTTTCAAATTCGTCAGGAATCTGAAAAAGCCAACGGTGCGACGCGATGTGGGGATATAAAGCATTAGAAATGGGAAAGGAAGAATGGGAAAAAGGGGAGGCGGAACGGTGGAGAAAGCCCGGAGATGAAACAGAAAACTCGGACCGCAAATGACGCGGTTCCGTGTCCGTGGGTGCGCTTATAAAACGGCAATTTTCGGGTCGGAGGTCGGTCGAGGCAGCGGAAGTTATGGGTGGGGGGTTAGTGGGGGGTGTAGGGACAAGCGGCTCGCTCTCCGAGTGCAAGGGGAATACACTGTAAATATAAAGCGAACGCACTCTCACACACACGTGTCCTCGCTCAGCAGTTTTGGGGTGGAGTGGAGGTCGCTCAGAAAGAAAAAAAAATAATAATAATAAGAGGATGGAAGCGGTTAGCGCTATCGTGCGTCCAGTTTTTATTTCAGCATCCCACACCCCTCTGAACATCGCCAACGTTTTTATGTGCGTGCGGGGAGTGGGGAGTCGGGGAGGGGGGGCGGGAAGCGGAGGACAGGACAGTGGAATGCATGGCAGCTCCGCCCAGGGTGGACATTGCCGTATGATAAAAAAGAAGAAGAGGGTTTTCACCGGAGAGAATGGGGGGTGTCAACATTTGCTGGGATCATGCAAGGGATGAACACTCACAGCCTTATGGTGGCGAAAGCTATATGTATTCTCTCTCCAATGAAGACTATCCTCATTAATTTTGTCCCGTCATACGTCCATGAAGTACCCAGAATCACATATTTATTACGTGAAAGGTGAATTGAAGCGAAGGAGGATGGAAAGACGCTTCTGTACATTAGTAGCGTGATCACTGGTTGACTTTAAGCCTTACTGTAGCTTTTACGTAGCTTTTAGGCTTTTTTATAGCTTGTCAGCGAAATAGAGACATGTTTTGATAATCCACTGAGTTATTGTACGATAGTTGAATTTCTGGTGACTTCTTTAAAGGTTTTTACTACTATATAGGAGTGTTCTAGATCCAAGTTCATAGATTCAGAGAATATCCCTGGTAGTACTGACCATAAGCAGTGGCTAGTATAATTTGACGTCTTCTTATGAGCGAAATGTAACTATAATATAAATATTTTCCTGTGAAATAACTAAATATTTATGGCTAATGCCCATTCACTCATACATTCTTTTGTGAAAAATCTCTCCAAGTGTGTCTCTAACACGCGACATATGGAATAGCCTACGAGGGTTTAATTTCGCCACCACCGAGACAAGAAGAAGATTAGTACACATTGAAAAAATCTCTAACTCTATGTTGAAAATTGGAAATATTATTTTTCTAAATATAGCTACTCTAGCCCTTTCAATTTTACGTCAGTATCAATTTATTGAATAAAACTCAAACACGTTTTGCGGTCATACACCGAATAGGTTAGTTGAGTTTTCTTGAATGGCGTCATGTTATATATGCATTATTTATGTTCAAATGTTGGGTATATATTGAGAAAATAAATATTAATTTTTTTCAATTCCAATATTGTACCTCGGACGTGCTATAAATTATCGTTCGCGGTCGCTGAAAGGAAAAAAAACTTTATTATTGACACATGCGCCCGGCTGCGCGGTTAAAATTCCACTTTCCGCAGTCCCGTAAATATTGCTGCAGCACGGGTGATATGAATGGTTGCTCGTAAACTATATTCCTCGTCATGATGTAGAACCCCTCGTGAAGGATACCCCCCATTAATGCGGGAAAATTATGAAGAGCCTGACGGAATGAAACTAAGCCGGCTGAGGTCGTCACAATGCGGATATGGTGCCGTGCCTACATGTGTCCCCGACGACGGTGTACACCTCTCTTGGCATGTATTTTATTTTGAACTACACGAACACGTTTTTAGAATAGGTAATACCACGGTTGCATGATTACCACGTGCCGTGCAGAACACAAAGTCGGTGTCTGTCTTTATATCTTTCCTTGGCGTTAAAAAGGTTTAACGCTGCAATGTTCGTCGCCTCCTCTTGCATTAACGATGTTGTTCTTTTATGGATTTGGTTGGAATTTTTGCTCTTTTAATTCATAAAATACTTTGCAATTACTAAGAGTTGCATGCCTAGAACTAATTTTTTTACTTATTCTCTACTCTGTTTTCATTTTTTAAGTAGTCGTATAGCGCAATATCTCTCTGTTGCTGGAAACAGTCGTGGGTTTTTATGTGGGAAGGGACGATATTATCCTCTCTCATTGGTCCCATGCGAAATCAATGCTTATGTATCCCCCATAACGCACAATAATTATATAAAACTGATTTAAAACTGGTATATCATAGATGCTCTAAATAAAGGGAGGAGATAGTATATATACCGGCCAAAATTGAGGAAACGACATTCGGAAGCTGAACCCCCACTGATGTTGGAGGACGAGTCGTTCTCCGAAATGTTGGGTCCCATGGACCTGCTCACCCGGTGGAAGACCCGAGAAACCTTTATCCATCAGACACGCCGGGAAAATCTCAGATCCTTCAATTCTTTAGAGTTTCGTATCGTTAATATGGATTTGGAATTTTCCCATTCCCTTAATGCTATAAGTAAAGTGATTTCCAGTATTCAATTCTTGTTTAATGTGTCAATTTCTCGTGAGCTTGACGCGTAACAAGAAAATTCCAATGTTATATAAGTGTTAAATACACGTTTTACGGGTGTTTGAAAAGCTTTCTAAAAAATGAGCGTATTGTTTGTTTTGCCTATGGTTGTAAATAAAATATTTCTTTAGTTGTCGATATAATAGAAAGTACCGTCAGAATGCAATTCAGCTTATCAGAAATTATACTTCTTTTGACAGGGAATGAAATCCATTTGTATGTGCCATAAGTTATGCCTTTCTTTATTTACCAATGAGATGCTAAAACTAAGGCCTGATTACTTTGGTCTTTCATTTCCGGTAGCAAGGGAATACCGTCAAGTGATTTAAAGACTATGATCAAAGTCCGATAACGCCATTGAATGATAGTTTATTTTGTCCAGTTTTGAACTGGAAAGTTGATGTCATCGCCAATGTACGCCCTATGTAGAAATAAAAAAAAGATCAGTGGGTCTTATCTTTAGTGGAAGAATATGGTAGTTTTTAAGGAATGAGTGAACTTAAATTGCCACTACTACTCAAGGTAAGACTAAATTTTCGCTCTGAAAATATATCGTGTGATAATTTTTCATTCAATCGTGTGAAAAAACGTTTACTTTAGATGGTAGCTGTATACAGGTATTTTGCTGAATTCAATGTCATAAAAATGTAAACATGGTTTTGTGATAAGAAAGTTATGAATAATTCTTTACACACGGTGGGATGGGATTTCAATATTTCCTTAAAACTAACGTATGAATATTAGGCTCACTTTATCTCAGAGTAAATTTACTGTAAAGGTTTCTTTAAGTAGCGCACTTCACATCTTAGGTTTAATCGATTTTCAATTATAAAGTGCTTTCTGAGTCAAAAAATACATTTGAGTTTTTAAAACCTGTATTCCTTGAATTAAAATGTCCGAGTATAGAGAGAAAAAGGCTTTTGAGCACTTTTTGCTATTGGGTAATATTTTAATGGGATAAAATTTGAAATACATTGTCCAAATATCGTTCTTTGTTGGGAAGAATTTACTATGCACCTCATCTCTCAGGTCTTTATCTTTCATCGGCAAAGCTCACTCAGTGATCTTCTGAATCAGAAGAAAGTCGACAATATATTTATTTGGAGTTATTTGTTGAAGTAAATATCTGAAGATCGTTAGATTTGTTCATTCTAACCCTGAGTCTATGTGTTCACTTTTTTTAAGGGCGCTTACCTTTATGGTGGGAGAGATTTTAGTTATCAGCTTCTTATGACCGTCTTTTGTTCCTTGATGAAGCAATTTATCTCTGTTCGTGTTGTGAAGGCTCAACTGTTTATTGCATGGCAGGAATAGTGATTAAGTCCGATTTATTTGTTTCTTCCAAAAACTTCACTGTACTGCGCGGATAACTAGGTCAGCCAATTACATTTTTACTGAGGATGACCGAGTGGTGCGCTAGGGTATTATGGCTTGCAATCTGGACAACGCGTGCTTGCGGTCACTGCGGAGTTAATGCGGAAAGAGACTCTGTAGTGTGTTTTGGAAAATTGTGAGCCAACTGATCAGTCACCAGTGGATTCAGATACACGATCTCTATCTCTTTGAGATTACCTTTTTATCCCAAATGAACTTTGACCTAACTATGTAAGCTTTCCAAATGATATGCTGTTTGCATTTCGTGGCTCTGTGGTGAGTTACAACCCCGTCTTTATTAGTTTGTTGTACAAAGGTCGGTTTGATTTTCAACCACTACTGAAGAAGGACAGCGGATCTCATCTTGCTCTCGTAATTGAGCAAATGACTCCAGATCTTGTGCAGTGGAATTGTTTTTTTTTATAAGTGTCTAAAATGTTGATACACGTGCGAGCCAAATATAAAATTTGGTCAATCTTCTTTCTCAAGTGAGACAATCCTTTTCATCTCAGTTTTGTTTCACCTCTTCATAGCATCATATACCATGTAGTTTCTATTTTCGAAAAAGTAAATAAAGCATCAAAAAAACAATTCAACTGTGAAAAACTCATCCATGATGACGTTGTTATTGTGCAGTGATTTGGAGGTTAAGTTCTTTTTAGATTTAAAATTCTTCAGTTTAAAAGGGCAAGTTATGGTGACCCTCGGATACAAACTCATTACTTATCTCTGTGGATATTACTTTCCTCGCATATTTTTTTGGAATTCAATAAATACCAAATATGCGCAATGAAAAATGTCTTTTCCGCCTAACATGCTTCTCTTATTGCGGTCGACAATAGGTCGAAATGTCACTTTTCTCTGAAATAATTCTACATAATGAAATAAGCCATAAAAATTTGTTTTTTGTTTCAAAATATTGATCGGAAATAGGTAAATATCGATGTAATTTGGTGATGATAACATCGATAACAGCCTATTTGTGTAACAATTTGTGCCAGAAAATGTGTTCAGCAACTTAAAAACTGATTTGTAAAAGTGTTTCAGACAAATTTGTGTTTAAGGAGACCCTGAGCAATTGGGTCAGTCACGATAAAAATAACGGTGACATTTTCCTGTTTTATCTGTGGAAAATTTGTCCAGATACATTGGTGCCCCACGCTTTAATTCTCTCGCCCGATTTACCCTTGCCAAACCTCCCACTATCCTTAGTTTTGAACCTCTCATCATTTCTCCTTCTCTCTCTCCCCCCGTCTCTCGTTACGTGACGAGGCTTAACGGGCACTTCCCTCGAGTATCGTCGGGAAGTGTGCTCCTCCCTTTCATTCCACCCCTCCCCCATTTCATTTCCCACTCCTCCCTTGCATTCTCACCACCCTGTTCTCACTCCGCTCCTCCTATTCTGCCCTTCTTTCCCGCCGCGCCGTGCTCCGCTTTTGTTTGCTCCGCGTGCAGAGAGCGACCCACTCTCTCCCTCTGGTGGCCATGGCTCCAATTAGCCCTCTCCCACTCACCCTTCGTCGCGGGGCGCCCAGGGTGTTAAGCTCCGCCGGGAGGAAACGAAGACTCAATGGGAGGTGATTATCGCGTCACCTCGCCCAGGACTCGACTCTTCCCTATCCTACCTATTTTCAAACCCCCTTCCTGGCCCTTGTTAGCGATGGATTGGTTTAAGTTTAAGAGATTTGCCGATGGCTGGTGGTCATTCACAACCCTAATACACTGCCAAACTGGTAGACACAAATACTCCTATATTCCACGCACCATTTGAGATTATAACGAGAACAACGCGCCACTAGACTCCTCTCTATGGTATAATTCACCTTTGTCCTCTCCTCTCTCTTTAACTCTATTTCCCTTCCATGGCCGGCGACCTAAAACCTCTTTGACAAGATTCTGCGCCGGCTTGCAAGTTATAATATTGATCGAAATCCCTTGCCTGAACAGATCGTATTAATTACAGAAATCTGTTTTGTTGAAGAATTCCGACTGCTGGATTTCACATTGATAAATTTGAATGGAAACTTCATTCACTCATCGGTCGTTCAACATTAAGACTGCAGCCCTCCACCCTTTCCTATCTAATACTAATTTCTTCCTGGACTTCCTGGTAGCTCTTACTGTATAATTTCATCTGTATTAGGTCAATGAACTCATTCCCGGGTCTTTCTTGTGGAAATTTTCTCTCTATTTTACCCTCAATTATGTTCTTCACAAACCCATAGCGCCACAGGGTGTGTCCAATCCATTTCTATTTCCTTTTCTATGTAGTGCCTCATATTGTTCTTTCATCTTCCACGCATCTGTAAACTTCATCCTTTCTTATTTTGTCCATCCATTTTATCTTCAGCATCCTCCTCCAGCACCAATCCATAGAGTGCCATGCTCCATACAAATGTTTTCACGTACTTTTTTCAAGTTAGTAATCCAATCTTCTTTGACTGGATGACAAACAAATATGATAATTAATATTTATAATAGTATGATGAATAATGCAGGGATTTAAAGAGGCTAGAAAACCTGCTTAATACCTGCAATAGACTCAATGATACGGGAAGAAGCGCAGGTTTCAATCCCGGCAGTGGTAAATATTTGTCAGTAGTATACTGATCATTACTTGGATGTGAATTTGTGGGCATTGCTAGTATTGTTCTCTCGAAATTGGAAATTATCAGCAAATTTTAATGGCAAAATGTTAAATTCCTTATTCATTTTGTTGGAAGCCCTGTTAATTCAAGGTTAATCAAAAATAAAGTGAAGTAAAATAATCGTAAATATTTGTAGTTATTTTTATGTCAACATAAAAAGATGGTTAATTCACATTATTCATTTACCGTTGTAGCTACTCTAAGGGGAAGATCATTGGCAGCCTTTGATGCGATCATTGCTTTCAGCTAGCTCCACTTTACTTCATTTTGTTTTCAGCTGGCAGCTTCTATTCATCCAAAATTCCTCATTTAAAGACCCTTCGTGATTTGCTTCAAGTATTCCACCCTTGTTCTTCTTTTCTGTAAATTGCAAATGTATTGCCACCTCCATTCTATTTCTGCTGAGAGTTATCTAAATGATAAACGGATTACCGTCCCCAGTAAGTGAAAAACTTCGGAAGTCTCTGAAGTTTCATCAAATGACTAATAATTTCCCTTGTAAGGGATCAATTCACATTTTGCCTCAACAACTTTAGTTCTTTTCATGCGGTTTGCTAGATGTAACTGAATACAAGAGTAATCCGTCTCAAATTTGTCGAATTGTAACATAGCCCTATTCAAAGTAATTACTTAGAAAATATCGGACGTTTTACTCTCATAGCGCGTTACAATTTGACATATTGACTTTCCTATTCAGATGAAAAAATCTATTTTCTCATATATGAAATGATTTTTAAGAGTCTAGAGCTTGGGTAATCAATATCAAGCTTATGGTTCTGATTCAGCGTGTTTAACAGCTCCTGGAGAACCATACTATGGCATTATTCACATTAAACCTTAAATATATTGACTGCAAGCCAAATGGCGCCTTTGCTTTTACTCACGTTGGAATAAAACCCCAACGGGGTAATAAAATTTCCTATTTCCAATCTTCATTTCATCCTTATTCCGAGAAAGCAAGGATTAAGTATTATTTCCTTCGCTCTACAGTCTCTTTTAATATTTATGTCAGCAGCTAATGTTAATGAAAACCACTTTAAAAATTAAAACCAATGTCATACTTTCCCAGGAAGTTGAAAATTTTATGCGTAGGATGGGTATTAAAATGGAAAAACTGGTATATTTTTTAAGTTATGAGGGATTGAGATTATTTTTCCGATATGAAAGATTGTAATTATTCTTTCATTGGTCTTATTCGATTTTAAGGACGGTGAAATATCCTTTCAAGGGTTTACAAACAACTGGTATATTTAATGATGGGGTTGAATTCATGAAGGCAAGGCCTTACGGCATTCAAAATTGAGGGAAAATAACAGAGACTTAAGAGTACATATCCTTGGACAATAAATTTTGGAATAAACGGATAAAATGATTCGTCTCAGATTCTAATTTGCCTATTGTTTGTAGGTCTAAGATGATGAAAGTATAGAATTTTAATTATGAGATATTTCTACTCATCAAGGTTGGCATGGACCGGATTTTGTCCTCAACGCCATGTTTTGTCTTGACATTGCCATATTCTTAATATTCTCGTTTTTTGTTTGAGAACTTCATCAGACCTCGCCACTTCTTTGGCCGCATGATATATGCCATATAGTTTCTTTATTAAAATCAACCTTTTCTTTTTCCAAAAAAAATACAATTTTACTTTTTCCTTAATTTCCTTGGAAATTTGCGAAAAAAATTGTTTTTTGTTTGCCATATAATATGCAATAAATAATAATCTCGATGTATTCAAGGGTGTAATAACCCTTTTGAAATTATTCGTATAAATGATATAATAGTATTGTTCTATCCGCGTGCTAGATTAGTAACTTTGAACTTTAAGCGGAAGGTGAGTTTTTGAACATTCTCTGTGGTAAAGCTCTTTTACAAATGCGATCATTTTTGTCAACCTTTTCTCCATGAAGCGTTTTTTCTTTTTAATTAGCTTTTGATGGTTGTTTCCACTGATGTACCAGCGTTTATGAATGTAAAATGAACATAGGTTGTTTACCTTTATAATTCACTGTTCTCTAACCTCCTTAGTTCGGTGGACTGTTATCCTTCAACCTTCTCTGTCAAATGCCTCTTCACCCCTGGTAGCTCTTGTTACGTACATTCATCTGTACTTGGTCTATTTCTCTCTTGGCCTTCCTCGTGGAAATATCTACTCAATTTTTGCTTCCCTAATATTATGCCTCTGGACGTGCCTAATCTGTCTGTTTATCCTTTTCTGCGTGTTTTACCACATGGCCCTTTCCTAATCTATTCCTTCTTGTACTTGAAACTTGATGGCTTCCAGAATAACTTCCAAGTTGTGTAATTTTTGCGAGCTCTACAGCTCACGTATTAAGATACAATAGTAATTCTATCATTGCAAAAAGACACAATGCCAACGTTATCTCGAATGCAATGATAACTCAAGACCGCTGTGCGGAATCTTTCACTACAAAGTTTCTATACTTTTTCTTTCTTGTTTATCTCTCTATATGATCTTCAGCACCAGGTTTTAAATGGCTCTAATCTTTTCTGGCCTGCTTTTAAAATGATTTATGCTTCCGACCAATAGTGTGCCACGCTTCACGCGAATGTTTATACAAACTGTCTTCTCGTTCTTAGTCCCAAATTATTTGAACTCAGTAGCTACTTTTCCATCATGGACGCTTTCTTAGTCAGGATTATTTTACACGTGTATTCCGCTGCACCTCTTCCATTCCACGTCATGGTATTTCCGAGATGGGTGGAGAAATTTCTCTCCTCCCAGCGTGCTTCAGCATTTCTCTTCCAAAATCCTGGATTTTGGTCTTCTTCTTATTTATTTTCATGTAATGTTCTTAAAGAACTTAGATAGTTGATTTCCTCGATCTTCAAAGATCATCACGATTTCAAGATATGACTGCGATGTTATCTGCGAAGCAGAGCAAGTTTATTTTATCTTTTCGCCTTAATGCCGTTGGATCCCGGTTCATATGCTTCTCATATTCCCTCATCCAAGTATGAGTTGAACAGTGTTAGGGAATGGGTTTATGCTTGTCTAACTCCCATTTTTTATTTTACCTATTATTTTTTCTTCCCTCTCTAATTTGCATTGTTACGACTCACACCTCGAATGGTTGGTAGATTATTACGCAATTGTTATTATCCATCCTGAGTACAACCAGCATATCTTGTTCCTCACAGCGAAGTTGAAGGCTTTCTCAGAGTCCACAAAAATCACATACATTGTCTTGTACGCATATAATTTACCTTACAAATAATAAAATACTTTAGGTCTTCATTATACTGTTCAAACTTGCTCTGAGTTAATTATATTATATATTTTAATTTACAGCAAATGGGCCTAATAAATTTTTCCTTTCGTGTTTTTATTAATTTTTACCAAGAGGAAACACCGTTAATGGCTAAAAGTAAACGAAAAATTGGCGCTCAGTTCATCAAAATTTAGCCAGATATTTCCCATTTATTTTAGCAAGTAGCTCGCCGGAAAAGGGGGACATTTTTACTTTCTCACATGCACCTAACGCAAGTGCTTACGGAAGCTAATCATATAACAGCTTTATGTGAATAAAAGGACTGTTTTTCTGGAAGAATTATGGATAAATTAATGACCCCTTACGCATACTGAATTCTCGGCCCATTTACCAATGAAGCTATATTGTGGTGTGACAGAATTTTAGCGTCGTTAATTCACACTGCTTCCCGAGGGCGGGTATATATCCGGAGCATCGGTGGAGTGGCAATGAAATGTAGCTTACATTTATGGGGATTATAAGTGGAATAAAGGCTCCGAAGTGTAATATTAACGCTTTACGTGGTGGAATAAAAGAGGATTACCAAGGACCAGTTTATAAAATTTTAAAGGAGACAAACCCACAAAAAAGGTGAAAATACTGGAATGAGGGCAAAAAAGCTGATGCTGATGGGAAAAAGAATATACAACGGCATGTACGAGATATTGGTAATCCAAGGATCACAGGGGATATTGTATGCAACGCAAAGAAGAATAACAAAAGAAAAAGTCCGAGATTCTGATACAAACGTGCAAAAACGTTCATTGTTACTTAGATCTAGAATATATAGATATATATACCCCCTAGAGTGAAGGGAACCAATTGCATTCGGCAGCATAAATATTTCTACTCATGTCGAGACACTCTATTTTACTTGCCTTGTGCATTAATATTATTTATAAGATATGTGTTTCATAAATGTAACCCATGATCATATACCCTCTGTTTAGGTCGGTGAAGCCCTTTTCCCTTCAATCATTTTTTTTAATCACCTGGCTCAGCCCTCTCACCATATCATTTCAGCTGCTCTCTTAAGTCTTTTGTAAATTTTCTTTCAGCTAAACAGGTTTCATGTCGGAAGACGTGTGTGTGTGTAACATATATATATATATATATATATATATATATATATGTATATTATATATATATATATATATATATATATATATATATATATATATATATATATATATATAATATGTTTAACCACGCATCTTGGCTAAGTATGCAAATAGTTAGGTTTCTTCTACGATTGACATATGCCGTTGAAAATTCGATGGTCGCAATTGGTAGCAATGTGGTATACACACACACATATATATATATATATATATATATATATATATATATATATATATATATATATATATATATATGTATATACGACCTAACCGTTAACCACACCGGTCCGGAGGGCCAGGAGACGCAGTATGTATTTCCGCAGGAAATACATACGCAATGTGTATATACATATATGAGTATATATATATATATATATATATATACTCATATAAATGTTTATACAGAAAGATAGAAAGAAAGTGGATAGGAACACGTAAAATTTACAAACACAATGGTGGTGTGAAGATGAAATGATGGCCGATTCCAAGCAGAAAAAATTCGACTGGACCGGGAATCGAACCACGGACCTTTGGATTTCGCGTCCAATGCTCAGACCACCAAGCTACCCAGTCTACTAAGAAACCACTGGAATCGGCGGGGGGTTTATACGAACAAACACTCCCCAGGGCATGACCCACGAGAGCGGCCAATAGATGGCGCGCGGGCTGCCGCTGAGCGGTCTGAGTGAATGGATGAACGATTATATATATATATATATATATGTATATACACATTGCTACCAATTGCGACCATCGAATTTTCAACGGCACATGTCAATCGTAGAAGAAACCTAACTATTTGCATACTTAGCCAAGATGCGTGGTTAAACGGGTGCATTCTTGATTGTACATGTACATTGTACATTGGCATGAGACTGCTGGTCTCTTTTCTCTTTCTGAGACAACACCTTAGTTTAAATGGTTATAATTCTCATAAGATTCGTTTGTGGATACTTTGAAGAAAAAAATTTTTTACTTATTTCCTTGTTTATTTGTTCTAGTATTTTATGCGCTATATCATCTCGCGCGTATTCAAAAAAAATATGGTGTCAAAAAAATATGGTAAGTTTTTAATCAAGGTATCCCTGTTGGTTACGCTTGAATCGTTTTAGTGGTGAAGTACTTTTGTGCTCTACTCGTGGAATTCGAATTCAAAGCAAGCTCGGTTTCCACGTGACACAGAAACAGATCCTAGCGAAAATAAGAGGCGTGTAGATTTCCCAACGTTGAGGGCAAAGTTTGGCCGCTGGGATACCGGTGGTAAATCCACAATTACCGCTGTGGCCTGTCAATTCATCTCGATTGCCACTACGCTCGTCGCCGCAGTGCTATCATTTGTTCTGTCTGTATTTATTGGCTCCTCATCTCATGTTTTCCCGTTCCATTTGTTTTTCCCTCTGTTTAAAACTCTTTTGTCCCCACGTCACGTCCTCAGGCACACAGCGTAGAAACCATCAGCTGACTGGTACAAGCGAAAAAATTTTATGCTTTCATTGCATGAAAGGCTTCATACGCAATCCACTGCAGTTCAAAAATCTCATGGTTTGTCCCCATTTTTTTGAATCTATTCAACATGGAAAACAAATCATAGCTCCCATTTGCATTTTCATCTTCCTTAATATAACTTTCAGGCAGTTCCGTCATATACTATTAGATGAAAAAATGTAACCCAAGCAGTAGATAAAAACTTATTATTAGAAATGATTAAAAAAAACTCTTTTCTCTTTCAGATACAGTTAAAAACTTATGATTGATACAAGATAATTTTATTCTAAAGGAGAAAGAACGACCTTTCTTAAATTCTCAACCATACTAGTCCATTCTAGCCGTGCATTCTGGGTCAAGTTAAGATATTGTGCGCGTATTTTCCTGATCTTTTACATTTACTTGTCTAAACCCTGGGAAGCTGATGGCATTATATCATTAAATGTTTTATTGAGATGTGCTTCATTAATTTGGGGCATTCTGAGATGGATGAAAATTTCAGGAATATATTTCGTACTGAATGGAAAAAATTACTAAAGGAATGTTGTGGGTGGGTTGTATCAAGAAGACAATGTGAGGGTCTGAAATAAAGTTATATAAATTAAGTAGGCGATTAGTTTAGCCTTTTCAAATCGGGTTTTGAATTATTAACTGCCGACTTTGATGTTTCCTCTGACTAGCCATCTAAGGACGAATTAAATATAAGAGCTGAGAAATGGTTTCATTTCCCCTAAAAATTAATTTTATTAGAGAGATATTAGCTATTTCTTGTCTCATATCTAGCATAGATGAGTGTTTTCTGCTTAATTATTTAAATATATGTGATCCAATTAATTTTTCCATTCATTCCTGCTATAAGTATTATATTATCTACTCAATCTTAGGAGAAATATTAAAAGTTTTCCTTTCCTTATTTTAAAGGTTTTGTCCGTCTGTTTCCTTCGTCGTCCTCTTCACGTGGTTCCTGCAACCTCGGAGGAAGTCCTTTTTTCACCGTTCTGCGGCATCTAGCGGAGAAACATGGCGGCTTTTGTGGCGAAGCAGATGGTCGGCAACAAGCTGAACGCCGTTAAAGGTGAGTGTGGCCCAACGGCAAAGTGGAAAGTACCAAACCACAAACGGTCGCCCAAGTAGTACCGTTCGAGGAAATTAAAAAGAGCCAAATGCAGTATCCTCTCAGCTGAAGGAGAAATGTTTCATTTTGTTGTTCTTAGCTCTTTGCCGAACGCAATTTTGGCATTTATTTAGTTTTGAAAGTAAATAAACGTTAATCTCCCATAGAGAAAGTATTAAAATTATAGTTAATGTCAGGTGTCTGGAATATTGAAGTTTTATTTAAGGTAAATGCTGAAGAAATATTGAGATATATTTCATTCATAGAGAAAATAAATCTGGCACTCTCTGGAATATTAGTGAAGTAATTTTTAGAACTTACTTCTCGCTAGCTCGAGTGATTAATATCTATTGAGATACCAAGCCGCCTATATAATGGTTTTACATCCTCATTTGAGCAGGTAGCCAATCATAATTTTGACACTATTTTTCTGCAGGATATATCCCATTCATCATTATATCTGACTAAATTGAAATTTCTAAGGCAATTAGACTCGATTACAACTATAATTATATTATTTTACACGAACGGATTTTCAATTAAAATTACTCTTTCCTCAATCAAATTAAATTTATTAGGTACATATTCTTACCCATCTTCACTTCGTTGTTATATAAGCATTCTTAAATCGTTGAAACCGCTCATGAGTTGCTTCCGTTGTATTTCGGTCAATTCTTTTGCTGGTTCATATTATGATACATAATGGTGGTCATTACTATTCTAGAATATCCTTCGCTCTCTAACTCATCAGTACGTTGAACCACAATGTTTTTATGGCGCCGAATATGCACAACCTTTATGACTGAGCATAATGATTTTATACCAGGAGTAAGTCGTGTACCCAATTGTATCCTATTCCTCTTGGTCAATCCATGTCAAATCCTCTTAAGATTTCTATTAAGGTTAGTTTCAGTGATATTTTCTTCCACCATGAGTCCTTTCAGTTTATTTCACTCATTTTATATTTTTCCCATGCTTCGCAAAGCCTCATTCCGTTTCGTTTTACACTTTCAGTAATAAATAATCAGTTTGTGTTTTGTGATCATCTACATTTTGCAAAACTGTTTCAAGTCGGGCAATGATGATAACTGGTCAAAATGGGAAACAATTTTCAGAAACCTGTCTAATGTGTACTGTCTGTAAAGGGGTTAAACTAGAGAGAATCTTATGGTCTTATTGTGCAAGATATTACCTTTTTCCTGGTAGCTCGTGCATGCGTTGTAAAAAATAGTTTTGGCATAATTCATACGCAATCCAGACTTGCATAATGATATGAAAGTGTTTTCATGGTTTTAACGTTATATTAGTCGGGTTTTCAAGTGAAGTATATTGTAAATACTTCCCTATTTATTCCCTAAAATATTATATTTTAGTTAATTGAATGGTATAATGATAAATGAAATTATTTTTGCGTCGTATCCCTATTGTATCATGTAAGATAGAGAAAAGTTTCCACGGAGTAGAATATATTAATTTCCTATCAGATTAGTTTATCCTGGAACTTCCGTTTTCTTGTAATTATTAAATCCACGGAATACTCAGTATTTCTTGCTCGTTCCCTCTCAGCGTTTAGGCCCAAGAGAGGGGGTAAAGAGCTCGGTTAAGCGTAGCGTGGAATTTCCTTTTTAGAATCAGGTCACGAATTTCAGGGAGCTCTGACTTTCAAACTACAAGTTTCCTCACCACCGCGCCGCAGAGACACTGCAAAATTAGATCTGTTTGGAAGGTGACTCGTGGTTCAACGCGATCTCTCACGGAACAAGTGGTTTGCGGGAGAAAACTTTAGAACGCAGCCTTGAAAGACTTAACGCTGGAGTATAGGTTCATGCATCATTTGCATAGGAAACCACAGTTTTCAATCCAAGTGTAGGTCGTGTTAAGTGTGGACTGAGCTTACGGCGCACTTTGGAATTCATCGGGGCAAGGAAACAAATTCCTTTTTGCCTGTCTCTAGCGGATTTTGAGTGCATGCTGGTATCAATAGAATTTCCACTTCTTGGTGAGGGAAAGGTCGTTCTGGTGTGCATAACGTATTAAAACTAAGATATTTGTCCACGGTAACACATCGCTCTACGCATGAGACACACATTACTTGTGAAATTATTCTCATTAGCCTCGAAAATTCAGGGGTGGTGGGAAGCACTCAGCGGGTGAATTGAAACTAACTGCACGTGACGCTGTCTCAAATACGTTATTTCTTTTTGTTTTATCATGTCAGGTTAACGTTTAACACAGGATAATGTGGTCATTCCGTAATTTTGATGTTTACTGACTTTTCTGATTTTGAATACTACGTTAGTCCGTTAGTTTATGAGAGCATAATAGATGGGATATGTAAATGAGTACGTTTATGTCGAAAGGCTATATAACCGGAAGTTATAAAAGTAGAGCTAATTGATACGCAAAAACTGGCTAGTTTAGAATGAAACGGACAAATTGAACGGCATTTTAAAAAATTGAGAAATTGACATTTGTCTCCGTATTCGACCGTTCTGATATGTGAACCGGTGCAAAAGTGGCGTCGATTCTAAAAACTACTAAATAGTTATATTTTTATATTATTATCCCAAATTTATTTCATATTTTTATGAAATTTAGCCATCTTTATCAGACCTGTGGAAGGTTTTAATGAAATCGGGTGCGCGGAAAAAATTCTACTTATGGTCTCCCATAAAGGTGGATGTAAAAAAGCTAGTTCATCTTTTACTGATGGCAAACTTGAAAAGTAATTTTTTTTTAATTGAGAAAGTGAAATTTACCTCCATATTCGACTATTAAGATATATAATCGGTGCAAAAAATGGCATCAATTCTAAAAAATGGTGTATAGTTATATTTTTTATTTATCAACCTCACTTTCTTTTATACGTGTTATTAAGGAATTTGGGCATATTTATCAGGCTATTAGAAGATTTTAATAAATGTCGGTGTGCAAAAATGAATTCAATTTATGTTCTTACATGAAGATGGATGAAAAAGAGCTAGTTAATCTTTTACTGATGGCAAACTTGAAAAGTTATTTTTTTTAAATGAGTTGACATTTACCTCCGTCTACGGCTGACAAGATATGTGAACCTGTGCAACAACTGACGTCGATTTAAATAAAATGCTGCGTAATTATATTTCCCTTTTATTAACCCCACATTTTATTTGTGTAAATTTCTCTGGCTCGCCACCGGGTATTTACACCAATGTTATTCGCCGGGAAAGTGTATAAACCACATTTTATTATTAAGGAATTTTGCTATCTTTATCAGTCCTGTGGATGGTTTTAATCAAATTGGGTGTGCAAAAAAATTCATGTTTATGTTCTCATATAAAGGTGGATGAAAAAATGCTATTTCATCGTTTACTGACGACGAACTTGAAAAGTTTGAGGAAAAGATTTTCGATTGTTATTGCACCAAGTTTTACGACACTGGGACATTTAGCCTTCCCTGCCATAAAAACCACCCCCACCATTGACGGTTGCAACGAAAACACCCGTGCACTCTCTTTTGTGAAAACGGTGACTAATCTCTCCACCGAACTGAACCGCAAATAGTCGATCGATCAAAAAAATCATGGCGAAGAATAAAGGTAAAAAACGGAATGGTTCTGAAGTCGACACCCTCAGAAAAGACCAGAAGGATATAAACGACTGAGCGATTGTCTACCGTTAGCTTCTGCTTTGAGAACAGGGCGTGGAAAAGCGACAAAAATAAATGAATCAACACAAGAGTTTCATTTCGTTGGCTCCCTTTATTTTATCTTTTTTCCCCCTTGGCACTTCTTCCCTCCCATTCCTCTCCGGCTAAAACAAATGACTAGGCCATTGTGATCTTTTTGCTCGCCAACTTTTATTTGTTTCCCTCCCCACCATTTTACTCCAAGGAAAAGGGATTGCGCGGGCGAAGAAGGAGAAGAAGAAAGTAGAGGCCGTTAAGAAAAAATATATAAAAAAGAAGCTTTCGGCGGGGAGGAGGGGGGGGGGAGAAAAAATTCGGAGGAACTTTTCTGTTGTTCTCCATCTTCGGGTGTGGCAGCGTAATAGTCCAGGCAACCAGGGGTCGTTATCTTGCTCTCCTCGCACGATGCCCTTTTCTTGTTTTCCATTCCCTCGCGCCAATCACGTTGTATTGCATCCAGCTCTTAAAAAAATTCCAGCGTTTAAAACTCATGCTCATACATATTTATTTGCGCTGATGAGTACTGCTCGGGTCCGTGCACACAGCAAGTGATGAAAAGTATGAGGATGCAGTTTTTGATCATTTGCCAGTTGTGAATCTGAGTAGTACTATTTTATTTTTTCATCGGGAATGTCAAATGGAATCCTCGACTATCTATATAAGTCAGGTGTCATTTTCAAACAATGTGAGCTAGTGATTGTTTTGACTTTAATATCTCGACTCTTTACTTAAAAAATACGTTGCGCAATATTTCACTCTGCACGAAAAGAGCAGAAACATGTACGTCGGGGCAATGAATAAAATTGTACTCCCAGAGGAATTGTTATCATTTTCAAAACATTCGTGAAACATAGTGGCTTGCTATTTATTTCTATGCGAGGCGTTTGTTCGTTTAAACTGTTTATGCGTACGTTTCTGAGTGTGTGTTTGCAGTGGGAGGGGATCAGGTGGCTCCAAACCGTGGTCCTTTTTTCCCCGTTTACCTGCGCAAATAGCGGAAAGCATCTGAGTAGGCCATCTCATTCGTGTTTTATAAAAACGTGATGACAGTAATGGGAATTTTGACCGGCCAGTTTATCTTGGAGAAAACAGCGAACAATGCACGTAGGTAGCTGGGAATTGTTTTAAAAGCAAATATCGTGGTTGAATATTTTATTGCTATTAGGTCATACAGAATCGGCGTTAATACATAACATAATTAAGGTCGCAATGATGTTGTTTTCTATTTTCTTTGAAATTCATCTAGTAAAATTATTGAGAAATTAAGTTTTAAATGATATGGCTTCAAGGTATTTGATTCTATCTCTGACCATAATGTGTGGGCTCTGTTAAAAACTTAGTTGTTGCGGATTCAAGTATTTATAAACTGGTTGTGTCAGACGAAACTTTGTGGAACTTGCTAATGATAGTGAAACTAAAGCTGCGACATAGTTATTTCACATGAACTTTATTGACGACCTAGGTTTTGACTGACAAATAGTGACGGTTAGATACGTGGGAAATTCCTCTGAGAGTATGGGGAGAGCTGTATTTTAAATCTTTAAAATGTGTCAGATACATTCATACTTACATTTATAATATCTTTCATCGGAGAAATTTCTTTATGTCCCGGAGTAAATACTGGGAAATCATATTACGAAATTCTTGAGCCAATGTAAAATAACATCGTCGATGTGAAACCTAGAGCTAGGCATATGTAAATGAAGTTTAAGAGGCTGCCGGCTTTATACGCAAAGGAGCTGGTATCAATAATTCATCCATCAAAAGCAATATGTAATTGAGTTCTGGGAGGAAAAATAAACGAGGCGATTAATAATTGACGCATTATAAAAGGGAGGGGAAGATAACTTGAGGTAGCAATAAAAGTGAAAGCTATGACTGAAAAAAAGGTTCTAAAGTTTTTACGTCTCGGTGCTTTTGGAGGGGTTTACCCTACTTTTGATGCGACCGTCGTGTTTTTAATCTCTTAACTGAGAGGCAGAATTTTAAAGCTTATCCTCGCTTTTACAGCCTTTTCGGGAAGAGCCATATAAAGCTCTTAAACCTCTTTGCATCGTCATGCATCTAGCTCTTGAGAAGGGCAAATGTAATTTTATGCTTTACCTTCTTTTATAACAATTTCTTGGTGCCAGCAGCTATTAAGATCGCTCTGCTAAGATAGTCGTTCGCTCTCATAAATATTTTCCAAATGTAGAACGGCCAGTCGTTGTCCTTCCGGAAAGCCGCGGCCCCTTGTAAAGAATTTTAAAAAGTTCTCTCGTGCTATAAAAATTGCAAATTCTTCATCACATACTTTTTAATTCATTTTAACTCACGAAATAATTTACTTTGAATATATTTTACTTCGTAATGGTAGGTTTATTATGTCTGAGCGTTTTAAAGTGCGTTCTGCTCGTCTATCACGTAGTCACGGATAAGTCGAGAATCCATAGGCACAAGGCTTACAAAGTCTCTTTGATATGAAAACATAAACTGCATTTCCCATTCCCGAGCTTTGCAAATCCGAAAACTTTTAGCCCTAACCCTTTAATATTTACGACATCATTTCTTTGTGACACAGGATTTTTATATTAATAATTTGTATCAAAATATGCTTAACAAGATGTGGTTCAAAGGATTTGTGAATTACCGCAATAATTGCGAACTCCCTTCATGTAGTTTTAAGAGAGCCATCATATGATAAGGGATAGATAGTTGTCGATATTATTGTGGATTTAAACCCGACTCAAAATCAGCCAACTCTCAGCTAAGGTATTCCATGGGCAAACATTTCTCCCCACGGGCGGAGTTATATATCGTACTTGTAGTACTCACCACATGGGATGGTTAAATAGGGATCCGCATTCCATTGTAAAGTATCGGCTATGGACGAGATAAAAACTTCATTTTATGACTCTATGCCTTGTGTGTATGTGATCATAGAGTGTCAGTCTATGTGGGGTCATAATAATGGTGAAAAAATCTCCACCATATCCAGGACTCAAATTACGGTTTTGCGGTAGAAAACCACTACCGACTGGATTCTCTGCTCCAACCCGATGCAAGCAGTGTCACCATCGGACGAAACCATTTGTCGAGGAACTATTTGTCTCCACTCCAGAAGAGAAGCGCTTTCATTGTAGGGAAATAAAATTAAAATAAGAATTTCCAGTAGATTTTTTGTCTGTTTTTATTTAACACATGGATTAGGATCATGAGATAAACAGAGAAAATGGGTGAGATTAGCTGAAGCTGTTATTGAAACTTTCAGACCGGGACTGGGAAGAAACTTTGAAAACCGAAGATGTACATTATTTCAACTTTGACAACTTTAAATTGGCCCAGAATGTTTAAGTCATTTATGACCAGAAACCTTTTTTTGTTTGCAATTTTGATGAATTTTTGATATTTTACTCATATGGTCACCTAAAGTACTCTAAAAACATTTTGGTGATCATGACTTTTAACAAAACAGTGATGACTAGTTTATTGCGTTAAAGTTTGCGGTTCGTACAGAGCGTCATACACTTGACGCGTCAGGGTATAGCCATGTGGCTGCGGTGGGAGGAAATGGGTTAAGATCCCTTCTGTTAAGACAAGGACTATTTCCTAATAACCTAACTTGAACCAAATGCAGAAAGTTCACCACATTTAAATTCTACTCCCGTTTGTATCGCAATAACTTTGCTCCTTCTCATTACGGTTGCATGTTTAGATCTCCTATATTAAAATTTTCCGATAGATTCTCCTCGTATTTGAATTTAATTCCAGTTTGCATGCTCGATATCGAAGTGCGTAATCGTGCCTAAGCACGGTGATCAAATGGAGGAGAATTCACACGAACCGGCTGTGAGGCACGACCCGGGAACAAGGGATGGGACTCGACGCCGTGTCGCCCAGGTGCCCGCGCCAACGTGGTTAGAAATGCGCACTCACATTCGCCGCAATCAATCGCTCCCCGTGAGTGCCAGGGACGCGCATCATCCATCTGAATTCCGCGGTGCTAATGGCATTCAACCGCCTCGGTGCGTCGCACCCACTGCCAGACGCCGCCGCCGATCCCTCATTGTCTCGGAATTCCTTCCGCGAAATGGGGAAGCCAGCGAGAAGTTCCATTTTCGAGGGAGGTAATCCCCTTCGAGTTCACTCCTCCTCCAAACTTTAACTTCCCCCTCCCACCCTCTTGCTTAACCTCCCAAGGCTTTTCCCATCCCCTCTTACCCACCCTCCGTGCATGTGACTCCTACATCCCCGCCCACTCCATCCATATCTCACATCGGCTTTGCTCCGGTTCCCCATCTTGCACCGTCAAAATCCTCACCCCTGCCGTTCTTCAACTCGCCTTCCTCCTCCACTCTCCAAGAGCACGTTGGATTGTAGATATAACAGCAATTTATGGACGGCTCTCGGGCAGGAGGTTGGCGCATACATATGTATACGTTTATCGCGTATTCGAGATGGTAATCATTCCGGCTCCTGAGGTGATAGAAGTGTCTGAATAACGTTTCTATTCCGCGCCTTTTAAAAACACCTCAATCGGTTCAGTGTGTGCCCGTCTGGGACTGTTATTTTATAATGACTCAGCTATGCTGTCTTCTTCACGCTGATGCGTGAATTTATTGCAGAGTTGTCACCAGTCAATTCAATTGCTGTATACAATAGATATTTGAGGTTTTATGAATCACGGAGTGAAAACCCCTAATCCTTAATAATTTTTTCGAATGCTAATACATTGAAACTAAGCTTTATTACTTAAATCTACATCTACTTATTACCCTGCAAGCAACAACAAGGGTGTGTGGCAGGGGGTGAATTATCATCAACATGAACTACAGTGAAGGAATTTACTTTACTTACATAATGTAACTTTTAACTTAACATAATGTACTTTAATTTACTTACATAATGTAACTATGAAACGTGACATAAGAGTACATATCATGATGTTAGCACTAATCGGCAGATTTAGAAAGATGCATTAAGATGTATATGAATTTATAACCTACACTACTTGTCAAATAACTTAATTCAAAGTTAAAATATAGCCATCTTGGCTCTAATATATCGCGAAAAAATCGAAATTTTAAAACTTTTTGTTCTACCATCTAAATCCGTTATTTTATGCTGATAACATATTAATGCTCATATTTAACGTTCGAATACTCATTAATCGTTTGCACACTATGCTGCAAAGATTCACGAAGAGTTAGTATCATTTTTCAGAAAAGTTCTGCATGTAGGAAGCTAATTATTACTTAATTGTCAAAAGGCGCTATTTCTTACCTCAATGAAAAACTTATAAACCGGTGAAACTTGATGCAGTTTGTATGAAACCATATTCAGGGAGTCAAATGGCAACATTAAACTTATCATTCTTTGAAGCTAAATTTCTCCACATTTCTGGGCGATTTATATGAAGCTATTGTGTTTCAAGTTGACTCTTAAATTTTATGAAGGCTTTTTGAACTCACGCCGTCTCATTGACAGAACTCTTGTCGAAACGGGACTATTTTCCCGATTGCTTACGTCATGGAATAGGGATTTGTTTGTTGCTCCATCCATCTTCACATCACGCTGTAATGTGTAGACGAAAGTGATACATTGGAGCGGAACGGGATATCCTATAAGCCCATCGACGTGAGTTACCACAGTGAAAATATGAAATTCTTTACGGCGCAGCATATGGGTGTAGACATGGGGCTCCTCCTTCGTAGTCATGGGACTCCCTCCGTTTTCCATCCCAAGAGCCGCACCAGATCGTGTTTCCCGTCTTCCCAGAAAACTCCCCGTCAAACAAGGCGCGTAGGGGGAAGGGGATTCGGCCCAACCATTCTCCCACTTACCCTACCACTCGATCAAGCACTCTCTCCCCCTTTTTTCGGGCACCAATTTCGCAAAGCCCTCTCTCTCACACACGCCTTTTCTCTCTTCATCGCCTCACGCTTCTTTACCAATCTTCCTTCGGCGTCTTCACCTTCTCTGTCCCCATCTTCTCAAGCTGCCAAACCTTTCTCCAACCTTCTCCATGGTTGGAGAAGACCTTCTTGAACGCTAGAATGAAGCATCTTGAGATTGATAGCCCAGTGAGAGATGCAATTTCGTAATATGAATTATCATTCATAAATGCAAACAAAAGTTCATGAAAAATATGACGAAATGATCATGATCATGTGTGGTATTGAAAACGCTCAGGAAGCTGGAAAAATTTAGGACAATTTTTTCCAGCCAAGTGGAAAAATACGCGTGAAATCGTTTAATTTGGTCGTGATATAATTTTGCATTAACTTTCGTAACTTTGTCGTTTTAAATATTAGCGACCACGCTGCACAATAATTAGTGCTTATTGGCTTAACTTCCATATTTTTATTTTTGCATATTTTGTGATTCTCTCCCAATTGTTTTCTGACGTTCGAGTTTTTTAGTGTTTTTTAAACAACTTTCATTACAACTTTATTGTAAAAAGTTGAAAATAATTTGCAGCCTTTGTTGATAGAAAATTACCGTTTTATTATTTACTAATTAGTTACATTTTTATTTATTATTTGGTATTTTTCTTCAATATAGTATAAGGAATTAACAATCTATCATACCCTTACTTCAACACCCCTGGGAGCAACGAAAACAGTGTGTCCCGACGGCCAAATTAACGGGTAATAACAGAACTTCTTCTGATTTGCTGGATTACATATATGTGCAAAGATTCTGTGCTCTTGTTTAAATATTTTACGTCATATCTATTGATCTCAAAGAAATATCAGCATACTCATCATCATTTATTTCATGTATATGTTGACCAATATTTCAAGAGAAATTAACTAACTAATTATTTAAACAATTACGATAAAATGACTACAGATTTTATATTCGTTAATAAAAAAAGTTTTCCTCAAGATAAATTAAACAGTTAACCCAGAAACAAATGAACGAGAGTATACCTGGCACGATCAACTGGTAGCAGAAAATAACAGAACAGTACGCCAGTTTGAGGATATTTGGGGCATTAATAAACGATTAAGAAAATAATTACAAAAAACCGGCAGTTTACCACCGGCAATGCATCGTTGCCTTCTTAAAAATTGTGGTTTTCCTCCCGGAAATTCTTAAATAGGGTTTGATTTGAAAACAGCGTTCTTGGGGCTACCCCGCACACCCATCTACCACCTCTTCACCTCCCTTACCACTTGGCACCCCGCGTCAAAAAACCCATATAACCCGGCCTCACACCTCCCCAGTATAACGTTCTCCCCGACCGCACACGCCGCAACCCGCAGCCACATTTTCGGTCCCCATCCCCTGACGGTGTATCTCCCCCTTCACAACCCACCCACCCCCACCCAGCTCCACCTCCTCCTTCTATCGCCCCTTCTCTTTGCCGCTCTCTTTCTGGCGCGTGACCCGGTTGTGATATCGTGGGACTATCGTAGATTTCCGAGGGAGAGGTGGAAAGTGAGGGATTGCCTCAGGGGTCTCTCTCTCTCTCATGCCTCTTCGCTTGTCTAAACCCCTCTCTTCCCATCTTCCGTGGATTTTTCTCTTACCGCCCAACCTAACCCCCCCCAACCCTCGCCTCCTCAAGGCTTCCGTTTCCCATTCCCCAGTCTCCTAACCCCCTCCCCCCCACCTTTCCCGACCACTCAAATACTTTCCTCAGGGCATCTTCTACCGACCACCCTCCCTCCTCTCCCTCCCTCGTGCCCGCAGAAGAAAACTATGGACGACCCGCTTCCGAGCTTGCTTTCGTTGGCGGGGGAATGCTAGTTTGTTTCCTTCCTCGTTTTATTTGTACCCCGCGCAGCCTCACCTCTCTTTTTCTCTATCTGCATGGAAATGTTTTAGAAAGTTCACCCTTCGGGTTTCGTGAAATTCGTGGCAAGAAGGCTTTTGTGTGTGGATATCGCGGAAAGAATTATGTTTTTATCGGCGTCTGTAAATCATGGCCTCGCCCACGCTACGCGAGGTCCAAACTTTTTCATGTCATCGCGTCGATAGACGAGGAGCGGTTGGGGTTATTATTTATGGAACAATGCGATCTTCCATGGGCGATGGTTGCAGCTTCATTCGGCAGAAACGTGATTTATGCGGATGAAGTTTCTTTTTATTGCAAAAATCTCCACTGCCTAGTCTTGGTATAAGACGATAATCTGCTCTCAACATACCGATAACTTTTGAGAAAATCTAGAAATTAGATACTGGCTGTCTGATTCAAGATTGTCATCGATCATGAAAAGAGCTTTTTAATCTAATGGAGGACGTATTGACATGTAACTTTTATTTAATTATAACCTTAATGGGTTAAAAGGCAAGGCTTAATCACAGAAATATTAGCATTTTTGTCTAATCAGGGAAAGAAATTCATGTTTATCTTACACTCATACTTTACTCTCAACGCTTATATTGAAGTCCATGAAGTGTTTGCCTTTGTTTTAAGATATCTCAGATGCATAATTTTCATTTGAGTGCATATAAAATGTCTTTCTTAGTTTTAATTTATTTGCTCTTTTGAATAGTAATTACTTCCATATCATGCATAAGTTTGTATTTTTATATATGAAGCAGTCAGTTTTTTGCAACCCTTTGCCACTTAAAAATTCAGTGCTAATCTGCCTGTGAGAAACCGCAGGGAAATTTTCCCTAGAAGTCAGAAGAATGTTTCGTGCAGTAAATTGAGCGTCAATAATAACAGGGCTGATGACAGGTTCGTTTATTTATGAGGACGTTAAAATCTTTGTTCTTTTATGCGGCAACAAATGAAGTTGCCCTCAAGCAAATGCTGAAGCTTATGCTTAGTTTGTCTCCTCCCTTAATCATTCACATGTTAAGTTTATGATTGGTGTAGACTGGGGATGTTACAATAGCCATAATAAATCATCACATGAGGCTATACGTATGCGCGTTTATGAAAACTTCACCCCATATGTGAAGAGATTACGATACATGCGACATCTTTGATTCCAGATATTTGCTGATTTCTTCGTAGTTAACGAACTATTTTGAATGATAGTGTTATATAGGGGCGTTTGAACAAAATTAATCGCTGAAAAGAGCCCAATTTGCTATAAAGAACTCAATTCATCAGATTTATTTTCATTAAAAATAGTGGTCATGAGATTATTCTTCGTATTATAATGGACGATACAACAATCTGACAGTGTAACTGGAATGCTGTGAGCAATACTGGTACTGTATTGAACGAGGGAATTCCAATCAGAGTAAAGCATACCTAATCAATGATATTTTATAAATACAGCCTAAAATTTATCTTATAGCATGAACTGCTGGCAGTGAAAATGGCCTGAATGAGCAGACAAGATCCAAAAAACTGTGCAACCCTCACTTTGTAAAATAAGAAAATAATTTTTGGACATATAACGCAGTTTATGAGAAACGCATATTGCATACACTATCCAAGAGCTATATTTAAGCCGTATGGATTCCTTCTATATTGCATAAAAAATCACATTGCTGTGATTGTTGAATTAGATGCAAGCTCCAGTTTGCGATGCTTGTTATTTGATTCGAGTGATGCGTTTACTTGAATATTTAAGGTCATATATTCTTTCTCGTGCTACACCTTTTACCTCCTAAGTACCTTTTTCCACCGCTCACGTAATTTATTACCTATTTCATTATCCTTACTTAATGTAATTTCATTTAAAAAATGCATTTATCTCCTGTTTATATTACTCTCCAAAACTTGTTTGATTTTTTAATTGAGTTTCAAATTTAATATTCATTAGTCATGAACGTAACATTTTCTTCTACTGTAGTTGAAGATGATTCTACTGAAAGTATTCGGAAAAAATACTCTCCCTCTATTTTCCTTCTTCGTCATTTTCCCATTAATAAAACTGTATGCATATTTCTTATTAAGCTTCTTAAAATTGTTGATACTTGTTTTCACTTGCATACATTGTGATATGCTAAGGTTCTCTTTTCTGCAAGTCCAATGCTCCATTTATGCTACTACTTAGCGCTAAATCTCAGCGCAAGCTAATATTTAATCACATGTGCCCTTCCTAATTGATGGCTACTTAAACTATGGACGACTGCAGGAATTTCCCATTGCACGAGTGGAAAACTAAATTTTTATGATAATGATATATTTTTGACTAATTGAGCCCCTTCCTTAGCCTAAATGAATCACTAAATTTATATTAACAGCACTCTGAGCGAAAACTTTGATAAAGGGGTTTTTTAAAGTTCTTCTGCCATTTTATCCGAGCCCCTACGAGAAGGCCGTTGACACCTCCAGCCTCCTGAAAGTATTTTCCATTTGCCATCTCCTTTGTGTCGAGAATATCTCCCGGGAGATGGGGTGAGAGAGCGTGAGCGGGAGAAATTCACTTCCTGACCTGGTCGTCTGCCGCCGGGAATCGTCCTTACGGGGAGGAGGGGAGGTGGGTAGGGAATAAAAATGGAAGAACCTCTCTTCGTGTGTGTGTGTGTATGTGTGAGGGCCGAAAAGTAAGCGGGGAAGCGGAAAGTGGTCTCTGCATGGCGCATTGTGACAGATTCTCCGTCTCCGGTATCCCAGCCATTTCTCCGTCCCCCTTTCCCCGCCAATCCCCGCCACGCCGCGGTCTCTTCCCTGCGCCACCCGCAATTGGGGACAACCTCGCGGTTTCCGTGACGTTCCTACTTACCCCTCCCCCCCCTCGCAACCCTCTTCCCACGCTTTTGCCACCTCCCTCCCGCCGTCGTACCCCGTTCTCCTTTTCAAGTCATCTTTTCTTTCTCCTTGCACTCGCTCCCGAGCTCCCCCGCCCTTGATTTTACCTCCCTCCCCTCCTTTCCCTCCCTTCCACACCCCTCTCGAAATCCTCCACCGTGCAGGAAGGCCACACAAACTGAATGCCAATGTGACGCCCGCCCAGAAAAAGTATTACGGTGACGAGGGAGTGGGGAGGTGAGGGAGGATTCGCGGGGACGCTGCAGGAAGATAGACGTGGAGCACGTGGTGGTGGTAGTGGTGCTGCCTGGGATGTGGCCGCAAGGATTTTTTGCATCATTTTTTTTCGCTCCGGGGTTCCACGTGTACGAGAGGAAATTTGCGGATGAAAGGTCCCGGGCCGCGGCTTTCGAAATGCTTTGGTTTTATAATTCAGGGGAGGTATGCTTCTTTTTTTCGCTACTCTTTTGAGGTTCGAGGATGTAAAACGTCTACCATTCTCCTATTCGTGTGAAATTCGGTAAAAAATCTGAACAAAATCGTGCCGTGCAGAATTTTGTTCACCTCGTAGGTAAACTTAAGTAAAGTATTTATTGTGGCGGCCTGAGTATTTTGAATATCGTAAGCAATCGATATGGCTCTCATTCATTTGTAGCTAGCACTTAATGCTCTAGGAGGTATTAAAAAAATGAACTTTATTGTCCTATTTCTGTTCAAAATAAAACTGTTGGCACCATGAATCACGGCTGAAATCAAGGTTATAACTAAACCGGCATTATAAAAAAATCTTTAATCGTGAATTAAACCCTGTGTCCGGAATGTGACTTTAAATATAGTACTTATATCATCACGATATTCAAAAATAAACTTAGGTTGCTTTAGGAAACCATGATTCCGAGATTATAGCCATAACGTATTCCTTATAAGAGCAGCAATATATTTACTCAGCCGCGTTAGATGATTTCGACGATGGGAAATACAATGGTATCTCAATATATTGTCGGTGAAAAGGATTTGAAACTAGATATTCCGTTTTTATAATCTATTGATGCTTAAATATTGGTATTTTGAGATACCTTATGGAATTCGATCCTTGAAACGACATTGAATAAGATCTTTGTGAATGACTCGTGTTGAACTTTTAGTTACTAATATTAATTACAACAACAAATGACTTGAAATTTCTAGTCATACTTACTGAGCTTCTATATTACGTTTTCATGCGCAGGTTACATATATAGAGTCGTGTTCCTGTGGCTTAGGTTATTGTATTAGTTATATTCTTAACATTAAATTTTCCAAAAATGTGCTCCATTTTTTTTCATTAATCCCTTGAAGCAGACATGCAAAAAAGTTTCTGAATCAAGTTAAATTCATTCTCAGTCTAACCTGAGTAGGCTACTGCAATGGGCCACAATTGGCCATTGTTGACACATACGACTTCTATAGGCACTTTGTTGGCCAAATTTGATTTGCTACTACATGCAGACTCGTACTAGAAGAGCTACTACATGAAGACTCAACTTTTATACAGTTTCATTTGCAGCATTTTTTCATCGATGATCCATTAATCCATCCATGAAGCATTAACTACTAGCACGGTTCCACGCACAAACCGGTTAGAATTTCCTCGCTCGTGTTTTAGCCATTAATCTTCGTCCTAACATATGGAATTTTGAAGCAGTAATTTTGGCCGCTTAAAAGGTAGTAACGTGGAGTAAAAAATTCAAGTAAGAAAATCGAAGAGACCGATAAAAAACTGTTTCCACCGTTTTTTTGCAATAGGAGCCTCAAAGGCGGTCGCAAAATAGCTCTTACCCATTCCGAAAGGGGGGGGGAGGTAGAATGGGGCTTTTCCCGATTCATCCTCACACACGCCCCCCACTCCTTGTGCATAATTGCGAGCGCTTCGCGTCGCCCAAATTCTGAAATTCCCGGACGAAGCAAAAACAAAAGGGGACGTGCCGAGGCCATCGAGCGGTGGAGGAACCTGTGAAATATCGTCCACCGACCGTCCAGTGGAAGTTCGCCCCTGCAACTTCTTCCGAAGAAAGAGCAATTGTAGCGAGAGTCTGACGTGATCTAGGCCTAGATAATTCCCACTTGTTTACGTGAAACAGGAAAACTTAAGACTTTTATCTCAAATGAATATTTAACTATTCATTAGTAAGAGACATCGAAATTCACGTATTTGATTATGTCGAGATTATCATCAGTCTGCTTAAAAACAGCTTAAATATGGAATTAACGTAATTCATATGCTGCCTGTGGTCTGCCGTTGGGATAAGATTATGAAAATCCACGTTTACTTCATTTTGGATTGATATTTATCATTTTCAAAAGCGTGCTTGCAAATCCATCACACTTGCTTATAGATATGGTCGAATTTGAGCTATTGAATGCAATACAGAACGCTTACAACGAACCATTAGGTCACAAATGAATTTAAAAAATGTTTCTTTTTCTTTTTCAAAGTTATGTCATGGACTTTGTTAATGGTTATGAAGATTTGTGTCTAAAAATGAGTGGTGAGCAGCCACCATATCGAGTTTAATTACTCCCAGCAACTTCGAAAAAAAATGCGTTCGTGAAGACAAGGTATTTGAAATGGAGTCGCTTCTCAATGATATGGTTTGCGAGTCAGTCTATTGACTTTCCTCAATAAAACCAAACTCTACTGAGTTGATTTGAACCATTTTAGGATATTCTTACGGGAGAAGAAATTCCAAAGGTAAGAAGGATACTGATTGATCAGTTAGAGAGCTAAAGCAATTGCAGTCGAAGATTAAGTTAGGTCAATGTCTTAAGTTACTAATTCGCGTTCAATGTAATCTAGCCTAAATTAGCTCAGAGACGGGCGGAGAATGGGGAACTTGAAGGGCGGCGTACTCTTGTGAGACAGCTGGAAACGTGGTCCTGAGCGCGGGGACTGGATTAAAGAGAAGTCGCCGGATCTTTTCCGTTCAGAGCAGTCCCAGTGTAGCATTCAATTCCATGGAAACTTGCAGGAAAAAAATAGAGAGAGAATAAACCCTCATCGTGAAACATTAATGGTCTTATCCCACCGCCAGCTCCGCAGTTAGTTAGTTTTTTTCCTCTCTCGTCGTGAATAATTTATCCATATTTTCGCCGCTGCGTTGGCTCAACGGTCGGTTACCGTTGGCCCCTCTCCCTAATATTCGCTTCACCTCTGTCATTGCAAACATCGTAACGGTTTTTCCTGCTCAATTCCCTGTGTGCCGCGCGGCGTTTGCGGAACTCTGTCCTTGGGGATCGGGTTGGCATGATGGGTGGATTACTGGCTTCAAATCCCGAAGGTCTGGCGTCGAACATAGGAAATTTTTCAGTGACATTCCGATCACTATGTTCCTTAACCCAGAAATGGTCGCTGAGCTACCTTTTATGCGAGTGGTCGCGTGGGAGACTTTTTTTACACTCTTATCTATCGCTATTATCTGCAATATATTTAACTAAATTTCATTTACGACAAAGATGTTTAGGGTATTAATGTTCAATTATATATACACAATTATAACTACGCGTATTAGAATGCGAATTGATAAATTAATTTTCTCAGGAACTATCCGTTAAAAACACCATAGCTGCTTTATTTAAGTGTTCATTCAGCCTATTTTTTTCCCTCGGCTCATTATAGTGAATGAATATTTTTGATTATTGGCTTCTGTTTCACCCCTTGACGTAATAAAAACAACCGTGACCACACGCTGCGAAAATTATATGCAACGAAGTAATGCAAAAATGTGTGTGGTCGAGCGATGAGATAAAGTTGCACTCTGTACATCGATGGTTTCAGAAAAATCATTATATCACTAAAGACATATATCACTATATGTCATTAAATGCTCAGCTAGAAAGAGAGGAAACCCATTTTAATACGTGCTTTCAAAGTAATGACAATTTTAAATTTGTTGTAAGAGAAAATCTCATAGATCTACAAATGGCGGGTTAGGCAGTTATGAATGTAGCAGTCCGTGTATCGAATAGGACATTGGGGTGTGGTTACCTCCTAATCCTATATCGCTCCTAAGTAGACAAAATGGTCTCCTTTTCCCTTATCATTCACCGCAATTCTATTCTTACCATTACACCAACACTTTATTGATGTTGTCTTTGAACTCAGTCGTGACTCGTGAGTCGTTTCCCAAAACAACCGAGTAATTTTGTTGTTGATCTTGAACTACGCTGTGCTATTTTTCCCCACCAGTGAAGGAGGCACTCTTTTACGCCTGTAGCTTACCGAAACTGTTTTTGGTGTAGGTTATTCGAAACAATTGCTACACAGGCACCCCTTATTGGAAGTATCTTGTGCTGCATTTTCAGTTGAAATCAGTTGCACTCAGCTATTAGACCAAACACAGCTATTGTTTGATATTTAGTACCTCTCTGCATAAAATATTTAGATGTCAATTAATTCACCAATCTTGGCTATGATTAAAGACATGTTATTGCGTAGAAATTCCCAAAGAACGTCATGAAAGTTGGGTCTTCTGATTTCGCTTTACCGGATGCAGAAAGAAACCACTCCTGTTCTGTTATAAAAACACGCAGATCTTCCTTGCCATAGCATACATGCTAACGTAGCCATCATGGCGTTAACCGCAGTGGTTGGCTAACTCAGAAGAGTTAAATTTCTAGTGTATAAAAGCCGATGTGTCTGCAGTAATGTCTCGACCCTTTCCCATACATATCTTTTTTGCTTCAGTAACGATCATATATTTTATTTCATTTCACCCATTACTTTCTCCCTACTCGTCCTCCTGCCCCTTAAACTCAAGATATTTATTCTCCATGTGTCCATCTCCTCATGCACCCATGAATTTTGCAGTATACCCATTCCTCTCGCGACACACCGCTTTCATGCATCTGCTTAGTTACTCTACGTTCATTCTCTTGATACGTGCAAACTAACGTAGTGCACTCACTTCATCTACGTCCATTACAGAGCCTCCAACCCATATTCTCTCATGACTCACTCACTCCTTACTGCTTACTTTCTAATTTTTTTAGCAGTCCAATGGGTATCCCATTTCTCTTGTCCTTATACTGCGGTACCCAAGTATTGTTGCCGTGTGATAAAATCGGTGAGCCGAAAGAAAATATCCCAAAGTAACACGTTGAGTGAAACGCTGGTAGAAATGCAGGGAAAAACGTCCCGTTTGACGCAGGCTTAAACCCCTTTAGCTCTCTCTGCCTCTCTCTTTCTCTCACACACCCACTCTCTCTCTCACTCTCTCTTGTGGCCGGGAGTCACATCGTCCCTTCGTCACTGCGCACGGTGTTCCCGGAGCTGCCAGCGTGCGGTGGCATTTTTGTGACCACGATCCGTCGCGTTTGTGTGTGCGGTGGATGAGTGTGTACTGGGAGAATGGGATTGCATAATGCGAGTGGGATGGAAGGAATGTTGGGGACGCTCTTGAAAGTGAATGTGGAATGATGGAGTGTGGAATGATGAGAAAGGGGATGGCGAAGGGAGAGAGAGAGCGAAGTATGTGGGAGTTGGATGGAAGTTCGGGGTGGAGAAATGAGAACGCGAGACAAAGAAAGATCGATAGGTTAAAAATTTTCCGACAAGAGTGCTTCCCACTATTCCACTCACGTCTGGCGTGAATTTTCTCGCCTTGTATAATTTATGATTCCGAGAATAGGTTTTTTTTTCTTTCAGAGGAGAAGTTTTCGTGGCTTAGGGATTCGATTCAAGAGTTATCGTAGTTATGACACGAGCAGGCAATGCAGTCGGATGATTAACCAGTTATCCGTATCAAAAAGTTTCTCAGCCTTGTGAATAACTCTCCAAAGATTAAAACATCTCCAATCTCTTTCTTGAACTACTGAGAAATTTCTCAATTACCTCTCCATTATCTTTCTGCAAAACTAAGCATTTACTGCGTTTTAATATGCTCTTTTTTGGTTGTGTTTGTGAAAGGACAATTATGTATCCCAGAATAAGAATAACTAATTATCCAGGTTTCTAATTATCATTTTATGTAATTTAAATTAATATTTTCGTTTCTCGTTTTTAGTCTCATTTAATTTTAAGATCTGTGCCAATATTATTTTAAAAGGTACCACGGATAATTTTTATCAAGATAAAAATTTCGTAAAATTTGTTGTAGATACATGATAATTCACTAAATGTAGAAGTAATGTGTTATAAAGAACGAGACCCTATTCCATGTGAATTCCATGTATCTCTATACACTTTCACTCACCATTTTGAGGTAATTAAACCGTTAGAGTTAATTTTTTACTAACCACATGTCAAATTTTTTTTAGAACACCTTAATTTTGGCTACGAAGATAACGCTTGAATTATCTTCAGCATCGTTACAAAATTCAGTTCACTGGCACATCATATTAGTAGCTTTTTCTTCAATTCCGAGGGGTTAAAATATTTACCTGGCTGATTTTATCCCAAATAAACTATTTGTAGCGTTGTTGTTTGATCGTCATTGCAATTAAGATTCCTTTTCCCTAATTATTATTTATAAAGCATTTCCATCCCTCATCAGATATCAAGTGCTCTTGAAACATTCGGAGCTGTCCCCTGGCATACATAATTTCTGCCTGGTCTGGCTCTATTGTCATTACTTATTCAATATAACCTGGCATTTTTCTCCACGTCCATAGTAATTAAATTCAATCATAAGTGACTAAATTGATAGTGTTTAAGCGTGTTTTGATCGGTGGTGCCGGCGTAAAGAGTAATTCGTACAGGCTCTGGTTTCTTCTCCATAGACAGCTCGCTCTTTTGCCCTACCATGAAAACAGGAATTTACTGAGGTTTTCTGTTCATGAATTGATTTCCTCCTTCGCCGAGGAGTATATCTTAAGTTACATTGTTACTCTTGTAGACCAATCAGTTATCTTTGAAATTAGCTAAACTTAGTTAAGTCATTAATCCGATTAAATAAGATTTAAGCGTTCAAAATTTCCATTTATTTCACCGGTATATTTTACTGTAACGCTGTCGATGGGTTTCATAGTATATGCCATTGAAAATGTCATAAATAATTCTCTCTATTATATCATCATCCTACCATTTATCAAATCATAATAGCTCAATAGGTAATTTTATCAAATCATAATAGCTCAATAATCAATTTGATTTTCAGATATTTTATTTGTAAAATCATTTGGTTTCACAAATGTTTGGTAAAACGGACTTAGAAACATTCCCTCAGTGGAATCAGATTGAGAATGACTAGTAATTCGAAGGCTACTCAATTTGTACATACCCAATTGAGAATGCATATTTCATATAATGCATTCAGCTCTACGATTCAAAAAATAACCTAAAGTTCAAAGAATTCAATTGACTTACTTTTAACCAAAGAAAACACACATTATAATTCCACTTTATGCATTACCTCAAAACTATCTTGTACTCAAAATGAGGGCAGAGGTTATTTTTATCTTTTAATGAAACCTCTATCTCATATTCGATTGTCGTTTTTTCGTTAAGCAAAACATCACGTCAAAAAATAACGCAACAAGATCTGATTTCATGGCTGTTGAATAACATACCCGTCAAAAATTATATAGACTGAATCCTGCTACAAAGATAATCAATGCGCAAACGTTTTAGGATAATTAAGATTAACATTTATCTCTGATGACTGTTTTGGATTATTTTAAGCCCTTTTAATACTAAAAGTCTCAAGAAATTCGAGAATTTTCCATTAGGCAAGAGTACATATTATATTCTTTTCTTCGCTCTTCTGGGGTAAATATTCATTCTAGGCTAGTATTCTACTCTCTGACTTCTTCAAAAACCCTAAAATTAAAAAAGGTAGTACTTGTAATCTTATCATAAATTTGTTATTAGTAAGAGTTAACGGTATCGCTCAGATTTTTTATCAGTATTTAAAAAAAAAAGTTCTAATGATACTAAAATACCTAATATATTTTCTCTACAGTGCCATTTTTCAATTGTTACATGCACTTGCCCTAAAAAGTATTAGCAAAAATATATAAAATTAGTGTAGAGCTTCTCAAAGATTTTACGTACCTGGCTTGTTAGTCTCCTCAAAGTCGCCATGAACCGTTGATTTTCCAGCTAGATGAGAGTTTTAATGTAATTTACTCAAGTTTAAAAGTTTATGGAGTGGGAGGGTCAGGTTTTTGACCCTCCCTTAGAAATTTCCTAAGAGTTTTTCAGGAAAATAATCACGATTGACTCTGTAGCAAATCGTGCGTGAAGTAGTTTGGCCTCTGTCTTCACCCACCGGATCGTTTTTTAACACCTATCACTTAATCGTGAGATTGGTTCACGACAGTCTTCCTATCTTTGCTATCCCTATTTAACTCCATTACTTCTCTGTAGATCATCTCTTCCAGCCCCTCATCGTGCGCTGCCCTAGGTGTAAGTCTCTTGGTATTTTCTCATATTCCAACTGTTTCTTCTGCTTTCGGCATCTTGTATTTTTATTTTGAAATAAATTTCTTGGAGAGTGCCCAATCTACTGTGTTCTTTTCCTGACATTGTTCAGTTTCATCCTTTAGTATCTGGTCCTCTATCACATCACCTCTTTCAATTATTCTTCATTCATTTACTTTATTTATTGTTCAATGATGTTAGGTTTCGTTTCACCATTTTATTTTCCGAAATATTATCCGATGGCAGGCTTTGAATGTCACTTTTGTTCTCGGTTCCTCTTTTCCATCCACCCACGTTTTTGATCTGTCAAAAACCCGCTCAAACATTTTCTCATTCTCATGTAAATTGAATCCGTGGCCATTTAATGAAGCCGGTTGATGTAGGGGAATAAAGTTCTGACAGTTTATTCCAAAGGACTTCAGTTTAAATCCCGAAATGTTCTGATTGGTTTCCCCATCCACATTTAATGCTATGTGGAGAGAACTTCCACGCATCGTGCTTAGTTCGTAGAATAGGGGATTAGCGATGGATCTCTGGAGCATTTTGTGGACAGTGGAATATTACCAAGGCTGGCTATTTGGTAGCCCTTCATCAATTTTCCTGGCAATTCTTACTCCACAACCCTACCTTGCTATTCTTGATGAACTCAGTTGTCGATCGCCTCCCCAAAAAAACCACGCGACCAATTCATCACTAACGCCGTCTTTGCTTTAGCTGTCCGACTTTCATATCAGCTCTTTACTCGCTCATTCCCGAGAAACTTTTATTCTCACCCCTTCGAGCGCTCTTCCTTCAATTCCATCCAAATTTTTCTTCATTCATCGCCACATTTTCCATCCACCTCCTTAAATACTTAACAAAAGTATCAGAAGAGGAGAGAGGAACGTTTTCAAGAGGGTTTTTGGCGAGAAAAAAGTAGCTCCCGCTCCCTTTTAATGGAGAAGTCCTCTCTTACTCCCTCTCCTTCCTAGGCTCCCGTTGATGGCTCTTTAGTAACGGGACCGGAATATGATAAGTGGGTCGTTTTCCGCAGACTACGAGCCATTCGTTTATCGTAAACTACAGTAACTCCTCCCGGCTCTCTCCTCCCACTCCCGCGGGAGATGCTCAAAAGGCATCATATCCGAGGATGGGAAGCGGGATAGTGTTCTCTCATCCACCCGACCACCTTTCTCCCCCGCCCCTGAGCAGTCTTAGGGGAGGGCGAGAGTGAACTGAATGGAGGAGGGGGTTGAGCATGAGGTAGGAAGCGCTGCGGAAGAGATAGTCTGGGGAATTCACGTGTCGTGGATGCACGTTTTCCAGAAGCGGATAGGGGTTCGTTCCACGACAAAGTTAATACCTAAATCTATGACGAGGGGGGAGTTAATGTGTTTCTGTTCTAAATTTAAATGCTACCCTGCGAGATACCGCATGGGCGTGTGGCAGGGGGCGTTAGGACACCAGTCGTGTACAGGTGTGAAGACTAAAGCTTTTTGAGGAGAAATGTTGACGTGTATTAGGGAGTATTTTTTAGTGGAGCCTAGTTTTTATTATGATCACTTATTGTGTATGGAAAGAACAAATGTTCTTGCCCATTTGGCCATGTATCTCTCTTATTTTATCACTTCTTTTGGGCAAAGAAGTATTGTAGGGCGCCAAAATGATAATTTCTATGCCGATCTGAGACACCTGTTACGAATTTCCTAAGCTAACTAAGCCTAGCGTGTCTCGACTTTCTCGAGTTTCTAGCGGCTCACGAACTAATCCCTCTGAAAATTGTGAAACATTATATGTTCGCTCGTAGTAGTTTTAAATGAAGCACGCAGCTTTCCTTAAAATCAGCTGAAATCTTTCTTTCCAGGGTCCCTAATGCTCGCGGCATATTTGAGGTATGGCCCAACCAGAGCGAAGTAGCAACTCTATTTTCTTTCTCTCGTTAGGACTTTCCAATTATACGCTTGATATACCCTAGTTTTTTTAGTGCTGTGCTGCATATGCTTTGTATGTTCGTTCCTTATGATGTGTGTGAAATAAAGGTTATTACGAGGTATTTTACTTCATCTGAAGACTTTACATTTAGTCTACCAACATAGTAGGTATGGCGATTGTATGATGTCTTCCATAAGAAGTGTCCTGTGGTGTAGCTTCTAATGTTTAGTTCTAGTCCCCACTCCTGGCACCATGAAGATTCTTGATATCTAAAACGTATGCAATACCGCAGATTTAAGACTAATCATGTGGAAATCACAATATGAACATTTACGACTCTGTTAGATCCGGTGTTATGATTTCTGGTTTTTTTACTATTACTATTATTAATCACGTACCTAAATTGTAATAGTATTAACCTAGGTACTGTGTCATTCAAAAATCAAAGCCAACCGGGTATAATTAAAAAGGCCCTTGGGTACACTGAAGAGACTGAGACTTATCGAGAGAATATTTGGTTCCTCTGGCATAAAAGCAGTCCACGATATTTTTTTCCTCCAGATCAAATCTCAAGAACGACGTGAGAACTAGTGACCCTGGAAAAAAATTATCCAAAAGCTGAAAAACTACAAAGGAATGCAACTCGTTTCGTTCAAAACCTTGTAGGTAAACAGAGAGTGTGGTGACAGCGTTAGAAATAATGACTTGAGCCAGGTGAATTGGCTAGAGACTCGAAGGTGACATGTTTGGCTAAGCTTGTAGCTATGGAAAAAGAATTGCCTTAATTAGTTTCAGATGGCCTCGGAGGATTTTTAGTCACCGATAAGAGACTTTCGTGGTCCAACAGATAAAAACTCACTCCGCCTGTACATCATTTAATGCAACAGCAACATCATATGGCAGCACTGATTCAGTTAAAAGCCTGTCTAATTATTTATTTTCCCTATCTAGCAATTTTTTGATATTCCCTCCTTTTTCTCAGAATGACTCAATATCCTTAGCCAAACGCCCTTATGAGCCAGGAAGCGGTATGCGCTGGAGTAGGGATTGGTTTGGTACGGGTTTCCAGCCATTCCTATAACCCACCGATATATACTGTTCTCTCAAGCTCTCCCAAGCAATTATCTTTCATCGGGATTTACGGCGTCAGCACATTAGCGGGAGAGAGTTGTTCGTCGCCAAAAACCTTAACCCCTTGACTCCTCATCCTCCCCTTGCAACTCCATTCCTACACCTCTTCCCATATCTCTGCAACCCCCCAGGGGCCTCTTTGTCTTTCTCACCCGCAAAAACGACACACAAGTCCTGGTAAGATACAGCGACGCGTCCTGCACGAATACATCCGCAGTAACACACGATTTGTATTCAAGCGGTTGATAATTTCGTCCGCTATGTGGGGATGGAGAATTTATCATTTTCAATTTTAGCAAGAGAGGGCGCCGTGCATTGATTTATATTTACGGTGGTGAAAGTCCTGAACTTGGATGGCCACCAATATTTTTCCAAGAACTCGTTTCAGTGGTTTAGTGCAGCGGTTCCCGAATGGTGCTCCGCGGAACCCTGGAGTTCCGTGAAAGGGTCACAGGGGTTCCGCGAATGAGGCCCTACTATCTTAAAAAACAGACAGTTACACGCATTTTTAATTTTCTTAATTTAAAAGATTTTAATCCAAAACTCCATTGTATACATGCAACATGTACCTACCGCACCTTAGAATAACATTATAGTCGAGTTAATTTGCATATCTCGAGAACAGGGTTCCGCCAAAAATACGTGGATCAATAATTGTTCCATAGGCAAAAAAATTGGGAACCGCTGGTAATATAGTGTAGTACTGGCTGGTACCGCTGGCTTAGTGTAATACAGTCCGGTAAATTTCGATATATATGCGGTTGAATGTATAATTTATCTAGTGCACGCAGGTTTAGAAGATAATATGTAATAGACTACAAGTTTTAGCATAAGGGATCTCATTATTGAACGAGTATGAGCACTTAAACGTCAACAAAAATTCAATCGTAGTGATTGTAATTAGTGAAAATTGATAGTGATCATTCGCTTTATTACGCCATACTAATTTTTTTTGGCTTACTGTATGTAATAGATAATCAGATATGGTCTTTTGGTGAAATATCCCTTCTTAAAATTGCTCACAGTAGTTGTGCGAGTGGCAAGCTGAAGAATGAAGTTCAACTCGGAGTATAACGGAATATTCTGGGAGAATTTTTTGAGACAACATATTTTGAAACATTTCACATTTTCTTTTTGTTCATACACGATACCGATCACTATTTTGGACATAACCCTCAGTATCTTAATCCGGGTATTTCTGTATAATTCTTCATTGAATATATATATAATTCTAAGCAAGTTTCCTGGGTATTTTGGAATTCTCTCTTCAGAGAACTGCTTAGATTGCTCACATGTAAGGCAACATTATTAAAGAGATAATGTACATTGTTTTGACTCCTTTATCAATCAGTAAATTGTATTACAAAGTTTCAGACACTTTTTTTAAGTTCCAGACAGCTATGTATTTATGAGCATGATCATCTCCCATCCTCTTCTTGCAAACTCTAATAACGATCCCATTTTTTTCTTCCATCAACTACATCTTGACAACAACAACTTCCAAAAGCAAAACGCTTAGCAATTAAAAAACATCAAGAATATTATAATTAATAAATAAAAAGAAACGAAACTACCATCAGCATATTATAACGGAGCCACGAATGTTAAACAAACCAATGCATTCACTTTTTTATTTGTGGTTAAGCACGAATTTGCAGGTGCCTAAGAAACGTATGAAATCACTTACACTGTTATTCGCAGAATAAATGAATTGTCCTAACCTTTATTTTTGAGAGCTTGAGAAAGAAACACCGCGATAAAGTGAATCTGGACTTCAAAAGAGTAAATGAAAATTATTTATTCAGTGCAGCTTCTCTTTTATTTGGCACTGTGTGCCTCGGTGATCTTCATTTGTGGGAAATATATAAAGTTGAAGTGCATCTGTCTCATCGAGAAGTGATCGTAGTTGATGAGAAAAATTATGCTCCTCAGTTCTAATGATGAAAATGAGGAGTAATGTCTTCCTTGAGTAATAAACCTTACCTGATCGTGTCGGGAAGCGTCGAAATTCCCCTGCTTAAAAAGTAACTTTGAAATGATAAGAGGTTTAAAGATAATTTGTCGGCGCACCTAGGCTAGGGGTCAAAATACGTAAAAGGCATTAAAAAGCATTGGTATGAAAGGAAATGAATGCAAAAATGAGCAAGTGATAGCTTCTGAAAGGTTTTAAGAAAGACCTTGTCGATTAATGATGTACATTTACATAATCCAAGTATAAAATTAATGCCTGATATTCCTACTAATGTGGCATGAAATCTGTATTCACTGTCAAAAATGAACCACTAAGGGACTTATCACCAGTCTCTTTAAAATCAGGGCCTGATGGCACTATTTACTAGGACAAGTAATTAAAAGATATTTTGCATCAAATTTTATTACGTGGGTATATTCATGACTATTAGCATACCATTAGTATTAGTAACGAGGAAAGCAAATGCGTAGTGGAGCTATCTGTTCTTTTTTGATCCGCACTTATAACCTAAATGAGCTGCTCCATATTATTTATTGTGTGTTCTAATGTTTACAATACGTTCTAATCCCTTTTTAATGATACAAAAGAAAAACTATGCAAATTCCACTTAGAGGAAATTTAATTCACGACCCGGGTTTCAACACATTATGTTATCTTCAGGTGCAAACTACAGAGTTTCAGTCAAATATTTACACAGAGAGAGAAGGAGAAAGTGGAGGAGTGTGTATATATTTGACTGAAACTCTGTATTTTGCTCCTGAAGATGACATAATGTGTTGAAACCCGGGTCGTACATTAAATTTTCTCAAAGTGAAATTTGCATAGTTTTTCTTTTCCAACTTGGAAAAATTTTTACATCATTTACCCTGAAACCGTACCTTTCTAATGAAGTTCCAGTTATGCAGGTTTCAATTGAACATTCTCTCAATAAATATTTAGTTATTTTAGTATGATTATTTAGTTAGATTCCAGCTCAATCACTTGTTTCTCTCAATGTACATGGCTATCCTGCTTGCCTAGAGTATGTCCTTAAATCCACGACTCGATGGAGAATAAGTATCCCCCTATTTTTATTTAATGTTTTGCTATGTTCAATTCTTTCATCAGATACAATCCCTACGTTTACCAATCAAGCTCAATTTGATATGAGCTCGGACCGATCTGAGCATTCTAAGCCAGCCAACTCGGATCGCCTGATTTACCTATGCAAAATTGATTGAAATATCAATTTGAATCAGTTCATTACGATTTGAAATCTCAGACTGGCAGAGAAAGCGTGCCGAGTTAGCCTGCTACTCATATTAATCCCACTAGCCCGTTGCGTTTACCATACCGAGCTGAACCGGACAAATCGATCTAAGTTCGATTTGTAAACGTAATGAATGACACCCAAAATACGGTACTAATTAAAGCCCACTGGATTCGGCTCAATGTTCGGGACTCGAATACGCATCTCGTAAATTGATAAATGGACCTTAAAATATCATTCGCCGCTTATCATTTAACACTCATGGATTAGACTCACCTTGAGACACAATGGGTTTGTGAAGAACATTACTGAAGACAAAATTGAGGGAAGAGTCCCCAGAAAAAGACCTAGGAATAAGTTCATGGACCAAATAAAGAGGGAAGTACATAAAGATATTAGGAGGTACGGGAACTAGCGTTAGATCGGTAGAACGAACAAGGATAATGATATCATTTGAGAGAGGAAGAACCGAGTTCATTAATTTTATTTTGTAGTTAATGTCGATTGTTCCTCAAGTGGAGAGGCCTTGAGAGAACTGGTCGACCCGGACACTGGTTCGGGAGCATGGCGATGCAAGTGTTTGATGTAGGAGGATAGGATGATGCAAGAGAATGGTTGTTAAGGTACGGGGCTCGATGAAAGAGGGAGGGTATCCCTTGCTGAAATGAGTATGTCGCGCGGATGAAGGCTTAAAGGGTCGGGGCAATGAGGCGAAAGCGGACATCCTGCGGGTGGAAATGAGTGAGGGCAGTCATCCGGAGGCTCAAGTTTTCTATTCGCTGACATCGTCACTTCCCATGGCTGATAACTCCGTACCTCCACCTCTCATCGTCTCTCTCCTCCTCCAAAGTGCTCTCTCAATCCACTCTAGCATTTTCTCATTTACTCCTTCCCCCCTCAATCCTCTTCCCACTCGTCTTCTCCTCCTCATCCATCCTTTCACATTGTTCTCCTTTTTCTTTTTTGTTTCATGCCTTTCTCATCCACGCTTTACCTCTTTTTCTCTCTCCCCGCCCGGCCCCCTACCTACTTCCCACCTCCACCATCTCTTAGACGTGCCTCTCATTACCCCCTTTGTGCTCTTTATTCTTCATAATTTGAATGAAGGTGGATGATTTTTTTTAGCTTTTTTCCTCATTAGCGTTGCCCCCATGCCCTCAGTTGCGCGACGGCCGAGAATTTTCCCGCCGTTAGTGATGGTTTAGGCAAAGGAGGTGCATGTGGGAAGTGACTTTGGCAGAACTGTAGGGGCTCCAGTGAAAGAGGTAGAATATGAGATAGACTTCATTGTGGATTACAGGGTCGTGCGGTTTAAAAGTATAGCCTTTCAGTGAGGGAAATGAGTGTAGGCTTAAGAATTTTGCAATCTAGGCTATAAAATGAACCAAGGGTAGCTAAAGCACAAATACGAAGCAAGCTGTAGGGAAAAATTTCATGATCTCAAAGGGTTGATTGAGTTCAATTTTGAGGGGCAAGAGATGTTTGGGCTGGATGTACAAAAGTGATTGGTAGGTTTAGAGATAAAAAGAGAGAATTTGAGCTTATGAGTGTACAGCGAGAAGGCAAAAGATATAAATAAATAAAGGAATTTTCTAGGGACATACGTTTTTGCTATGAGAAGAAATAATTCGAACGGCCAAAGGCTGTGAAAACTTGTGTAGGGTCTGTGTGTTAAATTGCCATTTTTGGTACAACACCTGCAATGATGAATCCTAAGAGAAAATTTGGTTTTCGTTATGACTCAATCGTTAGCATTATTTTTATCTAATCTTCCACCTGATTTTCTTTCCCATTCCTAAGGGTGGTGACACCAAAACCACCTAGAAAACTTTCCCATTGATAGTAGTGTAGCTAAGTGGATATGGATAATTAAATATCTTTGAAACTACCCGCATCTATGAAATACCGTGAAAGCTGCCACTAGAATGTGTGGCATAGCGTCCTCTTATACCAGCGGCGTAAAGTACTTTGACCATTTGTTTGAGACCATTACTTGGGAGTGCTATTTTATATTTGAATCAATTTATTTGGAGGAACTCAAAAGCTGAATCAAATATCAAAGATGAATTGATCATCTGAAGTCATAAATATCTTGTCAAGTTTACAGGATAGAAAGTAAAGGGGGCATGTTATTCCCTCTCTTTTGATATTCTGAGCGTTTACAGAACAGCTTAGAAAATGACATGCCGGGCGTTTGGAAGACAAACAATATTTTATGATATTGGCATCACTTCTAATGCATGTTAGAGTCGCAGAACCAAGAAGTATAAATAACCAGTGTATGGTTAGCGTCTCTGGCTATTCCCGTACCATAGTTAAACTCTGCCCTCTGTTTCCTTGCTCTTTGTGTGAATCTATCGATTTTACTTGTATAGTTTACTATTTTCTTTTTCCTATTCCCACAGTTTATTTTGATTTGCATAAATTTTCTATTCATGCTATTGTAGTTTGCTTCAAATGTGATTAAATGGGTCTTAAATATGTACTGGTATCGTTTCTGTTGTACAGCATGATTCACAGAGCTCTCTTGCTACTGTTCACCGCTATCCTAACTCGTGGACTATGTTAGTAGTTTTTTATAGATGAGCTATTTCTTTCTCTGCGGCAAATCTCTACATATAAATTACCTCATGAGTCTTTTTCGTTCTTTAATCTTATACGATTACTCTTATTAATATTTCTATTTGCCTCAAGCATATTAATATTTCGAGTGGCGAGGTGAAATCAATGGGGCGAGTGGAAATCAACGTGGGAGAGATATTTAGTTTCATGGAGGTACGACAGTTATTGTCGATCAATTCAAATTTTCCTAGTTATTATATTGATAATATAACAAAAAATTATACCTTCATTCCTTTTAAACAATTTAATTGCTCGATAGCATCGTACATATAAATAAATCTCTTTCTTGCTTTATTTACCTCCATTCATATTTTTTCTCATCCATTATAAGAGATACCCAAATACTGTAGTGGAACGTTTGTGGTATATATCGACAAGATACTGAAATAAACGTTCGGATCTATTAATAAGGAATGGTATGCCAAAGGTGATTATATAACTCATAGTTCTTGTTTCAGAGAAATCCGAAAGCATTTAATTTTAAAAAATACTCAGAGCTTATAACTTACTTTCTTCTACACCTTAGTACAAAGGCGTTAAAGTCAGTTTCGATTTTATATGGTAGGTTAGAGCGTAGACAGAGAATTAAATGAGCGTAATATCCAAAGATAGGTACAATTTGTACCCATTTTTCCCTGTTAATATTATTTTTTTACGCTTCCCTGTTCTTTTTTTACGCTTAGATGTAGCTAAAATGGAAACTAGAATGGCTATGAGTAAGAATTGATCGAAGTGTGTTCTTAGGTCTCATAGTTAGCCAAACTGGCATACATATTTTTTATACGTGTGTTTCTGCTTCCCAATACTTGCCACTGAGTATGCCTCATATGGTTGCTTCATTTTCTGAATTCTAATGCTGTTCAGTCCGGTTGTTGAAGAATAATTCTATGCATTATGTATTGAGAAAGGTTTCGTGGTACTTTGTACTTAAAGATCCATTCTCTCTATGGAATAATTCTTTTCTATTTTACCGTCACGCTTATCTTTATGCATTCATCTATTCTCTGATATGCTTTCCACCTTTCTCTCTTTGCTTCTACCACTCACCTTACTTCACCCACGCCAACCCTCCTTTCCCACCCACCCTTCTCTATTTCTCTCTTCTCTCAACTCCATATCTCCCCCGCTCCCGAAGTCATCTTGATGAAGTGGCGCTCCCTGAATTGGAAATGCATATAAATTTTACAACACTCGCTCTCCACCCACGTGCTATCGCTTAAATACTGGCGTTATCGGGAAGAGCACCATGGCTCTCCGCTCTACATCCTAAAGATGCGTCCAATGCTCACCCGGCTTTTATGATTCATTGGAGAATAAAAAAGCAGGAAAATTGTAGGTGTAATGAAAATGCTTTTAGAAGTAAACTTTTACTTAATACCTGGCTCTAATGGTAGGGTACATGAGGTTTTACATGAAAAAATCATTGAGAGATCACCCCAAAATTAGTTATAAATTGTGAGCATATTCTATTATCATATGGATAACATCTGTTTAGTTTCCTGTTGATGCAGATACCAACGCTTTGATAGTAGTCGTGTATTTCTTAATAGTCGTGTATTTCTTTCTTGTCTCAGTGTAGCCTACGTTAAATATGCAAAACCTGTCCTCAAGCGCTAATAATGATATCAGCCACCTAAGTTGCCTTTCATATTTCTTGCTCGTCACGCATTTTCTCTTCTCATTCATTATGCAGTCATTCTTAGCCGGTGGATACTGACCCTCAAGGCCAATCCTAAATATCTAACTAATGGCCACTACTTTCTGCAATAAGGCTATCATTAATGTGTAGCATTTGTCACATTATTCTTTTTCGAGCAGTAAAATTTTTTCTTTCTTTTTTTTAAACGGTGGCTATGACCTTTCTTGTGTCTCAAAATTTTGGACTCCCATCCAGTTTCTTTAACGCTCGCTTTTTACGCCTTCACTTCTCAGCATAAAAGGGAGGTTGGGTGTTTATACTTTTCTTTCCCAGAGGGCGTAATTGGTTCGAATGAAAAATTTTCGAGAGAAAAAATAAAACGCAGAGGCAAAACATCCCATTATTTTCTCTCATTCTCGCCGTCAACATCTGTCCCTCTCTCTTTGCTCTGCTTTCCTCCTATGGCAGCAGCAATCCTTAGCTTTACTTTTTCTCTCTCGGCGCTTTCAACGAAAGAGATTTCGTTCCCAAAGGGAAAGCAAGAGAACGCGGGAGAAATAAAAGAGAGTGATTAAGGAGCGGGTGGTCTGGTGAGGAAAGAGGGTGGTGGGTGCCGCTCGGCGAGAAATTAATCGCCTCGGAGACGCTCGGTGCCTGAGAATATTACAGTAAATATGTCCACACGCTACCTGAGAGAGCGTTCAGAAAAAAAAGAGAATTTATTTTGGTTTTCCAACTAAGTCTTAATGCTTAATAAGCAAATTTACCGGCCGACATAGTTTGTCAGTAACGTAAGCTCCTTTGCTACACTACCTTGAAGTCTCCTGCAGCATATTACAGCATTGAGGCAATGGTAACTGTATTTAAAAATATCTAAGATGAAGGTTTTCGTGGAAACCTTGTTGGAACACGCTCACTGTGAAGGCATTCAGAAAATAAAATACATGGAAACACATTTTACTTCTGAAAATAATTATAAGTACGAAGGCCTTTGCCGAAACTCACTGATTTTTAGTTCTTTCTAAGCTCACTCAAGTTTACTCTGTTGAGTTTGAGTTTAGGTATGGTTTGGTTCTTTCCCGGCATATAACATAAATGAAGTCTTCGCGGGTTTTCCACCAATTGTTGGTTTGCGGAGTTCTTATTTAGATGATGGAAACCACGCTAACGATCAAAGCTAAAGTGAGGAAAGTTGAACACGCTATTGAGATGGAATGTGTAGCGAAAAGAGCAGAGGAAAAATGTGTGAGAATTTATTTTGGTTTGCTTATCAACTCAGAAAGATAGCTTTGTCAATCTACTGGCCTTCTTAATATATTTAACAGTATCATACAGTGATGAGTTATGGTTTTGGGGGATGACTTTTCTGCCTTATTCCATCTAAGATGGTACTTTGAGTCGAAATCCCGTTATCATATTTATTTTCTCTTCGTAACTACCATATGCGGCCTCTTATCCTGATGATTCATTCATTTGATCATATGAAAATGAAATACAAGTTTTTCATGAAACTGAATGCCTATAGATGAGATGTAAAGTACTCACTAAGTGATAATTGGTTTTTTTGTTACCTAAAATTGATAATTAAATTTCGTCTAATTATTCGAATGGTGTACAAAGTATAATGAGTATTCACAGAAAGGTATAAAATCCTTCTCTTAAAATCGAGTAAAATTATATTGATTATTCGGTTTCTTACATTTTATTTACTTGGAGGTCCTATTGTGACCCTTTCACCTTTAATCGGTATGAACAGCATATTCACGATCTTTGCCAGTATTTTTCCCACAGGAAAGCTTTAGCTGCAGGGTTCCATCAATGTGCAAGGCAAGTAACGTGGCATGTGTGTAGGATTCCTTCTTACGGCTGTGCGGAATATTCAAAACATCTGAAAGTAACCATTTTCATATTAGAGAAAAAAAAAGTCTGCGCAAATGAAAAGGTGCATACGTAAACCAACTCCAGCGCTCGCCTCCAATGCTTTTCTACAACTCCCGCGAGAATACCAAAGTATTCCAACGTTTTATTTTCCCCGTAAGCCGATGAGGAATTCCTTTTCCGCGTCGCACCTCCTTCCTATTGCCTCGCAACCTTCCAAAAACTCCAGCCCCTCCAAACTTCCCCCCTTTTGGCCTTACTCCTTCCGCCCGGTGCCTCCCTCCGCCACTCTCCTCGACCCAGCACCACATCAAAGTTATGGAATTCGCAGCGAATCCCATATAACTTGCTCTCCGTGGGTGGGGGAGATGGGCGGAGATGGACGGAGTTGAAAAAAAGAAATCAGAATCGGCAAAAGGAGAGGCAATTTCTGGATTGTGGAAGGGTTTACGGGGGAGAGATGTGGTGGTGGTAAATATATACGTGTGTGTATGTGTGTGGAGAGTGAAGCAGAGAAAGCGTGCCGGGGATAAATTAAAAAGTTAAATGAGATATATCCTTGGATGTTAAGCGCCAACTCGATTTCGGACCCGCCTCTCCCCCTCATACTTACCCTCCCTTTTCCTACCCCTAAGAAGAAATAAAAGACCTTTTTCTTCATGCATTCCCATTCCTTCCCATCCCTCCCCGACCGTTTCCAGTCTACTTCCGAGTTTTATATCCCTCCCACCGCGGCCATTCTCGCCCATACTCTCCGCCACCCTCCTTATTCTTCTTCTCGCTCGGGGAATTTCTTCCATGCTTTGCAAACGAGCGTCGCAAAATATTTTTCACGCGCGTTTCCAAAAGGCTCCGTCTCCCTCCCTCTCGGGTGGAGGATGAGGGTGGGATTAAAATGCGGAAACAATAGCTCAGCCGCGGTCCCTTATAAGCGACTCCTTCTCTCCTCTCGGAGAGAAGGATCCGAAAACACTGCCATTCGAGTTACTTCACGCTGCCATCTCTATTCTGTCACTCCTTCCACTGTCTATTATTTTCTCCGAGCGGTGCTCTGTTTCCAACTCATTCGTCGTATTCGGCATCTTTAGGGTAAAGAAAGTAAGTCATTACTCCAGAAAACCATTCTAAGACTATATGGAGAGGAGAGAAACTCTATCGGTACATTCCATTGAGATAGATGCCTAGGTTCGTTACAGTTGACCGACCGCTATGGCAATGTTGTTTCACACATGAACGTTTGCAGAGGTATTTTCAAGTTATTAAAAGTACATTATTTTATTTCATAGACATCAAAACTAAAATCTAAGCATTAACACAAAGCGTAAACTTTGAGTATGTGAAATTGGAGTTAATAATTATACTGTAACTGATAAATAGCTGTGAAAAGAAGGAGTTTCAGTTGTTCAAATTGGCTATTCTCATGCAAACACTTTAAATGCTGTCGGTTGTCTTTGGGTTACTGCCTGACTCGTTTTATATCCCCTCTGAGTCTCGACCTCTCTCAAAGAGACCAATTTCAATTACACATCGTCAAGATGTCTTATGATGAAAGAAGGTGTCTTATGATGAAAGAGAGTCTCATATCTGTTTGATGGAGATAGAAAAAAAGCTATAAGATGTCTGGTGAAACTTGAATTTAAATTGTTTTGTACTGTACTTTTTGGATGGAATGCCCAACCTTGTTAAAAAAGGCTTTTGAAGGTTTTAACGTCCGCATAGTCGATTTTCACACGAGTCTAGGATTTAAATAAGTTCTTGTCTTTCGTACTATCATCACAAAAAACTCATTAATCAAAAGACAACCTTTGCTGGGAAACCGGTTAACAACTAATGAGTTTATCGTAAACATGACAAAGTTATTTTTCTGATTCAGTCATCATGAATTTTCTCTTAGTAGAAGTTTGATACAGCAAAATTCATCTCTTGAGATGGCACTTACACAGTACATGCTCTTAAGGAATATCCATTTTATCCTTAGTAAACGTGAACAAAAAATACAGAGTCATTTCATTCATATTTGTTTTTCAAAGCTATATACGCGTATTCCTTTTTCGTGCGAACTTTATAGTACTTTTAGCAAATTCATGGGTAAAAAATGGCATAAATTAAAGTTGAGTCTTTAGGGCAAACCAAACCATTCACCAAAAACGAATCCGTTACGTACCTTTCAAATGCAATCAACGAAATGAGGTACTTACCCAGGAAATTCGGTTTGGATCGTCGTATGTCTGATTGGCTGAACAAATTTTGCGGGCGAAGTTTCTTTATTTTCAAGCTGAACGTCGGAAGGGATTGTGCAAATGCGGGATTTGAAGGGTGAAAATTCTTAAAAACGCACAAGGTGGCGAATGATGAGTGAGAAAATGGAAAGTTGGAAATGAAGATGAAGGAATGTTGGCACGGGAGAGAGAAACCGAGGGCGTCAGAGGGAGGCGGGGAGAGCAAGTAGGGGAAGAGGCATTTCGAGAAATTAAATAGAGGATGGGGGATAGAGAGGGAAAGGGAGTGAAATGGAGACCTCCGCGTTCTAATAATTCCACGGAGATTGCTCAAGAAGGATCTCGGGGCGAATATAAAAAAACGACGGCGCGGTCGGTGAAAGGAGCCGAGGAGGGAGTTTGGAGATCCGCGAACGCTTTCTGAACTTCTCTGAGGTCGACTTCTGCCCAAATTGAACGCATACCTCACCATCATCTTTGTCCCCTTAACCGTTCACTCACTGCTATCCTCCACCTCCTTTCAGACCTCCATCCATCCCCCTCCCCCCTCTCTCTCTTTCTCTCTCTCGCTCTCACCACAATGGTGGAAAATATTCGACCTCCCTCGATCCTCCCTTCTTCCTATCTTTTGACTCTCGGCCCAACTAACGATTGCATAGTTCCCACGATATCCTCTCTTTGATAGCCTTGGGTCTTTGCACTTCTTTGACTCCCTCCAGCTTGCTATGTGCTCGTGCTACGTTCATTTGCTGGTCGAATAGAAAGTTGGACCTTCAAAATATTCCAGCGTTATTAGTGCGTGGTTCTACTTGAGCTTTTGTGACTGAAGGTTTTTCCTCCGATTAAACGTTGTAAACGGTAGATATAGTGAACACAAAGTGTGTCCCTAGATAGAGATGCAACAATTTTATAACTGTGACGCAAGACTAATTATGTTGCAATTTGATTTCTGCGACCATTGTTTGGTCCCGCTGCTAAAAATCAGAAGCTTAGAAGTATTTTAGCAGTAACACTAAACTCTGGGCACATATTATATAGCTGCACTGATTATACCATTAGGATGAAAGCTGGGAGAGCAGAACTTTATACATTTTGCACTATTACTACTTCACCAATTTTTGAAATGTTATCTCAGTGATATAACGACCTCCAACTTTAAATGTACTCTACAATGAACGGACTTTATGAACAGAATTGAAGGTTAACTTGAGGGAAATGTCCCCAGAGGAAGATTCCAGGCATTAATTCATGGACCAAACGAAGAGGAAAGTACATGGGAAGAGACACGAGGTGGTAAGGGAACTAGCATTAAATAGGGAAGGGTGGAGGACAACAGTCAACCAATCGAAGGATTGAATGACGTTGAGTGAACGGAAAGCATTAGTCATTAATATCAACCGTCTGTATAGGGAATCTTGTATCCAAGTCTCTAGAGATTTTAGTACTAAAACAAAATTTGAAACAGAAGAGCTACATGGCCAAAAAGATATAATCGCGAGACAGAGTATCAGAGGGCTACATTTAACCAATTTTAGGAATGAATGACTAATGGTGTGACACATAGTGCTGCCTTTGATAACCTACACGTGATGACATTTTAAGACTTTGCGTTAAATATTTATAATAATACTACTGGGTTCGGTTTGATTTGGAGGCTGTTTATTTTTGCATTTGCATTTTGGTGATCACTTTTCCTTTTATACATTTTGAAAAGGGAAAGTTGAAAGAATTCAGTGGAAATTTTCATTTAAGTATTGAACATAATGATAACAGTGCCTATTAGATGTTAAACTGTATATACTGACTGTCTGATGAAGGGTTGTGCGATGACTATTGTGTAAAATAAAAGAGGATCTTTTTTCTACGGTATATTAGTGTGTGTGAGTGTCATTCAGTATAGGTGAGACTTAAGAGTTTATCTGACTGATTTAGCGTTAAAATCTAGAATAACTAGGTTAATAATGTGACTAAAGGTAATTTTACTAAGATGGGAGTGGCTTAAAATTATTAGGTGATTAAGACGGAGGTAGTGTGTTCAGTTTGGTTGGCTCATAAAGTTTACTGGGAGTTATGAATCAAACTGAAAGAAGCAAAAACATATTTATGCATTGTGATGCCCTTGTTTTAGTTCTCTAGCGTTTTTTTTCTTGACCATCTAATTTCAGACTAGAAAGTATCTGGAAGTAATGGGATGGATATTGACCATTGGACAGCTTAAAATGTGACACTAAATTTTATAAAATTGCTCCCCTTTCACTAAGCAGTAAGCCTTCAGATTTCTCAGCAAAAATTACTTTCTCTCGGATTAAAGGATTCCTCTGCGAGCCTTTATGGTCAAAAAGGCATTATCGTTGAAGTATAAGATGGACCGTGCTGAGAAGATACACGTGCGGCGCAAGACAGTTTCATGAGATGATTATTACTTCGGAAACCTACCTAAAAATCCTCCAGTCTTTTTTTTCTCTCTCTTTTAGGTCCTTTATCTCCTCGATTTTACCCTCCCCCAGCTGCTTAACCCCACCGGCCTTCCCTTAAACGGTGCCGTGTTTCTTTCTTTATCCTCATCCCTCCCATCATTTGCTCTCTCCCCTTCCCAGCCTTCCCAGCGAAGCAATCTTAAGATCCGTTATCTTCCTCTACCCTCTCTCTCCATTTTAACGCCATCTCCCCTTTCAGAGCTTTCTACACAACGCCACCAATCCTTTCAAAGGGGTTCCCCTTCACTTTCAAGTGGCTGCGCCACCCACCGTATTTAAGTTCCCGTCCTCGCTCACCCTCCTCGTCCTTTCTGTTCCATAGATTTCGGGCGAATTTCGCGCCTCGGTTGTTTCTTCGCGCTACGCCTTGCTATCGACTTTTATAGCTATCGACTAATTTGGGATGAGTGATGATTTTTATGTTTCCTTTGTCCTCGCAGCCTTTTTGAAAAAAGGAACCTTCGATCTTTTTCTAGCGTCTCAGAATTACCTTGCGTTTTATTTTTTTATTCACAAAAAATACTCATTTCGTTTTGCTAATTGCTACATATCCAAAGGGCTTTCACATTTATTTACTATAATGAAATTTTTATGAGTTTCGGCTTTTATTTTTTATACTGCGGTGATTAATAATCATCGAACCGATTGCTTACGTAAAGAATTAAAAAACATTCAGGCATCAAATTCTTTAAACACCATACAACGGGTTCCCGAGTTTAAGACACCAAAATTTGGTTAAATTCAAGCCCGTAGGGTGTAACTTCTCCGGCGTTTTCAAAACTGTTTACCTTTTCTTTGAAAACGCCAGTATCGCTTGGTCTGTGACGGCTAAAAGCTAATGGGTATGTTACTTCATTTTTTAGTCGCTGTGTTTGATTCCGGGGCACAAATTGTCAAAACTTGGTAAAAAAAAGCGTCATATGTTCCTTTCAGAAAGTTTCCAGGTGCCTAAATCCCACTAAGGTATAAGCCTCTTTATATGCCCAGCGTCTCTTTGTCTCTAATGCTCTCGCAAAATGAAGAAATAATGCTATTTAAATCTCCGTAATACGTTTTATGAAAATCATCTCTGCTGTGTGGTTTTAAACTACTCGTTGTTTACTTTGAGCACAATGTTTACTCATGGTGACGAGGTTAATTAAATCCTTTTTCTTAAAAGTCTACTAATCCAGAAGGTATCGTTTCTCAAGCTAGCGGTGTAAATGATAACAAACTCGAATTTGATGCTCCCCTATGGACTACGCCTCCCCATTGAATGTCAAGGTATATCTTATAATCTTTTCAAACTGCCATAGTGGATATCAATTGAATATTCTCATCTATGAGTCATTATCGGCTTGATAAGAAGTGCTATTTACCTGGGATTGTAAGAGTACCACGTCCTCAAATTCTTAATCATAAAATTCTTGTATTTGTAATTTTTCCGAATCGAATCCTTTGTTAGATTGCGCTAACTGCGACAGTAAATTCCCGCCATATCTATCAGCTAAAAAGAGCCATTCTGTTGCTTCAGCAGACACATGCATTTCAAATCAGTAATGCATATTGTCCAAATTAATAATGGAAACTCTTTGCGAAACGGCTAAACCCAATTAATTTTCTGTGTAAGAATTTACGAAAGGATGGAAAATTCATTTCTATGATAGTGCGCTTGTCAGCTTAATTCTTGTGTTAATTTTTAGTTCTTCTCTAAATGTTGACCAACCCGTGTTTACTGTTAAAAAGTGTTCAGTTGGATTTTAAATAGCTCCTTTGAAACCACATTCTGAAGTTTTATGTGCATTTAGTATTAACATCGATCTCTGCTATACATGTGGCCAAAGTCACTCCGTATCATTCGAATTCGAACACAAATTCGAATGCATATTCGAATTTAATTTCGTATGATTTCATCCGAGGAAATATAAATTATGATATTGAAAACATTTCCACAAAAGTCATTTTCTGGGATAATTAAAACAATGTTGCGAAAGTAATTCTTGAAGTGAAGTCAGAGGAGGTAAAGGACACGGTATTTGAAATTTGGTTGCGGAAAATGAGCTGGGATAAAAATGTATAGAACTCGGAATTAATATTTTATATCGGATAAAAGAGAATTATCTGACGCGTACTGTTTAGATTTATTTGACGTAAGCAAAGTGGAAGAAAAATTTGTTGCCAAATTTTGGGTTAATATCGAAGAAGAGTATAACTTGTTTTCTGTAGAAACCCTGGAAACCGTTACCATTACTGTAGTTGAAACGCAATGTTTCATTTTCAAAAAATTAGTTACTCTCTTCATTTAATTTTTTGGTTCAAACTGTTTCCTACTGCCTAGTTTTTATTTTGAATCTCGTTCTTTTATCTTTCTCGTCCCCACTTTTCTGTCAGGCACTGTGGACCTGTTCTTCTTTCTACGTTTGATTTGATTTTTCTGCTACCTCCTTTTTTCTGCCGAAACATTTACGTGATCATGCTCCCCAAACAGGAAAACTGTTTCATTTTCCTCCTTTAGCTCGAGCCATGAATAAAATATTAAATTAGTTTTCGCCGTCTTCACATTACCTTTTGAATCGACGATGTCGATAAAAACCAATTTAATAAGATATGCATGAAATGAAAAAAGCGTAAGGAAAAAGGAGGCGGCAGATTTGCTAAAAAGTGAAGAGCGAAAGAAAGTATAAACGAAGGGGAAAAACCCGAGATATGAAGGAACTCTGTAAGGAGATACTCTTCTCTCGGAAGAAAATGTACAAAAATAAATGAGCTGGCATCATCCGATTTAATAATTTGAATGTGAGTTATGGGGAAAATATAAAATATTAGTTATGAAGTTTAAACAAGGAATCCAGTTAGAATTTTTGTGGACAACCAACATCTCTGTTTATGTCATGTTAGTGGCTAAAGAGAGTATACATCGGGTTTCGTTGATTTATATTGAGAATCAACCGAGAAAAGAGGTTTTTCGCGCCATTGATGACTGATATATATGACGGAAAGAGGGATTTGGTACGGGTTGATGTAAATCAATTCACAGAATTTAGCCTACTCTTCAGGAATGACACCATGGAGTCCACAGCTTAGCGCCTCATCCGGAGGGCATAGCATGCACTGTAAAACTCAACGATGGGATAGGGATTGCAATTCCATTGATAAACCTGTCCCTTTGCTGCTTTTTGACCTCAGGCCCTCAGCATGGGAAGCCTGTACTCTTGTCGCCGCACCAACCGAATCTCCACTTAACATTGACGATATAAATTTTGAGCTAAAATTCTTTTATGTCCAATTCAATTATGCCACGGGAACATAAATCCAGTAAAGTTCCAGTTTTAACTTTATCTCCTTTCGTCATGTTTCCCCTCCGTGCGTCGTAAATGTGCTCCAGGTGCCATCAACTTAAACTCATCTCCGTGGATTGCGGCGTAATTGAGCGGTTGGATGTCAGGCACAGAGTAATGCTCTCTAACAAGTTTTTTTCCCCATTACCACTTCATTTCTCGAATCCATCCTTCTCGCATTTCATATCTCAGTTTTATTCACTCTTGATCGAAATCTGTCATCTTCCTATGACCTCCTTTGTCTGACTTAGATTTAATTTACGAGTTTGACATAGTCTCGTATTTTAGTGTCACTTTAAAGTTGAAAGAAAAGGACTGCCTTAATACTCTCAAGTGAGTCAGTACCCTTTTTATTAACTAGGCGTTAATTCTGCTCGCTCGCTTTCATTGTTCAAGTCACAGATTCTTCAATTTATTTTCACATTTGCGTCGTAAAACTTAACTTCTCTGCCTCTTTGAGCATATTTCATCTCAGGCTTCAAGCATTAACTCTTCTTTGTGATTCTTTCATCAGAAGTCACAGCCTTTACTGATGATTTCTTGTAAACTCTTGATATTGAATCTTTATCTTACAGTTTATAATAACTCAGAGTCCGTCCCACCTTACGAATAAAATTAATAAAAGCATGAAATTTCGCTCTACATAACAATCTCGTGAGAAGGTGTAAATTTCCAGTCAATCATTTAGCTGTGTTCTACAAGTAAACAAAGAAGCTGGCACATAATTTCTGCACAATCAAAAAACAAGCATTGCACTGTGAGGGAATTTCCCCTTCACCACGTAATTTAGTTGTCTTTCTGGGGCTGAGGAGATACTTTGCTCCAAACACCAAGATCTCGAAGCAAATTAAAATGGAGTAAATTACCACCTCTCAGAATCACTTACACAAACGAATTGTTTAATTAGAGAGTAAGTAGTTTTCAGTCACGTCATATATACGGTTTTCCTGGCATTTTTGTCTTCTTTAGTGATGAATACAGTAATTATAGTGTTTTAGTGATCAATAGCAGAACTAGTCTGCGGATTTATCTTTACCAATACTGTCGATTGATAGTTTTCCCTCAAAATGAGGATGTGTGCCGTTTCCTCGTATCTACGTGTGCATATCATATACCTGTGAGATTTTGATACCTCAGAACATTCACAGAATGAGACTTTTTCATGAAACTTTTATACCTAAATTAGAAACTTATTAAGTAGTATGTGAGTGAGCTAGGAATAATGTGGAAGAGAAACATTTAAATCGATATTTTTCGGGGAATAACTAGTTATGACTTGAAAATATTAGGAGGAAGGTGGGTGAATATATTTTTATGATATTTATCATCTAATACGCTGTTAGGTTACACATAATACCGTATTTCAGTGTATGGGATAACATTTGTCATCCTCTTGAGACCACCCTCAAATGTATTCAGTCTACGATGAGATAGATATCAAATTTTCTACCTTGATATGCGTGCTTTATTCACAGCAGCCAATTTGAAAAACGGCAGAAAGAGAAAGTACAGATCTTCAGATTGTTTGTTTTTTCGTGATTCGAGTCAATTTTCCTGGTGCTCACGTATAGGTGATATAACTGTTAATGCTAGTCTGGACGCGCATAGCCGAGACTGGTCAGCAGTGCCGGCAATATTTCAAAGCGAGTCAACATTAGCCACGAGTAGGGAAGGTAAGCATCTCTTAGCTCAGGAGCAGTTGCATGGGAGATGATGCTTCTAATCGGAACTTTCCAAGGAATATAAAAGGCATATAATCGAATGGTTGCCGAAGGTGTGCGTGAGATCTCCCGGTAGTACGGGATGGAATGGCCGCGGGATAAGGTCATTGCATATTATCGAATATAATGGAAAGATGCGGAAAGGTGGAGGTTGGTAAATACGTGTGACACACGCTCGGATGAAAATGTGATTGAGGAGAGAGCGCTAAAAAAATAGGCTTATACTTTGCATGATAATTGAAAAGAAACATCAAATTGAGCTATTTAAAAGCCAATAGCAACTAAAATTTCCGTGCTAGTTTCTTTTATTACTTATCAAATTTAACCCTTAACTGCTATTGTCGGTAATTTGTTCTATTTTTGGTGTGGTAAAACAGCCGCTCTCAGCAACCTTGGCTACAATGTAATCCTAGGGGAGAGGGGGGGGGCAGTGAGCCAGTTGAACTTGAGACAGTGTGGGTGATGGTTGTTATTTACGAGCAATCCAAAAATTCGGGTCAAAAAAGACCCGAGGATAGTGTGTAAGTGGCCGAAAACCACGATAGGAGTTAAAATTAAATAACTTAAATACGAGACTTGTTGAAACAGGAATATTAGACATATTTAGACAAAAATATATATTGTGTTTAGAAAATAGCAATGAAAATGGACTGCTGCAACCTCAGTTTTTGAATAATTACCATATTTCTGAGGTTATTGAAGGTTAAACATATTATTCCAAAATCTTTTTAAGAAATAATTTGAAACTATGTTTCTCAAGTGATACATATATTAAGTTATGAATTTTGTATATCAATAGCTGAGAAATGCTATTAGTCAAAAGTAAACTTTTAGCTTCTTACACGACCAGGATGGATTTTCTCATTCTTTATAATATTGTAACAGTTAACCTGCTCTATTCTTTGGTCTCAATTCCAGTTTCCACAGGGGATACATACGCTGTTAAAATGTTTGCTTGGTGGACGCACGTTGGCTCAACCCCTATCAATCAATTAACCACGATGATCTTAGATAGTTTTTGCGTGGCTCTGTTTTTACGATGGAACCGGTGTTAATTTATATAATAGTAGAACGAAAAGAGCATAAACACAAATAGACAGGAAAAACAGGGACTACTCATGGAGGAGTAGCTCTCTGCGGAATGAGTACAAGGCTTTTCAGCAGCAAAAATTAATACTTAATCATGTTAGCTGTAATTATTGAATGCATGAAATAAATGCATAAGTATCATTTATGCTTATAATACCTTGCCATTTTTGTCTCAGTACAATTGGCATTTTCCTATTTCATTATATTTTTATTTTTATAATCATTTTATTTCATTTTATTTTATGCTATTTTTATTCATTTATATTTTATTGTGTTTATCCGTATAATATTATCATCTTTATTGTTGCTCGGCGAGGAAAAAGACTTAAAAATAAATTTTGTTTATGATATTTAGTAATTAAATATTTGGGAAAATGAAACGAGTTAGAAACAATACAGGCGTATCCTTTACCGGTTTTCGCTGCTTCTAAACTTCTCTTTCTAAATCTCTACCTCCTAGTGACTGCGATTTAGGACTTGTGTGTAGGAACACAAGCCTATTGAATACACATAATTTTATCAGTCTGAACTTGGTGGAAGTTGCCAATACTCATGATGAAGATAAAGCATCGACAAATGTATTGACTGATAAGATGCGTTTTGCCACTTTGTGTCGTTTTTTTATTAATTCAATACCACAGCATGGTGAAACACGTCTTGCCAGTCAATAAATTTGTGGAATATTAAGTGTTTTTAGCTCATCGCGAAACCTACTGAACATGCCAGATGGAGGTAGTTTGAACGAAATATCATTTTACCTCGAAATGAATTAATTTAGTCCCATTTTAAAGAAAAATACATCACCCTTCCAAAAATGCTAAAATATCAGCCCCTTACCAAACTACTATCCGAGATAATTGCCAAAATATACCAGTCCTTTTACATGAAATATGGTGCGTGTATACCCTCCAGAGAGACATTATTTAAAATTGAGGGATTTGTAACACCTATATCTCGTCAAAAAACTAACAGTGTGTAGTTTTAATGTTTTCTCAAGCATTTTTGAAAACAAATCAAATTGTTACCGCAGTAATTTTTCCAGATTCACAAAAACAACCTTCCGCTGTGCAGGAGTTTTAAACGTACCGCGCGAAAAAATGAGTCAAGTTGAAGACTTATGCTGGTATTTTTATTTAATTTATAAGAATTTCTGTCATAAAACAGTATACACCATTAATAATACAATATTCATGTCATGCTTCCTACAGCTGCTGAAATTAAAAAGTATACATTGAATAAGGTTTGCATTATGGCTAAGGAACTATCTCACTCAAACCACCTTAAACATTATAATGGATAAATTGAATGTTTTATTTTTTACTCTTCATATCGTGACCGGAGCATTAGTGAGTGGAATTGAGGTGGGCAACAGTGGCTCTTTAGTTCAATGATCGGAGGGAGGTTAAGTCTCTACCAAGCTTGCCACGAGGAGGTTTTGCATGTGTGGATTAGGTGCTCGTGTCTTGAGTATTATCTCCTTCCTGATCGTATCCCTTTTCCCCATGCTGCACCACTTGCTGGCGTGGATGGGGTTTCACCGATGAGGGCTCACCGTCTCGGATTGGTGGCGAAGGCTTACCTAATCCCCACCCTCGTCCCATCCTCCCGAGAAGGGATCGCTAACTCCATGGAAACTCGGCGTAAACTTTGCCAGCCACCCGCGTTTCTTCTAGGGTTTCCGGGAGAAGGGGGAAGTTGGTAGACGTTTTGACCTGAATCGGAGCCACTCAGACGGAAAGAATGGGAAGGCGTTTAAATTTACGGCCATCGCAATATCGTCCTCCCCATAGTATTTCTCTTGTTTTGTTTCCAATTTGGGAGAACTTGGTGCCAAAGGGGTAGTTTATGCCCAGTTTGCGCTCGTTAAATTAATTTGCTGGTGTTCTATTACGTGCCACGTGCGGGAAATTCGTGGAACTATCTTCGTGCATGGGCTCGTAAAACTTAATTATTTTCACAGCTCGGGCCGCAATATTGGCAGCGCCATGCGGCTTTTTTGGGTTGACATTAATGAAATCTGTGAGGCAAAATCAATGATTTCCTGCAATTGAAACCAATACTTATGAGTGGCTGCAGTATTTCTATCACATGAGCGTGAATTCCGTCGATTTCTATGATCACTTGGAATCTAATATTTTTCTTCCGTGGCTCAGTATTTCAGGATAAGGCCAATAGGAAATAATAGTTATATTTATGTTTCCTAGAAATTATTTCCTCAAATTTCCGTTCATGATGAGACTTGAGAACTAACTAACCTTGGGTTTTAAGAAATATGTTCATTCTATATCAAATCTCAATATGAGCTTTTTTTCCTAAAATGAGTGGTTGTTTCATATAACTCGATTGGCTGACATCAATCGAGAAGATTCACTGTTCAAACTGCCATCTGAAACGGTAAACCAAAATTGTATACCTCGGAGGACCATGCTCTGCGCGTGGTATACTAATCTCTATTTCACTATTACGTTTTACTATCACTAGTAATCTGTATTTGATTATTACGCCAGATGCAAAAAATGAAAAGAAAATGTAATTATCCACGGGAATCTTTGGGTTTTATATTTCACCAGACTTTTTGACGAAACTGTCCTCAGAAGAGTGGATGCTAATTCATTAAGCTGCACATTGCTCATTGCTGGGTGTGATTTATTCCTGTGTATGTTACCCTTGAATATGTAGGAGAAATTTGGATCGAAATTACTTGTTGTATTAAAAACACTTATCTCACAATCTAATCGACTTGAGTCTGACTGTTGGAGTAAGTTATGAGCATTAGCTAAATATTTCAGTATAAATAACTTTTAAGATAGCCTATCATTCAATCATTATATCAAAAATCTTGATATTTGTGATTCGTTATAGTTTTTAATTTTTAGATTTTCATTCAAAAAATATGGGCTGTACCAGGTAGTATTTTTTCACTTTGGAGTGAAATGATTGTCATTATTATCGTGTCACTATATAGCTTTGGCTAAATAGCCTATGAAAAAAATTGGAATCATTTTTACAATATTTAACCGGAAGCATGGTGTAAATAAACTGTAAAGAAAAATATGGAGTACCACAAAGTAACTGAAGAGAGTTTTATTTATTAGTGAGATCATGGAGTTCTGTTCAAGCCAAACTGATGAGTTGATTCATCTACAAATCACCGGCGAATCCATCATCAGCCGCCAATTCAAAGTAAGGTTTTCTACAGCTCTCCATATTCTTTTCCGCTCCTCTAAACACCTCATCCCTTCATAGTTCTTAGTTTTACATCTATCTCAATTTGCGTTATGTACGTGTATTTGAGCAATTCCGCCATCTAAATTTTTCCGTTCGACATGCTGCTCCTCCCATCTCACCGGAAATAGTTAATTCCGTTCTGTCATCGGGATTTCCGACCTACCCGTTGCTTGCCTGAACATCGCGGTTGACTTCATTTCACTCGTTTTGATCCACCTCGACCCTACTTCTATTCTCTTAGTGACCCGGTTGGGATAGCAACAGAAGTCCGGCCGAGAAAATGAGCCCTGGTCGTCCACTCTCCTTTGTTCTCCGTCTCTATGTTTGGTTCAATTCCCTCTTCACTTCGCTCACTTTCCACCGCTCGTAATTTTATTCCTTTCGAGGAGTGAATTTCCCATTTTCACCGCTCAACACTCTCTCCTTTAGTCTTTGATGTGTCTTCCCTCTCCGTAATGTTGTTTGAAGAACGCCAACTATGCGAATGCAAAGGAAACATTAACAGAAGTGATTGAAAATTCCAACCAGCTCCCGGGAGAGGAAAAGTAACGCCGGAAAAAAATGGAGTAACCTTATGGAACGGAGATGAAGAAATTAGTTCCTCTCCCTGTCAAAAAAGGCTGCTTATGATTTTATCATCAAACATCGATAAATAACGTGTACCGGCTTGATGGATGCTAGTCAAAGTAAAATTTTTATTTCAGGTGTACTTTCGTTTGACTAAAATAGTGGATATGCGTGATGAAGACTGATTAAGACACCACTGACTACTTTCTTAATTGAATATTTGCCCGCGATCACCATAATTTAAATAAGTAATAATGCGTCAAATAAAGGGAAATTGTTAACCTAATCTATAATTTTATAAATATGTATAAATTAATTTTTGATGCCATGTATTTCAGTCATAATTGCTGGCAAAATTTATAATAAGCACATATTAAATTTGATGAAGTAACTATGATCTCATAGAAGATACATAGAAGTACCACTTATCTCACAGAATATATTCTATACATATATATTACGTTCAATTTTGTCAAACCGCATGGCTATTTTAAGTTTCTAACTGCATCGTTATTTATTCACTGTTCTAGAAACTCATCCCTTTCAGAAACTGATTTGCTGAATATTTTAAGCGCACATGGCGTCGTTTATTCCTCCAATAGTTACTTTTAAAAATTTTAATTGTATGGAGAATTAAAAGTCTTCGAGTTTTTTCTTTAAAAAAATCACACGTGGTGATACACATTCTTCTTTCCCACAACGTAATTTGAATTTAAGTTTTGATGGAGTTGAGTAATTGGTTACCCCACATTCTGGGATGGGAGAAATTTTATTTTGATTTTCACGCGATTGCTCCGTAAACTTTTTTTTCCTACCTTAGGATGGTTCAAATATATTCTTTTTTTTATATTTTGCGCTAAATATGCGGACCCGTTCCTCCACACTAATGAATGCAACCCCGCGCGGCGTCAAGACATTAATTCCTGATCACCAAGTTGTCATAGTCTCCTCCATCCTCGCCTAATTGGCCACGGAGCGGATCCATAGCAGCTGCCAAGGGGAAGAGGGGAGAGGGAAGGCCGAAAGTTCGTAATTACTTCTCCCTCCGCGTAATCTGGTTCGCCCGGAGGCCGTCCTCTTAACGTTTGTTGCGTGTTTTTTTTTCTTCTCGCCAGTCTTCCTAACTGCCCCCCCTTCAGACGTCTTCTTAACGTACGTCGGCACCCTAAACCCTAACCCTTTTCCTTATTCGTCTCATTACAACTCTCCGTCTTGCTTTCTCTCTTCCACTCTCTCTCTCTCTGTTTGCTCATTCACTCTCCTCTGACCCCTGCTTTATGTTTCTTCCTTCTCTCTTTCGCCTCTCTTCTTGCCTCTCTTCCTCTCTCATTCTTAGTTGTTTTTCCCACGTCCTCGTGGTTTGCCCACTTCTTCCTCCTCAACCGCTGGCTCTGCCGTCTAATTGCCATGCCTCCACATCAAGTCTCCGCTGAGATTTTGAGGATTAAAACAGCCTCAGTGTGGGGATGTGTTTCGACTACTACCGCATGTGGCCGGATGTGAGTCCGGAAGCTTGAAAGTCCTTGAAGGGGGAGATTTTTTAGGGCAGTTCAGTTATTTTTTTGGAGGGGGGGGGGATAAATCAAGGGCATAAGAGTTGGGAAGCGTTGCCAAGAGACTGCACAACATGGTGCGTCGGCCACTTTTTTCCGCTAGAATATATATAACATTTTGTTGTATCAACCCTCAGGGGCAGGGATTCTCGAATTCCACAAATAAGTTTAGCTGCGATTTTAGGCGTCCGTACTTAGTATCTTAGTCCTCATTTAAAATGTTATGGTGGCCTGTTCCCTAAAGCATGTTAACGTTAGTAATTACACATTTAAAAACTTAAGAAAATGTTACGGCTGTTTGATGTTAATGCCTTCAAAATCTTTCAAGTAAAATGTATGTTTAAATGGAGGAGAGCATAATTTTTAAGTAACTCTTTGCACATTATAAAAATATTCAGCCTCTTATATGATTTAGTCGTAGGATTGGGTTCTAGTGGTTGTGCGTTTTTTCTTTTATGATTATTTTGGGTCTCAATAAAATCTTCAGGAATTTCATCTGAGCTAATAAAATAAGAAAATTATAGTTTTCTATGAGTTATAGTGCTTTACTATCGATAGAAATATAAAAATATGCATGGTGTTATAAAAGAGAAAATAAAAAAAATCGATATATTGACTTCTCGATGATTCTTATGAACTTTTAATTCAGATTTATAGATCCTTTATGTTTTTCCATTAATTAAAGATATTATATAGTATTGCTGAAAATTTATAGTAATGGATTTTTTATCTCAAATAAAATCAGCCAACTACCAGGCATTTTATTTCCACAAGCTGAGACCTCACCGATGCCCACTTTCGCAAAAGAGGTTTGGCCGTGCAATTGGTATGGGAAAATTGTATTTTTCTGGGTCAATCTGTGTCATTGTCCTCAGTCAACGAAATCTTTGTGTTCTGCTCTGAACACTTGAGAATGTAAGATTTTCCCGTTCTCAAAGTCGAAACGTTTTGAGGAATGGCCTCGGCCGAATACTCGGCATAGGTTGAGACGAGAAGCGAGTGGACACGAGGAGAAAGAAAATTGATGCGGGGTGCGGTTCCGGGGCTGGGAAGTGTTTTTGTGGTAAGTAGTGGAGAGATATCCTTTGAGGAAACTGAGTCCAAAGGGATTTTAAATATTTTGGAGGAGTATGCGGGAATAACGGAAAGTTTAGAGAGTAGAGAAGGAACTGGTATGTTTCGCTGTACTCGGTTTCGCTGAGTTTGTTCTAGAAGGTCTCCCAGCAGGGAGCGGATGAGTTTGTTATCCCCGATGATGGTGATGATGAGGCTGGGGTTCGAGGGGTGGTAAAAAAAGCGTGTCCTGGGGAATTGAGAGTGTAGGGAAAGAGGGATATCCGCTGGATTTTGGAGAAATTGAATGTGCAATGGCCTTCGAGGGTTGCGCCCAGAATGAAAAAACTGCAAGTTTGTGGACTGTCTCGTTCGCAGGAGAGTGGATTTCTGGCACCAGCCAATCAGGCAATCGCAAATTCAACTATTCTTCTCTTAAATATTTTCCCCTTTCCTTCCTTTCAATTGCAAATGCGATTTTACATCCTTGGACTAAATATATGAATGAAATAATAAAACTTGTTTTTTCAAGTAAAAAGAATGTTTGGAATTTCTATTTCATGATTAAAGCTTGCAAAAAATGTTGGCATCCAGCCTTTTTTCTGAGGGATTCAAAGCATTGATTTCTTCTACGTTTAATCGTCGTATGGTGCAACAATAAATTGGCCATAGTAGCGAGATTTATTAAAGATATGCTGTTGAATTCAATTTCGACTTGCGTGAAAAATTTTAAGCGTTGGTTTACCAGCGTTTCTCTTTTTGCTGGAAAATATTTTGAGGCTCGTGTCTTTAATTGGAATGGATGCGGCACTAACGTAAGTGCACTTACTGCAAAACTTCTCGGCTTGCAAAGGAATAACTAGAAGTAAATTGGACTTATTCAATCATGTTTAGATTTACAGAGTTTTTTTTTAGTTCGTCAATAACTTGCCCTCGGCATATTTCATGTTATTGTGTATTAATCTTTCATAATTGAAATATTTTATTATTTTTTAGCAGAGTCAATGGTGCTTCGATATTATATAAGGTAGTATGAGATGTGTGTTTTATATCAAGGTTACCTTAAGCTGAATCAGTATTAATATCAAACGCAATCAAGTTCTTTATAAGTATTCACTGAATATAGCGTAATCTTAAAGAAAGTTCTTCCTGAAAATTCTTGCACTAAACCTATATGATTTTTCATTTGAGCGCACTCAGATTATTTTCATTTTATAGAAAACCATTTTCATTCTAAACAGTAATTATTAATTTTAATTCCGGCTTCTACTCATATCTCTTTTCTATCATTATATAATTTTTATATTTAAAAAAATTGAAAGGAATCTTCATCATCAATATGTGACATACTAAACTGCTTTACCTGTTTTTATATAATACCCTAGACCAAGTGTTTTCTTTTGCACACATTAGACTTCTTGCTGCCAAGAAGAGTTCCCAACCCGAGTCAATATCTGTAAATGTAAACGTTTTGCTCCTCTGGCCCATTAGCCTGTGGAACACGTGAACATTGCCTCCCCTATTCCACCCACTTTTTCTCACTAGTCCCTACCCAATACCTCGGGGCACTCGCATAGAATCGTCATCAGTGGTCTTTAGGACCCGGCAATCGCGAGGAGGAAGCTTGAAAAAGCTTAGCGGAGAAACACATTAAATGCCGCATCCAACGAGCAAGAACCTCTCTCCGGGCCTCGATGCATTAGCACTTTCCGGGAAAACAAATGGACGGGTGCGAAAGGTTTGAATCCAGCGTAGTAACATTGTCCAAAAGAAAATGATGGAAACTCGAGTTCAGGCGAAAGAAATGAAGAAATAAAGCAAAAGGCACTCCCAGTGTAAACGCCCACTTTTTGGAATTTTTGTAAACGTTCTCTCTCCCTCTCTCGGCCGAACTGCATCACAAACAACCAACGTGGCCGCTGGATTCTCTTCCCCACAAGACAGCGTCAGCTCTTTTGCTAATAGAGGGAGTGGTCGAGAGGGATGGAAGGAGTGGGGGGAAAGAAACGAGGACAAGGGAGGGTGGCAGAGGGCGAATGTGGGAGACTTTGAAGGGCTCTGTAAGTAAAGAGATCCTTGGAGGAATTCTGAGGATACGAGTGGAGGGATAGGATTCCAGGGGAATTCAGTCTCTCTCTCATGTGTGCACGTGAGAGGAGGGGAGGGTAGGAGGAGCCTTGAGGGGCGATAGTAGAGGAGGGAAGGGTACGGCAGGGAGTAAGAAACAAGCCGACCTCCATTGCCGTGTACTATAGCACGAGCCTCGAGTGCTAGCAATTAAGAAGAAAGCTTTTCGGCCTCACTGGTGGGAGGGAGGGAGATAAACGGAGTGTAGTTGCGGGGACGGGGAAGGGTTTGGGTTTCTGGGAGGTAGAAAAAGGAGGAATTAAGTCAGGCGGGGTGTTTGAGAGATAAGAAGGGAAAGGGTGAGACAGCGTAGAAGGGCGTGAACGCAAGCGTAAATATAAGGGTTGAACAACAGTATGGGAAGCGGAAAAGAGAGGATTAGGAAAAAGGGTTGGTAAAGATTCGGATGTGGAGGCAAAATAAATGGGAAATTTATGTATCTGAGGTGATAGTTTTCAACTTTGTGTGTGTATGTGTGTGCCGCATAGAAATTCCAATCCTATTTCATGAAAAGGAAACTAAATACATAAAAAAATTGTTTAGTTTCGAAAACTTAATACGACTATTGCTCCGGTGTTAAATAGTAGTGATTTAGAGTGGATGAAATTCTCATAAGACGCCATCACCCATGTAAAATATTCATGGTTGTGTTAAGATTCAAATTAACTTTATCCGAGGGAAAATCTTGGTCAAAGAGGTAAGGATTAATTCTGCTAATTTGTGCCCCAAAAATGTTCGCCGAGCTTGTTTGCTTGTGAGTCCTCTTAACCTCCTGGGGATGGACATGACAAAAAAGATAAATCTCTTAGTAAATTACACACTTAAAACTTTTTATAACAGACCTAGGTTTCGATTGCCTTGCAATCATTTTCAAAGGTTGCAAGATTGCACAGCAATCGAAACCTAGGTCGGTAGTAAAAAGTTTTAAGTGTGGAATTTACTAAGAGATTTTTCTTTTTCGTCATGTCTGCGGTAACCTTCCACAAAGTTACCCCTTCAACCATTAAGTTTACTCCTAGAGATGAATGAATATTAAACTTATTATAAAAGTGCCTTACCTTCGTCTTCTCTCAGAAATATAACTTCATACGCTTCTGAAGTAGCCGTATTTTATATGTGCAAATAAATTCATTAAACTGAAAATAATGACGAAGGATCATGTAAACAAAGCTCCACTAGCCTTATTTAATTGAACATTGCTTCTCACTTTTTAATTTTTGGTGCTCCATATATTGACAGTTTTGTTTAAAACGTAGTCTGTGGCATTTTGGGTACGTTAAATTCATCCCTGACAAAGGTTATAGTCATTGTAGCCCTATATCGAATGCCTTTCTCGCATGACGCGGTGGGAATTTGACCCGTTGACTCCGTCGAAAGCCGTGAAGCTTAATCTCTATTACGCATGCCACGTTGGCTTATTTTGCGGTGTCGGATCGACAGTGCTTCGGGGGCTGACAAGCGCTCATTAACACCACACCACAACACTTTACCCGACCTCGGGTCAACAAAACGTGAACCACCGTTAAAAATTCCAGTGAATGACACTCTCTGGAAACTTTATTTCCCGGTGGATTCTGAAGAGTAGTCGAATCGAAGTTGTAATTCTTTCGTAATGGTAGAGGATTTGGCTTTGGGTTTGCAATGCAAAAACTGTGCTTTTTATCTGTTGGATCAGTTATTTGAAAAACAACTTATTAAATATGTCTTATTCAAGTTTTTTTAGGTAAACCTAAATATTTGTCAACGAGACCTAAACCAATCGTATTTCCAACATCTGACGCGTAATTTTAACCAATTGAATGATATAGCGTGTTTTCCAAGAACTACGAAACTAGCCGTGTAGTAAATTTAATGGAGTCAATCGCTAAAGGTTACACAATTGTGTAAAATTCACAGTAGAAAATCATTCGCCTGTACTGGAAATCGAACCCAGATCCCTCGATTTCGCGCCAAGTGCTCTAACCAAGCCTGGGTAGCTTAATTGGAATCGGGTTCAATTCACAGTCCAGGCGAATGATTTTTCTACTGTGAATTTCACACAATTATATAGAGTGCTTTCAGTGTTTAAAAGTAGAATAAATGACCCTATGCGCCGTGTTTGAATTGACCGCGTTCCCCCAATTTGCAATTTTGGTAAAGTTTGATTTGGAATTGATTTTTTCGTGGCCTCTTAAATTAGTTTTTCTTTCATTATTGTTTTTAGAAATTTATTTTTTTGTAACAACTTGAAAATTAAAAAAAAGCTTAGTGTTCATGTTTTTAACCTGTCCCTCAATCAGTAAGATTTAGAGGGGATGTCGAATGCAGGTTTAAAGCGGAGACGGTCGGAAGTGGTTGGAGTTGGACGTTTAGAACTCGTACCATTGGTGGAGGTGGTAGATGATGATGAGAAGCACAGTTGAGGAAGCAGAAAGCGGAGCTTTGGGGGTAAGAAAAGTGAAAGGACTCCGAAGGGTATTGAGGTAAAGTGGAGGGGAGGGGAGGATGGGGGCGGTGTTTTGGGGGGAAGGAGAGCAAGGCGGAGGAGCTTCAAGGGCTGAGGTGAAGCACAAAAAAGTGTGAATAATGAGAAAATGAGAGAAAAATGGAATTTCAGTGAAAGGGAAAATTTTTGGAGAAAACGGGCGAGAGGGCGAGGGTGAGAGGGAAATAGAGGGAAAGTGGTCATTAGGAGTGGTGGGGAGGAAGATGAGACAAAAGGGATGTTAGGTTCTGTGCAGAGAGAGAGGAAAGGATATTTGTGCTCATTTTATTCCGAACAAGGGAGCATCACGGGGTACTGGGCCCAGTCGTTGGGATGTATCGAGCGAGTTCCTGGGGGTCAGAGTGGGGAGTCGGGAGACAGAGGAGAGGGTTGGTTCCCAGGTCCAAAATTAGTTCGCGCGAGGAATAATTCACAAAGTGGTGGCCGCGCGGCTAAACCAACAGCGCCATGGGCCCGACCGCCCCGCCCTCCCTACGGGGACGCAAAACAGGGGCACGGTCGAAAATTAATCTTCACAAGTGTTGGGGTTAGCGACATACTCATCGAAATTGTATCCTTTCCAAACTCTCCCATCCCCTGTGCTCGTTCTTTGGCAATATTTGCTCCCAGAATATAAATCGTAAACTTTGTTGATAATAGAAAAGAATCAGTGAATGATGAATATTGTTTAGGAGCAGAACACTTGGATCCTTGAGTAAACCGTAGAAAGCACTTGTACAAATCCATAACGTTACACGTAATGTACTCTTAAGTAATTAGCCAGCCAGCTGTAAAGCAGTCTGGTATATATGAAAGTCTATGAAAATTCCAGTATTTGAGTGTTTGGAATGAAATTATGCCAGTTTTCCTGAGAAGGCTAAGATAAAATCCCGTACTATCTCCAAATGAGTTCATTATGCATTTAATTTTCAAAGGTTATGAAATATTATCATGTTAGGCATGTCATAGCTCAGCTCATCACTAGTGTCAATAAATTTAAGAGAGAGTTTATTTTTCAAATGAAAACTTTACGTATCGAAGTATAACCGACATTGTTTTTCAATAGCCATAAATTCTGAAGGAGAATGATTAATCATAAAATAAATATCAGTAATGGATATAATAAACGATTAGAAAAAAGAAAATTCTTTCAAAATATACTTATGTAAACCCTTTCTTCATACGGTTCCTGTGACAGTAATGCTGAAAATTAGCAATTATGAGAAATTATATTCCATAGGATTTGTTTATCTTCGTGATGTGACTCTTGGTCTTTGGACACAAACATATAACTGTGGCGCATTGTATTGGTCATTGGTTAACTGCAGCCCTCCACCCTATCAAATGCTAAGTCTCTTACTTCCTGGTAGCTTTTTCTTAGAATTTTCCTCTTTGTATGGTCCATGAACTTATTCTTGGGTCTTTTTCTGGGACATTTTCCCTCTATTTCAACTTTAAAATGTTATGTTCTTCATAAAAATATTGTGCCTCAGTTTGTCCAATCCATCTGGTTCTTATTTTCTGTATAGTGTTCCATATGGACCTTTCTTCTTCGGTAAATTTCATCATATCTTATTTTTTCCGTTTATTTTATTTTTATCCATCCTCCATCACCAGGTTTCAAAGGTTTTAGTCTGCGCTGGTCAGATTTTCCAATGGTCCATGCTTCCGATCCATAGAGTGCCACGGTCAATACGAATTTTTTTCACTTGCTGTTTCCTGGTTTGCAGTCCTATCTGCTTTGAGCACAATTGTCTTTTTTCCATGAACAACTTTTTAGCTAGGCTATTCTTCCCTTGATGTCCGTTGTACTTCTTACGTCCCTTGGGATGATACTTCTGAGATAGGTGAATGAATTCCGTAGCTCTAATTTCTCTCCTCTCTGACTGACTTCTGCATTAGGTTTTCTCTTCCTCATATTGGGATTTTATTCTTCGTCTTATTTACTTTCATATGTCAATTGTCATAGCATGCCATTAAAATTATTAAAATTACAATTCACATAAATGTTAGGTATTTGCGCGGTTGCTTCATTATTAGAGTTAATTATTTATTAAAATTGTTTATTGTCGCTCACGAAGTAGCTGTTCATTTTGTGTGGGAAGTTAGATCTTCCAGAGGCTTCTACCGGTTAAGTTACCCAGGAGTCGCCTTCCCCTGCAAAATGTATTGTGACTTTAAGGAGCGAGGCAATTTCAAAGATACCATACAGTTTATGCTATGAAGTACCCGTGATCGTACTCTGAGCGCCACTGTCCACGAAATCAAGATGTTTGAATCTTAGTCCAGGCGAGTGATTTTTTTCTCTGTCAATTGCGAGAAACTCGGTTCAAGTTACTGCGCAGCTACATTTGCCGTCATTTAAAATAGTAGATCTTTATGCATTAATGTTCAGTCGGTGATCAAGGGCAGAGTAATTTAGTGAAAAACATAGTATATTAGGATTTTTGGTGGTAAGATGTAGCTTTGGTGGAGATGAAAGATTATTGATAGATTTAAATATATGGAACAGTATGAGTGATGGCGGTTCAGTTTAATGTACCTCATGTTGCTTATTTTATAAGTTCACCATTAGGATTCTATGCGCTAACTTCCGGCCAAGAGCCTGTGATTTTCATATTGTTCTGAAAGGTGTTGTAAGAATGAAATAAGGAAATTGTTAAAGATTATTGACGCACATTAGAAAGAGGAACATAAGTGAAAGCACAGGATCTACTTTTAAAAAAGTATTCATTCTTTAGGTTCGATCTGAAGGGGACCAAAGTTATTTCGAATTCTCAGTGAATTATCTCTCCTTCCCCCTGGTCCCCATGGGGTCATACGAGTGCGGCTGAAAAATCCGCGGGGTGGGCGGGGAGACAGCATTTCGGGGGAATTTTTTTACGAGCCGGTGAGCTCCAAACCCTCTGAAGGCCACAGTCTCCAATCGCAAGGAAGTGGTGTGCGTCTGGGAAGGCAGCGATGTATACGTCCGCGGAATGTTTGAGCAGGGCGGGTCCGTTGGGAGTCCACTCACTGCAAGGGCACGGCCGTCTTGGGAGGTTTGCAGTTCAACCCTTGGGTTCTTTCTCTGCACGGCGAATTTTGGGACCAGTTTTCACATCGAGGTCGGTGCCACTGTCCGCTAGAAAACTGAAGAGGAAACTACAGGAAATTGTCATTCTTGGCTCTGCTCCTAGACCGCGGAAAGTTCCTTTTTATATCGAGAGTCTATTAAACTTCATCCAATTATCTTTTTCATTAATAACTTAAAATTTCCCCTTAATGCCCAGAATACCTCAGCAATGACGCTTTTCAGAATGAGGATTGTTATTGCTGTTTAATCTGCAGGGGAGTAATGTTTAATACTGAAGTGATTATGATAAGCCACTTAAGGCAGATACTTTAATAAAACTAATAGTTGAAGGCATGACTTTGAGGACTTTGAAGACACAATCCTTGAACAATTTGAAATTGTGAATGCTACTACCAACAAAAATGAGAAACTCTTGTTGAATGTGTTTTTCCTTCCTATTCCCCTCCATTATCTCTACCATCCACCTCCCAACACCTATAATTGACCGACCCTGACCATGACGCACGTCTATGACGTCAATTATCAACCTTCATTAAATGTACCTTGATAATGATTGGTGTACAGTCGAAACTTGGGTCGGCAATCAACTTTTAAGTGTGAAATATGATAAGATATTTTTTTCGTCATGCCAGATACTTAAATTTTAGAGGCCTAATTTTTATGCATTATAAACATATCTCAATCAAGGACTAATTTATTAATATTGTCAAATGAAACCGCTTAAGTTCCCTTTTGCTTTCTGATTTTCAAATAGCATTAGATATCAAATTAATATTCTCGTGAAAGTTTTGAAAATTGATCGTCATATTATTCCATCTCTGTCATCTTCTTCGCTGCATTATTGGTGTACAATTTTAAGTAGCCTATCATTACTCCGTGTATTTCATTTTTTTTGGTCTCCCAATTTTTAAGTGAAATTCACTGTGGAAAAATCATTTCCCCAGAATGGGAATCGAGCCCTCGATTTTGTATCGAGAGCTGTAATCAATTAGGCTACCCAGGCGTCCTCTTCCACCGTGAATCTCAGGTGGGCTTTAAGGAGCAGGAAGGAGTCACTGCGCGGTCAGTTACGTAGTTCTTTGAAATAACTCCCAATTTTTTACTTTTTAAGTTAAATTTTTGCAGATCGCTGGGTCTTTATTATTATACCTAGTGAAAAATTCTGTATTGTCTCTTAAATGGCCCCGTCCTGTCGGCCCCGGTGGCGGCGGGGTAAAGTCCTCGCCCTAATAACCAGAGGGTCGCGGGTTTGAGTCCCACCTGGGTAGAATATTATCTGCCCAGAACATGGGTGTTTGTGTCTCGTCCGTTGTTACTGTTATCCATCCGACGTATATTTCCCGTTTTTCCCTGGTCATTCATTTGTCCGAACACGTCCGCAAATTAGACAGCTTTGTTTATATAAGTATACATATGTATATTCTCCCCCAGCACAGGGACTTTGCCACAAACCGTCCCAATTTCGATTCTCCCGGGACAGTTCTCCGCACCCCTGGTTCACCGATATCATTAGCACAGCGTCGGCTGGGCTGATCCTTGGTTTTTCTGCTGGGAATTATAGTAAGAGAGACCATCGCAATGTTATATTTTTTTCGATTGTAAGACAATTTCTTCGCTTTTTTCTCCGGCTCATTGGGTCCACGTCCGGAGCATTGGCGAAGTAGGCTCCTCAATCCTTTCTCTCCATCCCTTTCCAAGGATCGACATAACCCTCTTACTCAAGGAGAAGTTGGAGGATAATGTCTTCTTCCTCCCCCCCCCCAATTAAGACATTCCCCAGACTCCATCAACCGGTTCCTTTCCTGTATATACTCATAGCGATGACGCCCAAGCTCGTCCGCCAGATGTGGCGAGCGGTCCTCATATTCTAGTTGACAGAGGATCTCAATTTTCTTCCCAATTAATTAGGACAGATGAGGGAAAATCTGGAATCCAATTACGCCCTGCCATTGTCGGAATAGTTGGATATCTCTCGCTCGCTTTTATTTCCGCCAATCAGCATGATCCCTTCTCTTTCTCCGGTGCCTAGATGATGATGACATGTGCCACGGTGGAGGAGTTGACAACTGATTCTTGCGCTATGGGGAGACAGATGACACGGGAAAGGCCAGGTTTTGAAAGTTAAAACTAAATGCCAATCACGTGTCATTTTTCCATGTCACTTCGTAGATTCTTCCTTTCCCTGCATCGAAGCAAGTAGAATTCTTTTCCTCGAAATTATTTTTGCGTGGAAGGCTCTGGAAGAAATATGTTCTAACCGTGAGTATTCAGCTAAGTGAAATATTTGAGAAGAATTATGCACAAACGTTCCTCGTAATTCTCCTTTACGCAAAAATTTCAATATTCATCGTAATTTTATGATTTGAACATAGCCTCATGTTGGAACTATATATGTTGGATTAGTTTGGTGGTTAAAATGATAGCAGAGCATCCGCAAAAACAACATTCGTATAGTACCTCCCTATGGTCTAGAACATCGATTTTAAATTAATTGTAATCTTCTTTAATACTAAAAATACTGAAGAAACATCCAATTAATTCTATTCCGATCGATTTCTGTATCATTATTTTGAGATGGAAAACATCTTTACCAATACGTTATTTCTGATAATGTCACATTTCTTAGCCGAGCAATGGGTGGTGAGAATTTGTAATTTTAATTATTGCTTGCAGGTTTTTGCTGAAATTTTCTTAGATTTCGACATTACATTCAAGTCAAAGAGTTATATGAGAGATGTTAGAAATTAACAAAAAATAATGCCTGCAAGGTGCCTAGCTCTATCACTGTCTTTCTAGGGAGCAGTTTAAATTGCGTGATATGCTCACTATGGCATGAGGCTAAGTAAGTAAGTGTTTCCCCGTTAATGCCAAACGACGCAGTAGGGGAAGCAATTTTACACACCTCATGCTTGCTATGAATAGAACGCAAAGCGGTATGTATTCCATAAAGCTGCAAAGGGACAGAGGATATGCTAACCAAATTATCGCAAGAAGAGGTGAAATTTCACGAACTCATTTCCACGAATGCAAAGGACTCTCTTGAGCACCTTGAATCTTCAAATGCAACGGTTACGCGTAAAAGAGAAAGTAAGGAATTTTCCGAAGCGTGGGCTTTACTATAAGCGTTTCAGCATCCGAGCTCAAGGGAGCCTTGCGACAACTCGCACTGCCGCCGCTTTAGAGAGTACGACCCGGGAACCATTATCCTGAGTTCCCTTCCACCTCAAGGAGTTGCGTTCCCCAGGGTAAACTAATTAACTCATTCCACGAGTGATAAGGTCCCCGGCAGCCTGGTTATCCACGCTCCCTTTAAAATATTTCGTTAAGAAATTGAAAAGCTTCAAATATGAAGAGAGGGAGCCTACTGCCACATTTCGAGGGGATTTTTAAAAGGAGGGTGGAAAATTTTGCCTCGGAAAAGTAGCGAGAACTTGTTCTCTTCAAACATTTTCCGGCTTTCCTTTTCTTCTTGCCGGCGAAGTTTTGCCTCTCTTGCCCCCTTTCGCACCACTAATGTTATCCCTTCGTCTCCTTTCCCTTCTCTCAACCCCTCCTCTCTTTCTCCTCAACCTTTACAAGTCATCTGTCTCCCCCGTACTTCTCCTTCGCCGGAGTCCTCTGGAATTCTAATCCGTATAAAACCACCATTTCAATCTCCCTCCTTCTCCCATGCCCTTCTTCTTCTCTCGCCCATCCTTGCCTTTTCGTATTTCCGTTACCCGATTTTATTTAAACATCTCCTTCTCTATTTCCCATCTCTCGTTTAATTAGATTTCCTTTTTATTTTCTTTCTCTACGCGTGTGTGCGATTGAAGGAATTTTCTCGCTTACGATTATTCGTTAGTGAATTTTCCTAGTTGAAGGAGTATTTCAATATAGCTTATTCCTTGCATCATTATGAAGTGCTGTACTTCCTGCGCTATATGAATTTTTTCAATTATTTCACACAAGTTTCCAGTCTTTTTTTGCACCAATTCCCTCGCTATTTTATTTCCTCTCGTGCTGCATCCCGTCAATAACATATAAAAACTGAAAAAGTAGCGTGGTTAAATATAGCATCCATTTTATTGCGCTAATTTATCCCAGAGACTGCTCCTTGTCCACAGCTTTTGGGATAATTATTTCATTTTTATGGTCAAAAAGGTGAAAAAATGCTAGAATTAGCTTCAATCGTCCGTAATCCTTCTATTTTTTACTAGTCCCTTCTCTTAAGTATTCTTCAAACCAATAACCACCGCATACTTTTCTTGTCACTTACATCATCTAGTGTGAAGGTGTGATTATTGGATAAAACTATGAGAAGATTTTCACTCCTATTGGTGCTTTATAATTGTATGCATTCCATTAATTTACGTCAGTACAATTCTTCACCAAGTTTTTTGAGCAAGATAGTTGAGCATGCGTTCATCTTAAGATAAAGATATATACCAGATTATGGACAAATGATTTATATTTCCTGATCATTACTATTCGGAAAAATCTGCTATCATTTGATCTATATATAAAAAGAAATAAAAATTATATTGGCACTCATTTTTTTCTTATTTTCTTAAGTAAAAAAACAGTTACTAATGATTTAAGCTTTACTAAAATTTATGGGGTCGCATTACATATTGTTTAAAGCCTCACTTAAGTGAGAAGTTAAGAGTAAAAGGTGAATAATAAAAAATATCTTTATTTGGTTCGTCAAGAGTGGGAGAAGAGCTTCGTAATAGAAAGGTAAATGCGAGAAACAGTCAGCACTCTTTAAGACTTAGTGATCACTATTCATTAAACTTAGAGATATGTTTGCTTTTCGTGACTGGCCTGCGTAGAAAGGTGTGGTCTCTCATGGATTTAGGCTAACCCCGTCCCCACGATCCGATCCTCTCGGGTGAAGTGATTTTTCTACCTAATTTCACTTATTCCGCCGACGTGCCCTCCCTTCTTTTCTCCCTCTCAAGCGTTCTCTTCCCCTTCTCTCTACTACTTTCCACTTTTTCTTTTTTCTGCTCTCGTCGTTTCTTACCGCTACTCACCGGAGCCCACCACCCCTGGTGTAAAGACCCCCTACATCTTCCACTCCCCCTGAAAACGCAAGTGGTCCAAACACACACTCGTCGTGGAGTCCCCTCTCCCTTCTTCTATCCAACACGACTTCGGCAGAAAGGGAAATGCAATCTCCTTAAGTGTTCGCGTCGAGTCCTTTGGAAGGCAAGGTTGTGGGGGAGGAAGTAAGGGCGAAAGCGGGACCTCAAGGCATGAGCAAGGTTTCAATGTCGTGCCGAGGGCCCGTTCTAGTTTTTGTCACTGGTACCACCGCTTCCATCCACTTCTTTCAACCGTTGCCTATTGACTCTACCAAACCTTTTTCCCTAGGGGAGAATAAGCATAGGTTTGTAGGATACTTTATGCTCTGTGCTACACTACTATATTAATCCACTCTCTCATAGCGATGCGGTATTCCACACACCGTATTAAAAAAGCTGTAATGTTTAAATAATACCTCAAGGTATAGTTTAACTCAGGGTTGTGTCAAGGAGTGATTTTTCAAAAATACCTGCATCGCTTTATATGCTGTTGTTTAAGAAAAACGTGTGTCAATGTGTTAAGCAGAAATTAAAATGCATAGGGGCATAAAACTTCATATATTGACGGAAGAATGCAACGCTTGCTGTTAGAATTGGATTGTATATTGAGGAAAGGATTTACACTGAAATTAAATCATTTATGTTACTTGCCGAACAGCCTATTTATCCTATCCCAAACTAGTCTTAGACAATTCAACGCTCACAATATGTTACGATGAAATTGACCGTAGGTTATTCCAGGTTTGAAAAATACATTTATATTTCAGTTTTATTGTAGTATTAGTAATTTAACCTCTCATCTTGTGATGGCTTCAATAATAATAGTTAAAATGGGGTTTTGGCGCTATTGCTACAAAATTATTAGAGAGGGATATCATGGGACAGTAAAATATACATTGAATCTACTGTCGTATTTTGGTTGCCGTGGAGTACTGTGTAATCATGATGAATCTCTAAAAATGTTAGAAACCTTTATTTTTTCTTTAATGCTTGCTTTTCATGTTCTGTGGTGTGAGCTAATGTGCTAAATAAATTTGATTTCAATCCATGGGATGCGAATGGCATGTATTGGATGCGTTAGAACTGTTTTGTTGTGCAAGTTCTTTGCATCGCGTTCAACCGTGACCCCAACCCTTTTCTATTTCAATTTAACATCATACGTTACGATAATTCAATATTTCATTCGTTTTTAGATTGTATTTTCACCGTATATGGCAAATAGCATGGTGTAGTGAAGTATTGCAAATAGCATGAATATCGAATAACGTAGCTCAAACGTTTGACCATATCACGGGCCTTTGGTAGAAATGGCCCAATCCTCTTTTGCTTGTTACGTCTGTCACTGACTCTGATGTAAATAAAGGTTTCCGGAACGTTTCGAGCTTGGACTTACTCGACCGCCTCTTCCTTGCTCTCGCTCCTAATTTCTCGTTCACGCGTCAAGGTTTTGTCGAAATACTTGTTTCCGTTACAGTCTATTCGCCATTCTCGTTTCCTTGGGCTTTTCCTTTTTCATTCGGCTTCTACGAACCAGAACCAATTTTTTCCTTCCAAATAATCCTTCGGACAGTGAATTGCTGTGTCCTTCAAGTTGCCAGCACAAAAAAACTCCACTCTAATATTGTCATTGGGATGATGATTTTAATTTGACTGTACACACTGATCTTCTGCATTTTTTGGACAAACTTTAGTCAATTTTTGAGCCAATACGATGCTAATCTTTCCTTTAAAGACGAGGTCACATTTATACTAATTTTTAGTGCTGGTAGAGCTTTAATTTATCAGATTTAATAGACAAGTAGGTGGATCGAAATCCATCTATTTCTATTCCTTATTATCCTCATTCCTCAGATTTGATCTAGGCGAAATCGTAGGACTAAGATTGACATGACTATAGCTTACCTATTGGAGAATTTTATGTAATATCGTATCTGGGATTTCAATTCTTTGCCGTGCATGTGAAACTATTATATTTCTCACTATCAGCCATTTTCGAGTTTTCTGCTGCATTGAGTAGTTCTTTATGCACTCGCTGTATTTTGTCATTCTAGTAATAACGTCGTCAGGAGACTAAAAAATTCAGTTATATTTTTTTACCCGCTTGCTGCACGACTGACCATTGCATTATTTACGCAGCACAAAAAGGGGAGATAGTTGATAGTGATTATATTAGTTGCTGAAAATGACTGAAAATAAAGATTAGTATAATTTTCTTAATTTCTCAATTTTATTGCATATTATTTGTCTAGTTTCGTCTACAAATAAATGCGCAGTTGGATATTTTGGGTCGTTTCTAAATTCCAAAGCATCCTTTATTTGTAAATTGGAGTATTGATGCGTGATCCGGGAAAAAATAGAATCGAATTGCTCGCTCAAAGTGTGAGAATCCGAATCCCGTTTTTTTCCGACTGTAAACATTTACTGCAGGTGTATTTTTTTGGAATTTTCATGCCTTCCCGGCTATTTTCATTAGGTATGGATTGCTGCGTTTTCATATTTATAGTGTTTTCAAAAAGTTCCAAGGGAAATTACCGTGCACAGATATCCACCTTATTAGTTTGTTTCCTAAATTACTTCCATTTAGTTAATTGTCGCGAATAGCTAGCCAACAAGCTCTACGGTCCCAGATTTGGACTGTCATTACGATAGATGGAGGTTTTATCGAACTCTTTGACGAAATTTATTTTTTTAAATTGATTGTTCATATTTGCAGTATTAGTTCTCAAATATTGAAGTAATTCTATGTTACATTGTTTTCTGTGTTCTCATAAATATTTTTATCATTTGATACTCATTGCCTTAGTGTGTTCAATTCTTTTTTTTTTTTGGCAGCCTCGGAAATAATTTTCGTCGAGGAATATTTATGGAATTTGCTCCATAGAATTTTGTATTCTAACTGTGGCAGTTTGCGGCCAAAATTTAAAATTGGAATTGGGAACTCCATTATCGTGAATCCATCGACAAAATTACATTCGATAATGCGTGCTTCACTGAACTAGCATGGGTCAATCGAGCGCAGCAGAGGTTAAATTTAGTAGAATCATCCAAAAAAGGCAAAGAGTAATGAAGGATTTTGTATGTTAGTGATTAGATTGCCTTCAAACGGAGGTAGATAATGTAATGAAAACCAAGGGATTTTATAAATTTGTAATAAATGAATACTCATCTTTCAAAGGATGGAGCATCATTTTGTCACCACGAAAGTAGATGGTGGCTGTGGGTTGATGTTTATATGTCTGGCTGAGGTTAAGATTCGTACTGAGAGGAGTATGTGCTGCACGCCAGCATTTGTCTTAGAATATAATTTTGAGTTGCTTATTTAACCTTTCCACAACCCTCTTTATTTGTGAAGAAATGGCTGAAGAATCATACCAATTTCAAACCTTATCTCTAATAAAGATGGTGGTAATATCACACAAGTATTTGTTGAAACTTATCATTTACTGTGGCTTATTCTCATACATATCCTCCACTGGCAAATATTTTGTTGCATTTTCTATTTTTTTTACTGTTTTTAAATATTTATGTGGGCGAGATTTTCGATGGTCAATGTGTGTGAATACGATACTTGACGGGATGCGTGAGCTATCCGCCCCTGCGAAGGAGGCACCCACGACGCACATGTGTGAGTGATCCACCCCTGAAAAGTCGTCCCATCCGATATGGGTCACCTCATAGTTTCTCAGTAGGGATAGGGATTGCCAATGATAGGAGGCCATTCAAGTATTACGTAAGACGTTTGTGAGAAGGGGGTTGGGATCATCTTACTTTGTCTTATGAAAAAGAAGAAGCAGGGGTTCTGGAACCAATCATTCTGGAAATATTGTACAGTTTCCAAATATCCTGTGATTGTTCACTTCATAAGCTGTAATACTGTTTCTATCTTAATGTTAATGTATGTGTTACTCCAACACTGTATAATTATACGACATCAAGTGCTCAAAGCTGTACAATGACTTCCATGGAAAGCTGAAACAGCAGAAAGCGAGCATTTAACGAAGAGTAGATACGAAAATATAACGTATTACAGAGAGGGAGGGCGGCAGTTGGGAAAATCTTACATAGTCTAACGTAGGGTAAGAAGGGAAGATCACAAATGGCATAAATCGTCTTACGTGATACGTGAACGGTCCCTAAACCTCCGCAACCCTCCGGAATCAAACATTGGACCACGGGATGGGTAGCCGGTACAGATGAATACCCCCCCAGGAAGCTACCGAACGAACCCCTGTTGGAAATGGTTCAGGGGTGTAAAAACCAATAGAAGAACCCCGGGAAATGTTAGGATGGCTATGTGCAGGCACGGGTCCTTGCCCACCTACACCTGAGAGGAGGAAGGGGGCCTGAGGACTGGTTGGAATGTTGCCGGTGTGGGAGAGGGGGTGGTCGGAGAGGAAGAAGAAGAGGGATGTGGGCACAACAACGGGTGCAGTGAAGCGTGGGGTAATAAAAAAGGTGGAATGGAATGAGATGGATGGCGAGGCAAGGGCAGGTAAGGAGGACAAGAAAAGAGTGTCAAAGGGAGAGGGAGAGAGAGGGAGGCAAGGGTTACTGCTGAAGAGACGGGTTTGTATAAAAAGAGGGCGGCGAAACGAACGAATTGGGGAGGAAGGATGTGGAGGAGGATAGTTCGTAGGTGAAGGGGAGAAAGTGGTGGAGCGGGTCGGTGAGAGGTAATAGCAAAGGGTGGGGTTGATGGAAGAGTTGGGTCCGGTTTTAAGGCTGAGAGTGTAACGGGTTGGTAGGAAGAGGCGAGGAGTTCAGGTAAGGGATGAAAAAGGGACGCCCTGGGGCTGTCGCATTTGAATATCGCACTGCAATGCAAGTCGAAAATATCGGGCGACGTCTAATGTTGCGCAACGTATTGTATCGGGAATCAGAGGCGGAATGAAGGTTCATTATTTCTCGTTATCATTATTCTTAACCAAAACATTAAATTTCTAAATAGGCAGGACTCAACGTTATGTCATCAAGAATGCAGTTCATCAAACAAAGCTTGTGATTTCAATCGCCTGACAAAACATTTTTTCGTTTTTATGAGCTCAATTAAAACAAAACAATAACCTTCTGTGAAGATCCATGACTGCACCGCTGGTAGCTGGAGAGCTGGCTTTCCATTCTGAGGGTTGCCGTTCGACTCAAGGCGGAAAATTTCGCCTTGGATTTCCGCCAGCTGTTATCTGGAAAGTGGGTGGAGAAAAAAAGACAGCCCTCCATCCAACAGCTTTATTCCTAATAGGATATAACTGTGATATCCCTCGTTATAGACTTAATGTTTTCCGGGATAGTCTAACCATTTATTGTTGGTCATTCTTTTTTTTAAGAGGGCTATTATGTGTGAAAGTGTGACCAATGCGTTTGTTTCTTATGGCATATTAGTTTTCCCATTTCTTTCAGTTGTGAGTTCAATCAAATCATGTTGCATGATAGTTAAATAGGTTAAATAATGTTGCTCAACAGATGAATATCTCGATGCGATAGTTTTAGATTATCACATATCGTAGTACAGCCTTCTCAAATTGTACTGTTTTAATTGAGGATTAGTGGAAATTCCCGTGGATTACATCGGCAGGGTTAAGATTAAGAAGTATTATAGTAGTCAATGCAAAAGACACTCAAACTAGACATTTTTATTCTTAATTTTTTTCCCGTAATTGAAAATCGTCCGGTTAAGCTTTCTTTCTCGAGATGTGTATAGTTTTTAAAGAGTATATATAATAAAAAAAATGAATTATATGTGCAATTATCTATTTCAAGTAAATTTTAAAAGAAACTGAGACTGAAAGCGATAAAAATGTTTGCAAATACATATTTTATGCACTTGGCACATTTGGGGTCGAAATAGGACACAGATGGACACTATTCAATTTCATTTCTCGGTGTGGATGACTATCATATGTCTATACACAAAGTTTCAAGATGTTACTGTGGGATTCATATAAGTGTGTTTAGAGCGAAGTCTTGGGTGTGTTCATTAGTCTTGGCCCTTTTGTACCCCGCCTTCCGGGGCAATCCCCAAACTCTTTCACCTTTCTTCTGCAACGCTACATATTGCAACGAAATAGTGAGGGTTGTGAGCGGCAACTGAGCTAAGGGAACGAGATAAAAGAAAATCATGTGGAGTAGAATGTGTGCGTGTCCTTTTGCGTGCATTTTTGCGTTTGTGCACTCAAAGGGAGGTGATCGTGTTGAAAAGCTGGAAGGGTGGGGTGTACAGCAGTCGAAAAATGGGGAACCAATCCCAAGCTGGGTTGAAGAGAATAGGGAAGTGATTTTGGTGGAAATTTAAACGATGTGTTTGGGTGATGGGAGGAACCTTAATCCTCAAGGTGAAAGAAATGAAAAAGCCATAATGAGATGATGGAATGGCAAAGGAGGGCATGGAATAAGTGGTAGGGGAAGATGAGCGATATAGACAACGGTGGAGGAGTACTTATGGAGAATACTACTGTGAATGCACACATATATATGTAACACTATGACTAAATATAGTATATGGTTGGCTGTATTGGTAACCTAAGGTCATTTATTCATTTATTGGTCGTTAAATCCTAAGATTCGTTGACTGCAGCCCTCCACCCTTCCCAATATAATGGTAGTTCCCTTACATCCTCGTATCTCTTATTATGTATTTTCTTCTTTATTTGGTCCATGAACTTAGGTCTCATTAAAAACTCATTGGCGTAAGGCCAATGAGTGCAAATATCAATAATTTTTCAAGTAGGCCGAAAAAAATTCTTGCCTACATTTCACTTAAGCCATCACATCTCTTTATATCTCTTTATGCGGTGGAGTTTGACATACATCCAGTGATGGAAATGATGCAAGATTTAACTTTTACAAAATCTCTTCTTTTCTTGACCAAATATGTTTATATTAGGATATTTTTACTGAAATATTGGTCATTTGACTGAAAAAAAACTCAAGACGTATATTCCGACGTTTCGTCAAATATATTTGAAACCATCATGGCTAAACTCACTACATAAAATAAAACTAGGGTCGTTAAATGATAATAAACGATTCAAATACATGTAAAATAAAGAAAAACTCTGTGATATACCTTTGACTTATGAACAGGATGAGCAGGAGATTATGAGTATGAGTTTAACTGGAATTTACACTGGAGCAATAACAACAAACAATCATTCATGGTAACTATATCAGGTTAAAAGGTATAGTAACAATGATATTATGTTATAGATATAGTTTTTTATTAATAAAAATATATACAATTATATATAATTTTTATTCGATAAATAGCTTCAATGACCCTGCTAACGGGCGAGATAGTCAAGTCGCAAGAGGGGCCGATTGTAATAGGAAATTATTTTGTGTGGATGTATGCGATTGATATGTCGAAAGACAAAGTGAAGGGAGGAGTACGAGCTTCGAATGCGAAGGAAACGGACCAATGGTCAACGTGTGCCGTGCTTATTTTCTGAATGGAAAAAAGAATGGAAACTTCGAAAGTCCGTGAATTAGAGAAGAAAAGGAGAGAGAGTGGGAAGGGGGTAAGAAATGGCGATTCAGTCGGGAGGTAATTCTATAGTGGGGTGGTGGGTGTACGAGCAAAAAAGGGAAGAGTTTAGTCAGAGAGCGCCTCAAGAAAGTTACGACTCGGCGCGCATTCCTTTTTTCACCTTAACGGCGTTTTATTACGCCGAAGTCCCGAGATTTCTCTTCCCGTAGACCCGCCCACCCGCGCGGTGCCAAAAAAAAAACGATTAGAAAACCGTGGAAAATAAACATCCGTGCGATATAAAGGGAAAAAATAGACCGTTTTTATTTCTTCTTCTCCGTTTTATTAGGAGTTCCTCCGTTAAATATTTCATTCCACCTATACCAGTGGTTTATTGGATCCGCTAAGGCCATCGGATGAGGGAAGAAAATAAGACCGGCGGCGCGAATTGTGGAACAAACTGAAGAATTTTTGGATGCCTGCCCCGCGAATCTGTAGCCAAAAGAATCGAAGGGACTCACTCACTCAGGGTAAAAATGAGGTTGGATGAGGCCGATGCGCGGAAGAGTAGTTTGCCGGATACTTTATGTAAAGTCTGTAAAACTACCAATAGGAAAGATGAGAGGCGTGGTGTTTGAGCAGTCGTAGTGGCTCCAACTGCGGATAACGGTTGCATGGAGTGAGATTGTTTTTCGGTCCCCTTGCGCAGCCAAGCGTTCTTTATTCGTTAGGTGGAGGAACTATTCCTTTCTCATTTTCATTTCCTTTGTCCTCTTTTGCGTTTCATGCGGTGCTCAGAGGCTACTATATTCCCAAACGGTAATGACTCTTTGAAGGGAGCGTTTCAGATTCTTCACCGAAGTATTTGAACTTCAGAAAACACTTTTTTTTTCTCATCTAGTGCCTATTTTTTCGTATTAATTTACTCACACGAAATATCTAAAGTTTTTTAGGCATAATTGAATTAAAGATTTGTGAAGTTATTGAAAAAATTCCGTCTGAAAACGGTTAATTTACATAGCAAGTTGGTAAAAGAGAAAATTACGCTGTTATATTTTAAGGATAAGTAAGGATAAATAAGATATTAGTGCAAAAAATACAATCATACTTCACATGAAATATTACCTATATTTTTGTACTACTAGCCTTTTTGTAAACATGCTGGATATTCATGATACAATGCTGTCTATTTAGACTTGTATTGACTCCTCTGACAGATTTTTTTGTTGTCTGCCAGGAGTGTATTCATAAAGTTATTTATGCCGGTCTTTTGATCTTTTAATAAAAGACAGGTGATAATCACTAAGAATTTGATTACTGCCAAAAGTGCTCATAACAGCAATCTATACTTTCCAATATTTAATTTTTTGAAACATATTTTAGGACATTATAAATTCAATACGATTTTCAACTATCATTCTACTCATGCGGGAGGGATACTGCGCTAATGCATTTTTTGGACCATTTTTCAAGTTTACTCATGTTAACAAGCGAAATATTATAGAATATTATGAAAATATGTGCTCACGATAGATATTATGAATTAAGCATATCGTGCAAAAACGGAAAACCTAATATTAGGAAAAACTTTTTTAGTATAATATAATATTAGTATAGCTGTAGAAATATGAAGCATGATATATAATTAGAAAAGACATCTGTACAAACCATATATGTGTAATTGGTGGCTTTGATCAAGGCTATTTTGATCTGATCATATGCGAAAAAATGAACTTTTAACCCTTTCTAACTTATTATCTTTGAAAAGCCGTGAAAGTAACCCGCGGAATTAGCACAGAGGGTTTAATTTGTTCTTATCGTCACCTGAGAATTTATAAGCTACACATTTCACCGGAAGAATTTCATAAACCTATTATTTTATATTTTATGGGGTAGCGGTTTTAATCTTAAATATCCTTAAACCTCTCTTTCTTAACCTATTCATAAATTCTCCATAAACCGCTTGACTGCTCATTCATTCATTCCGAAATAAAAATATTATGGCCCTAATGAATACGTCTTCTGATCATTAATCGAATAAATGTATTAAATAGAAATAAAAACATGCTTGTGTAATGAAATATTTTCTATATTATTTAACATTCTTTTCTTTTCATAATTGAGATAAAAATGTTCGTTTGAAAATAGTATTTCCATGTGCTTGTGGTTACTGAAAAGTGTATATTCCAGTTGCAGAAATAATTTTTAAAATCAATATGTAGATTCTTTTTAATTTTGCGGAAGAGTTTAATAGCTGTTCCTGTTAATGGAAGAAGCCCTCACTGAGCTTTGCATTACAAAATTCCATTTTTCACGTTTTGGCCTGGATTTTTAATTTCAAGATTAGGTGCTCTGCTATGCAAATGACTAATTGCTTTCAGTTTAATTTGGGTCTTAGGCATAGATTACTAAATGGCTTCATGGCTGCATTACACTAGTCAGCATATTTTTACTTTGTGTTCAAAATTTTGTTAAAAAGTTTGAGTAATGACGTGTAAGCTGCAATCGTAAAATATGTTTTCGAAGAGAAGAAATACTGAAAATTTAAATATACATTTGAAGCCTAGAAAATGTTTGCTGGGAGAGTGTTTCGTGACTTATCAATGCTCTCGGCTCTTTTTCCTCTAGATTGGACGAAATAATCATTCTGCTCTTTTTTAGATCTGAACTGTTGTGTTGTACGACTATTTGAAGGGTATAAAGTGCCTAGCATGGAGTTTGTGTGGCCTTTATTCTTATGGTTTATCATACCTGCGCGGTAAATACGTAAATATTTTAACACATGAGTATCTTTCAGAAACGTACCGATACACAACTTAATATTAATTTTATACGAGTTATATTTTCGAGATAATTTATTGGATGGAATTTTTTATGCGATGCTCACTTATTTTTATGCATGGCGCCAAGTGTTTCCATGATTCACCGATGGAATTATCCGAAAACTGTTTCCAATTTGGATTTAAGTGCCCTAGTGATTTATTATTAAGGTCACTCCGAATGAATGTGGAATAAAAGGAAAAGAGAGTTGCATTCAAGTAAAGGGGCAATAAACTTTAAAGTAGAAAAACTTGAAAACTGGATCTCGAGCGGAATGGGCGAATTTTTTTTTACGAAACAAGCTGCCTGAAATTTACGGGCATTGGAGTGAGAATTTATTCGTTGGGAGGATTTGTTTTCGTCCCAAATGTAAGACTGCTTCAATGAAGTCGTAATTCTTAGGATTTGCAAGTGATAAATAAGTGCAATTAATAAATCGTAGATTGATAAACGTATCTAATTATTTGGACGAAAAATGGGTACATTTGAATATGGATACAACTGCATTTATTTTCCGAATAATTCTATGCAACTTCCTATAAACTTGATTAAGAAAAGTGATATTGAAGCAATATATGTTCCGTATGGTGAAAAAACGCACTAAACGTCACTGGCAGTGTTATTAATGCGATAAATGTTACTCATGCTAGTTAGATAAAAGATACAAGTGAAAGAAAATAGGTGGCCTTCGTTGAAACTTCTGTAATGTCAGAGAACTCACGTGATGGTCCATATCAGTGATGGTTAAACTTTTTTGTTTCCATTTGAAATGAAAAAAATGCTGTATTTGATTTTACATTGACATAAAACTTGACATTACCTTTAAATGGAAAATCACTTCCGCTTGCGTAAATAATAAAAGTGGTCCGGAATTCATTGTTTATTTTACTTTTGTTTTTTATCGTTTAAATATCTATCAAATATCGTGGCATGTATTTTAATAACAATTAGAAGAAACTTCTCCAACTCTGTTTATTACGAGAATGAAGACTTATTGGGAATTTTTCAAACGGCTTTATTTTATCAGCGTAAATGATTGCATAGTATTCTTTATTCAACATATGAGCCAATTTTTACAAACTAACGTTATAAGTAACTCCCACTTTCCCACGTCATAGTTTTAATCACATAATCCATTATCTCACATGAAATAGAGTATGGGCAGTCATCCTCTCTAAAAAATACTCACGATAAATGGATGAGTGAAATCCCATTTCAACTTTCGTGGGGAAAGAACTCACTTGATTTCCGCAGTTATATCAATTATTCTGTTAGCCTTTTGTGACCTATCTGCTCAGAATGAATGCACAGTTTTTATGCATTTGCTTTCCTCGGTGACTTTTATTCATATTTTCATGGGGTATTTATTTTGTGATACAAAAATTTTGTTTTTTTCTCCACTGAAAATCAAATATTTACTTTTTACGTTTGTATATAACGACAGAGTAGCGTCCATCCGATATCAATAAATATATTTAACTTTTTCAATATATATTCTGTGAGTTTAAATTGAAGACCCTTCGATATATTTAAATATATTACGATGTATTACCTCTCATTTATTTTCAATGTCATTAGACGATTTTAATGTATTTTTTAGCAGTTATATTGACACTATTTAAAACCGGAGTCTTCAGAGTAACGTGCAGGCCTTGCTGAAATTATGCCCTGTACAACGTTGACTAATATTACGTTGGGAGCAAACTGCTATGTATCTATCTGAGGCATGGTTAAACCCAGAATTTCCGGACTTCACGCCTACCTAAAATGCTCACATTAGTTATTTTGACCACCATAACTTTTTCTCTCCATTTGATGATTATTTTGCACATTTTTATGAACTACATCTCATTTTCCCCCATGGTTTTTCCATTAATATTTTTGATATTTTTGTGTGAGTGTATTATCCATAATATTCATAAAATACATTGAAATCGAGAATATTCTTACTACGCTATAGGCCACTGACTCATAGGCCAGCGCCTCCGACCATGGTGCGGGGGCTTGGGGGGGGGGGAACTTGATAGCGAGCCAAAAGAGGGAGGAGAAGGTATTTAACAGTGGAGATGATTGGAAAGACGCCATATCACGCATAATTGCTCGTTTTTCGGTTCATCCATGCATAATTTCAGGTATTACAGAGCACCCTGAATTAGGTGCTATATAAAACTTAAAGTGGCATTTAAGTTTTAATAAAACCAGTGATATATCGTTCAATGTTTCAATTAAAATTGTAAATGTTAAGTTAGGTGCTATGCTAAACAATATAAGTCAAACACTTTTCAGAGTATACTTGAAAAAAATCAGTATATAAAGTATTAGTACCCCTGATAGTTTTTAAAATTGAATGAAAAGTTTAATTCAGGTCAACAGTGACCAGTACTTATAAAGGAAAATGAATTACTGTCACGGAAATTTTTTTATGTAATGAAAAATGTAAATATGAGGGAAAATCATAAATCAAAAGCAGCAAAACTACCTTGAGTATTCCACTATTAAGAGATTTTTTAAGTGCAGCCAGATAAACTGCTGCTTTCCATTATCGTTATTTAGAGAATTATTAGCAATAAATTTGGAATCATTGCGTCATATGCTATGCCGTGTACAAAAATCCGCGGTGATATTTAGTAGAGCAGCACAAAGTTCGGTGGTTGGACGAATGCTATAATGAAGTTTTTGATCATACGCTGCCCCATTCAAAGCTGTGTGCGGCTGTTGAGCAAGTTAAATCAGTACACAGCTTTCATGCACAAAGATTCGATACCCTAACATTTGATATGAGACAACGGCGTTTCAATTTGATTGTTCCAAATGCCATTTTGCTTCCAGTCAAAATTACTCCCAAGCGAGCGGCCATTTGAGATACATTAATCACCCAAGCAGAAGGTTCACGTGTGCACGTGGTAACGCAGAGGTGAAATCCCTTGGCCTATCTAGGAGAGCCATCGTTTGCAGCCGTCTGCAGGCTTCATAGCGCAGGCGATAATCCCTCCGCCACTGTACTTGCCGGCAATATGCAAATCAAATATGTCTCGCGTCACGTAGATCTTTGAGGAGATTGTAAAATCCAGACCAACCTCACCTCTCCGTTTTGTGTTTCTCTCCATTGCGAAAATTCGGCTGAAGTAGAAGAGCATAAGTCTCGGTATTTTAGGCGAATCGCAAACGACTAATTCCTTGTCACATGTCTCGATTATTTATTGATAAGTGTATGTTTGTTTTAAACTATCGGAGCACGTTTTTTCTGAAGAACCTAATTTTTATGATTATCAACCTGAGTCAACCCTAGTCGAATTACGATTGTGCTCTCTACTGATTATCCAATGGTCATCACCTCAAAAATATTCCCTTTATTTGTTGAGGGCTTTGTTGTGATAAATTCTTCATATGACAGTCATTAGATTTTGTTTCTGTTTCACTTCTTTTATAGGAGTCGAAACTTGGTCATGTTTGTTGCTCTTTTCAAGTTCCTATGTTTGCATATCTTTGTAATGGAAGAAGTGTGGATCAAATGCATGACTTATGATAGTTCCTCACAAATTGAGCACTTGAGACAAACTATGAGGAATATTACAGTTCCTGCAAATGGGAAAATTAGGCATTTTCCAATGTTTTAACTTTATCGCCAGTTGTGTAAAGCTAATTTGATCGTCTACTCATATGCACGTAGTCCAATTTGTATTTGCACGAAATATTTACTGTCGAAGCTTTCCGTAAAGTGCTAGTTATGCATCCGTTTCTGTGTACTTGACCCTATGATTTTCACCTAGAGGATTTATGAGGTAACGGGTCTGTTGTGGACATTGACCTGAAATGACTCGAGGCTTGAAAGCGATACCCGTCGGAGGGATGTCGCCAGAGACTCGATATTAAATTAAGAGATGATCATGAAATGAGAGTTGTACAGAGAGGCCGATGTTCGTGACGTGACACGATGGAGAATGGAAAAATTGACCACGGGCGAATGGAATCATCGACGAATTGACTGGAAGGTGAATACGAGCTCTCGACTCACGGAAGAACAGGAGTGAAGGGCAGGGGGTGACTGGTGGCTGTGCGATGAGGCCGAGTAGGGAGTGGGATGGAGGGGGCAGTGCAGCACCACGGGAATGGGGAGATATATAGAGAGAGAGGGGTGGTGTGCGCACGAAGGGATTCGGTGCTGGAAAGCCAGGAGCTGGGCAAGTGATGTGGAAAAGAGGTCAATTTTATTCCGCCATGGAGAAAGGCGCAAATGGCTGCGTTGGAGATGTACTGCTCAGGGGCCAGGGAAAATGGGAGAACAACGATTGAGCAGAGGATGGTCCACTTGCAGAAATGGTCGTGTCCAAGATGTTCCAAGTAATCGTAGAATTCCAAGTGTTGCGGTATTTGGTGTGTAGCGATGTTGACCAGATGGTCAAGAGGCATTCAAACTCTCTCACAAGGTTACCTTACATGGTTGGTACCCATTGGTTAATTTTCGTTGGGATAGAACTGAATAATTTTAATTAAACACTCCAAGGTCTTCACCCGATTCTCTGTTTAAATGAAATTGTTAATTCTTGGTTTCTCGCTCCCGATATTCTGTTTATTTCTCCCCTCGTGTATATATACAATCGTAATTTTCTCGGTCTTTTCCTTCTCAAATCATTCAGTAGGTACTTAACCGTGTGCTGATATCTTTACTCTTAAATGCCTGGTAACCCATGTTTTGGAACAGAATGGTAAATATTTCTGGAGAATTCACATGTTCTCTTTCAGGAATGCACGAGCTTGTTTTACTTTGAATTCATCAATTTTATTTAGGATCACTCATTCTAATGCTGAGGCATGATTGTATGCTATTCATAGTGGAAAAATCATTCGCCTGGACTGGAAATCGAACCAAAACCCCTCGATTTTGCACGAAATCGAGTACTCAGCGCAAATTTGAGGGGTCTGGACTCGATTCCCAGTCGAGGCAAATGGTTTTTCTACTGTGAATTTCACACAATTGGGTGAACACTAACGGGTGTTTCCGTTCAAGTTACTGCGCGGCTAGTTCCATAGTCCTTTGAAAATTGAGGCATGATAGTTGGAAAAACCACCTGATTCGTGGAAGTTACCACTATTGAAAGTTACTAGCTGCACTAATCGAATACATATTTATATTATTTTATTCATTTAACTGTGTTACTTTTACCAATTTACTTCCCTCTTTAAAGAGAAGTGGACTACTGATTGAAAACGTTTTTATGTTAATCGCAACCCACGAACTCTCCTTCCACAATGCGCATTGTATTTGCCGTATGAATTCCTGTTATTGTTTTTTCTGACCCCAGTTATATAACATGTAAATTAATAATGGATAAATTGTCCTAATTTACCTATCTATGGAGCCTGGCTGCAGTCAGATTCTGTGGTAATATTTCGTGAAGACCTGGAAAGGGCTTGCGCATAGGGTGTGGAGGAGGAGTCATCGGTTGTATGGAGTCCGACGATGGATAGAAGGGCCTGGGACATCAAAAGAAATTGGCCCTAGCAGTTGACTTCGGTTGGAGTAAGGAAGTGGAGGGCAATGGAGGTGGTGGTTGAATGCACGATCCGAGCCAATGAGCCGAGAACGCCCTGCGTCAATGGCCGGGAATAAGAGACGGGCGAGGATGGGGGAGGAACGGCCGGGTATGGTGTAAGTTACGTGTCAAGATGACGTGTCAGAATATAAGTGGCGGGGTGAGAGAGATGGTTATTGGCCAACGGTGGATGATTCGGTGGAGGTGGGAGAATGTCAAGGAGGTAGGCAGTGACTCCACGTAACAACTCGTCGGAACATAGATTCCGTCTTTGACGACTCCGTGCATCTAATAAGAAATTGAGGTCGGAGGACACCATAGGACATGATGAATGGTCCTCTTAGATTCCACTACGTCCCACCCTTGGTACTAAATGAACATTCACTCTTCGAGAAGATATTTATGCTCCGCAAAGTGTGTGAATTCTAGATAAAGAGGAATATTCTCGCACCAATTTATTACCCAGTGTATTTTTTTACATAGCATATGAGCTCACTTCATTCTTTCATTGACTTTGCTGGAGGACAACGTTTCAAGCACTCTAAAGCATTTTATTTCCAAAATATTAGCTTAATAAAATGTAAAACATATGTAACCACATGATTGTAACATAAGTAGCTAAAATGACTAGTTAATAGGAAAAAGGGGTCGAAATTCAGTGAACCTTAGGGCATATTCTATAGGCAACATGATATTTATCACCACGTTAACCATTTGCTATTGACTACAGATGCATTTTATTTCAAAAACTATTCTTATTGACATGTTTAACTTCTACCTTCAACGAGAAACTTTACTTAAAAAATTGAATTACTAGCAGTTTTCATTGTTCGCTCGAATAAGATAACATTCGGATTTGAAGAATTTACACCTTTTATTTTCTCTAAATAGTACAATAAGTGCGATGTATACTTAACAGTACGACATTTAATGTGTTTTTTCTAGAATAATGAATCATAATTTCAATTTCCAACCTATGTCTCTAATTTAATTTTCTTTTCTTATTTCTTTTAGGTAAGAATCTTCGCATGTTTCTGCAAACAGCTAGCCTTTTCCTTAAAAAATCCTGTTCTGGTAAGCATTCTCTATCTGTAGTGTATCTTCTTCATCAGTTGGGGGCATGCAATAAATTTTTGTCGAAAAATATCTCCAATTTGGGGAAGAAGTTGTCTACTGGAAATTTTCTCTGTTAAATGAATGAAATTCATACAAATATTATATATAAATATATATTAATTGAAAAAGAATGCAAAATTAAGCAAATGGTAGCCGCAGCATGGAGTGTGAAAAAATTTCGAAGTTTAAGCCAACCTCTTCTCCGTTTGCGATTAAGTGTCTGAATTTTTTATTGCAGGCATCGTAAGAGTAATATTTCCACGTAATATTTTTGGGAGCAATGGAAAATTTTCTCGTGAAAGAGACATAAATTGCTCTTCGTCCCCGAGTACTGTCACGTCGACATTTCACAGCCTTCCTATTTCATCCCCTTCCTAAGTTTAAGCGGAGTGTACTGAGAGATACCGCAGAATTTTTACACTCAACACGTCGCGTCGTGCTCTAGAGAGAATGAAGAAACGACTCGATGACATCTTTATAAAAGTTCGGCCATCGACGTGGTAATACTCCCAACAATCTCTCGCGGTCTAACGCCCACCTTTTTAAGCCTTCGATTCAGAGAGAACTTCCTGGTAGTTTTTTTCTTACCATTCGATTCTTTTTCATTCTTTTCCGGTAGTCTATCCCTTCCGACCCTTTTATGACGCATGAGTAACGACTCTCTTCATCACAATAGGCAATTGAACGTAGGAGTGTGTCCATTTGTGAGTGTATGTGTTCCTGCTTGCAGTCCAAATCGTGCAACTCTTGCTATTCTTGCTTGGCTCCGTGACTCCGTCTCATATTGGAGATTTTGTCCAAAAGAAAGCGAATTCATAAAGAATAGGATTCTGGCGAGCTAAATGAAAGTTATGGATAATTTAAGTTGCTATTTCCTAACGGTATTAATGTCGAAATTATTGATCAGAAACTAACCTTTTAATTAGATAATAATGAACATTTTAATATATTGACTGTATTCTGGAAAAATAAAGAATAAATGAAAAATTGATTATACTCAGGGTGGCGATCATCCGGGAAAACTGAGATAATCTAGAATTGTCCAGGAATTTTGCATTTCTGGAAAATTCAGAAAATTCTCGTAACAGTCAGGGAGAAACTGGAATAGGAATCCTCGTTATTTTTCTACCATTACGTTTATAGGCCAGTCTTCCCCGCCCTTTATTTCACCAACTGAAACTAAAAAAGTCCGTCGCTGACGTGCAGGGAATAAGCACTATCAATTTGTTGAGCATTCAGTTGTGAATATTATTAGCTGTGAATCTTAGTTATATAGTAGTGAATCAGACGTAAAATGTATCTCTTTTGTATATGCTTATTTCGATACTAGCCTAGTTCAGTAAAAAATTATGATCACAATGTATTATTCCCATCACGAGGAGTCCGAGGCTATGTTGTTTGTAAAATTTTACCTCGCGTTTTTTTAACTTCCGAAACTCAGGTCGAGAAGTAGCTGGAACATTTTAGCTTATAATAAGTACATGCTTGCAGTTATAAAAATACAAGACGATAATTAGAAAATTTAATGCTTTCATAGAAGATTTAATTCAGCAGAAAAAAATATTCCAATAATAGGTGACCTTTTGGCGATCGGTCTGGGAAATTGGTAAATCCATCAGGGAAACGTCAGGGAAAGGTCAGGGAATTTGAAAATTGGATATCAGTAGCCACCCTGATACCGCGCCTGAGATCTATGACTTAATGGTGACATTGCCCAAATGCATAAGTAAATACGTACATATGGAAGTTATTTCTTCATTAGAGGCACGATGACAGTAAGAAAAGGAAGGAAGAAATATAATTAAGGATATTTCATATAGAGGAAAAGCTCTGCATGATCATGAAATAATGGAACTTCTTTTTAGCGCATGATACCGCTCACGTCTGCCACGTGCATCCGCGCCTTCTTGCCGTCGCGTGTGGAGGGTCTGGATAACGGCTCCTCGCAGACTCTACAAACATCCCATAGCAACGCGAGAGTTGTACGAGGGGCCGAGAAGGTGAGGGTTTGGTGGGATTGGGAGGCCGCGACTCGTCGTAAAACTCAAACTTGGTCAGTTCGCCCCGAATTGCTCTTCGTGTACGGGAGTATTTGCGTGTGTGTGCATGTACGAGGAAGCTTTGCTGTTTCTTTCCCAAGAGGGATGGGCTACCGGTTTCCTGGCGTCGTCACTTCTGCTCTCTCGAGTGAAACGTTAAGGGGGCTCCACCAAGAGGTGAAATTTGCGTATTTTTGTGCACATTCCAGTCATGAAAGAAAAAATCATACCCACTCTATGATAGATTTCACACATATTTACTTTTTCCCCAATAAAATGTTTACAAATTGCCACAAAAACTATATGGGGTTGAAGGAGAAAAATATCTCCATTTGCGATAAGATAAACAGATAAGAGAAGTGAATAGAGGATATTTTATATATACACTGCATCAATCCAATATTATATTCAAATTATATGTAAGTAATCTGATCATTAAACCTAAACATTTTGTCCTTATTTTTCAATTCAAATGATTAATTTTTAAGAAAAAGCTAAAATGTTTTTCTTATTTAAATCTGTTGCAACGCAAGAGTGACGAAAAAATCCGGCGGAATTGTGCAAGCATCACTTCTGTGCACCCAATCGAGAGATAAAGCATCGTTTGACGTGGAATTTGGCTGCAGTTATCACAGTTGCTAACTTGAAAACTAATATGGATATATGTCGTCCGTTTACTTTGCTTAGTATTAAGAAAAACTTAAATCTTTACTGCAAAGATGGCCTTGTAATTGTAGTGTAAATGATGCATAATTGGGTAATTTTTCCCCCTTTCTTTTTCCTTTTATATTTTTCAAACTTATTTATGATTATTTTTCCGGGAAAGATTGTGCAAAGTAAATTATGTAAATATCCTTTTTTATATAAGTGACACGAAAATGAAATATATATTTTGTTTTCTTATTATGGTGAATCCTCCTGAATAGGCGAGTTATTATGTCTTCCTGCACGCTCACCGTTTCTTCCTCGTCTTTCATTTTCTCTCTCCCTTTCCCAAACGGAAGACGGAAGCTTTACCGTGGCTCTTGAAATTATGCACTCACCCCGTTTTCCTCCTTTTCCCCTCCTCCCCCCACAACGGCCAGGACGCCTTGTGCATACATTCTTCGCCTCAGTCGCCGTAACGACCGCCGGTACACGGGTGGTCGTCATTCCTCTGCTCTCGCCGGAGACGTTGCGGGGGTTGAAGCCCCTTCCCACCGCCATCCTTCCTCGTACCCCCCACCCGAACTCTCCTCAAACACAAACGCGAGGAAACCGTTGTAAGGGTGTTTTCTTGCTCCGAAACCCTTGGGACTTAACTGTGGTCTAGTTCGAGATTTTAACAACTCACTCCGTCCGTCGTGTTTTGAGGGCCGGTGTGGTACGTTACCTCTTCACCGTTTGCGTAATACGTCTCTGAGCGTTATTGCTCTCGGGCACTTGATTTTTCTTCATCCGCGATCTTTTTGTTGGTTTTTAACCCTCAACTTTTCCACGCTTGACTTCTGAGAGAACGAAGCAAAAAATTTCACGGCCTCGTTACACATAAAAAAACTTACTAGCGTGCAGAAAACTTTTTGGTGCTAGTACGAATTTGATTCCCTCGTAAAACGGTCACGAACGATTCGCAATAAATGAATCTAACATAAATAAGATGACATTTTTATTGTTCCTACGAGTTCAAAATATTTACCGTAAGAATGTTTGATTCCTGTCCTTGGGACGTCATTTCTATCGGCCTTACCCTTACGTTTATATGGCAATATTAAACATTCGTCATTCAATTTTTTCTGCTTAAATTGGGTTTGGAATAGTTATCAAAACTTACTTATATACTGCAATCTCTACAAAAAATCTCGAACACAATATTAGGTAATAGACCCATCTGAGGAAATTATTTTAGAAGTTACATCATTTTTAGACCCTAGTTTAATTAATTTAAATTCCCTCCCTCCTTTTCTATTCGTTGTTACGTCTTTAACTTCCCTGTAGTCTTTTTTTGCATCCATCTCTGTTTTTCACCGGAACATGTTCAAGGGAATACGCCCTCTATCTTCCCTTCTTTCTTGCTTCAAACAAATTTAGTTTGTTTTATAGCTTACCATCAGGGCTGTATTTTTATTTCACGGACGTTAAGTATAATTTTTACATATCATAAATAAATACCATTCGCGGACAAAATTCACCATTTTTGGCCTCATCTGTGTACCACTTTGCTTTTGTATTTTCATTATGCCCGATAACTGGCCTTTTCATTGCGTCTGTGGATGATATTCTCGCCATATAGTAGTTACTTATGGGACTATAAAGTTCATGCACAGACAGCCGATTGTTTTGCCATTATCTCTGCCCTAAATTCAGGTACGAGGAGCATTTGATGTTATGCCTTTTGCTTAAACGTGCGTGAACAAACGTGCCTCATACGGCTTGAAATTAACAGCTAATATCAGTTAGCTCTAATTTTTACAGCCACAGTCGTAGGTTAACGTTTATTACTGAAACACTGCCTTCCATTTTAGGAAGCTTCTCTCCTTCCTCCTATAAAATACGTATTTTAGTTATCTACAGCTCTTAGCAAGCAATCGATTAGTAGGCGTATCATGTGGGGATACGTAGCATGCGCTCAATTCTGAGAATAAATGGACCATGAAACTGGAAAAATGTTTATAGATACGTGAGACTTTATAGGTCATATATCTTCATATTCTGCAGTGACTCTTAGTATATGCAACGTTTTCGTTCTATATGTTTTATATGTTTTAAAGATTTTCATTGCTTATTGAAACGGCATTTTTTCATCCTCAATGGCAAAATAATGCCCTGCTTTTATTTTCATTTGATAAAGTATTCCAAAAACATTCATTATATCCATTATAATTTTAATCATAGAGACGTGTCAAATACAATTTGTAGGTTCGTTCAAATGTTCAAGGATCTTCTCATATGATTGTTGATTATTATATAATCGAAATAATAATCAAGTATTATATCTAATGGGAACTGACCTTACAAAATGCATTTATTTTAGTCTGGTGAACACTCTGGAAAGGCGAATCTTAGTCCTCGGGTTCATCACTCTACCAAATTTTTAATCATCCAAAAACTGGAAAGACTACTGTTATGACATTACTGGTAACTATCCGACTGATAGCGATTTGAAAATCTTTGACGTATAGACGAGCAAGACCATCAGTTTGAAACTTATTTTTGTATACTATTGCATCAATTTTTTAACTTTCAGAGTACCATAACCATTTTCCTATAGCTCATTACGACTGGCGTAATCAAATCATCTCTTCGGTATTCCTATCTTTAGTTTTTTTGCTGTCTCCTAGGATTAGGTTTGTATTAATTGATTTCGAATTGATTATTCACCCGAGACGATTATTGATTCATCCGAGACGGGAATGGTTTTGGGAGGCATTGGGGGAAATGTTGCGAGCCAATGTTGGAGGTGCCGGTCGCTCGTGATGCTTGCGGTGTCAGGGGTGGCAATTTCTCCCCACTCCTCTCTTAAGGGAATAACACCGGTCGAGGGTGGGCTAGCAGACCGGCGGTGTCGCCGTGATCTATCGTACGTCGTTAGCGGCGAAGGAAACGGAGCCATAGATAAGAGATAAGACGAGTGTGCGTCCAGGGCAAAAAGATTGGAAGGTTGGACCGTTTAGGAATCGGGAGGGAAGAATAGGCATGAGAGAGAATGCTCCGGGGAAGAATGAGAGAAAAAGTTGCCAACACACAAGGCTTTTATATCCATTTGGATGCGCCATAGAAGGCTATTTTGGACGGCCCAATGGATGCACTGCAATTTATGAAGCTTCTTTCATCCACCTGACAAATGTTATTCCATAATCTTCCCTCGCATTTTACAGCCTTTGCAAATACCTTTCTGGTAGCGATAGAAATGATTTTTAAACTCACGGTAAATAAATGATCATCAAATTAGTCTCTAGTGCCACTCATATATCAATTTGCAATCCGCTCAAAAATCTTTAGCCTAGTATTGATTTTATCCCGGTTACCTGTATTGAATGGAAGAACGGTATTCCAGATTCCGTACCGATCCATACATACAATCTTATTCACCCATCTGTAATATTGACTCATATCATGTTGTTTTCATTATGCTGAAAGTCGAATAAAAATGATGATCTTTTGTCGTATATTTAAGATATGACACTTAAAATGTATCTTATAATATAAGAAGGATGCCCCAAGAAAATTTTTGAGCGCTGTTATTGCATTCAGTGTGGCAAGGAGTGAGATGGACGGTAGAAGGATAGGGGAAGTGTACGGAAGAGTTACGGTAGAATCAGGTGCTCCGTCGCCGGAGGAGCATTGAGGTTTTTCAAAGTAGCGGGGCAAACCTTCCGGGGTGCAGGGGCAGAGGATGGGGAAACAGCCGTAAAGCGCGCCCCTAATCTGAATTTCTAACGCGGTTTCCTCGGGAAGTCCTTCGAGGTAAAACTTCGAGGTGAACACGGCACCGGAGGGCCAAACCGGGGGTAATAAAGAGATGGTTTCCGCAAGGTTTTGGATCTCCACCCACAAACTGTCCCTTCTCACTGTTTCGGGTTGAGTCATGCGGAAGGAACGCGGCACACGAAGTCTGGTAAGAGTATAGGCTTTAAAAGAAAGGGACAAAATTAAATGGTTAATTCAACGCTCACGTTGCGACCACTCACGGTGTATTGAGCTTCGGTTTTCATCACCTCGATGCTCAGAGTCGTAGCGCTTGACCTCTTTCACTGTCCTACTTGGTGAAATTTATCACGAGATACTTAACCCGAGTAAGGAGGACTGTTTTGTATTCAATGGTAAGAGCTGCGTTAAGCTCATAGTGGATTTATTTTCTCTTGTGATCTAAGTATCACAGTGAAGCGCTTGGATTTTTTGTTCAACGTTAACCACTATATAGCTTAAGTGCTACACTGATTCTGCATTCCATCTTACTGTGGAATTTTGCATTGAAACCTCATAAGCGAACATTAAATTACTTGGCGGATAATAATGAAGATAGTGAACGATATTTCGAATTGTTGCGGCTATTTTGAACTGAAGATGAACTTCGTACACAAGTATGAAACTATCCAGCATGATTTCTTAGTTGATAATAGCTTTCTCTGAACTATTTAATGAATTATTTTGAGTCACGTTCTTCTCTGAACTAATCACAGTAAATTATATTTTTAATGAAATTTTTTCGCCTTTTTAATTAAATCTTATCGTTAGTTAAATTTGTAGATTTGTCAATATCAATGAATATTTAATGCACTATAACTTCTTCATCAAAATTTATCTGTCATCATAAGTCATTAATAAAATAGTGATTCTCATTAATATTAGGGTAACAATGATTGAGAAACTTCCTTTTACGATCGCGTAATTGAATCAGTCAGCCTTTCATAAATCACGTAACTTGAATACAAATACGCAGCATGTTTGTGTATGTTCACGCTATGATAAACAGATACCTCTGATATGCTCATTTATTTGAGGAGGCAGTTAAACAGCCTGTTCAGTTTGCTTATGATATTATTCGCATAATTCGGTGATTGTATATAAACAGTTGATTGCCTGAAAATATTAAGGTTGTTCAATATTTAAATGCCGAGTAGAATAAATATTTGTTGCTATAAGTATTTGAAAGGTAAATCATGAATTAGATTCGAGTGCTAAAACATCTGCTTATTTATGTAAATATTTTATTTTCCTAACTCTTGTGGGCGTTTGTACAAGCAAACTTCAATGTGTAAGGCCTGAAAGTAATAAATAGAGCCTGAATCTAGCCGCGTGGAATACAGTCATCAATCCTGTAATACTATGAATGCCCACATGACGGCGCCTGTATTGAAGAAGTAACAAGGACTTCGATAAGCCTTTTTGTGCAATTAATTTTGATTGAACATTAAAAATTAATTTTCTGATGAACAGCGTTTTATATCTCTTGCCTATATTACCTCGGCCCCACTGTAAACCATGCTCGACGTATGTAAGTGTGTCAAAGTCATTATTTCCTTGAAAAAATAATATTGATAGTTTAATTATATAATTTGTACATTTTTGTTGAGATCTAATGAATAAGAAAACATAAATACATGCAAAATTTTCAAGTTACTATACAGTATACCGATTATATTATATTTTTATATAGCTTATTACGTCCATAGCCAGAGAAATATCGTCGTTGAAATAATAAATGATGATGATGGCGTAATAGCGGAAACCGGTCGCTGGTGTTCAATAAATTGTGGAAGTCACAAACTTTTTCTTGTTTATTATCCATCCACCACGTGAAAGCTTCATCGTTGATGTCCCTTTGAAATATCCTATTTGACAAAAAGTCAAAGCTGTAAAGGTAATTGTTGTTAATAAGAGTATTTCTTGAGAGTTTTGTACTACTTATAATTAATGGATTCCTTGAAGTTTTAAAATCAACGCAGCCCACTGTAAGAACAACTTCTCCTTTTTCAAGGCGTCAATCTGTTGTTGGTGGTTGTAAGTCGTCCATAGTTCATGAGAATGATCGCATACTAATAGCTGAATCCCAGAAATTTTTATATAAGTATTAATTTCACTTTTAATAATTCTTTATTGCATATAAAACGAGAACATATACATGAAATACAATTTTTCCTGCAGTGGGTCAAATATAAATGATTAGGGAACTTCTTATAGGCATAGCCGTAAAAAGTTAATTTAGTTGTGCTCCCTGGAAATTATTCTGAAGAATACTCCCTGGAAGATATTCTGACATATCATTGTGAAAAATGAACGTCATTGCTCCTGGAAAAAAGTTATGTGGTAGGAAAACGAACTTTGCGATGTGTTTTGTAAATGTCCCTGAATTCACTATAAGATATTTATGAAAAAAACGAATGATATACCAGAATACTTCGGATTCTTTCGCTTTCTATTACACCATTGAGCATGCTATAGACAGTTTTCGACAATTTACTATCTATTTTACTCCAATATTTGTCACAAGTTTATTACTTTTGTGGAGAAGTGTTATTATATTGCATACAGGAATACTATTTGGATGAGCAATCACTTAAATGTTGACATCTCAAACATACTTCAGGGTGACAAGCCAGCTCTATATGTCCTCAGTAATAAGTTGCTCTTGTGTTCAAGATCATCATATGAATCCTCTTTTTTGTTTATAGCTTTATTTATTTAAATATATATTTTGAGTTTCTTCCCATTTTTCATTGATCATTTTATACCAGTTTCACAATTAACTGCAAATCATTCGTAAAGTTAAGATTTCCCTCGTGTCACTGTCAAGATTGAACATAGATAATGATCATAAATGCACAAACTTGAGTGTATTAGTAATAAATCTTGCATGGAAGTGAAACTGAGCGATATATAGCTTTAATATATATCTTAATTGCTCGTAAACTGACGAACTTGTCTTTTGCTTAATCGTAATAAGTAACTTAAAAATAATGCAATACCATATCGTATTGCGCTTTTCGGCAAACAACAAACTCATTTTATAAGTCATTAAAGTAGAATCGTAGTGCCTTTTTTCACATTATTATGTATTCATTTTAATTTTTTGAGGCATCTTGCTGTGAAACTTCATGGTAGGCAGCGTAAGTAAAAATGTATTGTGTAATCAATACCAGGGCATCCTGTATTTCCCAATTCGAGGCCCTTGGCATCACCACGGTTGAGAAAACATTGATTTTCGTCGTGGTGGGCAAAAAGTTGCCTGTAAAGGATTATCTGAAGCAATGGCATCCATCTTAGCTGCTTTTTACGTCCTAGGGTGATTGCTGGCGGTAAAGTAAACATCATAAGAACCAGCACTACGAAGATTCTGTTGCTGTGTAACGGGAAGTAAAAAGGTGAATTGGAGTGGCACGTAAAATGAAGGTAGGACAGATAAAGAATGTCGGCTATTCCGAGGAAAATTCTTCAGGCACATGACGCATCATTTCAGTATATCACATCAAAAAATTACGGGGCATGTGTCATTTTTTGAAACGGGTCAAAATCGACAGTGGTTTCGGGTGGCTGATCATCAGACATTTGGTTACACTTGGCGAAACTTCCATCCATATCCATTCATAATTACTTCTTCCTGTGTGGCTTGGTTTATCGTAACTTTTATGGATTCTATTGGGCCTGTATTTTATTTGTCGTTCCCTAAGTAAGCAGGTTTTGTTTTCATCACGTATAGTTTCTTTTACAGCGGTTTGAGAAATATATTACCAATGAGAAAGGATGTTTTCATAAATTACTTATTTCATCACTTTTCTTTCAAAGAGTTTTTCATTGTTTAAAGTTTTTATTGATTTTGAACGATTGATAAATGATTGCAATTGTTTATTCAATGTAATGGCGCGTCTTCTGTTATTTTTTCGTTGCATGCGTATTCCGACTTCTTTTAAGAATCTCAATATTTACCGTCTGATGAAGTTCATTGCGTTCACTCATTATCATTGAAAATTAATGATTTTCACAATTGTGTACAATGGCTTGAATTTGCTTAATTTACTCTCACAGGCTTGTCCATCATGCATACGATGAAATCGCTTTTACCTTGAGCTTTTCCGCACTCAAAAGGAGGAAAAAAATAATACCAAATCAATGATGGATAAAATTTGTCTGCCCGTATTATCCGTTTAACCAGCTTGAATATTTAACGATCAAGTTTTGTTCAGTGGTATTTTTCGTCCTGTTCAATTAGCGGAACGAAATTCTCTTCACTAAGCTTTCAATTATTCAGAAGAACTAATGCCGATGAGCATATTCTCATTCATCCATGAATGCGGCTTAAGTTTTAATAAGTTCAGATGTCATATTAAGTCATCAATCAATGAACTGGGATCCAGCCCAATTTCTTTTAATTATCCGGTTGGATAGTTTATGTCGATGTCTGTATGTTTTTTGCATAAAATTGTCAGATAATGCTAACTTTTGGATCCGTTGCTTCATTTAATTGTAAACTATAACTAAAAAAGTAAGATTCGTTTATGATTTCTGCGATATTTTAAATTGGGTAGGAAATAGTCGTAATATAATTATATTATGCTTCCATTTTTTATTTCTATAGAAGCGACTTTTCAATAGCTAAAGGCTTGTAACAGCATGATTTCAAATTTCCAAATTGTTTATTCGAAAGACTCTCGTAAAATCAATTAATAATATATAATTAGATTATAAAAAGTTCTTCATTGATCCTCATAGATTTACGATCCCTACTTGCTTAAGTCCTCATCTCATCGTAACAGTGGAGGGGAACCGAGCCAACCGAATTGTAAGTTAAATGAAGCATTATTTCGTTGAAATGAGATGAAATCCAAACACACAATCCTGGATGATTCCTTGCCAAATTGTGTATTTTTGACGCTCACAGATAATGCACTCTATCATAATTAAAAAGCGACCATACAACGAGTAGTTACGCATTCAAAGTTTATCAAGCTAATGTTCTCATTTTTAAATATAAGAATCAAAGAGTGGAGGAGTCTTCCCGAGGAAATTTTTTCATCCTTCCCCAAGACTATAATGATTTTGCAGATGAAAAAATATAGGTCATATATATTTTCAATGTTTTTAGTCAGGCTGGGACGGGCTGATATAATTTAGAATTATATTTTAACAATTAGATGACAGTTACCTCCTTCAGATATTTATAAGTGTTACTAATTTTATGTAAGTTTCGAATCCTGCTAGTGAAAATTCAGGCCCAGCTTTACCATATCATGCTAATTTGAGTTGCAAATTAATGAACGCTTTTTATTTTCCTGACATTTTGTTAGATTTTTGGATTCGTATAGTGCATCAGAATGTCGGTTAATGTAAGAATGCTAGCGCCATCAGTAAGAGGACGCACCAACTTTGAATTTCACGCCGATAAATATTTAATCATATGTTAAAAAGCCGCATCAGAACTTATCGAGTCAACTTCCTCCCGCCTCCCACGCGCGGCTCTGTCTCATCTAATTGCTTTCCGCATACTGTATTCACATACACTAAACATATTTATACTTTGTTCTTCTATTTATTGTATTGCTTTGAAGTTTTAGATGACCTTTTTAATGGGATTATAAAAATAATTGTGTATATTTCATGATTTATTGAGTTTTTCTTGATAAAAATATTATTAGTTCTTGTGCTTATAAACTTTTTTGTGGATATTTGTGCTTTAATGTAATGCAACAATCCAAAGAAAAGTTAATGCGAAGTATTTTGGTCCATATTTTTAATCTATGGTGATATTAATTCTTTGAAACTTTATTAAATATTTAATCACCGAGACTTGATTAAATATTTTTTTAACAGAATTGAAGCAAAATATTGAGGTTATTTGAAGGCGCTTTTATTTGGGTTTATTGTTACGAACTTATGGGTTATTTTTACGTAACTTTTGCTGTGTATAAGTGTGGTTAGTACAAGTTCTCTTTTAAGCGGATAGTAATTAGCGCAAATAAAGTACCTAGAATATAATTATTAGACTTAGATTAGAAAACCTTCAATCAGATGAACAGAAAATGGGGAATGAATCTGAAATGCCTTGCAATTCAATTTTTTTAGAGCAGAATGAGAAAATAAAGAATGTACTCTATCAAGTCAAACCCAATTCCAAGCATCTACTGCAGGAGATCGGCGATCACTGATGAATGGCTCGAGTTTTGACAAGCCCTAGATAGGCGTGGTATTTGCTGCCCGAGACCACTTCATTGTGTGCTCACAAGTGTCGTTCATTAATTAGTTCCATTCCCACAATCCAATCATTCACCCGACATTCGCTTTTTGTTCCCCGAGGAGCCTATTAAACCTTTTTTCTCCCGCTCCCCGGCTTCCAACTCCCTATTTCCTCTCTAATGTCTTCTCTCCCTCCCTGTTTCTTTCTCTCTCTCCCCAAGCCTCCGATTTTCTTTCTTGGGAACCCTTTTCTTATCTTCTTCCCTTTCACTTTTTCCTCCTCCTATGTTCTACTCCGTTCCAGCGGTGCCTCTTTCTCGTCACCTTTTGTGTTGTCCGATCTCACGTCCCATCTTCGCTTTGCCACCCGCGTGCCTCTTCATTCTCCTTTGCTCTCTTCAAGATTCTTTCCCGTCTCGCACGCCATCTTATTTACAGCCCATTTAATTTTTAATAACGGATCCTCTCCTCAGAGCGCCCCGTCATTCCCAACCCCAGGAACTCCTCTCCCTATCCTCTAGTTCGGGGATGCACATGGCGTTTTCGATGGGCGTTATGAAACGGCGTTGGCATGGCTGGCTGTGGCGGGGATGTATTGAGAACCTAGGTAGTTTCGATAGAGGGTACGAGTTTTCTGGGGCCTGTTATTGGAAGCGAGTATAAGAAAAGGGGGCTCTCGGATGCTTTTTTTCTTCTTCTCCCTCCCCTCTGCTCCTTGTAAGTTTGAGGAGTGAAGGGTGGAGAGTTTGGCAAAGAGGAAGCTTCACTATTTTTTGTTATTGATGTGGAGGATTTGGTATAATGATGAAAAAAAACTTTTTTCGTGAGACGTTTCTTAATTTTCTCTCGTTAAATATTTCAGAGCTAATATAAAATTAACCTTAGCTAAACTCAAGAGATTTGGAAGCCATAGAAAAACGATGATATAGTAGAATGAAGAGGATTTATTCGATAGAGGGAATCGTCTTAGCCCCAACGAGTGCCGAGGAGAAAAAATTCTCGAACGGAACGCATCGCACATAATTTGATATAAACCAGCCAGTCATCTGAAGTAAAAGGAACCGATCCTGGAAAGACCTAGAAAGACATTGAATAGATATAGTTTAGAAAATTATGGAAAATAACTGAAAGAAGAATTATGAAGGAATATAATGACGATTAGTAGTGGAGGCTGCAGCAGGCTAGTTTTCAGTTTAATTAGTGCTGCTGATGAACTTATTTTCACGCTTATTTATTAACCTCACTTGATAAATCAATGTCTTGTCATAGTCCCTAATGTACGATGCTTAGTGATGATAAGTAATCAACTACTCTATCTGGTGCGTCACATTTTTATATTTCCCTAAATATGATAAAGTTTGACATTTATCTTTATTTTTGAACCGATTTCTCAGCACAAAAACAGCCAACTGATACCCATCTCCCAAAAATCTCACTAACTAACTACTTAAACTCCCTCAGGTTGCGTAGTTCTCCACGCTCAATACAAAGCATACATTTAATCAGTAATTAAAATATTGAATAATAATAACGTATTCGTAACAATAAAGGACCTAATAATGATCTGAGCTATAAATACGAAACTGCTCCTTAACAGGCTAATCAAGCGATGAACATGGGTTTTTCCATGACCCCTTGCAAAATATACTTAAGGATTCCTCAATTCTTATAATTACTTAATGATTTGAGATTATTTCGAGTGAGTTCAAGGTTTTTTCCGGAAAAAAATTGAGGTACCCAGGCTGACAAAATCAACAACGCTTATAAAACGTTGACGTTTCCCATTACCTTTGTTCGAGTCATTCAAGTGGTGCTGTTCCATGGAAGTTAAATGTGTTAAATATGAAGGACAAAAAAAAATTGCGAAGTTTCTCCTCAAAAAACCTAGTATACACGACGAAGCCTCCTTTGCCAGTGTGTGGACTTGAAACTAGAATACTTAGTTATGACGAACCCATTTGGAAAAGTTATCTCTTGAAATGCGTTTGAACCCCCGCTGTATCTTTTAACTTTGTCAAACCTTTGATAAATATTTATTTCCTTTCACTCTGTTTGTCAATGTCTCCATTATACTTTAGGAATTGCTAGTCTACGAATGTGGCGCATGCAATCCAAGGGGAAAAGGTGAGTTTTTTTTTTTGCTGCCGGACGATTCTGTTGGCCCGTATGTCCCCGGAATCCCGATAGGCTTCTGAGCCTGTCATCAGGTTTTCCAGGGACCGGACCAACAGAACTTGACACACATCCATTCCCTGGGTGGTGAAAAACCCACCCAGGCGGGACTCGAACCCGCGACCCTCGGTTTAGCAGGCGAGGACTTTACCCCACCGCCACCGGGGCCGGTCTATCTTAGAATACTTTATTTTTAGCCCATTATTTTCTTTAGTATTTGGGAAAAAACATATATTCGGCACTGCTTTCGCAGAAAATATTTTTTTCTTAACGCTCCCTTGAAAAATTTGTGCTGAAATTTAATATTTTCAACTCTTTCATCACTGGCTGAGGTTCATTCGCTTCTCGCGGGAGGGAAATCCAAAAGTGCCGGCGAGGTGAAAATTTCGTACTTTTCGGGGAATATGGAGGTTGACGGCGCTTTGAGGAGCGGTGTGGCTTAATGTCTGCCGATTGTGGGCCCGGAAGGGGAGAATTTCATTTCCTCGGCCGGGCTAATTAGTTCGCAGTGGGGAAAATAGAGGGTGCCCTCGTATTCCACGCGGAGAATGCCCGTTCCATTGGGTAAATAGACAGATGGGGTCAAAGGAGGGTAAACTGATCGCATTTTATCGTATTTCCTTAGTAATCATTGTCGACATGATTGGGTGTATAGTAACACCACACTGAAGTGTATCGCGAAAATTGAATTGCACGAAGTGGGACCCCATTGTCTGCATATCTCTTCCATATACCTCTCCAAGGCAAGTTTTGCTAATCAGGCCCGTGAAGGGAATTATCTCCCAAAAGGGAGGATATGAGCCTTTGCAAATTGTTTGGCACGAAAAAAATCATTTAAATTTCCAATTGTCTTTCATTTTCAATACTTTCTTAAAAAAAGTAAATTGTTAAGGATGGCTGCTTCACATATCTCTATTATTCATGCTCGAGTTTTGTAATCACATTTTTAAATAAATTTTTTAGCCGTTTTCCAATGTTCAACATTTAATTCAGCTAAAAGAAGTCTAAATGTATCAACTAAAGCTATTGAGCACCATTTGTACAGTCCAATTTTTAACCAGATACAATTCATCACGAGGAAATTTTTATACTGGCTTTTCATTTCGTTTTCATCGGGCCGCTTTTAATATCAAGTGGTAGGTCAACTGTAAGCAAACCTTCATCACGCGTGATGAATATGGTACTGCCGATACCCATTCTTTAATCATGCTTTGTCCAACCGATTTGGGTTGTTTTTTATAACAACTAAGGGACTTCGGTGACTCAAGATTTATCTTTCTTACATCATGAATCTGCAGACTGGCACCTTGTCTAGAAATAATGAGAATGGACTGGCAGCATCTGTGTTCTTGTGCCATTCCTTCATTGAGCGTCGCGCCGTATTCATCTAAAGGTCTGCTTCAGTATATCACAATGGTGACATACTGCTCGAAGATCACGGGGCGAACATCTGCGTCAGCTAAAACCTTGTGCGCCTCGCATGACTCGGCAGTCAGCACAGGCAAGCCATTTAAACTCGTCTACAAAAGCATCATGCATTTTTGAACGCCACTGAAGCAAAACAAATGGGTACAAAATGGAACAAATTGTTTCATGTAATTACTTAGATCTTTCTCCAAATTAATAAAAAAATTACAATTTTTTTTCATGAATTGGAGGATTATACTTTTTATGCTACTATATTGCTTTGGATTAAATTCAAAGTAACCTTTCTTTTAGCACTAATGCTTATACTGTGACCATTGTGATTCATGAGGGAGGATGGTACTTTGCTCTGAGTATTGGTGATTATCTAGAGGAGATAAAGTACTATTATACAGGAGATTAGATCTTTGATGAAAATTTGAGCCATCTAAAACACTGATAAAGCTAGCATTTGAAATAAAATTTGTTAAGTTTTTGGTAAATATATCATTTAGATCAACCAAGGACCACAGAGATTGTGAATGATTTTAGTCTGTAACTGTAGCCATGGTACTTTAATGTGAATAGTTTTTATGTACCTTTCTGTAAATTTTTCACGATTTGACACATATATTTCTTTCTGTGGTTACTCAAACAACTGACAGATGATTATTCGTTTATCGACATCTATCAGTCCTAAAATTTTCACATGCAGGCTTTCTGTAGGCTTCATTCTAAATTAGTTGTGAATTTAACTATTTTTTCAGCCTGCGTTCCATCTCAGATGTCAAATTTAACTCAATTTAAATCCCTTGCTCGTACCTTCGCCTGCCACCTCTTCACATGTGTAGGCGAGTGTGACGTAAATGTAAATTTAGAGTTGTGTAGCCGATCAATGGGCGTAAAGGGTGGGACTTCTAGAACAGAGTTAATTACGGCCCGGAGGCAGTTGCAAATTGGAGCTTAAGCGTACGTAAGAAAGAGCCATATTCATCTCACAGAGCTGTCGAGTATTGCACCGCTGAAGACTTTCAAAATTAAGGAAGGTATAAAGGCAAAGTCATTGGAAGCGCGGTCGGCGTAAAATACGAGCGACAGTCGCGATGAAGGAAGTTGACAGGTGGAAGGGAATGAGGTGGAAATGTGGGAAGAATATTAGAGAGACAAATGGTAAACGAGAGGAGCCACGTGCAATACAAGAGCCAAGGAATAATAAAGGAGCAGGTATGAAAGCGGAGACGGTTCTAATGAAAGTTCTATTGCATTAATGGCATCCTTCTTCACTTGGCATCTCTTAGTATTGCGCTAAAGGCTTAATTTTTACTCTACGGTTAAAATTCGCTATGAAAAAATAATTTGACTTGACCGGGATTCGAACCCCGGGATTCGAACCCGGATCTTCCAATTGCCGGTCAGGTGTATTAGCCAGTTACACCACCAAGCCATATTCCTTCAAGGCGAATTTCGAGGTGGGTTTATCCGAACTAGATGTTCACCCCCCTCGAAATTCGCCTTGAAGGAAGATGGCTTGGTGGTGTAACTGGCTAACACACCTGACCGGCAATTGGGAGATCCGGGTTCCAATCTCGATCAAGCCAAATGATTTTTTTCATAGCGAATTTCAACCCCGGTGTATATGCACCCGTGCGAGTGACTTCGTACCACATCATTTGTTAAATGCAATGTTTGGAAATTTGGCTTAATTTTTGTTATACAGCAAAATATATATGCAAATCATCTTTTCTGTTGCTTTTGAATAGGCTGTAATGGAACAGCAACTTGTAAAAGTACAGTTATTATCCATGTCACATAAAATGTTGAACTATATAAATATAATAAGTTAAATGTACCTTTACGACATTTTGGTTTCCAGTAGTATCTAAAAGCTTTCATGCTTCGTATTTCCCTTCATTATTCTTTATCTTGGAATTAAATTAACGACTGATATATCTTGGGAAACACATAAAAGGTAAGCGGCACACCATTAAAGAAATTTAGTTTTGTTAAGCGTAAAATAGGAAGGTCCTCGGATGAAGAGGTAAAAGAGCGATGCTACTTTTCTCTGTTTAGTCCCAACCTCGAATATACTGCGAGCATTTGGAATACTAGTCATAATGATTTAACCAAAAAATTATAATACAAAGAAAAGCTGAACGCTTCGATATTAACTGCTACGAGAAAACACCTAATGTTTCATAACTTTTAGTGCGATTAAGGTGGGGGCCCCTAGAGACTCGGAGGCTACACGCTGCGCTTTGATTACTTGAGAAATTCAGAACTGGTGTGTTTCAGAGCGATACAAGGTGGTATTGTTTTGACGCCTCACTACATCTGTAGGTCTGACAGAAGCGATAAAATAAGTGAGATACATTGCCCAACAGATAGGAACACGACTCCGTCTTTCCTTGCACTGTAAGCGACCACAATAAAACCTGAGGTTTACTAAATAAACTACCAAAATACACGTAATTATTTCACCTCCCAAAACCTAATGCCTTCACCTTTACGTGGCTAGTGTCCTAACACCCCCCTGCCGCACGTCCATGTGGCGGATCGCAGAGTAGTATGTAGATATAGATTTCGGTACCCGATAGTATGCTGGTCTGAGGTATTTCGGAAACTAAATAGTCATGCATTTTAATAGAGTTTCTTGAGCTGATGATATCGGCAACCTTATAAATATTAATTATGCATGCCTGCCAAACGGTGTCATGCATAACCTGTGTATTACTTTTTTCTACTAAAAACAGTGCTCCAACTGTTCTGATATACCGGCGTAGACAAGTGGGGTCTAGATTCCTTAGATTACCCTCTGTCCACCTTAATTGAGTAGTTGGAGGCTTGGGCTCCTGTCAATTAGCGATCCGCTTTCACGTCGGGTAGCGAGATTGACGAGTCTGGAACATACCTGCGTGATTTGTTTATGCAGACCAGTCGCAACTCTGTGTTGCGGGTTTCCATTGCGTTAATATGGTGGACGCGAACAAACCTTATGGTAACCGAGGGAAAATGTTATGCGATTCTAATGCACCTTGAAATGTTTTAATACCTTAACTGATATTTAAAATAATTTCAATTGCTTATTAAATTATACATACGAGTATGTAGTAATAAATTATAGTATGTAGTAACAAATGATAATAGCAAAAAGTGCTATGGGCTTGTATTCTTAGTTAGGGACGTTTTTGGAATCATAAGTCGTGGACTACCATATGGTCCAAGAAATGAAAATACTAAATATGTTGATTTAACGATTTGATTGACGTAGATTACAGCGGAGATGCCCATTTTAGTGGTCCTAGTAAACCGTCTGATTTATACGTAGAGCGATATATATTGGAAGTATTCTTCAGCAAATAATGAAGAAGCTATTAAGAAAAGAACCATATATCTTTGCAAATATTCTGTGTCTTCACTTAAAATTAAGGAATAGGTGAGTTTGTGACTTAGCTGAGGTGATTAAATTAAGTTTCAAACTTTCAAGTATTCAGCAGTACTGAACCATCATTTGACCACCACAAATATTTATATAAGTTCAGCAAGTCAATTGATGGCAACAAAATGCGTTGTACGTCTACCAGGTTAACCAATTTATTTTTGTAGTGAATTTAAAACGCCTCATTTGTAACAATATGGTTTGGAACCTTCAAATGCAAAAATATTTATGATAAAATTGAAAGGGTAAGGCTGTGTACGATCATCTTATTATACTCAAATATTTTTGTGAGATCCAGGTTAATGGATATTTACTGTGACAATGGTTGAGATAAAGGGAAGAGCAATGCTATAATCGATAAAATCTGGGGAGGGAGAAGCTATAAATGGAAATTTAAGGTGATTGTCATGTAGGTGAAGGGGATGTTCGGATGGCTTGTGCGTGTTGGTATCAAACGGAGATGCTTTATCTGTGGGAGATAGATGATTGATTAAGGATGAGAAAAAATGATAAAAGTTAGTTTTTCATGGTCAAACATTATCTGTCAAACTTTTGACAGTCATCAACTTCGTGTCAAGTGGCCAATTTAAGCGTCTGTCAAATTATGTCCTTGAAAACTTTCTATTTAATAGATAAATTGTCTGGTGGGACTTTAAATGCTTTGATGGAGGAAAATATCTGCGGTGATGATATCCTAAGTAGAGGTTTCATATACTGTGTAAGCTATACATGAATAGGCATCAAATAGTCCCTCACAATCAGACGTCACTAGCGGACGAACGCAATAGGTGACGATTGGAGAGGTATCCCTACGCTTGACGTCAATCATGGAACATCCTTGAACCCCGAGCTCCATAACACACGTTTGTCTGATGGTAGATTCCACGGTGAAGGTAACCTACACATTCCATGAATTAGGAGGAGAATCTAATTCCCAGGGACGCCAGTGGCATCCGTCTACAGCGCCATCCAAGTTTTTAATGAAATTAAAATTGACATTTACCTAGGTATTGAGATCACCTTGTCTCCTAGTGTTTATAACCCTAACATATTGGATATCTGCTATTTCCAGCAAAAGACCTATGAAATGGATACTTTTTTAGAGAAAGAAATACCCTTCTTGTATCTGATATCTAGTATATGAAGCGACTCAATTGACGAGTCAAGATTGGTACGCTCAATATTGCAACATTTATTAATATTATACCAATTAATTTTCTTCCTCTCTCCACCTTGAGTGAATAAAGTGCAGATTTTCATTCATATAGTTGATATGACGCCTTTGATGAGAAAAGACATAATTTTTTCACATAAAACCAATTTTTAGTTCTAACCGTAGTTAAGGTTTAGAGATAATATGCTGTCTATGTCTAAACAATATATGAAAATGATTTGATTTATCAAGTAATTGTATTCTCGTAGTCTCAGGACCTTGGTTTAATTCTCTCCGCCAATCATTTCTTGATATATGAAAATAGTGACACCACACCCTCGGTATGCACGGGAATTGCTCTACGGGTCAATGGCCCAATGCACTAACCTAATTTCTCAAGAACGACGAACTGCTTTCATATCCTCAAGAGAGGATATATGATTGTATTACTAGCTTTCTAATAAAAATATTATAATACAGTTTATTATGTACGAAATCTTCCATTGAATTCCAGTCCTTATGAGCATTTGAGTGAAATCTCTAGAATCGGAATTATTTTTTGTTACATTTTGGAGTTTGCTAAATTTTCTACGAAGAATAGCTGGTTTTTAAACTAATATATATTGCCCATCATTTAATTTCACTTACATTTTACACATAAGTAAGAAACTATGCGCTTTAAAAAAAATAATAATAAGCAGCCACAATCTGGCATTCTTTGCGAAAAGCAAACATATTTTCTCTTCCTATATTAATAGTTCCTGTGTATCGTCTCATTCTCAGTCAAAATTACTAAGGACATATAATTATAAAATCCCCCAGTTTGTTGCAATACTTTAATTGGCATAAGTTCTAATTGAAGAGAGCGATGAAGGGAGCATCTTTTCACCGTTGATGAAACGCCAACTCTCAATACCTATACTCAGTAACAAACTTAAGTAGAGTCAGCCATTACATAGTTGCAAGTATTTTAATGCAACTTCAATTTCTTTTGATAAACGAAAATTATAATTTTAATGGTATATTTTCCACTTTACGGTATGACTTAACCACCAAGTTGAAAATTTCTGTTTCCTCGGAATAAATCCTATAAAGGACTGCAGTTGATGAATAAACACCACCGTTTTCCTGATAAAATCTCTGGAAAAAAGCTTTTATTTAATTGCGAGAGGGAAAATTTCGAATACGGATATAAGGGATGCTACTAAATTAATGGCCGGTTGCAAGAATATTGAGTTATGAAATCAATAGCTATGGGATCCATAAAGTTATAGATAACATAATAATATTCGGGTTGCAGGAACTCATCTACTATTTACATAACCTATTCACCAATAGTTAATTGCTTCGAATGTTTTATCTAATCTTCTACCCCCGGATAAAATTTATGAAAGTGTAGCCTATAAATAATTGCTAATTCACATAATAATTAGTCAGTAAGAGTAAACAAACTGGTCATTTGTCCCAAGAAATTTCTTGAATCTAGTAATGAAATCTTTAAAACATTCATTGCGCAGCCGCCATCTTGGATACCTACGGAACTCATAAATTCATGCCATATGTAATGCAATCAATGCATTTATTGAGTGTTTCTGCAACACTTATTGTATAGTTGGCATGGCTTATGGGTCTCATAACTTTAGAGAATACATGTGTATCGTTCCCTTCAACTGGCATGAATGTAGCAAAATGCTTCCAACTAGAACCCGCGATGTTTAGTGAGATGCGGTGGAACATCATAGTAATTTGGAATAAAATACTTGGTTGTTTGCACTGAGTAATTTCATTGTACTACGGTTACGATGCTTAAACGTCATTAAGAAATGCAATTGTAAAATGCCTTGTATAATATGACACTCGGAAAAGTTTCATTTACTTAATTACTTCCAACTAGTAAAGTTACTCTGAATAATTTTCTTTATATCTTCACGTAGTCGCAAAAAAATCCAGTGAATGAGCCTCGGTGGATATTGAAAAGTTTGATAGATTTTACGTGGAATGTAAGAGATGATTTTAAAAGGAAAGGGAGCATGTATGGTAGAGATGGCTTGACAAAGACTTTTCGAGTGGGATATTCACTCCCGAGATGAAGGAGACCAGAATTTCCGAGTAGAGGAGAGATAGCGCATCTTTCGTTTCAAAAACAAACCTGGATAGGGAGGGGGAGAGGGGATTAAAAAAATGTCATCACGAACAAAATCTTCTCATTTCCGTGCCTTTGGGTCGATGCTCCTTCCCGTTGGGCGCTGCCACATACCATCCCATTCTCTCCACGTGCTCCATATACCCTTCATCCCTGACACAGGCGGTATCTATCCCTCTCTCTCGCGAACTTCCCTTTGCTACCGAGGACAAACAATCACCCACACAAACAAGCGACGCCTCCAACATCCACCCACCTGGTGAGAGAGCAAACAATTTTTTTTCCCTAGAAAAATATCGCCTTTTGCCCACGTCGATTGCACGTCCATCTATTTCCCTTCTCCGCTCTTTTCCTTTAATTACTGGTCCCCTAATCGCGAGCCATGCGCTCAACGCAAGCAAAGATGCTTCAAAGAAGTATAAGAGATTTGGAATGAATTACTGAAACAGAGATACCTTCGTTTTTTATTAAGGGTTGACATCAGTAATTAAAACTTTTGCATTAAAAGCTAAGTTTATTTCGTCAACCTGCGATGGCTTAGAAAAATCTCTTTCTTACTCCTGTCCTTACTCAAATGGTGATTAATTAAAAAGACCAAATCAATTATTCGTATTTTATTCCAGCCTAAAGCTAAAAAATTAAATTGGGAAACAGAAAACTCATCAATATCTTGCTATTTATTGCGTTCTCATTGCTACTTATTCATTTTGATTTTCAATTCTCATTCAATAACTCTGTAACTCACTTTTTAACCCCTTTTATCAAAGCCATTGGAGTTTATGTCCACTGTCTCGTATATTATTTATCTATAGGTATTAAAGAGCTAACTGATAGATTGACCCTCTTACATTATTCCAACATCATACCACTTTTCAATTGATGCATTATTTAGTTTCATCTTTAAAACCGCTCTGATTTTGCTTCCTAAGGCTGAAAGGTGCCAACGAATTTCAGTGGAAAATGGCTCCTCAGACTCGTTTCCCAGAAGGATCCAATAAATCTCTTTCCAAGCTATGAGAAGGTGACCCTAGGTTGCGCGGAGATAAAAATTTAGTTGCTAAGCCTAAATCCACGAAACTAAATCCTGCCTTTTGGTGAACTTATATGTCACACTCAAACAAAGTTCATAATACTATGCAACATGTCCTCTGTTGGGGTTTCTGTGCAACCTTTGAGCATGCTATGATGGGTATACTGATGAACTTATATGCGTACATCTAAATTCATCATCCCAGAACTTTCGATGGGTAACTATTCGAAGAAGACTGATTACTGATTATTACCCATTTAAATATCTAAAAAAATCTATTTCCTCATTATAAATCAAATGCATTCATAAGCGCAAGCCAACAGTCAACTTTTAATTATTGCGCTAAAACATTAGCTGAAAGAACCAATTTGTACGGACATCGTATTAGCCCATAAAATTAATTGTGTTTCTGTAGCCAATTTATTATTAAACTGGTAAAACTTTGAATATTCTACGAAAACGAGTGATTTAAAAGGCAATATCTATGCGACTATTCTTCGTTCGAGGTTTGCTCTTGGAGTTAAGTTTTTTATATTCTATAATCAATTACGTTTTTCAGCTTTCTTCAAGAGCGTTCGATTTCTCGAAGCCAAATGTCGTTTTTTTTAATAAAATTTCATTGAATAAATACCTCTGCCCTAAAAGCAAAAAAGGTATGAAATATGAGCAGATCTGCATACCTGAAAATTCAAGAGAAATATAAGGCTAAAGGCAAAAAATTAAATTATCAAAAGAAATGAGAAATTATTTAGGAAAATGTGTTCAGGATATTGATTTTCAACAAAATATTTGTATTGAGATTGAGAAAAAATCACTGAATTCAATTTTGTAATTCTAAAGAGACTAATTTGAAATATTGTTTGACCCACATTGACAAACACATAAATTTGAAATAAATCGGACTCATAGTTTCAATCAATAACAATGAACTTCAACCGAAGTGAAATTTTTTTTGTGACTGGTTTCATGAACATGACACCTGAATAATAGGAGAGTTTTGGCCTGTCCTCTATCTGCCACAGTGTAAATAGGTCCATTAAACGTACATCAACGTTAAATCTTCTCTTGAATTGAGGGACACTTCATTTAGAGAGTAGGTAAATTCACTAATGGACTCCTGTGCGTCCCCGAAATTTAATAAAACGCCGGTCGGAAAAGTTCGACGCAGGTCGGATAGAATCTAATCCCGCACAATCTCGGCAAAGGCATTTGGCCTTGGAAGTGTAAATTCCTCCTTTAAGAAATTCCCAAAGTCTCTTCCTTTTCCATTTAAGTTCTCCGTTCCCCCAATGCCAACGACTCTAATTGCCACCCCTCTCCTGCTTGACGTCTCCTGTCAACCTCACTCTGCTCCATGCATATATATTTTGTTTCCGTATTACTCATTACGCTCATGTATGCAGGGCTGGACAAAATACAGGACAAGGAGTATTTAAAAAAATAATATTATGTCTTTATTGTATGTATAAATCCTTGGTCCTTTTAAGCCACATGTCTTGTCAGAAGGTTCCATAATATTCATACAGAGCGGCATGTACAAATATAGTACCATTGAAGTAGAACTGTTATGTTACAGTTTATATATTTTTAAATGTAAGACAATAAATCAACATAATGACATTGAAAAAGTTACCAAACCTATAAAACGAAAATAAGGAAAAATATATCTTTTCCATAAGCATAACATATTATTATAAGAGATTACATAGTCCTCAATTCGTTAATTAACCATTATTTGCCCTATTTTTAAATTTTTAAATACAAAATCCAAAATACTTCTCTAAATGTATTCGAAATATAAAATGCAAGGTACATTCAGGTCATGTACTTGAAACACAAAATACAAATGCATTTCAAATACGTATTTTAAAACACTTGTATTTGAAATACTGCCTAGTCGTAGTAGGTTCTAATACTTAAACTTACAGCCAGGGCTGGGAAAAATACTAGCCGAGGAGTATTTGAAATATTAAATACAAGATACATTCAGGTCATGTATTTGAAGTATAAAATCGAAGTGTAAATGAAATACGTATTTAAAAATACTTCTTTTGGAATTCTGCCCAGCTCTGCATGAATGCATAGGCCACGTCTTTTATTCGCCAATGTAATATATACATGTACATGCATAATCATTTTCTTATCGTAAACCCTTACACACCCTAATCCTTCTTCCTTTCTCCACCCTCCCATTCTCCCCTCTTCCCAACTCTCTTCTGCGTAGTCACTCTTCATTTCCTCCAATTTTCTCCGAGAACCTCTCCCATTCTTTTTTCCCATTACCAACGACGACCTTGCCTTCTTTATCTCCGTAAAAGTTCGCCTTATCCCCCTATCAACTTGAGTTCTTTCTCTTTCCACGTCTTAATCACCGACAACAACCTCGTCGTAAGTATTAAAACAAAGTCATTCATTAAAGTTTTCCACCAATGTTTCCGGAACGCTTGCCACTTTCTTTGGGTTCTGCTGACGGAAATGAAACCGTGCGTTAAAGAATGGCTAAGCTTCCATATTCAACTACTCCAACTTTCCACATATTCTACTGTCGGTGATGTAATTTATGAATATATAAAAAGTAAATAATATCAGACTTCATTAATTGGATCAAAAATTTTAGTTGGGCTTAGCGCAAGCACATATTAATGTATTATAACAAGGTATGCTAGAAATGCTATGAATTCATTCATTAAATATAAAGAGGAGAAGGAAGAGAAGTATTTCTGCTTACATACTAATTATAAAGTTTCCCGAAAAGACGGAATTCTATCTTCATTAAAATCTACATCACGAGACCACAATTCTTCTAGCATACATAGGCAGCCTCAGGGATGACGACTATGTCATTATTTTATTGCCTGTTTGTATGAAGAGAGATTACTGAATTTTCACTACCATCATGGAGAAACTAATAACTCGATTCAATTAGCTGGTATTTGCTTATGCTACACAGCCTTTTTGATTGTAAAAAAGAGAACTATATAATGGTTCATAATTTTAAGTATAAATTTCAAAAGATAACCACCGTTTAGGAATACTGTCCGTTAAATTCCATGCCGTCGAGCTTCTAGGTATTTGACTTGAAATCATGCGCAACAACGGAGGTGGTAGGCTATTTTGACATCAATTCTGAATGCAGATACATATTTATTTTCTCCTCATTTTCCTTGAAAATGTGCTGTTGGTGAGATTCCATAAGTAGCAACGTGAGTAAAGCACATTGAGGTGTGCATTCCTAATCGCAAATCTGGATTTGGTGAAACGGCACGCTAGGGTGTTCCATTGTGCATTAATGTCTGAAAGTTATGGGTTTAAGGTCTCAAATGGTGAGACTTAATGAGGAAATAAGGTGTACAATAAATTGCTGACATCGAATTATATTTAAGGGTCGCGAACGCAGCTTTTCATTTGACATGGGGGCTCCCATTAGCACGCGCCGCCCTTTTGAAAAGCCCGCGCTCCCGGGCCTTCGGGCCGCCCTCCATCATTTCTTCCCCCACCTATCTAAGGTTCTGATATGTAGGCTTAAATTGGTTTCCACTTTGGAAGGGGGGTCATTAACGACCTCGCCGAGCGTAGCGTTGCTCTAATCAAGGAGTATTCTCAGGCTGGGTTGACCAAGGACGAGTAGCAAATGCAGCATCTACTCCAAATAGTCTCCAGGCACCGAAAAGTTATGCCAAACATACCCAAAATGCCACTAACAATCTCCAATGCAAATACTTTGTCAGAAAAATATAATATAAATTCTCAAAAAGACTGATATTAGAATTTAGTTCTCGTCCCGGGCATGGAGCTTCCTATTTCCAGTATGTTAGAATATATTCCAGATACAAGGCTTTGTTCTTTACCTATTAGTCTTATACCCCTCCCAAAGTGTACACCTCCCAACATAAAGTTTCAATTTTACAGGAATTTCATAATATTGGAAACAATAATGTGTTCGTAAATATTGTATAAGAGTGGTGCTTACGATATAGGCCGGTAATTTCCTGGATCATATCTGTATCCTATTTAAATATTGGTTTGACATTGGCTATTATCCAATCATGAAGTACCTTGCTCTCGGATGATGGTTTTCTAAATATGACTTCTAGAAATAAGGCAATCTTTGCCCCTAATCACTTGAGAATGCGTGCAAGTATTCCATCTGTAACTGGGGGCTTGTTTCTTTGGATCGAACGCAGTTGTTTAGTTCTTCCCTCATGGTGAATGACGTGAGCCATCTGCTATTAAACGACAGGAATACCTGAATTATGTACAGTGTCATCGTTTGTGTATATATTTCCGTAGTATTTGTTTGAATATGCTGGCATTTTTGATACTGTTGATGACTAATTTGCTGTTGTAGTCTGCTAGAGACTCTAAAGTTGAAAAATTTACCCACTAGCTCTCTCGTGTAAGCTCGGGATAACTCGAGATTTTCATCCAGTAATTCGCCTAGTATTTTTCTTGAAGTTCCTTCTAGTAGTTGATATAATTTTCTATCATTTTGTGCGTTAAGAAACGTAACCTTCACTCTCGCATAAAGTTCTGTTCTTTTTTAACCTAATTTTTATAGATTTTTTAAAAAATTTATAAAAAGAAAAAATCTATATAAGAAATACACACTTTGGTAAAAATACTTTTCCTACGATATCTCTTAATTCATCAATTTAACTTATAAAAAATGTATGCACATCGCTTTGTCCTCCTAGCATCCACTGCAATTAATTTAGCAAACTTTGATGATTGTGGAGTATTACGAGATAGGAAACGTAATTTCGTACAAAATGTGTCTATGTGTAATAAATCTTCGGCTACGGCGCATATCGAGTTAGACTCCATTTATCTTCCCACTGCACACAATGGACAATGGGGAACGTGGACGACGCGGAAACCAATTTAGTTCGCGCGGACATTGCCGCTGCATCCTGGCATCTGGAGACGCGTACCAGAGCCAAGAATAACACGGAGGCTAACCACGCATGAATTTGGTCTCTCAAAAAGTGTTTGATGGGAAGGGGGTGTGAATTCGCTCCTCGTTTCATAAGTCAGAGCCGTGAGTGGGTGAGAAAATGTTCTCCGAAGTAGCGGTATGGGCGAGGGATAGAAGGACATACTTGAGGGAATATGAGGAAATTTTGATTGAGCTGACCATGGCGTATGCCTGGAAGGGAATCTGGAGGATAATGGATTAAATTTCTAGAGGGCGGTCGGGAACGTGATGACACGATCTTCGTCGGGCAAGAGGATTCACGGGTGGGGAGAGAAGGGTATTAACTCTGAAAGAAGGCGGCGGAAGGAGAAGGAATTCTCAAACCCTCCAATCTCCCTTTAGGATTTAGGGAATTCCCTCTCCCCACGAAAATGGGAAATACTGATTTTCCACTCTCACGAATGATGTGGGGGAATAAAATGGCTCATTACTTTGGGAATCTTAATGGAATGGTGAAGATATCCGGGAGAGGGCCTGAAACTATAGTCCACGAGCAAGGAGACGGATCCAATCTAGAATGCGAATGACTTCAAAGGAGATAAAAATCTCTTGGCCTGAAAATACTTTGATCATCACTGGAATAAAACCCAAGGAGGAATATTTCCGGCGTGCCTACGAGTATCCTAAAATTTTCATACCCCTTTCTTGGATCAAAATTTTCAGGCAAGCTATTTTTTTTATATACTCACAGATCACTGCGAACATTTAGGGATTATGCTCTTGTAATGGGGCTGAGTTGATACAGTGGCAGCGTGCTCGATTCGCATTCATGGAGTCGCAGGTTTGAGACCGAGTGACGGAAAAATTTTCCTGGCGGTGGAAAGCAACATTTGCACGCTACCCGAACTGACCCCACTACTGAGAGGCAGGAGCCTCAGCAGAAGACATTAATGGCGTATATCAAGGAGATCGGACCAGTATCATCAGCCTCAGTTTTGGGCAAGTGTGAATATCACTGAATTGGCCGGGGTACTACGATTTGGAAGGCTACGGGGTAACTTCCCTAGAAGAATCAGCCATTTATTTACCTCTCCCTTAAGATTCAGACTTGCATTTGCACTATGTATATCATGATAACATTCCTCTCGGTAAATATTCCCGAGATGAAATAGTACCCTATTTGGATCTCCAGAGGGAACAACTGGGAGGGGTAAAACAGTCAGGAAGGAAAAATGCTAAGTGCTTGTAGTCTTGAAAAGAATGAGTACAATTTATTAGTTTCAGTCCTGGTAGGTACCATGGAACGATGTAGGACTGTCATATTCTAATGGAAATGTGTAATACTCATCCTTTCATTATTTTTAGAGCACTTTTAGTATAGTTATTGCCGTTTTTCTGAAGCGTTTAACTTGTCACTTTTTGTAAATACATGGGTTTTGCCCAAATGGTGACAGAGTATGACTATCTGTAAATTATACGGCTACAGTCTTAAGGCCCACTTGGATGGATTTTTCTGAAATGACTCATACGAAAATGATGAAAAAAAATAATTCTAGTGGTGATGAGGAATTCATACTTTTTACACGTACCTATCAGTTAAAATCCAAAATTTCGCTAAGTAATGACGAATTAGTGGAGTTTAGCAAATTTTATTACTGTAGAAACAGGAAGTTGATTCTTTAGCATAAATTTGAAATGAAAAGTTAAAAATGATTCGGGAGTGGTTATATGTTCCGTTTTACTCCTTTGTTAATTCAACTTAAAGGGTTTTACAGACTCTTTCTAGTTGTTTTGGAGTAATAAAAAAATACTACAAATGAATAATTAAAATGCCTACTCCTTTATCCTCTCCGGCCTTCCCTTAATCCTGGAGTGACCTTACCCTTCCAAAGCCTTTTGTTATATCCTTAACAGCAAGTATGAAATCAGTTGTTGATCTCTTTCTGAAACTACCAACCATCTAATAACTTAGTCACCTAACATGATAAATGTATCTCCCAGGTCAAGTTCCACCCAATTTCTTGTCAATTGTTTTTTACCATTGATAGGAGGGTCATAATTTTGGTAGGATTTGCGCGATGAAACATCGCGGTAGATGTTTGATAACTTTGTATTCACGAGTTCCGGTAATCAAGTACCATTTCAGCACATTTTTTTATTACCCTACGCTGCATTTGCACAAGAAGGATAGATAACCACTAGACTCAGGGTGTCGCTGAAAACAAAATTTGATCAGTGGCAGTAAGCTCATCATTATGTTTCGGTGTACGCTATCGTTCCTCCTTGTCAACGGATGACGGATGTAGCAATTGAGACCAACGGAATAGGTAGACATTTTGGTGCAGCATCGTTTTTTGCGCACCGTGGTGGCGTGGTCAATTAGTAAGCGGAGAGAGGAATTGAGATATTAGTGGGTCTCTGTGAAAGACTAGCACGTATCTGATTTCTAAAAATCGTTGGAGGTTTTGCAACTGTGACGTACACCACGAGAGTAACAGGCAGAGAACCGGTAGACATGAGATAAATGACTCTCTATGCCTCAGTTTGAGGCTCCACAATTTGTTTAGAGTATCAGATTTAAACAATAAAATCAGGTCCTAGCGTTTCAACTTCTCATGGATGAGGTCATTTCTAACCCAAGCGAAATACAATCCAGTAGTGACTATACTCCCTTGCTTTGATTTTTAAAACAACTTTGGTTTAATAGGAAGTTTATATTGTTTAGGGCTTCTTTCATTTCGGTGTCTCACTCGTCAATATTTATACTTCTATGAAATATAATTTTGGAAGGATATGCGCATACCACGGAACGCCGGAATACATGCATTGCTTAATATTTAAAAATATCTCCCATAAAAGTTACTCATATAGTTTAAATGGTGATGAAAATTTTATACTTTTTGCACGTGCCTACCTGTTGAAATTATAATTTCCACTAAGTTCTAACAAATTGTTGTTTATTGTTGCACATTAAATGCAATTGCAGGAGGAGGTTGATTTTTTGGCATAAATATGCAATGATAAATTTATAATAATTCGCAAACTTTAGACGTATCTAATCCTCTTGCCTTGTCTTGAAGCTTTGAGAAAACTTTTTTTATAATTTTTACTACACTGGCTTAAGTACTTAGTGGCTGACGGTATGAGCTGAATATTATGATTAGTTTCAATTGAATTAATTGCATACAAGATCTCGTATTTACTGTGCCTACTATTTGCCTTATGTACGCAATGAATTTTTATGAAAACAATCTTAACCTCTCTTAATTTTTCATAAACTCCATTCATAGCAATTATTTTATCTCCTAATGAGTACTCCGAGAAGTGGTTCAGCGGTGAAAAAACTCGGCACCGAGGCTTTTCCCAGCTTGAAGACAACTTCTACCTTTTCGTTTTCAGGGCGCACTAAACGGAGTGAGGAATCATTACTCTTTATGAATCCAAACCTTGGAAAATAGATCCTGTATTGCGGGAAGCCTGGTGAATTTCCAAAGGCAAAAAAAGCTCCCCTCTTGCCGGCCAGAGCCCTATCTCTCAGGGAGAGAAGAGAGACGTCCACGAAATGAGACGGCGATAGCGAACAAAATGGGGCGATAGAAAGGGAGGGAAGTGGAATGGAGCGAACAGAATGCCGACCTTGCAGTGACTTGGGCCTCGAGAGGAGGAGTCGAGGAGGCCGTTGACGGCGGGGGAGAAGTGGAGGGGGGGATACTACACGAAGAGCGATGGACACACCTCCTCCTTCCACATTTCAACCCACTTAGTGTTCCAACACGATGACACGCTGACCCCCAACTATCCCGTTTCTCCCCATCTCCTATTCCAAGACACTTCGCCAGTACCCTACCACCGCCTCTCTCTCTCTCTTTTGTGATAGGTACTCCGCGCCGAGTCCCCGTGTTCCCTGGTCTTTTCCCTGTCAACACTATCTGCAAGGATCCTTTAGCCCTTTAAGAGTCTTCGTCCGTTACGCCCGTCCTCTTATTCCTCTTCTCCCCATGCATGGGTTCCCTAGTTAGGATACTTATCTAAATGTACACCTACATATCCCTCCTAAATCTAGCTGAGGCATGTGAGGGAAAGGGAGTTAGGAAATCAGCCATGAAAAAAGGAAAGGATTTCAAATTGGTGGGATAGGGGAGGACGGAAAGGACGAATGTGAATCTGATGTTAGCGGAATGTTTGAGGGTATTTTGCAGCGTCTACTGTGGTCAAAATAGGAGGGTGGAACTTTTGAAAACAGTAGTTTAAAATATGACTTTTATTTGCTGGCTTCTATCGTACACCTCGGGGCTAGAAGAATATCCGCCCTATCACCCTACAACTTGTACAATCTGTGTTATTCAAGCAATCCTGCCCTAACTTATAGCCACCTGGTCTCCACCGGCTCATCGTGTCCTGGTGAACAAGATGCTGGAAATCAACAATCGTGTGATTGTAATTGGGTATCAAACTAATCAATTACTAATACGTTTTAAAGGAGATCATTAGGAGTCATGGTTATGGTTTCCATTTGTCTCATCAAAAACCTCTCCCAAATGTCTCCTCGCTGGTAAAACAGCTTATCGGATCACTAATTAACGCCTAACGTGCCAATAATTGTAGAGTGCTAGAAAGTCACTTCATTGAACATAAACATGGATAAATTGGTGATAAGGTTAATGTATCGTGGCTTCATTAATTTCAGCATGATCCAATGTAATGCTTTGCAGTTCGTATCTTTGGTCGTGGTTATTTGAAGCTTTTACCATCCTACTGCTTGATGCTTGATTTCAGAGTTTCAGGATGAGGTGCATGTGCAACCTATATTCGTCTCGTTAGCAATGTTTTCTCTTTTGAAATTATTATAATAACTCCCTTAACGATTCCATTCTCCTTTTGCTCCTCAATTACCCCCCTGAAAATCCTGAAATCTCCTCTTTCTCTTCATTTCAATTGGTCGGCGCATTTTCCCGTATTCACCTAACTTTCACAACCCAAACCATTATGGATTATAATTAACTACAGGGTATTCTTCCGGCTTCCCCGCATTGGATTCATACCATCTCACTCGAATTCACACGGTGGCATTTCTTTAGCTGCGGCGATTCTGGCCGTGGAATAAATCGTTAGTTGTAACATTTGGGTGAATTAGTTATGAGGTTTGTGCATTGATGGTTTCTAAAATTTAACTCGGTAAAAATGCAGCAATGCTTTTTTTGAATCACTCTGTCTCAATCCTTTATTTTTCAGCAGTTATTTTTTCTGTTTATCATATTTTCCAAGTTTAAAAATTCGCAACGTTTTTTTTATTTTCGGTAAAAATGATGTAAAATATTTACTCCGAGTAAGTGGTATTAATGCTAAGCCATAGGATCTGAAATTGCTTGGTCTAATCGCGCTTATTCACCTAAGATAAATCCTGATTTGGATTTATATGCTCAAATAAGATCCTAAAACTCGACTCTCCTCAAGAGGGGCAGTGCCCACTTTTTTCTTCCCCCATCCGCAACTCAACAGCGGTTTTCTTTGTGGCAAGGAAAGGAGCAGAGGTTTTCAATGGTTTCCACCTACTTTCGATGCGATTTATAGCTATCATTTCCCCGAGGCCAGCATCTTGGAACTTCGACTCCAAAGAAAAGATGGCCTCTCTCCACCAGGATTCCACGTTTTGATCCCACTTACTAGTTTGTTCGTCCCCCCCACTCTTTGGTCTGATCGCAATTCCCTCCATTGACCCTCCACGTCCTTTTCTTCCTCCGATAGCTTCAATTTTATGCGTCCCCACGACGCAGGAACGATCCCTCCTTTCATTGGCCGAGGAGGAGGCCACCTCTATCTCGCTCGCTACCTTCTCTCCATTCCGACTCCTAGGGAATGTTCCCTTGCGCACCCTGTTCCATTGCTCCACGGTAATGTATCTCCGTCTTACCGCCGCTCCATCCACTCGCATAATTCTTCGCCTCACCCTCACTCTCTGTCGTCTACCTCTAATCCCTTTTAACCCGTGCTCCTTCGAGGCATCCCTACACGGTTTTCTCCTTTAAAACCTTAAAAACCTCGCCTCCCTAGCCTCGAACCTTTATCTTCCCTCCATTAAGCAACCGCTAACCCCTTGCTATGTCCCGACTTCCTTGTTGCTCCTACCTACCCACACCACTCAAGCGTTCTTTTCTTTCTCTTTCTCTCTCTCTCACCAAAAATGTCTTCAGTCCGGCACACACGCACACACCAGTCTGCTTTACTTATTCTTCTCAGTGGCAGAAGCTTTCCAACCCCATTTTCTTTCTCCCTTTATACCTCCTCATTTCTCACGAGTCAGGGTCCCATTCCTCATAAGGACCTCGGTGGTTGGCGGTGGTGGTGCTGTGCGGAGTTCGTCATTTCTCTCCAACACTTCGCCTTGCATTCACCGCCCACGTCTTCCCTCCTTGGTTTTCCGGCGCTCTCCGCCTCGTCATCTTTCTCCACCCTTCTGAAATGCTGCCCGCCCAAATCTTTCTCCATCTGTCTTTCTCTGTGTGCTTCCTTTCTCCTTTTCTTCTTCTTCCTCGTGGTGGTGCCTCCGCCTCTTTCATACCCCCTCCTCAGCCTCCCTTCACTTCCAAAAGTCTTTCCACCATGACGTCTGTGTTTCCTTTTGTTCTTAGTCGAGGGGGCTTTAAAAGTCTTCGTAGTGGGAGAGAGTAGAGGGAGCTGTCCCATTAGTGCACTGGCCGGCCTTTTCCTTGCGGAATAATCCGCATTGCCATTAGTAGTGAGCATTTCCTGATATTGCCTCTTTGCCTCCTCGTGACATTTTAGTTTTGTTTACCCTGGCTTTTTCTTCTTGCAAATGCGTCTCTCTTCCTCTTTTCCTGGGCTTCCCAGCGATCTTGCCCCGATCTTGTTCCATCTCTCACTCTCTTTACGGCGAGAATGAATGCGAGGGCCGGGGGATTTCATTTCGCGTTTGCGATATTTTCCGCTCTTGACGTGCAGAGAAATGAGTTCCCTGACTCCTTTTGTCTCTCGCTCTCCTAGAGTGCTCACTTCAGTATAGTGTCCGCATTTAAATGCCGCTTTCCCAATGTATGTACAAAACAAATGGGGAAGACTGTCGGTGAAGGCTATGAGGAAGGAAGAAATAATTAATTTTTAGCGCCATGCATGGCATGAGAGCGTCTACCTCATCACTGCCGTTTTATCAGAACGCTTTTGATTTTATGTCGCCCCACCTCCCGCTCGCGCTCGAGTTTACTTAAGTTTTATGGAAATTAATTTAGCTCCGTGCCCCCATGGTCAGGAGCGATGCCCAAGATATTGGAAAAGATAAATATTAGAATTTGCACAATCCTCTTCCTTCTCCTTCCCGAGGAAAACGTCAATTAAACATTTGGAAATTAAAAGTGCCCCGTCTCCTTTGATCCCTCGCATTTATACGCCGAAAATATTTTTCCATTTAATCTTCATAAAAGCCATTTCTTCTTTTTGAGAAGCTCCTTTTTGACGTTATTAATAAGAGAGGGAGAGAGAGTCTTCGCCTTCAATGGCGAATGCCTTAATTAATATCCCGTTAATGTGTTTGAGCATCGTTTCTTTGGTCTCGCTGAGTCGAATTCATCTGTCTGATCTAGGCCACTCGGGGATTAATCTCTTTTCCTGGATACTTACTTCTTTAAATTCTATGGGGCATCTTACCTAGGATACGGAGACTTTAGCGCACTTAAAATTTCTCCCTTTCTCGCCCTGCTTAAATAAAGGAAAGGAAATAAAAAAATTAGAAAAATAAACCTCCAGCAAACCACAGTTGGTGGGATGCTTTGGCGGCGACGTTAATTGAAACTGGAATGGGAAAAAAGGAAGAGCAGCGGACGGGAAGTTGGGAAGGGGAGCCACAATGACGGAGGGAGAGGAAAAGGAAGGAAAATCTCTATTAACGGCGCGAAATCTTCCAAGCGGGTCCACTTCCATTCCAAGAGAGAGCCGTGAGGAGACATTTACAGGCAACGTCTTTTCAATTTCTCCTGGGGGGCAGCATCCCTTTGTGGACCTTTGTTGCCGCTGCTCCAACCCCGGCTGTCCAAGGACCTCTTTTCTTACCCCCACCCTACTGCTTCTTCTTTCACCCCGCCCCCACACAGCAAACACGCCCTCCTCCTCCACCCCCGACTACTTCCCCCACTCACCATCTTCTCGCTTCAATCCCTCCAGAGTACATACCGGCGTCTAAGTACTTTTGGGGCTAGATGATCTTCTCTTGTTTCGCCTCACCCCTTAGTTCCCCATCCAACAACTTCGACTCTCTCGTTATCTGACTGCCTTGTGGTGATGTCACGCTGAAAGCACGTGGCAAATACTTTTCTAATTCTGCAGTTATTTTTCTTGAGAAGACTCAAATTAGGTAAATGAAAGGGGCACTCGGAGGAAATATAGGTAAATTTGTGTGCCGAGTTCTTAACAGTTAGTAGTTTCTATCTGAACTCAAATTGTGAATGACGTAGTATACTCTTTTGACACAGCACCAAGAAATACATGCCTATCTCTCGAATGGGTTTCAAGATATCCAGTCCTTGCTTGAAATAGGGTAGGTTTTGTAGGAGGGACCAAGAATGGTGAGGCTTATCTATTGATTTATGATTTGTTGACGGTTTAAGAGGGAACGATTTAAAGCAGTGGTTAGAGTTCTTGCTTCCCCTTCGAGAGGGTGGGTGAAGAGGGTGCGATCGGTAAAGGAGCGCCTCATCCAACCCAGTATAAATAAAATGAAAGTCAAGTCAAAGGCTTCGGCAAGAATCTCGGCGATGGTGAAGGTGTTTTAGAGGAATCTTTATTTGTACTTCCATGGAATACGATTGGATTAATCGTGTGACATTTCCGGTGACTAGGTAGATTTACTGTGTATGGAATAATACCATACAGTGCTCAAGTTTAAAATAAACATTATCTCTAGATAATGTTTATTTTCGCTTTTGATTTGTGCTTCACCGTACTAAAAGAGGGCGCTTTTTGTAAGTGTGCAGTTGTTATAGTCCAAGAGTTGGGTATTGGATTGCTTGACCTTGTTATAACTTGAAATTCGTCTCAGTTTTTGCTTCTATAAAACGAGGTCGGCGCTTAGCATGGAATTATTGCTATCTATTTCGTTTGTAGTCTAGCGTGATATGTCTTCTCTGCGGAACGCACGTTTTAGTCTGTCATTTTTACGATCCACCACGATATCCGGTGCGATTTCACTCCGCTATTGCTCAAGATATTTCATTTCCTCGGGGAAATCCAAGAAACCACAATTCTTCCTTCTTTAAGACCGTGAATCACATCTTGAGGGCCTCACTCGTGTCTCTCTTCCACACTTTTCCCTCCTCGCACCATTTTCGTTGCATGGGATTCTAGGAGACTGTCAAACTGAGCAAAGAGAACGTGTCTCCTTCCTTATGGCTCGAATATATATATATGGTCCACTTAAGGGCGTCGCCCAAATCTGACCCCTCTTCCTCGTTTCCCTTTTACGACTCTCTGTGTTTCATTTATTTATCGCCTCTACCGTCAGATCAACTGAAAATGGGATCGTAATAGCTAAAAGACTTGCATCCTGAGCCCGTCGCGATGCATTTTCCACAGCATACCCCTCACGAAGCCGATCCGTTGGTTCCTAGGATTTTGTCATTCCACTGGCTCGTGGTGTGTATGTCGTTTTCTCGATGGTCAAATAATCCAGCTCCTCATATTGGGGTGCAGCCTGGATTGGCAATTATCGTGCCTTGAACTCACTTAAGAGTAGAACCTTGTAGAGAAGTGCCTTGAACCCACTTAAGATTTCCAGTGGCTCTCAAGCCCAAACTTCAGGTAATGAGGTGCTTTTCTACCGTGATGCGTGATTTACTGAACACCACTTACACCTGCTGCAAGAGATTGTGATACATATATTTTACCTTGGGAGCATCTGGCAGCATTTCAAAAACACGAAGACAAATTTGTTGTCGTAAATATTTTTGTAACGTAATTGTAATAATGTTTAAATTCTGGCTGTCTGAAAATTAGGTGAGAAACAAGCCTAAATTTTTGGTGTTAGGAAACCTTTTTGCAATATTATCCTAACGTATAATGCAATACGGCGATATCAATTTCAGTGCGTTATTGTTTCGGAAGTTAAGCGAGATTATTATTTTTTTAAAGCATATTTTTGTAATAATTATATGTTTTGGGATGATTTTCTTGGTTATCAAGCAAGTAGGCCGTAAACAACGGTATGAGTTAGTTTACAATGGAACAAGCCACGGATGAGATAATTCTGTGAAAGTAAGGGAATTAAAGAAAAACACCTCTTTATGAATAGTTTATTTTGGATTTGATGGCTTGAAGCAGCAGTAAAACTCATTACCCCAGTCTTAGAATTGGTTAACGAATTAAAGAGGGTCTAGATTTCACAGCTTGCCCTCCTTTTTACGTTCACACTCTTTTTTATTATTTCTATTCAGAAATCCGAACATTAAGTACGTTTTAATGTTCTTGTGATTAAAAATTAGCAATTATCCTGTGATCTTGGAGCTTCCATCAGTTTGCACGACAAAAAAGTGTAACTTTAATCGTGAGAAATCCGATTTGTTTAATATATTATGGGTATATGAGTTGTGGCTTTTCTATCCAAAAAGTGACAGAGGTTGCCATTTTAAAATCTAATAACATTAATATTAGAAAATTCTTTTATGTTTAGTTGAAAATAGGCTTAACATTTCTTATCTATTAATAGAGTTATCTTCTCCCTTCATATTCTAAAAAGCTTGTGGAAAGTTATTTCAGTTAGTTATTAAGAAAGTTCTGATTCAAGTTATATTGTCCATATATTCCAAAAATTAAGATATGTATTAGTATGGTTACCTATTCTCTGAACAATATCAGCCTATTTGTGGTATATTTCCCTTCGCACGTCTTACTTTTTGGTTTTTTCGAAGTCTTCCAAGTTTTCCTAGTGACGTGTGATGTAACGGGGGATGCTTCTAGGCGTTATGTTTAGGTATTTATTTAAATATTATTCATATTTCCCAGACTGATTTGTGGTTATTGTTTTGTTGACTCTTGCAATGTTTTGTTTGGTGCAGTTGTTTGATGATGAGTGCTTTAACGAAAAGGAAGATAGGTATTTAAAGAAGAGAACAGGTGTGCCGTGGGCACCTCTAAGATGGGTACTCCAGGCCATAAAGAAATTGAACAATAAATTGCAGAATTCATTCAGCGTACCGACTTAACAGACTTTCAACCGAAATTTTCTCTAGTTTTCGTTCACTTCTAGCCCAAGGGTGATTCAGCTCATAATTTGTCATACGTACTAGATTTTTCCAAGGAAGCCCTCGCGAAACATTAAGACGTCAGTCTAAATATCTCCCTTGATTCATCTCTGTGACCACATCAGGGATAGGCTCTCTGTGTTTTTCGCTTCCATGTGGTGAGAAAAGTACTAGGAAACCTTGGTGGACTTCTCTCACGAGCAGTCTCGTCGTCCACGTCCCTTATCCGGTGCCCCTTTCAAAGATTGTCGCATTACCATATCCCATTCCCTCCTGGGCCTCACGTCTGGGCGCTCCATTTTCCGCATTAGCCGCGGCAAAGCCCCGTCACCCTGAGCCATTCCTTGGCGCCACATTCTATTCCTTCCCACCTCGTCAAAAAAAAAAGAAGAAAGACTAAGTATTTTTTTTCACCCTCCTGCTTTTCCTCAGGCATCAACCCTTAACCGCGAAAACCACTTCGCCGCCATAGAATTTACGTCTACGGTCAGATTGCCGCATTATTTCACGTGCTTTTTCCCCATACGCCCAGCACCTTGACACTTTACCCCCCGCCCCCACACACACCCTCACCTTTCCTTAAATCTCGTGAATTATTTTTTTTCCTCACATCCATCCATCCATCTTTAGGCTCTCTCTCTCTTTCTAGGCTGCACAGCCAGCCCTCCTTTTTTACATTCACTCTCTTTTTTATTTATTCTATTCAGCCACGGTTTTTATTGCAACCCCTCGTCCTCTCTCGCGCGCGCGCGGGGAGATATCTCTTTTCACTCAAAAATCCCCTTCTTTTACGGCGAAAGCGGGACCCGGGCGGTTGCGGTGAAATGGCTGGAACCCTCTCTACCGACACTTTTTTCGTCTTTCTTTTTTTGGATGACGTTCCAAATAACTCCACCAGTGGGAGCCCGAAATTCCGATCGGACGTTGGTCCACGCGTCTCCTATGCCGTCCAGTCCACCCATCCGAAGTATTCTGCATGCCTTAACTCCGCACTTCTCTACCCACCACACGTGCCCTTTCATCCGTTCGTTTTCCTCTGAACCACAAATCTAGGGTAGGACACCGCATAGAGGTTTGCGGTCTTGTTCTCACCGTATTGCCCCATGGATTAGGTATGAACATGCTATCGTTGGTAGAGGCCACGATATAGTGATATTACAGCACTCTAGTGAGATCTCATATTTACTGCGCCGCAAAATTCGGTACACATTCCGGATTAACATAATTCTTTTACTATCCAGGAAAAGGCCGGCAATTTTGTAAAAAGTTACTTTGCTTGTACGAGAATTGGAGCATAATAACGAAAATATAGAATTTGGAGCCACTTCAGACTTTGGATGCAATAAAAATTAAGGTATCATAAAAAGATCGAGAAATAAGATAAATATTGCAGGAAATCATGGAGGATATTGTTATTTATCCTAAAATCACAGCTCCAGAACTTTTAGGTATGAGATTAGAAGAGAGATGCACTATCTGGAACTGAGAGGTGGGAAATAATGAAGTAAATATGATTTTGAACTAACCAATACAAAGGTTTTATTTTTTCACGGAATGATCAATTTTTATGAAATAGAGACGGCGGAATACTTTCTCCGAAATGCTTGTTGTGACTGTCTAAATTTCACTATCTTGCTTCCTCTTGTTTTCGTGTCTATGGTCCCGCTTTTCTTCTGGGAACTAAGTAATGTCCAGTAAATTTACGATGCCAAAATTTGGGTGGTCTGTAATTTTCCGCTGGGATATTAAAGGGCAATTCCTTAGTGTTTGTTTGTTTCCTAGCCAGAGCTGAACTTAAATATAAATCAAAAAGCCTCGTACTGGTTTCCTCCTTATTTTACGAGGAAAACTAAGTGGACTAAAATTTGTATCTAACTTCTGTCATTTTCTGTGCATTAATATTTTGAATTTTAAATTTATTATATTCTCCCAACCGAGAAATTTCTTGCTTTTATAAATTATTCCTGAATCGATTTTATTCGTCTCAACATGTTGATGTGACTTCAACTAATCAAAGCCTTCCTGCTTCGTGAAATTAGTTGATGTTGTCAGTTATTATTTCCTGGTCATTCCGTCATTTAGACCAACTGTGTGATGAATGTATTCAACATATCTATACAATGTTTCTGATTGAGTCTGGCTTACGTGTATGTGTCAAAATCCCGACCCGCTTTCATCAAATACCTCAATGTAATTCTCCCTCTTATTTTCCCCATTTCCCAGCCTTTTCCCCATTACCCCTCCCTCAACATGTATCATCGGCTGGATCTGCGGTCACGTGACCGAATTTACGCCTTCCTTTTTCCGCTTTCCTATCTATCGGAAGCTTATGTACCGTTCCCTTTCCCCCCTCTCCTAGGGAACCTCTCAATCCCCCCCCCAATCCCCCTTGTCCATTTCTCTTTCTGCCCAAACCCCTTTCCTCGACACAGCATCCACTGTCACTGGTCGCCACTTCTCACTTTGTCCCCATCAAAGTTGACTGGCTGAAAATAAATGACTGCATCGTTTTGTTCAAATGGTTAATCGATTCCGAGAGGAGAGCCCATCCGCGGCAGTTGCTCGTTCGTTCGTCGGTGGTGATGAAGAGACACAGATAAAAATGAAATAGCGCCAACTGCTGAACCCCACGCGCGTTTAGCTTTACTTCAACCAAAAAAAATCATCTGGGAAAAGCGATCTTGGTTTCTCCCGTCGCGTTTTGCTTGTTGCTTTTTTTTCCCCCACCCTTTGCTGTCCCCCATGTATGCTCTTTCATGCAGGTCGATAAACATGAAATAATAAGCGTGCTGCGTTCTTAAATTCCGGCGTGCCGCTGCAAAATATGGTGAGGGTAACATTTGGTAGTCTCCGGGTATATTTTATATTTTTGAGGTTGTTGGGAAGCATTCCTTTTTTTCTTAATAAATCACGGGTGCTAACATGAAGTCTGGATACAATTTTGTAAATCTTCGTTAATTTACTGTGATAGGTAATTGTATTTCTATAAAAAATCACTGAAACCCGCAGCCGTTCTATCAGAACTAGTCCCAGGTGACCAAGCTACGCTCAGCAAGAAAATGTGAATTTGGAAGATAAAACAATCATGAATACTGTGTGACAAACAAATATAATTAGAGAATTTTTATTTTAATGCGATTTTATACAAAAATTTTCTGAGTAAGTAAAAAAAATAAAAATTTTAGATGCATTTGTCATTATAACCATCGTCATAATATTATTATTGAGATTCTAAATATTTAATACTACTTCGCATTCTACTTTTATTGAATGGCAAAGATATTCTGGTGGTAAAAGAACTTTTAAGCCGCATCGCCTTTTGACTCTGGAAGATGCTACATCTACAAACTGCCCCACGAGCCGCCGCATGGGCGTGTGGGAGAGGATTTTAGGACATCATCCGGGTATTGATGTAATGGATAAGGTTTGGGAGGTGAAATGGTGACGTGTATTATGGGAGTGTATTTAGTGGAGCTCAATGTTATTTATAGTCGCTTATTGTGCGCGGAAAAAACGAGGTTTTGTATCTATCTGTTCGGCAATGTATTTTTCTTATTTTATCGCTTCTTTCAGGTCTAGAGATGTGGTGAAGCGTCATGATAATATTCTCTGTGTTGCTCTGAAACATACCAGCTCTGAATTTCTCAAGCAAGCCTAGCGTGTAGCCTCCGAGTCTCCCGGGACTCCCACCTTAATGCCTTTAATGCTATGTTCGCTTGTAGCAGTTTTTGATGAATCATGCAGCATTTCTCAGCATTTTACAAATTTTTTTGTTAAATCTTTATGACCAGGGTCCCAATTGCTCGCGGCGTATTCGAGGTGCGGCCAAACCAGAGCAAAGTATCATCTCTCTTTTACTTTTATATCCGAGGACCTTCCTGTCATACGCTTAACAAAACTAAATTTCTTTAATTCTGTGCCGCATATGTTTTGTGTGTGTGTTCCCCATGATGTATCAGAAGGTAAGAAAATTCCAAGATAATTAACCTGTTCTCAGGAAATCAGGAAAATCAATACTTTGGATGCATTCGTCATCGTCGTTATTCATTGGTTTAGCATTATTACTCGGATTTAAAATATGAACTCCTTCGCATGCTACGTCTACTGTATGGCATAGATTTTCTGGTGGTAAAAGAACTTTTATGTCGTTTTGCCTTTTGACTCCATTCCCATTAATTCCCATGGTATAAATTTGGCTTTTGAGACTAATTTTTCAATTATAAATGACATTTCCCAAATATGAGATCCTCTTAATATTATTTTCTCGTCCCAATTGATACATCTCAGCATTACATCAAAATCTTGTGATCCGTTGCCGAGAAAAACATCCAAACAGAAGTAACTCGTTTCATAGTGTAAAAATGATCAATAGTTTTTCCTCAGTAGATACCACTGCGGAATTATTGGAACACATTGTATGTTTCTTAATCAGCCTTAGTGCTATGATCCATACACTGGTTCATGTGCCTAAACTTTCTATTCATGTGAGATACTTTGATGTAATCTCTCATCTTAAAATCGGATAAAAATTTCGTCCACGTTTTATTCTTTTAAGAGTTGTGCTGAACTAAATTATGTATCTTTTTACTGGCACTGCCTTTTCTCAGCACTGCACAACACGTTCCCGCAGGCCTAGAATTCGAAATTCCATCGTGCCGTTCAGTTTTGACCTTGCGCCACATTTTCTCATAATCTCCGAATTATTTTATCTACATATTTGTGAATATAGCCTCTTTTGAACCCTGTTTTTAGAAGCCTATCATTTGCCTATGGAATATTACAAAAAGTACGTTGGTTTTCTCTATTTGCTGTGAGAAATCCACTACTCTGAAACAACCCTCACTCCCTGAACACTTTCTTCTACTTGGAATTGGTTAGTCCCCTGTTTTTAACCCAAAATCTGTTCTGATGATGGAAGATGGATGGACTGTTGTCTTTCCATTAATGCAGTGGATTTCAAATCGCTCTCCCTCTGTAGGGAATGTTATCACTAGCAATGCAAGAAAATCTTTTCTGTAATTCTACCGGTGTGCGCATCTCACATCGCTATCTTTTCCACCATATGTCGTTGTTTACGTTTGTGTACCTGCATTGACACGATGTTTCATTGTGTACCCACAATTGTGTCACACTTCATCGCTCATAGCGTGGGCATTTCTGTTTCTCTGATTTGTCTCTTTGTGAGTGTTCTTTTAGTCCCTTTTTAAATAATTTTTCCCCGATTGTTTTACATACGCGATGTATTTACGACCCCTGTAGTTTGAGGTTACTTTAATATCTTTTAATAAGGCTCGAATTCTTAAGTAACATTAAGCATTTGTATCCTTGTAAGTTTATTCCTCTTTGAGTTCAAATTTCTAGTTACTAGAGTAGGTACTTTTATGTCAAACCAAATCTTCAATTTAAATTCTTAAAGTTAAAGTTTTCTTCTGTTATAGACGTGCTTGAGTTAATTTTTATAATGATGAAAATGGTGGTTAGTATTGTGATATTTTCTTGATTTTCTCGAGCTTTCAATCTGACTTCAGGAAATGGGTATTTATGTGTGTTTCTTCTTTACAACAAAGTGTACTCTTGAGGCCAGTTCTTTGATTGAAAGACCACCATATTTTCTTTCAGACTTTCCACACCACTTGTTTTTCATTTTGAATGACTATTTCGTCGCCCGCAAGCCGCGTCCTTTCAAAATTTCATTCATTGCTATTCGCTTTGGCATTTGACCTCTTCTCCGTCTCTCTTTCATGATGTACTTTTTACAGCTTTTGCGTCTGCTAGCAGCCCCTAACCATTTGAAGCTACTTTTGATCTCTCTACTGGTGTCTAGTTTTTGCAAGACTCTGGGCATTATACATGCCGCACGCGTATCGATAAATTTCCTCCCGTGCGTGGATTTTTTCGATCTTTCGGGAGATTTAACTCTATTCTCTATCAAAGCCTTTTTATTTATTGAAACCACAGTTCCTTCGTGGAAAATGTCGATATATTATTTGTTAATTGAAAAATGTATCATTTATTTAAGAGCATTTATCAGATTTTTGTTACGAGTAGTAGTAATTCAAGGTATTATACACAGATTAGATAATTTTCAGAGAGAAAATAAATATTAATTTACAGTTGTTTGTGCTCTGTTGGTGTTATTTTGCTAACATTTTTGTGTCATGCTTATGCTTATGTAATTTATAAATTTCTGTTTACCTTTCAGGTAGGTGAAAATTATCCTCAAATGTGACCCATTGGCTGAGCTGCCGAAATAACAACCTTAGCTATCATTGCATGTTGTCCAACAATATCCGCTGAAGAAAAGGTTAGTCATATACTACAATCTTGATCCCTACTGAATTATATACGTTTGGAAGAAAAACTTTTACTTTCCATCAAAATTTGATGTTCATAAACATTTCGATTGCTTTAATTTCCAACTTAATTTTTATTTTCCTTTTAGAATTTGTTACGTTTTGAATGGAATTAAGGTCTCTAAATGATATTCGCAAAGTCTCGAGCATGAATTTTTTGGCTTATATTAAAGTTATGGAATCTGTTGCGAATTAACTACTCAAAATATTTCATAGTTGAATGCAAATGAATAATCCAAAATCCATTTGATAAACTATCTCATTGATAAGCTGCTCGAATAAAGGTGCTTATGTAAGTTTGAAAAATTTTGACTGATAAATGTTAAACATAAATTATTCCATTCGAAATTTTTAACGTCTCAATATATGTCCTGCTTGGATTAATTTAGATTCAGTAGATAAGTTAATAGTTAGTTAATAGTCAAAGGTTAATAGTTAATAAACGATCGTTCAAAACTATTATTAGACTACTGGATACAAACGCTTTTCCACGCATATGTGAATTAATTTTTCCAAAAAAATTGAGTGATAAACGTGTATTTACTTTCATCGTACCTCAATTGAACTATGCTTTTGTATGCGTATGAAGTGACTCAATACACATTTCAGGGAAATAACATCGTTTGCGGGCCTATAGCAACATTATGAGACATTTTAAAGCAACAGAAAGTAAACCGTTAGTACTCATAACCATAGATTTATGCTAAAAATAATGTAATGTGATTTGGTAATCGAGAATACCTTCGAACTTTTATGAATACAGGGCACACGTCAGTATGCATTCAATTGGTCACGTTTTTGTCTGAAATAAACGCAAAGCCAGAGAAGCAAACGGAAATTAAAGCACATTGACCATTGTGTGAAATACACATTGGAAAAATCATTCGCTGAACTGGGAATCGAACCCAGACCTAACGATTTCGCGCCGAGTGTTCTAATCAATGAAGCTACTCAGGAGTCCTCTTCCACTGTGAATCTCATGGGGGCTTTAAGGAGCAAGTTGTTCTCACAGTATCTGTATATCGTGCATGTAATGCCAGAGGTACCCGCATGTGAGTTATTGGTTTTGGTAATATTGGTTGGAGTACTTAGTGTGAATTCAAGGGATCTGGGTTCGATTTCCAGTCCAGGTGAATGGTTTTTCCACTGTGAATTCCACACAATTGTGTGAAAATTGACGGGTGACTCCGTTAAAGTTACTGCGCCACTATTTCCGTAGTTCTTTGAAAAAGCATGTTGACCAACTTATCCGTCACGATTCCGGGCGATGGCTGCAGCCCCATATTAAATCTCCCTTTTGATTGACCCATCCTATGATCCTCCCCTTGCAGAGAGATAAACGATTAGATGTTTACCGGCCCGCGGCGAATAAACACGTCTCTTATCCGCCTTCACCCGCGCGCGAAAATGCGCGGGCTCACATGCTTAAAAAAGAAAGCGTGAAAATAATTCCCCTGGCGGAGAGGGAGCTTGAGAGTGAGAGGAGGGTGTCTGCAATAGGGGATGCGAACTTGTATGTGAGAATGTATGTATCGAACTGCGCGCTTTATCGCCGGCTTATGTAGTGGTGCATAAGATGAGACATGGGCTCGCAACGGTGGGCTCGGGGGTTGTGCAGGGAGCCGGTAGGGAGAGGGTCGGCGGGCGGGAGTGGGTGGTTAACGGCGGAAAAGAGATTAGGATCGAAAGCTTTCCGTGGGGCTCGACGCGGAATCCGGAATAGGCGGAAATAAAAGGATGTGAGGGTGGAGGAGGTGAAGAGGGGAAAGAGATGGAAAGACGAGAGGAAAAAATGGTGGGAGAGGTTTGGAGAATATGCAAAGCGGGGAGGATCGGCATTTTGGGGGAGAGAGCCGGAAAAAGGTGAATTGTAAGGGAGGAGGGAGAGTGGAGTGGGTTGGTTAGGTGGGGAGGTCTGAATGGTGGAGATATCTGGCGGAGATAGCAGGGGATATCCAATCAAAATCACGTTTAGACGAACAGTTTCAGGCATCGCGCATTGCTCCCTTATTTTACCCAACCCCGCCCACTTCTCTCTCACTCTCCCATCCATCTCTTCCCTCCATCCTCCCTCCACTCATTCCCAAAAACCTGTCCAGCGAAGTGGTGAGCTACCGTTGCGAATGCAGCCCGCGACTTCCAGCGCGCCACATAAAATCCATGGTTAACCCATCCATTCGTAATTCTGCCTGCCACCCTATCCCGTCGCCTCACTTCCCACCCTTGGATTGCAGTCAATCCTCCGGCCCCGATGATTCTCTTCAATTCCCGCACTCATCCCAGTGCATCCCCCTGTTTTGCCCGCGAATCCTCCCTCACATTTCGGTTTTTCCATCGCTTCTCTTTCAGCCGCCTTGCTCCCATCCTCCGCGCCGCATCCCTCAGCCGACCGACATGCCATTCCTCAGCCTTGTATATATCGGTGGCCCGGCCACCGTTTCTGCTCCATTATAAAAAATGCAATAGGAGCTGCCAACCAACCAACCTGCTATTCGTACCGATTCCCATCCCGTGGTATCCCCATCTCTCTCTCTCCCTGCAAACGTTTCAATCCAAAGGGTATTAACCTAATTTCTCTCCATTCGGTCATTTCACTCGTTGGTCTCCTCCCTTTATTTATTCGTTTTCGGACCCCGTCGTTGGATGAGTATTGACGACGGTGCAATTATGGATTTGAGTTATGCCATTCCGAGACGCATTATGTCAGATCTAAAGATAGGAGAGTAATATTAGAATCGAGATTGGGAGCGTCTTTTACTTAGCTTTCGTAATAAAATGAAAAAAATGATGTCAATAAAACGCTAGTAGCAATAGAAGCTAACAAAGTCTCTATCAATCTTGTCTTGCAGCATAAACTGCCCTAATGATGATAAAATCAGTTTGAAGACAAACGCATCAGAAGATTCATGCACGTGAATTGCTGCTTAATTAATGGTTTATTTGAATGTACCGATTTCGACTAGTATATGCTCCCTTTAGATGAGAATGTGCTTTCCTCTCGTCTCGCGAATCAGCATAGAACTCACAATTTTATACAATGCATGAAATATCAATATGATTTATTGATTTGATTATTCTCAAAGAAAAGGAAGACAACTATAAATAAGTTTGACAAGAAATGCTAACCTTAAATTATTTGAAAATATAGTGCTAAGATAAATTAATCGTATTAAATTTTAAAAATAATAAAAAAATCTTATTAAATCGGTAAAGTATATTAAAAAATAAATAAATAAATACTTGTGAATCTTGATAGAAAATTACTTTTTCATATAAACATTCTTTAACATTGCTTGAGGCAATACCTGCAAAAGTATTGATTACCACAGGACGTTGAAGCAAGTTAGAAGAACAATATAGCAGTTAAACTATTACTCTTTCCTTTGAAATACGAATATACCTCTTGACATAGCATAGAAAGCAACTACTTACCCTTCTTAAGTTTTATTTGTTTTAACCATATTTTCTATCGATAAATCTACCAGCATTATTACTGTGATACCCGCCAAATGCATTTGTAAATGACGCCACCGCAAAATATTTTATCATTCTGTAATGTTTTCACGTTATACCTGAGCTCTGAATGTAAAAGCAAAATTTTAGTAGTGATTTATTGGATTGAATGCAATTTTGTTCATTTATTACTGTGGTATTACTGGCTTGAGTTGCAATTTTCCCTGATTCTCCAATGTACATATTCCTGTATAGAGAGGGCTTTATCCGCTTTTTCAGGCTCACCCTGCTTTCTATTTATTCTCTATGTGCTATCGTTAAGATTGGTTATTATTCCCATAAAAGTAAAGGATTTTGCTTGGAATTTATCTGCGACCAATCCTCTCAAATCCCATTCCATCATTTCGCTCCGTCTCTTCACATTTATTCCAATTGGAGGAATCATGAAGTTTCCTTCAATTGAGGATTATACCTCTTAGAGTGTGAAAAGATTTGCCGATCGCTTCGATGGGAGATAGTTAGAGGGAAAGAGAGGCCCAGGCTATAAAGAGTCGAAGAGAATATTGTAAGCAGAAGGGTCGAGCTTAAGATTTCTCTTCCCCATGCTTATATAAAATGACGTCCATTCAATCTCCTCGATACAAAACTTTGCTTTTCTCTCGTTCCCACTCCTCCTTTATACTCTTCTTTCTTGTACACTTCTTCTTCTTTCCATTCAGGATCCTTGCGGATTTCGTATGCTTGTAAAAAAACTGAGTATATTCTTTCACTCTGCCCTCTTCAGGATAGAGGAAGAGGGTACGAAATCGAAGCGAAGCTTGAAATGCTGGCCGGCGCTCGATCTCGCCGGGTATGAAAGGAGCACTAACGAAAATGAGGGACGAGATTTTAACCATCCGATGGTAAACGATACATCCTACTCTCATGAATTCACTCGCTCTGAAACATTGCTTTCATCGTCTTTCTGATCTTGCCCACTTATTCGTGCACGGGCATAGTCTACCGTTCTTCCTCAACTCTTGTGCTCCATTGCGCTCGCTTTGTCTCGTCCGCTTTCATACATCGTCTGGCATCGTCGGACTCATTATCGTAACTCAGCATTAGCCGGTGAAATAGGGGAGATGGTATACGTTTACCTAATGTGGTGACATTCCAAGTGACTCGTTGATAATCATAAGTAACTCCGAAGGGCACTCTCGGCTGAAGTGTTTCCCAGGAGCATTAAAATGATTAACGTATATATTTTGTCTGCAGTGGCCTTAATGTCTGCGCGTGTGGGATATTCATCATTGGCTGCTGGGCACGGGAATTTAGTGAAAATGGTGATGATTTTATTTAATTTAATGTTTTCACTTTTGTCCTTCTAGCTTACACGAGCGGTTTTTTTCCTTTTATACCTGCAATGTCGTCAATTCGCCCGAATCAGCGGTGTTGACTGTTATATTTTACCATTGACTTTTCGTGTAAAATTAGCATCAAAGAGACTTCTTTTCGTTATATGAGAATGAGGTATACAATGTCATGGTCTTTTAGTTATGTTTTCCTCTGATATACCAGAAAATATCTCTCTTAGTATCATATTATAACTATGTTTCAGAAATTCACTGTGCGCATCTTCTCAATCCCACGTATTAAAGAATTAAGATAGAAAAGCACAAAATGGTATCTTGTTATTATGTATGAATCATTATGGGATTTCTCGATTATCGAACGTAATAAAGCAACTTATATTTCAATGCCGACGTTTTGCTAAATATTTTGGCATCGTCATAACTTTGAAATTAGCGTCATGCCTGGAAATGCCAGCTCTAAAAGCTGTACGAGAAGTGAAGAATGCAATTATTTTCCCCAGAGTGCTCATCAAGACGGATACCCGTTTCTAGTCATGACTTTCGTAAAGTAACATGATTTTAGTATTTTTTCACCTCCACTTTGGTGAACGAGGGCACTTTGAATTGCTATGGGAATTAGGACTCCGCAGAAAAATCAGGCGATTGATGTCCGTGGCTTTTTTTCCCTCAAACTTTGCCATTCCTCTTCGTGGCTCTTAAGTTGATTTTTGAAATGCACGTCGCTGGAAAAATCAAATCCAGCGAGGCTTTATCGGTGCATCAGTATACGCGCCGCATGTTTCAAAACCTCGGCCGCTGCAGGCATTATTGTGAACGACGCCGTTTAAATTTTTGGCTTGCTTCCCAGAGGTCTCCCTCAGAAAGACAGATGACACTATGAGCCATCGTGGAACAAGGACGCAGTCCCGTAAAATTCCTCCGCACGGCCCGCAGGTGGGACAAACATGTTATTTTTTTTGTTCGTGTATACGGAGCGGTTTGGGCCTCCTGTGCACCAGGTACGTACACACGAAAAATTACCCGGGGAGTATAACATGGAGCGGAGGTAAAATTTTTAGTGCTCTGCATCCTACTTTGTTTTAGATTAACATAACGGATATGGTTTTTGAGTACACGGCTTATATATATATCCCATGGGAAGGATCCGACGAAAAGGGATGACGTAAGGGCAACGAGGTCGGGTGCGAGAATACATGGTGCGGTTTTGAGGGACGAGGGGCGGGTTGAGATAGGGAGATAAAGGGAAGAGTTATCATCAACTGGGTCACGTATGGCAGTAAACTAAATTTGTTTCGAGTCCGCCGCGGCGTCGCCTCAGTTCGATAATTCCGCGCGACTACGCTTCGTGTCATTTACATCTACATCTACATCTACGTAATACCCTGCGAGCCACCACGAGGGTGTGTGGCAGGGGGTGAAGATCACCAAACATGCACTATTGCCATGTAAGTAGGATATATAATGTAGACATGCTAGAAAATAGGGTCATAGTTTATTAGTTACTACAGTAGATTATTAGTTATTGAAAGTAATTGCAGTAGTTATTACAATAGAATATTAGTTACTACGGTATAGTACAGGTTAAAATCTACATAATAAGGAAGGGATTATTGGTAGTTATTACATGCATCATGCACTACAGACTATTCTAACTATGTTTCACCTACCTATCCCTTTTGCTACGTTGCCTATTGTTCTCTCTTATGGTACGCGGGAAAAATGACATTTTAAATCTATCGGTACGACAATCTATCTCTCTAATTTTGTTAATATGGTCAAACCTAGCATAATACGCAGGGGTTCTTAATATATATCTAACGTCATCTGTGAACAAATCGGTTTCGAATTTACTTAAAAATTTAAGAGGGTTACTTACGACATAAATGGGAACGCACGCTCCAAAGATATCTGCCCTACCCCTGATGTGGCCTGAGGAAAACAAAACAACGGCGGAATCGGCCGAGCATTGTTTTTACCACCCATCCCACACACTCGAGCTCCATGGTCACATATTACCAATAAAACGCCACGAAACGGTTGAAAAGTTTTGTGCCCTCTTCTCGGTAAATGACACAAAGAAAACACTGCGTGAATAACACAGTGTGCGGGTCCTGAGTGTGGAAAGCAGAGAATGGGGTAGCTAGCGGTGATGAAAAAATCGGGTCGACGACTCCCTTTGTCCTGGCCGTTACGGGAAAAAATAGAGAGTAATTCCTCCCTTTTGCAATTCATTACGCAATCGTGTGACTCGTGAGGGGAGTGAGCAAGCCACCTCTCCTCTTTTGTGAGCGCAGGATTGTTTGGCTTTGATTCGCCTATCACGGACTGAAAAGCCGTGTAGTAATTTAGTGGAGTAGATTTTCTTGTGAATCCTCGGCTCTATTCCGCGGAACGTCCACCGGGGAGGAGAGAAAATAACACAAGTGTCACAAAAACGCTGCCTCCAATGCAAACAAAGGGGTGTGGTTACCCATTGCCACGCCAAGAATTCCCAAGTACGGTAGCAGAAAGACTAATGGAAATAAGTCTTCGTAAGGGATGCGAAATGTCATCTGTTTTTTCTTACATTTAATTATCCCCTTTTATTAATGCTACTAGTGTGCTTTTACATGTAGAAGACTCACGCAGTGTTAGCGAAAACCTCTTCGTCAGCTACAAATTGTTATTACCGCCTTTTTCTCGTTTTAAGTCTAATACACATTAGCTAAAAAAAATGTGTAATATGGATTTTTAAAAACAATCACATTATAATTTTTTTGGAGGGGCCAAGAAAATTCTAAGTCTAACTTACCCCATACATCTTATTTCACGGACTACATACGAAGACTATAATGACTGATTACCATGCACAGAATCCTATAATGTCCTATATAAAAGTCCATTAACATGATTTCAATTCATATTTCTTCATTTCGCAACTCTGAGTTGCTTACGACTTAATTTGTGAAGAATTGGTAGACGACAATGTCATAGGATTGAGACAGGTTTGAAACCATAACTAAAGTTAATTATTAAAGTTTTTATGAAAAGTCCACGCTAAGAAGGATTCCATGGAAAAAGAAAAAATGCTGTGCTCAAAGAAGATAGAACTACATAGTAGGAAACAGCATGTAAAAACAATCGTTTGGAACGTGGCACTATGGATCAAAAGCATGGACCATTGGAAAAGCTGACCAGAAAAGACTAGAATCGAACAAAACCTGGTGTTAGAGGAGGATGCTGAAATTAAATAGACGGAAAAAATAAGAAATGAAAAAGTGCACAGGAGAGAAGAAGAAGAAAGAACCACATGGAACACCATACGGAAAAGAAGAACAAAATGGATTGGACACACCCTGAGAAATAATGTATTTGTGAAGATCATAATTGAAGGTAAACTAGAGGAGTAAGTCCTGGATTAAGACCCAGGAATAAGTACATGGGCCAAATAAAGAGGAAAGTTCATTGAAAGAGATACCAGGAGGTGGAGGAACTAGCATTAGATATGGAAGAGTTGTAAGCTGCTGTCAATAACGGGATTGACCGACCAATGTTGATGATGAAATTGTTTATCTAGTTTGTAGTTAGTCAAAACTCATACTGAAATAAATTTGGAGATTAAAAATCTTTTTTCTAAAAAATCCGGTTATGAAAAATTAATAAGCAGAGATATCAGTGTCTTATGAACATTTTGGTCCACTAACCTATACGGCATCTGCCCATGTTTAGTCTCACACAGTAGCTTTATTCGGCGAAACGTATAGCAAGTGCATCATTTCCTTGTGAAGGATTAGGTTATCACAAAAAAATGCGAATGCAAAAAGCCACTGGGATTACTCTTCAATTCGTTTGAGTATGTTATTGTCTGGAGCAGCCATAGCATGAAATTGGTCTGGGGTTTTGCAGTCGCGGGGATTCCCAAAAATTTTAAATATTTGGTCGTCTGGGAATTAAAGAATCGTGGCCCCTGAGAGGAAGTAGACGGGAGAGATTCTGGAGGTGTCGTCGGCGGAGAGGAGTTTTGGTAGACGAGATGAGGGAGGATGCGCTGAATAGGGAAGCCTCGAGGAGGAGAAGAGTGCAGGAGGATGAGACTGGAATTTAGGTCACCTCGAAATATCCGCCTTAACTTCCAGTTTCCTAAAAGTTTATATCCACCGCGGCGGCGTGAATCAGTCTTTTGGAAATAACTCCCTTATGAATAGGACCCAAGGATATAAAGGAACCGTGGAGGAAAAAGAAGAAAAGGTTGAGGACCCTCAGACTCATCCGTGGGAAAGCGCATTCGCCGTTGACAAAAAAACAAAACAAAATAAATTGAAATTTTTCGTTTTTGTATGTGTCCTCAAGCCTCTCTCTCTCTTCTGTCGTGATTTCATTTCCGCTCTCCGAGAGCGCGACAATAGCGGTTGGATCTTGAAAGCCCGAAAGGCATAACCACATACATAAGCAAGGATGAAAAGGAGGGAATATATGTATAAACACGCACACTATGCAAGTCACAATTTAGTTTTGTCAGATGGCTTTTTTTTATATCCCACATCCTCCTCTCACCTTTTCCCGGCCCGAGTTAATTCATGGAGAAAGAGAGCCGAGAAATGGCTTTCCCAGATGTTGCGAGAGTGAAAAGATGGACCCATTTTATTTGATTCTCGGTCGAATGGCTGAAGAAGGAGGAGTTAGATGGATTCCGTCCTTGAGTTAACGAGGGGGAGGCTCTTTTCTCAGACTCATTTTCCCTCTGCAAACCAGGCCCCGGAATGAATTCATCACGCGGATCCCCGAATAAGGAGCTCAACCTTCTCTTTCTTTCTCTCTCTTCCAAATGATTTTATTTTCGAGAGTGAATCTAAAAAAACAGCTCATTTGGCCGTTTTCCAATTTGAATCCACGTGAGAAAAGATGCTTTTTCAATCCTCGCGTAATCGATTCCATAGAAATCTCGTTTTATCTTCCGTTTCCGAGAAAAATATACCCGGATAAACACATCGACACTTCGTATGTACATTAGACGACCGGGGTTTAGTTCTTCCCAACGATAAACCACTTGCATGATTGAGATCGAGCAAAATAGAACTGCCGATTAGAAATTGAAACACTTTGTAATTTCAGCATGAGGTTTTTATATTCATGACCCAAGCTTCGTCACTGTGTGACATCACAAACTGTTTCAATATGCAATCGTGAAGTTAATCCACAAAGTTACGCCTGAAACTATTGCTTTCAACAAGCTGTATTTTATAACAAATAGATGTCGACGAATACCAAAAATTTGCTGGTAGAAATTGTTTTATTTCATCTTTTTTGCCAAATTTTCATTTGCATTATCATTCTTCTCACACTCCCGAATTAATGGGAACACACAATTAAAACTTCGAACGATCTCTAATTTTTAATATGGGGAAAGAGTTGAGGTTACCTTTCCGCTAGTCTCTGGAGAAGTCTAGATTGAAATTTATGCTTTTTGTAATTTTGAACGAAAGTTTGCGCCATATATTCCATGTTCAGACAATTGTCATACCTTTTAGAGTGATAGATTTCAACTTTTAAAAATATACGCCGGAAGTTAGGTGTTTTTATAAGTTGCGGATTACTATTTTCAACAGGATGTGATTATGTACCGCTGACCCATAAATTATGATTGACGCTGTACCCTTGATAGGTTGTTGAGAACGTGTAATAGTTGATGAGTAATGGGACCAAAAGCTACTGACTTCCGACAATTTGAAGAATTTATCCCTTTATATTAACCAGAAAATGTATTGCGAAGATAAGATAAGCCTGGATACCAAATTAAGACAAAAAATATAAAGATTTCACAATTATAATTATAACTCCATTAGTTAACGCTGTCATCCGAAATGCATTACTTGAAGCTTATGAAGAATGATATCAGTGATCAATTTTACTACGTTTTTGTAAAACAAGACGGACTCTTTCCAATGGTGGCATATATATCAACCCGGAATCATTGGGATACAATTACTCTCTCAGACGATATTCAAATCCCAGCGAAATGCGCGAATGATATTGTACGCAGCCACACGCTCATATGTCAATACTCACACCAGAGAGGAAGAGATTTGTCATGGAAAAATTGTTTGACTTGAAACATTGATGGATTTGACCAGCGCGACAATGACTTAGTAAACAGGACCACCTATGCTACAGTGAAGACTTGGGACAAGAACAGCTAGCTCGCGTTAACCCACGATGAATTTAGCAAAGAAGAGTGTTTGTTTGTCGTTATGGGCTAAATCACCGAAACGGCGATTTGATGATAAAAACTCGAATCCCGGTCATGGTATAGGGTTTTGCCATGGCAAATGTCATCCTCTTTGGTGAGTTAATCATAACCCACTTGATACGAAAGAATCCAGTTTTACATGTTGTATTTTTACATTAAACTTGTTTTGACTCCTCAGAGTTCTTCCGTTTTTGCTAATAGAAAACAACTTCACATTTTTAATTTAATCTATTGATTGTTTATGATTAATTTTTCACGAATTTTATTTGGATTATTTAAATTTTATCTCCTATGAATCAAGATGGAATCGTTTAAAAAAAAGCACCTACCTAACGTAGTGTTTTTAACCGGCAACAGCAATGCGCGTCATAATCGCTTGAAGATAATCATTTGTTACAGCAGTATAAAGTTCTGCAAGAGAGGTTAAATGAGGAATCCATTCCCGAGGCGATGATATGGGATTTGGGGAGATGAGTAGATTGTGGGAATAAGGAACTCTTTTTGAAACGCAGTCATCTGCACGCTTCCGGCTTGAAATCAGTTTCGCAGCGTCGCATCCTTTTTGTGATCGTCTGCCACCGCAGGGATTTCGGATTTTACACGGATCCAATCCTAACCGCGGATCTCATTATGGGGTCGTGATCTTTGCATCTCCTTTTCTTCATCTCTCCCTCTTTCGGCACAGAGGGCGGGTCCTTTTTGCTAGAGGCCAACCGGGCGCCTTCCGCACCCGGCCGTGCCACCATGGGTTTCCCCGTCCTCTTTCTCCTCCGTCCCCCCCTTTGCCTTCTGCTCGACTTCATATTTTCTTATACTTCTGCTCTGCTTGGCTCCGCTTTCGTCCATTGTCCGGCTCCGATCCACACACAGAGAGCCGTTACATTCCGCCCGGACGTGCTCACAAAGGAACCTGATTCTGGCCACATGTCACCCCAGTCTCACACCTCCACACATGCCGACCTCCTAGTCCTATCTCTATCGCTTCGTCCACCCCCCTATCCCCACGGGGAGCGTATTGAACCCGCTGACAAAGAGGAGCGCATGCACACACAAGAGTCCGGGAGCCGATTCTTCCTCTTGAGGTTCCTTTTGTGGCCGGAGCGGCGGCCTCTCTTCTTTCCTTCTCCTGGTATCTCTCCCTCGATACATCGTCTCCTCTTCCCCCTTTGGTCCTCTTCCGTTCCATTTGCAGACCGGCGTCGCCGACGAGGTTGCCTTAGCAACCGTGATTCTCTTCTCAAAAACGTCCCCAAAGACCTCTAAACGTGTATACTCGGGACCCAGTCCCCATACCCTGGCAGATCTGCCGGTCGGAACAACACTTCCGTCCATTCTTCCTTGCGTTTCTCACCTTCATTGCTTTGCATTGAAGGAAGTTCTGCAATTTAATTTGTTGGAGACACGTTACATTCATTGTTGGCCTTTGTGAGAGTTTGGAAAAACTCTGCAGTCAAATTTACAGCAGGTAGAATAATTTCCGTATTATGCAATTGGGTTTGCAGCATTTATTTTCTCTTCATATCAATAAGTGCAATCGTACGCTGGGAGTCACTCTCAATCTGATTGGTGCTTTCTATAATAAAATGAGTCTCCTCTTAACATTATTAAAACATTGGAAGTTGGCGTACCTAATCTCCCTAACGGAGGTCCAATTTGTGGCGATCGGAATAAGAGGGAGTTATCGATAGCTGATTGTGTATATGATCATACTCTCGACCTAGCCATCCGTTATACCCGTTTTTAAAGCCTTTCAACATTTTTTCCGTCACCTCTGTTCAAGTAAAATAACACATAACCCTTTTTTCCCACCGATTAGCTCAGCTCACCAATAGTCATTGTCTCAGCTAATTTGTGACTTAGAGGACACACGATCATTTTTCGTTTCGTCTAATTTTGGTGGGATATGGTGATACTTTGTGGAATTTGCTAAACATTTTGAATGAATTGGGTAAATCTTGTTTTTCCACGATGAATTTAATGACTTAACGACCATCAGGTGAGCACCACCTGAAACGCCGAAACCATGGTCTTCGAAATCATGGTCGATACCATGGTCGTAAGTCATTAAACTCATTGTGGAAAAATAAAGATTACCCTATTGATTCAAAATCGTCTAGTTGTTAAAAATTCTCTTGAATAGTCTTCAATTCGTAAGCTTGTTCTTAGCTGTCATTATATTTAGCCGAAATGTTCCATACGTTATATATTTCATTTAGTTCCTAACATTTATCGTCCTCCCTTTTTAGAGCATTTTTTCAATCTACATTTTGGAACTACCAGGCTTATTTTCAAAATTCAATACCTCTAATGTCCACCTCTTCTCCTTTTAGTGAGAAAGCATTTCCCAATGCTTTACTTGCCGTTTTCATCTTCATGTGGAATCCCCGCTACCCTAAGAGCCACAATCCGCTCTCAATACTTTGCCTGCGTCCTCTATGCGATCCCCACGGATCGTCCTAGGCCGTCTTTGTCGCAAAATGTTCGCAGTTGAAGTTACAGTAGATCGGTCGCGGTTTCTCATCTCCTTTGCTCGTCCCGGGTCTACGTCCCGAAACCGCAAATTTCGGCGGTGGCTGCGACATAATCCCGTGACAAAGGATCATTTGGTGCCACACTTGACTCGGACGGTGGATCCTTGGTATTCTTCCAAATCGGATGGTGTTTGTCGCCGGCAGGTGGGGATCTATGTGGGACTTTCGGGTTTCGGTATTCAGCAGCCTCCTTGATCATGGACCTCACAAGCTTTCTCCAATTTAGGCCGTGATTTATGTCACACTGTGTCGTTTGAAAACCTGTTGTAACAAATCTATCTAGCCAACTATCCTCAATCCTGTCCTCTTCATCTAGGCCCTTCCCCCACTGAAGTTTTCAGTTTGGTCGGTGTTCCTCGTGAATGTCTAGATTAAAACAACTATCTACATCTACATAATACTCTGCGAGCCATCTCGAGCGTGTGTAGCAGGGGGTGTAATATCACCAAAATGCAGTACAATGTACTAGTACCTTTCACCGACATGAATGGCACTATAGGTACGCTACCAATGTTACAACAACTGTTTGTATTAATGTCTATTGCAACTGCGTAAACTTGATAAAAGAGTCATACAGGGATTATACGTAACGTGGTGTTAGTACTATGCCACATATTAAAGAACAAGCATTAGGAAGCAAATCATCTTATTAGATAGATTCGACCTGTCGACTAGCCAAGTCTCATTAGTAGCTACTATGATCTCATGTTCATTGCTCTAAAAACGACATTTTATATTTTTCTGTTTTGCTTTTATTCTCATTATCTGATCTACTGTAGTGTATTGCAGTTTTCAAGATATTAATAACATCGTCAGAAAACTAATTGCTTTTAATTTAAATAAAACATTAATTAAGAAAGGTGATGATAATGTAAAAACATCAAAACTTAGGTTGTAGTGAAATTTATTTCTAAGGATAATTGCAAATTCTTCATTTTTGTATTAGTCATTTTTATTTTTTCCGAAATTTCATCGCAGATTAGCGAGATTATACTATTTACAATCATTGAATGTTTATTTATAGTTACTGTCATTGAAGACTCAGAAAGGAGTTAAAGAGTGTTGGATTTACAGTTGCAATTGGGTTTTAGTGTAGCATGGGTATATGTGAGTCATATTTTAATGTATTATCTTCACCAGCTGAAAAAAACGATAAATGATGACAACGAGAATAAATGATAATTCTCTTCAAAAAATGTTTTCCACACAGGTATTAACAGTTTTTTTTCCCCATGGAATCTTAACGCAATAAATCATTTGATAGAATCGATAGAAATTCAGTACGTGCAAGTTGGAAGCACGGAGTGTCAAATGAGACTCCAAGTAACCGGGATAAAAATGCGTTCTCGTTGTACTTAAAGTACGTGTCATATCAGTGCATTCGCATCACGTCCCAGAAAGTGTGTCGCAGCCTGAGTTTCGGATTCTACTTGTTTTCCCGGGGAAATTAAATAGGGGTAAAGTCCCAGAAACTGGACATGAGCAATCCCCTCAAATCCGATTTTGTTCTGTTAAAGGTCTTTTCGGAAAAGAGAGACAATTTTTTAAAATCTTGTTATCTGTCATTGCTCGCCGGCCTTTGAGAGTTATCCGTCCCAAATTCAATAATAAGTATAAGTGGATTTCATTTGTATATGTGTAATTGCATAAACTTTTCAAATGAGACAATTAAAGCAGTTACTTAACTGAAGACAGGGGTTGATTATTGGCTGAATTTTCCGAAATTTATTCCTCTTGACTGTAATTAAACGAAAATCACTTTTATTTTGATATTGTGCAAGCAATCAACATAGCTACTTAGAGTTATCACAGCCTACTAATGAGCAGTTTGTATGATGCTGGCATAAGCTACGGTAATACCCCTATAAAGTCATTCGCAGGTGGACATAAGGGCGAATTTTCATAGAGGGAAAATCATTTGCCTAGATTGGGACAAGAACTCAGATCCAATTATACCACGCCTCGTGTTTTAGCTGACACGATAATTAATCAAAATTATTCTAGATACGGAAAACTATCATCTTATGCAAAATTGTTTTGCCTAGGAATTTTTTTTATCAAATAAACCTTTGGAAAAACTGCCAAAGTTATTTTTCATTTTAGTGAATTACGCACCACGATATAGTTGTACCATGTAGGTACCTATTAGGTTCAAACAAAGATTCTATTTCAGACTTTTTTAGGATCCAGGAGTTATTTTTTTATCTTTTCAGTTTTGCGTGGCAGCAATATAATATTCGAATAAGGGCGGCCGTATTTCTCTTGTATATGTATATTAATTCCATCTTCGCGACTCGCTTTAATTATTCGCGGGAAATTAAATCGTTTCTCGCTTGCATTGCCAGCCATCTGGTAAGTCTCCATGACCTGCTTTACGTGATTAGCATCGTATTTAGGTTCTCCAAAGTTTCATCCATCTGAAAATGTCCCATAGCTGTCTTCATTTACGTTGTCCTACTCTGGGTATCTTTGAATTTATTTACTGCGTCCGTCTCGTGCTTGGCATTTGAGCATGTGCTCTCGACCTTATTTTTGCCGTGAGTTCAGTCGGTTGGTGGAGTAACAATTGGGGCACGGCAGAGGGAATATGCAGTAGCCTTTTGTTGGAGCTAATTTGTTCTCTTTATCGTGAATCCTCTTCCAACCCCCTATCTTGCCTGGGGTGAAAACCTTCCTAAACCATGCTCCTGTTCCAGGTCTACCCCGTCCGTCACCCTCCGTCCACCCCTCACCCCAGTGCTTTATTCCTCACCCTCCTTCTGCAATGGGGCGAACCCCAATCCTACTCCTGCTTTTGAGGTGTCCGTCCTCCTTCGAGTGATTCCCAATTAACGCCGTTGCCAGGGGCAACCGTGGCTCTCAAGCTCGGTCGAGTTCTCCAAACCACCCGCCGTAATCGCTATGCATCTCCATAACCGCACCTTTGTCCACCTGCTACCGTTGAGCTTTGTCAGGCAACCCCATTAATGTGGAGCTTGAGCCGAATGCTCCCAGGTATCAATAAATTTTCGCTCTTCCTCCGCGGCTGAATTGTTCGCCATCAACGAGCCCGCATTGATGCCGTATTCTCATGCCGCTCGACGCCTTACATAATTTAGTCTCTGAGAATGTGGCCCCCATTAGTTTGTTGACTTAGGTGATGGAATGTCATATTGATATTTTGTCTGGTGGAGCGACAGTGAGTTTCATTCATATCTCGTGTAAAAAGGTTTTTTGCTTCAGTCAAAGCTTTTATTTTGTATCCTCTATACCAAAGAGCTTATTTTATGCACGGCACCTACTCTTTTGATATCAGCTAATGAGATTGGGAATTTCTGAGAAAACTCTTGATAGAACGAGGACAATTTAATTGCTCATAAAATATAAGAATATTTCCGCGTTGTTGGGTGTCCACTGTCGAAAAATACTTAAGTTACTGATCTTCAATTCTAGGATAAACTTTAAAATTACAGGAATGGAAATATTGGAAAAATAGCTTGATTTTACACTTAGGTTTTATTTTATGCGATCTGGATTTCGTTGCGTCTTTGCATCTACAGATCAATCTTTTCATTCCAAGAGTGAATATCACAAAGTCACGACTCTAACTGATAAACTTCACAAATTATAAATAGTATTTAGGTGAAAAATTACAAAATATTTGTGGAATAATTTTGAGGGACAGTAATTTTTTGCCTTTAAACTATTCTCACTTTGCAGTACCGCTAGGGCCACTTGGAGACTCAGTGTATAAGAAAAATAGCTGATGTCTTCAACTTATCTGACGTGTTTATACAGATATAAAATCATATAATGGAATTACTTTTTCGGACCAAAATTATGTCGCAGGAAAAATCCCTCTTTCTCCTCCAAAGTTTTCCATGAATATATACTTTGCTGTATACACATCATTGTTACAAGATAGTCTCATATATCATAAAATGACTTACAAGGAGCATAAAAGAAGCGAAACGCACCGATTAGATTTATAATTTGCATGCTTGTTGATTTAAGTGATAAAATTTATTCTGTATCGTAGTTTATGTATTTAATTTTTAAAATGTATGTGTCACCGTGGCCAGAGGTCCGAGATTAGATTTCGATAAATTCAATCCTTTCAGGCGTTATATTGTGGGAATCCATTACTGAATAAATAATGACAATATCAACTATGATTCAATTCACAGCCTTTTTTATCGGTACAACTATTTTCAAGGCAACTGCATCATCATCAGGCACCAGATGATAACGCAGTTGCGTGAAACTAGTAGTACCAATAAGAAACTATGTGAATTGAAACATAGTTGATAATATCATAATCAATTCATTAGATTTCTAATTAATAGCCTTTCCGGCATACGTCTAATCTCTTGAAAAATTAAATCCTTTAATGTTAAAGGAAAGAAAGAGAGCTGGATAAATATAATATTCACGGGGAAACATCAAAGTTTAAAAAAAGTTTTAAATCATAAAATGCATACCGGGCATTATAAGTAGCTTCTTTTAGAAATGACCAGCAAAGGGATGCATAAAAATGGGTAAAAATTTTGCGGCATCAAATCAGAAAACTTCCATCGCGGCGAAAATTTTTGCAAAGCATAATTCCCTGCGGTCTCTATCTTTAATTTAGTTTAGCTTTCAAGATAGCTCTCGCATACTAAGTATATTTACATGATTGATGGCCCACATCTGCGGTTTATACATCCTCCGTATTTTTGTTTTAATTTGAATGGCTTCTTATGCATAAATATTATTGGGTTTAATTGGAGGCAAGGGAGAAATTGTACTAATGGAAACTTTACTCGTGATGGACATGATTGGGATGCTAATTAAGGAAAAAAATTTTAAAAGTTTTTTGGCCAAACAAACTCAGCGTTTTGAGAGCAGAATCTGTAATTTTTTCTAAATGGCGCTGCTATCTCCACAAAAACGGACTTTCCGCATTACATTCTATCCAACTCCCATGGCGGCATTCTTCAAGGGAGAAAGTTTTGGGTAAGTACAATTCCAAATGAGTTTGTTAGATTGTCCATAGTTTTAGAAACCTTTGTCATGAAACCATTAAAAACTGCAAAATAGTCTAAAACGTGTGATAATAACTAATTGCTTAAACATTATTCAGCATTGAATGAAATAGGTACGAGATTTATAAAAATAGTTTCAAAGCCAGAATTGTTTCATTAAAACCTGTTGTTTTTAGCTTGTAAAAACTATTGTAAAATCCATCTATTATTTGCTCTATGCGTCACATTTAATGGTATAGCAGCATATTTGCATTAGAACTAATATAAAAGAGTTCTAGAAATTTTGCGAGTTGTTAGTCAGTAATTTATTAGAACATCTTTATCTGCTCCATTTTTGGCATAATCTTTCATTATATAGTGCCTTAAAATAAGGAATGCTGTTAGATATTAATGTTATGTGTAAAGTTCAGGAAGAATTTCTGGCTAGGCACAGCTTGGGATTAAGATATGTAAACTGAATTTTAGTGAGATTTGGCCAGGTCTCAAAGGTCAGGCACATTATATTAACTTTAGCTCTGAAAATTTAATCTTGACTGATATCTGCCTACGTTACAGTATTGCTATTTGGCATTTACATTGACACGCATGCCTACGTGTAGGATTTTTATGGGCTGAATGAAGATCAATCATCCAAGAATTTTACCTGTAGCAAAGAAGTAGAATGAGGAAACTATATCAGGTCCAAATTTTATATCACTTTTCTGTAACTTACAAATCAGTACACATTGCAATTTTTAAATCTAGTGAATGGAAAAACATCAATTAAGTGAAAAAATAAATCTGCTAATCATTCGATGTGTGAGCCTTACTTGGAATTGTATATCGGAATGAACGAGAAGATGATTTATCGGTATGAATTATTTTATTTATCGAAAGAACGACGATATTATTATTATAAATGTCTTTATTTCATGGGGCGTGATTTATGCACTTGAGTTTCCTCTTTTCACTCTCTTTTCATTCGATGAAGTTGGTCACGTAAAAACCCACGGAAAACATGATGTAAATGAAATTAATGCGAACGAGTTTTCCAAATAAGGAATCCAGTATAGTGGGAGCTACTTGGCATAGAAGTCTATTCTTTGTCTGCAGAAATACCTACGATCAGATTGGTTGCTCATTTGGGAATAGAGATGAAAGAGAGAATCTTGGCCTCTACGATACCCTACTCACAGCACATAGCGCCTAAAGGTTTACAAAGAAACTAATAATTAAAAGGACAGGTCATGCATCATGGAGTCTGGACCACATTGCAACGAAAGGGCAATCGTAGAATCAGTTAGAAAATTCCTACGCCACAAATTCAGCCAGGTCCCAATCGATAGTATTCAGAAATATGAGTGTCAGAAAAATGGGTGAATAAATGATACAGGAATTTAGGAATTGTGAAAGAAATGATGCAGGTGTTAGTAGGATAGCAGTGCATTTTTTTAATTCTCCAGTTTATAATATGAGAGCCGGTTTGAGAGGGATCTTAAGTGAACCGGATTAGTAATAAGCGTTGGGCAGGACGAGATGGAGGCAAAAGACAAATGGTGAACGTTGGTGGGTATCGCGGGAGCGAGATGGGATACGGTTGTAATTTGCAGAAACGGGGTGCGGTGACGAGCAGCTCACGGGATGAGGATTCACAATCACGAGGAAAGTCACTTTGGTCTCTGCAACCACGTAGTTTGATCTTTGATAAAATCTGTGGATTTTACGAGACCTTCTTTTATTTCAAAATCAATTTACGCTTTTATGCGTATCCTTCAGCCGAATTACGGCGGTGATTTACGTGAGAATTAACTTTAAAAAGAACTCTATGTTCAGAGTGAATTTGGAGAGGAAAGGTTACCTGTTATTTTATTAAGAAGGTAATACTCTTCGCAATTTTTTCAAGTGAACTCATATATTGCCTAATATTTTGTCGAATGATGTTTATTTATGGCTTTTTATCTTGTTCTATATTACAATAATTTAGGAAAGTTCGCCTACTGAACTGTACGAAGACAGAGACAGAAGATACTTATTTTTATTCATCACTGTCTCGTGAACGATCAGTGTTGGTGCGCAGTATTTACCCTATATGGTCGGCATTATGTAATATCAACATGAAAAAAAATACTGCTGCTATATTTGTATTAAATAGTGCTATTTAAGCATTTTAAAAAATTGCAATATATTTGATAGTAACATTTCTTTTGAAATGTAACGTATTTGCATTGTAAGTATTTAATTTAATATAATTGGTATACTTCAGCATTACCTAAATAATGTATACTTTTTAAAATTTCCAAATTTTTAATTCATATGACAGCTGAAACTATTTATTTCAGAGCTCCAATAGGCATGTCTTTGCCAGTATATAGCGTCGCAAATTCATCTGTTCAAATTGTTTGACCAACCGCCGATATAGACACAAATTTCCACACACTTAATCCGAAGCATTACAATTTTGTCTAGGGCAGCAACTAAATTGAATAATCTCTTAGAAAGCAGATATTTTTATGATTTTGAAACGCTACAAATTTGACTCGTTTGTCCATAAAATGTGTGGCATAAAATGCTAACATGTGGCATACGTGCGGGTGAGTGAAACATGAAAGGTGGCATCACAGACCTAAGTGTTTAGAGTGTAACTCCCCTCATCTCTCGCACTCCTTATTTCTCAATCTTCTTCGCCATCCTCTGCTCTTTCAGCCACGCTAATTTAGGCTTAAAGGAGGCGCGGAAGAGTTGTGCCTACCGCGAGATGGAATGGAAAGTGCACTGAGGCGGGCTGAGGAGTGAGAGAGCTTTTAGCAGTGAGAGAGAACAAGAGACAAACGAATTTTCACTCTCTTTGTCAACACTGGAAAGACTTTAAGACTTGTAAGACGGCCAAAGTGAATGGTATATCTTGATTTCTCGTAGATGAACTCTCCAATCTTTGCCAAATGTAAACTTTTAGATGCAGAATTACGAAGGTTGGAAGGAATAGCACATTAGGAAATCTAGTTTTATGGTGGAAACGCATGATAAAAACTCCAAAAGCCGTATTCATGGATTTAAAGTTAAAGTTTAGGAGGTTTTGGTTAGTACGGGTTTAAGTGAGGGTCCAAAGGAACTAAAAGTTGCTATCACACCGTGGATAGTTAATTCTCATTTTCTTATTTCAATAAATAGAGCCCTCTCAGTCTGGTGTAAGTGTAGCATTTTATTAAGTAATTCTCTTCAGATGGCTCCTTTTGGAGATAAAACAACGATTTAAATACCGCAAGATTCGACAAAAGGACCTTACTGGGCTAACTTACCCAGAATCGGAGTTACAGCATTATGACCTCAACTCAGGAAATTTGGAATTGAGATTTGGAAAATCAGGCACAGGACCGTTTTTGGATATTTACTTGATAGAATGCCTATGATTTTAATCATTTACATTTTGCCACGATCACAGTTAATGCCTTTGAAATTTAGAAACCAATTTTGAATTAATTTTTCGTGTACGATTATCCTCTTACAAAAACGAGCTGATATGCAAGCAGTACTTTTTTGAACTTTTGAAGAGGCTTACAATTCTGAGCTATTGAATCTAAAGAGATAGTAGGGTGGTTACTTTGAAAAATCCATAAAAGTTTGGATGAAAATTTACATCAACGCTCTTAACCTCATTTCATGAGAGACTTCATCCGCGTTTTCTCTGCTGATCCTTTACAAAATCCGAGCAAAAATTATCGCTTTCCAGAAAATTCCTAGTCCCTCCTACATCACCACATCTCTGAGAGCTTGATTAATTCAGTCTACGTCAAAACTTTTCCATAATATAGCATCCGAACCTCTCATACCTTTCCATTTAATTTCTGATAAAACTGCTAAGCTTCTAATAAAAAACCTGCGGGTTGATATTCAGGAAAGAGCAGTGGAAGCGGGTACGATGAGCACGGCGCCGACCCATAAACAAGGCACCGCGTGCATCCCGAAAAAATTTAACACCTCCCAACACGGTTAACAAGGTGAGGAATACCTACTCCAGCGTTTTTGCTGAAAGGCCTCGCGGCTTAACACAGTTATGCTCATATTCGCCCCGCGACGGTGAACCCACACCCCTTCCTCCCCAAACTCATGCACGCTCTCGTCCCGTTTCCTTTCCCGAGGTGATCCCACGCTCTCATCTTTCCTCTCCTTGTACTCATCATCATCTCCCCCTCTCTCCATCCTCTACGCATCCCAAGCACCGTCTCAGGAAACGACTTCCACACCCTCTTGCGACGATCTCGTCGTCATGGTCGGAAATCGAGGGGTGAAACAAGTAGCGGGGAGCGCGTGATGCCCCGCTAGCTGCCCTAAAGCGTGTGAAAGGGAGGAGAAAAAGGGGCGTTGCTATATTAGATATAAAAGTTAAAGGCTATTGGGTGACTCTGACTTCTGGGTCACCTATTCTAGTAATAGTAAAAACATAAATAAAGAACCTTTAAAGTTCGTGTATTAGTCTGAGTTGAAAAATAATTACGTTTCCACGATGATTTTACTGTAATTCTGCTTTGAAAGTTACCTCAGCAGAATTACTACAGCAGAATTACCTCACGGTGAACAAGATATCATCTACAAGGTTTTAACTAAGACTGTTTGTAAGAAGCGAAAATTCAGGGAAATTGAACACAAATAAAATATTAGAGTCTAACCATCTTTATCTTAAGTTAATAGCAAATTATGGCCTGAATGAAGTCAAAATTTGGCAATTCTATACGAATGGTGCTGCATTCGGCTACTATGGCTGGACAAATGTGGTCATTAAAAATATACTCGCGGACTCACCTGCATATTTAATATCTTAATTTTTACTGTCAATAGGTTATGTATTTCCTAGCTGAAAGCTGAATTTTTTAACCAATTAGCCTTAAATTTTAATAATGTGTTTGCTTTGACTGACATAGTCAAGCCACAGCCAACTTAAGATAGAGGAGACCAATTTATTTCAAGAAGTAAAAAACTAAAAATTTGAGACCCTTATCCTGACAGTGGTCATGTTTCGTCCGAATACGTCGATAGTCAGAAGGGGGTGTTCTTACATTGCTTGAGATTGGAAAATCAGGGAGCATATGAACTGATGGCCGAAAAATCAAAAGGAGATTTGGTAAAGTGCAGATTTGGATGATGTTTTGGGAGAAAGGATCTAGCTAGGTCAATTAACTATTGGATGATGGAGAGGCTGGTCGCAAGAAAGAGAATGGGTGATGTTGAATTTAAGCAAACTTTAAAATGCTAGAGGAAGGAGCAGATCAATGGTTACATGACTACATGATACCACCAAATCTCCGTGCAGTGAATACCGAAGGATGGAGGAGAAGGCTTGCTGATAAGAAATACTGGAGTTGTGAAGGAATCTGCTCTTGTACTTTGTCAGCTCTGGTTGCGCATGATGCGCGGGGATGTACATAACTTAATTATATCGGTTTAGCTGGGTATAATTCTTATTTTTTTTATTTTGTGTGTCCAAACGATGTGATGAAGAGGTATAATTTTACGACTCTTATTGTTTCAAGTGTCTGTCGGGCATAATGACATCCACCTTTTCCACCTAAAAGTCGTAAGGAGTAATTTTTCCAGGTAACATCTCAGCCCATCGTTTGATCTTACATTCTCTTATTCTTAGCATGCGTCTGAAGAGCGTTATTGACCATGCTAATATCTCTACATTATTATCTGCTTACCATAATAATGACCTTGTTGATTCAAATGTCTGCTCGCGGTATTTCAGCTTAGGATGGTCTTGGCCTTATTGGATCCCGTATATCTTCGATATTCCTTATAATAATAGGTATAGATTATTAATCGTTTTATATTGGCTAAGTACTTAGCCGAAAAAGGATAAAATGGTTTTAATATTGTTTAGGTAAATTCTTCTCAAGGCAATTTATCAATGTTATTTATTCTGCATTGGACCAATATATTCAGAAAAAAAATGATTTAACAGTTTTTGGCATTAGAAATATTTCTCTCTTTTTTTTATAACCTCAGTTATGATGACACGAGGTTATCTTCAACAGTTGCATATGGACCAATTTTCATCTCCACTCAATTCCCCATCGGCTCCCATTCCAACCTTTTTAATATTTTTTATTCTTATTTTGCTTGTTCGAAAGTATTTCTATACAGCTCGATCAGAGTTCTTGGTTTGAAGAGCCTTGAGAGGAGTTTGGAGTCTGAGGGGGGAGGGATGATGGGGGAGGGGATTTGCCTGTCTCCGAGAAGACGCAGCAACACTTGGGTCGCATGGGATGCTGCTCAATTTTTCATGAGCCTTGAAATAAGGAAATGCGTCTCCATTCAGTAGGTCGGAGCGCATGGGGTGATCAGACTCGGGTTCCGCTCCCCGAGGCGCGGGCGGTCGGAGTGGGTGCGGCTGATGAGATGAGTTGGAGTCGGGAGAGTCGGGATTATACGGCGGGGTGGAAGCGGCGTCAGGAACTTCTATTCGTGGAGAGGAGTTTTCTGCCACGTTTTCAAGGGAGAATGAAGTGCAGAGGTGAAGGAAAATGTTAATGAAACGCTGTAGTGCGTCAGTTATTATCGGTGAGGCTTGATATTTCGTACGTCGGCTTAAATATTTTTTCCCCCGCTTAAAGCATGCAGTAGTTTTTTCAAAGAGGTAACGAAAATTTACGAAATGCCTGATGAAAATTACCATTGTTACTGTTAGACATAATGAATATTATTTATTTCAAATTTTCGAGAGTGAGTTATTTTACAGCTCTGCTGTAGCGTTGTCCAAAGTATTTTCACCGCTTGGAATATACGACTTTTTACCATCAATACTAACTCCAATAGATTAAATCAATTCTAACTGACGTAAATGGTTTGGAAACCATTCCCTTTGGTGCAAATCATTATAAATACTTAGGCAAAATTGTCCTGAGGCCTCTTTTTGGTAATTTCTTAGTAACCAGTCCATCACTTCACTTGTATTGGAAGAATAAATTTCATGAAGAAAAGTGTTTTCAACTATTTTAAGCGTTAAGTGTAGTGAGTATGATCTCCTTCATTTTTCGGGATTAACCTCGTATTTTTGTTGTAAGTGACACCAGTTTCGCTGACACTACTGTCAGTGACTGATGACTGCTGATGACTTCTTCGACCTGAAGACGCTGACAGTAGTGTCAGCAAAACTGTTGTCACTCACAACAAAAATACACGGTTGATCCAGAAAAATGAAGGAGATCAACGTAGAGCCCCGCAAAAGCTTTCGTTCTATGGTGAGTATGTTAAATACAATGTACCCTGAAAATGATGTGCGCTGCTAATGGCGGGAACGATTCTTCCGAAAACGTATGCATTAAGAAGGGCTATTTCAATACAAAAATTAGGTGCTCTTATTTAAAATGTTACGGCTGTTGTTTGATATTTGTTCCTTTTTTTCAGACCTTGGTTAAAAATGTTTGTAAGACGTCCTCACGTCACAGAAAGGATCTTAAGGTACCAGCGGGATTATTCCTAATAGTTTCTTTCAATAATTTTCGATTGTATATAGCTTGTGCAATGCAAATGCTGTGGAAGTAAAATTATCGCAACTCTATCTCCTAAATTTAGTCGTTCATTGTTAGACTTGCACTTTTTCATCCAAATGGTGAATGCAAAAACTTTTTACTTATTTTATGTGCATACTTTATTCACTTTTGTATGCGTATATTCATGCATATAAATTTTAGATGGAGCGTAACGGGCTCGACTGATCCGTTTTCAAGTTTTACTGCTCATATGAAGCCTAGAATCTGTTAATTGAAATCGCAAAAAATACTTGAGGTACGATTACTCCAAGAGTTCAAGCGTTACACTTCAAATACAAAACAAAATATTTCCCATCTGGATGGCGGCAGAGTTATTTTCCCCCAGTGAAACCTTGCGTATTCTCTGGAGCTTTCATTTCCGGCTGAGAGGTGTATCGGACGCATACACGTATTTACTGTTTCTGGTAGCTCTAGCTATGGCAAACTATTTGATTCCAATCTGGCACAGTAATTGTGCCGGCGGCTGTTTCCATTGATTCCTCGCTTCACGCGGCCGTGGTCGGACATCAGATGGAGGGAGAAACCCAAAGGGCCATTTACATAGGCTGATGGGACTGCGTCTGTCACGGGAATTTCCGTTAGGGTATTCCCTCTTGTGTCAATCTAGAACTCGGAGACTGCTTTGTGTATAGAATTCGTCTCTTTTTATCCATACTTAAACCACTCCGCGCAGCGCATCTATGGCGTCAAAACGAAGGAAAAGAGATGGAATATTTGGCTGCATAAATAATGCCGCAGAGATGAGAAAATATACGGCAACCTCGCTTACTGAGGGAATATCCGCCGGCTTTGAAGTCAAATATGTGCTTCGTTTGGTAATGAAATGAGATCGCACTCGATAAATGGGTGTATTCATGTGGAAGGGGAGGTAACCGTGCAGTAATGCATAAAAAATTGGTGTACACGAAAGTCTTTCGGTTTATCACGTTCAAGTTGGACGTCTTACCGTGGAGAAATTAAACGTGGCATCATATATTTTGTTTTTTGACCCATTAAATGCTCCATTTTTTCATTTTTTATTCAAACAAATTATGATTCTCTAAATTTAGTGGAAAAGTTAAATAATTACCGAAGCTGTAGTTTAACAATACCGTAGAATTAAGCGTAGACGTACTTTACAATTATATAGTTCGCCTCTGTGAAGGATCAGTCGTTTTTATGAAAAAATTACTTTAAAACTTATTCTAAATTAACCACGATTTATATAAACAAAGACTAATTTATTGAGTTTTGAATTTATTCGCATTTCTTTTGTTTTACAGTGTAAAAAATTTACAAAAAGCTCCGATCGAGGATGATACCTATTAAAATATTATTGAATTCAGTGATACGTAGCCTGATCTAATAGCATATTTGAATCTTCTATGCATATGGCTATTTCCACCGTTTAGCTGAGACTTTTATGTGAAGTATACCAGTGATATTCATTTCCATCTTCCTTAAATATTAGTTTTTCAGCTTATTTCTCATTCCAGATTTCTTCACTCTTTTCAAAACTTTTCTAATGGTTAATGAGTACTTTCCCAAAAAAAGAAGTTGTAGGTTCCGTTGTTTATCTGTGTTTTGTTGTGAAAATAGGACACATTCCCTTATTAACTTAGCTATTATATTCTTAAGTAGCTCTTAGATGGATTTTGAGCTGATATATACTTACACATTACCTTGAATCAGTTCTCATGGTTGAAAATGTTAAGAAAGCTTTCGAGGTCAAGTATATGGAGCACAAGCGTGCATACTAGCCGTTATATTTTTACAACTCCCGTTCTTTTTCTCTCTCGTGAAGAGTCTCATCTCATGCACATGTTTTTCACCTGGCTAGAGTAATAACGCTTATTTTCCCGCAAAGCCATGCATGCACGTGTACACACTAGAAAGCATTTGAATGCATTCAATAGGAGTTATTTTACTTTTTAATATTGAGGCCATTTTTAAAAAGCCTCAATGTTTCTCGAATGTGTAACCTAGTTAATTGTGAACTTTCAGCCCCTAAAAATATAATACTCCGAGCATGTTTTAATGCCCCCGTTTCCGCACGAAATTTTATCATTTTAAGGGAAGAAAAGGAGCTTTTGTTCTGTCATTTACAGTGTATCCTTTCAATGTGCGAAAGCCCCATGGTAGGATGGAAAGAGAACAAAAGCCAAAACTACCATTGGAAAATTCAACCCCGTCTCAACCCCTCCCTTCCCCCTCGGGTTCATTTTTTTGCGCGTTATCGGGTTCCCAGAGGTGCCGTGAGCCGTGTTTTTCCATTCCGGAACAATCCCACGATCTGCGAAGCAAGGGTTACAACTTCCTCTCATCCCCCATGGGTGACGTTGCACGAAAGGCGACACGGTGCTTAAGATTTCCGTTTCGAAGTTGTTCCGAGGACTTAGGCCTCTCCACCCCTCAAGCATCCAGCCAAATGAAAAAAATATTATGTTGCGTGCGAGTGTTAGTATAATAAAATGTAACGTGAAAAAAAGAGTGACCCTTTTGTTTATCGCCATTTAACTGGTGACCTGTGAATTAAAAAGGGGGCGTAAAATTCATCGGATACCTTTTAAGGATTTGGTCTACTGGTTAAACCCTGAGAATAATGTGGAACTTCGATGCAGATTTGCTACTATTGTTAAGGACACCACAGTATCTCATTGGTTAGGTTTCAGGGGTATAGTAACCATTAAGAATGCCTCCTATAACTATTTACCAAGTGAACAAATTATTTTGTCGTGGCTATAATTGACGTAATAATTACCATAATTTAGGAAAAGATAATGGATAATGCAAAGTCTAATCAACTATTTTGTCTCCCATTTTGCTTCGAATATGGCTTAAATATCTTGAAATGACGATTTGATATATAAAATGGTTTAATGGGGAGAGGTGTTGCACCATGAATTAATGCTAGACATACATGTCTGGCAAATATGTGAGTCTCATGTTCACCGAGTCATTTTTATTAAATTGTGTTAATATCTCATGTAATAAAGTTTGAAAGAGTTTTTTTTGAGTTTTTAAAGTATCATATACACCCATCTGCGCAGTTCAATAAGTCCACTTGTTGTTAGGTGCTTATTTATAGACTAGCAGGCAGCTAGCCTGCTCACTCCCTGAGCAGGGGTGTGTATTCGCAGGGGGTAAGTGTCCTAGTCTAAAAATAGCTCCTTGGTGAAAATGTTTTGTTTTTTCATTCACTGTTCTCCTTTGTTGTTTTTAAAAGCCATTTTAATGGGAGAGCACTGTGGGTTTCTTTTGTTTCAACCTTTACACTCTTTCACTCTTCCTTTTGGCCTTTCTCCCGTGTCACTGTGTTTCTCAGCATCTGGTTATTGCAACCACAACCCAAAAATACAACTTACACCTTTGCACGGATGGTAACCTAACACCCCCTGCCACACGTCCAAACAGCCGCTCTTTTGGATCTTATTTAAACTAACTAAATACACTCCTTTTAATTCATGTCTCCATTTCATCTCCTTATATCTTACACCTTTGCACGGCTGGTGACCTAAACCCCCTGCCACACGCCCAAGCTATAAAAATCCAAAGCTACTACCAAATCATGAAAACAGAGATTCCACATTCAACGCACCAAACCTCACTCTTCTAGCTCAAAAATTGACAGAGAAAAAACAAAACGGGTACAGAATGACTGACACGCTACAAAATTAATATATATAAGTAGGTTAAATCTTACGATGCTTAAAGTAAAAGAAAATTTTTGGGTTTCGGAGATATTTTACATATGTTTTATTTCATCAGTCATGTCGAATAGCCAATGAAACGAAACTGACTTCGAATTAAACAAAATACGTCAGACATGCTTGACTTTCTATTACACTACGCATCGTTCTCCCAAGAAAAACGGTATCTGGTGGGATTCCAGGTCGTAGATATAAATTTAACGGAGGTTAATTGCTAAGGCCAAACAATGCACTCATTTGATACGGGTTTTTTTCTATCGAAGCACCCTGGCACCACTAGAATGAGTGAATACTTCTCGAAGGTGTGGTTAACGCCTGTAAACTTCCGGCCACGGAGAACTCGGTCGAGCGTTTTTGTCCCCGAGGAATTCTAATCGGGGTTTTATACACATCCGATGCTCTCACAGTTCCCGTCCAACGCCACTGTTTCCCTGCTCAAGAGCATTTTCACGCCTTTGGTGCAGCAGTCACTTGCATTATGCGTCCTGCCTACCCTCTCGCTCCTTGATTTTCCATCTTTGGTTTAGGCGCTCTTCTCGCAGCTTACACCCTTGGATCCTAAGTGTTTCATCAGGAAAATGCACCACGCTATCTTCCTTACTGTCATTTCTCATTACTTGACTTTTCCCTCTGCTATCATCTGATATTTATATCTACCTTTCTCTCTCTCTCTCCCTCTCTTTCCATTATACTCTCCATGCTTCAAGTAATAATGACTCTACCACTCAAAGATTTCTGCTCCGTGTGTAATGTCGCCCACTATTCAAGAATGAAGAGTTTTTAGCTGTGAAGGAATAAACAAGAGGATTGGGTTTGGAAATGGTGGAAAATTTGACTGTATATGCTCACATGAGCTTGTGCTTAACAAAAATGCGTGCTGGAGATGAAAACATTTTTATGAAAAAACGGTGGATATTCATTTTTTCCCCCCGATTTACATCCGTCAGGTGGATTAATTAAAAAAAATGCGGCAAACTCATTGTTTAAACTTAGTTTTAAAGGATATTTTTTCCTGGCTGCCAGGAACGGTTGCAAAACTAGCAAAGCATATTAATTGACGCCTTTAACCATATCGAGTTTTATTCCACGATTACTTCCTTTACATGGTTGGTGTCCTTAACGCCCTCTACAGCAGTTTATTGACGAATAGGCCGTAGATGCAGATTAATGCCTTCCCTTATTGATTTAGCCCTGGTCATGCTCTGTTATTCGTATCAGTCAACCGTAATACACTACTAGGAGATTTAATCTACTGATTAAATTTTATTCTAAGCTGTGTATCCCGCATCCTTATTTGATGACACTTTTTGGTTTCAAAGACCATCTCGAGTTTATAGTTACCTTCTAGCATATTTTCTGTCTATTTATTCATGACTTTCTTCGCTAAGCTATCCACTCTATCCTTAAGATATTGACCTTAATCTATTTTCTCATAGAATGAGACTTTGAAATGCCCTGTAATTTAATTACAGCTCATGTTTCAGCGTCTAAAAATAATTTTCAAGCTGATTCATATCCAAAATAGCTTACGTGATGTTTCTTACCCGCCGCATTAACTGTGTATCTGAATATGACGTTTTAATTTGGAAACATATGTTGAAATGAAAATGAGTGTTCAGTAAGACGTTAGTTTGAAGAATAGTAAAGGAGTGAAGTAGTTGTTGACTGCTCCATGAGACAGCAGTTTAGAATGATCAATACTCATGGTAGTGATGCTTTATAGGTGTACATTTTTTCGTAATATTTAAGTATCTTTTAACTTCGGAAAAATGCACTTAGTAACGACCTATACAGTGTAATGTATTTGATAGCTTTTACTATTTTATATCTATCCGTCCCCAGTGTGGTCTATCCAATTCACCATGAGCAATGCTCCATTATTGTATCTCTTTCTCACGTTTCTCTCATGTTCATTCTCACTCTTCTCCTTCATTTGATATTTCCTCTAAATCTCTTTCCCTTTTGCTTTTGGAATTTTTCTCGGGCTTAAATGAAGCTGCCTACTAGTCTCTTTCCCTTCCTGTTTATTGTGTTCCTTTTTGCGTTCTCAACTTCCGCTCTGTTCTTTTAGACGGTGGCTCTCCTCCCTCAATCTTCGATCCCTTTGCATTTCTTTGATGAGACGCCGGGGAAAGACTCTTCCGACCGCGCCCTCTCCGGTGGAACGTCTTCCACTCATCGCCCTTCGGGTCCAATGTTCGTTTACTTTTTTCACTTCCTTTCTTGAAGGTTCTCGTCTTAGATTGTCTCACCCTCCTCTTGTCAGGTCGTGGAGAGCAGGGTAATTCTCTTGGTCTGAAGAGAAATCCATACTCTCTGTTGTTCTCCCTCAATCAATATTCTGTTGGCTCAGACATAATCATATTCTATTTCTTCTTTGTTTGCTTATACTCCCGAGGTCGTGGGAGCCATGGTCATTTGCGTACATCCTTCTTTGCGAATTTCCTCCTGATGTGAGCTTGTGTGGAAATGTGAACAGCGTTCCGATTACCCTTGTGGTTGATGGGGCTTCAAGGCTTTCCGTGGGTGTCATATTATATGGGAGAATATCTATCGTCATTATCTTGGAAATTGAAATTTGGTGACCTTTGATCTCGCTCCGCAATAGTTTCAATGTATTATGCATGAGGTAATATGCCAGTGGTAATAGTAGAAAAGCAATTATAAACACCTAGTGCTATGCTATCATTTTGAATGACCAAAAAGCAGCCAAAAATATAACACTTCAAATGGCTTAGTGCGGTATAGTATATTTTTCCTTGATTCCTATTTGGCTCAATTTATTTTCTTACAAAATGGAAATCATTCAGTGGACGTTCGAAAAAAAGTTCTTAAATTTTCTGCTCCCCAGTTGAACTGATCACCCTTTGGCAATACGGAAAATAGCGTTAGAGGATAATACATTTTCTCGCAGTAATTAAGTCAATACGAATAATTACTTTTCTGGTTTCCTCATTTTTTGCAGGTGTTCAAACCATACGAACATTCCAGTAAAAGATACTCAAATATATTTACTCGAAAACCCTATATATTCTTTTTCATTGAAGACTTCGCTTTTATAATTTCAAAATCTTATGTGCATTTCTTTGAGAAATACGAATAGTTCTCCCATTTATGGTTTCATTTCAATTTTATTTATGGCGTTTCTCCGAATCTAAAATTTTTATTTTTTTAATCACTTGAAAAAGTTAATTTTCATCCAATATTTCTTGCACTTCATCGCCTTTTTTGGATAAAGATAATCCAACTTGATCACTGGAGTATCTCTAGTAGGAGGAGTGCCTCATAAATTTAAATAATACTAGTAATTTTATTTATACTCAGAATACAGAATATGAGAGTCATAGAGAGAATATGCAATTTGAGCTTATCAAAATGTGTCCCCCCGAGAAAATTCTCCGTTTGTGGCAATAAATATAAATGTACGCGTAGTTGAAAGCGATTGTGATGTCAGAATTTAGGTAAAGACTAAGTGGAGCGCCTTTTGCTCGAAATGTACTTCGGAATTAAAATTTGCGTCGCTTCGGAACTGATAATTTAATTAATTTTCACCTAGCGTTTCTCAGACCGAAATCCCACCGGCAATTAAGCATCCCTTGCTCGAAAATTTTCCGAAAAAATGTCTGATTAATTTTTACCAAGGTTGCTCGTGGCTGGGGATCGTGATAATCATTTTTCACCGCCGTAGGCGATCGTCCTTTCTCTTTGGTTTTCCCATGCCCTGTAGTCCTTTCCTCCTCCTGCCCCCCCTCACCCTGGTGTCCCCCGCAGCGGGCACACGGCTCTTGGGTCAGGCGCGTGAGCTTTTACTCAAGGCACGTAACATTCCCTTGCTCCCCGCCCCCACATCTTTGATTCTCGAAACTTCTTCCATCCGCAGCCGCCGGTATCAGCGGTGCTGTCTCCTTCATTTGCCGCGCCACCCCTTCCCCCCCCCCCAGAACCCCCGAATCCGACCGAGCATTCCTGAGATTACACGTGGCCCACAATTCAGGGCGAAATCCCGGCCCATCAAATCCACTGGAGAGCGCCATTTTCCACCGCTCGCACGTCCTCAACCTAGGCCACCGATTTCTCATCCCTTACCATTCCCCCTCCGTCATTCTCTACTTCCCTGCTCCTTTATCCTTTCTCTTGTGCTCCCCACTTTTGGTTTTCTGCTCTTGCGTAATTATTTCCTCTCTCTTCCATTATCTTCGTGTCTGCAGAAATAAAACGCTGATCCACGATAAGTTACTATTCTTTCTTTCGAAAGACCCCGCAGCGTTAGTGGCCATCGGAGGGAATCATTCATCTCCCTCATCTGATTTTTTGATTGCAACTGACTGGACCACTATCTGTGATGTGTGTTCTTTTCCAAATGCCTGATAAAGACTGCTTTAAAGTCATAAGTAAGAATCAGAAACCAACTAATTTTCCATTGATATTCTGTTGTTTCGACCACTGGGAAACATGATGACATGTCAAGGGTGGCTAATCAGAGCGATAGGGGTATCCGGACCGATTGAATCAGTTCTAAAAGCAGCTTGAAGTAATAATAAAAACAGGCCAGACAAAAACTTTTGCGTGATGTAAAGAAATTTTGTCATTCATAACTCATTACCTGAAATTTAAATATTGGTAACATTTAACAAGTTCCTTTTGTCTGGCTCTATTTTTTTAAACATTTCAAGCATTTTCATCTCTTAACAGTTTATGTAACAATCTGTGCGCATCTGGTTGCAATTCATTTTTCAGCTAAAACCGAAAGTGTGCCCCATTCCATATCAATATGTAAGATATTATATCAGTTTTGTCTAGTTTAGGTTAGAGTACTCTATTAATGTTTTATTGACATTGTAAGTAAAAATACCCTCCATTTATTCCAAAATTCACGAAACCTGCTTTTATTTTGAATTAATACATTTTACAACAGATTTTTAATTTACAGCTTTCGATATTCTGCGTTGCATCTGATGTATATTTCTCTATCAAAAGAAAAGTCCTTCCGATGGAGCATAAAAATCTATCGCAAATTATCGCAAAAAGTATCAAAATTATAAGAAGCACCATGTATGTTACCATCTATTGTAACAATTTGGCTCATATTTATTGGTATGAGTTTTTATGAAATATAGATGAAGATTTTCCTTTCGTACGATACCAATTTCAAAACTCTTTTTCCGATAACGGCATGAGTTTTCAAATGTTCGTTACTTCTAATTTTATTATTATATTATTATTGATTATTGAATTACATTGCGTCAGTATGTATTGATAAGATAGGCAGAAAGAGGAGCTTTAGTGTATTCTCGAAAATTCATTGGGTAAATGAAAAGATGACTGAGCTTTGTAGCTATGATCAAATCTGTCCAAACTTGGATAAGAGTTTGTGATAAAATAAATATGTGAGTCATAAAATAACAGTCTTGGTGGCAGCTGTAGGTGATACTTACCATAATCACCTGCCAATGCAGAGGTCATGACCTTTAATTGCTGTTACGTGATTCTATAATAAAGTTTTGTTATTCGCCAGTAAATTTAGGTATGAAATCAAAATGCTCGAAATATTTTTTTATGTTTTTTTGCATATTTCCAACAAATTCAGTCTACGTATCGTTTGTACGGTTCACTAGGACAAACTTATAGAGTACTTTTCCTTCGTAACCCTATTAATCGCGATAAATTGACTTTTACTCTGTCAATCTATTTAGCACATAGTCAGATCAATAGGATCACGCTGATAAATTCATGACGACCTGGATATAAGTCGACGAAAATATTCGTAAATCATCCATCGAAGGCATTCGCTTTGGCGGTTAATTGCCGCCCTCGCAGGGGAGGGAGGTGGGGCCCCAGACCATTTTAATGGAATCAGGAGATGGAGGGTCGCATCGCAGAGCGTCGACGATGGACGGATTAATAAAATGCCATCGAGGAGAGGAGGTTATTGGTTGCATGGAAGAATTGGAATTCGGTCGAGGGAGCGAGGGGGGTGGTTGGCTCCGTTATGTGGGGTTGGGGAGGAGGTTCCAGTTCGCCAGGGTTCGGATTAGGGCGATCGGCAGAGAGAGAGAGGGAGGGAGAGAGAGAAAAAGACTGAGTGGAATGTGGAGGCACAGAAGTGTAGGGGCATAAGAGAAGATGGGCACCTAAGTGGCTGCCTTCTTGAGTGTAGAGGTGTGGGAGGAAGTGCTCAGGGTGTGGAGGAGGAAGGAGAGAGGTCATATTTGAAGGAGGAGGAGACCGCATCTAGTGTGTGTGAGTGTGTGTGGGTATGCGGCTAGGACTGGAATTGGCGGGTAGGGAATCGAGCCAGGAGTGAGAAGGAGTGGACTTCACAGATGTGGAATGTCACTGGAGAGAAGGGCACGGTGAAGTGGAATGGAGAAAGCGGTGAGAGAGGTTGAAAAGTTTTCCGTTGCGTGAGAATAAAACATTTTTACTCTATTGCGCGCTTATTGACCAAGCGCTGCTGTACCCTATTTCGTTAATTTGATTGTATAATATATTTTTGTTTATTAATTTATTTTATTTTATCATCACTACCCCTAATACAGCCCATTTGACAATTTATACTGGGTGAATAATAATAAAAACAGACGAAACACAAACACCCATGTCCAGAGTGGTGATATTTCCACCCAGGCGGAAATCAAACCTGTGACCTTCGGTGTATCAGGCGAGGACTCTACCCCGTCGCCACCGAGGCCGGCAGTATACCATTATTGGTGTAATGAATTATTTTTGCTCCCACGATAACCACCTCAGAATAGTTAGCTGCGGAACTTCATCCCCCTCTGTTCATAGATCCTTTTAACCCGTTTCTGATAATTCTTATTTACTTTGTTTATCATAATCTGGAATTTATAATTATCCCTCGTTTTTCCTATGCATCATTTATTCGATTATAACCCAAATCAATCCATTAAGTTTTCTGACTTGTCCAATGTTCTTGTTTTCTTTTTTTGCTTATAAAACGGCGATTGCCTGGAAATCCTAGGGCAATGAAATGAATGTGGGACTACTTATGAAAAAGCTTGAATTTGTTAAGCGTGAGGATAATATAACGGTTTAATTTGTAATGTGTTTAATATTGCTGACCTATGCGTACTAACGCCTATTAGTGTATAAATCTTGGGCCATTAAATTATACGTTAAACTTACAAAGTTTTTTTAAATCCTGAGCACTATGGAAACGTTTTCAAAGTTCAGGCTAAAAATATGGAATTTGTTTAGCGTGGTACTTATGTTACTGTTTATTATGCATTGTATTAAATATTGCAGCAGACTTTCAAGTGCTAACAATCACTAGTCTTTAAATCTTGGGCAATGAAGTCCGAAAAAAATGGAATTGAATTGAAAATTATTGTTTCAGTACACAAGTTCTCCATTACAATAAAATTACCATGAAAACGTGATCGTTTGAAAATATTTCTTTAGGTGATCTGATCAAAGTAATCGCAAGTGACTAGCTGCCACTTTTGAAACGCCGTGATAAAAATTGCAGAAAATAAGAAAAGGCGCGTGCAGTAAAATAAATTCACATTATAATCGCGGTCAAAGATGCTCGTTGATACATGTAAGAATAATGTGGTTGTAGTAACTTTGGACGGTGAAGTTGGCATTGTATTTACTTTAAATAATTTGGTTTATATACCAGAATAGTTTTCCAGTTTGTTTCCTTAACTTAAGAGGAACCGTTGTGCTTAAGTAACAAAGAAATGTCCGTTACAAATATCCCTAACTATATCTATTCTATCCATTGTACAGCTTGTACCACAAAATTCATTGTACAACAGTGAGAACAAGAACTGATTTTCATTAATTTTCAGTTTGTGATTCAAAGTTAGAACCTATATTTGCCCACATACATGTCGAAATTTCAGTCATCCCCTATCGCCATTTGGACGATTAAAAAGGTGAAATTATTCGTTGTATATGAAGAACGTAGTGAGGGTGACCCAATATCAAGTGAGAACGAGTTAATGCAAAATACCATTCCATACCCACGCCCCAACAACCGTAAATGATCTTTGATAGGCAGTATAAGGGGGAGGGAGTGGCGCGGGAATTCTTTGCGGGTCGTGAGGGGGAATGGCGCCGGGAAAGGGCGGGAACGGTTCCGGTGGGTAGAGACGGGAGAGTGGGTGTCTTGGGAAATGGACTCTCGTCGACGGAAGAGGATCCGGCGGGAGTGACGGGGGGAAATGTCGGAGAAGAGGCGCGTAGTTGTGCGGAGGGGAGGAAGGGTAAGAGGAGAGAGTTCCATCGGCATTTCTGAAGAGGAATTCCTCTCTCCGAAGATGAGCCGCGCTCAGGAGGTGGCGGCAGAGGAGGGATGTCGGGAGTGTTGTGTGCGGGCGTGGTGTGTATGTGTGAGCAGGGATGGAGAAATTGATCGAAAATGGGAGGGAAAATGAGTGCCGGAATGAGGTGGAATGGAAGGAAACCTCCACCACCCCCTCTACTTTTCTTGTCCTCCCATCATCATGCTTTTTAGTCCGTCCCACACTAGTCTCCCAGTCATCTCTCCTCCTCCTACAGTTAGCAGGGTATTGGTGTGTGCGAGAAGCTGGGTCCAAAATGGATTTTATTTGCGCGCGCCTGAGGAGAGAAATTGGTGGAGGAATTTAATGTGAGCTCCCATTACTGGGCTCCCGAAAATTTTAGCGGCGTGAACAATCTCCCATACCTCGCCTCAGCTTTTTACATTCCCACCCTCTCTAACTCTCCGTCCCCTACTCTACCCTCCTCTTTTTTCCTGCGGTCCCCACATAGGTGGGGATGCTGTCAAGGCAAATGAATAAAAAAGAAATAAATATCTGCTCCATTACTTTTTTTGCGATCCAGGCCCCAAAATTGCTATCGCGTTACGCTTAGTCTTTCCGTCTCTTAGTAAAAATATTTTATACCTCTCCATTGTTTTTAATGAGGGGAATGTAAAATTATAGGATCCATTTCTCTTCTGCATCTATTTTTAGGAAGCTAAGAGGGTGCTCTTCTACTGTAGCCTTGTAATCGTTAAAAAATTTATAATGTTACGTTTCAACTGTCTTGGCTTGTGAAAAGGAGGATTGTAGTACTAAAATCGAGATGAGCTAAATGAATTTATTTTTCGATATCATCTCATTTTTGGGTTCCTATGTTTTGTTCCATTCTTAAGTTCTTTTTAATGAGGCATTTTTCCAACAAGCGATGCCTCAGGGTGTCCGTATCCGAGTTCCACTTTTGTCTTTCTGTCAGAAGCGCTGAGCATATCGTTTTAATTTGACTTGTAAGGCCTAATTATTATTTAATTATGACCCGAGTACTCAGCTATATATGTTGCGAGCAAGGTTAATTTGTTTTGAAGTTACTTGTTAAAACAAGAGCATTTTGAAAAGGCATTTAGAAAATCATCACCGTCAAAGGTAAAATATGCTTTAGGATTATGGCCGTCATGAGAAGGATGTCAGTCCTTTATCATAGACTATCCATTCGGACGTAGTAAGTGACTCCCGTGTTCTTTTCAAGTTCAGCGTTTCAAGTTCTTTTTAAAATTCACCTATTCACATATGCTCTGGCCTATATTTCTTCAATTAGACGTAATTTAATTAAAAAACTCGACCAAATGTCCTTCCATATGACTTTGTGTTAACTCTGACGATAGTTTTGTTCCGATGTCGTCAGGCAATTTCTACGGTTTTTCTCATTATTTCCGAAATGCAATCATACCTTAGAATGAAACTTTTAAATTGCCCTTTTTCGTTTAAGGTTTTACTCAATAAGCCTTATGCAACTCCTAATAAAAATAAATTTGATATAATCAATGGAATAATATAACAAGAACGTTTTTTATCGGTTCCGATATGTCAACGATGTGCTGTGTGTATGGACTAGCAGTCTTCATCAACTAGACAGGTTTTTAAATGTTTTAAAGAATTTACACCATTCTATAAATTTCACGGTAGAGACAGGAGGAAATAAGATTAATTTCCTTGACCTAACAATAGACATAACGAATGGCTACCATGAATTCTCCATCTTCCGCCAACCCACATACATATACTGACGCAGTTATTTCTAATGATTCTTGCCATCACCACTCCCACAAGCATTCTAGCTTCTTTTCTATGATTCACCGCCTACTTTCTATACCACTATCCGAGCCCAACTTCCAATCCAAGTTTTACATAATCAAATTGATCGCTTTCAATAATGGATGTAAGACAGAATTAATTGACAAAATATTAAAACGTGTAACTAAGAAAGAAACTATTAAATTAATCACTTCACTCAGTTTTTTCAAACATGACGAGCCACTCAAACGATGGTGTAAACTTCCCTTTATTGGGAAAATCTTATAAATTAATTGACGCCTTCCCAAAGAACAAGTTTAATGTTTCATTTTACACCCCAAAAACTTTGGGCAAATTGTTGTTCAACTCAAAGGACGAAGTAACACCTGTGAACAAAAGTGGTGTATATAAGCTTAAATGTACTACTTCCAATTGTGCTTCGATATACATTGGACAAAGTGGTCGAGCCATCTCAGTAAGGGCTCGAGAGCATAGCGCGTGTTGGGTGAAAGGAGATATCTCATCAGCCTTTGCTAAACATTTAATCGAAGAGGACCATTCAAGTGACTTTTTGCCGGAAGTGCTACATGCTGAGAAGAAAGGAGCCAAATATGGCTACTTAGAAAATTTCGAAATTTTGAGTGCTGCCAAAATAAGTGAGAATCTCCTAAATGAATGTGTTTTTCCCTCCCACTCTCCCATATTAGCCATATCTTCCCCCCACCACCTCCCACTGACCATGACGCACGTCTCTGATGTCAACCAACCACTTCTTCCCCTACCCCTCACCCTCCTCAGATCTATATATTAACTCGCATACCATGTATAATGTACCTTTGAAAATGATTGCAAGACAATCGAAACCTGGGTCGGGAATTAAAGTTTTAAGTGTGGAAAATACTGAGAGTTCTCTCTTTTTAGTCATGTCAGTTGTGTCTTTCCACAAAGTTACGCCTTCAACCATTAAGTTAAATAATACAACAGATTATTGTAAGAAAATTGTGTAATAATAGAGGAGGAGTTTTTTATTAAGTCGGTATAAATTTTAATATTTTATTCAGAAAGAGGGTTAAATTAACAGCTCTCGTAATTAACAATGTTCAAATTTGCTTGCTATTTTTTTATCACGAGGAATTAAAATGTTAAACTAGTCTCAATAAAATGGGTTTAAAAACATGCAATATGCTAGTTAGTTTTTAACTATGAATAATAGATTTATTGACGCACTCACGTGATACACGAATATATTTAACAATCCTCGTGATTGTGCTCCTTCAGTAAGCTTTGATAGACACGCGTTGATTCATTGTTTAGTGCGGAATCGCCGAAGATTCACCGACTTCTCTGTTGCTGAAGCTAGAATTGTATTTAGTATTTTACCAATGACATGGGAGGATAAAATTGTTCAGTCTAAGGTTTTTCTTTTTCTTTGTCTCAAATTGGACAATTAGAAATTTAGTGAACGTTTTACCCGCATGATTTCAATTAATGTTCGCCTTAATTATTTGTCTTTATTCGCCAAGAAGTTTTCCGAGCTGGAGATATGATTTGGCATTTCTTGTAATCACTCAACTTAACCATCTTTTCTGTCTACTCTTAGAGTAAAGGAGTGTGTTATCGCCTCACTGGTCTTGACTTGTCTGTCCACGAAGATGGTTTGCGGAGAAAATTGACTCCGTTCACAGAATGAGAGCCAAGAAGAGAGATAGAATGAAAGGAAACAAGTAGAATGAAATGTGAGAGTCGGAAGGTTTGAGGAGAATAAGAGAACTCATAACAGGCACAGTCTGTGTAGAGGAGGAATAGTTGGACTGCGGCAGAGCGGCAAATGACTGAATGGGGTTGTATTTTGGGGTGCTACGGGTAGTTGAAACGGAATAAATTGCTGTTTCCATGTGTTGCCGTGAAAGTTGTTGCTAGAGCCAAACGGGTGGAATGGCATTCGTTTATATTCGTCTCTTAAAAATCGTCAAAGATGATGGGAGGATGCAAAAATTCGTTCATTTATACCATAAGGCAAGTTAAAAATACTAGTGAATGGAGGATCATTTAAGGATTAGGGGAAGAAGATATGAAAAGCATAAGAATACTGTATAGAAATTGCCCTTTAAGACATTCAATCTTACGTACCATCTATGCTTGTAGCGAGCAGAGTATCCACTCTCAAATGGGGATCGGAAGAGTACTGTAAAATCTTCATCACCAACGGGAGTCGTACTTGGGCCCTCGAAATCAGAATCCAGCACTCTCGCTACCTTTTAAGGGCCTAAGCCAGAGGTTGACTTAATACATTTCCTTATATTAATGATAACTTTTAAATTTATTTTTTCACATGTTTTTATTTACACATATTTTTATTTCACATGTTTTTCCGACGTTCCACGTCATCTTCAGGTCAAGCAAATGTCGAAACACGGTTGATTCCAAATAAAAACACGTGGAAAAACAAATTAATAAGTTATTATTAAATGTTAACAAATTCCATAAAGTTGCGCCTATAACCACCGATTAGATCGTTTTCTTTTATTTCCTAAATTTGTAAATTAGTAATACATAGAGAAAAGCAAAATAGTCACTCACCGGTACTTGACTTTTTTACTCAACGAGCCGGTTTATATGAATTTACAGTACGTCTTCATTTCATTTCAGTATTTCTTCTCAAATCAACCCTTCAGTATAGGCAAGGAGGAAAGTAGCCATCCAGGCTGATAAAATTAGGTACATACTCACATATCAATTAAATAATAACTGTGGCAATGATACCTTGAATTTTAGAAAAGATATATTACCCTGAATGGCGATTGTCATCTATATGACTGATCAATGGTTGAAAAGAAATAAAGCAATTTCCAATAGTCTTAACTTCCGTTCCAACTTGATCTCCGGAAGGAGGGACCAAGAGCAAGGTGGGTGGTGCGTGGTGCTTTTTGTGAGGCAGATGGTAGTATAAGGAGAAGAAGGAAGGGTAGTGCAGGGGTGGAGGAAAGAGTCAAATGGCTGAGGTGCTGTCGTAGAAGTAGTGGGTGGAGCCGCTGGAATGAAGAGAGAGAGAGATAGGTCTTTGTATACATTTTTTACCCTCAACCGGCAAGGGAATGCAAAAGAGGCAGGGCTGGGAGGGGTTGAAGGATGGCGGGGGGGAGGGAGGGAGCATGGGGTCTGGGGCGGGGTAGAGGTCTAAAGGGTGGAGTAAATGAGGGAGTGACATATCTGGCGACGACAGCAACATAGGTGGATGCTTGGGAGGATGATGTTTGTGGCAAGGCACGGGGGAGAGGGGAGACCCGTTTAGTTGGGCTGCGAGATGAGGAAGGGGGCGTGGCATAGTCGGTCGGGAACGTCTCCTACGGGAGGCAGCAGTGTCGTCGGGAGTGCGGAGATAAGGAGGAAGAGAGAATCGTGGGTGGGAGGGAGGGAGGAACTGTGGAATGAACAAGCACTGGGATTGGTGTGCAGGAGGGACGAGAGAGAGAAAGGGAATCTAATTCGGATCAAATGGGAAGGCTGGAAGTACAGGGAGAAGGGAAGAGTGCATGAGAACAAAGGTCGAATGCTTTGCGATACATCTCAAGTCGGCGACGTTTTCATGTTGGGTACCACAAAAACACTCCCCTTTTAAGGAGTTTTTCAAAATGCGCCGCTTGCTACCTTTTAAAAATCCTCTCATCTCTTTGCCTTGTTTATGGCCACGGAGCAATTATATTAGAGCATCGCCTTCAGAGTCCATGCTATCTATCATGCTCTTTTCATGTAACTTTGCAGTTAATGAAAGAGCATGATAATTAAATTTATCTCTGTGAACTCATTACATATCACTGCATATGTATCAGAACGAAATATGGACCAAAACCACGAAATAAGACGAAACAAGGACCCAATAATTAACATGTTTAAATAATGCCAAACTGAGGAAATTTATGACTATAACTCGTAACTTGGTAATTCCTTATGTCTTTATCTGGAACGACCCGGGTTTAGACATTCAACGTCATCTTCAGGTAGTTCTTTGTATAATGTCATCTCCTGAAGATGACAGTGAACGACGAAACCCGGGTCATTCCAGATATAGATATGTGTAATCACAAAGTTACGAGTTATCATTATAATGTTAACAAATTCAACAAAGTTATGCCTGAAACTACCAACTATATTCATTAAATACAATTACGTTATAGGTCACTTCGGAGTGCCTATGATTATACCATCACATATTTTTATTTTTCTTCTAAATTAATTTAGTTTTCCCTCAGTCACTGAGGCTCAGTGAGAAACGTTAATGTGACTAAAAAGTATATTTCATTGCGTTCTGTGCCCGGCTTGCCTATAGCTAGCAAGCTGGTATTGATTAATGGGGCTTCTTATTCTTTAGGTCCTTTACAAGCTCACGATTACAGAAGGTTGGGATAAACCCAATCATATCATTTAAAACCTACATAATATATATTCCATGAAAAAAATGGAATTAGAATAATTTCTTCCAATATATAAAAGGATTTTGAAACTCATCAGAAAGAACCCTGAAACAATACAATCCTAGATAGAAGGCCTTTCCTTACATTCCACGGAAAATGAATAAATTTGTAGGCGCACAAGAAAACTAAAACAGTGGACGAATGGGTAGAATGGAGAGTGAAGGAAAAGGCACAAAGGGGAAACCCTTTCAGTCGATTGGAACCGACCCCATGTTACACCCTGCCCGGACATGTCAGGAGAGAGACGCAGGCGGTAGTGGAAAGAGGAGGTGTGGACAGAGGGACATAGGTAGGGATGTAGGGATCCAGTGGCATGAGGCTTGGAAGGAGGAAATTTTGGACCGGAAGAGAAAGAGCAGGTTGTGAAGGAGGATGGAAAAAGCCACGGGAGAAGCGGAAAGAGGGTTGCTCGGCAAGATTGGAAAGGGAAAAAAGGAGAGAGCGAGAGAGGCAAGAGAGAGGAGGAAAATTGGGCCGAGGTTTCTTGCGCTTAAGGGGCCGTTTTGTTGGCCATGCGTGTGGGAGGTGGGGTGTCGGTGGCGGCGAGTAAGGGGACGAGGGTCGCGGTGAGTGACATAAAAGGAGATCTTTGTGTGGGGTTGTACCGGAGGTAAATGGAAAAGGGTGGGAGAGGGGAGGGGGTGTTAGGGGTCCCGAGGATGAGTTTGAGGGTGGGTGGCTTGAGTGGTGGCGGGAATTCTCGGAGTTTTGAGTCGGAGTGGCAAATGGGGGAATTGGAAGGTGCGCAAAGGCGGGAGATGAAGGAGCTATCGCTGAAGAAATGTACGTTAGGCCCATCGTTTGGTAATAAAGATTTTAAGGACAATTCTGTGAGGAAGCTATGGCAGAAAGTGGTATCCTACGATCGAGGAAATAGCTACTGTGGATACGTGGAAATATGAAAATTATTCGAGATATTTTTTCGTTCTAATTTGGATGCATACAATCCTAATCAACTCAATATATTAGGAAAATTCTCACAGCACTAGTATTAATGGTTTTGAGTTTCGTTTGACCATTCAATTACTATACATATTTCAGTTCGGTTAAACCTATCTCTATCTTTCTAGATAGAAATTTTTAGTCCCATCTTTTTCTTCGTCATGCTTTATCCTTAATCAATACCACTTCAATGTATGACAGGACAATAAAATAAACCATTTGCATATGTGGAAATTTAAAATTTAACTTCTTTATTCGTGATAATTAAATATGAAGGATGTAATTGAGTAAAAAAGTTATTTCTATCCTTATTTGAATATTGCCCCAGGGGATGCCTAATGTTCGCAAAATGATAACCTAGTTGGCTGTTAAATATATTATTTCAGATCTATATATACATAGGCATCATTTTTGTGAGCCTAACCAGTAATTTTGTTTAAAAATTCAAATTTTAATAAATTTTCATAACATGTTGTCATAGTTGCCACATGATTCATCTGTTTTATCTAATGCAAGTCACTATTTTACTACCAAACTTTAATTGGCTATATACTGACACAAGTAAAATGACAAATATTTTAAATTGTGAATTATAATTTTCTTCTAAGCTACTCGTAACACTGCCAAATACAGACTAATTAGAAGTGGATCTTAAGTTATCAAACATTAACGTCGAGAAATCGGCCGACAGCATTAGCACTTACCTAATTTTACTCCGATCCTTCAGTTCTTGAGTAGCTTAATATGTACCCTGGAGTGGCTGAGAAATGCATAAAGAGCAAATGTGACAAATTTGATCGTACGTCTCTAGTAAAGTTGAACTAATGAACCTAGGTGTATTTTTTGACGCACACTGTGATCTTAATACACTAAAATAATTTAAATTTCCGCCTGAAAACTATTTGCAAGGGAATATTGCTATTAATAGAAATTGCAGAAGTCTTAAAATAGGAACTTGCTGGAAGTATTGTCGTATCTTCACAATAAACGAGGAGATCGCGGCCTTTTTCACAGCTCTGATGGCTTTACTTTCCCCGAGCGGAGCCAAAACCTCATTCCGCCATACTCCTTGCCCTCTTTCCCTTTAACTTCAACCTTTTTTTATGTAGCCTCGTATTTTGACGTTGTTTACGGGTCACGATATTATTTTGAATTAAACGACGTGTGAGACGGGGGAAATGATATACACAGGAAGGAGCGCCCCTTGTGTTTTTTTCCGTTAAAATTTATTCTTTACACTTCCATATATATGTTTTTCGGTGCTACCCTATTTTCCTGCGAGATGGAACTTCGCATTTTTCTCACGGTTTTATTTCCTATTCCCCTATTGCTCCTCAACCTGTTTTCTTTTAAAACCACCCCTCGGCACTCTTGCCTCACACATTTTAACCTCTCCTCCTTTTTTCCATCTCCTGTTTCATGTTTTTTTGCCTTGGGAGTGAGAAAGAGGCCTACCTTTCCCTCTAGTCATACGATATTCCTTTCTTTATTTCTCTTCTATTCTCGCCCGGAGCTATAAGTCAAATGAGGTTTACCCTCCTGTCTTATACTTTTTCGGCGTCTTCACCTATTCTATTTTTTTTTCTATTGCGCTTTCTTTCCAGCGCCGTCTTCTCGGAGTAATCGGATTGCCGTTGGTCTCTCCATTTATAGAGCCTGGGTTCGAATCCTCACAATGGTGAAGATGTATTTATAGTGCAATCCCAGCGCCAACAGATTACTTTCCGAAGATAATTTTAGCATTGTACCTTGCCCATCGGATAAGAATGTTAGATAAGATTTATTTATCAATTACCCATTGAAGCTTCACGTTACAAACAGGCATATCCTCTTTTATCTCTGTTGTTTCTTCTATTGAAAAAATAATCATGCTCTCACCAATGTACATAGCTATTCTGAATGGAGCAATCAATCTCAACTGTTTTTCGTTTTTTCTAGTAGTCAACTAGTAGCCAACAAGTCTAGTCTCTCGTTTCTCTTTTTTGCTTTTGTCTCTTATATCTTCTCCCAATTGCTTAGGTTCTGACCCACTGCTCTTTGGCTGATTTCTATGAGTTACGTGGGTGCGAGTTACGATAGTGAGAAATTCGTGGAGATTCTCGTGATTGGGTGCTCCTCTTTGCTCCTTTGTAATTTTATTGATTTCATGAAAGTCTTCTCAGTTTTCGTGGCAATTTTCCTCCTCTCCGGCTGACGAGATTGTAGAGGGTAATAGTTTCCTTAAATTAATGTGCAAACTTCCGTGTGTGTAGCCGAAAGGAAAACTGCAAGATTAATTTTGATTATCCTGCAAAAACTAACTTTGGGTAAAGGATTGCGGTCTTCAAATCTCTTGATTAGGCTTGGGGTCATCGTTACGGGTTACCCCACGATATATAATCGATTCACTTCGGTTCTGTAAAATGTGAAGTTTGGGAAGAAAAACTTTTCACGCAAGGCTTGTTTCGAGATATCTCTTCTTAAATTTTGGTTCACTGAGACACGGCATTTTTAAATTAATTTTTCCAGATAATTTTTTCCTGTTTGGAATTATTATAGACACCCAGAATGTGAGTGTATGTTTGACTTCCTCGAAATTTCTGTTTAAATGAAAACTAATGCGCAGGATTTCAATATTTTTTCTCTTCAGCAGTGATTTTACTTTGGGCACATTCATTAAATATGATTATTGGCTTAGGCCATGCGAAGTTAGTATTATTTTTCTGTATGTAGGTCCTGATTTCAGGACTTTCCCTGAGTATCCAAGCTATTATTTTCTATTGATTGTTTTGAAGCAAGCTGATGGCTGAGTCTTAAATACAGGAGTGTATACTCAATTATTTGACTGCAGTTAATTTCAGATAAGTGAGGATATTGGGTAAATTTAAAGTTGTGGATCGTTATTAGCATTGTCTTCAATGGTTCATTTTTTTCGCACGTAATGAGCAGATATTTATTGTATAAGTAATGGTATCGGGCGTGACTTCGTGGAAACAGCCAAGTTGTAATTTCATCAGATATTTATTGGATTATTTTGTTTTTAAAATTCAAAATTTTCCATTGCAAGCATTATTTATATTGAAAATGAGCATTCCTTTCTGAATGGTTTTAGTAACCATCTCTAATTAGAGGTTTTTGCTCAGCCTCACAAGAGGCTTAAATTCTTTCTTTTCCTATAGATTATGCCTCGTAATTTTCAAAAAAATCTGCTTCAATTGATTCAAATACTAATTGCCATGAATATTTTATTTTTATCAATTACCATGCATTCGTAATTTTGAAAAAAATTCTTCTCTAACCATCAGCTTTCTCTTGGATTCTAGGAAATTTTAATAAACATCCCGGCTACTGCTCTCGTGCATTTCTCAGAAATCAAACTGCGTTGTTCGTTTGGAGCATAGACTTAATGCAGATAAGGAAATTTTACCTTACTGGCGATCGCAACTGATATCGAAACGCTGGTGTTGTTCCGGGACTCATTTAAAATGCATTGACTCGCCCTCTGTGGGAAAAAAATCCACCTGAGAGTCATCTTTTTAACCCTCTGTACCCTTTTTATTCCCCGTAACCTTTTACTGGAAATTCCTTTTTTCCCTCAGGCGTATAGCAAACCACCGCGAAGACCACGCGAGAGTCCTTTGCAGTCTCGTTCCCATTTGCATGGACCGCACTTCGACCTCAGCCATCATGATGGTCGGCTTTTAGTGCAGCCGCTGGAGGAACGTATTCGAGGCCACAAAGGGTCCCCCCTGCAGCAACGAAATAGAGGCCAAAAATAGGCGTGTGCACAGTAAGAGCGTAGAAGGAACGAGGAAATGCGAAATTTTGAGATCAGGTCTCCGAGTGACATTGATTCAAATATTGGGATAGTTGGGCGCATAGCCCATCCAATGAGCGATTTAATACCGGGGTGTAAAGCAAATGCTTGTCCTAAAATAAATTATTATATATCATTTCAAATTAGATAGGCATGAAACTTTTATGTACGAATATTGAGAGGAGCCTCTCAATGGAATGATAAGCGGCCACTACGCGGCTCTAAAACTAATTAATTACCTCTTATAAATCTTACTAGCTGTGCCGTTTAGTAGGCTAATATCAAACACTGATGATTATTGAAGCCAGTCAATCGATGAACGAGGTCAATTTAAGCTGGTACCTGTATAGATTTATCTGAGAAATATTTCCCTAGTAATAGTGTAATGCATGCCATGTCAAAAGTACCATGAACTCAAAATTTCGCATATTGACGCTTTGAATTTCATTCAATTTCAAGTCATTCTATATCGGCTCTCCATTTTCGTCAGAATGGGCATTATTCCAAGCAAGATTCTTCAACGGATGAATCTTAGGTACCATAAGTTTTCGACGTTGGGGAGTTTTCTTTCGCGTTTCTGGTGTAAAATTATTAATTTACTTACATTAAACACTTTAAAACTCCTCATATATTTTGTTTCCCTACAAATGGTCCGGAAGTTTTTGTTTTACACTCTACCGCGTTCACCCGAGGTTCGCCTCTCTTTCACTTTCTGCAGCACACCATCCCTTCAGTACGTCCTCTATCAATTTTTTGTCTCTTTATCTCTTCTGTCGGCCCTTTTCCCTCCCCTATCATATTCTTCCTATTCATATCCTCATGTGTTTTTCTCTTGAACCAGCTTGTTTGCAAATTACCCTTGCCGTCGACGCACCAAATAACCCAATTCTACTACTACCAGCTTGTTCTTTTCATCTCTCTCCACGGTCGTATTCGGCCATAATTTTAGGCATAATATTTTCGTCCCATATAGATGAAATTTTCTTCGAAAAAGGCATCCAGACCGTAGAGGCATGCAATGTAGGTATGTATAACCTAAGGGAAAGAAACAGACAAGCATCTCCAAAATTTTTAACTAACATTTACTGACACAGTTACTCAGGCAATGTGTTTTCGAGGAGGAATGAGTAAGGGAAGCCAAGTGGTCGGTGCTCAAGAGCTATTGTATGATACTCGGGGTTAGAAATCAGATGGTGACGTGTATTTATCTAAATTTAGTAGCAGGTTAAGTGTACATGAGTTACCGGCATTAAGGTGATGAACTTTGGTAATGTCGTGACTGTTCTCAATTTTATATACCTTGAACTAGTCTCATTTAAGCCTTTAATTTAATCCCTATACTGATCTTAATTTGACGTTCTTCATAATGTGCCTGATGTATTGCATCCTGTCCTCAAAAATTTAAACCATTTATTTCTCCGTCAAATACAATTTTTAGAAGGCATTGGTGATACAAATTGTATCCAACCAGTTAGTCTCGCCTGCCTCTCACAGCTCGAATTATACATAAATTCTCTTTTACTTTTCGTTGGACTTTTTCTTCAGCGATTTTATCCGCTAAATTGATATCCAATCCGTAATTGATTCTCTCCCAATACGTCTTAAATAACGAATTGATTTTCATTAACAATAACTAAATTTTAAAAATGTTTTACCATGCACATATGCTCGGTATATTAGGGTGATTCGCCCTTTTATATTTTTTTATTCTTTGTCTTTTATTTTGTGTTCCGTATATTCAATATTTTGCATAAACTGTGAAACCTGCCTCCGCAACCTCCTATCTTAAGTCATCACCTTGCTTTGCAGCCGATTGTTTCGGGAACGGAATGAGTTTTCTATACATAGAAGCAATGTTATTAATTCTTCCTTTGGCTGTCACTTCCGTCATCGTTCATTTACATTTTGGTCCGTTAGTGGCCGCACAATACAGGTTACACCGCATCAACCTATCTCTCACATAAGTTTTTTGTCGTGAATTACGCATATTCGCTGTTAAATCCTCCGTTCCCCCTACCATACACCCTCGAGTTACCTTGCAGGCATATATGTAACTCCGCTATTAGTTACACCCGTGAGCGGATATTATCATTTGGATCCGTTAGTGTCCGCTTAATACAGGTTTCACTGCATCAAAATTGTTCTCAAATAATTTTTGTCATGAGTTTCGCGCATTCGTTTGTAAAGCATCCTTTCCCCCCACCACACACCCTTGAGTAAGCTTGCGGGCATATATGTAACTCCTCCGTTAGTTACTCCCTCCACTAAGTGATGGTGCTGTGAAAACTTCACATTTGAAAGTCGCCGTCCGTCCGGCGATGTGCTTCCCGTCGCCCGTACGAGAAGACCCGACGCGCTGCACTGCGGTGTGCTGCATTGAGAGGGCGCCCTCCACTCATGGGCTCCATCGTGTGTGCTCGAGTGTGTCTGTGTGTGTGTGTGCACGCTAAAGGGCGACAGTGTTTGCGGCCCCGGAAACAACCCAAGTGCTCACTCTCTTGCCCCACCCTCTCCCTCCCCCTCGACACAATTGGGATTCGATCCTTGCCTCCCTCGACTGCCAAACAGTCTCTCCCGACCCCCTTTTCGTCCACTCCGCCACCGCATAGCTTTCCACCGATCCGCCCAGTGTCCACCGCGGACCTCCGCAGCCTCTAACCTCCTCCCACGAAAACACTGGTCCCCGGCCCTTATGTGCTCCGTCGCCCTCGTGCACTTGAGCCTCGAGAAATTCGCCGAATGCGGGCCTTTAGACCTGCCGCACCCGGTCCTCCTCCTTCGCTGCGCTTGCCTCCTCCCACTGACACATAAACCGGATGTGGAGTCCTCTACTCGGTTATAATTCCTCTATTTCTGTACGTCTGCTCTTCTCTACTTTCATCTCCTTTGCAACCATTTTACATCGAGTATTAGAGCCTAAAATAACGAAAATTATGGCTGTTAACCTTTGAAAATGAGAATAATATGCCAAAATGTAAATTCAAAAATTTTACTTTATCATGTGAGTGAAATAGTCTTCACAACGAAACCTGAAATAAAAATGCAGAAGATGTATCTCCTTTGTCTTATTGTTTATGACTTTCAGGAGGCCAAACACGGAAACAAGTGATTTCTTTTCTGGACTAATGCTAAGCTGCTACAGATAAGCATGCGTCATTATCACCAAGAAAGTGAAATGTTATAAAGTTATCATAGAATAATTTGCTTCTGATAGAATACTTTGTGTCTCTTGATTTTTGTATGGATACGTATTTGAACTTAATTCATTATAAGCCTGTTCACATTGAGTACAATGAAGAACCTTAGAATCAGGCCCCAGTCGCCCTCGTCTCTGAACCAAGCAATGAGAAATATTATTTATCTCCTTAAGCTGATAAATGATAGTCGTTTTTTTTATATCGCCATAGTACATAAAATATTAAATACGATTCAACACCAATAATATTTATTTGTTTCTTGTACAACTTAATCGAATTTTATTTGTGAATTTGGCTATCGCGAACCATCCTAAAGAGATACGTCTTTCTGAAAAAAGTCATTCTTACTTCTGATCTGTCTGATTACACTATCTGATCGTTGATTGGCATGACGGCCCACTGTGGTAGCTACCAATTGGCCCGCTTCAATAATCGTCAGTATTTTGAATAGCCTTTTAAACGACACAACTAGCGAGATTAATAAGAAGTGATTCATTTGTTTTAGCGACACGTAGTGGTCGTTTTTGATTCCACTTTCAATAGATCCTCATCTCAATGTTAGTGCATCAAATTTTGATGCCTATCTAATTTGAAATTATATTTGATAATTTATTTTAGGACAATCTTCGCTGTATACCCCGGTATTTAATTACTCATTAGATGGCCTATGCGCCCAATCATGACAAATAGTGGCCAGTGTATATTTTTGACCTCTCGCATTATACGCCTATATTCAATTTTGAAGGTGTGAGAATGTGCGTTGTAATTTATTTTCCGATTCATTTTAAACTTCTAACGAACTGTGAAATTTTTCAACACTCTAATGAGCAATGTACTTATTCAATACAAGGTGAGGTAATCTGCTCGCAGTCAAATGCATGAGTAATCAAGCTACGTGTTATTCATTCTTTCCTGTATTTTATGTGAACAGACCTTTATATATACTTCCCATCATCCCCATTTGCCTCCTATTTACCACGTATTCACGTCTTCTACGTCCGTTGCTTGCATTAGTGAGACGTGGATCTCACCGCTTAGGCATTACTAAGTGATGGCACGCAAAATGTTTTGTCCCGACCACTTATAGTCGGAGTTGCTTAGTGGGAATAGCCTTGTACCTTCTCGCTTGCGTGGTTTATTTTCGACTGTAGACGGGCTTATCGCTGGTGACGAGTTGAAAATTTTGGTGATCAGTCGGTGAAATCAAAATTGGAGCTCTCGTTTTTTGCCAAAATTGAGGATTCAAGTCTTCCAAGTAACTCAACATGAGTAACCCTCTGACTATTAGCTCTAATAATGTTTCATGCAAATCGCGGAAAACACGTATAAATACTTGCACGGAACGGACTGAGAATGAGAACTAATAGTTTGTAATATTTTTCTCTCTCTCTCTCGCGGCCACGTCGATTTTAACATATTTTGAACATTTAATGTTTAACAAACAGTAAGTAATGATTCAAGCTTTGCTCCGCATATTTTTACGAGGTAAATTGTGCTTATTCGTTTAACATAACTACTTGCATTTCTGTACACTCTGTTTTAATATAACGCGATAATTATTCCAAAATATATGAGGATTGTATGAAGAAACTATTCAATAATGTTTTTCTTTCCTTGCGTCAAAGAATAAGAAGTAATAAAATGTAATATTTTTCAGGATTCTTGCCTGTATTAATCTTGTAATGACTTGACTATATGAACACCTTGAGAATGACCAAAACACGTATTTTAAAACCATAAATTTTAATTATTCTCTTCACATTTTTTTCTGATAAAAAACAATGTAAACTACTTGGTTTGCCTTTTTCTGGTAAATGGCTGTTAAACACTCAATGGAATCAAAGGATTGATTGTTGACACCCATTTTTGCGATTCGTCAAATCGTTGATAGGTTACAAGCACCTATTTTAATTGCTTTTTAAGCAAAAATACTCATTGAAGATAAATTTTGTGTACCTACTCTAATGTGACAAAAATGATTAATTAAAAGCAATCGTAAAAGAGAATGGAAAAGGAAGAAAAGTCCAATTTCTCTGGCTAACTGACTATTTTACTGCGAGTTATTTTCTGCTAAGAGTTCATCATGTTTTCGAATTAAACTATCCTCTAAATGGGTCCATCAATTATTTGAACGCTGCTGGTCTCTCGTGCATTAATTGAAATTGCGGTCATTTTGATCGTTGTTGCGAATCAATTTTGAGAGTCCTCCATTTCGAACATGCCTGGAAAAACAAACAATTTACGACTCTAGTAAGTCTCATCTCTATAGTGAAACAGAAGCAAAAAACTCAATAAACGCGGTCTGATAATCAATTATTAATTGTTACTTCCACGTTTATATGGAATTGGGTATTAATCAGTAACTATGTGAATGTGTTCCCATTTTTTATATCGCTCAAAGTTTGCTATAAAATTAACACTCTTCTGAAATTATATAATAAAACAATTCTTGTCTCACTAAATATTATGGAGCCCTGTTTTTGACCTGTTATTTGCGTCGTTTTACTCAATTCTGAGGTATGTTACCTCCTGCCAATTGGGTTTGTTACGTGCCCTTATTTAGCATATATGACTAAATAATGTAGACAAATCAAAAGAAAAAAGAAGACTAATCTTCTTTAAAACTAAAGTTCAAAATTATAGCTTTATTGGGGGACTTTCTATTAATATTTCAAGCTTGGGCATAATTTCCAGACTAATTTTCTAAAATTCGTGTGTTAATTGTTTTTGAATGATAGGTACATAAATATTGGTCATGTAAGTACGAGATTAATTATACGGTATGTGTGCTTGTTTATGGTGGATGAAAGGAGAAGTATACCTCTTAAGATAGTATGTAAAATTTAAATTCCGTACCTAATAAAATTATTATTCCGTTATTATGTATAGTAAGGTCATCTAATTTGGTTGCGACCTTCGACTTTCGAACTTAACGCTCGTGGTCCGAACAGGATATATTGGGGAAACCCAAAACTACTTAATGAATTAATGACCGTGCCTTAAAAGTATTTTAGCCGTAAGCATTTCGTGTCGCTTGATTATTAAAACTACATATCCGAAAACTTAGGGATGATTACATTCGCTTTTCTTGTATCATGGTGAACAAGCCTATAAGTGAACATCCATTAAAAATAATGAATAGAACACGAATTTTCATGTATTTGTGAAAAAAATATTTACTTCCTTCTTTTGTCTTAACCTTAGCTGTTATTGTTTTTAGTTCATTTTGAATTATAAAGCGTTTTTCATTTTAGAGAAATTCGTATTTGTTCTATGTGGTATCGTATTTTTCGCATTTCAGTTTTATTTAATCTTGCAACGTTGGTACTCTGCAGTTCCAATTACGTTTTAATTATATTTACAGTAAGTCACGAATGATCCGTTAGCAAAATATAGCTCTGCGCGCTCCCATTAATTAGAAATGTGCCACTTCTACTTACGATATCTAGCAAAGATCCAACGCTATCATGTAATCCAACGGGGCAGCCAGGGGGAAAAAATATTGACTAATCAGGAGATGCTGGTACAATATGTTCAGATACTTCAGGCACTTCTAAGACTTTCGAGGTGAATCGTGAAGGAGTAAGCTTGTGCAATATTCGGCTGGAATTTTAAATTTTTCGGTATATAATTCCTATGGTACGATCCATTATTCAAAATCAAATACTGGCGAGCTTAAATTTTCATTTTCAAAATCATATTAATCCTAAATTTTGTAAAATGAAAGATACTGTGGATATCAAATTTCAGTAGTTCCTGATGCCAGTAGTTCAGAATTCCAGTAGTTCAGTAGTTCCAGATAGTTCCTGATGCTGAACTTTCAGGCCGATCTGCATAATTGATACAGGTTAAAGAGGTGGCTAATTTTTTGTAATTTTGTGTTAAGTTTGTTCTTTAAACAAGCTCATAAAAGAAACAAACTCGAATATAATTAATTGAGTTTGATTCAAACAGTCTTTTAAATCAATGAAACAGTTACAAGATTCGAGGTTTGACGGAGATATAGATAAATATTGTTATTTTAATGCTACATATATTGGAGAGACTTTAATAAAATTTCCTTAGTCTGGAGCTTCTGTATTTGTCCACCGCATGCATGCATTCCTAAAGACTTGCCCACAAGGTGGTCAATTCTCTTGTATACCGCTCACCCGCATTATTTCGCTACATTTTCTTGTTTGAATTTTAGTCTTCTGGGAAAAATCACTCATTTTGCCTCATATTTTGCCCTACCACTTATGCTCTTCAGATGCATCGTTTTATCAGTTACTTTGCTTTAATGTTACCGTTTGATATTACCATTCCGTGCTACTGGGAAAAGTTATGAAGCTATTCTCAGTAGCTGTGTAGCTGTGTAGTCCCCACAACACAGTAATGTATGCATAGGTTGAAGACGTCTGAGGGGTTCCAGAGCGAACTTCATCGTTAGAAAGTTTAGGCTATCATAAGGCACTGTCAGGAAAGGAATGTGAAGTTAAAAGTTTTGTATTACTCTGTCCGAGGCAAAGGAGGAATGTACAAAGTGAGAAATTTTTTCATGCGTCACGTTTTCACAAAGTTTAGCCTGAAAATGTCACTTAGCATGTGCACTAGCTCAGTGCATGAGCTTATGAGGGCCAAAAAGCATTCAGGAAGGAATGCAGAGGAAAGGGAGATTGGTCGCGCTCTCTCCTGATCGTCTTCAAGCGAGTACTGTCCAGAGAGAATCCTCGCACGAAAGAGAGGAAGTGGGCGGGTCCACGCTGGGTCGAGGATTGGGTTTGAAGAAAAAAATTGGACTGGGGAATGGAATAGTGTGTCCCATTGTTAGCTCAGTGGATTATAAGTCCACACAGACACTCTCGCGGAGGAGCTTCCATAAACGGCCGCCAACAATTCAACCCCTCGTTGTAGGGGACGTGTACGAAGTGCCTTTGTATGTGTACGTATGTGCATTCGCCTGTGTTACGTGTCTGAGAGTGTCCTTCTCTTCCGTCCTTTACGTCAGCCCTTTGCCGAGTCCCCTTGGTTCCACTCCCTGAGGCTCAAGAGTCGGTTGTGAGTTGGGAAAACACGGGAGAGAGATCCCTACCCCTTCAGGACAGGAGCGTACTTCCGCCTTGTGAGGTCGCTGGGACGGCCAGCCACTCCTCTGGACTGTATCCATCTCGTCGTCAGTTTTTCAATCCAGGGATTGATTAACTGCATCAATCCATGCTTCCCTGTTCCACGTTGACTTCTTATTTTTTAGATCTCCACTTATTTGTACTTGGTCTGAGTCACTCGGTCTACCTCGTGATCATTTTCCCTCTGTTATCCCCTTGGTTTGTACAAATTTATTATCTCGTAGGGTATTCACGATTTACTGTTTGTTTTTTTTCTTACTCCTTAATTTGAGGAAAATAAGTTGAGAGTTTGGTGCGATCTGGCTCTCATCATCAGTCTCCAAGTTATGAGATTGTTTAGCTGTAGTTTTCTATCACTTCTTATACCATGCTAACTCCTTAACTTACCTGAAGTTCTTCTCTCCCTGTTCCCATTTCTAGCTCCTGGTATTCGTTCATTGATCCTCCTTGTGAGACTATGCCTCCAATTTTTTCCTCACCTATATTTAAAATTGTTAATTCTGCCTTTGCCTGTGACTGATAATGTGTTTATTTTACCAATGTCACTCATTGAAACCCTGGAAATTATGATGGCAAAATCATTTGTTTCTTAAGCAGGTGTTTTAAAACGTCCAAATGTTTTTTTTTATCCGCCAACTTTTATCTCTATACTTTCTCAACTCCTCTTTAAATGCGGTGAAAGGGAACTCACAACTCAAGGTTTATTGTTTTGAAATTTTTCTTATCTGTTCATTAAATATTCACAGACATTTCATAGTCTTCATCAAAGTTCTGGACCGCTGAGCACTGGATACCAGAGCTCTCATGACATAAGAATCTACCAATGCATGACACTCGGTAGTTTCTAATTATTGCACCAATTCTAGTTTTTGTAATCATCCGGCTTCAATTCAGTGGAGTACAGAGTTTCTCAAACGTATGCGTCTTGCGAATTTTGCATTTTACATCACTACTGGTAGTTTCAGGTTTTCTTTCTCCTTACAAGAAATGAGTTACGTTACATAATATGTGGATACTCCCCACAGTTTCAATGATAGTTCTTCTCCTATTAAAATGAATCAAAAAATGAGTTTTAACAATTACTCAACTTTCTAGAGTCAAAGACAGTAAATGAGGCTGCATGAGATTCTTGTTGCGTTGGAACAGAATTTTAGTAACAATTTTTGTAAAAATTAATTTAACATTTTTTTATCAAAAAAAATTACTCCTACTCTCAATTAAAAATTATAAAATTTTTAAAGCTTGTCGTGCACGACACATCTGACATGTAATCGTCACGTTTTTCCTTTTACCAAATCTTTTCGGCACTTATAGATTATAATTTAGCACATTATGTAATATATCTACCCTTTCTAAGTAGCTTTTTAATAAAATGTCCTTCTTCACAAATTTAAGCCGGTTCAACTCATGTTAGCGTATTTGTTGTAAAAAACTTTCATGCCTATAGGACTGCACGAAGAATGACTCTTCACGGCCATCTTTTCCCGAAAAGTAACCGTATAAATTGTCACACGAATTTGGAGCTCCGACCTTGGATTCAACAAAATAACTTTTCCAGTTTTACGGAACGTTTTCTTTTTTAAGCATTCCAAATATTTGTTTTTATCTGCTAGGCGGCCATCCATATCACGCCTCTCCTTGTCGCTTCACTCTATCTCGTATGCACATCACTTTTGTCAGAATTAATGTGTCTTTTTCGTCAAGGTGTTTGTCCCGTTCTCCACCTGAAATCTCTTCTCTCCGTTCATGTCTACTCAACCCTCCACGTGCGAATACTTTCACTTTCGCGAGATTCAACTCGAGCTATTTATTCACTTTTACGCAATATCGTACCTCTCTTCTCCGTCACTTCTTTTGTTCCTGTTTTTGGAACTCAAACGGCAGTGAGTGAAAGAGGAATGTGGGGAGGGGGTGCGTGTGTTGACTTTTTCCTTCCCCTTGTTTATTCCTCCCTCTTGATCCTCCCGTGTAGTTTCTTCATCCTGTATCTTCCCCATCCTTCCAGAGAGAGGATCCTTCCATCTCTCACGACTGCTAATTAGCTCGTCATTCCATGTGCTGCGTGGATTTTGTGCGCCATTAAGCAATTCAAAAATCTTACCGTGAAGTTTTTGCTTTGCCTTTCAAGTTTAGAAGAGTAGCAGGTAATTAAATTGTGACGTCTTTCCTCTTAAAACCATGATACAATGAGAAAGAGTTTTCACATATGACTCTTCTCAGTTTGTGCTGCTATTATCACATACGTTTTTACTGGCATCGCTGCCTTCTAATATCGGTGTACTATGCTCGCATCCCACCAAGGTTTTCTCTCTATCTTTAGCTTGGTTATGCGTTTTTTTCATGCAACTCTTCCCTGCGCTAAGGCTATATCCCCTAGATAGGGAACCCACAATACATCAGAAGAGGGCTGATAGCGTATTTGGTTTAAGAAACCATCAGCAAATTTATGTTTTCCGAAATTAAAAATATTTTTGGCGTTAATAACCATCCACGTAACTAAAATTTCCAACATCTTACAGGAGCAGCAAGTAACCGATTATATTTTTTACGAGAAAGGAGGTTTTGGCTACCACTTCTATAAAAAATATATAACTTATTTCTTGTACTTTCTATCTTATTTAAATTAGATTTGATAGAATTGTCAATGGACCATAAACCGATACTATAGGCATTGAAACCCTAAGTCGTACTCTTGGAAATGTCGTGGTTTGTTGATTTAGCCGACGATATGTTGATTACTAACAGTGGCTCATTGAGGTTCTCTGCTGTTTAATTCATAAAGCGTAATCGGAGCTTATAATTACTTTATTTCTCCTAAAACCTCTGTTCATATGGTCAAATGTCATCACTCCCAAGGTTAGTTTGAAACAGTTCTCCCCTCAGGTATTCTCTCAACTAACCACTTTACATCTCCATAGGCAGTCATGTCTCGAAGTTCGAATTACGTATAATTTCCGAAGTAGGTTGAACATACAGTACTCCGGCCTATTTCGTGAACTTCACTCCTGCCCAAAGCTGAGGGTGTTGATATCGGTTTGATCTTCTCAATCAATGCCCTTAGCTGAGACTGCTGTCTCTCAGTGGGGTCAGTGCGGATAGAATGTAAATGGAGTCCGAAAATTTTCCGGAGTTCCAGAGGCAGGAAATTTTTTCCGTCTCGAACTTGGTCTCAAACCTACAACCCTAGGAACGGGAGTCGAACCACTACCACTACCTACCACTATGCCACCCTGACCCCATTTCGTAGTTAATTGGTTTTAAGACCATGTATTCTTACTGTAACTCTTTTATCTTCTTTTAAATTCAGCACTGAGATTAAAATTGTATTATTATTTCGAAGTTCAAATAACATAGCTATTATTGGTTAAAGAGCAGGGGATTGTCGTATGCTTAGTTGACGTTGGGTTGAATATTTCATAATAAATTGGATTTTATATAATGTATTTTTATACTTATTTCTTCTTTCTGTTGTTTCATCTAGATTATAATTCACCATAGGAACATTTTTGCTTTCGATTATTTCATATATCTTTGCATCCCTCGAGAGAGACCTTTCACAACTAAATTTTTGTTGGTAATTGATCGAAAATGGCAACGTGCGTGCTGGAAGGACTTACTGCTGCCATAAATCAAAAATTTCTAACTCCTCCAATGCCTTATATAGCCCTCTCAATCTGATTTATTGCCTTTCTTGACCCACTTAGCCTTTCTGGAGTAATTTTTGGTAGGATGTTCTCGGTAAGAAACATAAAGCCAAAATCCATATTGATTAATGATTCTGGGCCATGGTACCCAATTCCCACAGCTCATCCTCCGTCTGGCGGCCCAACAGCAATCGCAATCTCTCCATTTAAATGGCCATTTATCGATTACACTCACCGTGCATCGAGAATGAAGCATAAAAACTTACAATAGCAGTCATTAGCTGGGCCACAGAAATTCATAGCGGATATGTATCATTTGAACCAACTTCGAATTTTAACTACCGGTGTTCCTATTCAACGAAAACGACCTCATGAAATGGCCATGAGTGGCATCATGCTTTTATGAAATTAGCTTCTAATTTTTAGATTACTGTTATCCTTTACATCAAATGTTAGTTATTGAAAATATGTAAAGAGCAACTAATTCTAAAAGTTATTCCAAATAATAATCAAAGGTATTAAAAACCATCACATTTTCAAATGAGACTTTTATCGGAACATTAGAGATAATGCGCTGCCCTTTTCATACTTAGGCGATACTTCGACAAAGGATATTTTATGGAGGTAATTCTAATTCAAATGTCTGCATTTAACTAGGCACTAATTGGCGATTTAATAGCTTATAATTTATTTTTTCTTGGTTTCAATCTTCCTATAAGTATACTTGAATCTTTTTATTTGAGAAGCAAATGATGGATAACTATGATCGATTGAAACATAATTAATCCAACGACATTTATGGAGAATGTTTTATAAATTCAACCGTTGATAACTATAAGTAAAAATTGCAACCGTTAGTTAATATGTCGTTACCCAAGATGTGTCCCTAAAATGACTGAAATTCGTACCAATGTCTATGCAGCGTCTTTATTTAAATGGTGAATTAAAAGGCATATCTTTCTTTACAGACCGTTTTGCTTCTTTTGAAAAACACTTCATCTACACTATTTCGTAATTTCTGCATTCTTTCGTGTTTTTTGTCGTCTTACCCTGCTTATTATTCGCTCTTTCAATCCTCAGCTAACTTGAATGTTTTACCTACTACTTTTCATTCGCCTCCAGTCAAATTTCTATGCCAAAATAAATAACAATGATTTACCAAAGCATTTACCGATGATAGTATGATAAAAGCAATGCTAATTTAATTCTCGGGAATTTCCTTTTCAAGTCTGATAAATTGGTTTCCATATTCCCAAAAGATGATGCCAGAATGCCTTTCATTTCATCTGTTGGGGAAAATTTATCAGGCCGCCGAAGATAAATTCAATTTGGAGAAAACGAAATGTCAAATGTTTAGGCTATATTTTCACTCTTGGGTACTCGGCAAAAGAAAGAGATGGAGGAGCCCACCCAAAAATGGCTGTCGACTTAAATAAGAGACGCCTCCAAACAAGACTATCTCTCTCTCTCTCGTTGCCATGGCCTCTCCCAGCCGTAACTGTCTCTCTTTGCCGCTAACGAGTTTATTCTCTCTCTCTCTCTTTTCGTATCCTCTTGTTCCGACGTAAACATCAGTCAAGTGAGGCAACACAATGCATCGCTACATCATTACTCTCGCTTACTTCGCCCACTCAATACCTCGCTATAGATTCCATTTCTCCGGCATCAAACTCAATCTGCCTCCACCCCAATCGACTGCGATTCAATTTTCATCTGCAAACTCACTGTCGCTTATTTTATTCTTCGCGGCTCTCCGAGCTTACAACCATTTCACCACTCATTTCGACATCCCTTTGCCCCCCAAAATCCTCTCTCTTATCTCCCACTCTCTGCTCTCATTGGAGAGCAATAGATAGCCATAATTCTAAGACGTTGTAAATTAATCTGAAATGTGTTACAAGTTTAAAGTGAGAATAAAAGGAATCAAAAATCGTGGAGAAAACTTCATGGTAGTACTTTTTTATTAAATTTTTCGTTTCTCTGCATATATAATGCCTTTTTATAGTTTCAAATATCTGTATCTGACCACGTATAATTAATTAATTTAGGGGAATGACGTCTTTTCAGTGAAGAAAAACCGATGCTGTTTTAATATAAAAATGTGATTGACTTACTTTTGCTCCTGGAAATCAATATTTGAAAAATTCTATGTTGAAAATTTGAAATAAATAATTTTTAATTGATAATTAAATTTTTTTAATATCATTAACACTATTTCTACGAAATATGTTCAAAGTATTACCTTATAATTTAACCTCTGAAATAATTCTTCCCGGTTCGCGAGCCGCCATTGGGTATTTGAAAAATTAGAAGTAACAGGTGATATTATGGCAAATTTAACAAGTTTGGCTGAATAATACAGGTAGTTTTATCACTTACGATGAGGAAGTATTGGAGAGTTGTTATGTTATATCTTTCAATTTCCCTAACACTACGTACATTTCCAAGACTCGCCTGTGAAACTCTTCAATAAATTCCGGACTCACAAGAAGGGCTTTCTCATTGCACCAGCTGCCTTGACGAAGGTAATAAGAGGAAATGATGCTCAAGAGACTCCTTAAGTTTTTTTATCGGCCATTGAACACTCCAAAGACACGGATATGATGCCATAAGAAGTGTAAGATCTGGGTAAAATGCTCCATGCTCTTCTCCGAAACTCAGGGTTACTTCCTTTTGCGACAGCCATGCGGGCGCTACCCAATAAAATCCTTGCTCTCTGGAGGAATACAGCTGGATTCCTCTTTTTTACCACCTGCCTGGTCCTAATGTTTTTTCCATGATCGAAATTTAAATCACTATGATTATATATTACACTCCTGTTCCCCAAATCCACAATAGGCAACCGGATTCAAGTTTTAAGTTTCAAATTAAGTTCATGGCAAACTTGAAAGATATCCATAGGTGAGGGGAGAGGTGTATATGGTCCATTGGTTCAGGCAAATATGCTGATTAATGTAATGACCTCTAAACTTTAGGGTCTGGTTCAAATTTTGATGGTGGCGAGGACATGGGTATCATTTTAAAAACACTTAAAAAGAGTAATCCTTCCACCTAATGAGAGATCATACAATGAACCATATGGCGCCTTTTATTTAGACGAAACTTATGATAGAGCCAGTTTGCACTCCTACATTTCGCATTGTTCAGCCTGTGAATCTATTTATAAAATCATCTCCGCTGCTGTTCGTCTCCCCAAATAGCCAACGAACCAAAAGTCCTCTACCTGGAAGAAGAAATGGCTGACACGCTTGTATGATGTCTGCACAGCTCTATGGCATTGGACAAGTGGTTTTAGGTATTTGAGGATGCTTACAAGTGCCCTTACGGGTGCAAATGAGTTAACTCATCCCTCTAGAGGACTTTTCCTCATGCTCCAACACTTTTTAAGCCCGCTCCTTGCGTACCATCCTCGTTTCTCTATGAACTCTCTTGATCTCTCCCTCAATACCTCTCCCTTTGTCCCTCGCCCTTCTCTCCCCGGATTAATTTTCTCGAGAACGACGTCGGCCCTTCGGGTTGCTTCGCTGGAGTCCGGTCACGTTCCCAGGACCCGTCCGTCCCCAAATAAAAACCCACCTTCCACATTCCCTCCCGTTCCTTCCCATTCTTTTTTACCCTCAGCCTTTTGCCCGCCATGCTCGGGTCCTCAGCTGCGCAAGCTTTCTAAATCCGTTCCCCGCAAGAAACTGCATTACGGAGTGTAACCGCATGCACTTCTATCGTCTACAGCTCCACAGTTCAGCAGAGGTAGCGCCCACGAGAGTGTGGATGCGGATGGTACTGTGCAAATATGGAATAAAAATGGGGCAGATGAAAAGAAAGGACGTTGGGGAAAAGGTAGGTATGCTTGAAAAGCGGCGAAAAATACATGCCGCAATCGCGAGATGGAGAGCAAAGTAGAGAGAGTTATCATTGAAACGTATGTCTGCAATGGAATACAAAGCCTGTTAAAAATTCTGATCATGGAGGTATGCGGGACGTATAAATGTTTTTTATGGTTTTTTTATTCTATTGGGAAGCTAAATTTTTTATTCAAGTCTTAATATGAGTTTATTATCTTAACAATACATAGCAGGGGATCCTAATTATAAATTTCTCTTATCTTATATGTATAGTTTTGTGTCTCATTGGCACCTTATCTTGTCTATGCTGCAGAATTCTGTTTGACTGGCTGTAGGTATTTGAACATATACCACCACCATGCAGAACAAAGATCTAGCTTCCCATCTTCTCCCGAGATGTGGCTTGATTAGATGATTGGGAGAAAAATCGGAAATTAAAGCAGCATGGGCGAAAGTGCATGAAGTATTTTTTAATCCAGATTTATTTCAATACATGTTAAGCGTAACGATAGTGACTTAGTATCATTTTCTTCATTTTATACCATTGAATATATGTGGTGTCCTGTTGCATATATCTCTGTATCTCATTCTAACTCCCAGTAAAACTTGTATTCAAACAGAGCATATAACTTGGCTCAATTTCTTGAGGTGTTTCTTTCGTTGCATTAGACCATGGTAGTGGTTTGCGATATGGCCATGCGGATACTCTTAGGGGGAATAGATATTTATCATTTGGGTGTGGCTTACAAGTCTAGTAAGATTCACAATAACGGTTGAAATATTTTTCTCCTTGGAGTAAAATGATTTTTTATAATTTATCGATCATTATTGTTAATAAATAGAGTGGTTTGTATCGTGATAGCTCATTGCCAAGGGCGTGGATGCTATTTCGATGATAGATTTCGCCAACCATTTTTCACAAGAGATTCGATTCCCGATCCACACTTTGGTGGAAATAGCATCTTATTCAACGATAAATTGAATCGTCTATCTGGTATTAGTATGAGTTGAAACCGCTTTCATAAAGATAAGACAACCCAGCTCCGGATTCTGTCCGATAATAAATACGAATATCTTGCTTGAAATTGGTTTTTGCCTGTAGCATCAAATTGTTCTCCATATCGTCGTCATAAATCTTCCTCTTTAATCAATTGATAAGACATGTCCACCTATTTCTCATATAATACGTGATTGGCCAGTTCTATAAACCTCGTTTACAGATTATTTGCGTATTATTAATATTTTTAAAGCATGTTTTATCGTGTGTAATCGTCACTCCGCTCGAATGTGCCTTCCCAATTTTTATGTTTATTTCTTGACATAAATTCCACCGCAAACCCTTCCTCCCATTGTTGGAGTGCTTTTCATTCTCCTCACGGCAACCCTTTGTTTTAATTTCTGCCCCTCGCGTGAGTTATCTGCGTTTCGTGGAACTGTGGGACAGGGATTGGGTGGGAGGAGGAGGGAAAAAGGCCTTGTATAGCAGGGCCCTTTCCACTCCCCATACCCCACTCATTATCTCTGTATCTTGTATGTTGCTCTATCCCTCTCTGAGTTTTCCTCTCCAACACTTTTGGGTTATCTGCGTGTGCAATTCATGAGGGTTGAGAAGAAGAAATCTGAGCCTGTGAGCGTCAGAGTGGTAATTTTATCCGTCGCATTATTACGGATATTGCGAATAGGGTACCCATTCAGGTTTTACATGCGTAGAAGTTGCATCCACTCGGCCTTGAATTTTTTTCTGCTCTAAACTCACTCCTAGAGTAAACGATGAGTCATATTTTATCCGGGACGGTAAACCGCCTCTTAATTTTCGCCGTTCACTCCGATTTATATTCATATCTGAAATGCATACTTTTCATCAGGTTAATTTTCCCATTCTTCTGAAATAAATCGACAGAAAAATGCTGTGGTATAGATTTTAGTAGTAGCAGACAAAGTTAAAACCTTTATATTGCTGGAGAACTATTGCGTTTTTTACAACCTTGCTCGATAAAAAATCTTTCTATCATATTTATAAGTTTTGTTTTAATTAGCTGTGAGAGTTAGGTAACATTGTGAGTAATAATGGCCTATATAATCTAACTTTAGACCACGAAAATAGAAATTCAAACAGAAATTTGAGCCACCAAGCCATCTTTAATTGTATAAAACTAAGCGTCTTTTGAATTTAAAATAATTGAGAAATCTGAGATCGAACCCCAACTAAGCCAAGTGAATTTTCTTAGGGAATTTCACTCTCTTTGGAGTATATTTGTGTACTCTTGCACATGACTACGTTCCTTAATATCTGTGCTTTCACTATTGGAAATTTGGTAAAAAATGGAAGATAGTAAGTTAAAAATTTATGGCTAAACGAGGATACTGACTGAGGATTGATTACAGGTGAAACACTGATTACAGATGATTATGGCCATTGGTACAAACTCTAGCCTATTTTAATCCTTTCACTTGCTTAAAATGGAAAGGAAAATTATTTTACTACAAAGAGAACGCACGTTAATGCAAATTAGGGCTTTGAGGTTGAGCTGTATGGAAGGCTGATTACATATTTCCTTTCCTTTGCTTCAGTAGCGATGGCGAGAGAAAATTACTTCCGGGAAAATATTGATCAGCCAATTCTGTTGCACATTTTCCCGCATACTTCTTCCCTGGCATGCGAGCGATCGAAAATTAGTGATATTGCTTTCCTGTAATTTTCATTGACATTTACCCCGTGTTTTATTCCTTTTTGTGTGAGAACGGGTGAAGTGGTTTTCCACTTTGAAAGGAACTTCGTTGGTGGGGAGGGAGATGGGAAAATTTACGGATTTGTGTCACGCAGCGCGAATTCGCACCCGCGGTGCCCTGCTCTCTAATTTAAGCGTTCACATCTTCGAGGTTGGGAGATCTCGCAAATGTTGCCCTGGCGAGGTACTCTGTATGCCTAAATGCTTCTTGCTCGCACAAAATTTATGGAATTCACTCGCATTACGAAATCAATCCTCTCCCTTTGTAGATTTCCACAGGAATTGTTCTTCTGTTACTCTAGTCTTTCCGTGAACTCTTTCTGCTCTGTGAACTTGTGTGTTTATGTGAGTTACGTTGTTATAAGAGAGGATTTTTTAATTTCGTAGTTCATTTATCTACCATGCCACTGTGTATGCTTAAAGTAGAAATTACTAAATTTTACTATATTGAGAAAAAAAGGAAATTTGTTTTATTGGAAAATGTAATGCAATTTGATGATGTAAATGAGCAAGGAATAGAATATGCTACGTAACCACGTCGATATGTTCTGACATTCGCAAACAAAAATGCCACAGAATTGACCTAGGCTGCTTTGTACAACATCAATGCGGCTTTTTATAATGTATTTTTAAATTAAAAGTTTACTTTTTCATCTTGACCATATTTTTTTGTATTTACATTCATTTAGTTTAAAAATGTTAAATTCTTTAGAGCAGGATTTCTATTTCAAAAATATATATTTCCCATTTTCATTATCATTTTTAATGGCAGTTATTGATGGAAACAATGATTCATAATTCACATTGAGGAAACGATTCTATGCTATGATTCGAAATTTACCATGTGCAGTCAAACAGAGATTCTACTTTGTCGTAACGTCATCCGGGAAAAAAATTATGAATGGCTTTTACTCGTCAGCTGCGTTTGGATGAATTCATTTACCCAAAATATGTGGAACCCGTAAAGTGTAGAAGTTCGAATACAACCAAATAAAATCCCGTATCCAGTGTAAGTGAATAAATCTGCCTCTCTTACGAGATTTCCTATCTCATTTCCGACCCGACGAATCCGGTCCGAAATTCCACTGTGAGCTAAACCCTCATACATAGACTCTCGCCTCTCATCCAGGGCGCCGTGACAGAATCCCCTCCTCCCCCCCCCCCGCGAAAATGTCTCCATGTGCACATCCACAAGCTCGACTTGCAGCGCCCTAACACTTCCACCCATTTCACACCTTTGCAGTCTCCATCACATGCGACACCCGAAACTCTCGCATTCCCAAGACCCCCCAAGGTGACGGTTTTCCTCGCGAGGGGAGGTCGTCCCTTCTCGACGGACGGGGACTGGTGTTGGAAGCGACTGGTGGATGTTTCGACGAAGCACCACACTCCGCAACCCGCATGCATTCGACCACCGCGGGGGGGAGGGAAAAAAAACTCGAGCGGGGGAGGAGGTGGGTCAGTTTGGCAAGTTGGGCGGTGGGGTAGTCGCAGCACGGTCGTGGACCTCGGTCGCTGTGATGCTTTAAAAGAGAGTGGTGTTGGTGCAGGTCAGAGATGCGACCGGGATTTCGGAGGAAACTGGAGAGGTTTTGGGATTATTCCTCCGACCCCTCAACTTCGTGACTGTAACGGGAGAATCTCCGTGGCACATGACTGTGCGACGTTCAATGTACGTCCTTCCGTCTTCGTCTCTCTCTCTCTCTTGCTGTGCAAACATCCTTCCCGTCGTCCTTTATCTCACCTCTCTCTCTCTCTCTCTCTCTCTCTCCTCCTCACCCCTCGCAAGTGCCGAGCACATCCCAGCATGCCTCACGGCCCATCAAATTCACGTGCGGAGGACCACATTCCCCGCGAAACTCTGACCCCCTCCCTCCCAAGAGGATTCCTGCATGTAGTGTCCCCGTTACTCACTGTGCCCTGCCCTAGCTTCCGTAATAATCCTTCCCGTAGCATTTACCCGAGGGATCAAAGCTTGATAGACGGAGGAGCGATGGCAGAAACGTCGCCGAACTAGTGGGCGCACTTTAGAATTAGTTAACGTTCCGGAGGGTAGCTCCAGTGGAAATGTAGCTTCCCACCCCTTTTTCCCCCCCAGACAGCATCCCGCCGAACTGAAAGTCTCGTCGAGTTGAGAGTCAACGTTGTTTTGGACGGCGTCCTTTCCCAAGCTTTACCGATTCACGGGTCAAAGCTCTTATGACCCGCGTCGCAGTGTTTACGCGCCTATCTTGCAGACGCCGGACGTTAGTCAAACGTTGTGTCCACGTTAAATACCTGCAGTTATAGACGCAGGCATTTTCTTGAATAGCGAGGCAAAGTTCCCGGTACGTTTCCTGTGGTATACCTTTGTTTGTAGCGTTGAAGCTCTCACGTTGATTAGCAATTCCACGGTCCACGTATTTTAGGTAAATGAGAAATTCCTGGAAATATCCGTAGTAACTCTTCTCCCCCCACTGACGTGTCAACTCATTTAATTCTTCTCGAGGAGAGCATTGCAATTTAAATAAAGAGTTCTATAGAATTTTCATTATTAAATGTATCGAAAATTGACATCGACAAAATAAGATGTTCATAGTGGGTGTCATTTTAAATGAAAAACAAAAGAAATCCCATTAGTATTAAATAGAAAATCCTGATTCGTTATTTTGGGGGTTTTTCAAACCCCTTTTTTTTTTGTATTTACAAAAATATATGACAATTTTCATACATTTTTCGGCCCCGATGGTAATCGAGTACAGTCCTAAGCTGCCAATCCGAGGGTCTCGGGTTCGAGTCTCGCCTGAATGGATCTTTTAACCACTCTGGACATTTGTTCGATGTTCGAGTTCGATGGTATTGCGCTTTGGTTTTCGAGTTTTCTTTTGGTCATCATACTGGAAAGGGTCGTGAAACTATAACGATTCGTTCTGGTGCCAACTCTTCTCCTGAGGAAGGAAACGAAGCATCATCACATTGGCAAACTTGAGTAAACTTGAAGATCTTACTTCCTTTTAAAAAAATCATAGTGCTTTGGAAACCCAACGCGTGCATATTCCTGCTGCATTGGCTCTTTCCCGCATGGGTTTATAGTCTCTTAAATGCCTTCGAGCGGTCTACTACTCTCGTGATGTGCCTAAAAACGTGGCTCGTGCGCTTATGACCCAGTGGATATCATCATAGAGTCCTTTAAAGCTTGGTGGGTCTGAGGGAAGTTGCGTCTCAGCGCGTTAGGTGCCTCAAGTTCCGTGACCCGGGTCCAAGATTAAAAGGCGGGGAAACGTGCCACTGAAGTCCTCTGTAAGAGGCGTAGGAGTCGAATGAGATCGTTTCGTTTGCGTTTGTGTGTGATCTCTGGGGGTACTCAGTACAGTAGGCTCACTTTTTACGTATTCCCCGTTTGTCGTGTCACGCAATAGCATTCTTTCCTAAAGCGAACCCTTCCTCGTTCCTGATTTTTTTCATTGCTTTCATCAGTACGCGATGAGGTGAGGGCTAAGGCTCAGTTATGACCTTTCTTGCGTCCTTTTGTATTGGTTCTTCATCTACGTTTTTTTATCTATCCCTCCTTTTGGGAATGTATCTTGAAAAAAACTGGTGCCTTCTTCTACTTCGGTGGTATTGCGCTTTGGTTTTCTAGTTTTCTTTTGGTCATCATACTGGAAAGGGTCGTGAAAGTATGACGATTTTTTCTGGTGCCAACTCTTCTCCAGAGGAAGGAAACGGAGCATCATCACATTGGCAAACTTGAGTAAACTTGAAGATCTTACTTTCTTTTAAAAAAATCGTAGTGCTTTGGAGACCAACGCGTGCACATTCCTGCTGCATTGGCTCTTTCCCGCATGGGTTTATAGTCTCTTAAATGCCTTCGTTTGCGTTTGTTTCCTCTTTTATACCGACAAATTACCCCGAGAGTTTAGATGATGTACAGTATTCCATAAATTTGTCTAGTTAACTGACTTAAATGTCAGCCTCAATTGGCTTAGAGATCTTTTCGGAAGATTTATTGGATAAGTTATAATTAAGTCCAGTTATTCAAATATTTATATGCATCGTTGGCAATTGCAGTCAGCGGTTATTCTAATTTTTTTTTCTAAAATTTTGCGTCCACATTGTTCGAGAGCTTGAGTTATTAGAAATATTTAGGTTTGTAATACAATCACAAAGCCAGCTCATACGCTAAATATGAAATTTTTCAACTATGCAAATTGTTCTTTTAAAAAATTAGCTTCCAACTCTTAGCCAATATTGACTGCCCTTCTATTTTCCATCTCATTATTTGGAGCTGCTACGGAGTTTTTCATCAGACACTGAAAATTCGTTTTGAGTTTTGTTTTATGCTAATGAAAATTCTAATTTTGGATATACCTGAATTTAGATGATGTACGAATGTGAGTTAGAATCAAAATTTCACATACATGGTTTTTTTATCAAATATTTTAGTGATCCGAGAAAATATTTTGAAAAAAGTTTTCATTTTTCTTTCATGCAAACTACCTGCGAAAAAATATGCTTTTATCGACAAATATTTTTTTTGCGGTAAAAAATATTCTTTCTCAGTGCTGCTCTAGCAAGTCGATTAAAGGTGCACACAAAGCACAGAGGTTCTTTTGAACATTTTTGTCCTCCATCTCCGTTGCTAGTGATTCCTCAATGGAAACTAATTTAATGCAGGCGTCCATTGACTAATATTAATGGGCCTTAATGTAATGGAGAATATTCTCTACGAAAAATAAGGCAAAACGGACTTCAAAACGGAGGACGTCTATTAGAATTGGTGGAGCATTTGTCTCATTCGAAATGTGCAGAACACAATTGTACCGCATAGCCAGAGCATTGAGGAGAATTTAATTAGAACTCTTGGTAATGGCAAAGAGACTGTCAAACTGGTCCGATGAGTGCATGAATGAGCAATCATTATGAGCAAAGACTGGAGTGATATACTAAGAAGGTTTTATATGCAGGGAATAATTATGAAAACTTTAAATTGAATCATGAATCATTTGTAAACACAATTCAGAGGTCTTTTCAAAATGAGTACTTAGAAGAAGGAAGGAAAAATATATTCCACGACGTAAAAACATGAACATGAGATTTTCTTGTGGACACTTGTTAACAGAAGAGGAAGAGGTTATGATATGATTTTATTCAGGGGCGCAAATTTCAAAATATATTTGGAGGGAGTAAAAGATTCCATTACCCCGAGCATGATTTTGTATAGCTGAATTCTAAAAAAACGCCTCGTGAGGCAAAGTTCATCTAGAACCTCACCTAAAGTTGAGACTTTCCTACTGAAGTAAGCATCGGTTGGGTCACTTTTGGTTCTAGCAGCAATTATGTCGTGGTGACATTGAAATACAGCATGAGGATGAATATTTATTGAATATTATGGTGGGTCAAGAATAATTTAATAGGTTTAGGCAAATTCTGTGCGCTTAATAGATTTTAAATAGTAACAGTAGCCAATATGATGTTATAGGAAACGAATATCAACTCTCATAAGTGCCTACTAACCAGAAAATACATGTTAGTGCGTGGTCTCTTTGGCCTTCACAAACCTACGAAATCCAACTTCAATAGTTTTGTGGTTTAACTTGTAAGGTTTTCGTATTTCCAATACTTTGGAACCTTTGGAAATCAAGATTATGGAATTTTAAATTTCCCAAAAATATTCTAAAATTCTCGCAATTGTTCTTTTTACTTTATGATATAGAGGGATAAATTTCACCCGAAGGTGGCATTTTAAGTACAACTAATAGCATTGGTGTGGATATGTGTGTAGATTAGTTGAGTTAACTTTTCTTGATAATTATTTTGAATTTAAACAGTTAATTCTGAGCCCATGGACAGTCAAATTTGTTTTTCCACAGTGCACCACCATGTTATTGCCAAAAACATATATCGCTCACATGAGGTAGAAGATTCATTTGTGATAAAGTACATATTTGGTGTTTCCCAGACAAGCGTTGCTAGGGAAGCAGGCCAGTGTTTCCAAGCAGGTCAGATGAAAAGCGGCTACAGTTTCGACGGCTAACTTTTCCGTCATCAAGGACGCTTTCCTAACCTACTTCAAAACCCAAAAAAACCTGATCTACACCCATTTTTGATATTTTCTCTGTGAATATTGTTCATTCATCCGGTTCGAAGACTTTCGAATCGCGACATTTAAAGCCTTTCGGTCGTCGAATGTTCTCATTCACTGTACGCGCGTCACATCCGTTCAATTCCCTCGCCGGCTATGCACTGAAAAAGATAAACGTTCCCTCATTCCGTGTCTGCGCCGAAAATTGTGCCTCCGCCTCCCCTACCCTGTTCTGCCTTTTCTTCACTATGGAAAACCATTCTCGTCACGGATTCGGGGAGGTACTTGTCGCAGCGCAGCGGTGGACGCGGAGGAAAGGACGCTATTCTCTTTCCTCTCCGAAGCTTTTCTCTCCGGTTCGGCTCTTTTATATATATATTTATTTCTAAGAGGGGATTTGTCTCACCCGTTCTCTGCGTAGGGGAAGAAGAAAATGGTCGTTAATCCTCCTATCCGTTCCGCCGTCGACTCTGATTTACATTCAACTCATCCTTCTTCTCATCTTCCCTTTGAGCGGACTTGAGGGATTCATGTGAAGGTTTCTTCCTATTTTTCCCCAACGGAAGCAAGACTCAACGAGTTCGGGAAGTTCCTCCCTTGGGTCCATGTTTTCCTTTTCCTCCCGCAGTTGTGAATAAAATAACCATAGAAACTGGCAATCAAAGTGCTGCGCTGTGTGTAAATGATGTTGGTGAGTAAATCGGTTGAATATTTTGAACGTGTTAATTTTTCAGATCGCTATAGACGTATTTTGAACTTTTTTAAATGTAAATTGATTTCTGCGTCCGTAATTTTGAATCAGTTTCCTAATTTTTTGGTGAATTTTAGAATGCTTATTTCTAATTTGTATTCGTAATTGCTTACTGTGCCTTGTATTATTCCTCATCAATTTCATTTTATTATTGGAGTGTTTTCTTCTTCACATTTTATATGTTTTTGAACCAATTATCTTCTAAACAAATCATACAACCGGTGTATTGGCAATGAGATTATTGACGAATAGATACATTCAACGCATAAGCCTCATAGCAGAGTAATATAAGATCTAGTGCTTTACGGCGTATTTTCTGCAGAAATTCTTCTCGGGTTCTCCACTGGGTCAGGACAAGTCAATAACATCCAACCTTCTTCTGATGATCGACTTGTAAATCGTCCTAAAGGTAGTTGATCACAGTGTTATGATAGATCTTGATAATTTATTTGTATCTCAAACCGTAGTCTACAACTTGTGTACCCATTAATTTGTATGCAGCTGCATATGTTATTCATGCATTGAGTCTTGCTTCTATTTCTTCTTCTTCTTCAGTGTTCAACCCTGGGGTTGGTTTGCAGCAGTACGCCATTCCTATCTTCTGTCTGCTTTTCTCTTCATTTATGTGTATGTGGTGCAACCCATATCATTCACAATCTGCTGCATGAATGACATCCTTGGTCGTCTCCGGCGATTCCTTCCCTCTATAGCTCCTTCTGCTATTGTTTAAACGATTTTGTCGTGTCTTAGAATGTGCCCTACGAGTTTGTCTCTTCTCGTTTAGATATGCCTTCACAGGGATCTGGTTTCCTTAACTCTTTTCAGTGCCTCTTCAATCGTGACTCTATCTTTCCATCTGAGCTTCAACATCCTTCTGTAGAGCCACATCTCCAGGACTTCTAGCCGCCTTCTCTCTTGTTTTCTTACTACCCATGTTTCGCTCCCGTGTAGGGCCATACTCCAAACAAATGCTTTCAACATCCGTTTTCTTATTTAAAAACTATTTTTTTTGCTGGTGAGTAGGTTGTTTCTAAGATAGAATGCAATTTTGGCCTGATGTATTTTCCTTACAATTTCTTTCTGGCTTCTACCATCTCTTGTTATTCTGCTTCCCAAGTAAGCAAATTCCTCTATTACCTCTAGCTTCTCTCCTCCAATTCTCATTATTGGGGGTTCATATTGTTCTTCATTACAGCAAGCCATCACTTTGGTTTTGCGTTTGTTTATTCTCATGCCATACTGTTTACAGAATGCTTCTATTAACATGTTAAATAGAAGCTATTACATTGAAACCTTTATTAAACGGCCACCATCGGACCCCTGAGATAATCGCCACTAAAAGACGTGACTGATGTAGAATGGGGAAACTTTTAGTTGCTTTAATTTGTAGAAAATTCATTCCATTCTTGAAAAATCTACCTCTTAGAAAGATGACCACTTGAGGGAGGTGGTCATGGAGGCAGGTTCCGCAGCAGATGGTTGTGCAAAAGATGAAATTCCATGCGATGTGGATAGAGCAAATACCGAAAGATCATATCTTAAAATTGATGATGAACAAGATATTTAACATGTGAATGAGTTGGCGTCAAAAATTAAAATTTTTTTATAAAATTAATTTCATTTGTGTTTGTGAAAGAATATATGACTAAAGTTGCTAATTTATTTTGTAAGGGAATTGATTCTCCGATTTTTATCCCGAAATGAATGGAATGTAGAAAAGTCACCCAATGACTTCACTTTGGAAGTGAGAAAAGTGTCTTGCCTCAAACGTATGGGAATGGTTATTACCTAACTTTCGAAATAGGTATCAATTTCTTTTTTTTTCAAACATTTTTTAAGTTGATCTTCTCTCCGTATGCAGTATGCCGATACGGCAGCGGACTCATCACTAACGTCTGACCTGATACGGGTGTGTCCCAAAACGACTTTGCCGCAGACGACGAGCTGCGTGGTTCTATTAAGCGTTAATACATTTTTTCTCCCTGCAAAAATTCCCTCGTGGCGTATTCGTTTTCATCGCCGGATGGCAAATACTCGGGTTTCTATTCGGGCCGTATTTGGTTTGTGGAGGACGAAATTCAATCAGACCACGTCGGGGTAGTTTGAAATTAAAAATAATAATAATTAAAAAAATTCATTGGAAGTCGACCGAGTTGAGCCCTCGTTTCCCGTCCGTCGCTTTCTGAAGGCGTGCTTTTAATAAATTACTCCCCCCTCTTCCGCTGCGCCCTCCCCTCTCCCCCTTCCCTCCCGCAAACCATCTTCCGCATGACCCAGTTCGCTCAGCCTCATTTCGCGTTTCTAGTGGCGTTCCCCGTGCCGTCCTCAACACCAACCAACCTACGGTCTTTGGGATCCTTTATTTCACTTTTAGACCATTTTATGTCCCCGAGACGGAAATGGAATTCCTGGAGAGGAGAGATATTTGAATTTCCACGCCATTAATAATCCCCACTCCCTCCTTTTTTGTGATTTTCTTCTTCCTCTCCTCCTCTCCTTGTCACCTTTTTTTTCCAACCAATTGACATTCAGACGCGTGCGGAATTCCTTTTCAATGTTCAATTGTTCCGGTCCGGAAAATTATATGACTTTCCGAAAGACATCTTTGTCGCATCCGTCCGTCGCTCCCAGTCTTTTGAATTTCGCGGCGGAATCCGGTATTCATTCATGGTTTGCGTGTGCTTCAGTCGCATAAAGGCCTTATAGAATCATTTTGAGGGATGACCTGGCAAAATAATTGAGATTTTTAGAGCTCCTGCTTACTTTTTGATTGCGTTTATTGGAAAAGAACCTTTTGGAATAAAAAATATGCACAAATCATTTGGAAACCCCCATGAATGCTGGTAATTATGGCCATATTCCTTAAACATGAGTGCCCATCTGAGATAATCAGTCTTTGCTATACATTGATTTGGCTCAAAAAGGAATGAATTTGATACTCTTTTTTCGCATTTTGTATTGTTTAAATAAAGGCCTTGATCTTGATTTTCTACCTCAAACAGCATTAGACGTTTGCTGATTGGCTGCATTTATGTCAACGGTGCTTTTCCTCTTTACTTCAATAATTTTTTGTATTTTGTGCTGTCGAAAATGTTTTGTTTTTTATTCAAGGTTTCAACTATGGATGCAATAAAAGTTTTCACAGAAATGAGCAGGTTTCCTTCTTTAGTCTGTAGCGTGAAAAAATTAATGATTTTTTTCTTAAATCTGCTGAGATATTGAATACCTAGAGAAAGATACCTTAGGGCAGATGATAGTGAATATTTTTTTCTGCTCTTTGTTCCATTCATTTCCATTTTCCTCTGAACTACGCCAAAGTGTTCTGCTCTGCGCTACAACCTAAAATAAAAAATTTCCCAATGTATGGGATCATCCACATATCCTGCGATCGTACGCCTAGTACAAGGAGGCTTGGTTTATCAATGGTTGAGTTATGCAATGCGGAAAAATATTCATGGGAATCTTTACAGTGAGATGTCAACTAGGTATTTTTCCTTAACTGTAAAATTCTAGCATAAGAAGATCACTTAGGCAGCTCCATCAATCTGTATTAGGTATTTTTTGGATGAAACAGGATAATTAGTACTAAATTCACAACCCTTCCAAGGTACCCATTAACAGATGATAGATTTTCTAAAAATTTCAATCGTCGTCTTTCATTCTCAGAGTTGGTTCGGCTGCAATCGAAGATCATGCTCTGTAGTAATGATGTCTCAATAAACTTGTCTTTTCCTCTTTCACCTCTGCGGCGTGATTTTGGCTGGTATAAAATGATCCTTTGTTATGCTCCTTAAGTATGGAGAACTCACTTTAAAATTTTACTTTGTCGAAGAAGTTCACCAATAATGGGGCGCTGTTTTCGTTTTCCGAGTTGCTGAACTTCATTTACGTGATGTATTGTAATTGGAATTATCCTCGGATAAGTACTTTTTTAATGCTATCACATGATGGTACAACGTTTAGACCTATTAATATGCTCCTGGCATGTAACTAAAAAAGGAATGCTTTATCAGGTGGATTGACAATAAAGAATGGCCTACCAAACTTAAGGTCATAGTTTCAGTGCTTTATACCATGCTCAGAAGTCCTTCGGCTACATTCGATACGGTATGTCACTTGAGCCGTAGAAGCTGTCTGAGGGGTGCTCCTGTCTGAAAGGAATTGTTTCCATTGCCCTCGCCCATTCCTTATCAAGTTATTTATGGCCCCATAACGGGTTAGCTCAGGACATATTTTAATCAATCCTTCAGCTGAGTTAATCATAAAATAAATTCACCACCGTGCTGGAATCATTCAAGCACTCTTCTTGTTAAAATTTGTCGTCTCCACCAAGACTTTGCTTTGGATTGTGAATAATGGTGATGTGAGTTAATTGTTGATTTCATATAAATGTGGCATTTTAGCGTAGATTACGAAGTAACACTTATTATTTACAATCTCATCTCGTTGGTTTGGAAACTAAGAACCTTTAAAGTTTGTTCTTCCCTTGTCTATCCCTGCAGTAATTAATATGAAGATGAATTTATCGCGGCTCTCTACTTCACTCTACTCTCCCTTGAATATTTTACTTGTATTGATATTTTCATTACTCTCAGGTTGATTTTAAATGACTCATTAAGTTTTGCATCAAACAACTTCAAAGATATAACTGTGTTGCTATTATAACGTTTCGAAAAGTCATACCTCAGATTTGGTAACTCTTGCGTGCACTCACACACACCTCTCATCTTTACTTATTACTCGCTAGAGGGAAACAGGTCGCAAAATGGTGACAGTACAAGATAAAGAGTGATGCGTTTTAGATTTTGAGAGGTGCAAATCAATTCTACTGGTCTCCAGTCCTGACTGATTCTTCCAATCTCCGGACACATTGTTCGCAGGCCGCCTGTGAAAGCAACGTTCTTTGTGGTCCCGAAGGTATTACTCGCACTCAGATGGAAATCGAAAAGAGCTGATTTATTGTATAAATAAATGTGGTGTGACAATATAGGGACACAGAAAATATTTCTTAATATTAGGTGCTAATTTTGGAGAGTGTTACGGACATTTTGTTTGGATAAAAATATTTCTCTCTCTTACTTTTCTTTATTTCTAATTGACGTAACTTGATTGGTGTCTTCAAACTTTTCCTTATTCATTCTTTTTCTCTCTTCTGCCTTTCATTCTTAGTCTTTTGTAATCGTATTTTTTGTAATTTTGGTTTGCTCATCATTATCAAAGGTCTTTCAATCCTAAGATGGGTTGACTCCAGTCCTCCATCTTCCCCTATCTAATGCTAGTTTTCTTGCTTCCTGTAACTTTTTTGTCCTTTCTTCTTCATTTTTTTTCTGTCTTTATCCTTCCTCTTGGGATTTTTCCCTATATTTTTCCATCAATTTTATTGTTCACTAACCTATTTTTCCTCCAGGTACGCCCAATCCATCTAGTTCTTCCTTCTTCTGGTTTGGTTTGTTATTCGCTTGAATATTCCACTTAATTCATTTTCCTCTCCAATCTCATTTTCTCTGGATGAATAAAAAAAGTCAACTGCTATATTTCCGTCTCCTTTATTCATGGTTTCGTTCTTTTATCAAAGACTCCGCGACGTAAGAATTTATTTTTGTGCGTGGAAAAATGGACTGAGTAAGACTGGTTGATAACGACTGCGGAGAAGATGGTGGTAACAAGATTTTCTACCGAAAGGCGGAGAACCTCCCCTATTTCCTCTTGAAAAAATAATGTGATTAGTGAGTAAAGGAAGAAAGCAATATAAAATCAAAACGATCGTCGTTGTTGTATGATGGTACATCTTTTAGTCAGAAATGGAAGCTGCATGTGGAAGCAATCATATCACATGCATTTTAAATGTTTAAAACTTGAATTGAAATAGTGCTCTCGACGGGCATAAAGGTTGCTTAAGTAGGGTTGTCCCTGAGAGTATTTTGTAGAAATATTGAAAGAGAGTAAAATTTAGTGAGAAATTCAATTCAATCGTTGTGAAAAATACAACTACCTGACTTAAAACACTTTCTTACTAGTTGATAATTTATACATAGTTTTTAAGTAGTATCAGAATTTTATTTCGTCATAGTATCACTCTTAAGAAATCTTATGTTTCTGCAATACGCTTAAATGATTTGAATACGCTTCACATTCCATAGGATACGCATATTCCCTGCCTAGCCTAAAACTTCTCTTTTATTTTCGCTAAATCATTGGTTTTAACTTTTACAAATATTTTCTTAGAAATTCACTCTTGTGCTTGTAATCATTTCTTAACCTAACTATGGGACAATACGGCAGGATTGTGTTGGTTAAGTCAGACGTAAATGTAGAAAGTACCATAAATTTAATAAGTTGTAGCCAGAAATGCAATATCTCTCATAAAAAGTGGTAAATGGCATTGATTGTCATTCATGTTTATTATAATTTCATCTACACTGCGCCAAGGGCGCCGTAAACTTCGCAACTTTAAAAAATATCTGTGTATGCTTAGCGCGTTCGTTGTGTTCGGCTCAAGACAAGAACGATGCACTTCAACGCGAACTCCACTCCAAAGAAAAAGTGATAACGCAGCTATTAATTGATTTTAATGTAATACGTGAAAAAAACCGAGATCTAGAATTACAGATGGAAGTTCAGAATAAAAATGTTAAGTAGGCTACGTAGGGGAAAAAAATCTCTCCTCGTATCCAGTAATACTGTAAGTTGATTTACTAACGCCATTGAGTTAAGAGCCCTTAACATTAACTAAGTTTAAACTCTCCCTTTTTATTTCCCCTCTTTCTCCTTGAGAGAATACTTCTTTTGAAGTCAGCCTATCTTGTCTGCCGTTTAGTAGCCGGCACACAAGGAGGTTAACGCTACATCTGTACTCACCTGGTTCTTGGCGTCACTCCCCGAACTAGTGGCTCGTGAAAGTGCCTACCGCTCTCCGAGAACGTTTGCTCTCGGAGTATTTTTTTCCTCTTCCGTGTCGGCGCCGCCTCTTTTCATGGGCCATTCCAGCAGTGCCGTGGCAATCACTTTTAGTTAGCCGCCTCTTTACCACTCTCCGTGGAATCCCGTATTTCAGGAGTTCAAAAGACCGTATCCTTCCTTTCTCTTGCGTGTCTCTCCTTGCCTCTACCCTTACCCCACCAGCTCTTTTCCCGTCCGTCTAATAAGCTTCCCCATGGTTAACACTTTCCTCATGCGTAATTATTGCTCCTCATGAATTACCTAAAGATATCCATCAGTTTTTCTTCATGTCTCACATGAAAGCCTGAAATACTAAAAGATTAATCTTTTTTTTGTTTAAAAACTTGATTTTCTCGGTGAGCCTTACTATACTCGATAGAGCCATTGAACTGCTGAAATTGTGTAGGGAATAGGATTGGTTTTATGTGTAAACTTGCTAACTTAATGAAGAAGAGGAGGAGTCAAAATTGAACGCTGACAACAACTATAAAAGAAAGGCTCTAATTGTAATCACAAATGGTGGAAGATAAGTAATAAGGTATGAGACTACAGAACCTTTGAAAAAATATTGTCATAAATATCATGTAGGGTGAAATGGTAACTTCGTGGTATATGGTATAGACAAGAGAGAGAGAGAGAGGTTTTTCAAAAAGACGTCAAACAAAGAGTACACTGCAGGAAATTTTGCTTTCTGACTTTCCTAGGCCTTTGCTTATCATTATATTATTAATTTAACTATTTTGAAAGTTTTTTTAACTTGAGTCATTCCCTCAAATACCTAATTAAAATGTAAGCCTACCAAAGAAAAGAAATAAGCCCGAGATATACCAATGAGTGCCATTCACTTTAAAATATTTTCATCGGTGATATACGGGTAAATAGATATGTAAACGGGTGATGTGTATGGTGTCTTTTACTTCGCCCATATATTTTTATGTAGGTATTATTCTGCTACAACTATGAGATATTGCAGAAGAGTGAATTTGGTTCAACATATAGTGACTCTCCAACAATTTTAGAGCTGTAATTAAAAATTGATATACGTCTCTCGTTTTACCGTAAGGGTGGAGTATCCTATTTTTCCTCTATATAGTCTTCCCTGCGTTTACATGGGTATTTATTGCTCATGTACATGGATAAAATACTCAAATATTTGTTCAAACATATGAGCTTAAGTTGGCCTCAAAGCAATTTTTCCTCTATATAGTCTTCCCTGCGTTTACATGGGTATTTATTGCTCATGTACATGGATAAAATACTCAAATATTTGTTCAAACATATGAGCTTAAGTTGGCCTCAAAGCAATTCCTGTAAGGAGTTTATATCATGACGTAAGTGCTCCAAGAGTAAAAAAAAGTAGATAAATATGTAATACCATAGAGTAATCTAGAGCGCTCACCGCATTACCCTGAAGCGTATCACTTTTTTAATTCTTTAAATAGCGGATAGATGGCTCTGGTGTTCCGGTGTAGCAAAACGCGTCGCCACAAGGTCATTGCCTTATCCTCAGGCCTCTCTCCATCCAGCCCTCCCCTAGACTCCCAGGGTGCGATCCAGTGAAAGGTCTACACGTGGTTCCTTCTTCTGGCTTCCGAGCGTTCCACGAAGGGATCCGGAGCGCCGAGTATACCGAACCTGGACTTTCTTGTGCTTGCACATCTGTGCCCTTTCTCTGGCGATCAGTAATGGCTTGTAATAAGTAGAGGTACTGTATTACCATATTCCCTATAGAGGGCCACTAGTAATAAGTGCCATTATTATGCCTGCAGTTCCAGCCGTCGCACAGTGGGCTGAAATCGAAAAAGCTGGCCAAAATTCAAAAAGTGGATTTTTTCAGCCTGGAAGTTGAAATTTGGCATAGTGATTCTCCTACTAATAGTGCATATGATATATGATTCATTTTGCATAACTCTTCCGCATTAACATTATAAAAGGGTTTAAAGTTGAACAAATTTTGCAAATAAATCCAGAAATAAGATTTCGCCGAAAATCTCTAAAATGAAGAGTCAACAGAACCTTTTTTAGGAGATTATTGAAATAAAAAGTAATATTATTTTGAAGAACAAACTTCATTCTTTGGAATGTTGAAATTTTAAATGACGTAGAGGGATATTTGCCCTTTTAATAGGACAAAATGACGGACCCTATTTTTCACTGATTTTCTGGCTTAAGGTAGAAAAATAGTTGAGAGGGGCACGGAGTTACCGTAAGTAACTTACATCGCGGTATTTACTGAAGCTTCTAAAATGCGAATCCATTAAGAAAGTCTGCGGCCGTCCGCGGCGCCGAAAATAAACTCGATTTTTCGATCGCGCGGCGGGGTCCAGCCTTGCGCGCCAGCTAATCGGAGTACAGTGACGCGGCGAGTATCATCACACGCTATTCAGCCATGAACTTGACTATGGCGATTTTCTAACTGTATATGGTGTAAAGAATCGCCAAAGGTGCTATAATAGTAGTATGAATAGACAATCCATTCTCTTTTTCATGGTCCGATAGCCCTATTTGTCTCTCTTCGAATACATTCAAGGAGCTAAACCAGGCACTTTACGCTAACATTTAAGGCTGTGAACAATAAGTTCAACTTCTGTGGGCAGCATGCAGAGCCCATTGAACATGCACACTTTTTTCCAACGGCTAGAAGCTGGTGTTGCACAACCATTCCTATTCCCCCCTCCGCCACCTCCTCTATTTATTATTAGGCACGTTGCGAGATATTTTAAAAGTATTTCCGAGTTACAATACATGTGCATTTTGGTAATTTGGAGATCTCGCTAGGTGCATATAACAACAATATTCAAAGTAATCGTAAAAATAAAGTGACAAAAATACTAAAATTTATCATCATGCATATGGCAAAATGTTTTTAAAATATGTCCGAGTTGCATATGATGTGCATTGCTGAGATACGAGAGTGTTTCTGACGCTGGGTCATTTTGGAGATATCGCTGGGTACATAAAACAACTATATTCAAAGTAATGGTGAAGGATAATACCACAAAATGCAAACACTTAATATCAGGAACATTTTAAAATGTTCTTAAAATATTTCCGACTTGCAAATCATGTTCATCGCTGAAACTAGTGTATTAATGACAAAAGGTCATTTCGGAGATCTCACTAAGTAGGTAGACCAAAGAGGCCTTTTTGTTTGTAAAAATGCAGCTTTGTCATGGCATGAGACAACCTTGGAGGAAAGAAGAGAAAATTTTTGTTTTTTTCTTACATACATACATACATACATACCCATCACGCCGTTCCCTTCCGGGGTAGGCACAGTCAAAATGTTTCACTCGTTGATACATAATTGTACACCTAACTCTGCTTCAATAATTTCCTCCATTCTGACCTATCCTTGCAAACCTCTTTTGCCTCATTTGCCACCCATACACTGTTTCATACACGCCCTCCTGTTTTTAAGACTCCTAATATTCCTCCTCCTAAGAATTTCCTCAATCACATTCAACCACAACCTTCTCGGCCTACCTCTACCTCTCACACCATTCATTCTACTCTCATATATCTGTTTCGTTATTCTACTCTCATCCATTCTCTCCACATGGCCGAACCAACGAAGTACACTGCTTTCATACACGTCCATTACTGGAGAATTTAACCCACATTCATTTATGACCCACTCATTCCTGACCCTATCCATCCTACTTTTGCCACAAATACTCCTCAGATAACTCATACCCACGGCGTTTAGTCTACTCTTATTGTTTTTTTTCTTTGTAGTTCAAATCCCCTTCTACCTACAGATTCCTTCTTAAAAAGATGGAACTTCCAGCTACACAAACAGTTAGGTGCTGGATTGGGAGCTCCATAAAATTCATGCCTGGAATAAATAAGTTTTATATTCAGCAGCTAAAACTTAAGGTTGCCACAATGACTGTTATGTGCCATGAATGTGTGATTCTCTTTGATGAAATGTCGATTAAGTCCCATTTTGAATATTCATCTGCAATGGACATAATAGAGGGGTTTGAGGATATGAGGCATCTTGGGAGAACTGAGAAATTGGGGAAGTATACTGGAGTGTTTTTGGTAAGGGTACTTCTTTACCTGTGGAAAAATCCCTTAGGATATTCTATATCTGAACATGAACTTAGTAGTGCCAAGATAAAGGAGCTGCTAAATGTAATAATATTGCAACTGGTGTCCGTTAAATTATAGCTAAAAGCATTTGTATGCGACCAGGCAAGTACAAACCGAAAGGCCATGTCCGAGTTGGGTGTTTCACCAGAGAAACCTTATTTTGAAGTGGGTGAAAGGAAAATATTTTGTTTGTATAATGTGCCTCATCTTGTAAAATCCCCAAGAAATAATTTCTTGAAAAGTGATTTTATATTATACAATGAAACCCCCTCATTTGAGAATGTTCGCCAGGTATATAGAATTGATTCCTTCAGTTCATCAGTAAGAACATTATGCAAACTATCATCTGCTCACAAATTTTCGAGGAAGAAAACAATTCAAGGCAGGAGTCAAATACTAATCATGGAAAGAACATTTCCAGAAATAACTAAGGATGTTGAGGGTTTGTTGTGTCCATCAAAGAGGTTTACCAGAATTTATAAAAAGAAAGCTCTGTTGAGCTCCATTCGCGCAATTCGATTTTAATGTACTTTTCCACCACAGAAATAGCTTATCACTATATCAAAAATGTCGTATTAAATCTTAACGTTGTAAATGACATTTGCACTTCACTAACGTAAAGTCATTCCCAAAAAGTTTTTCTTAACTTGAGAAGTATAGTTGTCGGAAGTACGTGAAATCTATTTTATTCGGTATCTTGATCGTTCGCCGAAGCGATGAACGTCATTAGGATGTATATAGTCTCTCGAAGCAAAAAATTCTTCTACCACGGGAAATTATTTCCTCATCAAAAAAGCCTTCCCTCGCCACCTTATCTAATGGCAGAATGACCTCCTTAGGAGGTGGGAGCCTTCAGCGCAAAACTCAGTGCAGTAAGGAAAGCCTGGCGAGGTGTCGCCATTAAACATTCATAACTTCCTTTGTAATCGAGATAAAGTTACAACTCCATCACCAAATATAAACTTATGGTTTTTTCCAAATTTCACACGCAGCATATATGGACCTCTAACGTATGATTTGAAAGTTAGTAGGCGACTGCTCCCTACCTTACAAAAATTGGTATTCTTGGCCAAAAGATACTTAAATAATTATAACAACGTCAAAACTCAGCAAAACGTAAAAAGGTTTATCGATGTGGAAAGTAAGGTGTAAAAAACTTTTTCTATTAGTTTTAGACAAGTATTGAGAACTGTTTGCCGACAATTGAGTGAAGAAGATAGCCACGGAAAACCGCCGCGAAACGGCAAGCGTCTGAAATTACGGCGCGGTAAAAATATTTGAAAGAATCAAAAATTCGTAACTCCTTTCGTATTCAAGATAACGTTAACATTTTGTCTCCAAAAATACATTTATAGTTTTCTCTAAATTTCATATGCAGCATGTATGGACCTATATAGTAAGATACGAAAGTTAGCAGGCGATCGTTTATACCTTTCAAAATTCCAGATTTTTCGTTCAAGAGATATTTAAACAGATATAACAACGTTGAAACTCAGTTTAACACAAGTTAAAGTTTACCAGTATGGGTAGAAATGTATAAAAAACGTTTTCTGCTAGTTTCAACTTATCACTATGAACAGTCTGCCGGCAATTGGATTAGGAATATTAAGTCGAAAGAGCAGAGTTGCTAGCCGAAATTCAAGAAAATGTATTTTATTACTATTAATATTGAAAAAATCACCTAAAAATTATCACCACTAAACGAGGCGTCTCTTTCTTCTTCAGGACACATTTATTTAAATCGTATTGCGCTATATTTATTTTCAGGCTTGTAGATCGTGAAAATTGTTACCCCTCGTCAAAAAATTGTTCTGTCGCCATCTAGGTATTTGTTCCGGAACCACTTCAAAATCTTGTACGGTTTTTGAGCGTGCAGTGAGCGCTCTATATTATATTTACTCTATGGTAATTCGTATGTTCAAAAATAATCGAATTCATATGCTAGTTACAAGATTTTGATAGTGAATCGACTTGAAAATATTCATCAGAAAAATTTACTGAAATAAATCTACTCTTTCAAAAGAAAACAGACATATCTCAGCATTTTTTTAGTATGCGGACTTGTTTTGATAATCTTAGGAGTGGGTGGTAACTTATGCATTTTAGGTCAAGGTTGCGTGCATCTTTCAATTAAAGAGAGCTAGGTGAATCTTTTGTAGAAAAATTATTTTGCTGCGGCTTGAATTTTATAGGGCTAGGGCTACTATTTCTTACCTGAGTATCTGAAACAATTTTATGCTCGGTTCGTTTGGCTTCTCCATAATTGACTGAGATTCGTGCGCTTGCAATTAATTACTATCTGAGGATATTTATAATAATAATAATAATCATTTATTGGAGTGAGATTGAGACTAAGGCAGTCCCTTCTTACATCTAACCCCTCGTCAAAAAAATACATGAAATAAGTGTGAAGAAAGACACACATTTCTGGAAGAATAGAGTAAGTAAATAAGGAGGTGATATCCTTGACGAAAAAACCCACGGAAGGAAAACACCCACATATGAAGTAGAGTGTAAAAAACCTGCAAAAACCTACAGACGTATTAAGCTAATGTAACACCAACAAAAAATATGCATGGAATATAGGTGTAATACTAAAACTAAATCCAGTCATTTACTACCTTTCTCCCTGTCTACTCCGCATATATATCCACTGAGCTACTTCCCTTCTCTTATTTTCGAGTAAGTATTTGCCGAGATGGTTGGTTCATCCCCAGTCTTCCATTCTATCTAGGCTTAATGGCTAAAAACTATGTCGCGCTCTCAGACAATCCGGCGCGGTTGACAACTCAGGGTGGGAGTGAGCCTCTGGAAAGCACTCTCTAGTGGATGTGTTGAGAAGTCGAGAGAGTATAGTAAGGGTTGGGTGTGAGATCAAGAAAATCAGAATGCGACACATTTGACGTACGTGTGTGTGGAAGGAGCCAAGGATGGCAAAGGCATTAAGAGGACCGACTCTCTCTCTCTCTCTCTCTTCCTCTATCTCGCAACTCACCTCCACCAGGCGAAGGAGTGTGAGGGGATATCATAATCCACACTCGCAAGCGGCGGTGACTCAAGAGGTTGAGGGGTCGGGAGACAGTTGACGCGATGGGAAAAGTGGGAAATAATGGGGACTGAGACGAGAGATTGAGAGAGGTGGAGCGAGCGAGCTATGGTGTGAGTCGGAGGAAAGAGGTGCCGCGAACGCTTTCGGGAAGGCAGGCAGGGGTGTGTTTGTTAAGACAGAGTGGGCGGGAGAAACGGAAAGGGAACGTCAGTCGGTAACAACTCGGTAAGATGGTAAGGGGTTTCGGTGTGTGCGAGAGAGAAGAAGGGTTTCGTGGCATTCCTTAGGGAGAGAGGGAAATAGGAAGGTTAAGGAGGTGGTAGGGCGTGGGAAAAGGGAGTTGGGATTGTGTCAGGAGGGGGGGAGGGGCGGGAAAATACAGCTGGGGAAACGAATTATGTTCAAATCGGGGTAGCGTGGGAGATTGGCAGTTTGAGACTCTCGGCTGACTTCAGGAGGGCGGATGTTGGGGGACATATATGGGTGAACTTTGGGGTTTTGAGTTGGTTATATTATTTTAATGGTTTGGCATCAAAATTCAATTGAAACGACAGTGGAAATAAGACGCTAACTCCACAACGGCTCTAAGAAATTTTGCGATAGAAATTAATTGATAAACTTGGTAGAGCAAGAACACGAACAAAAGGAAGCTCTAGCCCCGCAGAGCATGACAAAGACTTGATAAAAAGATCTGATTAGTTCAGGAGAACAATAATAGAAAAAGAGCTAGTGAAATAGATGTGTTCCGTGAATATTTAAACAAATTGTTTGATATGTATACACGTATAAAGTAAAATACCATTTTAAGAATAATTTTTACATTTAAACTAGAGTGGTCGTAGAATAAAATTGTGATAGCGTTCGGTTCTCTAGTTTACTTGTTTCTTTCAAGAAAACTGGGTAGATTTGTTAGGGTGGATTTATTTAGGAATAGAGAAGTTTGAAGAGAAATTTGGTGTCGAAAGTTGCATAATCGATGGGAGAGAGGCTGTTTCCCCCATGCGATCTACAGTTTTATGCCACAAGCACCATATATAATTCACGTGTCGATCGGATTTCCTCATGGAAAAGCTCCACTGCTTCTGGGATCGAACGAGTGCTGTAGAGTGAGCAGCTTTTGCTATCCGGCAAACCTGATTCCTTGAAGTCAAATTTTGTGTTTTATCACTATTGACTATTTCCAGGCTTTATGCTACATAGCGCAATTCGTTATGTATTTTTTTGTGTCAATTAAGAATGTGATCAGCAAAACCTTGAAGATTGTCATAGTGATTACATATATATCGTTGTGGAAGCCTGAAAACAAATATTAAATTTTGTGTTGTTTTATATTAATAATTTTGAATTGATTTGGGATTACCCTAATATCAAAGTTCTTTAGTCAACCTGTAGTGAATTTGCTGGACCCGTTAATAAAATTTCGAGTCCAAATCATCCAAATTAGCAGTTCATAATGCCATAATAAACTCAAAGCTCAATCCATGTTTCCTATTGCCGTGTGCCTTGATGTGAATGGAAGACTTAAATTGCATTATTGTGATGCCACTCGTAGCGTTAAATTATCAGGAGGTAATTCGGCGAAAGGAGTCCATCCACGCGTGCTGAGCGTGCAAGCCGGGCTTGCGGAACTGTCTGCGGTGTGGTGGTGAGCTGTAGAATTGAGGTTCGCTTCCTGGTCGTCGTTTGGGGGGCGGGGCAAACATGTGCGACAGATATGATGGACTGAGAAGGATTGCCTAGAGCGTGTTTCGGTACGTGAGTCGGGTTTTGTCCCCTCCCACCTGAAATCCTTTCGACTGCTCGAGTGCCTGTCTCTTGTAAATGCATGTGCGGGTTTTATGTGCGGCCTTGCTCGCCGCAATTCTTTACGCCGGAGATATGTGCGGAGGCGGTGACTGGAAATGAGTCGAGGGAGGAGTTATCGTCGTGCGGAGAAAGAAGGGAGAGTAGAGAGAGAGAGAGAGAGAGCAAGCGGTGCCGTAATCGCTGAGGAACCAGCGTGGGATATGGGACGACGGGCTTTATCTATCTCCCGCGTGTGACATAAGCCCGGGTAGATGCTGCAGAGGCATCCAGCCTCGAAACAAAGAGGGATTGAGGATTTTAAAGCCGAAGTCTCTTGGGTGTAATTAATTGCCTCTCTTCTACCCCGGGCCATTTCGTTTGCCTGACAGCATTATTTTTTTAGCACTAATGATTTCGAATGTTTTTGCTCCGAGTATTCGGCAATTACTGTGAGTGGCGCCAAGAGAATCAAAGCTGCAAAACCCGATTTCGTGAAAATGTCATTATTTTGTCCGAATCTATTAAATCTCACGGTCTTTCTCCAATATATTTCCTGTCACAAAACTTGCGTAAAAAAGGAAGATTAACTTTTTAGGCAGTCATTCTGAGTTCATAAAAAACTCTTAAAGTACAAAATTCTTTTGAACAAACTAATAATAGATGCTGTTGCTGCAAGGCCTTGTGGATCATTTATCAATATCACATCCATGGACGGTTTTTATGGATATCTATGGGTAAGAACAAACCCATGCCTCTGTCATTATTCTGAATAAATATTTCTTAAACAATTTTACCGCTTGCTTACGTGCTACATGTTATTGGAAAGAACTTTTGGACAAATCATTCGTGGAAATTGATTTTGGAACCGCTCTATTACTTTTATACGAAAGGTCTACTTTAAATGTTTCAATTATTATTCTCTTACTCGTCTTATTGGTTAATTCTGTGGCGCAATTTTGTTATCAGAGCAAATAAATTATGCATCAGGACAGTGACATGGTTTCTACTTATAGCTTCAGTATTCGAGTGCAATTAATGTTTCAAACTTCTATTATCTATTTGGATTATGTGACGGTGTCTTGAGGGAATTAAGGGTAAATGAGTTGGCCGATAAAAAACATAATACTACTTTTACAGCGCTTGACTCGCTCTTTCCCCTCTGCCTGCAGTAATTAACGACTTTAGCGCTGTCAATATATCAAGCGGTTTCAACAAACTGCCGGCGTCCCTGGAACCGCAGCTACGTAAACTTTTCGAGGGTTTTCGTGATGCCGCGCTGCTTTGAAAATTTTCGACGCGAGTGCTGCGGTCAGAATATTAATTTAACTGATGAGGCAAAGGAGGGCGGAGCGAAGAGGAGAAAGTTTAAGGGTGATGTTCTGCTAGGGAATACGTATTTAGACCACTGATATGGGTTAGAAAAATATTTCGTTTCCAACATACAGCACTAAAATGGCAAACGACGGAGAAAATTGTGGTGCGTTAATTTGATAATTGTTGAGTAGGATTTAATTTTTTGCTGCCTTGAGAGCAAGAACTTCTACAGAGACGAAGTGTTCCTTGAAGTAGGACCTGGAACCCAATCCTGAAAATGGTTGGAAAAATAAAAATGCCACAACCAATGAAAAACCCGTCTGACCTGAGAGACATACCATATAAACCACACCCGGCATCGACGGCCCTGATGACGATGAAAAAGTCTTTCGTTGAAACATCAGCAAAGAAGAAGATGGAACATCTTACCCGGACGAAAACTTGAGAAGAATATACTTGAAAATTGTTGCATTGAAAGAAAAACTAAGAATTTGCTTAAGAAATATCCGTTTTCTGTGGACCATTACTCGGTAATGGATAAGTATGCCGCAATTCACTAACTTATGCGTCTTGCAACAACCATTCGTCTTCAATTTTAGTCATTTTTTCGAACAGCAACATTTATATGCCTCACAGAATTTTAGTATGACGGGAAATTATCACAGAAGTTTAACATTGAGGGAGCTTATCTGGAGCAAGAATGACCTCACATTCTCTACCGAGAAAAGTGTGAATGTGTGCGAATGTGCAAAAGAAAAAGCAATTCGTGAGTTAAAATAGAAGACTACATACTCTGCCTTGAGCCACTGAAAATGCATAAGAATTTATAGGTAAGAAATTTGGACTCCAGCCATTGGTGAAAAATGCAACAGAAAAAGAGCATAGGGAATGAAAAGGACGAAACGTTGGGTGTATTTTAACCGATAAAAATCTGTCTTATTTGTAATAGCCATATTTAGAGCATGGGTGATGAATTTCCGTACCTATTATTTTTCTGTCCAACCGCATATCAGCCATATAATACCGTTTCTGTCAGTCAGAGTGAACGTACGTTGTTAAACTAATACCCTCTATGTTACTCTGCACTTTACAAGATTTGATTACTATAAACAATCTTTGATGGCTTTAGGTGAGGTGTGTGGCATTTTTCGGCATTATTCTTAGTCCACGAAATGAAGTTTTCTGCGCGGGTTCCCAAAATCCACATGGCGCATTCGATTTATGTTCGCTTCATACTATTCCTTCCACGTATTAAATTGACTACCTTCCTACATATCGAATGTAACGAGCTGGTAATCTGGCTGCGGGGTCGTCAAATGTTTATCCCCTGTGAACTGCAACTGTCGTCAAGGGCAATGGGTTTATGAAAGCGCTACGAGAGATATGAGGCAAGTGAGTTATTATTCAACAAGACGGGAACAAAAGTTACTGAAAAACCTCCTCACATTCAAGTTTGCTTGAAAGAAGGAGATCCAAAAGGTGGAGCAACAAAAGATTCGTCCACTCGGTGACATGACAACCTTAGATGCTTTGAATTCGGGGGGTAATGAAAAACTTTGGGCCTAGCTACCAAAGGATTATGTTGGAGTTATAGCCCCTCGGTTAATCATCATACAAGAGTTTGATCGTGCGTGCCTAGAGTCAGTAACTTTTAAGTTCAACATGGCTAGAAATACTCATAATCTGTCAAATGTAAGTTGCTTGTGTGATATTTTTCCTTTGACCGTGCAAAATTAAAATGCGAATTAACTTACTCTGCATAGTAATAGAGAAATGTCCGGATTTATTCTTCATCTCAAAGTAGACCTGTCTTGTTATGCTCTAGTTTCGGATGGAGCCGGTGAGGTTTTGTGAGGATTTGAAACTCGGCTAAGTAGGGAGCAGTAAAACTTTGATAATTGGACGGCGCAATTACGATCAGGAATAGGTTTAGAAGATACCTTGGTGCTGAGCTTCTCCTCATTCTCAACCTTTTCATGAGAGAGTCATTAAATAAAAAAAACACTCGTGAGAAATGTCTATCGCGTATGAACACAATCATAACCTTATCTCATCCAATATTTATGGTGTGTCGGAAATTTAATAGGCATGACAAATACAAATTAAGTCTGCACTTACTAAATTATTTCCCGTGGCTTCAGTGTTTTATCTGCAAATTTTATGACAAAAAGTAGCTGAAATAAGTAGCATTAAAAATTTTAATGATTTTAATTTTTAAAAGCTGTCATTTGTAAAACTGCGTTATTGAGATATTTTCATTTTTGTTTTTTTTATTTTCAGGTGAGTGATCCTTTTCTACGCCATTTCCAGCCACTCCAACCATTCTTACCCTAAAACTATCTCAGTTTTGTCCGTCTGAAGCTGTCTTACAGGTGAGAAGCGTAAATAATATCACATGCAAACACAAAAAAATTATCTATTTCTGGTGTATAATGTATATAAGTTTTGTTAAAAGAAAAGAAGAAAAATTAGGATTTGACAAATTGATAAAGTTCATGACGAAGGAGTCAATATATTGTTGAGAGTCCTTTTCAATGTCCATTTTCCTCGGTGACGAAGTTAAGTGCGGAATCGCTACGGAAACTCTGGAAGTAGCATATCCTCCATACGTCTTGAGGATACTCCACGAGCAATAGTGGGTATTTCAGGTTCTTGTTTAACCGGGCTAAAAATTTTTGGTCGGCTCAAAACTACCCTTGCCGGTTGTATTGAGATACGGAAGTTAATATCTCCAGCCTATAGCCTACATTGAATTTGCTTAACCTATGCGCATAAGTCGCGTTATTTCGTTTCCCTTGTCCCTCTGTCTCTGCACGCTTCGTGGCTTGAAAAGTGTATTAGTTATTCCATGGTGGATACGAAATCAATTTATGATATTTTGAGGCATGTGTTAGCTAAAATTTTATCTATAAATGGTAGCATTGCAAATCACCGCATCACATCCTTATTTTTTCAATACGTCCAACATAGTTTGCTTGGTGGTGATTAGGATTCAGATAAAGTTGGAAATGAAAGTAATAGTGATTTCAGATTGATTTTTAATTGGTTATTTATAATGAATGGGATCACAGTACAAGTGGTACTGCTAAAGTGGCATCCATTTTATTTTACATGTTAAGATATACTTTGAGCCTGTTAGAAATTTTAGGTTTTATTTTGAGTCCAGTCCCTTATTTGCCAGTATTTAGCTTAGTTATCGTTGCTGAGTATTTTTAGGAATCTGATCTTAGTCATCCGTCGCACCAATTTGTCGGCATTTTTAGAGCAGTCGTTCGTATTCCCTACTTTTTTGTAAAACCAAGTTTTTGTTTTGCGCTGTTGTTTACCTTTCAATTTTCCTTGAACGGGCAGCCATCATTAAATGGAATCGTGTTAGCGTTACATCCAGAGACTGCATTGATTTTACTCCCCGCTTCTCGTGGCACGCCGTAAAGTTTGTTTACCGTCTCACCATTTATTGGGGCGTATCAAAAGACAAACTCAATTCTTCGCTTAACGCTCTACATTTTGAAACCTCAATTCCGTATTTATGGACCAGTATCCATCGGAGTGCTCTACCTTTTCCATTCCTCCGAGGCGATAAATGCCAACTCTTATCATTAAAGTTGAATTTAGCGGAACGGAGAAGAAGAATTTTACGGCTTTTAATATCTTCTGGCTAAAGGATTTATTCCTGGGAATTGTTTTCGAAATGGGATACGCTCCGAAATACTTACTTTACCACAAATAAAAATGCGGCTAAAAATTGTCTACGCGGGGAAATTATCGGCATCATCTCAATGATTACTTTCAAATGTGAATTTCAGATTCTGAATTGTAATGATAGTACAATGCAAGGTACAGATGATACCGAAATCTTTCGTTTTCCTTTCGTTTAAAGACATTCTTAATCTTGTTGGAGTTGCTGTCATGTTATTAGCCAACAGTTATGAGTGTAATGTTAAAACCTATACAACAGTATCCTCATAATACGGATATGTGTTGCTAATTCTTCTGGTGAATATGCTGATAATTACAAATTATTTTGGCCAAAATTGGTCAAATGGCATGAAAATGAATATTTACAAAGAATGCCTTATTATATGCGCAGTATACAAAGCATTTGACCATTCATTTTACCCAGAATATAATGTTACTTCTTTAAATCGAAATGAATGTTTTTACCCTGTAGTCATGCTAAATAATGCTTTTCACAGTATCTCTCAAAATGTTACGCGTAGTCAAATTATGGCCGTCATTCCTTTTTATTTATGTCATTTAAATATAATAGCGTGCCATAATTAAAATGCTATAAACACTTTTTACTAATATGACAGCCTTAATTCGTTCTGTCTAGGTGTACATCTAATTTAGATGATCTGATTTGTTTCAGATGAATTCAAATTTTCAGGACTTGTTCAAATTTAAAGGAAAAAGGAAAAATATCTGGATGTTACTCTGGATACTGGGTGTCACTGGACGAAAGAAAAACTCTTGATTTATCTTGTCAAACTCTACTGTACTAAAGAAACTTTTTTTCAGTTTTCCATTATAGTTGTGATGAATGAATAAATATGGCGAGGCTTAAATTTTGGTTCCAAATTTTCATCGATTTTCTGCCCTCCGAGGCCCAAAAAATCTAATGGCTTCGCTATTTTGTAACTATCTCGACTGTAACAACCGAAGGCTTTCATTCCGTTGAAGGCGAGCACAGGATCAGCGATCCAATTAAAACAGTTAACTTCCAAAATAAAAAAGGAGCATTAATCTCTCTCCCTCTCTAAGTTTTTCGGTAATGGATGAACTCTCTTGGCTCAATTTTATCGCGCGCCCTGAAACCTTCATACATTGCTTTGGTATTTTTTTCTTTCTTGTGCGGGGGGAGGGGGAGAGGGGCACTTCTCTCCCTCTTCCACCACCGGATTTTTACATTGCCCTGAAGCCCACGTCACTTAACGAGCTCTCCGGCGTTGGCGAATTTTAGATTTTTTCCCTACACCGTCCCTACAGTTAACTTTTATACACATGGCGGCTCAGTAGCAGCCAATCCGCTCGGAAATTCTACCGCCCTTGCGAGGAAAGCCTTAACTTCCAAACAACTGCACTTTAATCAGCGTCAATATGCTACGCACTCCCCGCTTCGTCCTCCCACAGCATCGTTCAGGGCGCCGATAGTCTTTTTTCTGTGTCGTTCTGTGTCTTTTTCTCTCTGTTTTTATTCCGCGGCAGTGAGAAGGGTTAGATGTAGGGGAATGGTTTCATGGGGGAGTCGATCAAATTATTTCCACTGGTCATTTCATCGATCCGCCCCGGTCTCGTCTTCATCTCCCTTTTCATTCTCGCCTTAACCCCATTTTCTTCGACTCTCCCCTCACTGTCTGTTTCTAAACACTTCTCCTAAAATCCTCTCTCCCCACGCGTGCTCATGCGCCTTGGTTGGTCACATCGAATATACATATATTTATTTTCACTTTTTTTCTTGAGGATGGTAATATCTTCTCTGCATATTTTTCTGAAATAATAACGTTATTTTATACTTGATATTGAATCCAGCGACCAAAACGTATCAAAATTTCCACGTACGTTAAGCAGTATTACGCTAAGTGACGCGAAGTGGGAGCATTTTTCATAAAACTTTGGTCATGGTCTATCCACACCTGCACAAACCTTATCGCGCCTATAGCTTATAATAATTGGCTTATTAATACGATTAGTCAAACCATTTTCTCCAGAGCATAGTTCAGAAATTACTAGGGTTTATTGGAAGCCAAGATATGTTATAGTTCAACTGTTTTCATAAATGCTCGTGAGAGTATGTTAGGTATTATTGATGTATTATTTCGGGTTTAAATGACACTACGAGAGCAAATTGGTATATTTCCTTCACGCCTAGCAAAGCTGTTACCATTGTGACTGCATGATTCAATACAAAAGAGCACAGTCTCAATTTCTTCTCAAAAAAGAGACTGTCTTTTTAACACCATTATGATCACACAAAGAAGTAGACCATTCCTTATGATTCCTAATAGTTACATTAATTTACTTAAAACTCTATGACTGACCCTGAAATCATTAAAATTGTAATTTATATTTTCTTGGTGATTCGCTTCCCATTTCAGCTTACCATACTATTTTTAATACTATTTCTCCTGTTTTATCCATGATCGCATTTGAGTGTATACACCTAGTTTTTGGAAGAATCTTAGGTGAATTGCCTCTTTCTTCAACGTTATCAGATAAAGGACACATCTTATTTCCACTCGCTCTTTAAGGAATGGGTTTGAGAGGTCAGCAACTTGGAGGATTGAGTACTATGATCTAAATTTCTCTGCACATGCCGCCTTTCTAGGGATTACGATTTCAATGATAAATCTCAGTCTCCACGGAAATTCGAATCAGGGCTCTCTGAATCGGGAGTCAGCGCTGAGTCCACCAGGATCCTCGAGTTCTTCTACCGAGATGCTACAAGCCTGTTCATCTAAATCCACTTTCAACAACGCAAACGAATGTGGCAAATTTAGTGGTAGGAATCCTGCTAGAAATCTTGCAAAAAATGGCTTAATATTTATTGTGGCAACTTGTTTGCGATACATTCTTGAGGAGAAGTATTTTTTATTGTTGTTCTAAATCTCGTTCAACAAATTTTATTCCAAGGTTCAAAATTGCATTATATAGGTATTGAGGGGAATCTAAAAAAAGGTTTTTGGTGAAAGTAATTCATTGGTTGTTCAATTCTAAGATTGTTGACTGCAGTCCTCCATCCTTTCCTATCTAATGCTAGCTTACCTCCTGGTATCTCTTCCTGCGTACTTTCCTCTTTATTTGATCCATGAACTTATTCCTCGGTCTACTAAATAGTTTAACCTATTTTATATGATGGTGCTAAATTAACGAAAATCATGTTCTCCAGGTTTACGATTTTTCTATTGACCAAGAATCAGATGTATTACGCGAGAAATTTCTCGAGAAGTGACTAGAGAAAATCGCGTGTGAGAAATCGTATCCTTTTAATCCCTCTTTTCCGTCAAAATGCTCCCTGCAATACACCAAGTCCTTCTTCCCAATATTTTCCTACATTCTTCTTGCTCTATTTCCCGTCCCCCCTTACGGCGAGGAAGCAAGGGGCAGAGGGAGACATGGGCTGTGGGAATGGGAGTGGAAATGAGGAGTTGGTTGGGTATTTATTTTCTTCCACTAGAGACGAGGGACGGCGGTGTCCACAGACACATACACACACAAGACGGAGTGAAAGAGAGACGAGTGCTTAAAACCTCGGCGCCGAGATGACGGAGGGAGGGAATAGAGAGCGGACGGCAATGTGTGTTCGTGTGGCGGAGTGTTTTCTTGGAGGGGAGGAAGCTGTTGGTTGTGGAGGACGGGGCGTGGATTGGTGGAGGGGGGGAAACGGGGAGTAGTTGGGGGTGTGATATCTGAAAGGGGTTGTGGGGAGAATTGTGGGGGAAGAGAGAGTCTGATGAAAACAAAATGGGGACGTGAGATGGGAAATGAAGTGAGAACGCTTGAGCGTCTTTGAAGGTTATGGGTAGCGTCAGTATTGATAAGCTCTGTTGCCATCTTGTGCTGGAGTATCTCATGACGACTTATGAGGATAAAATCTATGATTATGATTTGAGTCGAGAAAGTACGTCAATTTAATGTCCATTAAGTCAGCGTACCAGGAAACTTACGGAGTTTTATTTCTTAGGAAATACCCACGCATCAGAATAATATTCCTCAGTAGAAGTTAATTACAATCAGAGTCTATAATCGAACGACTATTCTTTTTCAGGTAGGTAGCAAACTTGAGAAGAGGAAAATCAAAGTTTTCTCATGGACTTTGATTTACTATGAAGGCAAATTTATTAACTTGAAATTTTTACAGGCCATAGGATACTTCAAACTTCAACATGACCCGGATTTCAATAGCTAAACTTCATCTCCAGGTGATTATACAAGTGTCTCATTCCCTTATACTACCAGTAGAGTAAAATGGGAGGGGAGAATATTTGTGTGAGGACAAGTTTAGGATAAGGGAAAGGTTATACCATACCTGATATGATAGAAGAATAGTGAGGAAGCAAACATTCATTTGCAAGATTAAGATCTGGGTCATCACATCTATTCAAAATTTTGAGCGGTTCTAAAGCATTTAGATCACTTTAATTGTCTGTTATATTATACATTTGTGATGGAATACCACAAAATAAACAAAGACCGAGTATTATTCTTAGTCGGAGACTTTGTGACTCAGTTTTAAAAATACCCACAATCAGAATCTTTTTCAATAACGAGGTAGATTTCCCGAAATTATGATAAAAACCACGTGAGTTTAATAAAGCAACTATTGTGAACATGCATTGCACAAAAACAATACCGGGGAAAATTTACCAAAAGTTAGGTAGTATCTGGGAAATTAATAAAAATGGAGACACAAATACGTGGGATTCAAAACAGCGAAGCATTTTGAAGTTGATCCTTTAAAAAAATCTAGCAAATAATAAATAATTTTCCAATCAGATTTTTCCCCCGTCATGTGAATAATTTTTCTACTGATCGATAAATTGAGGATGATGGTAACAATATCGAGCAAATAAAACGATTTCCTCTGCTTTAGGAAATGACGTCTAGACCATTGTCCTTGATTTACTCTAACCGTGTTTGTTTAAGGGTTTTTTTACTCTCGACTATTCGTTCTCTCTTATTTTCAAACTTATTTTATTTCTGCGTTTATTTTTGGATGAGGATGCTAAAATATAGCTTAACCAGTATTCGAATTTGTATAAAAACTATCTATCGGGAGTATATGGCTGTTCAAATGTTTTTCAGTTATTTTTGTCAACCTCCACCGTATTGACTGCCTCCGATCCGAGAATCCAATAAAGTAAACGCTCAAATGCGCCCTGTGTATTTACTTATTTTCACTACCTTGACAACGACTTCACGTCCTCCGATATGATGGCGTCAGTAGGCCTCAGCGCTGCGTTGAACTCTGCGAGTTATTTTCATTTAATGTAAGGAGCACGGTTTTGTTGCCCGTATAAAACGTTACGAGCAGGCCGCATCAACTAGTTGAAATTTATGAGTGAGCGGGAATGCAAAATGAAGCGGAAGCATCTCCGGAAACCAATCGAGCCTGAACCTCTCTCTCTATAGTCTCCCCTTTCCCGTTTCCCTCTCCCCCTCGAAAACGTACAGAAAAGCGTTGGTATATAGATCGTTGTGGTGATGAAAAAGTGGACAGGGGATCTGCTACGTGATTAAAATGTTTACTGCGCCGTCGAAATCACGGGTGCGTATCTCCCGCGGAATCCCGACCGAAAAACCGACACATCGAAATTCCCATTTATTCAGGGCAAAAAAAAAGGGAAATGCAAGGCTTTTCGGGAAGGGAGCGAGACGCCAAAGGGATAAAGTGAAAGGATTTCAGGGAGCAGCATAGAATGGGGGCGTGTAGGAGGGAAAAAGAGGTGTCGGTGTGTGTGTGTATAGAGGGAGATTCGGGGATAGGAAGGAAATGAATGTGGGATAGGGCGAGGAGCGTTTGGGGATAAACAAGAGTGAGTGAGGACGAAATCCCGGAAAAAGGAGTTTTGGAATGAGGACAAACGGTGTGCTATCTTGTGCGCAGGGATAAATATTGGGAAGGAAAAGATGAGGAGGAGAGATGAGAGAATTGGAGGAATAGATTTGGGGGAGATCGAGGCATAAGGAAGTAGATATGGTCTAGAAACATCGACGGTTCAGATCTGATTGTCAACGTTCTCACCGTCGAATCTTGAAAGGAAAGAAGAGTAATGCAAACTATGTAGAGAAGGAGAAAGAACTTAGTGGGCATATTTCTCAACAAAAAGGCCTAGTGAAAATAATAATGGAAGGTGATTGAATTGAAATTTTGTTGAGTCGAACTCAGAATGGAATGCATCAGTAAAATAATGAAGGGCATAAAACTTATAAGCTATGTAGGAATGAAGAGATTGGAAAAGAAAAGAGTGGACTGCAGTGAAACAGTATCGAGACTGATGACTACTGATGATGATGCTCGTCACTTATGGTTTCATATAATAGAAGATTTTATTATAGGCATTGACTTTTGCCACCTCCATAATTATAAAAAATTCTTACTTGTTAATTTTAAATCTTTGCGGGTAATTTTACATTTAAATCTAATAGGAAGTTTATTTTAACTAACGGTTCAGAGACGTTTTCATCACAAAATTACAGCCTGATGGCCATGAGATATAGTCTGTCCCGCCCCATGCTTAAAAATGAATTTCAAAAAATTTTCATCATTTCTATCTTATTTTGGTGAGCGCGTATTTTGAATATTTATATATTTAAATAATTTTTGTTTTAAGTAAAATCTTGTAATCAACTTGACATTGGATCAGTTGTAATTTATTGCTAAGGAATCAGTATTAAACATCGGATTCAATTTTCTTTAGAAATCGTCGTAATTATTACGTTTCCTAGATATTTGTAAACCACTATTTTATGTTTGTATGCTAATAACTGGGAGTTTTGTAAAATTTTAAACGAATACAATAAAATAAAGACATTGACTTCGCTAATATAATTTTTCATACCACCATATCGAATCAAATTACTGTGAATTCTATGTACATTGTTAATTAATCATGGGTCTCGCTGTTGATGTCTAAAAGTGGATGTTTTTCCAATGTCAATGATCTGTCGGTGCTTACTAATAGTAGTAACTTTCCATTGCTCATCCTTACGGAGGAGAAAAATACTCGATTGGCGGAGAAAATGGGCACTAGCCGTGCACAGGAAAAGGGAAAATGCATGAATACGTGGGTGAGTGAGAAAGACGCATTTTGCAGGGAGCAGGAAATGGGAAAGCATCGGGAGATCGGATGTTCTGGAAGGCTGGGAAGGTGGTCGTTTGGGTCGAAGTTGCATCGGAGAAGATATGAAAGTAGAGCAGTGAACAGGAAATGTGAATGTTTATGGTAAGGCGCAAATAAAAAAATACCACAAGGATACTAGTAAATATGCCATGGAACGAAACTAGTCCATTCGATGTCCAAAACCAGAAAATCTCTTTGCCTACCCTGATTTTCCATCAATCTATCTGCTTCGTATTTTTGTGTTTTTTATGTCTACAGATATTCTGAATTGATACAGTGTTATATTTTTACATCTACGCCAAAAAGTTGCCCTGAAAGCCACCTCAAGAGTATGTAAAAAAGAGTAAAAGCAAGAGTTTTCATAAATATAAAACTTAAGATTGATATCATAACTGGTTTCGCAGTAAGTTTACCCGTTAAATTCTGCACTGAAATGACAGGGGACACATTTACAGGAATGAACTCTTGAGTAGTTAAACCTTGATGGTAATAATTTTATAGTTCCTACATAGCATTTTACCCGATGATGAACACTTGATAGGGTAATTCACGATTCATAATGCTTATCTAAACTTTTTTTAATCTTATAAGCTCTATAATGATGTTGCAATTCCTCGAACGCGTTAGGCCTTTCAAACCCTTCATAAAGCCATGATTCACATTAGTTTTCTCGCAGTACTACACAGACTATCCAAACATAGGATTTCCATTGACAAGCACTTTCAAAAAGCAAGTGCGAAAAAATGCTTACTGGAAAAACCTCTCAATCCAAGCTTAATTTTCAATAATACATTCGAGTTTCTTACTAAAAATTTCTGGAATATGGATAATTAGCTTTACCTAAGGTTATTATTCGTATCATTCCACTTTCTGAGTCTTGGGCAGTAAACTTTTATTGGTTACTTTATATTTACCACCATTATATGCTACTTTTCTAGTGATTGTATTCGCAGAAAAATATCCACTAACCTTTTGTTATGAATGTGTATATTTATATTTAGAAATCTAAGAAATAAGGTGCCTGTAATACTTACTATTTTGATCCTATGAAAGCTCGGGATGTATTGTAAATTATGCTATTGATTTTTTATTTTACTATATCTTCTCAAACAAATAGAAATCATGCGCCAGTCTCCTCATCGCTTTACGGAGAGATTCAATTGGACGTCATTTGGCTTTACTGTGAAGCCATCTCTGCGAAATGTTCGTTGCAGTTCCTCTTGTTCCCTCCTTATCATTGGTATTGTGGATCTTTATAATACATGAGATATCGTAAAAGCTTTTTTGCATATGACTGGACATTTCTAGGCCTTCGGGGAGGATTGCTTGGCTCCCTTCGCAATTGACCCCTATCTTTCATTTTGTTTGTTTTCATCTTTATTATTCTCTCTCTTACCAACCGTAGCCAAGTGTCCCATTTAGATAATAAATTAGTTGAATAAAGTACAATTTTTCACAGGCTAATAAACTTTATTAGACGACACAGATTTCAATGTTCTCCGTCATTTTTGGGTAAGGAAGTATGTACCAGAGCTTGTTTGTAAGGCAAGGTGGCGGAGAGAGGGTAGGGTTTTATTCCGCGGAAAGGCTGGGGTTGTAGTGTTGAAGGGGGAAAAATGAGGGTGGGAGTTGAAAAGTTAACAATGTCATATTATAAAGATAAAAGCATGAGATAAAAAAGGGTAAAAGTTAAAAGCAAGAGAAATAAACATTTTTCTGACCCACGATTAAGTGAAATTCCGTGGTAGCTGTACGTTCATGCGTGGTGATGATCCCGATGGAGGTCACTGGGATACTGAAGGGGATTTAAGTAATAGATTTTTGGAGGGGAGGAAGAATCACTAAAGTAAACTAATCGAAAGAAATTGGCTGTCAAATAGGTGCTTGTTTTTATGAAGGTTGATGTTCGTCCATGACATTAATTTATTTAGTTTTAAGATACCCAATTTTTTGCCTTTGCTTTGCATTTGAAGCACTTATATGTAAAAATCACGTTAACAACCACACGCTAACCAATATAAATATATTTTCAATTAATGTGTAATTAAATTTACGTTCAATCCAAGTCATTTGTAATGGAAAAATTCCACACAATATCGCCCAAGTTTTCGTATTTTTTGACCTATTGGGGTTCCTTCCCAGTGTTTCTGGGCTGCCATTTACTCCGGCGGTACGCCCTTCGAGTTGGATGGAGTAAGTGGACTGTAATGAAAGATTTTTTAAAATTCGGATGCTCAATTTCTGCCACACTGAATGAAGGGAGAAAATTTCCCCCTGAGCAAATACAAGTACGGGAATCTCATCACTGAAACTGATGAAAATGGGGAATCTTCTTTCATTCTTGAAATTACTCTCTCCTCTAAAGTGAAGAAAATGTCTTATTTTTCCCGTTCCTTTAATAATTTATAAAAAGAAGGGAAATTTACCTAAAGCGCACCGTTTCTACTCTCCGTTTTCGGCATCAGACATTAATAATGAATGTGTCTTTTCCTTCATTGGATGGAGGTGATGCTTGAATTCCCTTCTTGCCGCTAGGCAACTTGAAATAAGCTTTCCGCCATGAGTTAGGAACGGAGGTAAACGGGTCGCGTCCAGGAGCGCTACGAAAGGCAGTTTATCTCCTGCTCTTTCTCGCTGATGCTTGCTTTTCCCATACGCTCATGCGCTACTCTACATTTGCAAGTCTTAATCAGTCCAGAACAGCCATAAATGCTCCGCTGCGTTCTGATGGCATATCTTTTTCTCAGAAATGGTTTATACCATAGAATTATTATTTTTGTTCATGGTACGCAAATTCCTGATTTAATCACTCTCATGATGATATTTGTGCTAAAAATTACTGATAAAATTGAAGTAATTTTAATTGGTAGAAGATGAGATGTTTGTAGAATATCGGTTTTTACCGTTTGCGACAGTTTATTTTGCATTTATCTACAACGTTTCCAGTGGAAAAAAGCAGTGCATATTTGCCTGTAATTACATCGGACAAACCGGTTTTACCTATTTCATTTATTACCTACTTCAAAGCTGTCATCTCTGCACATAGTTGATGGTATCCCGCAAGTTTATTGCGTAGTATTTTTCCTAATACTATATTTATATTACGTGAATATTCGATATTTTTGCAAAAAAAATAATAAAACTAATGACCAGCAAAATAACTAGGTATTCCTACCTTCTTACATGACAGTCATGATTGTCATTATTATTAAATTTAATTCAAGATATAAGCGTAAGTTTCAATGCATTCTTTGTTTTCAATATTTAAGTGCCTTCGATGAAATGTCCCTCTATCAATTTAAGGGAACCCATATTCCGACGGACTAAAGTTGGTGTTCCATAATTTTCATTTGACGAAGAAAGAATAGAGACTAGGAGTTCCGTAGCTTGATGAGACTTGTTTACAGATGAGAGAGAAATCGCGGTGCGGTATAGCATCTCTTTAAGGGTTTACATTTTAATCAGCCTCAAAAGACTTTTTCGACCTATGATCTTTTTTTTTGTCTTGTGAAATCTTGGTGGGCGCTTCCATTTCCACGTTTCGTGAGAGTGGGCCCGCGTGTGGGATTACCCGTGAGAGCACCTCATCTTTTGAGGGGAAAAGTTTTTTGAGGGTTTCTTCTCCAGTGTGCTGCCTTTGGCACGCCAGCGCGCGGCTCATTCAAATCTTTTCAACGCTTCGCTGTGCTTCCGCGGCTTCTCTCCTTTGTGCTGGCGGGGTTAGGCGTGGTGGGACCTAAGAGGGTTACTGGGGGAGGGGAAGGGGGCGAGGTCGCCCAACGCCTTTCACGCGCTCAAAAACCCTTCCTTCTTGTTCCCCCCGGGCCCGCCACCCACCGGGACCCCGGCGACGCAACAACTTCTGCTTACCCGGAAACCGCCTTTCCTTTGACTTCTCTATCTTCGACTGCCATCTTCACCAACTCCCCCGCCATCGCCCTCTGCTCTCCATTTAAACGCGATTTCCTGTCCCGTCTTTCTGGGTTGGCTCCGAGTCGTTTCCCAAGGTAATTATGAATCCCACTCAACGGGATTCTGCTCTCATTAGGGTCCCAAAACGCTTTTGCTCATTCTTTCTTCCCCCCTAGGTCTTTCTTTCCTTCTGTTGATTTTATTCATTTATTTTGCTTTCATCGTCATCATCACTGGTTGAGTATACCTTCTCAGATAGTAAAAATGATCTATCATAGCTTTGTACAATAAATAATACCTTTACACTTACTTGAAGTGGAACTTTTAAAAAGTATCTGTCTTGGTGAAAACTTTGTCAAATGTGATGGAATAGAATCACACATATTTCCTAAATTCCACGACAAAATTTAAAATGAGAATAGAAAATTTAAATTATTCTCATCTTAAACAAGCAGTTGCAGGCAAGAATGTCATTTTATTGTATTTTCACCTGTATCTCTTGTTCATTGGTTTCTTTCCAGACGGATTCAGTCTTTTGCGTCACTTAAAAATCACTCTACTAAATTTGACGTACTCTCAGGACATAAGCTAAGCACACAGAGCTACAAATTAGTTATGTAGCTAATTAGCCTGTCGATCAGGTTTTCAATATTCACCTAATCACACTGGATAGTCTCATAATCATGCATTCCTCTGCCGTTGTCATTAATATTTCTCATTCATAGAAATGCAATCTTCTTTCGCAGGCCTTCTCAATCATTTTCTGCTAGTTTTCCCTCTGATTTTATTCTCCTTCAGTCCTCTTTCCTGGAAATATATTTCTTCTTAGAAAAGCTTTCGCTTCCTTTTTTCCTGGAGATCTCTTGTCACTGGTTATTCTGTGGAAGTAATAACTCAAAGTATTCAAAAGTATCCATTTCCTTTGATACTACGAAAAATTGCCCTCTTTATTTCAGCTGCTAAGCAATTACATAATTGAAGGAGTTGTGGGAACCACTTTTTTCCATTTCTTAACCATAAAAGTATATTAACTGCGACAAGTTTTCAACCCCTTTGCAATGTTTAGCAAAAATTAGAAAGATCACATTTTCCGTAGCGCCGTCACCTACCCACATCTAATAACGTTTCCCTTGTTTCTGGCTTTTTGAGTAACCAGTGTTGACATTAATAATTGACGGTGGCGGTTTTCATACAAGTTTCTTTTCTTCTTTGTTGTTTGTTTATGTCTTTCATTGCTTTTCCTCTTTCGCAAATATTGCACTTTTCGACGTTTTTAGTTTTCAGCATCAAATTTTGCGTATTCTATCGGTATTTGATGGTTTTTAATCCGCACGAAATTCCATCTTTGATTTCTGATTATTCTCAGTATTTCACTGATCTTTGATTTTATTCGATAGCTCTGCTTTCATTTATTTAGTTCCTCCACCATTGCAACGCGTTTCAATGTCTTTTACTGTAAAATGCTTTTTAAGTGAAGTTTTTCGCAACTAATATGTTATAAAACCAGTGAGTGGCAGATCTTCACTTCATTCATACTCAGATATCCGATCAACGCTTTCTAAATTCCTCATTTTGGCGTTATCTCTCTCTCGCTACCTTCATATTATTGTTTTGCATGAATGTATTTTCTTACAGCGTAAAATAATTGATTTTGTCAAAACACGTAAAAAAAATTCGTGCAATCAATGTTTTTTATGCCCTATCATTTTCAATTTTTACTCTATTCACTATATTTCGGAGGGATATTATTACTACTGTCTTATTTTTGGTTGACATTTCTACCGGGCCATTCACAGAATCAGAGTACATCTTAAACATCAGTCATCAATCCTAAGATCAGTTTAAATTTCCGTTTACCTCTTCATTCTCTAATGAGCTAGATATCTTAATGATTCATTTTGATTACGTCTTCCACCTTGTAGCTTTATGTATTCACAGCTTCGCCTTTTTCATTCATCTTCACCAGCGATTTTCTTATTCGTTTGCAATCAAGAGGCTGTTATTGGAACTGTTAAATAAGTGTGTAATACTATTACCACTTTTTCATTAAGCTTCTTGTCTCCCCATGTTTTCATAGGATTTGCTAATCTCGAGAATATATATTACTTGGTAATTTTCAAAAATTTCATTTTTCTAACCTGACCAATTTTGATAGTTCCACATCTTCATCAAAGAAATTTTTCAAGAAAAATACTTTAAATGATGATGCAAAAAAATCCAACTAGTCCAGACAAAAGTTAAAGTGTGTAAAATTGTAATGAGTTTTTTAATCATGTAAAAGTTTCACCGCGTCAATCCTGAGCTAAATAGTTGCTTCTGATCTCCTTTGTTTTTTGCTGTTATGGTCTAGCGCTTGCGGAGGAAAAAGGCGTGCTTATGATGCATCTTGTTTATGTTTTACTCTGGAAAGGGTCGTCTTTGGCATGCGCAAAGAGGCATTGGTAATTAATGTAAAACTTTTCCCCTTGCTTCTCTTTTGTTTTACAACCACTCTTCATGTTTATGTCTTTCCTCTCTTCTTTGCCGTCAGTTCCACGTGTCCTTGTTTTGCCGAGCTCTTTCTTTGCGCACATCTCTTTAAACTCTGTATTTTCTCTCGTCATCTCCTCTTCGCCTTCACGTCCAAATTGTTTGTTTCTCCACCCCTGCTGCCTTACCCCCTGTTAGTTTCCTATGGTCATTATCTTCACCTTTCCTCATTGTTTCACGTTGCCTCGAGGCATGAAGAGTTTGTTTGTGTGAAATGTAATCATAAAAAGAAACGGAAGAAACACGGAAAGCAGACCGAGAAATGGAGAGAAAGGATAATGCTACAAGATGAAAACTCGTTTGGTGTGGGGATTCGTTATTTTTCCCGTTACTGAAGCCTGTATCTTTGTATTATTTATTTTTAATTAAATGTTTTAATAGCAATTATGCATAGCAAAAGTGCTATTGCAGAAAGATAACTATGAGAGATACATTTGAGCCATTACTCTGCCATTTTATTTTTATACGGTTTCTGCCCCGTTAAATTTTAAATGCTATAGATATTATTTCTGCATCCAATTATCACAATTATATTCATATAGTTGATATTAATGCCAATTTTTTAATACTTCCTTTTTCCTAGAAATGCCGATGCATAAAAAAAAAACTTTTGCAGTATTATGTACCTTTACCGCAATAATTTGAGTTGAAATGCTTACTTTTTTTCTATTTAGCATCTTGGAACATGATCAGCGCAAGCGAGTCTCGATCCATTTCAAAACATTTGTCTTTTCCTAGATTGCGACCGGAAATTTGGCGCTCATCTCTTCTAAACTTTTTGTACTGATACTCACATGATTTTGTACAAAGAGAGAGAAATAACTACATTTCCCATTTCAGTAAGTTAATGTTAATCTAGATTGAATAGGGGCCTCATATTATTGCGGAAATACGGGACCAGGCCCTATATTTTGAGAGTTTTGTAGATATCCATAGTGGAAAAGTTAAAAAAATTACGCATATTAATATTGATATCAATGAAGAGCCTTAGTTCCTTGTCTTACGAGAGGAAAATGTGAGACAAGGGATACTTCTTTGGATGTACTTTGCCAAACATGAGTAGATCGGTGTGCGACGAAATGTTTTTTCTAAAGTAATATATCGGCCAGAGTTATAATGCACTAGGTGGGTATTATGTACCTTTACCAAGCCTCCACAAGCTCGTAGTACACTTAAACGGGCAAAACTGGCTTAGTTCATCGTGTATTTTCTCGCTTCCTCTCCCTCTTTTCTCGGTAAATCTTCTTTTCCCCCTTCTTGCTTTCAAACCCCCGTGCGTTTTACGACTCGCTTCGACAACAGCTTGGGAAGTAAGAGGGCAGGAAGATTGAGGAAGGGCGCTCTTCTCTCTCTATACCCATCTCTCCCCTGGACCAACATCCTTCTCCCCCCTCCACCGTCTTCATCTCTTACCCTCCTTATTCCCAACACTGCCCTGCTTTCATCCCCCGTGCCTTCTTTTACGATTTCTCACCCGGCCTCCCTCGCCGTATCCACACCTTCTTCAAGCTCCCCGACTTCTCCTGGTTCCTACCCTCTATCCTCAGACCTCGTTCCTTTTTTTCTCTCCATCTTTCGTGCTTTGTTCACTCTGTCAACGTGCAAAACCATCTCACATACCTTCGCCAGGGGAAATAGCTGTTCTAACGCACATGTATAACCATCGAAATTTTTAGTTCCTAGCACTGACTCCTCACGACGATGAGCGCTGGAATCGCGAAGGGGAACCGGATAAGTATAACTCGGCCAAAATTTCAAAGAAAACATTGGGAAGACTACACAGTATTTTGGATGTATTAGCAGAGAGCAGTCTTATGATATAAGTTATTCATTGAAAGTATTAGTGCATTACTGCTATTAATAGAGGAAAAATGGGTTGTTTCAGAAAAAACAGCGCTGCAATCGCCTTCTTGGTGAGGGGATACTAGGGAAGGGCATAATATAAATATTTGTAGACCAACACTTTTAGTGCTTTACCCCTATTTTCCAATGGCGTAAGGTTGTTATTAGTGAAATACATATTTTTAAGCAATAGACACGGAAATTGATGACTATTTATTGCATGAATCAGATGAATTCGAAGTAATATATACGGAATACGTACCTGCGTACAATATCACGTGCTCCAAAGCTCGCTTCTCTAGCTACTTAAGTTCTTTTTTTCCACAGTGTTTTCACACGTTCTAGCCAGTTTTCCCTCCTTCTCACCAACCCCATCTAGCTGTATCCAGTTTCATGCCTCTTCTTGGAGAGATAAAATGTTCATTACATTTTATCTTCGGTGATTGAATCCATTAGTAAACTAATCAAAAACTTAGAATGATGCCTTTTAGAAAATGCATACTTTGTGTGTAAATACATAGTGGTACTTTGAATTAACCTTGTGGAATCGTAAATAGTTAAATTATTTAGTGTTGAGACGTTCCTGTGATTCACTCTACATAAAAACCGCAGTAAAAGCTGCCTCGATCATCCTTTTTCCACACGCTCTCTGCCCCCTCCGCTACCATCCTCTTCCTCAACTGTGCTCACATTCGTTCAAACCTCCCCATCATTCTCCTACTCCCCCATATCCTCCCTACTTCTTTTTCCATCCCCTTACCGTCTGTTTCACGAGAGACTAAAGGCCGGGGAGACGGCGGTGTGCAGGCAGGCAGGGGTGTGGATATGGGGTTGCGGCCCCCACCCTTTCCCCGTTCCTTCGGCAGACACGTGAAGCGTGGGGAGAAACTAGGCGACGCCGTAATTGAAAAGTAGCGACGGAGCTGAAGGAGCGAACGCGTCGGGAATCCGTTGTTTGCTCTCTGCCTTCTCTTCCCTCTCCCTTCTGTTCCTTCCTCTCTCTCTCTCCCCCTCTCTTCTTCATCCACGTTCTCTCTTCGTCGAATGCGAGACAGGTGTTTGTGTGCGCCAGTCTCAATAGGGGGGGGGGGGATTGAGAGACGGAGTTCCTCAAGAGAGGAGCTGAGGGGTGATTGCAGGGGTGGTCGAGAAAATAGGCTCCACGGGAAGAAATGTAACAATAGGCTTTCCTCACTCTTGGTCGTTCCTGGAGAACGTAATGGAGTTAGTTTTCCTTCGTGTGGAGTCTGTCGTTATGCTATTTTGTCGATTGCACCATTGTCTGTGATTGAACCGAGTTGTTTTTACTGAATCACTACTCGGTTGCAAAATAGTTCTGCTACGGTCGATAAAGCTGGAGATCTTATTACATTGCTACTGAGTGTGTCGTATGGGCATGCCGAAACTTATATTCTATTGCATGTTTTAGATTTTTAATTTCTTTAACATATGACAGTAAATTCATCGATAGAATATCATAATCATTGGAGGATAAATCCTCAAACCAGAGCTATAGTAGATTGCTGTTTTATCGACATACGGTCCTTTTATTATATTAACACTGCGATGTGTATTTTGAAAAATGCAAAACATTGTTTTTCTTTATGAATCCAGCGGTAGCCTATTTTAAAATTCTTTAAATACATTACCGTCATGATATTTAAAAATTACCACGTATCAATCAACGTGGTTGTTACTGTTACTTATATTCTGAATGAGTAATGCGAGAAAGATAACATTATACTCTGTCATGTTTGCATCAACATTTATGTATGAATTTCAAATACCCAAATGGCTCATGCTGTAAAGGCTTTAGGTAGTTGTCAGATAAATTTGAGTTTAGTATTCGCAGACTATCTTGGGCGAGAACCGCAAATTATTCATTGTCTTATGAACACTATCGATTTACCCGAAGTAACTTTATTTCATGGTGAGGAAAAGCCTGTCTCGTTTAATATGTTTCCACAAAATAATCGGCTAATTGCAAAAGTTTGTATGCTTAATTTCGAGTATTTGTTGAAGGATGTAACATATGAAATTTCATTTACGTGTTACTATTGCCGGTACCTATATCAATAATACTGGAATGATCATTTGAGTGGTCAACAACAATTTTTGGCAAAGTTAAACTTGAAATTTCACATAGGTACTTATGTTTGTAAATGAGTGCTTCTTGGCAAAAATTGAAATACAGATTTTCAAATGCGTATGTTGTTCCAGCAATGCTGCCGAGGTGTAAGGTTTATATGAAGCCCGAGGATATCTTCAGCTCTCTTCCCTTTTTCCGTGCTCCTGCACAACCTCAATCAGATGGCTTTCTCATGGAATCAGTGATGCGGGAATTGCCTGGATGCATACGTTTGCCCTTCTGCTTTTGAAAGCTAATCCCCTTACTGTAATTCTCCTCTCAAAGGAGTGATAACGTCGCACACTTCCTTTGGCTTGTTTTCCATCCGTGTTCACCACCCCATTCACCGTCCCACGATGCCAATGTATTTGTCTTCGCCATCACTCCCGTTTCCTCCCGTTCGTCCTTTCTCTTAGATTCCACCTTATTCGATTTCCTCTCCGCGGCTTACCTTTCCTTTCCAGTTATATTAACTTCGCTTTTACGATCTTCGCTAGATTAAAGGATATTAAGCAGTCCAGTTCCAGATATCAAGACTAATAAACTTATGGGTGACACGTTAAACCTCAGAATTGGAATATGTAAAAATATGTCCACATTTTATTGCTAGACTAGAGTTTTAACGCTATTTCGGTAATTGCCAAGCCCCTTTTTACTGACATATTTTGCTTTTCTCATTCTCATTTTAACACTCTTTATTTGTTTTATCTTTTATGGATGCTTGGTATTATCTTGGAAGCTTCTCCTGGTAGAATATACGATAAAGGCCATTTCTGTCTGATGCTAATGCCTTGCACCTAAAAAAATTGGACAGAAATTCGGGTCTCCAATTACACAGCACTATCATGGGGATCAATAAGCTTTGGTATCTTTCCAAGTTGTTCTTTTGCCTGTAATGTAGAGTCAGGCTTAAGTTTTTATTAGATAATCCAGCTCGTATAAGTGCGCTTTGCTTTTCCTCCCTTTCAGTCTGACCATCGGGATTCTAAAGATGTAATGGACTGATAAAAAGAGATTGGAACCGCAGAGTTAACATGGAGTGGTCTCCACAGAAGGGAATGCCGAACCAAACAAGCGCCGGTTGAGTTCACCCCACCGTTGGTGTAGTGGTTTGGTTAAAAAAAAAACCTTGAGAAAAAGAAAGAGGTTAGACTCTTTGTGAAAACTAAACTGCTAGTACTTGAGAGGAAGTTTTATGATATTATGACAAGCTCTGACAACGGTAGCCAACGTTCTGTGATTTTGTTAAGTCGATATACTTTCAAAATATATGCCTTTTCACATTCTAATAAGACCGAATTTCTCATAATTACTGCTGACTTTGCAACTTCTGTTTCTCCAATCTTGCGTAAATTACAATTGCATAATAGGTTTGGAATGGACACTATCAGGATTGTTCCTACTGGAAGAGAAAAGCCCTATTGGCGTGCGATTTTTTAAAACAACCAGATTTGGACATTTTCTCAAATCATTAGTAAAGGTTGACTGGTTACTTTCTCGGTAATTCTCAATGATTGGTATCTAGATTAGCGAAAGCTTATGGTGCACTTGCTTGATTCTGGACGTGGTATTAAAATGGCCCGCTCCAATCCAATTTATTGCAATCATGGAGTGAAAGCGGCTAGATATATCAGGAACGTTTAGGATTAAATTCTAGGATAGAGGAATGAGACCTTCGTTCTTTTTTTATTGACCTCTCTACTGATTAGGTTTAACGAAAAAGGGAAGTGGAGAAGAATAGTAATTAAAATGTTGGAGAATTGGTATGTTTAAGAGAAGGATTTATGACAGCATTTGACCAAACTTAGAATTGAAACACCGTTGATCATCAGTTCCCCGACGATCCGCTCCCGCTCTCCCCTCAGTGCTGTGTGTCTCAATGTGCTGATGCCCTCTCGTTTACTTGACGAAATTTTTACCGCCGTTCAACCTTTCCTTCACGTCTCTCCCCTTCATGCTCCCATCTCATATTCTTTCTCTTCCTTCTACACAGCGTTCTCACGTCATCCGTCGCCTCCATATCACCCCATCGGACCTCGCCCGTCAACGTCTTCCACTCTTCTCACCTCCCGTTCTTCTTACTTCGTTTCCCCGTCTAAACCTCCAGCGCTTCCATTGAGAGAGCAGGTCTCGCTCATAGCCATCGTGTCCTTATTTATGTGTAGAGAAATGCAACGGCAAAGTAAAGTATTCATCTCCCCATGCTCCCCACCTCTTGACTCTGAATCGTGGAAGGAAAGTAATGAAAGTTACACCTTCGGGGGAAAAGGGAAGATACCTCGCCGGTTTGTGTGTGGTAGTAGAGAGTTTTTTTGTGTCAAGAAATGATATCATTACGTTAAATATCCGCGATAGCAATAAGCTTTTAATCAATGATGCTTGTTAGAGGGGAATATTTACAGCTATTTTTTTCTTATCGGTTTTATTGCGAGTTTTATTATCCGTAATTTTTTGCCTTTGCTCTAGCTTTTAACGAAGTAAATCAATAGCATCCCATGAGCATCTTTCTCGACGCATGAAGCTCATTTATTAGGGTATCTATTTCGCTCATTCTTCTCAGGAAATATTTATTTCATCATTGAATTCATACCTCCGTTAATTCCTTATGAAAATTTTCATACTTCTGGTTGGTATATTTATTATGCATCTCTAAGAAAATATTTTTAAATGGCTTTATTTGCCGGTGAGAATATTACTTATCAGTAGTTGTAGTCTGTAGGAAGAGGAATAAGGGGGGGAATGAGGTATTTCTCCACTAGTTATCAGAATAAATGGGGACAAAATGATAAAGAAAGCTTTGGATAGAGATAGGGATCCTCGGGATAATTATATTAATAAATCAACTGAAAACCATCAAATACGTAGATAAGCAGGCGACGATAGAAGAAAGTGGACAGGAACTACATAAAATGCTACAATAGAGAACTATGGGATGAAAATTAATAATGGAAAATCTAAATTAATAAGAATCTCTTAAGAGGACTGAGAAACATACATCAATTTGAAAGGCAGTAAAATAGAGCAATCGAGGTTATCTAAGTACTTGGAAAGCAAAATTGCCGGGAATAGATCCTGTGCACAAGAAATTAAAAGTAGGATTGCTCAGGATAAAATAACATTCGGATAAGTTGGGGAACTCCTAACAACTGGGAGCATCAAAAAGAATTAAAGGAAAAGATTTGTGAAGAGTTTTATATGGTGTATGGTTTTGCGTGGGTCGGGAACGTGAACACTGAGGAAAAGATTAGAAAAATACGTAGAAAGTTTAAAGATGTTGCTACGGCGTAAGATGGAGAAGATACGATTTGGTTGAAAAGAAGCAGGTACTGAGAAATATTGCTGAGGAGCAAACTATATTGAAAAGTGTAAAGAAGAGAAAGGCAAATTGGATAGGTCACATATTAAGGAGAGAATGAGAGCAGAAAGTGGTATTAGAAGGAAAGGTTAACGGAGAGATAAAGGGGAAGGGAATAGATTATTTGTAACAATAGAAATGGTGAGAATAGGGGCATAAAGGGCATTATAGAACCTCACCCAAAAGAGAAATGCCTGGAAACAGCAGTTCCATTGAGACCTGTCAGTAGACAGGTACACAAAAAGAAGATTTAGATGCTACAGAGCGCCTATCCAAACGCAGTAAGGGTAAGCAACATCTCAAACGTTTTGCACGAACAACGCAGTGCGGACAAACATGCCTCAACGTTGGGCTTAACGTATGAAATATCGCAGTAAAAATACGTCCCCATTTGATGCCGGCTTTATGTAAAGAGGGACGCGAAGCACGGTTTTCCTCTGCACTGCGTCCTATCTCATGCTTTACATCTAGGAAGGGAAAAAATAAAGGTCTTGAAAGTTTTTTTTGCCAGGGAAAAAGGAGGATTGCTCGCAGGTATGTGCGGGAAGAAGAACCACGGGGGCCGTATACGAAGGAATGAGACGATGTTGGTTTTTCTCGTCGCTTCCCTTGTGCAGGGAGGGGAAGGAGGGCTTTGCTGCCGAAGTTGACACCCCAAAGTGGGGAGTGTTTACTTTCTTCCCCCCCACGTTCTAGCTTCCCTCCGTTTCCTTCTCTCCCCATCGTCAGTCGCCAGCACTTCTTCCCACAACCGTTCCTCCACGCGCTACTCCTATGTTCCCAACTCTCTACATCGCCACGAAAAGCGTTTCCATGCTGGGTCTTTTGTTGGAACGGTGTGGAGTAAAACTGTGCCGCAAATTCCCCTTTCTCTCCTTCCTTTTAGTTCCAGAACGAATTCTTATTGTCTCCTCTCGCGCGAGATTCGTGTAGCATTTAAACGTGTTAAACGTTTTCTCTCAAACCAACAAGGTTTTTCCCTCCGTTGGGACCGAATAAGGTCGAGTAGGAGAGGCGTTCATTGTGAGTATAAGATGGGAATTCGCGGACCGGCTGGCTACGGGGTATGGTTTTCTAAATCTTACTCCTGGCTTTAGTAGACTGTGGGTGCTTTGTAGATACTGTGTGTGATTTTACCCTGTTCACAATTTTTTTCCGCCCTGACGTGTAACTGTTGCTGTGATGAGTATAAAAATGCAGTGACCTCCATTTTTAATAGTTCGTCACCACATCGTTGACAGAGGATTGGATTGAACGTGATTAATTGAAGACTCGGCTTGGAAAAAGGTGAAGGAAGTAATAGTCGGCCCCGGTGGCGGCGGGGTAAAGTCCTCGCCTGCCAACCCTAGGGTCGCGGGTTCGAGTCCCGCCTGGGTAAAATATTTTCTGCCCAGGACATGGGTGTCTGTGTCTCGTACGTTGTTACTGTTATTCACCCGACGTAAATTGGCCAATTGCGCTGTATTCGGGGTAGTGAAGATAAATAAATAAATAAATAAAAATAAATAAATATTCATGTAAAAAAATTAAAAATTTAGTACATGGCGTCTTAGATTACCATCTTGGTTTTGAAAGACTAGGCGTGAATAAGGAAGAAAGAGGGTAGCTGTAGGAGGTGATCTGGAGACTTATAATTGGCAATGAAACAGTTCAAAAATGACGGCTTGCTAAAAATTGTGATTATTACAAGGTTTGCGCGTAAGGGTGAGAAAAAGAACTGGAACTCTGAACGGGATGAAAAAATTTCGAAAAGATATTGAATAAAAGTTAGTAATAGTGCGAAAAATTCGTAAAAAAAACGTCATTTGGAAATATTTTGTTCGCATTTTAATGTCCATCTAAACCTTTATAAACGGCAAATCACTCAAATGAATTAATGGAAATCATCATAAACTCGGGAATTTTTATCTCCTTGAACGGCTCTTTATGCTGATAGGACCTTCCTTGAGCAATCGCCGCGGGCTCATAAGTTAAAGTGCGATGTTTCAGCTGAAAAGGCAAAAAAAGTATATGGGTTCAAAGGACTGTTTAGACAGCATAAAACAATATGTCATTAAAAACTATTGATCACACAGAGTAGGAGGTTTTTGTCGTCATCAAATTTTTCGGAATATAGCTCCTTTAATGCTAATAGGAGAGAAACTGTGGGAAAACTGGGTGGAGGAATTTTTCTCCTATAGTCAAAACTTGAGGCGGCAAAATCAACGCGGCATCGTAAGGATGCTGCAAAAGGTAATTATGAAATGTTTAGCATGGGTGTGCCTCTAAACGAGAGATTTGAGCGTTTCCTTGCTCATCCACTTATAACTCGTAAACTACGTGAGAGATTTAAGTAAAGGTACACCCGGCCATTATAATTGAGTAAAAAGTGCTGTAAGAAGCGTTCAACGAGACTTTTGTTTCGTCGGATAAGCTTTCCTCAGTTTCTCATCTAATTTGGGCCAGCTGGGACGCATACTCGCCTGATCCGTGTGCCTATCCGTTTGACCGAAAATTAGGTTTAATCTAGAAGCGGCTGGCGTCGCTTGCGTTAACTTCATTATAATGGATCGTTAAATCCTAGGATTAGTGTGATGCAACGTCCCCACCTGCTGTCCTATTTGCTAGACTGCTCATGTCTCTCTCCCTATGTCTTCGTTTTCGCATTTTGCATCGTATCTGTTTCAAGTATTTTATCCGTGGAAATACCAGAGTTCCGTGATCATATAAGACGCCCTACTTTTATTCCCTACCAAGTTTAGAGATTGCTATTCGACTTTCTTCCAATTTTCCCTTTTTATCCCTAGCAATCGGGTAGGTATGTTGGCTTGAGTAATGGCTTCCCATCTCGCAGGTCAGAAATCGAATCTGATCAATACCTTCACGGCTTCTTAATAGGAAGAACTCCCATAGGCTGATGAGACGTTGAACTGTAGACTCCTAGTTGCCTTCTATTGAAAAAAGGCGAATTCTGACGCCGGATTTCTCTTTACTCTTCCTCAGCTCTCCAAATGCTCCTTCCCATATTTCAGCTTTACCACGTAGGTAGTATTAGAAAGGTATATTAACTAAGTTGCCAGTTGCCTTCCTAAATAGACCATTAACCTATCGGTGAGCCTCTTCCACATTTACCTATCACCCTGTGGACTACTCACGGGGGAATGGTATGGATAAAATTTTCACCAAATATGTGCTATCATATAAGCTAAAAAGATTAAAAATCTATGATTATTTCTTAATAAAAATAGTACTTGCTAAGAGATATGTTAGTTGAACAATAGGTATGTGACTTGTGATGTTAGTACTAGTTATCACATTTATTAAAAAGAGGTGTATGGAAAATTAACCAATAAGCTCCTTACACAGTCAGAAAATCTGATTATTAAGCCTCTTTGTTTGATTCTTTTCATCTCCAATCGTGCATGGAAAAAATAATATCTGTATATTTTCCGTGTTGCTGCATATTCCCCTGAATTAATCTCATGCTTTCATTGATTGTACGTCAGAGTTACGCAAAAAATCTTCTCCGTCGTCAAAGAGAATATCAGCTTAAAGTTTGCTTCGAAGATTTGACCAAAATATAACTGACTATCTCAAAGTTTACTGCAGTGGGCTGGTAATGTCAGCGAAATTATTTTAGCAGATTTTTTTGTATCTTGTCGTCCTTCAAATCTTATACCAGAGCCTGGCCTGCGTAATCCGTTCAAGGGATTTCGCAGTCTGGTCCTCGGATTTTATTATCACAGTGAACTCGGGGGTGCAAAAAGCTACTATCCTAAGGCGTCGAGGAGGATACAAAGCCGTCAATTTGAGATAGTGAGTGAACAAAATAATCAAGGACTCACGGAAGAAGTCAATAAACCAGCTTCGGACTATCTCTTCCATCCCACGCCGACCACTAGGGGGAAAAAAATAAAACGTGGATGGTATGCGCTGTCAGCCAAGCGACTTGCTTTCCAACGCGGCCGTTTGCCTCGTGATCCCGGTTTTTATTTCCGTAAATCCCATTTGTTCCAAAACTTCTGTCGTATCATTCCGATTCGCTGGACTAGGCCTCGCACGTTCGAGTTTTTTCTTCGCGTTGGCCTTGTGTACACCCCTTCTGCCGGGGTCCCCGTAAATAAGGCTGTGTGCGTGAGATAGTGAAGGAAAGACAACTCGTGTGCGCTCTGGCTTATCTTAAGGCAATTCTATACGACGAGTACGACTCACACCCAGTAACCCACTTCTGGAATCACTCGTCGAAGCACTCCCAAAGCATTTCCTCTGCTTCCCACCACTTACCTGAGGCCAGAAACAGGGTTGTGAAGTACTGCAATGTATCTAATACAGTATACAATATTTATTAGGTTTTGTACAGGGAGGATCGCATCCATATAAATGACGTAAATTGAGAAGTAGGACTGGTTGGCTAAAAAGTGAAATTCTGAATTTTACTGTTTTTATTCATCTATGTTACACCCTAAAACTCAATTCACAGCCAAAAGCAGTTGCATTTTATCGTATTTACAGATTTACACACCAACGCAACTCAAATTCATTCTCCAGAGACTTCAAATCAGATTTTCAACATGGAGGGCTAAATATTTGTGAAAACTAGACGATTGCATTTTATCTGGGAAGCAATTTGCCTTGATGCATGCTTGTATGACCAATGCCAAATGAAAATGAGATAACATTTAGAATTTAATGTATATCTTCCAGCATCAAATGATCAAATATCGGTAAGCGATTTGATGCGATGCGAATTGGCGTAAGAAGCGTGCAAAATGCTTGATTGGCAGTTAAATATGGTATAAAATAGTGCAGGTATGTCCTCAACCCACCTTGAAATGTATTTTATCTTCCTTGATAAACGTGATATTCCTACTGAGAAGCCAGGAATTCTCCTGGACTCTAGTAGTCCATTGGGAACCCAAAATATTGCACAGCACTGGCCAGTAACTATCTTCTAACGTTTTCACCCATTGCTCAACTCTCCCACATCCTCACAGGCATTATCGCGTTCAAGAGCTTTATTCCCCCGCTCCCTCTCGAACTGCCTTATACTTAAGTCCCATTGGCAATCTTTTCCCGTGGAGTGTTGTCACTGGAGCGGGGTAAAGGGTTTGGATTTTCCGCCGCCAACGGTTTAAATGGGCATTCACGCCTCGAAGCACTCCTTCCTTTGCTTTGTATGTGGAAAGCGGAAAAGTCTTTCCCTTGCATCACGTCGAGCGGCACAACATCCACTACAATGCTTCTCATGCAGGAATGCCCATTTAGGTGCCCGGCCGTTAAGCGTCTTACGCTTGAATAAACCTTTGGATTCGGCTGCGTGAATTATTTCCTTTTCGCACTCAAAAATACCAATCAAGATGTGAACTTAATTTGCGTGCTGAATCCGAGTCCTTTTCATTGCCATGTATCGTGTTCCCGTTGTTCCCGCTCGTATCCACAAAGAGAATATTTTTTTTGTAATCAAGCTTACTTGAAAATTCTTATTACCTACTGAAATGCTCTATTCAATTCTCAAATGTATTAGTGTATCTCAAGGCCCATACCGTTGTGCATGACTTAAGTTTGACTTGACTTGAGTTTATTTATCCTGAGGCGATACCGTCCCCTCATCCCCCAATTCATGGATTCATACTGTAAGTTTGTATACTAGAATTAATTAGGCATTGACATATAATAAGCACTTGAAAGGAGATCCGGAGACAGTATGATTTGAGCTAATTATTAAAAAATTTCTGGTCATAATGAAATAATTTCTTTAAAAACAGGGCTCGAATTTTTATTTGGTTTTCCTACAATGTCTTTGCCTGGTAGCCTGGATGCCCAAAATCGTCTTTGATACATTGTGGTTTAATGCATTTACTATGGAGAGAAAACAAGTCCTAAGTTATCATATATATTTACAGTTTTCAATAAGAGTGATTGATTTTTACCGTGCCAAACTTTTTTCGTCGTAGTGTAACGTCTCATACTTCACAATAATTTTAATAACGAGGCATCCGCCTTCCTCCTCAAATTCTGTGTGGTTGATTTGCTTTGGAAATCTAAGCTTATTAACTGATTGACTCTGAGTTTACCTAAATTATTTTACTTGTGATATCTGAACTCTGTATCATCACTCGCTAATATTAGTGTGTGTTGTGACTATTCTTGATGTTACACACACACTTAAAAATTTTAAATTGTGGGTTAAAAAATGGCACAATCTCCATTCTTTCCGGTGCTGGAAACTCTCCCTTGAGAAATCTTCGTCTTTTTATATATTTTACTCTCTCTCGAAAGCTTCTAATTAATAATGATAAAACTAATAACTTCCCAACATACGATGAGGCAACTAAAGTAATTGTCATCAGTACATACTACAACCTGTCACTTTTTATGATTTATTTTGAATTCTGATTTACAATCCCATATGGCAGGTTTACTTACCGTTTGGCGAAGAAAATTGTCTCGCCTCGATCTGTTTTATTTCCTGATCATGAAAAAAATCAAATAAACTGGTAATAACTATGGCAAGTTCGCAACTCTTAACGTTCAAACGTTTAAATATTTATCTGTAACAGCTATAGTCAAGTATACTTTTAGTTACTAAAGCAAATGCTAGTTTGCTCTTTATTGCCGGAGAATTCCTCTCAAACACCGATTTCTGATTCACCCGAGTAGTACTCCAGAAGCTGCTGATAACTCTGATGAGTTGACAATGCTTAACGAGGTAGGCAAACCAGTTTTCATTGGCGTCCTCTATCTTCCAGTTCCTCATCCAACCACGCGGTCTGTCTTTCAAGTTTCGTTTCGCGTGCAAACGCGATACGTGGTGTGAAATCGGGAAATCTTTCCGAATGACTGCTCTCCCACTCACCCGCCCGAGTCTTCCCGCGCCTACGTCCTCCCTTCCATCATCTTGCGCGTTTTCATTCGACTTTTTATATCTATTGGATTCTTTTTTTCTATTCCTCTCGTATTACTGACTGCTTTCAATCTCGAAACGAGAGAGAGTTTCCGGTTCATTTTCCTTCCTTCCCGTCCAACCAACCAACCAGCAAACCCATCGAGCAGTTTCGCCTATGCACGTTGCCCCCCCCGAGTATGACGACCGCCGCGACACATCTATATACATGTGTATATATATATATATATAGTCACTCTCTTTTGATTGATTTTTCTTACTCCTTTTTCCTACTATCTCATCCCAGTGCACCGTTATGGGCCCAGAATCTCGTTCGCCAGATACATCTCGCGTTCGACGTTTCATTTTCTTCCAGATTACGGCTTATTTCACTCGTCCGCACGGCACAACGGTCGTCGATCATTCAAATCAGTGAGTTTTCTCGCCATTCGCTGTTATCTCCTTCACTGTGCGTCTCATTGATTATTAGAAATTTCATTTATGGTGTCCTGAATACCCTTTTCACATCGCCCCTGAGCGAAAGAACTTTGATATGTTCTTACTTACATCAATGAGTGCACACCTTACGACATAACGATAGACCTAGGTATTTACCTATATCCACTGTCCACATGGTAAAACTTCGAAACCAGTATAGAAGATTTAACACTACAAACATTAAGGAATCCTAAGGCTAAAAGTAAATTTTATTATTTTAATATATTAGTTAGCAGTGTAATGGGTACTCTGCTCAAAGGATGTATATTTCATATAACGCCTTAACTTTAGAGCTCAAAATAAAAATTAAATTTCGAATAGCGGTATTTTAATTCCTCTCGACTACTATTGCTACACCAACAAAGTCAAAGAAATTGAATGCGTCACACAACTTCCTCAGTGTTCCTACGAGAATTTGGTCATTCACTTAGAGTAGATATTTCTTAGATATGGCTATATTGAATATAATGTATTATACACAGTTTGTATTAGCGTAGATCAATTGCTGATTTGATTCCACTGTCATTAATTCTTAATTTTGTATTTTTTAAATTCAAGTAATACCGCTCCTATTCAAGAATGGGTTAACTTTCATGACAGTACCTAACCTTATTTTCCATTCCTGAAATGTATTTAGTTTCTAAGCCTTATGTAGTTCATAATTTTAATACTTATTTTACTGTTTGTACACTGCTGTTACATCATGGGGACAGGATATAATATCATAATAATCCCCCATAAGTATATGCATTTTTCATCTACTTTCGCCTTTTTTGCGCGTAAAATCGTGTTATTTATCATTGAATTGCGCCAGACGGAGAGGCCTACAGATTTTCCATACGTATTATGTAATATTCCATCATTGACTCCTTCGATAGGATTGGTTGAGTTGTGAGGCTTCAAAATAACTAATGCCAACAAACTGTACGTTTAAAATGGCTCTTTCCATTAACATGGCCAATGAACTGCAGTTCTATCGAGCCATATAGATTAAGTCGTAAATATCATGAACTGACGTTGATCGAATTGATGCAATAAGAACTTTATGGCATATGAAAAGTTCGCAGTAGGGGCACTCACGATATAATGTAAATACATCCCTGCAGAGCGATACATTCTGTATTCAATACGAGTCAGTGATCACCTTAAAGTTGGCTGCAAATCAGAAAAATCTGACCACTGGAGTTTTTTGTACCCTACTTTTGGATGTATATTGTGGATTAAAGATTGCCTTAATAGTATATATATTTGTATCGCAAAATTATGCCATACATGTGGATTTATTTTAATCTTTCATTTCATTATGCTCGTAGTGAATTCTCTTTGCAAGAATAGAGGAAATTATAGAGCATTAGGAAATGATGTTTAGGTTATATACTTTTCGTGTCCTATTTTCTAGAAACATAATTATAGAGTTAGCGTTTTCAGTTTTTATGATAATACGTAAAAAGAAAATTTATTATTAGTTTTTTTCTGGCACATATCGTTCTGCATCCAATCTCTTTTGCTGTGCCTGTTTCTCAGTCCTTAGACATCCTTTAATCGTAGATTTTCTTAAGTATATTATCGATTAATTCATTTGTAACCATAGTAATGCCAGGTACAGGTTTTTCAACCAGGTAGAGTGTAATATTAGTCAGTCCTTCATAACTATCATGGTAAGTCTAATTTAGCTATTATTTTTTTATTTTTCCCCTGGAAAGATTATGCATATTGGCATTTATTTTCATCGTGTCGAAGAGGCCCAATCCTCGAAATATTTTTGGCCAATGGTACGCGAGGGTAAAATTTTTCCGTGAATGCTCGACAAAGAGTTTTTACTATGCTTTTGGGTGGATGCCAAAAGTTACTTATCTCTTCGTAAGCCGGTTTTTTGGAACTCCGTGAAGCTAAATTGGTACAGCGAGCCTTTTGAATTTTCGTTCTCATTTCTTTTCCCCATTATTTAAGCTCCAACCGCAGTTATCAATGCTTTTGCTAATGCCAGAACTGCAAAATTTCAGAATATATCAGGTTGTTTCGTGTCTACTTTATATTTTTTTCCTTTTGATTCATCCTTCCATTGTGCTCTGGTTCTTTCTTTGTAAAACTTTTTAATGGGGACATTCAGAATCACCACACAGAGCAGGGCTTTATCTGTGATTGTCTACAATAGAGGCTTGATTATTTCTTTTATTTATTACTGATTCTCTGGAAACAACTTTGTGCCTTTATTTGCATTCATTTTGTCCACTGAATTATTGAACGTAAGCCTGATGGCCACTCTAGCAAACATCATTAACCTTTTTCGCGAAGGACCTGAAGCAATGGACTTTTTCTTTGATTTTTTGTATTGGTTCGCATTTTATTTTATCCGAGCTCAAAATTAAGTTTTAATAGACATTTTAATTTTTTGAAATGCTATATTAAACTATAAACCACCGCTGTAAAAATCATTATCAACTTTTTTCCGTCAAAAATCGTTTTAAAGTGAATGGCGTGGGTGCGCTCAATGAATAATTGCTTCTCTTGATGAAGCTACCGTTATATTAACTCAGTTTTTAAAAATATAATGATAATTTCTATGCTTATAACGGTCACGTAAAGAATACTTGTCCTTTTTAAATATAGAAAATAGAGGTGTAAAATTCACGCTCTCTATCGCACTCATTATGTATATGGCCTTCATTTAATAGTCTTCTTTGCTAACAAATAACCCACAATATGCTGTGACGTGCCTTGGATGAGTATCTATAATTATTTTACTTTTGCGATAGAAACTCCGGCAGAAAAAATATTTCTCTTGAAATGAAGTCTAACCCCAGTATTTTGTTCCTTTTTTGCGTATGATTGTTGAAATATATTTTTGTGTTTTGAGTAAATATCGTCACTGATGATTAATTCCATAGCGTGTTACTCTATGATGTTGAATACTCAAATTCTGACGTGATACAGGTTCCAAAGCATTGTCTGCATTTTGGTAATAATTCACTACCTATTTATATTGTACGTCAAATCCTCGATCTTGGAACATTCGGGAAAAAATTAATTTTGTGTCCAGCACTTCTCTCATACCAAAAGTGTTCATCTTTCCAGCCTGAAATTGAAGTTTCGTGAGCAAACTTAATAAGCCCTAAGACAATAATTTTCCGTGAATTTGATCATAAAATTGGAAATTATTGCTAAAATTCTATTAAATAACTCTGACTCAAGTTTTTCATCATTCATTCTTATTACATCCATATCATAAAGGAAAACCTTCCATTTTGGCAAAATATTTTGTCACCAAAGAAGTAATTTTAATCATGTTTAATTTATCCTGAAGTTGCATATATTCAATATTTCGATGCATTTTCTTCGTAATGTTTGCTCGTTGATCAAATTCCTTATATTTCAGGTTGGACGATATTAACAATATTTGATAATAGTAAAAAATGAATTCACCTGCGCCGGCAGTTGCAAAATTAGTCCCATAGTGCGTGTCGAATTTGGAACTCTTAGTCATTTAATATAAATTGGTAACTATTCTTTTCAGTTATACTCTACGTCTTTCAAATTCATCTTTTACGCTAAATTGAATTTATAGATTTTTTGTCTTCCCATCATGTTTTATACTGCGGTCCAACCTGAATGAAAGAAATGAAATATAAGAGACCAGGCTTGAGGGATGAGAGGAAAAAATGGCTTTTAGTAGAAACGTCAGAGACAAATAATTTTCTCCTTAAGATGCTATCCAAGCAATAAAAAAGTTTCCTGAATATTGCTTCTGAGTTAGCGATGAACATGGGCATTAGTCGTTCCGTTTCATTTCCATATTTAGCTATTATTACCAGTGTTCAATTGGGACTTGCGGCCATTTATAAAAAAAACCTTATTCCTTCTCCTCAAAACACATATTTCCGACGCCAAGACTTGCTCCGAAACTGGAATTGAATTTTTTTCGTCCTGAGCCTCAGACTGGGAGGAAGGAAGCGTCTCGAGATAAAATCCACGTGCAGCTGTGCGCGCGCGCCTTACAATGGAATTTTAAACTCACGTTCGCGAGAAAGAGAGATATAGTGCAAAACTTGCGGGTCGGAGGAAAAAATTGAGTTATTCGAGGTCAGTTCGGGGTTAAACCAGTTGCGCAACTTCGCGCCGGGTTCCACGGATTTCCGAAGCATGCAGGCGCGGGAACCCCGAAGGTCTCGGAGGAAGCGCGCGCAGGGAAGGAAAGAGGATGAATACACGCTGCACGACACGGCTATTTATCACTTCGCCCTGCACGGGAATGCGCTAAAGTTGCATCCAAACTGCTGATTAAGGCCGTCTACCAGGTTGAAGCGCGGAAACAAAAGTGCACAAAAAAAAAGATTTAAAAAAAATAATCCGGGCAATATCCTGAGTTCTCGCTTCCTCCTCCGTCCGTTCCCCCACAGCTCCGAAGAGGAGCGAGGGTCCGTTACGGGAGGGAATTAAAATTTTCGAATCGCGTGTTTCCCGGGGGAGCGCAGTCGCGCGGGGACGTGGACCCGTTCGTTCGTAATAGTAAAACGCCGACGCAGCGCCAGTATAAATATAATTTCTTGCAAAATGCTGAATTACCGAGCCTTCTCTGGACTTTTCTTATTCATAACCGCGTGTGCTATTTCCAGGAACGCCCCACCCCGTTCTGCCGACGATCCGAGCTAGCTCCCGCCGTAAATTATCCCGCAGTAAAATTAACGCTTTTTAATTTTCTATGAAGCCGTTCGTTGTCTTCACATTGCGCAAGAATCGAGTTTTACATTTCATCGCTTTAATTTTTTCCAGAGTACCCATGTATTTAATTTTACCATTACCGCTGAATCTAGGGATACATATTGTTCAAGTCTTATCCATTCGCTTCATTATCAGATATCCTACCCGCTATTTTATTTTATTTTAGTTTCCATTTATCATGTTGCAATCCTCAGGTCGAACAATGGAGCTATCTGACTAGTAAAGAAATTTTGTGCTGCCGTAACTCCGGTTATTTCGTTCATTTATCAATTATCATTTATTCATCCGAGTTGTTTGTCAAGGTAATGTCAGCTAAATAAAAATGGTGAGGTTTATCGATATTTTTCTCTACAATTCATAAGTGCCTCTGGGCGTGCTCCTAATTTCCTGCTGACTTGACTGATCATCAGCATCTCGATTTTGAAAGCTAAGAAATGCGATATGTTATTGAGGGCTTTCACGTAATTTAAATGTGATTTCAAAATGACCCAGGCTACCATTTTCATGGGCTATAATAGCTAGTTCACAGTTATTTTTTGGTGTCGTTTTGATAGTAATCACACACAAATCTGTAGTCAAACTAAATTTTTGGAAGATAAGGTATTTAAGGAGTATCCGTATTCCGTTTTCAGGAAACTCCTCTCCTGGCAGAAGAAATGGTTTTGATCATAACTCTTTTCCTTATACCTATCATTTCTTAATTTCATCTCATTTAAATTACCAGTTTTGAAATTGCCTGTGTATTTTGGCGGGAAAATTGGAGATTCGTTTTAACAAAATGAGGAAATATGAAAGGCATAAAGTTGTTCGAAGAAGAGAATGGGGGGGGGGGAGATCTGCAGCAGACATATCTAAATAGCTGGCTCTTCATAATAATCATCATCCTATTTTTCTCACTATTTGAGACAAATTGGGGATACTATTGTAAATTATTGAACATTAAAAATCACAAAAGTACGCCGTTGATATATTTTTCCTCTTCATTTTGCGCCTTTTCTCTTGACTGTAATCCTGGGCTACAAAAAATTTAAACCTGCTAAGCACAAAAATATTAAATGTTTAATTAATGCTCCACGAATTACATCCTCTGCAATTTTAAGGCGTTGTTCTTCAAATGAATTTTGAAAAAAATATTTTATTTACGCCGTTAAATTTTTGGATGGTGATGCTGCCATTATATAATGCTAACATTTGAAGAAAGATAGAGGCAGCGTGGCCTATTTTGGAATTTCTTTAACTTTTCTCTAATTGTTCCGAATGATAATGCTTTAAAGCATATATTTCAATATTTATTTGTCATTTATCAGTCCCTAATGTACCTATTTAAGGTTTTACTTCTTAAGTTATGTTGCTGTTAGCTTTTTCCTCTGAAGGAAATAGCAATTTATGAAAGTATCTTCTCTAAAGCACAACGAGATAAATGATACGCTGATCATGCCGAAAGAACTTAGAAGTTTGTGTCCTTTGAATGAAATTAGTTCACTATCATGAATCGGAGACCATGTAGTACTTGGGAATAAATTTCAAAGCCGATTTAAACGAAGGAATTACGTCAGAGCCCAGTAATGGGCCATTTTTTTCCTTAGCAGATGAGGAAAGTATTCAGACGTTGTATTTGCCAGGGGGTTTATAGGAAGAAGAATAATAGGGGATAATCCCTGGGATAGAATTGTTTCATTTTAAAACTTACTTCTTTGCAACTGTTGAGATATTTGTTTGACTAAAGTAAGTCTCTGCGAAGAGGAATCATTTTTACCAGCGAAATTCCGTTTTCCTCTAGGATTATTTTGAAAAATTCGTAAGGTCGTAAACTTTCCGTGTGAGATAGGGAAAAATTTAGACGAGTGAATTGTATCAGTAGCTTGAGTATATAGGATTTTATACCAACATTTTTTCACTTAAATATGCGGCAAACTGGTAGAAAAATGGTGGGAGAAAGAGTTTTGGTGGAGAATCGTTTGATATATCTAATCCAGTTTTATTCATGACGTCTGACATTATTGTTTCCACCCTTGTGTACCCACCGCAAAATAAACTATACTCCTCCAGTGAAAATAATAGAGGCCGTAGTGCGCCCATATATTGGTTAGGCTAAAGGATTTGAAAAAAATTCAAAACCCAAACTCGATTCAAGGCACGTAATCCAATTTTTCAATTTCTGCTATTAGTGAAACTGAAATTGCTGTAACACATGATAGAGGTGGATTGTGAAGCCAAAAAATGTTGGTATATTAAGACAAAAAAATCATTCTTTTGGATATGAATTGCAGCACTGCTGTTCCTCTTTTTTCCTTCAAGCTGGTAGTAATCCACTTTGGCCCTAAGCGATTTTTATAGTAATGATTCCTGGTAAAACTCCACTCGGAGCAAATTTTTGCCATTTCGTTTCACTAAAGCCATGATACTGCGTTCCAATCGTCTCCATTTTTACTGAGGTGGTATTGCTAGGAGATTTCGTCTCTAAAACCGAGGATAAAATGTTGAAAATGAGACTCGCGTGCGGAGAACACGGGTTTTGCGAGAAGAGTGACTTTTCTTACGCCGATGGAACACGGAAGATAAACCTTAGATGCTCTCGAGGGGAGTAAAGGTGGGAAAATATCGAGAAATCGATCTCGTCGTCTTTCGCGAGTCACGGGAAATAGTTTGCAAGCCGCCGCCCGGTAAAAGTGGAATAGCGGAATGGTGATGATTGGAATTTGTGGTGGCTGGCAGAGGAGGGTGGAGAGACCCCCCGCCCCCCCGGGCCACATTGGCGGGGGAGAGGGGGTTGGGTGGGAGGTTTAAAAGTTAGGAAACGGAGAAGAGTGGGGAACAAGTGGAGGAGGTAGGACATCATCGGTGAGGTTTTTGAGTAAACCTCAAAAGAGAAGTTCTCCGAGAGTAGTGGAACCTTGTTCTCTTCCTCCTTCCCTCCCGTGTAACACTTGGGAAACGATTCGAATGAGCGAGAAGGAAAAGGAGGGATGAGCCCAAAGAGAGAAAGAGAGAGAGATAGGAGGTGATGGGAGGCGAGGTGAAGATGGGCAAATCGTATTCACGCCCTGCCGAGCGAAATTTTAATTACTTTTGTGGATTACCATGGTAGAAGAGGATTGCTCGAGGAGAACAGGTCCTCTGTGGGTGATGAGGCGAACTGAATTACTTCCGAGCTTGAATTATTTATGACTTCAACGCCCTCCACAGACCCACGCTCCTCCGTCTACCTTTCTTTCCTTGCTCACCTTACCTCACTCTCAAAGTTGTATGCTCTTCTGTGAATTACGGCTTTTGATGTCCAGTTTTATGAATTTGCCAAATGTATGTACACACCATGTGTTTCATATTTTAGCATATCACCTAGCTTTTCTTTTTATATATTTCATGGGTTATGAGATTACTTGCCATTCATTTTAACCATTAAAACAATGTATAAAATAGTTTACATATTTAATATAGAGACGTTAAATTAATGAAAATCATATTTTCCAGGTTTACAATTTTTTCTCTTGACCAAGACTCAGCTGCAAGATTGAATAATTTACTTAGTAAATTATTAAGTATTATTGCCATTGTACTAGTATCGTGAACTCTGTTATCTAAATATATGCGCATTGTTATGACGTTTCTATAGGTTTTACCATGAATATACATTATTGATTATTGACTCGTCGCCAAAAACTGTTGTCTGGAATTACGTAAACAAACAACTTTTTGAATTGTGGCGCCGCATAGTAGTGAAAGACGGCAGTTCAAATGTAATTACAGTCGACAGATTGTAAATAAATACGTCTTACCGGTTTCACTTACCAGTAGTCATAATGCAGTGAATAAAAATGTAGTACCATACGCGGAATGTAATCCCACACTTTCTAACGTTAACAAAAATTAACAACGGCCATTTACGATTCAACCGAAAAAACTTTTTTCTAACTAGCGCCAAGGACTGGGTGAACTTAATGTGGAAATTTAGGCAACACGTAGCCTAGGCAACAATTCCAAACATTTAAATCTATTATGTATATTCATGGGTTTTACGAGAGGTTTCAAAAATCTAATTTCCTCTCCAGAGAGCAAAAATATCAATCACTTTTTAAATATCCGAAATACTTTCATTCGTCCCATCCGTTTGCAACTACGTGGACTTCCCGTTTGCATCGCTCACACGTCCTTGCTTATCTCCCCCAGTCCCTTCGTCTTTAGTTTCAGCTCTTCTACCTTTCTAAAACTCCTGACACATTCCTGGGAACTTCTTGACGAAGGATGCCTCAGTTAAAACCCCTCTAATTCTCCTCTATGAAAGGTCTGAGTTGCTGAACCACTATGGAAGGTGCTAGCTTATTACTTTAAGGATCGGATTTTGAATCAATTATGCCAAATCAGAGCCCATTTGCAAGTAACAGGACAGTGACAAACGAACAGTTTTGATGCCATTTATTTCCTCTCTACATCTTTTGAACGGTGGAAGAAAGAAATTACTTTTGGTAGTTTCTGATTTTGGGAGCACTACCTGTAACTGCCGCTTGATAAATTCCAAAGTACAAAATTTCGAGACCTGGATTCGTTTAGGAGTAATGTTGTAATTGTTGTTGTAAATTTAGGCACAGGAAGCCGTTTACTGGTTTATTTTCTTTTTTATTTTACCCGTCGTTGCGGCTGGTGCATTCCTAAACGTTTCTACCTGCAACAAATATTTCCTCAATTTTTATTATTTTCTGTAAATCATTTCGGGGCAAGGTTTAGTTTAGTGGCTTTCCTCCCTGTTAGTCTGATTTCCAACCCCGGCCACGCTTGATATTAATTATTGAATACAGATCCCTAATTGGATGATCTGAGTGGTGTCCTTCTATTGTGGCACCATCAGGTAGACCCTTATATTGTTCCCTCGATACTTTTCGTCAAGAGTTGTGTGGTACAATGTCATCGAAAGCCGGGTTTCCGTTACCGTTTATCTGTTTCCCAGACTAATAGCCAAATTACCTCTTACTAGCCTTTTCTAGCAATAACCACAATGACTTTTCCAAATGAATTTTTAATTGTAGTGTTAATATTTTATTCGCGACTCATAAATCGAGTTCCAATTCGCAGAAGTCCTCTTAACTTTTCCGTTCGGCTAAAAGAGATTCGATAGGGGTCGTTCATTTGCCGTCCTAAGATTTTTCTGCCTGAAGTTATTCATGCGTTCCTATCCAATGCTAATTCTCTTACTCTCTGGTAGTTCTTCTTATGTACTTTTTCTGTTATTTGATCTTTCTAACTTTCTCTTAGACTTCCTTTTGGAACTTTACCCTGTATTTTTCTTCCAGTTTCATTCTTCACGAACACATTTTACCCCATAGTGTGCCCAATGCATTTGCTTTTTCATTTTTGTATTGTAATACACTTACTATTTCCTCCTATCATTTTTCTGTAAATTTATTCTTTTCCAATTTTACCGTCCCTTTAATCTTCAGTATCCTGCTACACCAGGTTTTAAATGTCTTTACTATTTTCTGGCCTGTTTTTCCAATTTATCATGATTCCGATTCGTAGAGTGCCTCGCTTTGCAGTAATGTTTAACGTCCTACTTTCTCGTTCATAGTCCTATCTTTTACGAACACAGTTGTACCCTTTTCATCATGAAAGATTTCTTAGCTTGATCAACTCTACGCTTGATGTCTATCGTGCTCTTTCCTTGTGACTATTTCCGTGGTATGCGAAGGAATTTGCATGCTCCAATATATTTCCTCCATCTGTGACTTCTCTCGGTAGGAATTCTTGGTGGATAAAAATGCTATATTTCTTTTGGGGCATGAAGTATTCGCAGATGAAGAAAAGAAACCAGTATTTACCATTTGATTGATCTACTCGAAATGTTCCCTCCTTTGCCCTGCGTGGAAGCACATCCGCGCTCTTTTTGGACCACCAGTCACTCGCTCAACCGCTATCCCTCTCACCTCCTTTTCAAATTTCCTTTCGAATTCTTTCGTGGGCGTAATGTTTGAATTTGATTGCGAAGTATCTCCGTTCCAGAACTGATTTCTATGTACTCAAGGATTCTAATGTGCGTTACGTGAGGAAATTGGAATGAGGGAAATTCAAGGGGGCATATGGGTCTTAAATTATGTATTCTGCGGTGTGTGGACGAAGAGGGACGAGAAATGAATTTTTCCAATCGTCGTGTCGGCGATCGGCAAAATTCATTCCTCGCCCCTCTGCTCGACGATCGTGCTTGCTCAACACGCGTGTCCATGGAGACAATCATCGGGCAATTGATGGAGTGATTTACATGTTAAAGAGAATTCTTTTCAATTTCATTGCGTACTGTATCAATAGGATTTTGCCTGTGTTACTTTTAATCAAACCTTAAATTTAATTTTTGGTGTTTCTGCTGCTGTAACATATACGACATCGAAAACCAATCTTTCCCTAATAATATAGTCCTTTAATCTTGTGGAGGCAATAATGCTGTCTTGTTCATAAAGAATAAATGTTAGTTTACCATTTGTGTATAACCATCTCTTAATTTACATTTTCTTCTTTAATTTTAGTTAAAAATAGAAAAAAACTATTTTAGAATTATTTAACTTACAGAATTTCACGTTTAATTTTGATAAATTTATTGATAGGTGTTTATTCAGAGAGTTAAAATGCAGGTTATATTTATTTGTTTACCTTATAATTTCTACCAATTTTAAGTGATACGTTTTACAATTAGAAAATTATGTTCATGTATGTAGGGGCGTGAATAAGCTTTAGCATTTCATTAATGCGTTATTATGAGAATTTTTCAGCTGTAATTTATGTGTGTAATTTTTAAAAATAAAGAGCTCAAAAGCAGTCATTTCTTCTCAAGACCTGACTAAGAGTTATCGAATTTTACTTTTTATCTATTTCCTATTCATCAGTTAAAGATGCTCAACAATAAGATGTCATATTTTGTGCTCATGTTAGAGACCAAGTGAAATCCCTTAGTGCGATAATACGAATTTATGACCATATTTCCTCGTGAATTTCTTCCGGAAGATATTCGAGTATTATTGGTGAAAATATATGAGGAAGTAAAGTAAGTAGGTAGATAAAAAGTCTCTTGAGAGGTCACATTCGTTGTGAAAACACTGAGAGTATTGAAATTTAATCCACGTGTTTTTCCATTCCCTGAGCGGATAAGCCTTTAGAACAAAACAAACGACTGCGCGACAAGAGAAGAATCCGAATCAAAGTAATGCATTTCTACGCGACCCCTGGAGTACGACTTAAGCCACTCCTTCGCCTTTTACTCCCCGCCAACATAAGGAAACCTCAAGCACCACACTTAAGGGAGTAAAGAAGCTTCATTATTCGCCGCAATGTTTGTCTCCAACATTTCGGAGCACGTCGAGGAAACCCCGGTCTTCGAGAAAGCCTCAGCCACTCCTCTCCCTCTCAAAACTCCCCTAGTGAACGGTTGAGCGTTCTTTCGGCTACATCGGAGGTTGAATAAGGAGAAGGATGGATAGAAAAATTCAGGAGTGGTGCGAGAAGCCACTGTTTCGCTTTTCAGGCCAGCTAACATTTGACTGAGAAAATAAATCAAGAACTGAACTCAAGAACTTTACTTTGAGCACGTTCGCCAAGATCCGTTTGCAGTTGACGTACCTAAAGTTATAAATTTAGGCGGTTGAACTTAGGCATGTGACTCAGGTGCTGCTCAATTGGATTACAAAAATATAGCTCAAAAAGTTAAATTACAATGGTAAAGCTTTTTACCATGGTAAAGCTAAATATTAGGTGGTGCCCGTACATATTAAACATTATAATCAATCTTACAAATTCAACAGATCCAGGCATTGTACAGGGGAAATTCATCTTAATAAGGGCAAAAATCGTACTTTTCCATACGCTTCAATTATAAGTATTACGCGTTTTGACTCACGGAGACGTCTTCAGGTACAAGACAGGTCAGGTCATGGTTATTAGATCGTGTACCTGATCATGACTCCGTGAATCAAAATGCGTAGAATTATAAAACAAAGTCTGTGGAAAAGTGCGAATGTTGTTCATATTATAACCTAACTTATCTTGACCAAAATCCTCAAACACCTCTTTTCAATTGGGTTGGATATTTGGGGAGAATACCGACATCTAAGGTAATTTGCACCATCGGGGATAGTTAAGGGAGGAAGGGTGGAGAGAAACCCGGCGTCGGCATAAATTCTTCTTCACTCTTAACGAAAGGCTCCAAGTGCACCAGTTTAATGTCACATCCGACAGACGGAGTACTGCACTTGAAGTGCCCTCCACGAGACATTCAGGGATTTGAACCTCCTCTGCTAGGATTTGAATCCTGGCCATCCGCATGGTTCGTCAGTATCCTAGCCACCATACCAACCCGATCCCAGTATTTTCTCAAACCAACCATTAGGAACATTTATCTTCTTCATTTAGTTGACTAATGGACCGCTTGCACTAGGTAAATGAAGCTTGTTCAATTATAATTTTTTTCAATAAAATCTCCCTATTTGGCGGCTCGTAGTGTATTAATTTGATGGGTAAGAGTTAAACAAGAGCCATCATATTGTTATTTACTTATTTTTATTTTCTTTTTATTTATTAAATTATTTTTAACTTGGCAGTTATGCATAAATTACCCTTTTATTATTATTATTATTTAGTGTGTATTCGTATTTCATGCATTGTTGTATGTTGGTGTAACATTAGCGTAATTTGTCTGTTGGTTTTCGCAGGTTTTTCACACTCCCCTACATGTGTGGGTGTTTTCCTGCAGTGGGTTTTTTCACCAATGATATCACCTCCTTCTTTCTTTACGTTTTTTCCACAAAAGTGTACATCTTTCTTCACCCTTATTTTATCTATTTATCTGACGAGGGGTTTGATGGAAGAAGGGACTGCCTTAGTCTCAATTTCGCCCCAACAGAGACGCATTATTATTATTATTATCTTTTACGTTAAGTTGTCAAGGAGCTTTGCGAACGCTATCTGTCCGTCTCATATTCTAAATTTCAACCATCTAAAGTTATGTTCCAAAGTTTTATTCTTCTGTTCTATGTGAATCAGCCTTGTATTCTCTCCCACTTCCTTTGACCTTCCCTCCGCGCCCCCATGCCCTCAAGAGCCCCTCCCCCTAATCCATTTCCTTCTCCTCCTCCTCAAAAACTTTCCTCCCTCCACGGTTTTCCTCCGCCCCCACCACCTCGACCGCCGCCGCCGCGTCTTTTACCTCCTCACAAATCGCCCGCCGCGTGGCTATCAAGATTCTCGCACATAGGGCAGAGGCAGTGAATATACGCCCGCTTTTAAATATTTAAGGTCCCCTCCTCTTTCACCCACAGACCCTCCAACCAACCCTCCGCTCTTTCACAACCCCCCCCCCCCACCGACCCTCCCTTCCGTCCTGTGCTCCACTGCTCTCATCCCCGCGTCTCGAAACTCCGCCAAGCTCAAGGTTTCTCGCCCTCTATCTCGCTCTCTCTTCAAAAAGCCTAGAGTAGCCGCGTAACCCTCAGCATTCATTACCCTATCTCAACTCTCTCTTACTCTTCTCACTATCGTGGCACTAAGGCAGGCATTGTTAACAATTTCGTTCAGTTTATCGGGTGCTTACACCCTCCATGGATGGAATTATGAATCATTAGCATGAAAAAAAAATGCTGCTACTATATTAGTTTTTTAAATGTGCTAATTTAGCATTTTTCCAGAAAAAATGCAATTTATTTAATAATAACATTTATATTGAAATGTGGCGAATTTGTATTACATATATTTATTTTAAAATAATACCTTTCATAATAATATTGACACAAGGTATTTTTAAACATTACCTTCATAACGCACATTTTTAATACTCTCTCAATTTTTCTTCGTATGACAGCTGAAACTATTTATTTCAGAGCTCCAACAGGCGCGCCATAGTCAGAGAATAGCGTCACACATTCATCTGCTCAAATTGTTTGACAAACCACCGAAAGAGACGCAACTTTTCGCACATTTAAGTCAAAGCGTTACAATTCAGTTTACCGCAGCAACTAAATGGCTCTTAGAAAGCAGATATTTCAATGATTTAGAAACGTAACAAAGTTGACTCACCCGTTCATAGAGGCTTAAAATGGTGGATGTGACACCACATTATCAGTGATTGAAATTTTGTTTGTTGTTTTACAGTCATTAAAAATGTGTCAAGAATATGCATATTTCTCTCTTACATAAGCATTACGGTTTCACTAGTACCGGATTGTGTACGCTGTAACCCAGGGGTGGCCAACCCGCGGCCCACCTTGAACATTTTTTCGGCCCGCGAGATTCATCACACTTTAATACAATAGCTTTAACACATTAATAATAACTCATTATATTTCAATTTTTCACTCCAAAATAATGTCTATAGTGGGTCTAAATCTAATATGGGGATATATAATGTTATATGCGGCCCGCGGAGTTATGATGCATTTCCAAAGTGGCCCGCAAGATCATTTTGGTTGGCCACCCCTGTTCTAACCGAATGATCGAATTCATCAATGGTTAGTAAACAAGATAGAGACTAAACTACAACTTTTTTTAAAAGGAAAAATTCTATCCATTGAAAAAATGCAAGCAAAATAAATACACTTGTAGAAAACTGACCCGACCCTCTGCAGAAAGAAATAAGTACTGGCTGTAAAAAATTTAGAACTTGATGTAATTTCTTTGTTTCTACATTGAATGGAGACCAAAATTTACATCTGTTGGCTCCGTAATGCTCCCTACTGTAATTTAAATCCCTTGATTTAGATTCTAAGACTAGTCTTATTTGTACTTTGAATCATCGTGCACCATTAATGAAATCTAGTCCGTGGACACTGCATTTCCTGTCATCCTATATTCTCTCTTGTTTTGGACTGCATACTTCTAAATGAAATAGTTTACGCTTAGCTATTATTTATAACATTTCATTTGGATACCTACTTTTTAGCCACTGATGGCTTAAGTTTACAGAAGCAAACAATGAGGAATACCGGGTTTTTAGCATTCGTCAGCTTTGTACGCTTCACCAACGCTGCCAACAAAAAAATTGACGTCGCAAGCTCTGGGACCTCCGCCAATGACTGTCGCTCAACACACCACTGTGCCAAAACCTCGAGCTTTTGAAAAACTTATAACCGTATGATTATAAAGTCGTTTTGTATGGAAATTGGCATACAGAGAAGGGTATTTAGGATTCGAAATCCGCCTTTGGTTTTTCCAATATATTTTTCCTTCGTTGTTAATGTCTGGCAAACTCCCAGATTAACCTTCCTCCGGGGAGTACGCTATTCTCGTGTGTTGAGGAAACTAGGGGCATATAAGGGATTAATCCTCACCCTTTGGCCAAATTTTCTTTGTATGCTTGTGATTGGTGACCGAGAGTAATGTTTTACGGTTGTGAATTAAACTCATCGGTTCTACATATGTGATTAATTGAAATACCCAAGTTCCAAAATCATCAAATCGTTCGCCGTTTTTTTGCGATGGATTTTTTGGCTTCACCCATGTCTCGCTGTATGATCTCTCATGTAACATTCGCATCTCCGCCTCTTCTTTTCTACGGTACGAAATGCTTAAAAACGAGTGATTCGGGGATTTAGATCGTGAGATGACTAGAGTGCTAGTTCCCAATTCGTAGGCTCTGGGTAAATTTCTTCTTCAATCGGAGCTTCCCATAGGATTTCCTTCCTAGGAGAAACACTGGATGGTATGTGATCCCCTAAGCACCCGTCGTCACTTATAGATCAATTTTGACGCTGGTTTTCGCAATTTTGGCGCAAAGAACCTCAGCTGTTGAGTTTTCTGTCTAATCGGCAGTGAGCAATGTCTAATGTACTCTTACATTGTCCGTCCTCCAGCTTTGATTCCCTTTTCAACCGATTTTATTTAGAAAATATGTAATTAAAGAGCTTAATTCCTAAAAAATAAATTTAGAATAAAGGATGTGCCGAATTTGAAAATCGCTACCTGATATTCCGTATTACATTATTGACCATGGTCTTCAAGTATGCATTTGGCTACGAGTCTATCCCATCGGCAGACATCCAGGGTCTATTTATGTGAAAATCGTATTATTTAGTGTATATAAAAGAAAAGCTATTTAAACCCCTGTAAATGCTCCTAATTTTCTCAGGTTTTCATTAAGTAATTGGGTAACCTTCTCCCAAGCCATCCATCTTCCAAGTAGCGTTCCCCCTTCCGTCACTAGTATTAAACAGCATGGAAGTTAAAAAGTCGTATTGCTTAAGTCAGAAAAATAGAAAAAAGGGCATTTCAACCATTTAGAACGTTATCAGTCCGCCCATATCTCTTTTTCGTCCGTGGGTAATTCCTGGCATACTCCCAAACCATCCTTCCTCCAACTAGTAGTCCCCCCTCTTGAACTAAAGCGGTGGAATTCATCGAAGCCCTCCCTCCATAGTACGGCACGGGTCTTTCATCCTTCCCCCTTAACATCCTCCTCTCACCCCTCTGGTCGGTTCAGTCTACTACCCTTTCCTCTCCTACTTCCCTCCTCTCTCTCTGTCTCTCTCTAGCCCCCTGCGTTCCCATTCCACGCGCGGCCCACACCCTATCCCTGCTATCTCAGTCGTCCCGTGAAAAGGGTTGAAGGCTGAATTGTTAAAAAGAAATTTCGGGAGCGGTGGGCTTGGTGGAACCGGGTGGGGAAAGGTGGTGGTTGGTGGGGCGGGGTGGTTTTTTTACAGGGGAGGGACGACCGGGAGTAAACTAAGGGGTGAGATTGCCTTATGAATTACGGAGATACTTGGGCTTTTCTTCGCAGGCAACGCTCACACACACATACACATACACACACTCGTACAAGCGCTCTCGCACACACAGACATGTGTATGTATACTCATGCAAGAGCCAAAGGGGCACACACCCACTGTTGCCTTAACCTTTAACCCTTCTCCCCTCCCTGTATCCCTCCCCTTTTGCCCCGTCATCCCATACTCGCGATAAAAGTTTGATGGCTTTTTAGAGACGGAGGAGGGAGTTGGAGGGGAAAGGGGACCCACCAAAGACCCCAAGACGGTTTTTTTTTTAATTTTTGGAGGCAGTCAACCGCCCTGGGTATTTTTTTCTTGGCCCGCATTCCCTCATCTTTCTCTCTCTTTCATTTTTTCCATCTCTTCCTCCTAGTGAATTTTTCTCCTCCCTTAACCACGTCATTTCGTATTCCGTCTCTTCTCCCTAAGTACGGTCATCGTCTTCACTCATATTACTTAACTCCTCTTCGCGCCAACCTCCGACGTGGCATGACAGGCTCGTGCAAGTGCGAGTACGGACCCTTTTGTCTGGGTTATTACTTGATATTATGACTTCATTCTCCAGTCTTTACTTTGTTTTTGCTGAGTGTTTAATCTCCGAAGGAATAATTTATTTTCTTGTCGAGAAGTAACACTTGAGAGCAGGAGTGGTACTTGTTTGGAGAGTCCGATATTATATGAGAGCGTTCTATTTTCCTTATCCGAAATATATGGTCTTCAGCGAGAAGTTGACTTTTTATATTCATGCTTCTCATGAATTCAAAATTCCCCAATACCTCATGCCAATGACAATATTAAACTTACTTAGTTGGTTAATGGTTGTTTTGCCGCGGTCAATTAAAATTAATTCATAGCTATATCTTATTAAAGTTCATCCATTTCATTAATAATACGAGTCCATTCATCCAATCATATTATGACATTCATTCTAGATGTTGCTCTCAATAATACTTTCCCGCTCGCACATCAAGTTAAAGGAATCGAAATTTTTGCTCTTTACCAACGAGCTTCTTTGATTATATTTACTCTAACTAAACCGCATGCTTTGAAGAACAAAAGGTCTTTCTCAACGGGTGACTTAATGAAAAAGCTATTGCTGGTGAACTGCCACTTTTTGTGCAACGCCATTATGGCAAAAAAAGGATCTTTTATACAGATAATTATTAATTGCCGGTATAGTGTACTTTCATTCTATGGTTACAGTTTTATTACTACCTTCAGTCTGCCTTTCTTCTTTCTTATTTTTTCTCCGCGTCTTTCTTTTCCAACTCGGGGACTCTAAGCTAGTGTTTTATAAGTCGGCAAAAGCATACTTCAGCTCCAAAAAGTTTGCACAAGTAATAGAGTTTCCCTATTTGAGGAAAAGGAGAACGTATACAATTCATTTTTTCGTTACCCAGTTACCTTACTTATCCCAAGTTTTATTATCAAATTTAATGGGCGGATAGTTTTCAACTTTGTTAGCATATATTGACCTTATCTTCTGACACAATTTTGCAATCAAAATCAATTAAATCTAAGATATTTATAATTTTTATAGGTAAAAAGTCATATACTGCCTCTCATAGTTTCAGAAAGTTGATGCATAAAAAAATCGCATTATTATGCACCGTGATTAATAAAGTCCCATTTCTACAAATTTTAGTCAGTTAATTTTAGTCTTGAAAATTTCTTCCTGCAGAAGGTCGTTTCTCGACTGAACTTGGACCAAAAGGCAACTAGGAGAAAAGAAAAAAAGTTAAAAGGCAGGAGTTTATTGAATCTACTAGGCTTAGGTTCACCCTTAGCTTAGCATTTGCTTTAACAATTTTCACACTTTTCGTCTTCATTTTGAGTTTATCCTACCAGTTTCTCCTTGAGAAAATTAAGATTCTGGGGAGGAGGAGAGAAGGAACAAATCCGCATCTATCCTCACGAATCGCAATACCGCATTTCCCCTCACAATTTTACACACAAGCAGCCCTTCCCTAGCGAGCGAATTATGAATTCTCCGCATTCTTTATCCCCAATTTCCTGACTGCGCCTTCACGCCCATCTCTTCGTAATGCTTCCACGCGTCGTAATCCCTCGATCTTATTTCCTACCTTCAACCTTCCCTTTGCCCCTTTCTTTGCCTCATCCTCTTTTTTTATAATTAATCCAGTCCTCGTATCTCTATCTCACTCACACTCAACTCTCTCGCACCAGAGCTCTTCCTGCCAGCCTTCCCTTTGTCACACTCTTTTATCTCGCTGGTCCATTTATCTCATTCTTCCAGAGCCAAAGATGAATGTCATTTTTTTAATCTTGGCTTCGTGTGCTCTCTTTTGTTTTCCCGGGTACGGTTTTTACATTTGGTTTCATACCATAAATTAAGCCCATTTCATTAAGCCCGTCCTCATCCTTTTATCCCTCGTTCCTTCACGCTTATTACATCACGGATTCATCACCGTTCAGTAAATTTTTTGAAAGATGCACCTCAGCATATTAATACTACCTGGAGAAAAACTTTGCCTTGTTAAAATTTACGTTATAATTATATTATTAATTATGCACTTCTTATATATTTGCCGAATTCGTTCTTTTACATGAAATATGGTAAAGTGTGGTATGTCTCACCACTGTAGTCGATTACGATTGAGTGGACTTTTACAATTTCATCGAATTATATCGCCCCCCCTCAAAGACTGTCCACCCAGACTTTTTCCCTTCCTGTGCAAAAATTATTTGTGGCAAAGTTTTAATAAATGAATGATAAGACATTTAGGGCTACTGGCTCACTGCAGCCTCATTCAGAGAATTGAGGGTTTTAGTAAGTTGTTTTCTAGTGGTGGTGCCTTTTCTGCATTCATCTTTCCGGAATTTTAAATTCATGCATTAATTTGTTTTAATATTAACCACAAGGAAATAAATTTTTATAATTTTATTTTAATGACAATGTGGTGAAGAATAATTAAATAAATATATCGAGAAGTGATTCTTGCCTATAATAATTTCACTTCTTCTCTCGTCCAGATAACGGTATGTGAAAGAGCAGAAAAATACGTTCGATGTTTTTCTTATTTTAATTTCTATGTGTCCTAACTTCACCTTTTACAGGGATGCCCTATTTCTTTCCGAAGACTTCCACGAAAAGGATCTCTCACAAACTTTAGCTAGGCTAAAAACTCCTGCTTTATTTTCTAAATTTACTGCTTCCTTTTTGAATTGGAAGTTTGTTTCCTGCTTTAGGTTTCGTCCTGGATTAATAGGTTTTAACGGCTAAGGCATGACTCTCCTACTTAGCACTAAATCCTAAGGACAGAAACTCGACCGCATTATTTGAAAGCAAAATAGTATTCTGGCAATGATGGAAAAAGTTACCCAAGCCTAGGAATTAAACCTAACGGCAAAATAGCTATCTAGCATTGTTATGCGGAACAATGAGCTAGATTTTGAAAAGACTAATTGTTCCTTTTTTACTTTAGAATTTGAATTCCTCTCCGTTCGTCCTTTAACTGCGATATTACTTTTTATAATCTCTTTCAAGCATTCGATGTAGCTAAGAGATTTTTTTTACTCCGAGGCTATTAGTCAACAATTTTAGCGCAGTATTTTTTGTAGCAAACAATTCCGTGGTAATTATTTAGCTATTGACTAAATATTTATAACTAGTTATATTTTTCATTGATATATTATTTTTTATTACTTATAAGCATGAGTTATAATGATGATTTAGTAAAGTATTATAAATATAACTATAGATGTGTAAAATTTGTACTTCAAACAAATTTTATCCCTCACCTAATACTCAATGATTTAAGGAAAGTGATGCTCTTTTCCATTCTAAATTTGCTTTTGGTCATTTACTATAAATGAGAGACTTGATGTAAAACGTTTTCAACTCTTTTCCCTAGGCTTTTTGATGTTATTTTAGGAATTAATTACAGTAAGTACTCGGAATGCGTCGTTTTGATTCACGTCTGAATCGGTGTTACATCCATGCTTACAAAGGTTGTCGAAAAATGTTTCCCTGCTTAATGCTAATAAAATGTATGTGCAAATGTTTCCATTTTTTGATAGCTGAGGCAAAATCATCTTATCTGAAATAGCTTTTTTTTCCTGGATAAAGGCAGAAAACGAATTTTGAAATTAACGGCTTGATTTATCGCGGGATTAAAGTGGTCACGAATATCTGGATCCGTTTTACTTTTTTTCGACTTACGCCGATCTCCTTCCACACGCATCTCCGATGAAAATCGAGGACTTACTCTATTTAGAATCACCCAACAGCAACCTTTTAATTAAATAGCGACTGACAATACAAGTGTGATAGATACTTATATATATATTTTATTATCAAGATTATGTTAAAGTTGTGAGCGGGACTAACAATGATTCTGGAATTGGGAGAAACTGTTCGTCCATATTGTTAACGCCACCGGCGAGTATTTGTTGTCTTTTTGACTGTTAACTATGTAACTCTCAGCAACCAGACCGTCTTTTCTCAAAGACAACTTTTGATTAGTATCACTAATTGCCTAGGTTTTCTAAGCAAATTACAGCTCTTATCCACAATAACATTTGTTGCCTCGTTGTATTAACATTAGTTAAGTTACAAAATCTTCCGTATTTCAATAGATAGAGATGTGATTTTTGCTTCATTGAATTTAGAAATAAATTTACTAAAAGTTTTATACCTACACATTTTTTAATTGCTGAAATTAAGAGCGCTATCGTACATTATTTGTTTTTTAGGAATTCAATTTTGACAAATATTTGAGAGCCATCTTGAAAATAAGATACCGTTAGCATTGATGATAGCAGAACAAGAACAATGCGTATCTTATGCACCACTGTGAAAAGTTTCAAATCTTCTCATTTGATTCTAGTTATTGAAATTCGGTGTTTTCGTTATGATCGCAGAATACTGCTGAACAAATGTTTGCGTTGCCATAGCTCGGTAACTAAGGAGTAACGACCCCATGTTCCTATGATAAAAAATGCTTAGAATCACCTCCCCTTCCTCCTCCATAAGTTTCAAACTTTCCTCCTGAAACACCCTGTGTATATATACACGTGTTTAAATATGTGGAAGATTAGTTGTACCTGATGATGACTGATATTCAGTCGAAACACGTGTGGTGCGAGTTGAAAATAAAGTAAACAGTGCGATATCCTTTGTGTGTTATTTTCATGTTTATGTTCAGGGGCTTAACGAAATCACTCCTGACCGCGTTCAATTTAAGGGAAAATTCGGCAGCTCCCTGAAATATTCGTATTCAAGTATATTCAAAACGTGATTCCGTTTCCATTGCCTTTTTATTTTCATCCGCGATCCTCTTGCCCACCTCCAAAATCCCTCCGCCCGTATGTCGTCAATCCCTTTCGCCTTGCTCTGTTTTAGTACCCACCAGTCTAATTCCAGAAGGGCACGCGATTCCTTCTCCTCGCCCTTTCCGCATTCCCCACACGGATGACCTTTTCCATTTGCACCGGCCCTTCACATTTCCTGTCCGACCTCTCTCTCCACTCGCCGCCGTCCTTTCCTCCGTAACCCCACCGTCCATGCCCGTCCTAACGCACCCCCTCCTCAACCCCTCGACGGCCCTCATCGTATCCTCAGACTGACCCACACAGTCCGGCCCGCCTCCATTCGTGGCGCCCCTTCTTCCATTGGAATCCAAACTTACTTTCCGTCCATCCGTCCGCTTCCCCACCCTCCCCCAATGCCTCCTGCTCTGTGTGACCGGATCCCAATTTTCTCTCTCGCCAAATGGGGACTCTTATCTAAAGCCACAGGATTTCCAACCGTCTCTCCCCATCCCCCTTCGCTCCTTCCTCTCCGTTCCCCTCTTCCCTTTCTTTCGCTCTAATCCTCATCCATGGTAGGAATTTCATATAACCCTGATTTCTGGACCCAAGGGCAGTAAAAAAAACTTTCACCGATGATGTCGTACATAGTGAACGTGCAGAGTTCAAATCAGTTGACATATAATACTTTTCATTAACTTTTTTAAGAAAATAAAGCATAAGAGAATCATCATCGATGTAAGATGGTCCGTATTCGGATAAGAAACAATTTAACACACTCAAACGGTTTAAATTGAATTTTTTGTGAACCTTAAATCCTTTATCTACCTTTCTTGCCGAATATAAATCCATCGTAATATTGACCAAATTATTAAGTCTGCAGTTTGGATTTATTCTAATATGATATTGAGTCAAAATACAACATGAACTTTGAATTAAATACTTACACTTGGTAAGTTACTAGACAGCGTTACAGGAATAATTAAGGAATAGGCGAATTAACTTTCCTTGGTATTTGTTCTATTTTTTTCTCCTTGAATATTGATTTTTCTTTCCAGAAGGAAATTATCTTCAAGTGTGTGAATGTTTTCCTGGCCTGCCGTTTAATCTTATGCATGAAATTTAATGAGTGAATATTGTTACCAAAGCTAATTTGCATTTTTGGAAATACATTTTCAAAGTCTCGATTCCTTCCAGTGAATGTGTGCTAACTTGACCCCTGAGTGTTTTGTTGTGGTATCTTCAGCTTTGATAGCTAACATATAATGAATTTTTAATTATATCAAAGTAATCTTGATTTTAAGTCTGTAGGAAGTGTAGCATGCCAGTATTGTTACCCCATTTGACAATATACAACGCTTCCTGATTTTCTAATTATTTATCAAATGACTAATTTTTCAGCCATCATGGGCGTTATTTAGTTGGAATTTTAACTATCACAGAAATATTTTCGAGGCATGCTTGGGGAAAGAGATTGGCAAAACTGTTTTTGCTGAATGAATAAGGGGTGGGACGGAGGAAAGGGCGAGATTTCCCAAGTCCTAATATATTCTTCTATGGCCTCGCTTCATTTTTTTTTTCATACGTGCCTTAACAGGCGAGCTTCTTCCGGTTGTGGGGAATGATAGGGGAGCGTGTAGCTCGGAGCATGACCTGTGCTCCCGTGCAGTACTGTTGAAAAAAAATGCCCCTCCGACGTCCCTGAAGCATCCACTCGACATGACACCACGCTGGCCATCGCTCTGTTTGCATTTTATTGCATGCTGAGAATTTTTCGTGTAACGCTGGCGACCATTCCTATGTAAAGCGGCGCGTATGATCCTAAGAAGTCACTGAAACGTGGTAACAGCCAACGATCTTTCCCGACATTCATGTTTAAAAAAAAATATATATTCTTCCGGGCTCCCTGGAGTTATCCAGGATTTTTTCCATGGATAACTCTACCATAACTCCTCCTTAATGTGGACGCATCTCCTGTAATAATCCTGGTGGACAAAGTACTCCCTTTCACGGTAGTGGGATGTATTTTTTCCCTTTCTCTCGGCTCAAGCTGTTTCTCACCGTATATTCATCGTCCAAGAAAAACTCATTCCAGCCGCGGTTTTGTCTTGGAGTGCTTTAACCTTCAGTGTACATTAGCAATATATTACAGTATCTTTACCCCATCCATTTACCCATTCAAGCAGAGCCTTACGTGTTAAAGGAAGAAGCACAGTTGTCAAAACAAGGCCATTGTGGACACTAGTTTAGCTCTAGTTTGGAGAAATGCATTATGGATGATTTAGAGCTTTCCTAGGAGCAGAAATTTCATCCTGAAAAGGATTCCGTATTTCCATGCAATATTCATGAATAAACGTTTTTATATAGCTAAAAGGACCAACTGAGTTTAATTAATTTAGCAATATTACTAGTGTTTTCACTGTTGTGTTTCCCAGAGGTTTAATTTCCCACGAATCTAACTGCTAAAGCATCCAGTCTCATTGTTAAATGAGCAGCATTAGTTTTATATGAAAAAATTTACTGAAGTCATGTTGGTAGTTCAACCTTATCTCTAATAAATATTTATTTTTAAAAAGTAGGCCAGCGATATAAAAAGTCGCTGAACAATACGATATCCTTATTTGCTACACAAATACTACGATTTTCTGACTTTTGGCAAATGCCATTCTGTGTTTACGTCAAACCTATTGGCATTCATTGGTTGTGAGTGATGTATCCAAGTGATTCCCAAGCCTTATTATCAGCATCACGAGAAACCCTAAAGCTGCAGGGGCGCAGTAATAATTCTGCAACAATCTTCAATATCACTTTAAATCAAAAAGTTAGGGTTAGATTGATGGTACCGTGGAGAAAATGTCTTCTGAGTCTTTTGCGCCTAAGAAGGCTAAGGGAATACTGACCCTAATTCACCATTTATGATGATTTCTTTAGCTCTATCGTTTATCGCTGGGAGTGTATTGTTTCTTTTGAAATATGTGCCATAAACTCAAGTCTCAATCTTTTTGGCCCTTATTCCAATTATTTGACGAAAAAGTACAAATATGAGATGGTGCTATTAGCTCAGCATTGATTTTTTAAGCAATTCCCTATACCTATTGTATGAAGTATTTTTCTTGAACACGTCTTTGCCTTAACTATTTTGGAGTTTCTGATGCACTCTATCAAAGTATTACAGTTTTTACTCGGATCTTATCTGTCATGATTATTTTTCTTAGGGTACGTAAAATTGAAGAGGTAGGGAGGAAGATTTTCTGCTATGACGTATAAGAATGAATAGTATGATGAACTTGAAGTAGCGTTCAGTAATTGTCATCCTCTTTATTCCAATGAAAATGTACTTTCTCTTAGGTTTTCATTGGTTTAATAATTACGTTTGTCCTTCATATAAAGCTAATAGAGGAGCAATTTTGAATGTACATTTAATCGTCTTAGCCCTCAATGGCTTAAAACAATTCCATTCAATTTTAAATCCACATATAAAGAGCATCAAGAATTCAGACTCATTAATGAGAAAGGTTTTATCCTATAGTTCACGCTGGTGATTAAAATTAGCCAAAAAATGTTCCCCGATTTCTTATGAAATGTATTTTCTATTAAAAAGATTTGTATTTTCTATGCTAAAGCCTGTTAATGAGTCAAATTGCATATGAGAAGCATTTTTAACCTAGAATTTGATATGAGTTTATGCCAAATAATGTTTATTTAATTGTTTTTTATATTTTTAGAACTCAATATTTATAGTCCATACGATTTTAAAGGTTGCCAACTTTCTATAAATAAGCATCTAACGTAGTTTAAAAGTTTTTCGTTTTTTCATGCAAAGGACAAGAAGATAACCTCCCTAACAATGTAGTTTTTCTTCTGCCATTTTTTTAAAAATGAGGCATAGATAACTATTAAATCTTCTCCATTGACGATATAGTACCTTTTATATTTGATGGATCCGATCCGGCGACTAACTAATCGGGCGCGGAAGTGGGCCACTATGGATCATTCGCCGTCTCGACGTCTGAATTCTCTTGGGAGCTTAAAACCTCCGATCTGATCCCTTGAACGAATACGGGAAATTGATTCTCTATCTCCTCGTAACGTTCCCTCCGCATCCTTTCCCACTCTAAGCTTTTTCTTCAATCGGCCTCCCCCTCTCTACGCCTCCCCACGCGCCCTCAGGGTCTACCCTCATCGCACTACTTAACTAGGTCTCTTAACCCTTTGCTTTCATGCCCCTTACCGACTTCCGAGGAAGTTCTATAAAATCAGATGACCCGCACTCCTCCGGTCGGAGTTCCGTTCGCAAGCGATTGAGTCTGGATTGAGTCCTGGGAAGAAAAGACGCTTATTTACGATATGATTTCGCTAAGAGGGAAAAAGAGAAACGCGCTTCTCGGAGAGGCCAGCCGATTTGAGCAAATACAGATGGTAGAGAAACATGAAGGCCATCGTGAGGTTCAGAGCTGAAGTTCGAACGAAGAATTGAATGGAAATTTAATGATGGCCCCAGTTAGTTGAGAAATAAGATGGAATTTAATGGAACGCTTAGGGAAATTTAGTGGAAAGTATTCAACTACAATGGAAAAGGAGTTTCTATAACATAAAGGGGTTAACGGCCGAGATTGAAAAGTCTGCATTAAGACCTGGTTGCAGTCAAGGTTGCATAACGTGAAGATATTTTTGGTGATGTTCAGTCAAAATTAGACGAATTGAAAAAGCGTAGAAATACAGTGAACATTGCCAACCTGATACGGTTAATGACTGCGTGTGCCCGATTGATATAGATCGTCGTACTCATTTTAGTGGCAGCGGAAGTTCTCGGTTTGTGTATTACTGATTAAATAGTTCACAATTATTAATAATTTCAAAACATTCTTTTTAATAAATAATTACTACTATGCGAGTTCTATTTCGATAAAATCAAAAATTTATTTCAAAATTCCTAAATACGTTAAAATAATATTTTTTGCGTATTGGTGAGTGTTTTGCTATGTCTTTAATAAGAGGTCCTATTTTCTTTATCCTATCAGAAATCAGGAAGTTGTTGCTACTCATAAATGAGTTTTATTGAGAGATAAATGTACTTTGGACTATACTGTAGCCCGTCCATAGTGTGATATGGGCATTGCTGTATGTCAATGCATCACCCTTTTTGTGGACCCATTATCTAATTCAATTAGACTTCAAATTATTGCTCAGCTTAGCTTTTTCCCAATTTATTATTCTATATATATATATATATATATATATATATATTTGAAAGTGTATTTACTTTCGTGACGGCTGCTGTCCTAGCACTCTCTGCTGCTTAGCTCCAAGAAAGCTAGCGTCTTAGGTATTGTGTAGATCTAAATGTACTGCAGAAGCAAGCCCGGAGGTCGTGGATATATGGTTGGATAGGTAATATGTTACTCTGGTGTAATGGGAAGCATAGCGGAGGGAGAACAGTGGCTGTCTGCTCCCGGGAGTCGCGTCTGTTACGAACGACCTGGCAAGTCGCCATAGTATTTTTCCTCCCCTCTCCTAGCGTAAGCGGTCGGCCTCCAAGCTCCAGTTGGCTGCATCCCATACCATGGAGATGTCCCTCGGATGGCTACCGCCTGGACAGTCCGTTCCGCTATCCCTTGGTCAAATCTAATCGCTAATGGCTCGGTCCCTTCATAGGACGTACTTTTGTTTCTCATTCCACCCACTCTCATGGTTTCCCCGCTCTTTGTTTTCGCCCTCTTCTCCTCATCAAGACCACACGGAAAAATTCTCCTCTGCTCTTTCTTGTTCGACCGTCTCAAACAATACCTCTCCCTCCTCCATTTTTCCGATATCCTCTGGATATTGTCATTTTTATGACTCCTCGGCTCCGGCTGTTTCACTCTATTTTCATTTTTTCGACAATGTCATCTGGATAATCATAGGCAACGGGCAAGGTAGGAGGGATTAAGCTGGCACGGAAATTTTTGAGAATATAACCTCTCGCTATATTTCACCGATGCAAGATTTTCCGATTTTCCTTCAAACTCAAGGGAATTATGCGCTACCTTCTGGAGTCATCCGTATTATAACTCAATTGCATTAAAGGATTTCCGAGAACAGCAACCATTGCTGCAAGCTTTCTTACTGCAGATGTCTTGGTTCAGGATGATACTAATTTTTTATCTGTGGAAGTTGTGTTGACTGCGCTTGATTTACTTATCTTTCCACTGACTTTTAATTTTAAACAAGCTGGTGGATATTGAACTCGTGAATATATTGTTGACCAGGCTAGATAAAATGGCCGCATTTTTATGCTCTCTTAGACTTTTACATTTTTATCGCTAGGAATCAATTTTTACACTTATTAATTAATTCAATTGATTTTTTGAGCAGATCAATAAATTCCATTTTACAAATTTCTGCAAGTTTAGTCTAAATTCCATTAAATATAAATCAGTTGGCCAATTTTTAACAGATCAATAAATTCCATTATACAAATTTCTGCAAATTTAGTCTAAATTCCATGAAATATAAATCAGTTAGCCAATTTTTCACCCAAACTGGTTTAGAATTCATATTGTTTGGACCAATTCTCGACAGCTTTTATAATGGAACTTATTAATTATCTTCGATCGACTTTTATATTAAATTTAAAATATTCTATTCATCACAGCGGCCCTTAATAAATTCGCCCTTAAACACAGAATATTTTTTTCATAACTGGGGCTAACAATAATTCACGTATATTGGAAGCTTGTATTTTATAGGGAATCGTCGGCTTGAGACTACCACTTGCATTGACCTCTTTTGGATGTTTTCAGCTGTTAAATTTCCTTTTGTATGCTTTATTTATTTTCATTGTCCTCCTTATAAATAACCCAAGTTGCTTCATTTGTTTAGTTCAAAGCGAGATTTTCTCCGCATCTCTTGTTGCCTATCGGAAACGTAAACGAAAGCGTGTAATGAAAGCGGACAATCAGAGAGTGCTAATATTCTTTGTAAAGAACTTTACAGAGGCGGCAATGACGATGGGAACGTGGCTCAGTCAATAAAGCAATGCACGTGTCGAGGACCTTTAGGAGGCTTCAGGCGAAAGAAATGGCCAAAAGAGTACGTGATCCGAATAGTCCGTCGTATTCTTTAGTGTTTATTTGAAGAAATGGCAACTTCCTCTTAAAAGCCTGATTTTTTTTATTTCAAGGCAGAAATTGGTAAAATGTATTTTGATGTAATGACATGGGCTCTATGTACAATGCTTATTCTCAGTTTAATTTCTGAAACCCTAATTTTATTACTTATCGTTTGTAAAGTCTGATTGATAATGTTACACTTAGTATTCGGAGTGTAATTAAGCCTTTTTTTCCCGATTACTTCCAATAAACACTGAGCGGTGAGCATGAAAACGTTTTGCCTCCCGGCTTTTAGATCAGCATTTTCAATTAATCTAGCGGAATGGCATATTTTTCCTTCATAGTTGAGCACCTTTGTTTGGAAAATAGTTCCTTCGATTTGTATCCCGATATATTCTAAATATAAGTTTCCGCTGCTTGTATGGAAATATCTCTTTAAAATTTCTGAAGTTTACTAAAATAGGTCATAGTACACATTTTAGCTTCCAACAAAAATTGTGATTTATATTGATATTTTTATCCAATAAAAAATTGTGGAAACAGTGACTTTAAGCTTTGCTGTTAAATTTACCTACTCTTAAATAGTTGATTAGGTCCCGGAAAAATCTCTGAAGTCAGAAACTTAATTTTTGAAAACTTTTTAGGACGATCTTCTGCTGCTATTCCGACAAAATAGAGACTGAGAAATAGCTCTCACATACTGATCTGCCTTTCTTTGTTGATAGGGAGCCTTTAAGACCATTTCAGAAATAAGAACTTGAAATGCAGTAATATTTCTGAAGATGCTTCCTGCAATGGTCAAGCGCTGGGAAAGCCTACAAGAGAATAAAAGATCCTGAGATGTTTACTATGGATGTGCGTAAGTGTTGTTGAAAGGAAACTCAATTAGATTAAAATCTATTTTAAAGACGGAGGTTTAACTCTAGTATGAGAAAATATCATCGAAAAGTAAGGTATGTAAAGTCGTGAGCCACGCAAAGATTCGACTGAGTAAAGAGCCGTTGGTAAAAATAACCTTGGAGCTCATCAAAATAAAAGAGAAATATGAGAGATCGAATCGGTGAGGAAGAGACCAGAAAAGATGGAGGCATAGGAATGAGGGATAGAGGAATAAAGGCGGAGGCTCCGAACCCTTAAAACAAGGGAAAGGGAGGAAAAATAGTGTCGGCAGAGGCTTCGGCCGGGAGGAAATAACTCCGCGGTGTTCCGGAAAAGAAAAAGAGGCCGGCCGGAGTTTTGAGGGTTTACGAGGAGGACCAATGGGGGGGGGGGGCGAGGGTGTTTGTTGGAAGGGCCGGGGAGAGAAAGAGAGAGAGGGCAGGGCCCCTAGGATGTAGGACGAGTATCCCCGGGCCCCGGAGGCTGTCGGACGAAGAGTTTACACTGGGAGAGGGTAGACCCTGAGAGGTGCGAGTGGAGGGGAGGAGCCTCGATGGTAGAAAAGGGTTCAAGCATTGCCAAGGATGCTTCTCTTCCAGGAGGAAGCTGGGATGAGGAGAAAGGGGAGAGCAAAAGTGGGAGTGGCATTCTTAGTAGGGAGGATGGGCGTCGGATGATTTGCTGGCATTCTGCCCTCTGGGGCGTCCTCCTTGCCTATCCCCGTCCTCGACTCCCGTGTGCCTCCTCCTTTTGTCGCCGTATTATCGTCCCACCTCGCTTCGCTGCCTTCTCGGTCTTTCCCCTTCATCCGTGTGTCTGCACCGTCGAGTCGTTCGCGACCTCCTTGAAGCGGAAAAAAAATTATGCCCGCGCACATCCCCTCTCGATCCGCTCCCGCCAGCTCCTTTACATTGCCGGGGCTCTCGAAGTTCCCTGCACTCGCGGCACATGACGGATCTTTCCTACGCCAGTTCTCACAAACCCTGCAGTGGCGTTGATTCACGGCGTTCCTTTCATTTAAAACTGTTCTCGTTTTATCAGAATATAATAAATAAATTGCCGCCTCTTCCCTTCCCTTCATCCTTCCATCACTTCAAGGTGATGTGCATTCATCCAACTATTTCGTGATTTATATTACTCAGTTGTAAATTTTTGGCTCTTGAAGCAATGAAATTAGAGCATTAAAACAATCTTATTAATTTGGTCGTTACAAATGGAGATCATATAATCTAATTTTGGTTTGTAATATCCTAGTCGGGCCTTCATAAATTTCCAATATTTTACAACCAACGACTTGTTTTTCATCTTGTAATTATATTCATTTCGTTTATTACTTAATGCTCGTTGGGTGAATATTGCCTACAAGTTGGTGAACTTTGAATAAAATAGCACCAAAATATGATATGGGGAATTTTAAACTTGAAGATTATTAAGAAGTAAGAACATTAAAAGTTAAAAATCTTTCCAAATTTAACGATCGTTTCTACGCTCTATTACCCCAAAAATATTCCTCTCCGAGGTCAGATTGTCGTCTTACAGAAATTACCACCAAAGATGAAATTTTTAAGAAATGGAACACAAAATAAAGTGTTTTAATTTGCTGTAGTTTAAACAATTCGTCTTTGTTGTTATTTTTTAGGCAATGGCTTTCAAAAATGAGGTTTATTGATTTTTTAAACAAAATTTAAAGTGATAATTTTAGAAGTATACAAGAATTCAGGGGCTCATTACTGCATGAAAGATTATTTGGCTGCTCGTTCGTAAAGGCAGAGCGTAATCCCCGTAATAGAAAAGGCAATTTAGGGTCCTAAATTACGCTAGATCTACAGATTTTCCTAATCAATTTTCCGTTAGCGATTCTCAATTTCATCCATCCTCTTCTTCGTTAAGGCCGCAAAAAAGTCACCAATCGCTTGCGATAAGGAGGAAGTTTTATTTTACTTGATCCTTATGGGAACTTTTAATCTCTGTCCCAAGCGAGTAGTTAAGGTGCTTATCGATGGATGCTTCATATATTCTTGCTCAAATCCCCTCTATCCAATTTCCAATCAATTTGTCGCCAATCTGAGGGAAAAAGTTAGCGTAATTGAGGGAATAAAGCGTGACGAGGGTGGTTGAGAGACGATCTACTGGGCAAAGGAAATAAGCGCTTTATGCGTAATGGAAAGACGCAAGTCTGCAAAATCAAATGATAATTTGCGGTTTTTAGCCTCATGCATGTGTCTCGTTTAATAATTCTATCTCGGACAATAGTTTCCTTACTTTGTACTAGATTCTGTTAGTGCAAATTTTTCAAAAAGAATGAGAACTAAGAAGCATTAGATTATTTACTTTTGTTCAGTGCCTTCGTAGTGATCAAGTGTCGATCATGGAAGGAGTTTATCTTTGGTATAGAAATAACCTGAACATTTAATAACCTCTTAAATGATAATTAATCCTTAACAAAAACACGTAGGTTGGTAGAGATTTTTCATCGTGGTAGTGTGTTTATTTTTTGATAAGTTTGTTCTTGCCATAAATAAAATGAGAACAGCATAGCATTATTTTTTTATTAAGAATAGATTTGTATTTTATTTCCCAAACACTTATCGAAGAACTTAAAAATCATCATCGACAAGGGGAAGTAATAAAATACATCTTAATAATAATAGAGTTTATATTGCAGACAACTTTGATCACATTATTGGCTGTTAATTGGAAAATAATATTTAGTCAGAGTGAATAGGTTTTACATGCCCTTAAGTATTTATATTGTAAAATGCGATTACAACTAATCAAATATTTTGTTTCCTTTGTTTCCATTGGTCATGTTCAAGAATTAGAATGCATATTAAGAATAAAACAGATTACTCTTTGAAAAACTGAAATGCGATAAATGCTTTTTTCAAGTGTAGAGGAGCGTCTAATCATTGTATTTTCCAATGATTCAGTACGAAGTTTCTCAGGGGTGCATATGCCCCAAGGGTTGAAATTTTCCATGAATAAATCATTTAAATTGACCGGAATTCAAACCAAAATATCGGTCAGGTGTGCTAGCCAGTTACATTACCAAGCCATCTTTCTTCAAGGCAAATTTCAAGGAGGGTTTACGCGAGCTATATGTTCACTCTTCAAGTCTACATTGTGGCAATAAAGGCGCGATAAAGGCTTACAAAGTCTTTATCGCGATGGATAAACCCAAAATTATCGTTATATACTGACTAAATTGACGAATTTCTAATCATTGTACTCAAAACCCTTGGTGTATAGAGGAACCCTTTGATACACGTAATCATTTTGATGATTGTGGTAAAAAAGTTGAATTGACAACAATAGGAGGAGTAAATCAATCATGAATAAGTAGCGGGTTCTTGAAAAATATCTCCTCCAAAGAGTCGTAAATCTGTTAGGGTTAAAGACTTTGCATTCTACCCTCGAATCGTGGAAGGACGCAGTGACATAGGTGTGCAGGGACTACAAGTTTCCATGCGAGAGTAGTAGATTTCTTGGAGCAAGGGGGAAAAAATGCTCGATTGGGCAATCGATCAAACTTTTATTGACCCATTCGGCCACAGACTGGGATCGGAAGGCGAAGAAAGGAGGAAAAAATGTAAAAATGGGTGAGTAAGGAGCGATCGGTGGCGGCGTGGAACTCCTCTCAACCAGCCGTCAATGCGCTTCATCTTGCCTTTTTACACGGGGTGGCGGAAGTGTTGGCGGCGGTGGTGGTGGTTGTTCAGTGGAAGGAGGGAGGGCCCCGGTGGCCGGAGAGTTGGGGCGTCGTCGAGGGGCGGAAGGAAGGGCGGGTGGGGCGGGTGTGGGTTGTGAGAAGGGCGGAGTGAGGTGCCTCCGGGAGAAGGTCGAGAGGAAAGGCAGTCACCTCTCGAACTCTGTCGCACTGTTTCCAGCGACTCATCGTTTTTCCACGGAAAGGCTCCCACTACGTTGTGACTCTCCGCCAGACGTGATCCGGGGATCCTCCCACATCGTTTCCTCCCTTCCTCACTCCCCCCTTAGCCGCCAGAGTGCTGCTGCGGCGGTCGCCGAGGGCCTCTTTCTCCTGCGAGATCCCTCCCACACACCACCGAGCTCATATACCTTCCACTTCTGAGGTTTTTTTCTCTCCGTCAAGTCGGAAGGGAGACCGGAATGGGACACCGACCGACCCTGTCCGTTCGAATTAATTCCTTGCCGGACGGAATAACGAGGGAAAATGAAAAGAGCGACTCTTCAAAAGGTTGAAGGTGGCTCTCCGACCACTTTCAAGCCATGCCAATCTGTTCAAGCGGTGTGGGTCGTGTGTATCCACGTGCCCTTGTAATGGCCGCTGATGTTTGTTTCCTCGTCGTTCCATTCATCGTTTGGTGGAATCGTGAAAGGAAATAAAATAATACGCTGTCTCATTGCCGCTGTGCCAAGTTGGAATGAATGTTCCTTCAACGGAGAGCCAAAATTTTAATAATTTTCCTCTAGGCTTCTTCCTGGTAGAAATATAAGTGTGGTTTGCAATGAAGCCACTGGCCTCCTCTCAAAAACCAAACGCTAAATGCCGGATCCCGAAAATGAATTTCCTTTCATCTACGATAGCTTTTTTGGGAACCATAGATTATAATATGGAATGTAAAATGTTCCCAGCCGTTTCCTTGATGAAGCTCCCCCATAGATTAATTATAGTTTCCTAAAATTTATGTTAACATTGCCCGAATTCTTCGATAGATGAAATTCTATTCAAAATTCGGTTAAGTGAGACATTTTATGGGTCCTTCTTTATAATTTAATTTCATTATTTTTTTAAATATTCAATCCACCGTCTACAATTATCATTCATTTTTTAACATTAGCTAAGTCACGACAAATTGATGCACTTTATTCATTTCCTTAATTCCGAACCGTCCAGATGAGTTGCTTAGTATTTTTACTTGATTGTTTACTGTTGATAAAACAAATGTAAGTAAAATATATGTAGCCTAATCAGAGACATATTGAAGCCTTTACAGTTTGATATTGAATAGTGTTCCAAGCGCGCGTTATCGAATTTTAGAATGTTACTGTATCTTGTTAAGCTAAAATTAAATCAAGTTTAAATGCTCAACCTCAAATTTCACTCTAGGCCTGCCTTGAAATATACTTTCAGGAATTGGAATCGTTTAAAAGTTTCCCATCTCTACCTTTCTCAGATTTTTTTAGATCCAGGATCCAGCCATTTGAACGAAACGCGTCTCACTTAAGACGCTTCAATAATTTTTTTCCTCATTATTGATGCCACTCATAAATTATGCCAATGTACCCTCGAAAAATCTTTTTTCCCCTAATTTCCGTCCGAAATTCTCACCAAAGGAATTCGATTCCGTCGTACTTTTCATTATTTTTTTCGTCCGCACTTTATTTCCTCGAAGGCCGGAGGTTTCTGGAATCCTTTCCCATTATCTTTCCCCGGCTCTCCTTAAAGGTTCGCCCCATCCCCCCATCACGTCCTTCTCTGAGTCATAGACGCTGTGCTCGGGAACATTCCAGATTCCCTGCCCGTCGGGGTACCCGCTCCCGATCTCCTGGAATGCAGCTCTTCTCTCACCAGGATAACCTCTTTCCATCCACCCATTATTCCTCGTCTCTCCCTCTACTTCCTACTACATGTGCCACGCGAAAAAAAGTCCTCTTCCACTGTGTCTAAGCTTACTTCTGAAAACGTACTACGGGGAAGCCTCGCCAATCTTTTCCTCTGGGTCCGGTAGGACGTATACATACCCACGAGTCATGTGGCAGAGAGGCATCTCCGGCGCACGCCTCTATTCGGAGAGCGCTCTTCGTCACCGCCATATCTCACTTTCCGGCACGTATCCGTTTTAAAACTCCTCCCATAAACTCTCCCAAGTCACCGGAGTTTACCTCCTTCCTGGTGGTCCCGAATCCTCCTTGGGCGTTTGCTGTCTTTAGTTTTTTCACTTTCCCTAACTTGGATCATATGAAAAAAATTTTCCAGTATTCAAAATCACTGATGCGTAATTTCCATTAGAGCGATATTTTTTGCGGGTTCTCACCTTTTGGTCGTAATTTTTTCCCATTTTTGATCCTATATTGTCAGTAATGATACCATTGAAATGTTCCATGTGTGTTGCATTTATAAATACTGTTACTGGAGATAATACTTTTTGAGAAGAGATTAATAATAACGATTTCGTGGACAATATATTTAGCTAGTTCAAGTACTGAGAGAAGAACGATGTCAAGTCTGGGATATATAGTCTTGGTGTTGGTAAATTGTCACAATTTTTTTAAAACTTTCTGAATACAATGGCGTTCAAGAAAAGCTGCATAAAATACCTGATATTTGGTATATTTCCCTTCGAAAATCTCGTAGTAGGTAAGCGACGAATCGGGTGCATTGACAGCTTGGAACTTTATATGGACTTCGATTTGGTGGATGTACACACATAAATTCATATGGAAACATCACACATTGGTCATATGTACACTGCAAATGAGTCACCATCATCGCTAGTTCTTCAATCCATAGATTGGTTGACTGCAACCCTTTACTCTTCCTTATCTAATGCTAGGTCTCTTACATCCTGGTAGCTCTTCCTACGTATTTTCCTCTTTCTTTAGCCCATGAATTTATTCCTGGGTCTTCCTCCTCTCTGTGACTATCTCCTCTATTTACCTATAATTATGTTCTTCACAAACCCATTGTGACTCAGGGTGTGTCCAATCTATCTGTTTCCTCTTATATGCGTGGTGTTTCATATGGTCCTTTCCTCTTCTACTCTTCTGCAAACTTCATCATTTCTTATTTTTACCGTCCATTTTATCTTCAATATCCTCCTCCAGCACCAGGTTTTGAAGGACTCAAGTCTTTTCTGGTCTACTGTTCCAATGGTCCATGCTTCCGATCCGTAGAGTGCCTCGTCCTACACGAATGTTTTCACGGACTGTTTCCTAGTTTGTATTACTACCTTCTTTGACCACAACAGTTGTCTTTTAACCATGAACGCCTTCTTAGCTTGGGATATTCTCCGCTTGATGTCCGTTGTACTTCTTCCATCCCACGTGGTGGCACTTCCAAGATAGGTGAAGGAATCCACTTGCTCTAATTTCTCTCCTCTCAGGGTGATTTCTACATTCAGCTTCCACATACTTGGATTTTAGTATTCACCTTATTTATTTTCATGTATTAATCTTACAAAACTTGTTTCATTGCAATTAGTGACCTTTAAAAACCATCAAAGTATTCTGCTATTACGACAATATTATATGCATAGCGGAGCGTAAATAATTCTTCTCTGTTAAAATTAGTCCAGTTTACTCCAATTTTTTGTGTTTCTTCTATTGCCTTTTCTAAGTACATGTTGAACAGTGCTTGGTGAGAGTTTTCATTTTTGCCTTACCCCCTTGTTACTTCCTCCTCGAATCAGGGTTTCCATAAATATACTACGAATTAACTTTTAAGGAATAACTTTGCGGGAGTATACCTATTGCCCCATTTGCTTTTAGTATGCGCTCAAAAAGGACGTTTAGTTTACTCTTATGTTGTTTCTCTCTCCATTTGCTCTCCCATCGCGTTTGAAGAACGCTTAATTCACATTCCGATCGACACTTTGTTGACGCTTTCTATAAGCTTCCTTTTTGCCAGAGATTGCCTCTACGGTTTCGTGAGGTTATCAGTCTCTCCTACATGCGTGCGTGTCGCTACTTTTCATGTGAGTTTCAGCCGGTCGACGAGCCAATATCCCCTTTTCTCTCCCTTCAAGCATTTTCCTCCATTCTCAATTCTCTTTTGGGCTCTCGCTATAATTTTTCAGCGCCGTTGCCTTTCCCACCGTCCCTTATTCACCACCACTGCACCACGTCCCCCGATCTCCACCTCACCCTAAAACCCAGCCCGCTCTCTCCTTAATCCTCCCACCCCCACACTCCATCCACCTTCGATAAACGAGCCCTTCGCACGGACGTGGACCAATGGCCGTGGGCCAACACGAGAGTTGACCAACCGAACCGACTGACCCGAAGCTCGCTGTAACACCCAGGGCCCTCCTCTCGAATATCATTCAATATCCTTCACACATCGAGGCCGACTTAGGGGAGGATAATGCTCCAGGGTGGCTCTAGTGTCCCTTAGGCACTCAAGGTGCCGATGCATCGGCTTCCTTAGGTCGCCGTAAAACTTAACCTGTCAATATATTGGCTTTTGCAGAAGTAGTTTTGTTTAAATTGTATGTATTTATGGTATATATATTGTTCTGTCAGAAGTAGCAATTTCAATTTTAACTACTTCTTTTCTTTGGGTTCTTTGGGTACAGGCTGATGAAAGCTTCGAGACGCCACGTTGAACTGCATGACTAGAATAAAAAATTACAATTACAATTTTCAAAAATAGCGCTTCAGCTTTCCAGGAGTTTTAAAGGCAAATTTCAGTGAGAGCAAAAGAGCTAGCCATGGTGGCCAACCTCTTTGAAAACCGAGAAATCTCCCTGATGTGGACATTTCCTCGGCATGTTCAGCATTTGAAGTTAATTTTGATGCAATTTGGCAATTCTCGTTCTTTTGGATTTACCAATGAATGACAAAAACAGTAGTTTAGGATAATTGCTTATTAATTTTGGTTTTATACTTTCTAAGGCAAGTAGATGTTTCATTTTAGACCGTAAAATAGTTTATTGGGCTGATTTGTCATCATTTACGGCTTGAACCTTTTTGTTCCTCAATGTTCCCTGGTTTCCTGTAGCTTCCGTCTAATTTCATTGATGTAACTCAGCCGTCTGTAAGTTAATATTTCTAATCAAGAAGACAGCTGAATTTGTCGGTAGCAATATGTAAAAATTACAAGATCAATGGTATAAATAAATCCTCTTCTACTTATTTATTTAGAAATTTACAATAAGATTACTTCTAGAGTTAAGAGGCGGCACAATTGCAATGCATTTTTATGGAAATTGAGCGCAGCATTCAGAATACATAGGAGGTGGTTACGCAAAAATGTAACAACTTCAAAGTACACCGAAATACATGGAGGCCATTTTAAAAATCTACATATTTGAACAATTTGAATAACTCTTGAAACAGATAAGCTAAAAATCTCTGAGGAAGTAATACATACCTATAAAAAATTCCAAATCCTCCAATTTTATCTTTTATTAGCTTACATATTGATTTGTCAGATATAACAACTTTGGTTTTAACTAAATTTCTTAGTGAACCTTTAAAACTATTTGTAATGTTCCAAGATAATGCTGTACATGAAATCATTCTACATCCTCATTGTTGACCATGCGTATGATATTTCATTCATAACTTGAGCTCTTTATGATAACCTTGAAGCCAGTGAAAAGTTTCAAAACCATTTCCGGAATCAGTAAAACAGTGTCAATATCCAAATTTTAACCGTATGCACGACACCTCTCTTGAGCTTAAAAGAGAGAAGAGGATGAGAACAAAATGGTCCAGAGGAAGGGTTTGAGAGAGTAGAAAAGGACATAGGAGGTATAGTGGGGCGTAAAACTTGGCGACCAGTAAACGTCGTCTCCGCTACAAGCAGGGTTATTAACGGACTGACTGATGTTTCGGGTAGTAGTTACGTGGGCGTCCAGTTACCTTATAAAGCAGCCAAGTTACTCGGCGAGAGCGCAGGCGACAGGACAGGCAGAAGAAAGCAGCCGATGGGTTTCATTACGCTGGCAATGCGGGAAGGGGAATGGGGGTATTGGCGGTGTCCCGAGCAGAGGTCGGCGGAAGACGGACGCCCATCTGTTCCCTGCAGCACTCGCTCCGCTGACCCGACGAAAACTTCCGAATTTTATCCGTGGAAGCGTTAAGTTTCCTGGATTATTTATCTCCCCAGAGAGTTTCCAAACGTGGAGAAAGTAGTAGTGGGTCAGCTGCAGATAAAAATAGTTCTCAAGTTCTTTACTCACCAAATATTTCATGGAGTGAGAGGCTGAGGCACGTTTTCGACATTACTTCATCCGGGAATATATGTTGCAACCCCATGATTGCTATAAGACTAATATATTTTTGCCGCAACGACGGGATATATAAGAACATGGATTGCACTTCTGTGATCATCAAATTCACATTTAGTGGCCATGTCAAATATGCATTACAGTAAATGTTAATGAATAAGATACCAGTAAAAAATATATTTTAATGTTTTGCGTATTTTGTAATTAGATCCCTAAAAATGTTATACATTTTGTGGACAAGGTCAAAAGTTCTGAAAAACCAGGGAGTGTAGTTTAAAAGTATTATTTTATTTGACTATACAATACGCAGGACTATAGAGTAATCAATTGATTCTTGACATTTCACGTCGAACATATAATCTTGATGAAGGCTCATCACATTTGCTCTTTAAATTAAAGTTCCCTTTATGTAATTCCTAATGTAATTTCCTTTATGTCCCATAATTAATACCATTCTCAGCCCTGTCGGCAAAGTTGGGAGTAGAAACTCCAGCAATTTATCCAATTTTTTGGCACTATGCTGGTGGTGACGGTTATAAAATTACACTGAAAATATCTGTAAATAATGTTCGCCAATCAGCAGCAATCTGAATACTGAGTAACTTTTATTCCGTCAGTGAATTCCTAATTTTTAATGCTGATATATGTTTAAAACAATCTATATTTTGGTCAGAAATTTTAAGAAAATATTTAGGACCTAATTGTTCTTAATATTCTTATTCACTGTAGATTAAGTGATGTGACTACTTGTATTATTCTTGTTTATATTTCGTTTGAAAAATGGCACTACGTGGGTTTTGGCTGCATTTTCCGTTTATTATGTGTGCAAAATGTGTCTTAATCGTATGCCACCAATCAAAATGGGCTCACTCTCGCAAATAAAATCGCAATGGCATCTGGCAGCTCTTATGGTCGCCCCAAAAGTTTTGCTACGTCGAAATAAAACGTTAATTCAATGAGAGAGCGGGAGCGTTGAAGCCCGTAACCCAGACCTCCAGACGACACGCCCGTAGTGCCTCATTCTCTCCCGACCGTTTGCTTGAGTTTGCTTGCTTTAGCGCGTCATGTATCGTATCATAAATCCTCTCACTTACGCTAGATCCCCCTGCCTGCTCTTTCGTCCCCTCCCCCCATTTCCTCCCACCCCCGCGTTTTGTCGTGCCGAATCTGTTACAGAGCTCGTAAAAGTCCAGACTATATACGGCCATAAAGAAGCGAAATTTCAAGAGTCGGCAATAGGCGGAGGGGAGAGTGGGAGGTAGACCTTGAATCTAACGTTTAGCGGAACAAATAATAGTCGCTTTACTGTGGAAAGATAGTGCCTACTTTCCCACGAGTTGCAGAGGAAGGAGGAAGGGATGCCCCGGGCTTAAACGATTATTAGGCGGGGATATCCTTTAGCATAATGCGCCCTCGCTAACTCGGCCACCATATCGCCGTTGTTCCCTCCGTATGTCCCGGTCCACAGCGACAGTAACCATTCCTCCGGCTCCGTCCTTAATGCCGCGACGCCTTTAAAACGCGATCGTGATCCACATGCTGCGATCCCCGGAAAACTTTTTTCTCCATTCTCCTCCCCAGCCTCAAGGCCTCCCGCATCGTGGTGGATGGGATTGCTTTATGCTGGGATCATCCCACGCCCAAGGGAGACTAGGAAGCAGGGCGTGAATAGGGAGGGGGAATCGTGCACCGCAACCAACACCGGCCATGTGGTCGAGAGAGGAAGATTGCACGACAAGCGAATCAGGGTGAGAGGAATTGGGACACGGAGATAGTTTGCATTCATCGGTGGCCAGGAAAAGCGTAAATACATAGGCAAAATGCAGTGGGTAAGGAGTGTAGTCGTGGAGGACTTGGTCTTGGACTTGGTCGAGGAGGAATAGATGTGAGAATACTGGACATACTAAGGAATGATTGATTGTCTTGCGGAGCGCAAATCGCAATGTACTACTCACTACTTTACTTAATAGTAGTGAAACTTGAGTGTGCCGAGATATGCGTAATTGCAGGGTAAATGCGGCAAGTATGGCATATCTACGAAGTGTCTGCGGTAATAATAGGAGAAATGTCGTTGAAAATGAGGTAGTCATTGAAGAACGTGGAAATAGTGCTTTGGCAAGGAGTATACATGACAGAAACATTGTTCATTGGTTTGCCCTTGTTGAGAGATAAAAATGTGAGTCAAATAACAAAACTGAGTTTTGAAAGAGGATTGGATATTATGATGGGGAAGTGTGGAGCGAGAAAACTATGAGTGAATGTGATTGAAGAGACTTTTGAGAGGAGGAATATTGAGTTTCTTCAAAACAGTTGTTCACGTAAGATGAAAAAAATATATAAATACACGCAAAGAAGGTATGGAAGGATAGGGTAGAATGAAATTGTCTAAGTGCCATGAAATTGTCTAAATAATTGGTGGCTTAGGTCATTCGATCATCATTGACGATAGATGCGATACAGTTATCGTAGAATGGAGATAGGATGGAGACGCAGGATCGATTTTAGCTCTTTTTTAACTACAGGCGCGAAGGGGACCTCATTTCAACGCCCCATCCTACGGATAAAGTACTGTTTTTGAAATGCTCGCCACATGGTACTCTATAGGAATCTGTATTCCACCGATAAACCTCTGCACCTTCCTGGATTCGAACCCTGGACCACGAAATGGAAGGCCTGTTTACTTTCCACATAAGTAACTCGATTCTCAAATTCTCCCACGTTTTACCCCACTAATTAAGCCCTTATGATCTCATATCTCTCTTATGTACTTAGTCAGGGGTGTTTTCCGAAGCCAGGAAGTAGCCACAGTAGTTTGGAGGGCGAGGGAAAACTCCTCTGGAAATAAATAAATGAAAAAAATAAATAAATGAGCAAGTCCCAAACAAAAAGTGAAGTTATGGGTAGTACCTCCGCAGTGGCGCTGCCGGTGCCGGCGGGTTTGGTCTGGCGTGTGGGTTATGAGGTGGGGTGGGATAGTCTTTACCCCCTCTCTCCTTCCCTCTCTCTTGGCTTGGCACGGTGCCAGGCAGTTGACCCGGTTTCGTAGCTCTGAACCGTGGCCGGGGATCGAGAAGGGAGACGCAGGGTGTGGCGGAGGGATGTATAGAGGAGAGGCATGTGGGCTTAGAGGGTGATGGGGGAATGGAAACTGTTGGGGAAATGGTCGCTGCATGGAGAGAATGAATTGGACTCGGGAATGAGGAAAGAGAGGGAAAAGGCGGTGGAACATTGTGAAAGATGGACGAGATGATGATCTGAGTTATCTCATGTAATTAAAGTCATAAGGAGTGACATCGAGGAGATGAGTCTGAATTTGATGCATGCATATCCATGGCCCTGAAAAAATGTGCCATGGATTGTGGCATGGGACTTAATGGTCAAAAACTATCGAGAAGTTTCCAGAGCTAGGATGCTTTCAGGCATAAAAGTATTATGGGCATTTCAATATATGCGAATTCCCACTAAGTGGATGTGATGCATTCTAATTGTTAGCTCATATTATCAAAGAAAGACGCCAAAATAATAGCCAAGGAAAAATACTTCCAGAGAATAAGAGAAGCTATAGAAATCATCAAAACGCCAATTAATTTCAACATAGAAGATGGATACCCCTTACACAGTGCATGGAAAAGAGTAATAAGACTCCCGCGCAATCACGATGCTGCTCCATGATTGGACGAAGCATTAGTCGTTTTTTGGCGCCAAATCTTGCCTATATATAAGAATGAACCAAAAACCTTCTCGCTATCCTTCACCTGAGGATGCCAGCAGGATAGCTAGCGAAACTGCTGTAATATCCAACAACATACGCGGACACAACCCGGGAAAATGTTGACATCATGCAAAATAGCCGTTTTGATCTTGCCCCTTGGGCAGTTTACATTGAATTGCTTATGAAAATTTTCAACTTTTTGATATTGAATGCCCAAATATTTCGCGCCATCTGAGAGTAAATAAGCTTTCGATATTCCTACATCTGAGAGTAAATAAGCTTTCATTCTACCAGTGACATCCATTCCAGTTCTTCTAGCAGTCTTATGGAACTTTATTAATTTTAAAACCTTCCTCGAGTCGCGAATATGCTCAATTATATTCGCTAATCTACTAGTAAGCATACCATTCACTTTTAGCGTATCATGAGACTACCTGATTGATAGAGAGCATCTTTCTTCCTACAAAATCATTACAACCCAGCGGCTTGACCTCATATTTACAGGAGTACATTTAATATCGGTCTTACACCAGAGTAGATAAAACAATCCATCAATTCCCACATTAGTTGGTAGGTGCCATCATACTATTGGCCATCGCTCCATAGTGTTGGTAACATTTATGAAGGTGCTTAACTCGTAATGGAAGTGATCTTAAACAAACTGACTGAAATTACGAAAAACTGTTCTCAGAGAAAAAATGAAACGTCTTCTGCAAAGTTTGAAAACAAGCGTGAGGGAATCCGCAGATATACTCCCCGCAAGGAAATGGACGAGCGAGGTACCGCCCAAAAAGTTAGATTGCCTGTCACGTATATTCCACTAAAGCGCCAAACACGCACTTCCTTCGAGAGAAATATGTACAAATAATTAGGAAAATGAATAACCTTTTAAATATACACGCAAGTGAAGTCTATATTCATAGGGGAATAAATATTCAGCCGTCATTTCATGAACATTTTTATTTTGGTGAAATAAAAACTTTAGTATAAGTATTTGTTCACGTCACGGAACGGTATCACTTACTGTTACACGACGCGTTTTATGGTGAATTTCATTTGGTTTATCCTAATGTCAATCGAATACGTAACCAATTTTATTTCCTCAACGTAAGATAATGAGCTTTCATGACTTCATTTTTATAACATACACGTAATCCAGGAAAGCAGTATACTGCAGTAATGCCAAACAAAATAAGATGACTTTGTGACTTGGCTTTAAATTATTTGCAATTTTTGAATGGCAGTCAATGATGTAGTCTTGGAGATGGTTTCTGAAAATGAGTTTGCAAAGAATTTTTCAGTTTTGTGCACTTTTCTAGTGTGAGTTATGATTTATGCATGAATATATTGGGTAAACACTAACAGTTGGTAAATTCAGACAAAAAAGCATGGGGAATGAAATAAATGTAAAAGCAGGTACTGAAAAATTATGCTCAATGCCCAGATCCTAAAAAGGCTTGTATTGTTATTAATTATTTTATTAACTAGCTAAACCAAAAGGAGCCATGGGGTTTCCTACTTATCTGCATTTTTCTGCAGTGCTTTGATATCAAACTAATTTTTCTCCTTTCTATTTTTTCGCAGGTAAGCAGAAATGAATGGAATATTCGTGAGGACAAATACTTACTCTGATGGCGACTGGCAAGTTTCTACTTAACTCTCAAAGAATTTTATTATATTTTATTGTCATTAAATATTTCTTAGTTTAGCTGAATCATTTGGTGTCATGTAGATACTCTATTCAAATGTGAGGGATTAATTTTGTGAACGTCAACTGTGTCCTTTTTACAATTTTTTAGACGCCCTCTTTGCGTGATACTAATGGATGAAAGACAACTGACCTTGGCTTAAGAGTTCAGAAAGTATTTCAGTCCCATCCCTCCTCCAAATGAGGTAATTTTACGCTCGCACGTTACGAGTCCAGAGTTTGAGAGCGAGCGTGCTTAAGCGATAGGGCGTTAAAACAAATTGGAAGAAGGCATTTGAGAGGGATGGGCGGGGCCGGGCTGAGAGAGGGCGTTGCGAGCAAAGACGGAGTGAGGCGTTCTGCGACGAAAGAAAAGAGATGCACGGGGAAGTTAGTCCATTTTTTTAACGGGGAGGGAAAAGAAATCACACCGAGACACACTGGCGCTGAGAATGAGGAAGTCGACGGAGAGATTGGGAGGAAGTTAGGGTCGGGAGGAGGAAGTGATTAAAGGAGGCCACATGTGGACGATGAGCGGCATAAAAAAGGAATATTTCTTGGTGGGTGAAGTTAGGTCAAAACTTATTATCCGCCAATGAAAAGCCTGAACTGTGCTCGGAAAGTTTAAATTTCATCTACGCATATAAATGGATGCGTAAAAATGCACGTTTGGGGTAGCAGGTTGATGTGTATTCGAAAGTGCACCAAATGTCTCGGCAGAAGGTCCACGGAGAGGCATGAGCAAGAAAGGGCAGAACAGGATTGCGTCGTCAATTTTAGGATATTTTTCCCTGCTGTGCGAGCACGACAGTATCTTTGCAGTTGAAAACAGGTCAATCTGCCAGAAACTCAGGAAGAGAGTGAGTTTTGACTCTTTTTGCTTATGTCTGTCAGTTCTAGTCATGTGAATTTATGCATAGTGGCAAACTCATTCATGGAAACTGCTTAAACTATCTGTAAGTTACTCGTAGCCAACACACAGTAGGAGAAAGAAAATGTTTCAGGACGGTTAAAACTGACGTACTCATTCGTGGTATGAAAGGTAGAGATTAAATAATTCCGAACCAAAACTACGATACTGAAGTATACTGAACTTATAATGGAAAACGACTGCTCCATCTCCTTTTCGCGTTCCCAATACTTATACACATTCATGTAAACTGTAATGCCCCTCTATGTGGCTTTTGGCTAAAACGGAGCACAATAAAGAAACACTTAAGTTATAAGTGTTTGAAATTTTGGACTTCTTACTGAGAGAATAGGGATAAATTATTCCTAGAAAATAACCGATGTAACCTAGCCAAAATTATTTCGTGCGCTTTTTTTCTTGTGCTCTGTGTGCACTAACTTCCACTCCAAGAGCTTCATGGTTTTTCCAGTATCACGTTCAATGGTACATATGTGAACAAAAACTCACATATCTGCTTACATGTTAGTTACGGTTTTGTCACAAGAAAGGTGAGAAAAATTTTAAGGAGGCTCTTTATTTTTTGCCCCACAAAGAGTGTAAGTTATATTTGTATAGGATTGGGAGTGTGGAAGAGATGGGGTTTAATGTGAACACATCGGTTTGGACTCAATGCTTACATCCTTCCTTGAAGCCTCTTCACACGGTATATTTTCTGTACATAGGAATGCATGAACTCTTTCATGAGGATAATATTACAGTTTAAGGCATCTAATTGTATGATTGAGTGACGGGAAGTCAAATAGCTTCTGCTCTATCTTATCGATTCATTATCTTGTATATTGTATGATACATTCAATTGAGCAATAAAATGTACCATGTAAATGGGCCTATGAAGGTTCGAAATTCATTTTCTCTAGAAAATATCCAGTATTGCGTGACTGAAAATTAGAAAATAAATATCAGCGATTGTTACTTTTTTATTCTGTTTCAAGCAGCTTCTGCTCCTGGTGAATTTCCAGCCTTCCTCATCAGAGAAAAGGGATCAACTACTCCTAGAAGATAATAATTATTTCGTGGCCGAAAATTGATTTGTGTGCTCCTACCTTGTGTTCTTTGTAAAGTAACTTCCGCTCTTGTGCTTCTTAGTTTTCCTGTTACCATGATTGAGGATACTCCTGTGATTGTAGGAACGCATATGAAAATGCACATGTGCCGATGTATTTTTTATGAAGAGCGAGTGATGTTCCAACGGGGCTTAATTCTTTTTCGTCCCACGGGAAGGAGAGCGTATATTGTTTAATGAGATGGGGATGTGTGGAAGAGGTGAACCACAATGTGGATAGATTGGTCCGGACGAGCTCGGCGTGGTTGGTAGGCCTGTCTTCGGCGGTGGAGACGAATGGCGCTGGGGAAAAGAAGGGGTGAATAAAGCTGGTCGGCCGGGAGGGGTGGGCATGGAGGGATGCGTGTCTGTGTGTGTGTGTTGGGGGAATTGGCGGCGATGGTGATTGATTGCGTGTTTGCATGCTGGGACGTCCTCCTCCCTTGTGGATATGGGGGTGCTTCGCAAGTACGAGAGAGAGAGAGGCGTTGCTTGCGTGGAGTTCTTGGCGATGTAAAAAGCGTTTCGGAGAAACAAATGAGAGCGGAGTCGGCGGCGGGAATTTTAAGGCGCTCTCCAGAGGGTCGAAAGGCGTTCGTTCGCCATCCCGGACGCGACGGCGGGGGAAAAGTCAGTCAAAGGCGCGCCCCTTCACGTCACTCACGGAAACGATTCGGGTGGGCGTGGAAAACTTCGCGAGATTTCAAGACCTTCGCTCAATAAAATATGATCGTCCTTTGCAACGCGCAGAAAAAACGTATCTCATTAACCGGACTACAATTCTCCGCTTCATTATTTAAATTGTGCTGTAATACGTTCGCTTCCATTGCCATTATGCCGGTTTTTCCTCTTTTCCCTAATATTTATTTGCTTGTAATGTGTATATTTAAGTAGAATTTTCCTTTAACTGCCTACCTTGGAATATCTTCCGGTTTTTTAGAGTGAAATGGATTTTTTAAGTTTTGCATGAGTAAATGCGTGGTAACAGTTATGCCTTGCCCGGCTTCTCGATTTTTGGCTTGTAGAAGACTTTTTGCTTAACTCTGTTTCAAGAATAGGAAATTTACACTATCCTATTTGATCTGCTAAATCTAGAAATTAGCGCACTGTAATAATCGTACCTCTCGCCCGTAGAATATCTATGTAAGACTCAGTGTGTGGGACCAAACTAAAAAGACTATAAATAATTTTATTGGAAGCTTGGTTATCAAGGAAATTCCTAATATATACCACTATCGCAACCCTCTGATGAATCCTGTTTTCATCAAAAAGTTATTTACTGCATTCTAGGCTTATTCAATCCCGTATTTCCCTTAATCGACTCTGGTGTGTTAGGATGTCTGTAGTTCTCATCGCTTCAAAGCTCTCGTTTTATCGCTTTACTCTTGGTGTACTGGAGCAGGGGCAATGCTTCTATATCTCACCTCTACTTCAATATATCACGTGCTATTGAGTACCAAAGTCTGCTTACTGAATTGCCGAATTATAAACATGATGTTTGCCATCATTACCGAGAAGCGTCGCCCAGAGGAACCCTGAACACACCCTGCATTGCAGTGGAGTTGTCTCGCACGGTCCTAATCTGGATCTCTTTGAGATAAACTCCGTCCTCCGGGGGCTAATTATTGGGAACGTGGAACTTCGATTGGCCGACGAGACCCACAGCCGTTGCGTTCTCCCGTGCAGGATAAATGCAAATTCCTGCCTCCCTTGTCGTCAGCCATTTTCCAATCCTCCGGCGCAGTCTCTTCTCTCCTCTCTGGCTCGTTGAACGTCGTAAACAAACCGATGAAACGGTAGGCTCGGAAGTTGCAAAGGATGTACCAGATCACTGGGTAAGGATGCAAGGCTAAGGAAGCTTCATGCCAGCGGTGGAAGCTTCTATGAAAATCAAAGCAATAATGTGGGAATATATTTTAAATAAATTAAGAAATAATCATTTAAAAACCTTATTCGTAGCGTTGTCTGTTTTTGCGCGTATATTTTTCCCCAACACAGGATGACGATAGTTTATATGGAGATGATAAGAAAAAACAAGCTGGGTGGAGAGATAATCTAATATTAACTTGTCTCGCATGGTAAACTGTGAAAGACCGATGAGATAAATCAAAATGATGTTGCAAATTTGGCCAGAGGAGTGTTTGGGTGGTAATGGCATGCTGGAAAGATAAATATAGAAGGAAATATTGGGAAAACTTGATTTAGGGCGGAGAAGAGTATGAAATTTGGCCATAATTAGGATTTAAAAAGGTTTCATGACTTAATTCGATTAAAAATACACAAAACTGATCGTTTAGTTTAGGAAACATTGGAGGAAAATGCCCAATTTTTGGCAATGAAGGACAATGAATTAGTGTCATTCCAATAATAATTTTTTCGTTGCTCGTCAGGTGTAACAAATGTATAAACAACAAATATAAAATATATAATACATGTCAGGAGAAGAGTATGAAATTTGGCCATAAAAAGGACTGCAAAAGGTTCAAAGACTTAATTTCATTTGAACTATACAAAACCGATCATTTACTTTTGGAAATATTCGAAAAACTACACGATTTGAAAGGAAAGAAGATGTATTAGTTTCATGCCAATGACAAATATTTCGTCGCATGTCAGGTGAAACAAATGTATAAACGCACTTAAGTAACCAGAAAAAGGGTCTGAAGAGTTATAAATCAAATTATTAACGATACAAAAATTTATTTTTTTAGAAACCAATCGCTTGGATTAAAAGAGTGTTGTGTTTAAATCTGCAGCAAACTTATTTTCAGATTGACGGAATGGTGATGGGATTCTTATGGCGGCAACGGTTGCACTCGCCACGATGCGGCAATCTAAGTGGGCCACTTTCGCGCGGTCGCACATCGAGGATGGGAATTAATTGGGAGACGTGTCCCTTGGGAGGCTACGTGGGTCGTTCTTTTTGGTTGGGGCCGGGGAAGAGGGAGGTCGGGTCGGGCGGCGTGAAGGAGAGAGAAGTCCGGGGCCCGAGCCGATGCCGTAGACGTGTGCAGCGGCCTCTCGCGTGCTTGATTGGCGGGGATCGTGACAAGGGAGTGGAATCGTCTGGGATTTCTCTACGTTCTCTCGGATAACGAGACGGTGAGGGTGCTGGGAGTGGATAGAGTTTGGTTTAAGGGTGGAAACAAGGGATGAGATGTTTCTTCTAGTTTCCCACGGAAATCACGAGCAAACTTCCAACCGTTCCTTTTTTTGTGAGACGGTCTTTTTCGTGTCTTCTGTCTACGTCTCATCTCGGTTCAGCTCCAATCTCACTTTTTTTAGAAAGGATCGTTTTTTTAGCAAGCGCATCCCTCTTTCTCATTGTATATATACCGAATTTTCTACTTGGAGTTAACAAGAAATATTTATTTGAAATGCGTCGTTGCTTTACTTTAACCTTGTATTAAATACCTCAGTCTTTATTATAAACTATATGATGCTGCCAGGAATCTAATCATAAGATACGTGATTATTTCCAAAAAACTGCATCATGAGAAAACTATACGCAGTGTATAAATAGATAAATGAAGAATTCAACGTCTTTACACTATGTCAGAGCTACATAATAAAACTTATCATTGAAGGATTGTTCCAGCGATTTTTCAAAGTAATTTATCAGATTAACATTTGACAGAAAAATGCTTGTAATGGGACAAGCCTCCAAATGGAATAATGGGTATACCCTCGTTTCTTCTTGAAATGTTGGCAGAATATAGCCTACAAGGAATCGTTTTTTGAATTTTTCCATAAAAAATATATATAATAAATTTGTTGCTTAAGAAGTCGAAAATAATATTTTTCATAATTTATAGGTTAGTTGATAGCGCTCGAGTTGGTTTAATTTGACCAGATTTCCATGACGCCCTTGGTAATAACTATTTATCCTCAGATAAAGTTCGAAAAAAAGAATATAATTTCAGTAATTTGTCTACACATCTTGGCACTCTAACCATTAGTATAAGAACAGTATCTTCCAGGGAATCTTCCACTGGAAAAGTATCCTTTTTGTAAAACAGTCAAGTTTTTTGTGTCATTTTCAAAGAACTAGTTTCTTTCTATTGCGCAAAATACAAAGTATCGACATTTCCATCAAAACAAATGGAGCATGAGACATCAAGCATGATCCGCCATTTTCTCCATGGGTCAGAAATTTGTCTTTGGAAGGTCTGTGGAATGAAGAATCGTCCCATTTCCATATCTTTGCCTTTTATTACATCTAACGTAAGACTTCGGAGCCCGTCCTTGAAAACTTCATGCATTCAGGATTCATGCATTTTTCGTCCCGTATTCCTCTCGCGCCAATGTAAGAAAATCTATTCTGTTATACCCTCTTTGCAGATAAATGAATCCACTTCGACGTAAAACTTACAAGAAAATGGGTAATTCGCGAAAAGTCTCGTTCCAAAGCTTTTGCCACCTTTGAAGTAATGGACCTGATTAGTTCGTCTCTCCCGTGTGATAGGTGACACTCAGAGAATATCATCGGGAACAGCACTAGAAATCCAGCCTTGTGCTGTGGTTGATCACCTGAAAAAAAATCAGGTAAACATGGAATAAAACAATTTTTCAAGGGACGACCGTTCGTGGTGGTTACCATTACTGAACAAGCACGACTTATCGTGTATTTCACGCTGACGTTAAAGTTAGCGATGGTTAGAGTTTTGAAATCTAAGTTGTGGCCAAAATTCATGCCAAGTGTACATATTTCGATAGCGCCTTTTATAGTCCTAATGGTCTTTGCTGAAACATCACTCCATAAATCTATCGTCATGCAATTATTGGTAGTAATTTTTATATTTTTAAAACAAGCGCTGCTAAACGCGATTCCTGAGTTCAATGAGGGAGAAATTCCGAATGTTATGGTGCTTTATATAAACCGTTAAAAAGATTTTTATCCAATCATGATGTGTAGATATGATATGCCAATTCAATGATCTGTAAATATGGGTTTTTGTCAAGGTATTTTTACAAGAGGGGTATTTTTACAATTGTGCTGTAATGTCCTACAATAAATAATCTGTTAAAGCATATGCAGCCCTGGCACTAATGCATTAGCTCTGTTAAGGATGTAAACTAGGTGCTTTTTCAAAATGATTATTTGTGGCTGTATCATTATTTTCGGGAGGAATTGATGGGATATTACTTCTTTCTCTGATACGTGAACGATACAGTACGAACGATCTAGCATCATTTCTGTGGACTGACTTTGAAATAATTTCTCCAACCCTTACGGATAATTAATGCGGAATAATTTACCTGCAATTAAAATAATATTGACTAGTTCTGAAGGTACTCTAATGGAGCCGGTTTTAATTTTTACCTCTTTCTATTATCGATGAAAATAGTTTACGCGTATCATTTTAGAACATAAGTTTTTCCATTATTTGTCGTTACCTGTGCTTGCATAAAAGGTAATTTAATCGGTGAAATCACTATTTTCAAGCAGTAATTTTTTCCGCTCTTGCCCTACCAACGTATCTCTCTCCAATTCTATCATTAATGAGTGCTAAGAAAGAGAATAAGTGAAGGTTTTTGACTAATCTTATAGGTATGGAATATTATTCCAGTTATTCCTTGTCAAACTTACATTTTTGAGTCGCATTTCTATACATTCTGCTAAAATGATGAGGGTTCAATGGCTAGAATATGGATGTTGCCAAAATTCTTTCTGTATTTAGTGGTCCATATAAAAAACGACGCTTAACATTTATTTGCCCATTCATTCGGCGTGAAATGCCAATTTATAGAAATAAAATAACGCAATTTCAGGACGATTATCCGAGATCTACCCTCTACCAGACAATGAATTCGAGCAAATTGTGACCAAATCACTGCTAAATGCAAAAAAATGTATGAAAAGAACTTGATGCCGCCGCGAAAGCTCAAATGGGCGTCAAAATCTCTGGAGACACGAGGTCATGGAGTCCGCACGAAATATTGAGCGTTGTCCCCCTCATCGCTGGAAGCGGATTGTCCGTAAGGACGCCCTCAGGGTTTCGACGGCTGACCGTTTTCGCAGACTCTGCTTCGCGGGTTCACCGAGCGTGGAATCGCGCCGCGTTCACAGCGTTTTGAGGCGCATCGCTGGAACTCCACTCGGCTAACGCTGGCGCCAGACGCGGCGAAGCGTGAAGCCGACCTTTCGCGGATCGCAGAGCTGGTGATCCGCAGACGCGGCACTTAGAGTGGGGTGGGAGCATTTGAAATTCCACGAGGAGGGGAGGAATTGTTCAGGGCTTGCGGAAGATAATTAACCCTTGATTGATGGAGATTAAGCCGCTCAGTTATCTTTAACGAGGAAAGTTACGTAAATCACTTGCCTCATTTACTTTACCATCATTCGTAAAAAAAATTAATAAGGGCCTGCATTGCTATCAGGTATCAATTGAGTTCAAGAGTTATAATTCATGGGCGTGGTTTAGAACTCAATATGGTACATGTGTGATTTTGTTTTATATTTACTGAAAAACACTACGAGTTCATCTTCCAACACTGGTTCATCAGTACATCAGACATTTTGATTGACTGTTCCTAGCCCGTCTATATTTGTGTATCAGTGTGTACGACCAATGCATCTGCAGATAATTCTTGACATGTAGCTGGTAAATACAGGCTTATACGAAGAATTCTTAGAAGAATTAGATCGCTGGTCGTCGTTGGTCGTAGCTGAGATTACACGAACCTTATCCAAGTCTTTAGGCAGTCCGAGCGAGATAGTTCCCTAGTCATCATAGAGACCATATTTGAATTATACGTTTTAATTTCACCAGTTGTCGGACACAAGAATTAAATATTGCATCATTAATGGTTGAATAAAACAGTTTTATATGACTGTAATAGTAAGTAATGAAATTAAAATCTCTAAATAAGTCTTTAACGTGACTAATTTTTTTCGAGCGGTGCGTTTAAAACTCCTTCAAAACGGAAAATCTGTTTTGTGATACCCAAGAACCTATTGCGGTGACAATTTGATCTATTGTCAAAAATAGTTGAGAAAACATACAAACTACACACTGTTAGTTTTTTTACGACATCTAAGTGTTAGCAAATCCTCAATTTGTTAATATTGTCTCTCTGGAATGCATACACGTATCATTTCCCATGTAAAAGGCCTGGTATTTTTGGGAAAATAACTCCGAAAGTTATGTGATGAGGGGTTGATTATTTGGTGTTATTAGAAGGGTGAGAGATTTTTCTTAAAAATAAGACCAAATTTGTTGATTTCTGAGTAATATGATATTTCGCTCAAACAACCTTAATCCCCCTCTGGGAAGCGTAATTAATCTATGTTAAAGTCATAATGAAATTATGGGAGTAATTACCGTTTCTGAAAGAAAATATTTGAGAACTCAGCGACAACAACCAACTGTCATAAGGAATTCCTGAAATCCATTACGTATCACTTTAGCCGCCCATTTGAGTCACATCTTTTGACATCAGCGGCAAATGTCCTGTTTGCAACGTTATCTTGGAGTTCGTAACCACGGCTTGATTGAAAGATCATTATTGCTTATCTATCAATATGATGTAACGACATGGTCGTCATGTAATTATCAAACCATGGGAGATGGGTGAGAAACAGGTTTGATGAGCATCAAACCAACTGATATTTATGATTTTTCACATGAGGATTGGTGTGAATGAGAACAGATCTATGTAACGTTTGCTTCCGAAGTGAAAACTAGCGATGTAGATCGGACAAAGCTCACAGAGTGATATAATTGCTGACTTAGATTCAACAACTTCTGATGCTTAATGGAAAATAGCAAACTTCCGATGACGGAAGGTGTTCTGACGCAGCTGAAAGGTTTTTAAACAAGGGGCGTCGCCAGGGTCTCTAGCGTCGGTGCTTTCCCCGTTACCACTTCCCCTCTGCTCTTGCGACCCCTTGCAAACCTCCCCCCATTTTCCCATCCCCATCCGAACGCGCCACGCGAGGCCAGAGAGCGGTCACGGAGTGTCGGTCAATCCCATGACCCCGTGAGCAAATTTACCCAGCCGATGCGCAGTGGGAGACGAGATAAAGCAGAGGGAAGGGGGGGGTGACTGAATTCAGCTCCGCTTGCCCCTTCCCCCCTGGGGTATCCACACAAGTGGGGAGTAGGTGTGTTCGGGGTGCAAGGCGATAACGAGACCGATGGCTCATGAAGAGTAGTCGCCCCTTAGGGGTGTAAAAGGGTCCACGGGACGTGATAGTTCGCTCCTCGCCTCTTGCATCACCGTTCGCTTGCGCTTTTCTCTCTCCGGTGTAGTAACTGGGCCGGAGATTTAAGCGCTAACGGTCTGGTTTCGTGTTTCTCATGTCTCCCCCCCCCCCCCGCTCCCCCCGCCGCCCTCCCTCTTTTCCCCAAAGGACGGAATCGCTTCACTCATTTGCTGCCACGAAAGCTAAAATGGATGGTTTAACTCAATCAGCTGATCAATGCACGCGGTTTCCTCATTAGCTTCACGGCTACCGTGAAGTGACGGGATGCAAATTGCACATAGTCACATTACTACGAGTGGCAAGGAACTTTTCCTTGGGTCGTTTTAATGATCGCGTAACTACTTACACCTTTCACTGGTATGTGATGAGAACTTAAAATTATAAAATACTGTCATGAGTGAATTGGAGTAATTATGGTGCTGTGATTTTGATGTACCCGTTTGATTTATTTTTCTTGCATACCATGCGCGTTCTTTTAAGTGTATATCTTAGGATAATGTTAATTTTATATCATTTAAATGTTTCTTTTTCAAATTAATGATAGCGCTTCTAGCCAATCATTAAACCAAATATGCATCAAAGACCAATATATTAAACTGCTTGTTATCACATATTTTTTTAACTTTAAAATTAACTAAGTTCTGCTGCAAAACTCTGGTAAATAATTGGCGTACATTTTTAATTATAAGTTTTTCAGGTATGTACCTACATATATTGCTTGGTTAGATTCAGACTATTAATCTTCATTCACACGGAGGAAGTAATATCATGTTTTCTTATAGCTGTGAAATTGTTGATATTTTTATAAAGCTCATCTTCACACTGCATTCAATGTTATATACTCTTTATCTGTTCTTAGCTCATATAAAGAGGAGAATTTTCATGGTGACTGATTCTGAGTAATATTTACGCATTTAACTTTGACTCAGTGTCCGTGGATGCATATGATTTTGTATTGTAAAAATGTAATGAGACCTAACTATGGAATATTTTAGAGGTTGAACTCTGCAATATACCACTGAACGAGACAGATATTTTACCTAAGAGAGTGTCAAAATATGCCCGAATTAAAAAAGATAGCGTACTGCAGTGTAGACACTGGGAAGAAACTGAAGCATCTTGTTTTCTCCGTTCCACTCAAACCATACATCGGATTTGAGAAAGCTAGCGATAGACTATGGATGGATTTTCAGGAATAAGGGGTGAGAAAAAGGCACATGAAGTGCATTTGTGAATTAAAAAGAAATGAAGCAACACGGAGAAAATAGCCCTGCCTTTTACAATTTGGCCGTTTCCGCACAAAACAGTCTTAAAATGTAGTCTCCCAGTATCCCTACGGTCCCAGTATCGTCACCTAAGAATTTCTTGTCGCAGACGCTTGGATACAGAGGAATTGGGAGTATGGGGCAGGAAGAGGATAGGTTTATTTTGGTAGGGAAGGAAGGGAGAGCAAAGGAGGTCTTGTGAGGTCGACAGGGGAAGAGATAGGTCGAGGCGGAGAAAAAATTCGGATGGTCGTAGTGGATCTCTGTTCGGGACGGAAGTGGATGAGATAGACAAGAAGAGGAAACAGATGGACCCGATATCTCTGCGAGGGTTGAGTCCCAGGTCTCCCACTGGGTGGGTGTGAGGGGAGGGGAAGGAAGGACGCGGTGGGAGGAGAACGGGTTAGGAGCTGCCGCCGTACCATAAAGGAGAGGGATGGGAACGGTAGCGATTTGCCGTAGAGAAAGGGATTCGAAATGAGATTCCTTGTAAAGATACGGCGCGATATATATGACGCGATACAACCTTCAAGTGAATGAGTCCCTTTTCGGATGGATGGGGTGATTTAAATAAGCTGGGATTTGCGTTCTGGGATATGATCTGCGCGACTTGGAGGAGGAGGGAAATCTTGCCAGACATTCTGCCGCTCAAATATGTCTCTCAAGGAAGCGATTCACTCTGGTACGACGTCAAATGATAGCTTAGAAGAGAAATATATTCGGGTAGCTTGATATTACAGGTTATCGCAAAAATACATATTATAACTCTATAAATTAGTGGTTTCATGGCATTGACAGGTAAGAATCACGGTGTGCCGTGGCATTTTATGAATCGGCACTTTCACGGTAGGAGAGATCCTAATTTTCTCTTATAGCTGTATTTAAATTACAGCTCATTCACTCACTTATTCTTGATGTTATTCATTTGATACAATAGGTAAATTTTTCACCCAACCAAAAACATCACTCATTTTAAATTTAATGTTATCGGAAGCTATTTGGTAACCTTGCGTCTGTACGTATTAGCCTTAATAAACCAGCAATTTTCATCAAATTGACCGTAACCATCTTAATGAAAATATTAATTTTAAACTTTATAAATGTACTCGAAATAAAAATTAATCTATATTAGTAACATTTTTTAAAGAAACTATTTCTTTCAGTGTTAGAATTTCACGAAAATATATTGGCTCAGAAAATATTTGTCGGAAAGAACACAAAGCATTTATTACTGAGTTTGGCTCCAATTTCTCATCATTCATTCATTGGTCGTTCAATCCTAAGATTGGTTGACTGCAAGCCTCAACCATCCATATCTTATGCTAGTTCCCTTTTCTCCTGGTATCTCTCCCTATGTACCATTTTCTTTATTTACTATTATTATGCTCCAATTTCTACGGCAGCATAATAAATTGTCCGATATTACGTTGATAACTTGTTTTTAAGTTTTTCTTTTGTTTAGAACAGTGACAGTTTTCATGATCTCACTCCTGAGATCGATGAATGCGCAATCAGACGAAGGTGAATGTGCGCTCAGAAGTGCAAATATCTCCGGCGCCTGCAATATAAATCATGAGAATAGATCTTCTTGTCAAGGGGAGGATAATATATCGGTAGATGAGTCACACGTCTGCGTGAACATTAGTAGATATGTACTGCATTAGGGGTAAATGGGCGGTGGGAGAATGGGCAAAGGAGAAAGATTCGCCGGGCAGGGTTGAGGGGAATCGAGAGGAGTGTATGCGGCGAAATGGAGCGTAAAAGGAAGTGAGACGGAGTGGGAGATAAGAAGAAAACAAGTCGAAGGAGAGAGAGAGAGAGAGAATGAGCGAATGGTGGGATGGGAAGATATCGAGATGAAAAGATTCAGCGGAGAATGATGATGATCGATTGATGGGTGAGTGAGGGAGAGGGAGAGATCGGGTGGCGGTGATATGGAGAACGGGAGTGGAGAGTGGCGTCGGAAGGATTGGGACGTAAGGAATGCATAAAAGGGGGAAGAAAAGAGGAGTGTACGACACGGGGTGTGAGGAGGGCTGTGATTTTTTTTATTTCCGCGCGGGAGGGCTATAAGGGAACAAGCGAGAGTGCTGAATATGGAGGTTTCAATCAATCCTGCCAATTTCTCCTACGATCCTCCTTCCATAAAATGGCTTTAATATCACCCTTTAGCTTCAAAAATTCCATTTTATGTATACGCCTCATTGGATTTTTCTCTCTACGATTCGTAAATATTCACAAAATGTAAATAGCTTTGTTCTCTTGATCTGGTGAATGTGTTTAATTCAAGATCGGCACTTATGTTAAAGGATAGGATAAACGTTGACCTGTCAGCCTTAGCGATTCGTGTACTTTTTTATGATTTTTGCTTTTATGCTGAAGAGTTAATGTCGTATAATGTAATGGTTGTCGCTCCGTATCGCTTACAAAATGTTTGAATGCAAAATGAACTCTCTAGGAAAGTGCTATCCTAAAACCTGGGATTAAACATAAAGAATGTTCTTAAGTCTCTCGAATATAAGAAAGATGGAGATTGTATATTATACACAATGGCATAGTTTTATTTTTGTACATTGTAATCAACTTAGGCACCTACCATGAATAAAGGTTTTAAAGTTATTATTCACTGCCATAAGTATCCTGTGAATAATATACAGTTTATATTCACGTTTTTATTATGAATTTCACAGGATGTAGCATGAAACGAATGAATTCAATTACTAATTTCTTACATAACTCAAGTAATTTTAATTTATAACGTCTAGTATTAACCTTTTTTCATGCTACCGATTATTTTAAAACGTTAATTTTAAATGAATTGTTTCGTTATATGAAAACTATTTGTGGGCATCGATTTCCTAAGTAATGAAATGCCTATATAGTCTCTTAGTACACTCTTTTTTCACAAATATTGATAAACCTGAGGATAATTACATTTTTACTTGAAAACTAAGATGGCAGTAAATTTTTAATTGGGTCATTATGGCCAAAAAACTCATTGCCTACGGACCAGATTACTCTGGGGGCAAGAGACCGAATCGATAGCCGAGGCAAACCATCCCCCGGTTTCGAAAGAGAAGCAGAAAAAGAGCTGGGAGGGTAAGTAGGCGTAAAAATACTATAGAGGGGTAGGAGGTTGGCAGTGACTCTGGGTGTTATAGACAAGAGCAGACAAACTACGCGGCAATAGATTGCTGTCCGGGAAATGTTTACGGCGGAAAGGCTTGGGAAGAGGTAGGGATGGGAAACGGTTGGATCCTTGACGACGGGATTTAGGGTCCTAAAAGGGTTCGGGCTGCGATCCGGCCAATAGGAAGAGGAATATCGGATAGGTCCGGAAGTAGAAGGGAAGTGAAACATGGAGTAAGGAAAAAAGAGTACATAGTGGTGGTTTCCAGTGGTAAGTAACGAAACAGTATAATGACGCATAATATCGACGTCGGTGAACGACTGCCGGTCTATAATTCCTAGTGTGACTATGGTAGCGTAATATTTTTAGCTAATCGTTTTTTATGGTTTAACGGTTTTGGCTGGGGTTATTTACATTTTTACTCGTTTATATTTAGTAAATTGAGGTTTCAGGGAAAGATGAATGTCTTTTATTCATGATACTGTTTGCAAAATGGTTTACATATCCTATCTTCATTAGATTTTTAATATCCCCTTTTATCAATCGTAATAAGTGCCCTCGGTTCCTTAATAAATATTGGTGCAGAACAATGACTCAACGCATAATACCCTTATCTTGTGAAAAAAGTTTACTCAAAAGCGTTCACATGTTCTAGGCTCTTTTGATTTTGCCTCCTAATTGATGCATTATGAACCTCATAGTTTTTCCCGGATATCAGACATCAAGATACGGTTTGAAAGTTTGCATTCTCATATCCAACTAAATCGATACCTATTTCCGAAATGCAAAACCATAGTGGTCAAACTTGTTTCGTCAAACGTCAGGAGTCTTCAAAGAAAATGTAATTTTGTCGCTCGGTGACGCTTGCAAAATAGTTAAATTCAAAGTTAACTCTCGAGGAAAGTGCTGTCTTAAATCCTGGGATCAAACATTAGAATGTTGTTAAGAATCTCGTATATAAGAAACATAGAGAGGTTATAGTAAGTAGTGTAGTAAGTGAAATATCATATTCTATTTTACATCGGCTATCGTCGGTCGTTCACGTTTCGATGGCGCGGCACTAACCGGAGTCAAGATGGGGGAGAAAGGAAGAGAGGAACAGGAATAAAAACGAGTGACAAGGAAGGAGATGTAAGGGAGGAAAGGGTATTTCTCCGTGGTCCGCGCGTCAGGGAACTCAAGGCCCCGAAAAAGCACTAAAAGAGACTGATGTCTCGGAGCGAGTGAGAGGGGGAGAGATACGAGTGGAATGAGTAAGCTTGAGTGCGGATGTTCGACTGTGGTGTGGGGCGGGCGAAGCATTACGGAGAGTGGAGAAATATTGCTTGATTGATGAACGCGCTTATTTAGGGGAGGGATGGATGAGTACATGTTGGAGAGAGCCGGGTGGGAGGAGGAACCCACCGCCCAGTCGTCGTCGGCACAGTTACCCACTGAAGGAGGCTAGGGAAAGAGTAGAGATAGACGAGGAATAGCCTCATAAGAATGTTGGAAGAGAGAAAGCGTGAAGGGTAACTTTATTTACGCCATAAAAGGAATATTACGGTATGGGTTGGAGGTTGTCTCTGATGCTTCCAGAGCATACCGGATATTTTTGCTCCCCCCAGAGCTATTTGGCTGAGGGGCATCGAATAAGTTTATTTGCGATGGGAAATATTGAATTTCCCAACCTGTCCCGAAAGCCTTATATTTTTATTGGTAACCATATGGAAGGGGTGCTTCCTCATCAGAGAATTGGGTCCAGAATTGTTTAATCTTCTAGAGTGCTGGTGTTCTTTTTATTGGTGCAGATTTGGTCTCTATTTCTAGTAGACAATGTTAGTGGTCAATTGTTTTCTAGTTTTCTTACGTGATGAGTGAAATCCAGTGTCCTGTTTCTCGTTGTCTCCAAATAAATATGCTGCGAGTGTAAAATAATCCCAATAGTCAATGTGTTTGGCGTTGATGGGCCACTGCAGGGTTTTACAGTGTACCATAAATGGAAATGATTTCAAAGTTGCGCAGTATTTTTACCCTTCAATATAGTACTTAAGGTTTTGATTGTGGCTATATCACCAGTTTTAGGGCACTTATGCGGTATACGGAGCATAAATCACCCTAATCTGTTGTATCTCAGCTCATTTACTGTAAAGATTTATATTCATTAATTTTTCGTAATTGTTTATGAAGTTACATGATATGGGAAGGAACTTCATTGCTTTTCCAAAAATAACCTAAAATTCCACTTTCATTAACGGAAGTTCGAAACCTGGATTTTGGAAGGGTTCCATGGAAATACTTCACATATTTTTATTCGGTGAGCGGCGATATATTTCTAAGCATATCACGAATTGATAATAAAAATAAGAATGTTATTCGTTGAAGCTAGGGCAATAATTCTAGCCCACCGTCGACGCTAATCAGTCCCTTTTCTTATGGTATAAGCAGCAATGGGTTTGTAGCCCTCCAAAGTGATATTTTTATTACGATTTTATCTTTTCGGTTCTATCCTCCTATCTAGTCATTTATGCCCTTCATTTGCGTACTACATTTTTTCGTAAGATCTTCGTTTCAGCTGCGAAGTAAAATAACTTTGATGTCACTGGAGGAAGTGTTTCATTGTCAGATAAACAATTATTTTTGACGGTGAATGTTAAAATCACATATGTATTTCCTTTTCAATCACCTTTTACGGTGAAATGCAAAATTGTATTTCTTCCTCGGCTCTCTTTCATAGACCCTCATTTCTCATTTATTACATCTATGTTATGTTCAGTATCCTACATGTTAATTTTTGAAGGTTTATAACCTGTTTCCCCGCATTTCGAACCATCCAAGCTTTCGATGAACAGAGCATTGCTTGGTTGGGAAACGGATTAAGGAAGAGTGAGATCACTGAATATGCACGATTGTGCGTCTTGCACTGAAGTGGGTGGAAGGAAGAGCAGGAGGAAAAAAGTGTTTAGAGATGATAACGAAAGTGTTTGGAGGAATCTCTATGGATACAATTGGTGATAGATAAATGATACCCTTCAACCCTTATCTTATCTTTTATACTTCCATAAAAATATGACAAGTTAACAAAAATTCTCTTGATTGCTGTATTTTTGGTAATCATTTCCGGATCGTGAGCAAATACTCTAGACCGCAGATGAAAACTTGTTTCGGATTAATTGTGAATTTTTCCGCCAGAACAAAGCAAAAACTCAAGGAAACCTTTATTTTTGACTACTTTTGAAGATGGAGTTGAAGCTTGAGTTAAGGATGACATACTATGAGGAAAATTACCATCGTCTAATGGATATGATTATATTATCTATTTTTTTAAATGTACCAACGAAGGGAACTGTATGCGAGTGAGAGAGGGTGAGAGTGATGGAGAATTACGGATGTGCGACATGGATTGAAAGAGGTTGGAGTGTAAGGGCAGGAAGTGTGAGGGTGCGATGATGCGAAGGGTCCACGGAGGGTGGCGGCGGAGAAGAGGAGAGAGGGGAAGGAATCCGTTGTTGGAGATGGATACTCTGGTGCAGTGAATGGGGATTGTGCTCTCGGGAGATTGATTATTTCTCCGTCCTCGAGGGCGATATTAGGGCAAAGCCGTTTTCTCTCTCTTCCCCTACCCCCTCTGCTCCACCACTCACGCCCTATGCCCACGCTTTTCATCCCTTACCCTTAGACGCTGACTCTTCCACTCTGGCGCGACTCATACCCTTAATACTATCCTTCTCTCCAAGTCCCCGATACATCTACAGTTTTCCTCCGTCACACCTCGGGGGCTATAGTGAAAAAAAACTGGTCAATATGAAAAAACAATTTGATGTAACAAAAGAAATTTTACAATGGCAAATTTCAAAGTTTTGGGTCGAATTTTAATGTTAAATGAGCCAGATACCTTATTAATGCAAAAATAAAATCTCCACGTGCCGTAATGATTGTATGGAACTATAAAAGAAACGGTGTATCATTGTGAGTTTTAATTATAATTTAAAAAAATATTTTTATCGATGTTTACATTGTGCAGCTTAACTGTAATTTCACATTTTCTGACCGCAATGACAAATAACAATTTTTTGCAATGACTCCACGCTTTCTTTTTTTTTTTGGATTCTCATTTTTTGGGGGTTTTATTGTTTTTAAGAGTTTTAAAAATACTCGCCTCAATTAATTTTAAGCGATATCCATTACAGCTAATAATATCTTCCATAGTTAATAAGCAATAATTTGCGCGATATTTTCCATCAATTGTTATCAAAACGCGCATATATAACCTATAGTTTTTTTCAATTTGATCGCTTTCCCTTTCCCCTTCGTTCACCATATCACCCATTTGTGTATTTCTTTTCCATTTTTATACTTGGTGGAGTCAGGTGTCACTTTGTGGAAGAACTAAATATCAGTATCCATATTTAAAAGAATTCCATGAACTTTTCTTCAGCTATCATTATGATAATGGTAAATAATCGTAGAAAAGTAAAATGTATTCTTTACAATTTGGATAATAATCACATTATTACTTCTCATTTTTAATCACCGCTTCTTTTTGAGTATTGATAAACACTAGCAATAGAAACAAATCTAAGAAATGTTAAATATTTTGGCCAGCTTCTCGCCAAAGCTTAGCGCTACTGAGCGTCACCCGGATGAGGAAAAGAAGGACGCCTTTCGCTGAAGGACAACTGACTGCACTTTATTGTCCTTTGCGCATTCGCAATCTTCCCCACGCGTCTCTCCAGGTTCCGTAAAGGGCGTCTTTCCACTCCCAGCTTCCTCCCGCCCTTGCCAGTCCCCACGCACCGCCTTCCGGGTGCGCGTCCGCTGGTGAATGTCGTCGCTTCATTGCCCCTCGTTACTCCAAAGGCAGGGCGTCATTTCGAGCGCAAGGGGTGGATCATGGGCGAAGACTTGGGATAGTAGGGAGAGCAGTGAATAGAGTGAAGTGGGGGAAGGGATGTTGGATGATAAAAATAAAACCAGTCCGAGATCGCTTGGAAAAAACTGAATTCCTCTCCCTGAAGGAATGCAAAAGATTCCCCTCCACGCCTTATCTTCTCCTCTTTGAAAGTCTTTTCTTCTCTTTCATCATACATCTTTTTTTTCCTACGCATGCCTTTTTTCTTGAAATATCTGCCCTCCCTAGTTCCTCTTTACATCAACTATTATCACTGATGTAATTCCCGCCAATCTCCTTCAAATCAATAATATTGAAACATTTATTTGCATACATTGAACCTAGACCCGCAGCACAGATGGCTCCAGGGAGCGATCTATAATTTAAAGTCAATAACTGCTTTGTTACTGAGAGACACCTATTGCTTGATTATAGTTGAGTCTAATTATGCCCTCGTTAATAGTAGGCCGGCCAATTTTATATGGGTGATTCAAAGTTCATTCAAAAATCATTTAAGTTCTTCGATTTCATATGATGTGTAATATGAGTAGAGATTAGCATTGCCGCTTTGTTCTATTATAGATTTAACTATAATATTTTCTAAAAAATATTTCGTTTTCTTATTTCTAAAACCAAAATTGTTTGAAAGAAAAAATCCGCGTTACAAGCTAAACATTTGCATCTAAAGGGATTGAATTAACAACAATTCTAATCGCAATAAAGGACACTAAAGGGTATTCTGCACTTCTCATTAGGTAATTTGGAAATTGGCCAGGAATGGCAGATCTAAACAACTCGGTAAAGCTGAGCAAAAACTACCACCATGAACCGAGCAATAGTTGAGCCCAGAAGGAGACTTAGCTTTATCAAGAGAGGAATGGATGGAATTGTTTCAGGGATTAAGCAGTTGGACTGAGAGGGAAAGGGGTTGCGTTGGGCAGAATAGGGCAAGAGGAAGCTCGGTGGGCGGCGCGGGTGGGCTGAAGTCGCTGTGTCACCAAAGGAAGAGGGATAGTCATGCGGTGATGGTTGTGTGGGTTGGGGAACGTGGAAAGGATAACAAAAGACAAGAGGAGGGGGGTCGTGCACGCTATGAGGGAGATGTCCACAATTGTATGTTGGTGCGCACGCCTGTCTCCGACAGCCGGAGAAAAATCTATGTAAGCGGAACAGTCAAGATCAAAAGCGGAATTTCTCGCTTCTCCTTCATCCCAGTGTTTCAATGCGGGAATTCCTTACTTACCGCTCACGAGAATGTTTGCGATTCCTCGTTCCTAAATCCCTGGAAATCCCGGAAAAGGGGACAGAAAATCTGGTAGACTGCTTTTGGAACCAAATGGTATTGCTAATGTTTTTATTTTAAGTAAATCTCAAAGTGACAAAAGCCACAAAATTGATTGTAGCCTAAGCGAAAGTTCTTAGCATCTACATCTACACTCTGCTCTCCGAGCCGCCGACCTGGCATGACCTGACCGAGGTGGCATAGAATGTTAGGACTCCACCCTAGCAAAGGTGTTAAAGATAAGGTTTTTCGAGTAAATTGTTTTGAGAGAGATTTTGAAGTTCATTGTAGGAGTGTTTGAGTGGAGCTCAGTTTTTACTATGGTGACTTATTGTACTTGTACCAGGAAAGAACAAAGTCTTCCACCTATCTGTTCGGTAATATCTTTCTTATGTTATCGCTTCTGTTAGAACTAAAAATGTAGTATGTCGTAAAAATGACGTCCTCTGAGTCAGGAGGTTCGTGTCCTGGCTAGGTACCCAGGTTCCTCCGTCCTAACCACACATTAACCTTGTATTATTATCAAGATGGGAGAATACCAGGACTTGAGATATGTTCCATATTCTCGAGACATCGAGGTAGTGGTTTTCGGTTGCCATCAACTAACAAATACTACAGCCGTTTGGGTAAATTTATCTCAATGCCTTTGGAATTGTAAGTATTGCTCTGCCTATCCTCGCGGTCTCTACCTGCATTTACTTGAAAAAGAGCTGCTGCCACCTCCAAGTTTCGGCTTGTCTTTCGCCATTGTACGTCATCTTTTAGAGTTTTTGTCGGATTTATGGCCTAATATACTTGATGATAGTCCCCTAATCCCCACGATTACCGCCGCTTTCTTTCCACGACAACTTATTATATGAGAAAACTTGTTTATTTCAGAGATATATGTGCATATACCACACATATATTTTGAGGCCTTACCACCACGCGCGTTCAGTGAGTGTACTCGGTATATGTAAGATATCCTCGACTACCAGGAAGCCCTGAACTATAGTATAGTAGTATATATTGTTCATAATAGTAGAATCAATACTAGGATTATTTTCAGTAAAATCCGCTGGCATGCACCATGAACAAAGATTGCTTGGATGCATAACTGGCAACCCATCTGACTTGCATATGCGGAGAAAAATACAAATGATTTTTTTATTGGTGGATTTGATGACTTTTTAATACATTTGTAAAATCTACAAAAATTAAAATAGATTATAACTTAATGAATTATTGGGTAGCTTAAATTCTCATTTCATCTTCCATAGGTACCCAAATACCGTGAATTTTGAATCACTGCCTCCCTGGAGTCGTGTTTCCATTCATCTTCACCCTGCTCTCTTTCTTCCTTTCTCCCATAAAAAAAATGTTACTCCTTCTCCTCCCCCTTGGCGCCCACTCACTTAGCTGTATTTATGGAATGCTTTGTAAGATATCCTCCTCTGCGCCCTTTGTGTTTATGCGTCAAGAATATCTAGGATTGTTTATTTTTTATTTCCTTTCCTTTCAAGGATGGCCGGGGTCGGTGATTCCGGTGGAAACGAGGGAATAAATTTGTGGATGGTGTGATTCGTTAAAAGCGTTGTTTTTTGTCCTCGTTGTCGTCGCTTTTTAGCAAATTTGAATAAATGAGATTTTGTTTTGTTTTGGGAAATTTTGTAGCCGACAATTGCTCGTGAACGTTTGCGGGAATTATTATTTTCACATGCACTGCTATTAAATTTTTCTAGTTTATTAAAACCACTACCGTAGTTATTTCTGCGCAATACCCAAATAATAATGTAGTCTCGCTATCTCGATCCAGGCTCAATAATATCAGTTCCTTTGGGTCTCTGCATATATTTTCTCATTGTGATGGAGTAGGTACTTTTTAATAGTTATAATACAGGGCTACATCTGCACCAGATGGATTGATTAAATAGAGGAATAATACCCCAGAGGATGGTCTAGGAATAAGTTAATTGATCAAATAAAGAGGGAAGTACATAGGAAGACATACCAGGAGGTAAGGGAACTAGCATTAGATAGGGAAGAGAGGAGGGCTGCAGTCAAGCAATCTTAGGATTGAATGGCCAATGATTAGGGATCTTATACACAATTAATAAGTGCCCGCTTCGTTTTATAAGGCTAAAGTTCTTCAGACCCTGGAAAATAGTTGGGAAATTTAAGATCGTTGTAAGAAATGCCAAAGAGAATGCACAGTATGCGAGGGCCAAGGCTAGGTCACTTAGAGGATAGTTACGGTGTATTTGGAATGAATATTATGTCGTCTATGGGAAATAGGTGGCTAATTTATGTTTTAAAATTATATGATATCAATTCGTTGGAGTGATTCTTGAATGACTTATAAGCCTCGATAAAGCTAAAAAAAAAATTTGGAATATGCCGTGAATGCATTTACTCTTCCACAATACCCAGCAATTAGAGTGCAAATGACGTACTTTAGGGTCAAATCGAATCATGATTGAGACTAATTTCCTGGAATTAACTTGAAATTAAGGGATGTTCATCAAATTCCACCCTCTAAAGCATGTCCGTGATAACATTCTTTGTCGAGTCAGCAATCAATGTTCTTATACCGAAGAACCGCAAAAGAATATTACATAGTTTTCTTTTATATAAACGCTCATTTTTTGCAAAAGGAGGAGTTAAATCTTTGCAATTTGCTGCGTTCATATGGCACAACTCATAAATCAAAATCATTGGATAAATACTCTTTTAATGCAAGAATACCTTAGGTATACTGTTTTGCTCAGTACTGTTCAGATTTTAAGCATCATCTCTATTGGAATGTCAGTAATCGCTTTAGAACCGGATTGAAGTTTATCATTCACGGTTTCAGTGAGCCTGCAAAAAGAATCGAATCTCGTCAATTTGAATTAACAACCATAAATAATGAACAGTACGACCTTCGCCCGGCTTTCATTTTTAATGAACGTTTTTTCACTCGGAACAGATGGGTCGTCCTATTTTAACTTTATTTTCCCATGAATCAGACACAGTCCACAATAATACTTAGAAACAATGGAGCGCAGGAAAATAAAACAAAATCTTCCCGGTCATTTTTCCCCCCGTAATCCTCTTTGTCACTCCCCATTTTTTCCCATCCATGCGAGAGAGAAAACTTCCCACAACTAATTCGCGTCATAAATGCCCGGTCCCCATCATTCGCCTTCCAAAATAAACGACCCCGGGAGAGCGATTCAGTCGGGTCGGCCATGAAATCGATGAGCAACTGACGGATAACGAAGCACGCTCAACTCCACACTCTCATGCCATCATCCTTCCACCTCCTCCCATTCTCTCTGTGCATCATTGTACCATACACCTAGTCGGTTCCTTGGTTGATTATTTGAGCAGATGATCGGCCATAGAGATAATTTTCACTGCTAAGGCTTTAGTGATTAGCTGGTTAGTATTGTAGTATTTAGGGATTTACGCTTGGTTAAATAGCCATTAGAAAAGCTGACCAGAGCAGACTAGAAGCATTCAAAACCTGGTGCATGAGGAGGATGCTGAAGATAAAATGGACGGACAAAATAAAAAATGATGAATTGCACAGAAGATCATCATCATCTGGTGTTCTGCCTGCTGGCAGGTCCCGTACACCACTGCTGTCTCCATCCGCTTCTGTCCCGAGCTTCCTTCTTTGCTTCATCATAGCTGATGTTCTTCACCTGATCCACCAATTTAATTCTTCTCCTTCCTCTCTTTTTCTTTCCTTCAATTAAACCCTCAAGTGCCACAGTTATTATAATTTTCCCTCTCATCACATGGCCCAACCAGTTTCCTTTCCTTTTCCTTATTTCCTTTAGGAGCGATCTTCCTTCTTTTACTGTACTCAAAACCTCTTCATTTCTCATCTTATCTACCCATCTTACTTTTTCCATCCTTCTCCACACCCACATTTCACAAGCTTCTATTCTATTCCTTTCCCTCTTACCTAATGTTCACGCTTCACATCCATACATGAAAACGCTCCATGAATAACATTTAGCTAGTCTCTTTCTCAGCTCCAGATCCAGGCTTTTATTGCATAGCAAGTTTTTCTTCTGACTGAAGGCCTCTTTTGCCATTGCTATCCTTCCTTTTATTTCTGCAATACTTCTCCAGTCGTCTGTCATCATCGTTCCCAGGTACCGGTAGCTTTTAACTTTTCCTATTACACCTTCATTTATTTTCACTGTCGGCACAGAAGATAAGACGAGGAAAAGACCCTATGGAACACCATACAGATAAGAAGAACCAGATGGATTGGACACACCCTGAGACACAATGGGTTCGTGAAGAACATGATTGAAGGTAAAGTAGAGGGTAAAGTCTCAAGAGAAAGACCCAGGAATAAGTTCATGGACCAATTAATGAGTAAAGTACATAGGAAGTGATACCAGGAGGCATGGAAGTGATACCAGGAGGCATGGAAACTAGCATTAAATAGGGAAGTATGGAGGGCTGCAGTCAACCAATCTTAGAATTGAAAGACCAATGATGATGCTTGGTTGAAATAAAACCGGCTTCGACATTATTCTACAGCTTGGTTGGTTTTTATGGGAGGTGACCGGTAACTGACGTTATTTGCGATATGAAGAACATATGAGATCGCTAGATTGACACGGGAAGGTGAAAGGATGGAGAGAATTGCGCAATCGGCAATATTCCTATCTTGACGATTCATCTACACCTACGTAATACCCTGCGAGCCACCACGAGGGTGTGTGGCAGGGGGTGAAGATCACCAAACATGCACTATTGCATGGTGCACTATTCCTTAAATTACCCTAACCAAAGCACCTGTATATGTATTGGAAATCCATCAAAAATTCCCCCACTGGTGAGATTCGATCCGAGACCTTTGGTGTGGGAAACCATTTCTTTAACCCACGTAAAAACCACGTTTTTCCCATAAAAAGCAAGAGTTTGACTCAAAAATTTGTTATAACAATACATCGCACGGTCCTCTCCACTTCTGATAAAATTCTTCCCGGCTGTGACTAAAAGCTATGGCTTTATCTTCTTCTTCCTACTTTGTACGCTCATCATTCGGTCACTTGCTGAGTTCGAGATCAACCGAAAAGCATTGAAGTGGTTAATATTTATGGTGCCATCGACTTCATTTCGAGAGATAATATTGATGCTATCGGCCGTGCTCTCTGTTTCCTGCCTGAAACTGACTTAATTACTCTACTCTAGGCTACATCCAGGACAACATTGAAGTTGATAGGAGGAAATTACAGCCATTTATAAACTCATCCAATGCGTATTTGTGAAGTGAATCACGTGACCGAAGATGCTATCATGGTGGCCGTTGTTTAAACCATACGATTGTGAAGAAATTGTTTACTTTTCTTTTCTTTCAAAGCCAAATCAAAGTATTTCTACTGTGCTATCTTGGATGATTCTAATCAAAGCTATGCAACTTTGCGTTGTTATAATCTAACTCATTCGTGGTTCAAGTTTACAAATACAAACATTTTTTTGTCTGATTTTAAACGTAACTCAAAATCTTCGCCCAATGCCAGCACACAAACTGAAAGCAATACTTCTCGAGATATCTATTGTCGTGGAGTTTCCATGGCGTAAAACTTATGACAGAAATTTTTATCTATATTTAAAGTGAACATTTTTAACTATCAGTTATTTGCTATATCTTTAGCAACAATTCCTAACAATGCTTTCGATGAACGTATTAACACAGAGGAATTTACCATGAGCTCCCGGGTTCAGAGAAGTGTCTTTTGCGTGAATGAATGCGGCTGAACGTAATTGCAATTTGACCAACACCCTCCCATGGATAGCGGTGGGACTCTTTCCTATACTTCATTGGTATCTATGTAAAAACCGGTATAAAGAAAATATAGTCCATAGTATAATCAGACAGGGAGGTTGTTTCAAAGGAATGATAGTGTCGTTCATACGTAGCGTGATATATTATCTAGAAAATTTAATTTTTAGTGTTCAAAAAAATTCTCAGGGAAACCTGTGCCCCGGGACTTTGGCTCGGAAACAGTGCAATTTGTGCAGGAGAGCTCACGTACCTGCTCGAAGGAGATAGAGGGCTTTTGACGGGATGTGGTAAGTTGTCCGTGAGACGGAGCGAATGGCGAAATCTAGCGAGGGAGGATAGTTGCAGCAATAAAGGTGAGAAAAGTGTCCGTAGATTAAAGAGAATGTGGAGAGAATGGCGAGGAAAGAGAATGGCTGAGCGCTAGGTTTATGGAGTGGAAGTGGGCGAGGTTAGGGCTCCGGGAACGGGAAACAAGTGACGCGTGCGGGTTCAGCCGACTTACCCCCTAAGACGCCCGCGAAGAATTTAATGAATTTTAATGGCCGGAGGTATTTAATTTGGGCGTAGTTGAGCATTCACTGCGGTCCTTGGAGCGTGTATGTAGATGCAATTGTAATATGAGGCCCGGCCAAAGAAAAGCTTATAAATGCCCTGCATTTTCCCGTTCTACCATAGCCAAGTAGAGCCGCCGAGCAATTGAATCCAATTTAAGGCATGTTGTGAGGCATTGAGGTAAAACTCACGCTTGTAAAATATGGCTGTTTAAAATTAAATTCATTAAAAAATTAAATCTGGGTACGCATTTTGAATGAAAGAATATGTTCCATTGCTTACTTCTCTCACATCACTAAATCTGCCTTAAAATTTAAAGATTGGTTTGCTACAGCTCCTAAGTCTTTTTTTTGTTTCAGTGAAGTACTGTCTTCAAATCCATCGTTAGAATTCCTTCATAATTTGCCCTACGTATCCTATCATGGCCTTTCTCGGTCATTTGATGCTCCTTACATTTTAATTTTCAGAGGGCTCGAGGAGGTATCTCAGTAAGTTAAAACTTAGTAAAACAAATATTCTTTATATAGAAGAGTACTATGACCGAAATACGTAGGCACTAGCAATGGGTCTGAATTACCTCTTCCAATAGCCTCAGTTTTACAGTCGACTGCAGAATAAATTGAGGGATCATATTCTGGATTAGCCAGAACATACTACGAAATTATTTTGAAAGGAATTTATGAACTAAATGGACCAAATGTTCATTAAAATATTATAACTTCTGCTGCATCAGCATTTTTGTTTGCTAAGCATAGGGTTTTACTGTCAGTTAGATCCAAGTATATTGAAGTGAATGGTTCAATCCTTTGTTTGTAACGCTTTGGATTAACTGGACTTAGCACCAAAACACTGAATATATATACTCAATGAAGTGTTTTCGTGAAAATTAATGAACAATATCGACGAAATGAACTGACCACAGGCTTGTTGGAAGGGAAGCCTAATTGCTACGCTTATATCAACACAAGTATTCTCTATAATACTGTTACCATTTCAGTCCCTCTCAAATCCCCTTAGCGTTATAAAAATTACTGATCTCACTACCGTTATGAATTAGGTTTTGTTCCGGGCTCAATGGTTAATACCTTTCGCAGCGGTGGCCGTTTTGGACCTTTGCAGAGCCTTCTTTCTCTGCGCCCTCTAATTAAAATGCCATGTGTAATTTTGCAAATTGCTCGTTTCAGCGATTAAATTTACTTTTCAATGCATCAAGGGAGAATTTGTACAGCTGACGTGTACAAATCCTAGAGCTGGCGTCATGACACCCGTCACAAGCGTGGGTGATTAACATGTCCATTTTCACATCATTATGCATGAGTTGGTGCCACTGCCAACTGAGAGCAATTAAAAATTAAATCCCCAAAAAATTTCGAATATTTCATTTTTGCCCATTGCTTGAATCTTGACACAATTGCTCTCATCTCGGCCAAGCAATTTTCCGAAGCATTAAACGTGGCCTACGAGATTGTTTATTTAGCTAGCTTATTTTTTTAGCAAAAATTATGTTTTTCCCCTCAGGCATTAAGGGAATGAGGGTTTTGCGACGGTAGAAATACCATGTGTATGGTAGAGAACGATACGATTTTAAAATCCTTTGCTAAGAACCCACATATTGCATAAATACTCGTTGAAGTGTTTTCGTGAAATATTAATGGAAAATATCGACGTAGTGAGTGGACTAAAGACTAATATGGAGTGAAGCAAATGAATTCTACTGAATGAATGCTACTCTAGCAGTCTTTGTATGCAGTTTTAAACTACATGTATACAACTGATATTCCACAAATAGAGGTGCCTATTCCTAAATCCTTACAACACTAGTGACTTTCGTATTATTCCACCTCAGAAATGCATTGGTCGCATGGAACGCCATGCTTAGCACTATCTTTTGGGTATCCCCGTGAACACAATTGTGAGTTTGTCGTAGGGGAATAAGTAATAAATACGTTAACACTTCATAAATTCACCATAACTTGGTTGATCTAAAAATAGAATAGAGGCTTCAGGAACTTCTGTGAATGATTACACATTCAAATGCAGTGCGGCCGATGTGGCTCTGTCTGGCATCGTTGTGAGTACAGAAACTGGAGGTAACATTGAATAGATGTTCAAAACATTTTCAGACTACAAAGATAAATTGTCTCATCATTGGATCTTTCTAGGAACGTCTGACATTTAACGCATTTTTGCATCACATTTACATGTTTGCCTTGAGTGGAGAAAACTTCCTATAGAGTTGAGAATGAACATGCAATCCCAGGATTGGAAGATGCCCTCCGCTACCACTGAAGCTGGCAAAAATTTTAATGTACCTGATATCAAACCCGTGTTCCCAGTTAGGGGAAAGAATTAGTGTTTGGCTATTTTTTTTATTTTTCCTCCAATTTTTAATTCCAACCTCTTAAACTATGGTATGGGGTGAAGAAAGGATGTCCAAAAATATGCGGCTCGATTAGTTAAAAATTAACCCTTAACTGCTATCGTGGTTTTTGGCCACGTGAATGTGTCCTATCCTCGGGTCTTTTCTCACCCAACTTTTCGAATTGCTCGTAAACAAAAACCCCTCGCTCACCGACTGTCTCAAGTTCCCCTAAGATTACATCGTAGCCAAGGTTGCTTCGAGCGGCCGTTTTACCTCTACAAAAAATAACAAATTACTTCTGGTCAAAAATGATATCAATGATAGCAGTTGAGGGTTGAATGTCATGAAGAAGCATAAATGCATTGACGTACAGTTATTGCTTGGACAAGAAAAATAACTAGGGATAATGCGCTAATTTACAGGTCTTAGCAGTTCAAATTTCACTCCGTTGTAACTAAGTTCAGTTGTAGCTCCTAGAGACTGGGAGGCTACTCGCAAAGTTTAGCTTGATTGAGCATTTCAGAAGAGATGTGTTTCAGAGCTTCATAGAGAATATTGACGCCTCAATACATGTCTAGGTCTGACAGAAGCGATAACATATGAAAGATACATTGTGAACAGACAGGTACAAAAATTTATTCTCCACAATAAGTGACCACAATAAAAACTGAGCTCCACTAAATACACCACCATAATACATGTTACCATTTCACCTCCCAATATCTTCTCCCTTACACCTTTACACAGCTGGTGTCCTAACACCCCCTGATAAATGCCTATATGGTAGCTTGCAGGGTAGTATGTAGATGTATTCTATGAATAACATATATTTGTGGCGGATATTGCCGCGCGCCCCATTGACAACACCGCGCCGGGTGCGCCCGAGCCGCAGTCCCGGGCAGCTGATTACTCCTGCGCTCTTCGTAGCCATACACTCTTCTCGCTCCTTTCTGAGCTTTCCTCGCCCCTTGGCATAATATAAGAGATAAAAATTGAAAATTGAAGAAAAAGTATAATTCAAGTCGCACCAGTGCCCTAACCACTAGGAAATTTTTTATTTGCGATTGAAACCTGAAACTTGTCGTCAGTAATATTTTATTAAAATGTTGACTTTTTTCCTAATTAAACGTTAACCTTTGAAATTGGTTCATATTTTTTGCTATAGGTACAAGCACTTACAACTTCTCTGTTAGCTTTGAGGTCAACTGGTCCCACGGGTGGTACCCTCTTTTTTCCTGGAAGGCGAACAGGGTGAGGCTTACTGGGGATTCAGCCGACGGCGAGTGCGGTAGGAGGCGAACCGATTAGGAGGGCGTGCTGAGCATGGGGGATAAACGATATAATGGAGAAAATATAGCCGGCAAGGGGATGAAAAAAGCAGGGCGTGCAGGTAAAAAGGGGAGAAAGAAGGAACGGGTCGGACGGGTAGGAGGGTGGTAATAGGAGGGTCCCATTCCCCCTTCATGGGTTCGCGGTCATCCACGAGGAATAATGCGATCGGTATGGAAGTGTAACGAGGAGGAAGGCCGGTCATAAAGGAGGTGGTGCGTCCGGAGACTTGGCTCTTAGGGCTGGGTTGGTTTTGACGGTGAGTGGGCCCGGATAAAAGGCCCTCACTGTCAGGTGCTTCAGCAAAAGGGGTGGGCCCCCTGTGCGAACAGCAACTCCCTCTACGGTGGCAGGGGATAGTGAACCCCCCTTCCGTGCCCCAAACACATGGCTGGGGTGAGATAAGGTGAGCGAAAAGTTGGCCGGGGTTGGGGCACACTGTTCCCTCCCTCCGCAAGTTCCCCTTTTTGCGGCTCGAACGAGTAAACCGATATGGCAACAAGAGACGGGGTCAAGCAATAAATCCGACGATGGAGAGAGAGAGAGAGAGGCAAGTAGGTGGAGGTTGAGGGTTGAGTGAGGAACATTAAGTCTCGGAGTCAATGTGCACAATCGAGATAAGAAAATATCTCCGCCTTTAATAAGACGACCTCATCGATCGTGGCTACGGGAGAGTTTGTTTTTCTCTTTCCTCTCGCTTTTTCCAACTCGCCCACACCGTCTGGCACCGTCGTACGGAGATGGATCCCCCACATAATCCCCCGATTATGACCCAAGTCCTCTCTCGTCCTTCGCTCAGTCTTTTTTTCGTATTTTTCTTACTCTCTAAGGGAAGAGAAAGTTCTCATCTCTCCGGGTGAGGAACACTCTTGCTGGAGTCAAAATAATTTTTCAGCCCGAGGTCAGATCAGTTGGTGGATATTATGCATTCGGGTTGATTCTTTTCAGAAGTTCTTTCTCTTTCCTTCGTGGGCAATTTTTAAAACTCCTGGATGTTAACTTGACCACGAAGTTGGAATTCAAACTTACGGTGGAGGTTCCGTCCGTAACTTGAAAACAGGCTTGTTTTTCTCGAATAGTTATCCAGACTAATCAAAGATTTTGATATTTTGTCTTCAAACTTCCCATTCCAAGGATGTTTTATTAAATATCACCAAGTACTGACTGTGAAACTGCATTGTAGAAAACAGAAAACAGGTTCTTTAAGTCACTTGCCCAAATAACCTACTGCAGCATACGTTTTCTTTCAGGTATCACGTTTCAGTAACTCCCAAGCGATAGAAATTGGTTAGAGAATTTACGGGTAATGGCATCCATGGGGATAACATTTGGTAGCTTCCTTTGTGTTTAATTTCTCTCAATTAAAAAATACGATGAAAGTCTCTAAACTAGAATGTGCCGAATTAATCCTCCCTTTCACTATGGGCACTTCGCTCAATATGCCGCTATTGTCAATGACAGTGGAATTTTGTCGACCGAGAGAAGGTGTTGACTCAGCAAAAGGTGTTAAGCTCAATACATTTTTCCTCATGGAAAAATATTGTACTGCTCTGCAGTGAGGCTTGTATTCCATGGAGAATGGAATCGGAAATATTTCTGTTAGGCAGAAGGAAGAGGCTATAATAATGTTATTATCTTCAAAATTTATTTTATTCTTGTCATAAGATTCTCTTTCAACCTAACCTTATAATAACAATATATCGTAAATAAATTTGTTATGAAAAATTATGTCTCCTCACTCACTTAAGGTTTATTTTTGGGCTGCGGTTTCTTTAATTTTAATCAAGCTTTTTGTATTTTTTAAGCTTTTTGAGGAGGTTTTATTTTATTTTGAGGGATCATCCTTGAATGAAAGCTTTGCCCTGAAAAAGACCCCTCCTGCGGTACCGACTCAGTTATTTTATATCTTTTTCTCAAATGACTTTCTATTTTCTTGTCAGTTATTACTATTTTAATAAAAAAGATTAATCAAAAGGTAACTTTTGTAACCTTGTAACGTTAGTTTTGCCGGCACTTAGACAAGGTAACTCAACAGTAAAATTTACGACGGAAGTACGTGAAAAATAGGCTTTTACTTCGCCAAAATATTTACTATCAGGTTGCTTTGTTTTTTATGTTCTCCCTTATCGTAGTAAAGAGCTTATAATGGTCCAAAGTAAAATATTTACATTGAATAGTATTGTTGCACTGTAGTGCCTGGATATAAGTTGTGGAAATGTGGTGAGGAGCTACTTTTGAATGGCATATCGGGACATGCAACATTGAAAGTGAGTAAAATTTTTATAGTCTTACAAAAAGATTTGTAAAAGTGGGTTTTAAGGCCTGCTTGTAATGGAAGATAGAATTGACATGTATTGGTGGCATTAAAGAGATCGTAGGGAGGGTTTTCAGTTGGCAGCTGGGAGTTGAATTATAATGGAGAGAAATAGAGGTCCTAAGCATAACTTGATATAAAAAGTACGTGAGAGCGATATGCCTTAAAATCAATTCAAAATATTTGATATGCTTAATAAAATCTTATAGCTCAACTAGTTGCTAAAAGGTGATAGGTTAGTTTTAGATTATTATTATTATTATTAAATTTATTACATACGATTTACGTCAACTGAAAAAGATAAGTGGCTAACACACCTGACCGGCAATTGGGAGATCCGGGTTTGAATCCCGGTCAAGTCAAATGATTTTTTCATAGCAAATTTCAACCCTGGTGTATATGCACCCGTGCGAGTGACTTCGTACCATATCATTTGTTAAATGCAATGTTTGGAAATTTGTCAATTTCGTCGTTTTAATAACGACAATGTTGGGTTTATCCACCGTGACAGTGGCTTTATAAGCACGACTTCGTCTCATGTGCTACAATGTAGACTTGAGGCCTGAACATCTAGTTCGCATAAACCCCCCTCGAAATTCGCCTTGAAGAAAGATGGCTTGGTAGTGTAACTGGCTAACATACCTGACCGGCAATTGGGAGATCCGGGTTCAAATCCCGGTCAAGTCAAATGATTTTTTCATAGCGAATTTCAACCCTGGTGTATATGCACCCGTGCGAGTGACTTCGTACCATATCATTTGTTAAATGCAATGTTTGGAAATAAGCTTGAAAATTATTGCACCTTCTGGTGTACATTTTAAAGCCCAGCCAGCACTTGCAAAGCGAATTCCGAAGTACTTGACGTCAATTCTCGGAAGGATTACAAGAATCATTTCATCAAAAATCTTGGGCAATGTTTTGAACAGCCCTCCATGCAAATCCAAAACCACAATTTTCAATATTAGATGTACTCCTATGCTCTTTTTTTTCCTTTGTAAGAGCGAATTGGGTTGAATAAGAAGACTCTCTTTTTGATGTTGCGCGGCTGAGCCTTTTTTCCTATCCTAAACCCTCGCCCTTCCCATGGTTTTATTATATCCACCCTCTCCTTCCTCTCTTTTGCCCCCGTGGTCCCTGATCCATATCTCCCATCTCGATTTAGTCGAAGTCTCATCCCTCTGAAGCGTTTCCTCCGGAAGTGGGTAATGTGGTGACTTCGGTACCGAGGCAGTGCGCTTGACTCCCTCGTCCAATTCCAGATATCACCACTTTTCATTATCATCCACCGCCCATGATTTTCGACTCCCATCCACTTTGTTTTAAATTTCTCCGCTTCGGAATTCCCTTAAGGCTTCTTGCGGCAGGGTTTCGTGTCTCTCATCATCTCCATTTACCCGCCAATTACTCCATTCCGTCTTCCGATTGCTTCGGCACGCGAGGAAGTTTTTTTGTGATTTCTACCGCACAGTTCATTTTCTCCCTTATTCCATTAGAAATCGCAATTTAGGCCAGAAAAAATAAAAGAATAAACTTGCTTTTTTTCTGACGCATCCTGCTATTTTCGATTTCTCGGGGTTTTGATTTAGCGTCGAGTTTCACTGAAATAAATTTAAGATTTCCAATGGAATTTTATGTATTTATACACATTATTTTCACATTTTAGTTCAGTATTTGATGTTGGATAATTTTCTAATGCAATATTTTTCATCTTCCATTCTTCAGCATCATACATTTGAAATTTTTTTATAAAATAGCCTCTAACGTACTTTGAGTAACGATGAAAAATGAATCTTATTTCTATCTCTAACTTCCGTTTTGAAGCTATAAACACAAATAAACGGGGCGAAAATATTACCTACACAATAATTTCCATAAATTTAAACTAAAATGTGGATCTATAATGGAAAATTTACGTTTAAAATAGGGATTTTTTCAAAATAACATGAATGTGGTAGGTAGTAAAGATTTTTTTCACGTCCCTTAGTCAATTCCTAGTAGTATACACCTATATTTGCCTCTAAAACACAATTTTAGATACTATTACATTAGTTATTGGAGTGCAATATTGATAACCTGCCGATCTTAATTGAAACTCAAACATAATTTAAAGTTAAGCGTTTTACCAAATTTAAAGACTTGTGCGAGATTAAAGTGCAATCGCATGAAAATTTGGATGAAGTAATGGCTGATAAATGTTTCCCATAGAGTTTTAGCGTAATTTATGCCTTCTTTATTCATATTAAGGGTGGTTTACGCTTTTGTAATAACCCGGAAATAACTAGCATCAATGCTGGCGGAAATAACGGCGCTCTGAGAACATCCGACCAACACCACGCGCTATAATTTTTCCCATTGATTGCGTTCAGCAATAAAATTGGCCGCGTTCCACCCACCGCTTCCCCGACCCTTCTTTCTTATCACTTTCCCTTCCGACATCACGAGTTTCGACCGTAGTCGACTCGCGTGATCGGAGACAATTCGTGGTCTTTGCCATGGAGTCTGCCTTCCATGCGTTTGTAGTCTCCCTTCCCTTCCTCTGACTCAGGAATTGGCGCACGCCACCAGCGAGAGGAACGGAAAATTCTCTGCTTGTTTGTCTCGCCTTGCTCTCGCTGGAACTCCATTCAAAACGACCGTTCGGGAGTCTTTATTTCTTGCTCTGGTACGGGCATCACTGGTTGGAATGTTCAGAAGCGCTTACCTATCATTTATATATATATTTAATAGGATCTTACGTCACGTAGTAGACGAGTCGTTTTGAGTCACGAAATGCACGGAAAATCATGCAAATGCCGTTGTCTCTCGTTGAAGAATTTGTGAAACATTTTCTGGATACCCAGCAATGCTTGGGAAAAAAAATGATCCAACTAATCGTCAACTTAATTCTTATGTGTATTTCAAGCTTTTTGGCAAATGTTGAAGAAGATAATATGGGGGTTTTCTTCGCTTTACAAGTTAATCTACCCCATACTGTCAATTTATTATGGTATTACTAGAAACTAGTATTATCACCTTGGAATCTTTAGATAAATCTACGGTTGTTTACTTACACCTCCTAAACGAAAGCATTTTGAACTTAACACAACCTAGCGTTATTGATGAGTAATTTTGTTGTTATTCCGATTTTGCATTTTTATTCTCCAATTAGTATTATTTTTCTATTATTTTAGTCAAAAAACAAATGTCTCGGATTTACTCGGATCCCGAGTAAATCAAGTCCGTTGCGAGGACCGAGGATTACAAACCACTGTGAAATAGTATTTTATATATCTTTTACAAAAAAAAATTAGATTAGCGATGCACTTACTTAAATATGAGGACTTCATTTTATGGTGTTAAATTTTCCGTGAAACGTTTTAGTTGCTCGAGATAGTTGAGCGAATACGTATTTATAACTCATGATGCAATTTCTGCATGATGAAAATAGTTTTGAAAAACCCGATCTAGGTATTACGAAAACAAGAGAGAGGCTACGTGAGGAATTTGAAAGGGATGTAATGATGGGTCACCTGTAGGAGGGAAAACAGAACGATGTCCCAGGAAATGGGACGTTAGGATAAAAATTGCCCTGAAATGTACTAGTCAGCTGGTAGAGTACTCATGTGAATGTATTAAATATGAGCATAATGTATAGGTTAAGAGTAAATCATAAAAAATATAAGTACTAAACTTTTCCAGATATATTTTCGATTAAAAAAATACAATGGGCGATGGTAGAAATTGATTCTTCCCATCCCCGACATTTGTTCACGAAAGAAGTACTCTCATCAATTTGTGGGCTTACAATACTGGAAAAAACGTGGAAGTATATGCTATACTTTTGCTCTAATAGCCGTCTTAGAGGTGTACATAACCGTTGCTCAGTACAATATTACCTCTATTCTGTAATCTTGTTATACTGCAATGAATGCCAAGAAGAAACACATGTTGGAGTGAATTACGAAGTAACTCGTAAATACTTGTCATGTTCATGGATGGCAGTGCATTGAGAGGTTCCATTGCGGATCGCTATAAGCATTCTCTCCCCGCGGGGCGCTAACTCATCTCACGACCCCTTTGATGGCAGCCATTTTCTCGCGTGAGACGCCCTCTCGGGAAGTGAGAAGTACTCGGGCGATAACGTACTCCTCCAGGGATGGCAGGAGGTATTCCTCGGGGCGATTATCGTGCAATTTGACGCAAACAGCTCACCTTAGAAGCCTCCATATAAAGTCTTTCAGTCCCCTAACCCTCTCTTTCATGCAAAATTTCCTGACGCGATAAATGACTCTCATATCGCGTGGACGACGTGTTTACTATGGTAGGCGATACTTACAGGGACATAATGAAATGCTAAACTTAACGCAGTGCATGGGAAACTGATTTTAGATTTATGCACTTTAAAATACTCGAAGAATTATCAGCTTTGTTGGTGTTTATGGATAGAAAACAAACGTACGTACATTATGGATAGGAACATTAACGCATGAAAATACTGTCGATCGCATATATGGGTGTAAAAGTCCTAGGTGACTTTTAAAGGAATAAGTTATGTCACTAAAGAAGTATTTATTTACTGATGTAGAAATTTATAATATGCTTGGAAAAAGTTATCTGATGTGTGATTAAAAGTTATTGTTTTTATCTCATTTAAGGAATAGAATAAGCATATCCAATGAAGAGTTATCTGTTTTGTATTAATTTTTCATGTCGTGACCATTCTCTAAGTGCCCCCTGAAAGAACGGAATTGAGGCTAAAGTCGGCAAAAAAATTGTGTAGTCGCACTCAAAATGTAATTTAATTTGATTAGTTGTCATCATGTGTGCCGTAAATGAGAACGACTTCTTCGAAAGGATATATAACTCTAGATTCCTGGATTGTCGTTCCCGAATACCATACGCTCCAAAATTATCAAGGCATTCGTTACTTCGGTTCCCATTCTGAATTCACGACACATCTAAAGGCTACCCAAACACTCGAAAAGGCTACGCAGTGACAGTTCCTTGTTATATCGTTGGATAAAATTTAACTTGAAATCAGAACAACTACTCCTGCGGATGAATACAGAGCCGTAAATTCGTGTGGCCACTGGGGTTCTAGCAAATTAAAGTGCTCAAAATCGCGAGGGACGTCTACTTTCCTCAAGGGATATGTGTAGCGGAATAGAACATGTTATTTCAGTAACTTGTAAGCACTGCTGTATCACGCTATCAACACATTCCCATTGTAATATTACTTACCGGCATACAATTCCCAACATTTTAAAACCAAAGAAGATCGAGACGAAAAAGTCGTATTTCTCCAAAAACCTCATGAACTCTCAAGAGTTCATTCTCGAAACAATCTCATTTTATTCTATTCTTGCGTAATTTAACTAACCATGACTTAATTTGTTAATCTTAATTCATATCGAAGCAGCAGTGAGGGTGAAGATGCTCAAGTAATACATTTTTGCAAAATTAAGTGTGAATCTTCAGGTATTTAAATACAGGTAGAACAAAGTTCGTGAGTATAGTGCAGTATTATTCCTGCTTTGAATTACAGAATTATTTTTCTTCGTTTGTGTCTTATTTACATCTACGTTATGAGAACTCGGAATAAAGTAGAAAACATCTATAAATCAACTCCTAGGAAACCTGAAAACCGACAATAAGTAAAATCATGTTTTCCTGTTTTTACGACTGGTTTTCCTCAAAAATGATGAAGATAAAACGCAAAAGTACCCGGTTACGTTCAGGAATTAATTCTTCATCGTTGTTCCATGAACATCACCATCAAATCATCTCGCTTTTACACATCCTTCCAAGAATTATCCTTGATCTGCGCGTGTCCAAATTCCCTTTATATGTTCTCCTCCTCCGCTTTTGAATCCTCAGAGATGGCCGCCCCTTCCCGACACCTCGCTCCTGTCGTTCATCTCAAGACATTTTTTCCTCCATTTCCTCCCGGGGGCGGGAGGGAATTATTGAAAAAACCAATATCCGATAACCCCCGTCGCAAATTCACCGGACAAGGCTTAACGTCTCCGGAGTCGGACGGCGTTGGTTGTTCTCCCTGCCTAATGCACACCGACGCCCTGAAAATCGACGCCTCGGAGAATGAATATGGAAGAAATTTCCGGCCAACGAGGGGGTTGTGGGAGATTGGTGGTGGGTGACGCCCCTCCTCTTCTGAAATTGATTCGAATTCCTCGAGTGGTAGAAGGGGGAGAAAGAAAGACGCTTCCAAAAAGATCTCATTATCGAAATAATAAATGTATCCATACCGTCGTAGGGTCGAGATGAAATATAGAAGTTTCTCAAACACTCAATCCACGTCCGAATGACGGAATATTTTAAGAAAAGGAAGGAAATGGGGTAGTCTTTTTTCCAATAAAAAGAGAGAATTAAAAAAATGCTGGGAAATGTATTATTTCCTTGGCTTTGGAATGCAGTTTTCCATCAGCTTGCGAAGGAGCATGGTAAATTTTTTGAATTTTTATGTGCCTTAGAATAGTTGCAATGGAAAACTAAATTTCTGAAGTCTAATCAAGGTACAAATATAATGGCATAGGAGGCTGTGTCCCATTTCTTAGTTTGAACTCTTGGAGTTTTTTGAATTACTTAACATTAAATATATATTTCTGACATACAGGTATAAGAAGCTTTATCTATATTTTTCATATTAGTAATAATATCTTTTTCGTACCAAGATTGTCTGCTTCCCTTCAATATGAAACCATGTAAATTTGTTAATAGCCATGCGATTGCTTAACTCAATCTGCCAAAACTTTATTTAGCAAAAACACCAAAAATTTTCAGCTATCTGAAAGTTGGAAAACCAGCTTAGCTCATTCCAAGAATGATAGTGATTTCTTCGAAGAACACAGGGTATTTTAAATAAAGATAGGCACTTCGAGATACAATAAAGAAAATTTAATATTCAAACAGGATTAGCATGAATTTTGCAAATGTCAGCAGATATTAGCATTACTTATGTTTTGCCATTCCATTTCACTGGAGTGTATACTTGATTCTATAGACCTATAGCAATGGCAAAATCCTTCAATTTGGGATTATTTATCATTTTTATAATTTATTACTAATTTCATTGGTATGTTTATAGAATTATTTATATATTTACTGCAAACGTGCTTCCCCTTTTGTCTCTAGAAATACTGCTGATAGTCCTATTACAATTCAATTTTGATGAACTTTTCAATAGAGCAATGGAAAAAGAAAAATATGCTACATAAATGTAAAACAAGGAAGTATTATCCTTTATCATACTGAAACATTAGTCCTGCGATTAGATATATAATTTTATTAATGGAATCTGCGCTCAACTCATTAGAGGAGCGGCGTGTTTGGGAAGCATGAGATAGTTGCAATAGTTCCTCCCATAACTTTTACATTGGTTTCAGTCGGTTGTGTATCAAGTATGTAGGTCAGTCCGTGAACATTGGTTATTGAAAATTATATATAGATAAAGCGGATTGGTTCAGGAATTGAGAGAATTTACGGTATTCATTATTGCGCGTTAAATTATGGCGTTTCGCACATCTAATTGCTGAATTAATCCGCTTGGCACTCACGTTGGGTGTAAAATTCATCATAAAGAGTTAATCTACTTTTCATCAACGTGGCCATTCTGTATATTTTAGCCTTATTTCCCCCATAATATGGCTTATTAAATGCAAAAATAAGACTGTATTGATGCCGGCACTAATGCAGAATAATTGGTCGAATATCAACTATAATCCAGTGTGCAGTAAAAGGGTTTTAACTGGTACTTTGAAAGGGTCGATGCAATTCAAAAAAATTGTTGATATTTTTTTATCAATCGAACTGTTGGTTAAGGCAACTAATGAGGATATAATATTAATTTTGATTATTTTTAGTCCATTTTGTATCATTTAGATCTCTAAGCTGGTGGGTTTATGAATGTAGCATTGCTATAGATACGTTCACGTGACCTCAATGAATCTTTTTTGTGCATGACGGCATATGAATTGAACGAGTAGGGAATGACTTGAGAATTAGTATAAATATAATTTATGAAAGCTCCTATAATTTAATCTTTATCAACATTACAATGAATTCAATTAGATACTTGCCTCGTGATGTACAGCATATTTCATTGGTTGCAATAAGTAAATATTTATTTTCTCATAGCGTTCCTTTTATCGCGTAAATTACTCCAGCAACTATTTGTTTAAAGATTAAAATTTAAATATTTACAATTTCCTAAATTAAGGTTGTCATATCTTCTTCTACCCCAGGCCCGCTTCTACCGTGTGGCTGTATCAAAGGGATATCCGAAAAATTTCTTCCCTCACATGCTTCCTCAAGCTGCTGTCCAAATACCACCCAAGTGTCAAATACTTAATGCACTCCGTACCTAGTTAGCACTTGATTTTATCCAAACAGCATCACAGCGTTCGACCCAAACGACGCGCAGTGACCTCTTGCGTTACTAGTACCATGGCCGTAATGGTGAATCGGTTGCTAAGGGATACATATGGTTTCGATCCTAAATATTACTTGCAATGCTTTCGAATCTCGCACTTTCAAATTTAATCAATAAAGTATAAAATGGCACATTATATGCAAAGGTCTTTATTAGAAAGATGAAGACACACTATCGTATTAAAACTCTTTAAATCTTGTTAAACAGTTTGTTGTTTAACAACGCCTTGTTTATTTGCCTTATTTGCTTGGGTTAAATGTTACATGAATTTAATTTTTTTTTAATTTGATAAAACATAATTTCCTTTATTTAATTTATTTAGTAATTAAATCCAATAACTCAAGTATATTTTCAGAAAATTATTTACTTCATCTTCCGTCACGACCATATGTTTTACCAATAAGAGAGGTAGTAATGCCGTGAGCGTGGAGTTGGTGAGAAACAAAATTCGCGTTGTAGTCTGCGTACAGGCGCTATTGGGGTGTAGGTAAGAGACCTATCCTGTAGCTATATAAGACCTATCCTGTAGCTATAACACAAGTGAACGTGTTTCCACGACTTTAAGACACATTGGCCATTACCATATATTCTGAACTACCGATCAATACAAAATTATAGCCCTTTTAGTGAGATTAATGTATTTTAGATTAATAAACTATTTTATTGCACAATTTAAAGAATAGACTTTGCGATTTTCTGTTAATTTTTCTATTGAGCTTTAACATTGGTGACTTTCATCTTTTCAACTTTTATCATCCAATGAGAACACTAAAACTCTCTATTTGCTTTACCTACCACAATAAAATCTCCATCATTTCTTCATTACACTTCTTTATCGCATGCTTGCTCGCATATTTTTTTCCTTTCGTCACTCAATCAAAGACTATCCTAATAAAACTGTCGGAAAACTTACATTTTCCTGCGTTTTCCTTGAGGATGACGAAGACTTAAAGCTCAGTCAAGTTGATCCTCAAATTATGTAGGGAATTATGAAGTACCTCATCTGGTGTGAAAGTTAGCTCATGGAGCATGTTATGCAATATTTGCGCACGGGATTAAAGCGATGATGTATGGCAGTGGCAGGGCGAGAAGAAAATTGAGTCAGACGGGGTGAATTTAGTTTGAAAAGGCTTTCCCAGGGTGTATTGGCTTGGAGGGGAGAGGCGAAGGAAATGAAAGGGCGTAGAGGAAATGGTGTCGTGTGCGAAGAAACGGAGGAAATGGATGGGAAGTAAGAGAGCGGGCTGAAGTGAGAATAGGATAGCAGGGGAGGGGAATAGTATTATTTAGAGGCGGAATGGGATAGCGGGGATCAAGAGTGTTTTGGATTGTATGAGAGTGGAATGGAAGGAACTGGAATAAACTGGTTGAAGAGAAAGTGATCCTAGTAGTGTATCGTTTGATTCGTCAGAGTGAATTTAGCCCATTTCTTCTTGCCTCCATTCGTATTTATTTATCGCATGCATTGAAATCTAAATTTCAAAAGTCGAGATACTTTACTTACACTAGTCACATGAAATTATTTCTCGCTTTGTACATTCCACACTTTTTTCATTTTTACCAGCCATGGTTTCAACATACAGTGTCGTTTTTAAGGTAAATACAATGTCATTTTTTGACATCGTATGTCAAAACCATAGTTGGTAAATATAAAAAATTGTGGAATGTACGAAGCGAGAAATTGTTTCATGTGTCGCGTTTCCACAAAGTTAATCTTGAAACTGTAACTTATACTTTATTCATATTCATAGTCATCTTTCGGAGAAGAACTAAAATTTATTTATATTGTTTTCTATTACCAAATTTATTACTTTTCTAGTACCAAGTCTTAATTAGGGAGTAGTGAACTACATGAAACTATAAAATAGGCCATTTTTCAAACCTCATTTGCCCAAAGTTTTTTTCTCTTTTTGGTCACATCAATAATAAACAGACAGAATTTTGGATCTGGAAGTAAAATTACCTTAGTTAGGGAATATAGATTGACATTTGAATGTAGTGGAGCAAAATAAGGAAGTCAAATATTATTAATTTGTGTTGCCAACATTTTTCCTTGCGTGTCGAGGAACTGTTAATTTTAGAGATTAGCCAAAAGCAGTTTCGTGCCAATATAATTGACACCTTGACAAATTATTTTAAAATCTCTTTGAAAATCCATAGATTCACGTGAACGAATTTCCCAATTTCAGGGCCATTTCTCAACATGCCCAGACTTCCATCTCATTTATCCATTTTAATGTTGGGGGAGTGAACGGAAAGTAGAGGGAAGATTTTGGGGGAGGGAGGGAGGGCGGCCGAAGTAGCTGATGGGTGCCGAGATAATCAAGGAAAAGCTGAACGCTGCGAGAGGGGGGGAGGATGGAAAGGAAAGGAATGAAATAAGTGGTGGAGGAAATGAGAGTTGATGGAGGAGTTGAAACGAGATAGAATGCAGGAAGGAGGTGGATCAGGAGTGAGTGAGGGGGTCGGAGGGTGGGAGAGGAAGCTAGGTGCCCCTTTGGGGGTTAGGAGTAAGGGCTCCATGCAAAGGGAATTCCGTGGGAGAGGAGGGATATATAAGGGTTTGTGTGTCAGTGAGGTGGAGGCTTGGGACTTGTGTAAGGGTGGGGATGGGGATGAGGCCGAAGGTGGGGGGGGGGGCGTGGAGGAAGAATGGGAACCCTAATGGATGGAGTGGATACGAGGCTTTGTGGAGAGGAGGGTATAAGGGGAACGGGACGGGCTGCGCGCGTGGAACTGGGTGGTGAAATGTGGGAGCGAGAGATACATTTAACAAACAACACGGAAAAAAGTTGGCGCTTTTAGCAAGGCCCTTCCAAGGAGGGGATTTATGGCCAGCTGGAGTTATTTTCATTTCCGCACTCTGCCTCCTCTTCATTCCTTGCTTCCTCCCCCTCCCCCAGATAAGTCTTTCACCCCTTCATCCCTCGGCCATCTCCGTATCCTTGCTGTTTACGGTCGACCCATTCCGCCAACCCGAGTGAAAACTGCCCGACCGGTGTCCGCTCGCCTTGTAGCAGACTGCACAACAAGTGACGCGCTAGACAATGTCCTACAAGTCTCCTATTTGCGCTTGCTTGTCCCTTATTCGAGTGGTATGTCCATCGCCTGAATGGACGAGCGAGTCGGTCCGAATTTCCAATATTCTTTCGGGGACTATTTTTCACGGAGCATGTCACAGCGCTGGGAGATATATGGATATCTCAATGAAGGAGAAATAAAACTTTTACAAATTTATGATTGGGGAGAAAATGCATAGGATAGGAACAGAGGCATTTTTACTGCACGAATTGACGTGATTTTTCATTCTAATGATCATGCCATTAGTAAGATGTACTAAAGAACATTCGATTATGCATACTTCCTTTGGTGTAGCAATATGGCGCCTTCGGTTTTCTGAATATTCTCGTATATTGTAATGTTGGTCATTATTAACGGAAATGAGAAGCAGAGTATGAGCTTTGAGTGAATAAACTTAAAATTACCATGTTAATTTATACATAGAATAAATGGTGATGACCGTCCAAAAATTGTATTAAGCCATTATACTAATCACTTCGTTTAGTTTCGAACCGCGTAATAGTAATTTATTGTCGACCTTACGAGATGTTTCATTTCACCTACAATTATGTAGCTATTCCAAGTTGAGTCTCAACCGTCAAGAAATCACGACTCTATTTTTTTTGTTCTTCTCTACTTGTCAAACAATGATTCCACTGTTCTTGATGTTTTCCTACTTCCGTTTATGCCCTATGGCGAAGCCTTCTAGCGCGTCCGCTAAGCGAAGTAGTACTAGATTTGTGGTTGTGATTCCCGCTCCCGGAACCTAAGAATAATCGGAGAAACGACTCGTGCGTTTTATATTTTGGTATCCCTATTGGTTTTCTCGACGAGAAATGAGCATAAAGAGGCGCGTTATTGTCCTGATAAATGTCTAAAGAACGGAGATGACACGAGGAAAAGGGAAAGCATCGTTGCTGCAATGAATAATCGTATGTTTCTCTTCCGCTCTTTTTACGGCTTGTTCTTTAAACTCGTGTCTGAAGCTTATCCAATTCCTTTTGAAAGCCCCACATAATAAGCCATTGACTGGTTTTCTTATGTGCCTTTAAATAGCTGAAAATGTGGCTAAAACTGCGGAACGTTCGTCCCTGCGCATTCGGCCATGTCTTTGCGGGGACTGAGTTTTCCTTCGTTGTGGTCTATTCGTGTTACTGATAAAACAATCCCTTACGCCTCATTCTAAATCAATTTACTCTCATTTGTTCACTATTCTTTGGTTTTCTGCGTGCATTTTGTCTTTGCGGTCACTTTCATCTATAATTGCTCATTCTTGTAAGAATGGAACGTTTTCAGGGAAAATAAGGCTGCCAATTGCATTTATTTTAATTTTTTGCGGCAATTTTTTTAGAGGCATCTAAGAATTCTATTAATTTATCTGAAAGTATTTTTCAGTTCTCTCTTTGCTTGGAAATCAAAATTTGGTTGCCACTTCTAAACATGTTTCATTGGCATAAACAACTATAGTCCAGTATATAGCAATTGTCACCTTTTGTTTTGAATATCGAAGTTTAAGTATGCACTCCGAAAAGAGACATGCGCCAAAAGTATTTTTAAATAATTTCTGTGATGTGTTCGTCACTTCTCTTTTTCAATAAAGTCGTTTCTTATGACAATATTCTTATCAAACGAACTCATTAAATGGTACACGTGGGAACAAGTTGCGTTTACACGAGTCATATTTGCGCGGTGACAGAATTTCTTATAACAGTGTAGTTATCTACCGTCAGTGCTAAATATTCCCTAAAATGTTTTTACTTATCTTTATACCAACCGCCAAAAACTTCGTAACATTTTGAATTAAGTTCAAATTTTCAAATTCACAAAACACTTTTCAGGTTATTCGATTACAATTACTCCCAAACCGACCAAACTACGTGCTATATTTAAGATGTACTTTTGATTTATGTCTCCAATTTATGTATTTTATATTCATAAGTTTTATTTTGCCTACACGGGTTGTGCCTATGTAAAGTGCCAATGAACTTTATTGATATTTCTTACGAATCGAGTGAGTGAAACACAGCAATTGCTGCCGCAAGGTAAACCTTATGCACTCCTTGAAGAGTTTGATTTCTTTATTTTGCTCTGGAGGTTTGAAATAAATGCTTTGGAAAGGTTAAGTGGTAATTTCTTGCGAAATAAATCACATGCAACATTTCATGAATATTTCATTTTATACGACAATTGAAACACCATGAAATCAAAATCATTCATTAAACACTGGATTTTAAGCCATTTTATGAAAAAGTCTTAATCTTATTGATCTCGGAGAATACAGCAAAAAATAAGGGTCGCTTAAAGTGAAATAGCCTTCTCTTAATGTCCTAGGCCGTGATCTTCTACGGAAAATCATGATGAGTCTGTGACACTGAGTTCAATAACCTCAGAACTCATCGGCCCTTTGAAGAGGAAACTTGCTCGCAAGAATAGCCGCGTCATCTTCTAGAAAGAAGGAAGAAGCCAACGGCGTGCATATAAGCAGCTTTGGTTTAAACATGCTCCTAATGTGTATTCATTCATTGAGGTCATAATGTGTGGTTGAAACTTCGTCTTCATACGAATTTCCAGAACCTAATCAGCGAAATGTCCCATCTGCTTTAAATTCAATGTTTTGTTTTTTTTGTAAACGAAGATTTAGAGAAATAGTTTAAAAATATTTCTTGGATCACTTTTAATTGATGCTTTTTTCGAGATAATTTTTTTCAATTTTAGCGAGGAAAGGAAGAATACTCATGAAAAGTTAAGTAGATAATTCGTGATTCAAAAGCATTGCTGCCAAATTTAGCTTTGCTTTCTTTGCACGTAATTGGAATTTTCATTGAAATATTTTCCTATGTACCTATCCTCTTACCCTGTATCAATTCGACTTCTTAAATCAGTCGCTGGTACATAATAACAACAAAAATTTAGAAGTACAGGCCAAATAAAAATTACTTTGTTAACTTTACTTGAGGTTTCTTAGCACGACTCGGGTTTTGACACTTTGGGTCGTAATCAGATCTGAAGGTCTGCTCAGGTTTGTCGGCCCCAGGTCTTCAGGTCTGAAGATGACACAAAGTGTCTAAACCCGGGTCGTGCTAATAATTCTCAAGTGGAGTTAATTAAATATTTTTATTTGGTCCATAAGGATAATTTCCACAAACTAAAGCCTGAAACCATTTCCTTTGTAAAACTTAGAAACTTCTATAGCAATCCTTTACTAATCATGAAGTAGAAAATGATTCTTTATTGTCATATCCAGATAAATGATTGTCTTCTCGCTTGCATTCTTCTCAATTCTTGCATTCTTTTGGCGTTTAGGACTTAGCTGGAGGGCTGCAATACATATACAGTTGCAGAATGCATTAATGAGCTTACATCTTTGCCTCTGTACAGTCGAGCTCATTGATGACGCTGATGAATGTGCCCTGGTGCTCAGTCGTTCATTTGCATTTGACTCACATTACGTTAATCTACAACTCAGCAAGCTCACGGAATTCAATAATCCTCGGCTTCTCCAGTCTTGTCGGCGAACGAAAGATGCATGACTCCTGCCATTCGCGTGCGTGCTTTTAAAGAGAAATGAGCGGTACGTTGCTTGCGTGCAGAATACTGGTGGGATTGCATTCACAACGTTGCTCTCATCTGAGTCGGCATGCTTATCCCGTGCGCTCTGAAGTGTTAACAATCCCTTATACTTGAGATTCCCGTTTCAGTCCACGACAGCAAATCAATCGTTAGATTTGGATCTTCAAGAAGGAGTTACAGTTTTGATGTTCATTATCAATGCAATAATTCAACTCACCATTCACCTTTTGTGTTATAGGTGGAAGGCAAATCAGTTATAACCTTTTGAGATAACCTACGCTATCCAACATTAGATGCAATTTGCATCAAGTATTTGGTAGCGTAGGATTTCACGAAAGTCAATTGAAAATAAAATAGCATTAAGAACTTCAAGAGGCACATTAGTTGTTCATACACGTTTTCAAAAGTGTAAAATCGTAGTTATTGATGATTATTCAGGGACAATTGCTTCAAATACAAAATAATTTCTCTATTAAATTGCTTTCTATCTATTATTTTTTACCTTTAAAAGATTCGGATTAAAAATTATTGACATCGTCTCCCAAAGTAATTGAATTATTCTCATCTTTTGTAGCCTTAACCTACCCTACTTTCAAGTGACAACATAAGATGGAGATTGCATCTAATGTTGGATAGGGTAGATTAAGGCTATAAAAAATGAGGATAATCCTATTACTTTGGAAAACTACGTTAGGAATTTTTTATCCGAATCTTTCAAAGGCAAAAAATCTATAAAAAGATAAGCCATTGACCCTAAGTAATCATCAATGACAAAACCTTTTAACTTTTGAAAACGTGTGTGAACACGTAATGTGCCTGTTGAAGTATCTAAGGCCATTTAATTTTTGAGTCACTTCTTTGGGTTCAAGAGAATGCTGATCTTTTTCCTTCTCGTGGACTGTCTTGGAGGAGAAGAAAAACGTGTCTGTCATGCATGGTGACAGTTTATAATAGGGTGAGGAAATACAGTGCAATATGATTGTGCTATTAGTAACCTATATTGCGCAATTTTCAGTCGTGGCTCTGTAGAAAGAGGGAATTTGGCGAAGGAAGTTAGTATTGGTAGGTATATTTTGTAATTTGTATGGTGCTTTTGTAGAAAAAAGTGCCTTTGCTGCGTTTTGAAATTTATATGGGAATCTTAGTACTTAAAAATAAATATTCTCGCTCTCAAATGGACATGGTGTTGAATTTTTTGCATTCTTAATTCCAAGAAAGATTTTGAGTCACTGAAAATTAATGGCGATTTAAATTTGAAAATAAATTCAAGGATACAATCCTGGATTCTACTGCCATTTGAAACTGGCTGTTTTTTTTTGCGGGTAAATTTCGGAGAGTAGTGGAGCATATTTCTGAGCATATGGAGTTGATGGCCAGGATGGCGAGGAAGTGGAAAATATATCATCCCCTGGGGAAAAAGAGCAAGAATCGTTTCGAGGATGGTGGCTTTTGGGCGGGAAACGCTGTGTGCAGCGCGGTAAAGGCATCGCAGTGCCAAGGGAACGACAGACAGGAAGGGAACAGTGAGATCGGAGAGATTTGAGGGGGGAAAAAGGGTCGGGGATGGGGCACCAGGTCTAAGAGTGGGGAGGAAGGAGAAAGTGGGACCGAGAGTCGTTTACGACGGAATGAAGGAAGCTGCGTAGGAGGTTTAGGGATTCGGTTAAATGGACGGAGGTTGGTGGGAGACGATTTCACTGTTGGGGCGAGAAGAGAGAAGAATGGAATAGGGCTGCCCCAAAATGTAGCGGCCAATGCTGATTCTAACGAAATAGTAAGAAATGTACATGGTTAGATATATTCAATATTTCCTGGCATAAAACTTTGTTACTCAAGGTTCCTCATTCCATTGGCAATTATGTAGGATCCATTGATTCAGATATCATATGCTATTTGGGCGCATCATGGCTAAGGAAAGAGTCCGTCCACTTTTGAGATTTGGAGTTATCTCGTTTTCCTCTGTAGTATTTTATCAGTTATGAAGCATTTATAATCATTTGAATCATTGATGTGAATGGACTAGCATTGGACACGTGTATTTTAAGGTCCAGTGCAGATAACAGTGCATTTAACAGCACAATTTTATCAAGTCACCTTGCCAAGAAAATAAGCCTTATTCTTTTTCTACAGTTATAACTGTTATTCTTCTTATGTTTTTTTCCACAGTTATAATAATACAGTTAGCTGTGGATAAGTATAAGGCTTATTTTCAATATGGATTTGAGTATAAAATACTTCCACGAAGTGACCTCTGAAGGTGTAAAGGTACACCCATTATTACCAAACTGTCAGTAGAAATTGTAAGTAGTATCACATATAGGCCGTCTCATACTCTGTAGTTAATGATAACAGTAAGAAGACACAGCATTTTATTTAATTTGAAGTTAACAGAGAGCTGAGTTTTTTTAGCATAATATAAAATTTTCTGGTACATGGAATGATCGTTATCGCTGGAAGAACGTATTAACCACGGTCTTAAACTCGAGTAAATATTTAACCAGGGATTATAAAACTGGTCCAAAAGTGGCATCGGGCAGGTCCAATTTCCAGAGAAAAGGCGCGGACGGAGGGAGGAAGCGAATCTGGAAGAAGTGGAGAGGGCCTCGGAAGAAGGCGTGGCAAATGGTGCGGAAAAGAGGCTGGAAGAAAGGGGGGCATGGATAGAGGGGTTAGTGGGGAGAGCAGGGGTAGTAGGCACCATTCTCTCTCTCTCGCAGGCGACGAGAAAGACGAGCAGGAATTGCACGGCGGGGGTGGAGGCGGGGGAGGAGAGGCGATGGTGTGGGTGGAATGATGAAACGAAGGCCTTCCACCGCTTTTCTCTTCTGCCGCGGCCCTCTCCTCTCCCTCAGGCCCACCCCCAGCGATTGTGAGGCCGTTGGAAGGGGGGAGGGGTTCTCGAAAGGGGCCAGGAGGCTTAGGGTTGAAAGAGGAGCTCTGTGGGGAGGGAAGAGGAAGAGAAAGGGAGAAGTAGTAGGCAGAGGTTGGTAGAAATCACTCGGGTCGGATAAGGGCAGGAACATGGGGCCCCGCTTGAAGTAATGAGGCTATGGGGTAGCAGGGTTAGAGGGATGAGGCTGTGCAATGTTGGCCACGTTGAGCGAAGCGATATTCATAAGATATCGCATTTGATATGGAACTAGCGATGGGGCTTACTATTTGTGGCAACAAGAGGCGATTACCACCCAGAGGTACTTTCCACGAAACGAAGTAGCTGACTTGCTGTTGCCGCATTGTTCATTGGGTTGTACTTGATCCATTATTTGCAAAATATGAACACTGATAGTTTTAAAGACCGATATTTATCGATGAAATGCTCGACTTTTGCATTGTATAGAAGTAGGTGATAACTACAGTGGTATTGTTAGTTAAACTGAACACGATCATAGCAATACTAGGAATTCTTTGCCCGCCGTGCACAATATCCTAGAAAGATAGCGTTCTATACCGTACCTATCATCGATATTGATTTGAATTTGGATTACCAGTGGACGGAATTCGCTACCCAGAAGCTTGGTATATCCAATCTGTAACATGGCTATCTCCCATTGCCCGTGGTAATCCTCCTTGGGGACAGTAAGGGCATAGAGTGATTTGGAGTAGCATTCGATACAAGGTACTTTTCCTCGCTAAATATATTACTACTATCATCGGCCATTCGATCCTAAGAATAGCCCGCAGCGCTATTTTTTTCTATCCGATTAGTACTCCTTTACTGTCATTTTACTCTAATTCCCTAAGGCTCTCTTTGCTTTACTTTAAACGGGTTCTTTGACCTTCATCACGAACATTTCCGTTCCAGTTCCCCTTTTGCAGTTGAAGATTAATTATATCTGGGGTAGCACATTATTGTACATTCATTTTAAAATGGTATTTTAATGTAATATGTGAAGTGACTGGGGTGTAGTATCACATGCAATGTTCACAAGGCTGAAGGCTTTACTTCAACTAAATAGCAATAAAGCAACTCATTACGTTCGGCAAATTTGATGGAATTTAATGTAGTGTTGATACTCGTATCAACTGAAATCACAGAATTATGCTTGACCAGTTTTCTACACACTTTGCTATAATCTCGTAATAAATGTTCGATAAAGTTCGTTATTTTCGATACAGTATTCATGATTTCATTAAGTACGATGGTAAAATTCGTACTTTGCATAGTCGTAGACCGGAAGTAAAGTTAATAAAGCCTTGCAAGGTTGACAGAAGAGTTAGGATGGGACAGGCGTGGCTTCAAGTCTATATTGTTCCGGTATTATATTGATGTAAACGTAGGCAGTCTTATAAAAATGGAAGTTTTAGTGGAACGTTTCATATAAATATCTGAAAACTACCACTGGAAGTTACCTCTCATCTGAGCTCTTTGTACCTTAGCGATTGAGTAAAGCGTTGGTCTCGTTATATAACAGTGAAATAGACATGGAGCGCCACCATTATTTCACTGCAAACCGGGTAAAAATCTTATTCAGGCATCTACTACGAAATTCAAAAAAAGAAGTTTGAACGCCGAAAACCTTTTTCTTGTCTATATTTCTTCTGATTGCACAAAGAGAGAATGTTTACCCTTTTTAGTAAATAAATAGAAAGAGTCCATACACTAATTTATTTTTAAGTACATAAAATCGTGTCTTCAGTCGTCTCCTACGACTCGCTCTGGTTTGCTCTTTTCTATTGCAAATCAACATATCTGGTACAAGTGAGCTCGGCCGCTTTAAATATGAATGGGTTAATATAAGGTTCCCTTCTCTTTCGAGCTATGCATACACTGCTGAGATTAACTTCCGTGAGCCCAGAGAGCTGAGAAAGAACGTCTCAGAAGTTTGAGATGGTAATTGAGACGACAATACGACCCAAATTCGCTTCGGAAAATTTTCCATATAACTGAATGCGTTCTCAGTGTCTCCAAGTTTGAGGAGTGCTCCCTTGTGCAGCGTGAAAACTGGATGAAATGCGATACGATAGCAAAATTGGTTTCCGGAGCGTTTAATCAAGGATTTTTTATTTGCACTCCAAATGACAAAAAGATCTCTCCACTAAAGTTCTGTCGATAGAATTCATGTTTTCTGAATGTAATCTAGCTTGGAATCGATTTTTCAGGGCCAGAAAATCTATCAATATACGCAATTTAATTGTGATTTACGTATGGTATGGCTTTTGGAGTCTCATTGTGTTCAATGTGACTAAATATTCGTAAGTAAACAGAAAAATTCGTTACAGATGATCTAGATGCTTGTAATTATCTCGTATCCATAGTGAAAACATTATTTTATTTTTTACACGCAGTTTTTGAGACAATAATCCAATTTTAAAGGCGTTGTTATTTTTTCTAAAATTACAGTAATATTTTTTTCTCAGAAAACAGAATCGGTTTTATTTAACATTGCCTATGAATAACAAATGGATGTTCAACACGTTACTTCTAAAATGGGTACATTCATTTGCAAATGTTTAGAAAGGGATACAAATTGTATAGCAAAGGCATTGCCGATGGAGGGGCTGAAAAAGTGGACTGATGAAGGTGGTAATATTAATGAAATTTAACTCTCTCATACTTAATAAATGCGGTAAATGAGGGCTCTTTTTAGGACCTGGCCGAATATGGTAACTGCCAATATGCACGCAAGAGGTTGCATATCCGGCTATTCTTGGGTTGTATGTGATACAAAACTATCATAGGACCCGTTGATGTCAGCTGGCTTTTAATTTTACGTGAAACTGGTCTTCTCAGTTAAGTATTATTGAGTAAATATTTTAATCGGTAAGTAATATATTATACCTAGAAATCTGGGATTAGGTTGACGCAAGTTATGCAGATTCATGCGTAGGGCAAAATGGCCTTTGTTGCCTAGGCACTCTTAATTTGAAAGACATACTACTTGCAATCCTTTTCAGTTGTTCCTTTCATATCTCATCGATATAGAGCATTGTTAAGTTTGCACTTGGACGGAAACGATACAACGGTTCATTCAAAGGTAATAGGACCATTGTCAAGAGAACCGTGTCTAGATTTGTTCAATTGAATGACTATATAGAACGTCGGAGAGGAAGAGTCTAAAGATACAAAAGGGTTATGGTACCGAGGAACTCAGATCGAAAGATTAGAAATGGATATTTATGAAAAAAAATCTTTGCGTGGAGATCACGCGAGGACGATGGGAAGAACCAGAATCGTGCATGGGTTAGCCATTCGCACGGAAGGAAGTGGGGTGGGAGGAGATAGAGGTGAAGGGAGAGGAATTCTACTCGGGACTACCGTAAATGACTGTTCGATGAAGTGAGATGAGGATTTAGCGAAGCGGGTGGGAGAGGGGGGGCTATAAGGGGGTGGTTCCCTCAAAAGGGTGGGGTTAGGAATTCATGGAAAGGGTAAGAGGGTGCTTGGAGGGGTGGAGGAAGCAGAGGGGGGTTCTGCAGTCTGAGTGAGAGGAAGGAACCCCTAGCCAGACGGAGAAGAGAGGAAGGAACGGGTTGTACCGGATAGGGTGGGGGAGGACGATGGGATTTGATAGCTTTTGGAACTTTGAAGGGACTGAGTGGCGGAGAAAATTGGGCAGGGGGTAAGTCTCAGTTGAAAGGGATAGAGCAACGGGTTACGGGAGGCGGGGTAAAGAATTCTCATTTCTCCGCTAAAGGAACGCTACCAATGAGCGCGAGGCGTTAGGGAGCAGTAAGATTCTGGGGAGGGGTGCTCCCGTATAATCTGCAAAACGTAGCAATAGAATGGCAACATATGCTTGAGCTATCATATTTTACCATGAGTAGAGTATATATTTATTAAAATTAGCAACATTTAATGCTATTTTATTTATTTATTTTCGTCCATTAATGGGCTAAAATTACTTTCTTTCCCCAGTCTCAAATTTTCGATTTCGTCAGTATTTCTTCCTGCCCTCAGTCGATCTTCAAGAATAACCTTATTTTCTCATTCGTTTCTTTGCTGAAAGTTGTATTATCCTCGAATCTTTCTTCATAATATCTCTTTTTTATCACTTCTTCAATAGTACCGCATTTTCATAGATTCCTTTTTAAAATTATTCCATTATAAATCAATTCATGAAGGAATAATAGTATTTCTCCCATAACCTCTTTCATCATTTTTTCACATTAATAATTCAATACTGAGCATAATTTATGTATACAGCGGGGTTGCTCTGAGAAGAGTTCATGTTTGGAGATATGTATCGTCCCTTCTAATATCTAAAAATGTAATTGTGTATGCCTGTCGCTCCATCACGCAAAACATACTAAACCAATTGAGCTGAAATGTGGCACTTAGATATAAAATATATCTGGCAGTAACGTAGGCTAAATTAAAAAGCCCTCAGGCCCTCGGAAGTCCCCCCTTGGTGGTCCATGATATCCATTGGGTTCGGTGCAGTAGTTTCATTTTTTACTTTTTAAAAGTACTTTTACTTAAGCTATAGGTCTGAAATTTTTTATATCGGATGGCCGAATAGATGAAATTTTTTATTCTTTCAATTTATTTTCTTTTACTCTTCATATTTGTCTGAATATCATGTTTTTAGCTGATAAATCTCACATTCTTCCCTGAAATCAGCAATAGCATATTTCCTTGACAATCAGACGTTTGATTTACACAGGATATTCACGCCTCTATCCTTTAAATATCATGTTTTCCTGCAGGCCCAATATAGCACGTATAGAGAAAACCCATATAAGAAGGGTCCAGAGTCCCAAAGGCTCCATAATAGAATGCTTCTGTGGGTAATTAATTAATTCTATTCACATTTACCAAAAGTATACTCTTCAATGTCTATTCTCAAAGTAGCCGTCATAGGAGCGCTGCATGTATATGAGAAAACACTTACGTAGTAAACGATTCACATAAAGGAATGAAAGAGATCATAGGCTTTGAGATTTTCTAATAAATAAGTTCAATGTTTTTTACACCCGTTGAATTTCAACGGGCACCTTCCTCTTGTTTTACATAAAAGCTGTTATAGAGACGTAGGAATGTCAACATTCTTTATTTTTCACATTTATGATTTTATGATGAGAGGTTTTGATTCACTCACGTAGTATTTTAATGGAATAATGATTGTAATTCGCAAGTACTGACTCAAGTCGTGGTTCTTTGGGGTGGCAGCGGAAAGAGCCGACGCGAGACAAAATGTTCCACACCCCTAGAACAAAAGCGGGGATTGACTATTGAGGAGGCCCCAACGGGGTAGAACAGACGAGCGCGAGCGGGTAAAATGTGAATCTCGGCGGCACAGCCTTGGCAGCGTGTGTGAGGGGTTAACCTGATGAGGGAGAGAGAGAAAGAGGATCCATTGATTATCAATGCACTCGGCCCTGTTTACATTCCCATTTGCGCTTTCCCTTCTCCATTGCGACCCGTTCCTTCATCACGCCCTCGTGTGGCGCTCTCAGAAGTGACCTGGATCCGAGTCGATGCCGCGCTCGTTCGCCGTCTCCTCCATTGTGCTCTCCGGGTCCTGTGTGTCTCGCGTTCCAGCGGCTCACTTGCTCGCATCGATTAAATACGCCGATACAATGTGAAAAATCCTTTATCCCCTTATTGGTTAATCATTGCCCGAGAGACGAGGGTTGTTTGGCGAAGCTCTCCACCTCTCGTGGATACGTGTGATGAAATTGAAAGAAAAATTTCACTTCCAGCTCTTCCATCAAAATTGTTTTGATTAATTATCTAAATTGTATAGACTTAAGTTTTTGTAGATAAGTTTTTGTTGTTAATATTTAAACTATATCGGTGATACCATTGCAGTCCGATTGAAATGTCTATAAAGTTAATTTCACTAGTGTGTTATCGATATTATGACATAATTTCCTTTAATTTTATCGATTTCTACCATATTTTACAATACGGAAGCAAACTTTTACAGTATGGCAGCATATGTTGCAATAAAGTCATAATTACCTCAGATCTTATGCTACAACATTTTTGGAGATAGATATTCCAGTTCTTCAGAAATTTCCTTTTTTTTTTAAATTCTGCATTAATTATTCACTAAGTTCTGGATAAACTTGTGCATTGAATATATTAATTGAAATAATTCAGTTAATAATTTCACCATTTAAATATTTTCCTGCGGCTAGATCCGGCAATCGATCTCTCATTTTCCATTAACTTTGAGTCTAAACCCTTTTTCCTTGTCTCAAAAATGTAGTGTAAAACAACATAACTCAGAATGTTAATTTTTCGATGGACACTCCTAATTCTCCAAAATCCATCTGTTGGGGTTGAATACTGGATTGATAGAATCAATACAGTATTCAACCCCATAACTATACTCGCTGTCCCGGGACTAGTATGTCAATTATCACCTTCATTTTCTCACGGCCTGACACCTTTGAATTCATCCCTCATTTCATGCAAAGGGTTAGAATTCGCCCTGAACAATTAATTTGACTTGACCAGTATTTGAACCCGAATCTCCCAATTGCCGGTCAGATATGTTAGCCAGTTACACCACCAAGCTATCTTCCTTCAATGGGAGTTTCGAGGAGGCTTTATGCAAACTAGATGACTAGGTAAACAACTATCGAAATTCGATTTGAAGGAAGATGGCTTGGTGGTGTAACTGGCTAACACACCTGACCTTGTCAATGCAATGACTGGAAAAACCTCATTTCATGCTTGAAAATTATAATGCCTATAACTACTCAGATAACTCAGTATTTTAATATTTTGGAGAATACGCCCAACTTCTCCCAGCGTGAGAATTTTTTTATTGGCACAATAATTGTGATTGAGGTTGAAATGTGATGCAAGAATTGAGCGTCACGCCGAATTCTCTTTCTCTGCATGCCAGACGTGAATGAAACTTAGATGGAAACAGATAATTGATGGAAATAAATCCGGCATCGTCGTAAAAATTAAGCATTGGGGCGTTAAACGAGAATGTAAAGTAGGGCGGGGGCGCGGTTGGGGATGACTGAGCGAAAGAGTGGGAACCGGGCGAGGAGCAGGAAATCCGCGCATCAGGGAACAAAGTCTCTTATTTTTCGCTCCATGAATTTCTGGCTAATGAACTTTAACGTGTCTCCGCTCTTCCGCAAATTTTTTTTTACTGGGTTCGGAGAGGAATAATGATCAGGGAAATAAAATATCATTCCTTATCCAGGTTGAGCGATCTGGCGGGAAATGCCGGATGGAATGGAAATTTCTCTCTGTGACTTTTAATTAGGGGGCACTTTTAGGTTACAAAAGTTTATGACCGACTTTTCATGTCTGTGCGATTTTAAAGAGCTGTTCAATGGGACATAAAGGTGTAAGCAATGTTCCATCCATCATTCTTCAGCAATTGGTGCGGAAACTTGATTTTATTCATTCTGCAGCTAAGCTTGTGCTTGAATTATTTTGCCCTCTGTGTAACGTATGGCATTTTATGAAGCAGTAATTGCATCCAATTTACATATTTTACCTCTGTAAAAACTCTGTAATTTTGCATCGCGAAAGATGTGGGTGATTCCTCTTATTGAGATATTGATTCCATTGTAGTTACAATACTATTAAATGAGAAAAAATTTGCAAGTCGTCTGATTTATATTTTTATTAAGTTTCTTGCAAATATAGTTTCTGTCGCTGTTTGACGTGCAAACAAACATATCGCTCATTTTTAATCATCCTGCCGATGATTTTCACTGAAGATACGGCATTTATATGACAAAAGTTTCTTCCCCGCAACCTTTTGCATTTGAAAACTGTCGCGGAAAGATTTGACAGTGGCCTTGGCGATTGAAAAAAGTTAATTTACTCATTTCTTTCAAAGTTTTGGTAACTTCCTATATTTCCTCAAGTGAATAACTTTCAAAAATGAAGTTAATTCAAATAGTTCATAAAACTTTTTGCTTAAAGATGTTTCGAGACGGTACTCTGTAGATTAGCTGTTTGTGTTTTTGCTTTATTAATAACTTCTGTAATATTCTTGTATCATGAAGAAGTTATTTTGATATGATACGAGCAAGTAAAGAATGTGACTTGACTGGTCGTTTTTCAAAATTAGTATGAATTCTGGTAATATCCGTCTGGCATAGATTACAGGAAAGCTGAAAATATGAATATTTGAGCTTTTGGTAAGCAGATGCAATTTCTCGTGACGAATTTTGTACAACGGTTAACACTATGCTAATGAATGTATATACCCAAGCAGCGCATTAACTTACTGCCATGAAATTTATCTAAATTAAAGTCGGTTTTAGTTAAAAAGTACAAGAACTCAGTGCTTTCTCTATCCTATAATTTCTTTCTCATCGCAACTTCTTTCTAGAGTCTTCTCCCCAAAAGTCGACCGAGCGCAAAATTTTTCTCCTTCCCTAGCCTTTCCTCTGATCTTGAGAAAATCGCTTTTTATTCATCTTGGATATCCCCAATTTAACTTTACTGACATTGGAAGTCAATTGCCTTGAAAAGGAATCTCTCCTCTTTATGCCTAAAAAGGCCCGCATTAGTTCCAGACATCGAACTAAATGATGAGATTCCTAAAATTGTTCTCTTCGATGGCAATCGGGTCCTGATTTAAATACTATTTTTCATGTGGAAAAAATTTGATTTTTTAAACTTGACTTACTACTACACTGAGTATTCATCAGAACAATGTTAGGCATGAGGTATTTATTATAGTTATGGTATTTTTAAAACTTATTAATGACATTTTGATATTTTAACCTCTTGTTGCATTTATGATAGGTTGGATATTGCTTATGAATGAAATATTTCACCGCTTTACCTGGCACCCCTATGAAGAATGGAATGTGTAAAATATCTGTGTTAGCGAGTGAGGGACAGAACAATTTGATTGTACTAGGAAATCATATTTGTGCATTTTGTATACAGTTGTGGTTTTGAGAGCAATAATTAAGTTCACAAGCTACTTGTGCTATGTTATTTTTGGGTTAAATATCTGACTGATCATTTTTTAAATTAAAAAATAAAACGACATCATTTGAAAGTGCCCTTCAGGACCCGTATGTCGAGTTCGCCCCTCCCGTTAATGAGTTATTGGCATTTTTCCTGTTTCCTGCGTGGGTGGTATTTTTCAATGAGAACTGAATTTGATGATGAATCCCCTCCTGAAAGTATATGCGAAAGACACGTTGTGGTTTTCTAAACTAATCAGGTGCAGCAATGATGAAGTGTAATGATTAAGGAAAAATAATCGTCACATAGCATGAAATATTCCTCTTTTGCCAATAGTGAGTTCAAATTGAAATGAGAGAGTCTAATCTGAACTAAAACCAATGGAACGCATGAGCTTTCGAGCTATATTTTATTATAGGAATTTTTGACATTTTTCTGAACCTGCTTGGCCTGATTCGCATAAATTTCCTCAATTTTGGGTATTACAATTCAATGATTAACTACTTAAAAGTTACTAGTTCCTAATATTTGCCCATAAAACTTCAGTTCCTTCTCAACAGTCTTAAAATAATATTTTTTAAATGTCTGCTTCTTTTGCACTGAAATTATATGAAGCAACCTGGTGCCATCGTAGTGCATAAACATTAAAATTTTCTGAATTTACGTCAAAACTAAAATTCATGTGATAGGTTTTAAGGTTTTGTTTCGTAATAAATAGTTTAAAGCATATTTCTTGCAAATGAATTGCAAAATGTATGAAAACACTCAGTATTACCTCGCAATTTATTTGGTTTTTTCGTCTGAAATTTCAATGCGTCATTTTCATGTTAACCATGCTTTCTTAAAAATGATTCAAATTCTTTGATACCGCGGTTGATCAACCCAAATCAATCGAATTTATTTAGTTATAATTTGAGAATGTTTTGGGTATGCCTGTGAAACTGACTGTCGTTTTCTTTTACTTTTAGGTGAGTAAAAATACTTCCCCTGGACAAGCCGTAGTGGTTTACCTGTTTTGGGTGTAATACATTGAAACGTAAGTCATTTATCCAATATTTTGCGTGTATTGCGTAACTGTTTCTACCCTTAGCCAATAAATTTGCTCATCACTGCTATCTTTCTCGTTGAGATATCTGTTCTTCCAATGTAGATCATTCTGAAAGTATTTACTTAGTATACAATGGTAATTAGGATATTTGCACTTATATGGATCACATGTACCAATAGATACTTCAATTATTTAGGTGGAGAATTTTACTCTGAGCTGCTTATTGATAAAATTGATATTTGCGCTCTTTCTTTTCCGAGTGTATTTATTCTATCTTCCAGTAATGTTTTTCATCTATAGAAATATTGCCTGGTATGACGTAGTCTATTTAATTTTGTTTTAATTTCCGCGCCTCTATCAAACTGCGAGACGTACAATATAATTTTAACTTAAAGCCCCAAGATGCTGAAAAAAAACCACCTCTGTGATCCTCTTCTCTTTGGCATGCAGTTTGCAGTACGTTCAGAACTCTAAGTACCGACCGTGTCACAGGAATTTGATGGCACGATTTGCAGCCTCCACATACGAGATGTAAATTTCGGTTATTGCCCGAGTTACTTGGATTTTAAATAAGACGTAATTGTACTGTGATGATTATATGCTTTAACAAGCACTAAAAACTTGGGAGTAAGGGTGAGATGTATTATTTTTCCTCTACGGAAAATCTATATTTGCTTCCGTTATCGTCGGAATTCCCAGTAGTTTTCAATTTTTAATCTAAAAAAAATTCACTCTAACATTCTGATCATTTTCATTTTTTCCACACCCCTCTTCTAATTTAACCACCGAACATTTAGTTTGCCCTCAAGTCTCCCATTTGACCGCCTCGCACTTTTTTTAATGGCCGGCCACGTGGAATATGTATTTTTTTCCCTACATTCTGTCCCTTCCCCGCCCCCGCGTTTTTTCGAGCCAAGATAACTCCCAGGGAAGGGCAGAGGGTGGGGAGTGGGCAGAAATTAAAATGAAAGAGGACCATAAAGCGCCCACTTTATGCAGAATATTTTTTCCTCGCTCGCTTCCCGTTCTCATATTTGCCTCCGTATCGTTGCGGAGAGCGAGCGTGTTGGCCGGCGAAACGCGAGTCTTATCAGGACAACGTGAGTTTTGATCTCGGGTAGGCACGCGACGTGACGCACTAGGGTTCTCAACTGTTCTGCCCTTTCCGCGAAAAATTTCGTAACCTCTCCCACCTGCGGTCTCTCTTACCATTGTCTCTCTCTATTTTTTCCTCACTCCTTGGATTCCTGTCCGACACTTTCTCATGTAATGCGCAATTTTCCTCAAATAAGAACAGTTTTTACCACAGTTCGTATTCGGTCGGCCATATTCTTATATGGTCCCCAGGTGATAGTATTTTATATAATAATCTAGTCAGTTATATCCCAATTCGTTGCAATTTTACCTGAATATTCTGCACTTTGGATCACATGCCGGTTTCACTCCTACCAAATGGGCGTTTAGTTGCAAAAGATTGATGTGAAGGATGCCAATATTGATAATTTTCATGAATCAATTCCAATCGGTTTACCGTCTGGAAATATTCAGCCACAGATGATGATGCAACATTTTCCTGAAATTTGCAGTAGAGGCGGTAGGCAACTGAGGTCATTTGCACTGTTAAAGTGGTAAGAGCGTGAAATTAGACCATGAAAAAGACTACGCATTTTAATAAAATTCCTAGTAAGTTGAAAAGAATTCTTGGGCAGCAGTTCACATACGTGCATCAAATTCATACGTTGGCAATGACCATACATGTAGATATAATTGATGCAAGAGTTAGATTTTTAAAACTTTCATATCCATTAAAACATTCCTGAAATTTGCAGTAGAGGCGGTTTGTATTTGCGTGTATTTGTGTGTATAATTTGTATTTACGACGCAGAATTCGAAATTTGATCTAAAACCGTTTATAAATACGAGTTATTAATTCAGCATGATACCATGATATTTATTAGGAATTATCATACTAATGTGAACGATTAGTTTGTGCGATTAGAAGAATACCTGTATATTTTCGAATGGTTTCGAAATATATATCAAGTATCATCAGGCTACGAGTTAAAAATGCATTAAATGGCCAAAAAAAAACAAATCGATAACATACAAATATGTTCGGTTTTATCTATGCGAATGACTAATTATTGCGCGTCTGAAAAATGTCTCGCAAATCTACAAATAAATGTAAATCGATCCCACCTCCTTTAGTATCTCTGAGTAAGTTTATTCTGATTTTTATCCTAATAATTTTACCTGGCCCATTTATTTGACCCTATGTCTTTCTCGTTGAACTTTTTCTTCTATTATGATCTTTAAAAATTTGCTGTCTCCATTGTGCTGCGTGTAAAGACGAAGCCTTGCACCCATAGACGTGATAGCACTTCTTTCGTTAAAATATTAACGGTTTGAAATATTCCGGAGAAATAATTACATTGTGAAATGGAAAAAGGTTAAAGAGGAACCCTGCGTCGGAATTTACCCACTCCTGCTAAAAGACATTAACACAGTTTAACATTCCATCCAAATCGCAAACGGGGTGTTGCATTGGCCTCCCCACGCATCCCACGGTAGGAAACTGATTCCATTGGAGAATCACCTCCACTCTCATAAATTAAATTCGGACCTGTTTAATCGGGGAACCAAGACTCAAGAATCAAACTAACCCAGTACCTAAGACCTCTGTATCTTTCTTTGGAGACCAATGGAGGTCATAACTCCTAATATGGATTCTGCTGAGGGATATTACGATGATTGTATTATTCGTACATATAAAGGTCCTTTATGCCAATACATTTTTACAAAGACATAGAATCACATTTGAAACAAAAATTAATTGTGGTGTGCTTGGGGTTAGATTCCCCAATGACTTAGAAAAATATACTCATAAGGTCGTAATTATTTGCCAACTTTTTCTTCTATACTCATTTGAAGCAAATGCAACTCAGCAATTTTCTACTTTCATTTTGAATGTGGTAAAATTATTTTGTGTTGCCTAATTTACTTCCCACCTCAGCTTTAGAGTAAGTTAATTAGCATTAAAAAGATGAAAAGTGGTTATATATTTTGCTCAGACGTATGCATAGTGGATCAGTGTCAGAGAGTTTAGAAAAATTGTATGCTTTAAAAAGTTTTTGCTTGAAAATTTACATTTTTAAGGCATATTACAGAAACTCCACTGCCGTTTAAAAATTACATATTTGTTATTTCTGGCACTTTACTAAAAAAATTTAACATGAATATCTGGCCAAATTAAGGCTGAGGAACTGACAGATGAGAAAAAGTATTCGGAGAACTCATTGTTACGGTGTCTTGTCTTGGAGAGTTATCCCTTGGGACCTTTAATAATGCATTTTATCCATCCTTTCACATTTAAATATAAATAAATAATTTTTCACTAATCCTACCCATTTTCATTCCGTGTTCTGGGAAGGCAGACTGTCTCTATATATTCCTTTATTTTAATTCATGTTCATCCCTTTTTTCCGTCGCTTTTCAGTCATGCTGTCACAATGCTCTTAATCTCTTTGTGGCCGCTTTGTAGACATCCGGATGTAGGTAAGAGCTCATTCCCAAATGAACCATGTCTGTGTTCCGTGAATTTGGACAGCATTTCATCTGGTCTCCGTGCAAATGCCTGCGTCTTTTTTCACTATTCCCGACTTTGAAGTTTACTTCCTCAGAGCACGCATTTTTTAATCCCTTGTGGTCGCGAGATGTAATCAGCCGTAACGTTTGAGTACTCACTTATTTGGTCTCACTAAAGAGTGCCCTAAAAGGTAATATAGCTCCAAGAGATCGGCGAGTTTTCGTTGCATTTTTCCCGGAAATAAAAAGTACCACGTTTGTCTTCGGGGGATTTGCTGGCAGTCAAGAATCATAACGATGATCATTGTTTTTTTTGCCCCTATGTCAAAATGGGCTTTGAAGTTGAATTATCAAGTATGACTTGAAAACAACGGAATTTCCTCTTTCTTATTCAGTGGTATTTGATGTTTTTTGCCGGGTTTCGTGCATTTAAATATCAAAAGTTCTTTATTCGGAAAATTGAGGATTAAGAGAGATTGGATGGGTTATGGAGGTATCTCATGTAAAAGTCACCGCAGTTGAGAAAAGTATTACAAATTGATGGACTAATTTGACTTGTCTCTCGTTTGTTAAGTTTTTTTCTTAAGCTGTAACAAATCAATAGAAAATGTGATATTTGACTCGTTCAAATTCCCCAATATCTTACTTCAAAGCTAGAAGTAGTGGATATATTTCCCGATGGTATGAGGATGGTATTAAAATTGAGCAAAATGTTATGATGGCAATTGTCAATATTCGAGTAAATTCCACACTACATGTGTAAACGTGATGCTGTATTGTGATTTATTACCTAGCATTCCTATTGCACATCAAAAAATTGAGGCAGCAATTTATCAAGAATACCATCGCGGATACAATGCTCCACATTTCTAGCTTGACCAGCTAAGTATTTCGTATAAGTTGTCAAAAGTTTTTCTGAAGCATTGCACTGAAAGAGTTTTCGATAGTTGTGTTATTTCTGTCAGCGATAACAATGTTGATGACTACGTCGGACCATGGACCAAATATCGCAGGTTCAATTCCCACCTCGGGCATGGTTGTTGCTTATGTTTTAGAATTAAGGCCCCTTGCTCTATGCCACAGTTAATCCAACAGTTACAGCTTGTGAAGCACTATTGTAATAACAGTAACGTTACTCGATAGCGACAATTCTGAATCGACTTAATCTTGCCATCGTATTTTCTAATATTCTTGCTTTATTGAATTCAGATCTTATACCTCCTGAGACCCTAACGAGTTTCAGCCATGGAAATTTTAACTTACTTTACATATTTTCTAAGTATAGAAAACAGTTGAAAGTCATATTTTGGCTATAAAGTTGGTTTCAGGTCCCGCAGATGGCAGCACAAGACTGTCCACTAGTATGTGCTTCAAGTAATTTTGCTGTAACAAATATATCTACGAGATACTCGGCAAAACAGCTGGTGTCCAATATAATAGGCACGGAGTCTCAGGAGGATAAAAATCACAGTCAAAAATAAGTGATCTAATTATTTATTTTCCATTAGTAGGAAAATATATTCCCGTAAATTTTTCTTTGCTCTATAAATTAAAACTAAACGTAGGGACTGGTTATTTCTTGGCAGGCCTTTCTTAGTGAATGATGTAATAATAATGTTTTTCTTCTGATTTTATACTTATATCTTTGCTGAAATTCAAAACACACAAACGGATTTCCGAGGCATAGAGTTAGATTCTTTCTGCGTGATGGTATACCTTAATTGTATGATACCAAAGTCACGAAACAAAAAAAAACTGAAAGTTCGATACAAAACAATTTCCTTTCAAAAGTTATATGCCTATTCATAGCATAATTCATCGAAAGAGTTTATTTAAATGTGTAAGGGGTCATATAGAATTCCAAATTCCATGTAATTTCGGCCATTTTGACAAACCGTCAGCCAGAAGAATTTCGTAAAGACTCCAATGCTTACATATTTAATTTAATCAGAACAGGAAAGCGATTTTTACTCTCATTCTAACGCAATACATGCATAAGTGTTGCATTAAACTTTTAAGCTGTTTGGAAATTTCTTCCTGAGACATTGCTGAGTGCGAGCGAATTCTGGTTTTTCCTCGTGATAATCTAAATGAGAAGGATCTTTACTCCGAGCACGCACCGAACTGCTGTTTCGAGCAGTGGCAAACTCGCCTCACCGTCTCTGGTACTTATTTTTTATCTCTCGTAAACCTACTTACTCCTTTACCCAACCTGCTCCGCCATTAGAGGTTTTTCGTCACTCCTTTTGGGCACATCCCTGTCAACCTCGCTCATACACACCGGGGGGTGTTGCGAGAGAGAGAGAGAGGAAGTGGAGACAGGCGAGGATTTGCTTCTCGCCCCTCATCTCCCCATTATCCCTCGTCTCACACTTATTAAAAGAATGTGCAGACGCTCGCGGGAGGTGGGAGTCTTCCGCTTTCGTTTTCAGGAGGGGTTTCGAAGGTGGCACCCCACCCCTCCCCTCTCTAAGCTCGTAGGCGGATTCGGTCGAGATCCGGAGGAGACCCTTTCTCGTGAGGGATCAGCCTTGAGAAGGGGAGGGTGGGATAGGAAGGGAGTGTTGGGCGGAGGGGGACAAGGGTGCCAACACCATGGGGAGACACTTCTTGTAATTATCTCGATCGGAATCTCCACTCTTTCCTCACTTCTTCACGCCTCTTCATCATTCCCTCTCTTCTCTACGGTTAGGTTTCCACCCTTCTCAATTCCTATCCTTTTGGGTAGCGGCCAACGAATAGGAACGTCGGCGCCATTTATTCCGAGTGTGTAGTGTTTATGGAAGAGATCATGTTGAGAACATGAAAGAAGGAGTACTTATCTCCATAAGTACGTCATCGAAGCAACTGAGAACGCTTCTAAAGGACTGAGGTGCACCCGCCATCAGGCGTCTAGTTTTGTACTTTTTAGGTATATTTTACGAGTCTCTCAATTTTATTGAATTTTATAATGAGAAATCTCTATCACTGCTGGAATTCATACTCATCACCCAGGATGGGAAGCCAGTTCCCCAGTCACTATTCCAAATCAATGCTGTTGCCCGTTTCCACAAAGTAGGTGTGTAGTTCATGTCAGCAGTAGAACAGATCAGCAGAGTCCGCTTCTATTGTTGCCAATAGGACCGCGGTTTAACGTCCCTTTTGGGAATGCTCAGTCGGCATATTCTATTAGTACATACTCAAAGGTCGTTTAGCAAGGCACACATCTTTGCTGCTACCGAGATTTGAGACCTGATTCCGAACATGATGATCCAGCGTGCAAGCCACCACGCTAATTAAAGCATTACTTTTTTCTATCTCGTTTTTCACATCTTTTCTTCTCACATCACTCTTGCTCCCATCTCTTTCCTTAAAAAATATTCCTTTTCTCTCAACTTCTCGTATTGTTTGTTTAGCAATGTTGTTGAATTACTCGCAAGCTTGGCCAAAAACTAATTTGATGTGCTTTAAGATAAATGGATTGATGAAAAAGAAAAAAATAATATGGTGTATAGTATAGCATAGATGAAGAGAAACCCGCCACAGGCTATTGCCAACTTTTAACGATAGGTATTCCTGGAGATCCATTGGTTTATGTCACATTTAACTGGCAGATTGTTGAACTTGAAGTTCTTTTTACTGTACCAAAGTTGTCATCAGATGGCCGAAGAAAGATTGCTGCGAACCCTGGTCTTCATTCCCGGGTCCGTGGCTTGGAAAGCCTGAACTCAATTTACCGCTAGCCCGACACCTTCTTAAACTCCTTCACCTCTAGAGTCCACCCTTTTGCTGTTCTACTTAGTCTCTTGTTCCATTACCACCATTGTCACTCCTCCTTCTTTTGGTTGTTCCTTGTTTAGAATGTTTTGCTGTTTTAGTACTCTTTGTTAGCAAATATCATTTTTGCTACTTACAAGATGTGGATAGGTTGGGTAGAGGAGGATTATTGGTGCAATAATGATAGGATGGAGAGATGGAGACCCAATAGTCTAGCCCCAACTTCTGGTTAAATATCCGTCCCTTCAGTACCAGAAGGTTCCTTGGACGTGGCTTCTCGCGCTGTTTTCCTTTCTCCGGGTCCTCCTGCCTCAATCTCCCGGTAGGATGAAAGCCCGACTTTGTATCTTTGGTGCTGTTTTAGATGAGTTATTGGCTGACTGCCGATCATTGGATTCGACGCCTCTTGTTCGGCGGGAGATCTACTGAGTCTCCCCTGTGGGAGAAAGGCCCGGTATTCTCATTATCCTTCTCATTTTTAGAAATGAAAAAGGGACAACAATTTACGTGTTATCTGGCAGACGGTGTAATATATTGATATCCTCATAGCATCCAAGTAGGGATCGGTTAACGAGGGAATCCGAATCTTGGCTAGGGTAGACTACCCGTACTCAAACCATGACTCAGCCGACCTTATATTCCCTCCTTCCTAGTTGTCAACAATGTCACATCCTTCCGTCTCGCTTTTTATCCTTCATCATCCGTACTTTTCTCATCCTTTCGCCCATACCGACTCGTGTTTCCACAAGGTACTTGGTCATTTAGGTTAGAAGTCAGCGACTTATGTCTCATGAGGATATTGAGGATACCTATGAGGGTTTGTTGACAAGATAAAAACTTTATGTGAACGGAGAGAGGTACAGAGAAAAACCGGCGCTGGCATCTGTCTACTTTAGATGAATTGCCTCAAAATTTCCATATTTAGTACTTATCCCGACTGAGGAAATATCGCCCATGTAACACTCTCAACATAGAAACAGAGGAGTGATTACGAACGTTAGCAACGCCTGCGTTTCGTGTTGCCATAATTTTGTAATAGCTTTTATGAATGAGACAAATTTTGGGGAACGCTCTTCAAGCCTCGCCAACACTGTTCTCCGTTTTTACAGTAAATTGGAAGAACTGTGAGTTCAAACAGTACTCACTAATCGACGATTATGTTTGGAAAGATACATGGTCCTACCTCAATTCTGAGTACCTTTTGGAGTACAGTGTTTAAATTTGCTTAAGCCAGGATTCTAACCCGGACCCTGACAGTGTGGAGTCCATACATTTTATAGCCATGGAAGAATGCCTCTCACATATATTCTATCCTTCCCCCCTCTTTCATCTCCCTTTGTTTCTGCCTCCGTTCTCCGTCCTCCTGTTCTCTAATCCTCTCTTATTGACCGTCCTCGCCAATTCGCAACGTCTTCTCAATTCCACCTTTCGTCTCCGCCGACAATCCGCGACTTCATTACCTACGCCCTTTCCCCAGGGTTTTCTCTGCTTTGCTTTATCCCTTATCTTTTAATTAACTCGATCCCCCTCCAAGTCTCCAAGCCCTCGTTCCCTTCTGTTAAGTCTCTTGGTTTCTCTTGGCGATTTTGCTAGTCGCTGTCGGGCGTGCTGGTCTCAAAGAGGAACATGATAAGTTTTCATTCGGGAATCAAATAGTTAATTGAAAGTGGTTTCTCGGGACAATTGCTATCTGTTAGTAGTAGGGTTGTAAGAAAACTATATTCCAGTTCAATTCCTTTCCGCCCCCAGAATAATGGATCTCTTAATGCTTACACACAATTTAATTTTGCCAAATTTTTGGCTGATACCTAGGCTATTTAAAGTGGCTGGAATGAGATAGCAAAACTTGATGAAATTGTACAAAAATATTTGTAATAGCTTGGTTTATGCTTATTTTGTACTGGAAACTGTAGTATTCTCATGTAAATCTAGAGGCGTAGAGGTTTGGTCGGTTTCATTAACAGGTATATACTTTGTGTATTCCTAAAGGACATGTCACTATAATAACTGATGAATTACTCTGCAGACTAATGTAAAGTCTAAAATATGCACATTAGGGAGATTGAGGAGTGAAAAACCAGAATTAATTTTAGAAGTCATTGCAAAGACATTTTTGTCTAAGTGTCATTCCATGGTTGAATTATATGTGAGTTCTGGAAATTTTATCATCGAGAAGAAAAGTTGCTCGACTCGTCTTGGCTTGTTAGTTGGAGATATTTCACTCAATGGAGGTCAAAGATTCGTTGCTATGTCTCTTAAAGTGCCACATTTTCTCGAGTAAAATCTCATTTTATATCTAAGAGTACATAAATATCATGACGGTCCCCATAGTATAATATTTCTCACTCAGCATAATTAAGCTTTATTTTTAGCATTTTCAGCTTGCGTCAAAGTTTGAATTTTACGGAAACTATAAGGTTTACGTCAACTTCCTTTTTTTATTTATGAAACTACGAGCGGTAAAAAGTGGAAGTAATTCATGGATGAATTACCCTTCGAAGTTTCGTATACGTCCTTGATAAAGTTCCACGAGAACTTTACGGAGGGCTTGTCTCCATTGCTGAAATATCAACCCTACTCGGAGGCCGTGAAAAAAAATTCCTCTCATTCTTTTGAGTGGAGGATACTTATGAATATTAATATAAATAAAGAAAGAAGTGGCTGCGTCCGAAAAAATGGGTTTTCAAAAGAATACGGACAAGAAGACTAAAAATGTCTTCCTGCATTCATTCTCTCTTTCGCCTTCAATTCTTTGAGAGGTCTCCTTAATTAACGCTTTCTCTCTTATATCTCTCTACCATCTTCTTGGTCCAGTTAATCCACGCCTCTCTCTACTTAAGATTTTATTATGAACCAGCTGGCTTCAATTTTAACCAATTCTCTTTACTTTCATACTCTCAACTCACGAAAGGTTACGTAACTAACTGAGAAAAAATATTTTTGTTATTTAATTGATTATCCTACGCTGCAAGCGTTATTCAAAAGCCTTTTATAGTACCTGCATCGGTAAATTACTTGTGAAGTTTTAGATACATTTAAGTTACATCCATGAAGTTATAAGTTACTGCTAACTATTTAAAAGGAACTTTATTCAATATTAATTTCTCTTATTTCTAGAGATTACTCTATGATGCTGTATCTTGTCGACTAATATTATTTAGGGATTATTATTTTTACTCAAATTTTTCTTTACGTTATATCGCTTGGATATAAATTTAATAAATGTCTCTCTATTAATTCTATTTATGGATTAAAATTCTCTTGCTATCTGTTTTCTTTCTGTTTCAATGGTACCCATATTCTTGATTTTGCAAAAACAGGCGTACTAATCTGATAAAGGATTTGTAGCTTAAATGTCACACTGCCACAGCAAATGTTACACCCATCGTGTGATAAAGGTCGGTGACGTAATTTTACTGTTGTAAATTTCAATTCTATTGCTAATTTGAAAATTCAAATAAGCTGCAGTTTGAATGTATTCCTCTTCAACGTATTGATTTGAAATTTAACGTTCTTTGTGATGTAATAAAAAGAGGAGGGTAATCACAAAGAGCATTGTTATTAAAGCGTTTATTTAAGTATGATAATTACTGGGACTTCTCATAGTAGCAAGGATGTTTCACGGTGCTCAATTTCATTGCTCTCGCATCGGCTCTATTCCGAAATAAACGATAATGAAATGGAGGAAAGCAGAAGCCAGAACATTTACGCCATAGATGTCGATAACTGACAGGTCAATTTGTATTTTTTCTCTACTGATCGTGTGATCTGCGTGAATCAGATGCGGAAACAAACAGTTATCGAGGACTCTTTTGGAAATGGCGATAACGGTCCGCGTCGAACAGCGCGTGCATCACATTACCGCTTTGACAACCTTACCCTCGCCCCATTCCTCCCCAAGCTATTTCCCCCGCACACCCTTAATATCCCATCCATGGCGTAGTTCGATGCAGAAGCCTCTTCACGCCACCAATTCCGTCTCTGAAACACAAACCATCCTCCTCTTCAGCGATTTGGGTCACGTGCTGCTCAACTTATGAGAACTCCACTAGCAAGCCGAGTCGCTAGCACGCACACATCGTGCATAACACACGCACAGTCGAATGGATTCTATGATGAATAGGCAAGGAGGTTAGGCACGTGTGGATGGGATGTGAAGGGGCGGTGGATGGCAGGGGGAGAAAATAGTACGGTATGAATATAGGCGAACGTGTCGGATAGGGAAGCGGGAGTTGGAGGGATAGATGGTTATCTTAGTTCTACTCCGCCAGATCCCGAAATGGCGTTTGGTAGGGAGCGTCAAGACGCCACTAGTGATAAGAAAAATAATATGAAAGAGGAATTGAGAAAAAATTATAGTGAATATCCAGATTTCATGAGTCTCCTATTTACTGGAGGTATATTATTTTACCATGCACCGATTACGGTTACACTTGAAGGTATCGCTTTGCAATACGCTATAATTTCATTACTCATTTCACTTTAAAAATGCCCTAATTAATGTTTCAGCGGATAACTGTCATTTTCTAGGTACACTATGCTTTCTGGCGTCAGAGCGTCGAGATACCACCTGTGATAAGGAAAATAATATGAAAGAGGAATTGAGGAAAAATTACAGTGAATATCCAGATTATATGAGTTTAACATTGACTCGAAAGATATTATTTAACATCGCACCATGCATCGCTTATTATTATTTAACATTGCACCATGCATCGCTTAACAGTAAAGCTATACCTTTAATGCTCCACTCATTTAAAAAAAATGCTCCGATTAATGTTTCAACAGATGTCATTTTCAAGCTACTCTGTGTTTTTTCATCTCAGCTCAACATTTTTCAACATTCAGCATTTTTCCTAATGAATCTCAACTTCTTATTTAAGTGTCATTAATGTTCCCGTTGCCCTGGTACTTATTTTTGTCATCTACGTTTATATCTGCTCTCCATGCTCTATGTATGTGATATTGCTTTCATTTCTCTTTCCGTTGTGAATCACAGTGCATTTTAGAATATCAAGTCCGACCGTTTAATCAACGTAAAAGTTATTAGCATTGCTAAGATGCAAATAATCGCAGATACTCATCTCATTTTCATCTCCTTGTCTAATCTAAATCTTATTCAATAAGTGTTGCTAAATTCATATGAAGTAATATGCTTTAATAAATATAATATTTTCTCAAAAAATCGAGAAGATTAGATCCAAAACTAACTTTTTATAATAACTTTGGTGTTAATTGGTGTTGAGTTTGTTTGGGTTAAATGAAGAAAAAGATAGGTTCGATCAGACTTTCTCATGCTTTCCTTCTTCCTTCCTACCACATAAACGCCTGGTATCGCCCTTTTCATGGAGGAACTACTAGCAACGATTACAACTTTTTGTTTGTGATCAGTCGGAAAGTCACGTATGCAATTCACAGTTTTGTCGTTTACTCGGCAGGACTGCAGTTTTAATATGAGATTTTTTTGTTCGGTGCCTTGTCGAATGCTTCGTGTCTTGTGGGTCCATAAGAGTGAGAAAAAAAACTTTCATATCCACGTCCCAGCTGAGAAAGAAGTTTGCCTTTTAGTTGTTTGGGATTTCCAGTCGCGCCCTTCCTTACACACACACTTTCTTCGCAGTTTTCCCTACTTTTCCTCCACCGTTCCTCCCCTTAGCCGCGAGCGAAATACCGTATACGCATCGGGTTATATTCAGGAGATTACTCCCTAAAAGGAATTTTTGAGGGTTGTATTTTATTCATTTATTTTCCCGTTTTCTTTCCTTTCTCCCCAAGCGAAGGAGAAAAATATAAATGCATGGGGATTTTTTGTTGAATTTTTCAACCGGCGTGTTCGTCGCGAGATGGGAATCCAAAGGTCTGAAATTTCGGGACGGAAGGAAGTCTGCTGTTATTTTTCCATCTCGGGAATAATATCACTCCATCGGAGAAGACTCTGGATACTGTTTCTCTCTCGGCGGTTGAGCATATTTTGTTCGTGCTATCGAAATTTTTACCGCAATAGAATAACTATCCAGGCTCTCAAATCATTCTTGCGAATCCGACTAGTCTTCTTGTTAGAGTAATTTTTAAAAAATTGGGCCAAAAGTTTATTTGCACAAGAATCACGATAATTTTAGTCAACTTCATCATTTTCCCTATTTTCCCTAAATTATCCCTAAATGTCTTTTCCGTCATATGTGGTAACCGTTTTAGCTCATATTTGGGAAATAAATCGTTACTTTTTTGTTATTGTTTAAGATGCCCCGGAAGTTTACGAGCGGATCGTTTTTACATAAAAATGGGCCCCAAACGTTTCCACATCATCAAGAGTCAATCAATTAGCATGCTCTTACAATATCAAGTATTACGAATAGATATTCCCCAACCAACCAGAATTGTAGACAGAAAATACATTTGTTAACTGCTTCATCAATAGATTTAAACTTGTTCAAGTGTCATCTAATTGTAAAAAGACGTCAGCCAGTGCAAAATGAACAGGCGACTTTTGAATTCTGCATGATTAATCATATAAATATAAGTGGTTCTTAAAAATTACATTTGATTATTCCCTGGCAATCTTAGTGACAACCTCTCTTTAGTGTGGTGAGGGTTATTACGTGAAAGTCATTGTCAAAGAGAAGAGAGCTTTTTATTCAACTTTTAACTTTATAAATAATATCTTTCACCAAGGTAACGTTGTTATGGCTGTATACTTGCAAATTTTTACTATACTGCAACTTTTTTATTTCCTCTCCATATCCGGATTAATTTTTTGTTTTAGACTTGCGAGATTGAATTTAGAGTAATTTGGGTATGTTCAATTGAACAAAATGGACACATAATAATCTCACTTCACAATTTTCCGCGTGGTGGAAACTAGTTGCTATAGATAAAAAAATATTCCTCGAAGAACACTCTTAGGTGATTAATATTTATCATGCCGAGCAATGAAAATCCTCTCTCACCCGACCTCTCCTGTATCTGCGATGTGGCCGTTAATTTTTTTAACCTGAGTCTCCCCTCGGGAACAGCGGCGTCGACCTTAACTTCTTGTTTTCATCTTTTATGGTTTTTGGAGTGGCGAAAGAAAAGTTATCCCAGGTAATATTGGACTCTGGAAACTTCTTTCCTTTTGACCTCTGCAACGTCGAGCGCCGTTGTTTTAATTCCCTCGGCTAGTTCGCCTCCTTCATGCAGCTTCGTTTTCGCGCAATCCCCTCGCACCAAAAGTTCTCACCTTCTAGCTCTTTTCTCAAGTCTCTTTCGTATTTTCATCAACATTTCGTGAATATGGTTCCTATTTTACGCGGAGGTTGCCAAAAGAATTACTGAGTTTGCTCCATGTCATTCACGCAGTCATGTAATTTGTACTTATTTCATTGAAAATATTTATCTAGGATTCTTGCGTGATGTAGTCTGCGCATCCCAACACTGACCACCCGCCCAAGAGGCATTATTGTCCGCGCGTTGGCGTACTGATGAGATGTAGCCCACACTAAACAGCTTGATTTCCCGATACAGTTGCGACGCTTTCATAATTCAAGTATGATAAGTAATTAAATACCGCCGTATGAAAACTTTTCCACACTTTATCGGTGTATTTCACATTATTACTCGGCTCCTACTGCAAAAAAATTTAGAAAATTTTAGGATCATCATTTATTTTGATTTTCTTGCGTATGTTTTGCTGTAACCATCGTATTTTAGTTAAATTTGTTACTTAGAATTATTAAAATAAATATTCATATGATTATCGATGAATAACATGGTGTCTAAATTTATAAAAGCAAGAATCCTATATTTGGACTACTTTTTTGAAGTTTTAAACTTTGATAAGGGAATAGGTATGTGAGTTCCTAAAAGGGGAACCCTATCTCTTGGTTTACTAAGAGTGCTAACTCTCTTTTAGTACATCCTTTTCTCTGTGAATTGGATGAAGTAATCCTTTACACATTTTCACAAATAAAAGTACACTAAACTATAAAAAATATAGGGAAAGTAGATATGAAGTGTGTGGAAGCGGGATACTCAAAGTTAACGCCTTGAGGTGGTACTAGTGGCGAGCTGGGGATGTTTGAAGAGGTTGATATCCATTTTAAAGGTACTAGGGATGTAAAATTAACGTTCAATTTAGAGTAAGAGTGTGAAATGCAACAAAAACCAATATTTGTAACATATAATTTAGAAGCTTTTTCGACTTCATGTAAACCTGATTTGCTTTTGTTAAGACTATAAAACATTATTTCTCCAAAATGTTTATTGTTTTTTGGTAACATCTCACTGTATTAAGCAGCGTAGTTACCCTTTGTAGATGCTGATGTTCAGAAGCAGTCTTGATGGTGTCCATTCAACCTGATAAAGATGCATTATTGGTTGATTCTGAATAAAAAACCCCTAAGTATTATCCGTTTTGTATTTCCGGATGATTTAAATTCCGTTGAAAACCGTAATGGAAAAACTGTAGTCAAAATTATAAATTGCATTTTTTTCACAACCCTCTTTCGTGCTAGTGCATACTTTAATGGTAAAACTAGATGTGTTCTTTATCTTTACTAAAGGGTGAGCTGGTTACCTGATTTACATAGTTATAATACCCTCGTACGTTCTGCCAAACAAGCTTTGTGTATTTCTGGTACCAATTATCACTCCCCATATGGTGTGAATTTAAACCCTTATTTTCCTCCATTGTGACGATTTATTCCTATTGTAAACTCGTGTAATCTGCGTCATCCCATTTTTAAATCCCAAAATACCAGAATTCTTCCCTTGGGATGAAAAAACCCAAGCCTTATATTACCCAAACATCCGCTATTCAAGCATCGGCTTAATGCTCTTCTCATGTGCCTGCACTCAAAGATCTATCTGCTTTGCCTCGTGAACCTACGCGACCGCATGACGTTCGCGGAAAATTGCCCTGCATATTGCTTCTGGGGACAGAAAAATGTAAATAAATCTTTATACCGTACACATATAACTCGACGCGACCTAAAATTTACGGGCTTGCTGTGCCTCTCTTTTTTCCTATGAATTCCACATTTGACATAGGCATCGTGATATACGAGATGTATATTCTTAGTCACGTTCCAAAATTGTGTCATGACATGGCATGCAACACCACAGGAAGCAGCTAAACATGATGTTTGGGGTGATAAATTCGTCAATTTACTAGTCCAGTAGTCCTACGTGGGAATAACAGAAGGACTATTATATTTCGTGTTTGAACTTTGCAATTTTATTAGAAGTGCTTCCATTGAGCATATTTATAGTTTTAGAACCTTGGTGAAGAATAAATTGTAGTTTTCATACCTTTTACTCACAATAGGGAGCCATTTATATTTTATTGTGAGCTCAGTTACATACATAAATGGTTAATTTTGTTAAAATCAAGGTATTTCTTGGGCAATGATTTATTTTCACCATTTCAAAGTCTAATTATAAGTAACAAAAATTCATAGAACGAATTGTATCATTTGCTCTTGTTACTTCGTATTAAATATTATCAAGACATTACGCATAATTGAGGGGACCGGGTTGGTGTATTGGCTAGAGTACTCGCCCAACACACGGACAACCAGTTTTCAAATCCCTGTAGAGGCGGGTGTTTTTCAGAGGGAGCCCGATCCCTACTTCAGTGTCTTGTGGAGGGCACTTCAAGAACAGCACTCCATCTGTCGGGTGAGACATTAAACCGTGGTCCACTTGGCACCTTTCGTTAAGAGTAGGCTAATGCCGACGCCGGGTTTCTATTCACCCTTTTCCCTTACCTATCCTGTACGGCGCAAACGACCTTAGCCGTCGGTCGCCTCCCCAAATATCCAATTCAATCACATAATTGAGCCATGAAAATCATGATGAATACGAATGCTTTCACAGAACAAAACTATTTGAAGACTTCGGTGTCTGCTCATCATTTCACCGAAAATTTCCTCAATTAAATTTTAGCAATAGTTACGGTAAGCAACTTTTAGGTTACTACGCTTCCTAAATTTTAGCTCCGTAACAGAGTACAAGTACATATCCCTGCCTAGTGTCATTATTCAGTGAAATCATATCAAATACAGCTGTCTAAGTAGTAGTTAGAATTTATTTATATGTCAATACATTTGTTTTTGTTAGTTTTTAATAGGCCATTGATACTTATCTATTACCATTATAGTGGTCTCAGCTCTTTAGAGGAGTAATGCGTACCTCCTGACTCTGTATACCAATTCCTCTCCTCCCTCTCTCTCTCCCTGCATTAACCCTCGAATATGGCCTTCTGTTCCCAAACCCCTTTCATTGCGGGTCTTTTTCGCCTACACTTCGTCTAGCTGATATTCTTAACCAACTTACTGCCCTGCAATGTGATACTAAGATATTTATTCATCTTCTACTTCTTCATGTGTCGTCCATTCTCTAGACTAATCCAAAACAACATCTCAAATGTAATGTCATTTGTTTCTATTTTTCGTTCTCTCTACCCTAGTTGTGAGTGTCTCTCTCGTATAGCTCAACCCTCCTTATCAGGCTCCTCGCTAATTTTTTCAATACGTTACTGTCCAAAATTTTTGTGTTTTTACTCGTTTTTTTGCGGTTGATAAGCGCTCGGTAAAGATTTTCTCACTCTGTTGTTATCACTACGTTCATTTTCCTCCAAACTTCTAGGAATTTTGGGTCTACTATAAAACTTCTCAATCAGAGGCAAGCGTGCGTACGGCACGTCATAATGAAAATTTTTCTGAACGATATCTGGTCCTTTTCATGAGAGTGAGATAAACTGCGGAATTTTAATGGACCCAGGAATTAAAAGAATGGGACTTAATGCGTTTCAGAGGAGGCGAAGGATGTCTGAATCAGGGTTGGGCTTAGTTCTTCGAAACGGGACGGAGAAGGGGAGCCGAAGGAAGGAGAGTAGGTGGGAACACGGTGAGAAAATTGAAGCCCTAATGAGACTCGCCATGCTTCAAGTCGGACGTGTTGTCCTTTTTTTCTTCACTTTCATTTCACGGCGTAATTTCTTCTCCCTTTTTATGGAATCTCAGCGACCGCAACGAAGAACTAAGGCGAGGGAAAGATGAGATTTAAAAAAAAATGATCTTTAAATGAGACACGATCCTTTTGTGAAAGGAATCAAAAGGTGTGGAGGAGTGTGGGGGATTGCGGGGGCGGAAGGGGTGGGCACATGCATAAAAAGGACGCTCAATAAAAAAGTTATGAAAGCTGAGAGATCACCGAAGCGGAGAACGGGACTGCAGATCTGGGCTAACTGGATTTTGTGCTTCTTTTTTACCTTTCTCTTCCTATTTGCCTTATTCATTTCGTCATATTTTTGCTCATTCTGCCTCCATATTTCTCTTTTCTTAATTCATTTCCTTTTCCCTGCGTGATCTACATCTGACGCTCATCTAATAGTGTGTTTTCTTTGCTGCTTCAGTATTATGGTACGAGTCTTACTACAAATGACCGAGATTAATGATATAATGCGTCTCAGATCCATGCATTTGTTACAAATTTACTAGAATTTAGCGATCGCTATGGCAAATCTTTCTGACGGAACATACGTACTTATTCGGAGGGAGCTGGATACAATTGAAATGAATGTCAGTTTGGTCATGGATCGGCTCTCTGAAATAAGATGGTATATTTTTGTATTTTTTATTGCATCACTCTGCAGTTATAATCTTAGCCATTATTTAAGAACCAAAAAGAAAGTCATTCAGGTCTAATCAAGTATATTTGAAACTGGCAAACAATTTTTTCTCACTTCCCCTTCCCTAATTCAATATAGTGAATGGTTTTCTAGAGTCCAAATGGTATGATTTATTACGAATTTTAATATTAATCCAAATCACGGTTACGAATATGAGTTCACTAAAAGTTATTTAAATGGGTATTTAATTATATGTTGAAGAAATATTAAATGCAAAATCGCCAAAAATAACATTACCAATATTTTCCCATTTTTATGGAAGACCCTAATATGAGTCAGTAACTTTATCATTTACCTTTTTTCTTAAAAAACTTCCTTTTCTTATCCCTTGCTGCGTCAAAAGAATATTAAAGTAATATTAAAAAAGGATAAATTAGACGTTGACGATAACGCGACTGTAGTGCCACCAAGCAGTCGTTCAACTACTCCGCAGATGACGCTTTATTTTGTCTACTACATTTCCCTGGCTAGTTCAGTGGCAGAAGAACTCACGCTGGCAATAGCAATTTGATTTTCTAAATTATCAGTGAGACTCCCAAAAATGCGAATTGGTTATCCTTGACTTCACAGAACAAATTAATAAGTTATCTCATCCCTTATTATGCACGAACGCATTAATCTGCGTCTTTACTGCACTCAAAATCACAATAAACGCCCTAAAAGATTCCAAAGTATACCCTTAGTTATGATGATTAATACAATTATCACATTTGGACGGTTTGACTCTCAGGCACGGCTTGGATGTCCGGATCTTCTTTTTAAAGCCGGGCTGTCGTTGTGACGTCCTTTCAGATCTTCATAAACTATTCCTCCTTGGCTTATACCACCTCCCCAGGGCATTATCTTCTCCCTTTACCCAGTGAATATCGCCATATAATCAAGCTTATTTACCTCAGGTCAAAATATCAGAGCGCCAGTTTTCGCGGCCTTACTCTTGCGGGTGTAGAGAGGCAGGGTTTTTCGACTGTCTCATTCCCTCCGTCGCCATTTTTACCTATTCCTGTAAAACTAAGTCATATGAAAATACCTGCGCTCGCCGAGTCGCTAGCCGTTATTGTCATCCATATCTCGCGATTGGCTGCCTTCCACCCCTTCTACTGTTGAATGCATATGCACTGACGCAATGTGGCGTCAAACTGTTTCATTACAAGCCCTGCATAATCCATGCGCGCGGTTAACGGATAGTCTGGGTAAATGGAATTTAGCGTTCCTAACTCTAGTTTTAAAAAAATTCTTTAAGTCTTTTCATCTACCTGAGATCATCTACAAAATAATGCTGCGGCTCACCAATAAGGCCACGTGCTTCTCGGTGCTTTTTCATTATAGCGTAATTATGTGTTTTAAGAGACAATTGATATTGTTGAAATCGCTTTGCATTGCTCTATTCTCTCTCAATACTCCTCTCTAATTAATTTCTTTTCCTTTTTTCAGGTACGTGACTCTCGATTTGCTGAAATTTACCGCTTACTTGAATTTGAGGCGAAACTGGTAGGTACGTTTTAATCAAGTAATTAACTTTGATCAGAGGGACTACTAAGTACGTGTCATCTATTGTATTGGAAATAACGTGAGCATTTTACGTCACATTTTATGGCAGGACGAGATGGAAACCAAAGCTGAATGACAGATTATTTGGTAAACGATGGCAAAACTCGTCCTGGATCATGAATATGCATTTTTATGGCACTGAAAAGAACAATGAAAGCATCAATATATTCACACTCAATAGGAAAAGTCACTTTTGACATAGATGTTTCTTGGAAATACGAATTTATTTTAAATATCTTAGTATATCCTTCAATAATGTAGGTATATTGGGTACTTCGATTCAATTCAGTTTGATAAATTTATTTAAGAAAAGTTTTATCGTGTTATCTTTAGCCGGATGACAACAGTTTAAGCCAGTAGTTCTTATTGAAGAACAAATATAAATGTCGCCGGACATGAGTGCGACCATATAATATAACATCTAAATTTCTTAATTCAATTGAGAATATGAAGCACATCCGCTAAGTAAAATTCATGTCGTAACAGCTCGTTGCCATATTAATAGAGGAGAGGGACGTGATAGTCACTGTAGCTAAAAAGCTCATAATTTCAGTTTATGATAAAAAGTCATTCATGGTCTGTGGTAATGTAGGTAATTAATTGCTATAGACCAACGGTTTTGGTAAGATGCCATGATTGTAACAGATGATATTAACACGCTTAACAGTACAAAAATATCGGGTGATGCTTTAGCAATCACAATTTCTTACTAATAACTATGGAAATGCGTGAATTTGTTTCCAAATAATTTTTAATGCCGTTTTGTGCGCAAACATATGTACAAACCACTGGTATATTTTTTCTTTTGAGTGAATAAGATTTATTCTTAGTTCTTTTATTTCGTAATGCTATTGAAATCAATTCATTCTTTCCCCACCATTTTGGCACCACTAGGTTAAAATCCGCTCGAGGCAACTTTTTTACGTTAAATTAAAAAAGGAAGGCACTTTCAGTCGATGATCGCCTTGTTTTCACTTCGTATTTGAATATTAATCGATCTGTAGACTGGCGCCTCACAGGCGCAAGAAAAGTTGTTTACGTTCTCTATTTCCTTACGCTCCGTTTTGGCAGAAGCTTTGCGGTACTGGCATCCTGCCTAATTCAAACATTAAATGGCAGACAACTATACCGGAGGATATAGAATCCCGCTGGGTAAGCGGTAAAAATAGAATGAGTTCAAATAATTTATAATTCGAATAAGTTTAGGAAACTTTAAATGGTTTGGGTTGGTGATTAGCAATAGAAAAAAGGAGTATTTTCTAAAACTGATTGTAGCAAAAATCGTGTGATTTTATACATTTTTCAAAGTAATTTTTAAACGACAATTATAACACGTTAAACGATGTAATAGATATTTTAGTATACATGTGGAGGAAATAATTGCCACAATGTTTATCCGGAGTGGAAATAATGAAATATGTGTTAGGGAATTGTATGTGTCAAATTTATGGCTCATGAAGTTCACCATCATATCTTGACAGACGATGTAAAAGACAATGTGAGATGTGCGGTGTACGTCACGATCCAGTCGTCAAGTTATATTACTACCCTAAATACACCTTACGCTTAAATGGTGTAATTTCAAGTTATGAATCGCCTCGCTTGGAAATATATCTAATATATCTTGCTCAGTGCAAGAAGAACCAATGCACAGATATTTATTCGAATAAAAATGGCATGGTAAAAATTTGGTAAGACTTCGCCAAGTTTTAACCGAAGAATACTTTTTTGAATTTTTAATTCATTATGTATCTTCATTACTGCGGATTTGGCATATTTTTAATTTTGTATTAAATAATTCAGCATAAAAATTTATATTTATGATTTCTGACTGCTGTCACATCAGCGGCATGTATGACGGTTTCTCTTTGGTGATTCAATATTTTATATTTTCTATATCCTACTCCTCTTCCGCAGCAAAACCTAAATTTTACTCTGTAAGTATGAAAAGGTTTTAAGTTAGATGAGGTAAAGACTTTTTGAGTAATATGCAGGTATCTAAATAATATAAACTATCTGACTGTGAATTGCCTTTTTCTGGCTCTAAATGTCTTGATGCGCTTGAGTTGCAATTAGGATTATGTACCCTAATTCCGCCTCCAGACGATCATGGGTCACTGAACGAAGGCATTTTCCAGTCATTAAGCTTTTTCTAGTATCTCATTCTATTATATTTCTGATGCACTTTTTTACACATTCAAAAGTGATTAACTCAAGATTTACCATTTTTCTTCCCGTATTTTAATGACTCATGCGTCCGGTCATTGCGCATAACATCTGCGTTCACTCGTTCTTTATAAAAGTTCTACAATTTTATAATCAAACTCATTTCCTGAGATTATCATGAATTTTTTTTATAAATAACTCGCGCATTTCCACTCTAATATTGTTTCTCCAATATCTTTCATAATCCATCGAAAAAGCAACTCTGCTATTTGATTGGCCACGATCCACTTCAGAAAAATTTAATTGGCAGTAATATTTCCGTTAGTACCGTGCCCATTCTACGTTTTTAGTACCAGTGGTTTCATTTTAATGGAAAAATTACAAATCCCATAAATTTTTTGTCTAATTTCTTGCGTTATCTTTACTTATTGGAAAGCTAAAATAAAGTGTAGCGCATCGTTCTGGGAAATGATATTGTGTCGCATGCATTTTGCCGTTGCTTTGTGCATAAGCCTTTTATATGAATCCTTATATATGCTACTATGGAGAAGTTATTTTGAATAACAATATTATACCTTCCATTATACCTTCCATTGGCAGTATCATATATATGACTTGTTTTCACAAATCCAGTTTTTTGAGATAGTACCGCCATACCAAGAATAGAGCTGTACATCATGGCATAAGTTTTGTTGCAGAAGAGTTGCCATATTTTATAACTTTGCTTCTATTAAGAGCCAAAGTTTTTCTTGGCATAGTATTGCATTGTCTCGCAATATAAACTCATACGCAGACATATTTACGTTTTACTACTACCATAGCGTAACCAATGCTCTTAGGAGCGTTGGAATTCGAGACATGTTCATAAAAATTATCCATGTATTAATTCCTTACGGAAAAATATGAGAACTTTAAAAATTAATCTAAATGGATCGTGATTTTTTATTTCGCTTTACTTGATCTCATTCTAGTGAGACAGATTTCATGAATTATACGTACACCTATAAGATGAGCAAAATGCATAACTGTATTTTTGTCTATCTCATTCAAATATTTATATCTAAACTTTTGTAAAATTTGATATATATGTAGTATGACGACGATGGATTAACCAAAATCTTAGCTTTCAGATTGTGTATTAGTTGTCTCTCCGTATTAACATGTGCAATTTATATGGACTGTTGTACATAACAATGACAAGATAGAACTGTATAAATTTAAGTACACAAAGAGGTTCGATATTTCAGTATGATATATAATGATGATATTTGATAGATAACAGTCCAAAGTAATAAATAAAATGTAAGTTATATAATAAATGTCCAAAGAGCTACTGCACCTTTTAAAGAAACTATAAGAGAGCTCAGCTTCATTTTTGCAAGGAATGGAATTTAATTTACCCATCAATTCGAATACAAAATTCGATAGGTATTCAAGTGCGTATGGAAGGGCTTTCGAGTTTATTATTTCATTTCTCTGAACTCTCTCCCACTCAAATATTGTACAATTAATAATTTGACGGCATTTTTACAGGAGGAATGAAATGTATTTAAACATTTATTCATTCCGATATTAGTATTCAATTATTCATTATTTTGGGAATTTATGACCGGCGCCTAAATACAAATACGAGCGTCTTTCATGGCCTGGCATAAATACCGTTTTAACGAGAGTATTTCCATACCAATATAAGAAAATAAATAACCCCAGGGGTACGCGGCACGGTCGTCGGATGCAATGCGGCGTAACCGCCATCATTCCGACAAGGATATGAAAATATATATACGATCGAATGGAGGGAAACGCCCGCATGGCTTCCAGCCGGTGGAATGGGATCGTATCCGGTGGATGCGGTCAAATTGGGTTAGTGTGTACTATGTATGTATGTATGTACGGCTACGGTGTACGAGGCAATAGAGGGGATCATATGTGTGGAAATTGTTATGAGCTAAATGGAGGCAGGGGGCTCAACTCCGCGCCATTTCTTCGTTGCGCCAGCTCGCAGCTCCCTATCATCTTTATCTCTTCCTCAAGGTTTTTGAGGGCTCTGCATCACCGACAGATATGCTCAGCTTTTTTCCAAGGAAGCGGTCTTCCATTAGGGGTCATCATTCCGAGGGTACTTGGAGGCAAATAGACGGGGCTCAATTACATGTCCATGAAGTTCAAATTAAGATTAGGGGCAGGAAGACGATATTTTATCCATTCTGCGTTCCTTTAAAAATGCATGCCCGGAATTTAAAGTCGCAGAGCCAAATCCAATTTTTATACGGCTTTTGGCTTCAAGGAAATGAAATTTACTTGTTAACATCAAATATTGGGAATATATTAAATCATAGTGGAATTATTTTCACCACACATAAACCTGTGAGCTATAGAGAGCTATTATGTTATTTTCAACTAAATACTTTTCATTTTTAATCATAAAATCTTTATTTTATAATTCATATTTTCTAGATTTCCCTTAGCTACGAGGTATTTTTTCTGTAACCTTTTCTGTAGATGAAGTGTTAACGTAATTTTTGAGCCGAGCAATATCAATGGGATCGATGACCAAGCTAATTTCATACCTTAAGCGTCTAGAGAGTGTCATTTCCTATGAAATTGTGCAGCGTAATTAGATATTTATTTCACAATAATTGTTCCTTAATATCATTCATCATTTGTTCTGTAATCACGTTGAATATCTTTTTCTGAACATAACTTTTATTCTGTAGTCACATTGAATATATTTTTATGGACATAGTTTCTGTTATAATTCAATCCATGTACATGAAATGCGTGCACATTGATTGGTATTCCCTTTCCCTGTCAGAGTAAAAAAGTACTAAATTATACTGTAAATTAAGACACTGTCTCATATAAATTACAGTTTCCTCTTTATCTAAATCATTTCTTTTGACACTGCTGAATTTATTTAACGCTTACATTTAAACATTTTTATGATGCTTTCTGCTCAGACAATTAATATTCATCATCTTTAGAGTGACCGCGGAGACTGTTTCAACCCATTTTTATAGCATTCTTTCATTCACCATTCGGAAAATTTATTTTCGTGACATCACAAAATCGAGAATGAGTATTACTTTCTAAGCTATTTAAGTAAATCACATCAAAGCAACTTACGGCGTTTATTCAGAAACTCATTTTATTCATTATCGTTATCAGTCAAATTAAATATATATAATATTAGACGTTAGAATTTAGAACACAAGGAGAGTATGCCTTTATCAATTCTGGAAAATCCACTATCCTACCACATATCTGCGTTCCAGCGAATGATTGCCATACAAATTGCTTCTTTCATTGATCATTGAGATGGTAAGTTATTGATCCTTTTTAAAAGAAAGATTTGACAAATTAACGATGACTTTAATCAAGTAATGCCATATTTTTTAGGTCAAAAGTTTGGATCTCAGCAACTTTCTAGTAATTTCATTATTTAAACTGCATTTTCGTGACGAGAAAAATTATATTTATTTGTCAAAGTGCATTTCTTTTTTCATTTTATCGCTAATATGAGTTCACCAAATTCACGAATGACTGGTTTTGAGGCTCAATGCATACTTGATGAGAGGTTTTAACGAACTTTTTCGGGCAGCATTTTTGGGCGTCATGGCATTACTTCTCTCAGTAGCTAACGAATGGACCCTAATCGAGGCGATCATTAATACGAGCTTTTTAACTCGATCACCAATTAATCCTCCCTCTTTCCTCGTACCAGTTAAAGTTAATACACCGCCCATCATCATAACGAGTACTTTCCGAGCGCGGGTAATTAGCGTAGTACACATTCATTGTACGCATTATCGACTTCTTTTTTCATAGATATTTTTCTCGTTTTCGCCCAGTGGACGCGGTCATCTGTTCGATAATCCTGCCGAGCTTCGAAATGCTTCGGAAAATTCCTCAATGTTCCACAGTGAGTCCAGAAAAAAATACCTCTCTGGGAATGTTAGACAAAAATATTTTTAAAAACGTCCAACTTATGGGGGCTTCGGACGGAAACTATGTCGTGCTAAATGACGTGGTCTTTATGCATTTTTTTCCCACGCTGAGCCTCTCTACCGTCATTTTACTCCCTCCAGGCTCTTTTGCCATTTCTCCGTGATGCTTCAGCCTTTTTTTTTACCGCTTCCCCAGGCTTCAGGATGGGTTCCGCGAGTATTCGCGAGCCTCGGTCACTAGATCCCATGCCTGTTTGTAAGAGGGATGTGGAAAGCGGAGGTATGGCACAGTAAAAATGATTAAGATGAGATGGAGTTTAGGAGAGCTAGGAGGGAGTGGCGAGAACGTGGCGTTGACGTTAGAGAGAGCGGGAGGGGGTAGGCTTTTTTGCAGGGATGGGAAACTTCGCCCTACTCTGGTGAGGGATTAGTTTTGGACGGGCGTCGGCTGCAGTTTCCAGGCCTCTGCAAAATATTATCTGCCATTAGGCATCTTGATCTAGTCGTCAACGGTGTAATGGATGAAGAAATTGTTTTACTTTGAATCGTAAGCTTTTTCAGCGATGTACATCTTCTCTAATTGCATTTGGAATCCTCTGGGTCGTTGGTATTAGAACTCATACTTTTAACACCATTTCTGACAGCATTTTAAATAACAATTATTTGAAATTTTTGAGAGAAAAATACGGAATAAAGAAGAAAAATTCGAAAGTTCGAGTTCAACAACTAAATTCGCATCAGATCCCATGAGTCAGCATGAAAGAATTTTTTTGTATTTTCTAAAATGAACCTTTGTTAAATTGTCATCTTTGTCAATTCGAAAGATGTTGTGTATGAGTTGAAAATAGTATCTCCCATGTTCTCATAAAATTTACGCGATCTTATGCGTCCGGAGGGAGATAGGTGGGAGGAACTTCGCTCGCAATGAGAAACTGTACCGTTTTGTTACACGGAATTAGTTTTGGACGACACTCGGCTACCGATGCAAGGCCTGCATTGGAGATCTCTGAGCTGCCGAGAAAATGCAAGTTCATCTTCTAGTCTCCTCTTCCACCTCCTACTATTCTCATCCCGCTAGATTTCTCCCTTTACTCCCCCGTGACACTTCCCTCGATCTCCGCCTGCGTTCCCTTCCTCGCCTCCTTCCTCATTTTCGTCATCCTCACCGTCAGCGCGAAGCCTGTGAGTTAGCAGTTCCGGAGGCAATGAATCTAGACACTTCGCAGTGCCTTAGATGGCAAAGCGAACGTGCATTGTCTAGTAGGACCAGAATATGAGCTGAGGCGTAGAACGGAGGAACAGCAAGTGTTTAGGTGGCATAGGGACGCGGGGGATTTCTTTTACTAGTGCAAAGCAAGGGTGAGTGGAGCTTGTATAACGGATAATTTGAGGGGAAAATTCTTCCGCTTAGAAAAGTCGGGGAAGTAAAACCCCCTCGAGTGCAAGCCAGGAGAGCAATAAATCCCACTAGTGCACGTCATTAGTTTTCCTTTGATAAAATACGTGGAGTTAATTTGCGTTAGCTCTCGTGCCTAACTCCACTGCCGAGCCTAACGGCATCGTAATTTCCAGTTCAACTCGTAGAAATAGAGCTCATATTTTTAAATACAAGTCTACTCAGAGCTGAGCGTATTACCCGTGGTAAACTCCCTTTTGAAACTTTTAATCGTCTAATTTCTTGTTTTGCGGAGTTACTCGGAGCGGTGTCGACTAATAATGGATGAAAGCCCGCTTCATTTTTTTCTGGCACCTGATTTTCTAATCTCGTTTATGCACATACACATATGAGCCTCTTATTGTGGTTACAATAATTCATATTAATTCGGTGTTTTAAATCATCCAAAGAAAAATATTTTGGCCTGATTTTAACCTTGCGTATTTATATTTCTCCTATTTTATTGCAGAAATTATGATTAATATTTTTACGAGTAATAATAAACTGGTTTCTGTTCTACCGGATATTGCAGTAGGGGTTCTCATATTTCAATTAATAGACCTAAAACGTAGATTTATCACATACCTGCTATTAGGCTTGTGGCTCATACGTTTGTAGCATGAATCGAGGGACCTTCGCGTTTGCCGAATTTTGCGTGATATTCATCTCTCTCTTGGGAAATCAAACTAATATATATGTCTTATATGTCAAATAAGTTTTAAATTTAATCTGAAGATAAGTGCTACTGAAATTAAACTAACCTTAGAAGTCCATTTTTCAGTCTAGATGAATCATAAGTGTCATTTTCTAATATAGGGGCACCAATGATTTAAGTCTACCTCCAGGTTTTCCAAAGAGAGTATTTGTTTGATACATTAGTGTCGTCGTACAAAGACGCCATGGAATTTTTAATTGTTTCAGTATAAAAATCACATTTATGGTATATAAAGGCACACATGAACTTCTATTCTGTTATTATACATTTTTAACAAAAAGTTTTTCTTTAAACATTTATTTGGTCTTTAAATGGTTAAAGCTGCTTTACTTCTTTAGAAAACTAACGCTATTTGTTTTCCTAAGAGTGAAAAACCGTTACATATCGCACTGGCACATGAATGGTGTATCACTAATAATTCCCTTTGTAAATCGTTACTTGATCAAAGCCGATGCGGGTGTATTTCTCTCCAATTGTCTTTCTCATCCATCTCCCTCAATGGTCTCTCGTTAATTAAGGTGAGAATGCATCTCATTTCAATGGATATTCACAGTGCAGTGTGTATGTTTGCGGAAATGTACGAGAGACGCATTTCAGTGTCGTGAGACCACAGCGGGAGCTCTGATGGATGTGAGGTCGGGGACCTCTCAAGGACCCGGGCACTTAGCTCTTGCGCCTTTTCTTAGTCACATACATCGCTCTGGCTGAAGTATTTTTCATGGATACATGTTGGAGACCTGTGCAAAAAATTGCGAAGCTCTTTTATTTTCTTTCTTCATGTCATCATTTAATAAAATCCATATCTTCCCTTTAAGAATACATTAGTTTGCTGGACATATATAATTTTATCTTCACCATTAATTTAACTTTTGCAAAGTGGAAAGGTATTCACATCACGGTAACTATTTGAATTATTCAATTAACTAGAAAGGGTTATTTGAAGGAATTAGTGAATTTAATTCATTGTAAACTATCGATGCACTCGAATTATTTTCTTAATATGCAGTATTGGCGACATTTGCGGCTAATTTTGTTAACATTTTCAATTGAGCTAAGTTTTGACATGTGGTAACCTAAGCATGCGTAAAATGATGAACTTTAATTGAAGTTTTATAACATATTAACCTGATAATTCCACAAAATTTGTGCTCCAGTTCGTTTTTCTTTGATTCGACACGAAAAAGTATATTAGTTGTTGAACATATGAAGTTATGACTAATGTAACTTTATATATATTTCATTATGGGTGAACATTTCTGAGCTTACAAGTTGTTGGACTTTTCCCAGTAGGTTATATTTGCAATCGAATTGTGCTTGTCCTTTCTCATCACTACATAGTCTACTCACCTAACCTTGTGGTCCTTTAATTGCTTCGCATGTTCATAGGTTTTATGCTCTAGAGTTTAAAAAAAATACATACATTTTTGATGTGTGGGTTACATTTTCCTTAACCAGAAAACACCTCTTTATTAATGAAATAATGTGTATGTCTTCTTTGATTGTTAAAGACGTGCCTCAAGAACTCACCATAAGTGATGTTTGATTCTAAATTATTCAAATGAAGCTGAGTCAAGATGTTCTCTTCGCAAAACTTTTTCCTTTTTGCTCGAATTTAACCTTATGAGCTTTTTTTAATGACGCTTCATATATCAAGACTCAAACTGGAACTTTTCGCATGCGTTACGCGTTGATTACCCAAACTTTTCCCTTGCGGAGTCGTAGCTCTTCCTTCCCGAGTGTCTCTAGGGACGTGGATGAGGACTTGTATATATCTGAATGCATGCGATCGACCTTAGTTCACTTCGTGTCCTCTCTGAGGCTCTTTCGTCTCCGTTAAACTCTCCTATTTTTTGCCCTCCCTTGTTTTCTTGTTCATATTTTATTCGGCCACACGCTTTGTTGAAAACTTCAATGGCCAAGTAAGGAGTGTAAATCAGCTTATGGTAGGGCTAGTTAGAGAGCCTTTTAGAGAGCGTTAGAGTTCAGAGAACCGAAGTTTACATGCTAGGCAAATGTAATTTGAAACATTCTTACGACTCATAAATCAGAGTGGATCAAATAATTTGGACCGGATTCTTCCTCTCAGGATATGAGCGAATCTTTGCAGAATGAGAAAGATAAACCGTGAGATCCATTTTGGTTATTATTTTATCTTTACACACAATATTAATGGCTAATATCTGGCCATTAATTCTTCATAATCACTTCTACCGTTTTTCGTGGCTTGTATCTCAATTTCCCTTCTTGTGTGAAGATAATATTTATATCTCATATCTTTCATTGTTTTAGCTGTTTCGATGTAATTTTATCGCTTATTTTAATTTTGTTTTTATAAAATTTCACAGCTTTACATCTTAAGTGCTAATTGATGTTGGTTTCGGTGGCTGCGAGCCATCCGTTATGCATCAAAAAACTGTGAATCATTCGCTTCATTTTTTGAAACAAAGACGATACGCTTCCAAAAGTAATTCTTTCGATACTTTTGTCATTTTACTGCAATTTGAAGTTTTGGAGTACATTTAACTACTACTAAGCTCTCAAAATGACTATTTTTTCTCTGGTTTAATTAGGTCTTGCAACGTTCCTTACGCTTCAAATATCATAAAAATAGTTTTTTATTCGGAAATATTCAGTACATCTTTAATGAATTCTTATAAAAAATACTATTTGTATCAAGAGTCGACTTTTCTCGTTCAAATCAGTCGGATTCCATGCAAAGCTCATTTAAGTCGCATGAACGGTCAGAAAAAGGTTCTGATGCAAATACATCGTAGATTTAAGGATGCCTTGTACGGAAACAAATTGTGTTAGCTCCCCGTGTTTTTTTTGCGTACGTGGTATTTTATTCTCGAACGGATCTCGTTTACTCATCCACTCAGATCCTGCACTGATCTATCCTATATTTTTTTCCATTCGTTCCTTTCCATGTACTCATCCCTGCCATACACTCTTGCCTCGATCTCTCCCTATCCTTCAGCGATAAATTCCTTCCACCTCCACGCATGAGCATAGATACACCTCCCGGCTTCGAATATTTCTTAGGCCTTCTACTCGACGCATGTGACTTTGAAGTGAAAAGATTTTTACTGGGCCAAGAGTGAGTCAGGCAGACATATTGTGAGGGATGGTCCAATTTAAAGAAAAAAGTGTACCTTTGTTTCTGTACGAGTGCAGACGCATGCGAGCACTTATTGAAGGGAATTCCAAATTATCACAAATGAGAAGAGGTGCACTCCCCGAATACGTAGTTCTCTTTTCTCCTCTCTCTCTCTATCTATCTCTATCTCGTTCAATCCCTTCCGTTCTCCTCTCTCCCTCTATCTCTCCCCTATCATTTCACTTGTACCACTCTATGTCACTCTCAGGGTTTCTCTCGACTCTCAGTCCCGATCCTTCCCGTATTTTTTTGTTCCCCTTACCCCCAAGCATCTGTTCTTCTCTTTTTTTCCCTTTACACCGTACCAGTCTGCTGCAGTCCTTCGTTATCTAGCTTTGAAGACGGGATGGAATTGAATTAGAGAGCAAAACAAGGAACTGTCTTAATTTATTCCCGCTTAATTTTGGAGCGGATCACCCAAATTCTGTCAATCCATTTTAGTGCCTTTTGTTTAGGACCCAAGGTAAGAGTATCGATTTCTGTGATCGCCAGGTAAACTCAAGTAATGATGCATTGTGCGTGTTCTGTGCCATTTTCTTAGCATGGTCACACTTGATCACTAAACTATATGAAATTTGTATCAAATATTGATAAGTCGAGCGTATTTTGTGTTATTGGAAGGCCACGCTTGGTCTATGAAATATATGTCCTAGTTTTCCTATGCAATTGGTAAAATTTTAATCAAATATCTTCCATTTGTTATCGGTGATAAATTGAATTGGCTGTTATTTGTTTGGACTTCCTAGTATTTTATCATCCATTTTTAATAGCCTATAAGAAGTTATGAAATAAAACTTTAAATAATTAATTATTACGACCGCAATTAGTCATTCAAATTTCTATCGTAGCTGGATATTTTGTTCATTACTTCTAAAATATATAGGTTTCGATAGAAATCTAATCTTTGAAGTGACATTTCTATTATATGCCGCATCGTAATCAGTGTATATTTAATAATTATGTGGAAAATAAAGTAATACTACAAAGTTAACGCATTCAAAATTCCAATTTCTTTTATTTTCCTTCACCTCATTAGTTTATTTTCAGACTAAACAGAATAGTGATTTATCCAGTCTAGGGAATTATGTGGAAGGTGTACAATTCTATGATTTTCAATTTCCGAACCACCATTGAAACATATATTGCAGCCGATCTTATATTTTCTTTTATGTTTTCAATTATCAAATAATTCTTACATTACGTTCCATAACCTAACATGCATATAATGTGGCTCCATAGAACCGCGTCATCGATTAAAACCACTCTAATACTTCAAACTGTCCATGTTTAAAAAAATATCTGGATCACGTTAAGTGAAATAACACTCTTTTAAGTAATAATACGTCTATATTGACTTAATGACATTGACATGAATGCGGAAAGAAAGGGTTAAGATGCAGGGCTAAAAATGAAATTTGTTAGCTTCACCAGCTATCTTGCACCACATTTCGGTTTTACCCCTTGCCTACTCCGTGGAACGCAACATGCATTACTTACAAATGTTGTTGTTGCCTACTTACACGGATGTAATGATGGTGGAAACTTCTATGTACTATGCAACACCTTAGACACGCTTGTGTGTCAGACAGCCTCCTCATGTGGATGCTGTGGCTTCTGGTTGAAATGATCTCCTCTGCATTTGTGCTAATTTATGTTCAGCAATTCCCGGTTATGTGGGTTTAAACTTTGCGCCGACTCCTGCACTCCTGAGCGGTGATTAACGGTATGTCATCATTCTACCATTTTCTGGGCATAGTGCCCATTCAGTTTTTCGGCCTGCTATTGTCGGAATAAACCTTTCTTTTTACGCTCTGCTCTCTAGTATCATGATTGGCCATGGCTGATGTTTTCTATTGGAGACTAAGAGCTGAGTAACTGGCACATTAGTTCACTCTAGCTCAACCATTCCCTCATTCCTATTTTATTCCTTCTTTGCCCATGTTTTCTGCTAGCAGAGTTGTTAATTAGTCGTCAATCTCAAACGTGGATATTTCTTATATTGTATTCTATTACATGTAATTATTAAGCAATGTTCAGATTGCATTGTGTTCGCCTCTATTTATAATCTTTTATCCATTGTAGTTTTTAATTGCGATGCAGTCTCACCCAGTTATCCATTTTTAAGAAGATAATTGGATTTGGATACTAGTTATATTGCCTCGAGATCTATTTTTCCTCACAAAAAGTATTACTGTTTGAAAATAATGCACAAAAATGACCATAATCTAGGTGAATATAATGAAACTCAACTTTCCAGGCCATTATCAGAGTTGTACAGAGCTAAATTTGATGAGGTTTTGGGACTTAAACTTAACTGCTTAAACTTTGCCCCGGAGTTATAACTGTAATTGGCTTCTCTTATCAGATTTTATGGCATATCTACTCTACATCCTCTAATATCTAGTAAACGTCAGTTGGCTATTTATGCGAGCTAACAGACATCAAGCTCATAAGATCATAGTTTGGAGTGTCGGTCTTGGAAGCCCATGGATAAAGGATGGGAACACGTGCTAACGGGATGAGATCCCCCAATCTAGTTCAAACCGCAACCGAACTGGTCTGCCAGGAACTAGTCTAGAGCCAGTGGTCTCTCATGGAATAGTAATTACGCTCCGAGTATCCCTATCATTGTAAGCCAATCGGCCTCCTTCCGTTCGTAACTCCATCACCTTTTCGCGAATGATAAACAAGGGAGCCCCTCCCTTCCATATACCTTGCGCTTTGGCTTACACTTGGCTTCCATATACCTTGCGGAATGTTATCTCTTGAAGTGGAATTTTGCGTTCCAGTGCAGTTTGCGGTATAAAGCTAATGGAGGTGCACTGATATGACCCCTCGTGTAAACACATTGAGGATAACCTAAGCCCTCTCTATTCTGTTAGACCTCTCCCACTAAACCCATTTGGAAAAATCTGCATTAACCCCACAGTCAACTGCACCAATCCATACGATTCCATTCCTGGCCTAACTACCTGAGCCATCCAACCCCCAGAAATTTGAGCAAAATGAATTTATCAGTGGATGCGGTGAATGGTAGATTTACGCCCCAGCGTGACGAGAATAATCTAGATTGGGTTAGCATAATCTGGTGTGGGGAATATTCTATTTTTTAAGGAAAGGAGGTTTAGCCAGCCACGCCTATCATTTCATAGGCTGCGTTTAACTCGAAATTATTCATAATTTTAATGAATGGATCAGAAGTTTTTTCTGATCGAATAATCATGGTGAAAAATTCATAACTGCGCACTTTCTATATAGGTGTTCCTTTGCTTTAAAACTCGTATCCTGCTTATAATACCCCGCCAAATATTTATTTAGTTTGCATATAATATTCAAATAAATCTGTCGGATCATTTAAAAGAAAAGAGGTTTGAAAAGAGGTTTTTTTGCGTATATTCTTAAAAACATTGCGTGCTTCGTTAGCTTGAAATAACATTGTTTTTTTTACATGAAAAAAAATTGTTTTTCATGTAACTTTATTAGTTACCAAATTAAATATTTTGTTTGAGTTTTTAATGCGGAACAAATTATTCACGTAAACGTAAAATTATTCACAATCTTTTTCGTTTATTATTTGTGCTTTATAGATAACTTAAACCTCTCCATTTGTTTCCTCATCCTACTATTAGAAATTTAAATCTCAACCTAGTTACATTCGGTAATTTTATACGGCACTTGTCTTTGCCATTTGTAAATTGGTTTGAAATGATATAAAAGTGTTTAGTATAATAAAGTATTCTATTGAGTCGGTACAACTTGAATCACATAGTCCACTTTATTATTCAAAATTAAATGGCATCATACTTTTATTTGTATTAAGCCTATTTATTAATTTAGTCAGTACATAATACTGTTTACTTTTGGCTTTTGTTGTTTAAATAATGATGTAGGTTTGTAACGGGTACATTTCCTTAATTATAAAAACTGAGATTCTGTATAAGTTCTATTTTGAGGGACTAAAAATAATTGAGCCATGAAGAATGTCGCGCGTCATCCATGAGATTATTTTTGTGACCGGGCAAATATGAAACCAATATCATGGAAGGGAAAAATTCCTTTCCAACGTGAAAATATATCGAATCCTTGAGAACATTTTAAATCCATATTCACTCTAAGCATAATGAACCTATTTATGTTTCTTATCGCCTCCCTCAGGGAAAACGTCTCGAAAGGCTAAAAAAAATGCTGCCCCTAGCCCACTAAAACAAGATCCCGCAAATAATGGGGGCAGTCACTCATTTTCCCACCCCTGAGCAATTCAATATGACACGTATCTTTCTCGAGATAACGGTCCTGCCCTTTCTTCAGACTGTTGGAGGACTCGACTCTTCCCCGTACCCGTTAACACAGCCGGTGTTTTTTTCACACAGTCATGGTGATTTGTTCGCGCAAAAGTTAGGCTAACCTTTCTCTTTTTTCCATCCCCTACCCGCCATGCGTCTTTTTCTGGGTTTTTTCTTTCCTCTACTGCTAAGTCCCTTCTCTCATGAGAATCGATATAGGCTCCCATCGCCGATAACACCACGGCCTCCTACTTTCCTTCCAGCCCCCTCTATCCTATTTTTTTCCATTATTTCTACCTCTTTTTTCCTCTGTTCTCGTACCTTTTCCACCCTTTCTCTCCACTTGCCTATCCGTCTTACTTTCCAGGCCCTAGAGATGGTATTTTGTAAAAATAATCACTTTATTAGACGCCAATGTATTAACGTTTCTCTGATATTTCCATGGTTATATTTTTAAGATACCCGTATACATTATTTATTTCCAAGCTAATCGGATTATGCGTCGTAAAGAATATAGTCAATGCATTTTGTGAGATTTAGCTCGATATTTCTGTTTCGATCAGCTAATCGAGTTTATTTACCCTACTCCAATGAATATCTTCTCGGTTATTCTAGCTGTAAACAATAAATCATGGTGAATAAAAAACACTTGTTAATATCCCACGGATTTATTTGCTGGCACGACGCATTTCACCACACCGTGGCATAATCATGTGACCATGCTGTGGCATTATAATTTAATTATGCCACAGTGTGGTAAAATGCATCGTGCTAATATATAAAACCGTAGGAGATTACCAAGTGTTTTAAATGCAGCATGAATATAGACAACTTCCACCAAGTATAGCCTGTTACAGTTTAATCTGTTTGTAAATGATTATATTATAGATAGGCCATAAGTATAAATAATATACGCGTTGCTATCTATCTCCAGCTTTTGATGGTATTGAGCCGAAATATCAAATTCAATTTTGAAGAATACATCGTCATCGATGTCGAGGAAAAAATACCGATTAAATCGATACATTTTCATGAAAGACCAAATTGTACTTTCACATCGGAAGCTTTTATTTCGGAATATTCCTGATACTTTGGTAGATCGATATTTTGTTACCTTTCCTAAGAGACCCTAGCTTCTTTTCCAACTCCGCCCGATCCCGAGATTGCATCGCTTTTTCGCCCACTCCTACTACGATCCCCCCTCCGACAGTCGTCGTGCCCCCAAGGGACTCATCTCAGTCGCCTTCCCGTCGCACTTCAATTCCTTCTGCTCACAAAACCCTCCCGAGCCACGATCTTTACCCACACAGAGACGCGATCACTTCTTCCTTGCGCTTTCCGCCCGCCCTTTTGTACTCAACCTTTCTCGAAACCAGCTCCGCGATCACGCCGCAGTTTATTTTTTATTTGTCTCTCTCTCTCTCTCTCTCTCTCTCTCTCTCTTCCATCACATACCCCTATCGCTCTCGCCTTGCTCTCTCACTCTTTGAAGGCCTTCCCTTCTCTCTTTCGGAGCCGCCCACTACAAACTCACCGCCCACGATTCTAGCTCTCGCACGGGGATCGCTATCACCATCTTCTCTTTCCTTCTTTATTGGCCTCCTTGCTGTATTTTTTTTGGGGGCCAAAAATGGCCTATTTGATATTACGAGCGTTAAAATGGCGGAATATAAATGGATACGTTTGACAAATCGTGTTTTGAGAATTAAAGATTGGTTTAAAAGCATTGTAGAAATGAGGATTAAAATCAATGAGATTTACATCTCTTCTCTGGAGTTGGTCACTTGGAGAAGTATGTGCATTGCGGTTTTTTTTCCAACTCCGCCCCATTCCGTATTGCACCGTTTTTTCACCCACTGCTACTCCTATTCTGGTTTTTATCAATGCAGTTACCTTCCTTAAATTGTTATTTTTTCTTTCCTTCATAATTTTATTCCTTCTTGCTGCAGAATGAACCAACATCGTGATCATTTGGCTCCACAAGAGGATAAAAAGTTATTTCTTTATTTAAATTTCCTCCTAAATCGGGATTAATGTCATTAAGGAGTACAGAAAATAATATAACGCGGGTTTCGTTAGTGGAATCAAATTCTTGATAGCATCTTCCTGTTATTAGATGCGTTTTTTGTCCATCTTATAACTTTCTTCTTTGCCTTCCTACTGCGATGCAGAGTTGATTGCATTTTTTTATAAAACACAATAACGCCATGTAAATATTTGCTTCTTTCTATTCAAATGATTTTATTTTTATTTGCAAGGTTTTGGGTGTTTTATAGTTGCTGTGACTCTTTACCCTCTTCGCTGTTGTAGAGCTTAATGAAGTTCTCCCATTACCCTACTTCCCTCTGGCCTTTGTTTTTATTTCCGTAGGCCTGGGATGCAGAAGACAGACTTTTGAGTAACACATGTATTATATTTTTGTCAACTATGAAAATAATATTTGTTTTTTCAAAGTAATTTATAAGCTTAACTATTGCTGTAAGTGTTGATCTAACAAAAATAACATGGTGAATTATGTCTATAATTTCTTTCGGCGAACTTATATGATCAAGCTTTAAGAAAATTGGTTACTAAACGATTTTATTTTATAAAGTAAGGCTAAAGTGTTTGTTTTTCTTGATTCAGAACATTGTTAACAGCCTCATAGTCATCACTGGTCGTACAATCCAAAGATTAGTTGACTGCAGCGCTCAAGCCTTCTTCATCTAACAACCTAGATTTAGCTTAAAGAATCTATTTTTTTAATTTACGATACGCTAAATTTTGCTCTGTAGTAGAAAAATATGCCTTGCTGTTTTTAATTTTTTATGCTATATTAACCATGCTATTAGTATTCTCTTTAGCATAATCCGGGAATTTTTTCTTTCGTGTACGAATAATCGTCGCAAGTTGAGTATGCATTCTTATATATAGAGAGCAGAACATAATCCACTTTCTTGTATGTAGAAGAAGAGTATACAGACTTTATTTTCAACTAGAGTATAAACTATGCCATTTCCTTTGGAAATATTCCCTCATTGAGTAGTTTTTCTGTGCCTGTGCGTAACGCCAGCTCTTTTTAAAGCGGTATTCTTATTCGTAAAAGTAGTGGTAAAAATTTTTAATGAGTACTGTGCTGCTTCTAAACTTTAGTGGATAACTTATCCTTTTATAGCTCGCTCATCCATGTTATCTTTTTTCAGTGAGGTCTTCATGTGCCTTTAATTCTACAAACATGCTTGTACGCATTCTCATTAAGGCTCAATGTATAAGTAGGTCCTTGTAACACATTTAATGCTTCCGTAGTCCTGAATTCATATTTTACCTTTAAATGTGGATATTATAAAAATTCCCTAAGCACTCCCGTTACTTTGAAAGCCAAACATAAAAAATAATGCTCTTTTAATGGGCTTCAAGAGGGGATAAAATACCGTTACTCGGAGTTTTCTCTTAAATCCCTAAATTCCCGAATTATTGCATTAAATTCTTCAGCCAAAAGTATCTATTACCCCATATTGAGGCCATATCATTAGTGTCCAATTATGTTTTAAGTCCAATTAAAAGCACTTGTTTTCATCATGTCTTCACACATCGCCATTTTACTCGTTTTTGGTCATAATCCCTAGCCCATGCGCCGGAATGGATGGACTGACTTGAGCCCTTTACCCACAAGCCGTTAATGGAGTGGGGCACAGCGGCCTTAAGAGAATTCTCAAGGACAGAGAGGAAGTAATCCAGAAGGGAGGGGTGTCGTACGAGAGGAAAATGAATAGCAGAATCGAGCGGGGGCACAAGTGGGGGGTGGGCGGAAATTGTGCGCTCCACGAGAGGGTGGTAGGTGATCATGGTCTTCCCCCCTTCTGGTACGCGGACGCCCATAAATCTACCGACTCTTTTTCTGCTCTGCAAAGAGCGCGTGGATTGGTATCTTATGCGAGGTGAGGTAGACGTGCTCTTCCGCGTTGAACTTCCCCCGCCCCAATCCGCCCCCGCCTTCCTGTCTTCTCCCTTCGCTTCTTTCTCTCTCTCTCTTGTCCCATCTCTTTCCCTCTCTCACCGTCTTTTTCCCTCTCTCCACGTTTCCTATCGAAAACTGTAATCGTGTGCTGCTTTTTTGCCCCGTCCTTTCCCCATGGGGAAGGTGTATGGTGGAGGGAGGTGAGAGGGTCTGGTTGGTGGGGACGAAAATCAGTTATCACTCGGTGGAAGGCAGGGAGGAACATGGTCTCAACCCGTCTCTTCTTCCTGGAGGGATGTGAATACATATATATAAACATATATATGTATGTACATGCGAGCTCTGTGGCGCATATACATTTACCTCTGGCAGATTGGCTGTTTCCGTGAACCATTTTATCAGTCTCGGTCGTCCCTAAAGAATTGTTTCAAGAGTTTCAAAAGGGCATGTTTGTCATGGTTCATTCCGGGCGCGTATTTTTCATCCCCGTTTGAATCACTCTCAGTTGTTTTATATTAATTTTGTCATGGTAATACCTCGTCTATTCTAGTGTATGGCGTAGCCGAGCAACTGGATGGATAAATCTACTAGCTACTTTTTTTTGGCAAACTTACACATTTTGTTTTGGAGAATGATTGAAAATCATAATGACACCTTGGTAATTTCAAACCAAAAAATATAATTTTTCTGTCTTTTGATTCTCAGAACGAATGAAATGATGTTTTTGGGTATTTAAAACTCGGTCCGCACGGCCTATGGTATTTCTATCAATTCCTATCCGTATATTTGCGTTCAATGATGGGCTCTCATGCATGTTCACTGATGTTATCGAAATTATAATTTACATATCCCCGATTCCTATTATCTGTCCTGCGTCCCAAGTAGTCATTAAAGTAATAGCTAAATTTTTTATAAGTTTTTATATCTCAACGTTAGCGGAAAAGAAAAACATGGCAATCTCTTAAGGATTACGTAGGGTCTATGCCATTTTGAAACCGATGGACGAGGTGTAAAGGACTGCCTTGGAATGGAACATTCCTTTTGTCCCACTCGCAGGTGAAATGATAGCAAAAAATGCTTGCGTAGGGAGAACACACAAGTGACGTCCAGTTTTATTTTTTGACTCGAGGGTGTTTTGAAAAATAATAAGGATCCGGAAAGTCTGGGGAAATGAATCCTACAGGAAAAACACGTGGTACAGAAAATGATTGACAAGCAAACGAGGGACCCAGAGCAGTCAGCAAGCAAGGCTGCCTATTTTTTTCTCTTCCAGGTCCCTTATCGAGCATTCAGCCCTCGTCTTCCATTACTGCCGAGACCTTTTCCTGGGGAGACATGGGATCTCGGCAATGAGGGCAGTCAGTTGGGTGACCTTTGTCCCGCAGAGGGCCGAGGGCTCAAAAGCGCCCCACGGGCATGTTCCTGCGCATTATTATATGTCTAACTCAACATATTTACCCAAATACATACCAAATTTGAAAGGGCAAAGAAAATGTTACTTCCAGATAGGCGAAAGGTATGATGGCTAAATGACAGATATGAATCAAGTAAAATTTCATTCACACTTAGTACTAAAAATTTTGACGAATTTTGAAAAAAATTTTGGAGACAGCCACTTTTAAAAATCCATGATCAAACCATCAAGCCGTTTTAATGGTGGATAATAATTTTGAAATTCTGCTTTATCCGCATCATAAGACAACAAAAAATATTTGCGATACATTAGGTATGGTGAGGGAGATCTGAAAGAGACTTCTGATTGAGTGGCGATCATATTCCAAATTTTTCGCCGAGAGGTACGCTTGGCCATACGAGAGTCATGTATTTAATATTGTTTTTGCTCAAGTTAGATTTTAATGAAATAATACGGTCTCATGAAAAGAGATAAAATATAGCAAGCAGACAAGAGACAGGGAGGCAAATCCTCAAAGTAAATATGAAATCTTCAGCATTAAGGATAATAATCTCTACACGCCAAAAGTGACTTAGCAGGAGATGACGCGAAGGAAAGGCAAACTGTGACCCACTGTAATAGCTTTAACTTACTCCACCACTTCCAATTTAAACCTTATTACATGTTTTTCACTATTTTTGTGCCAAACATACACGTCGAGTTTAAAAATCGAGTAAATCTAGAAACAAGATTCAGCAAGCATAATTATTGCGGGGTATTACTCTTTTCCAAAAATTTTCTTCTCCTGATACTCATCAACATCATATTTATTTTAGACATCACTCATATCATCTGACTTTTGACCGATCAGCATACATTTGGTATCCATTCTTTATCTCATTTTATGTGAAACCTCAGTCAAATCCGAGCGATAACGCTGCAGTGTTATAATAAAAGGAATAACTTTCTCAGACATCTCAGTTGTAGTTTGATGAAAGGTGGAAAAACAACAATGCGCTTTGCTCAAAAATCACTATGAAATATTAGAGCTTAGAAATGGCCGATGATATTTTGAATAATTTGGGCGGAAATATGCATCATCGACGAAAACAAAAATAAAATTTTATTTTTGAAACAAAGACATTATAGCTAAACAAGTATATTTCTTTCTGACATCTTTGTGCCAATAGTTCTCAATTAAAAATTAGTGGCTTAGGCTAAAATTAGTTGCTTCAATTGAAATTGGTCCCTTATTTCGACAATCGATCTCCTTCAATGTTCATATTACGTCATTAGTAATGTTAATAATGGTTTCAGGAAGTAGCAGAGAAAATGGAGACGAGATGTGTTACAAATCACTTTGAGTGATCATAATGCTTTCTTTTAATCTCACTCATTAAAACAAAGTACATACACGTCCAGGCCTACCTAAATCATTGTTTTGAACGATACTCATACCCTATGACTTTTGGCCGGGCCAAATACATTCGGATTCCTTCATACGCCTTTATAATATGTGGTACCTCATGCAAAAATCCACCGGAATGTTGCCGCAGCACCAGTTTTCCCTCCTCGTTCTAACACTAACATCATTCACTATATCATTCTTTCGTACGTCATTCATGTCCAGTGACTTTTGACAGGGCTAAATGTATTCGTAATCCTTCGCACACTGATATTATATTTGTTGTCTCATGTGAAAGCCCACCGGAATGTTGTCGCAGCACCAGTTTTCCCTCCTCATTCCGACACTATCATCATGCGAGCCCAACCAAAATCCCCCAACGATCTCCTGACGCACCATTTTTCCGCCCTTCTCCTAACCCGCTCCCACTCGCACTGGGCAGGGAGGAGTCAGGGGAAGAGAGCCCAACATCAAGCTAATAACTCACGTAGGAAGAAAATATATATGACGAGAGGAGCGAACAATGCCGTTCGAATGCGGAAGTTCAAGCGATGGATGACAGCTCGCATACGGTAGGGCTCGTTGGCGGGCGAGATTGGACCGAGAGGGGGGAGACGGGGAGGGATGGTACAGGAGAGGGGGTTGGGGAGAGCATAGTGTGGCCACGGGACTGTGAGGGGGATGGAAAAGATAGCGGGTATTACAACCGGCCGGAGGGAGGGACGCTGCTGACTGGGGCGGGAGATTTTTCGGAGACGGGCGGCTCGCTGCCACGCACAAACACGCGTGAACGGGAGTCAGCGTGTTCCGGCGGAATGAATTGAAACTCGTTCTCTATCTATTCCTCCTCTTTTTTCTCCTCTCTCTCTCACTCTCTCTCTCCCTCGCTCATAGCCCTCTTTCTCCCTTCGCCAACACGGCTGCAACGCGGGGGATATGTGTAGTGAAATTTACCGCCGAAAAGGGGGACGCGAAATTTCACCGCTGGATGAATTATTTATGAGCGAAGGAGAAAAGTAAAAATAAAAAGCTGTTCGAGCGTGGAATCGAGGACGAATATCCTTTTCATTTTTTCCACTAAATAGGAATATTTTTATTCACCCCGCTATGTGCTCCGACATAGACTTTGAATTTGTTGGCCAAATATTTACTGCGGCGGAGGCCAAACAAGGGAACGGAACAGTCCAAACAACTGCATTTATTCTGTATTTGTCGTTGGGTGTGCATCTCTGAGAGGATATTATGCTCCCTTGACTTGGGGAAAAATAAATTCAAGGATGATATTTATGATAAATATTCAGTCGTGAGTTATCAAAGCATTTTATGATGAGGTTATTTACCAGTTAAACTAAGCTGAACTGTGATGCAGGAGGTAAAATATTTTTTGGCGATTCGTAAGTAAGTAGTATTGGCTGAAATAAGCCACAAAGCTCATGATTTCCCGCACAAATACGGATGACGATTTAAAAAAACTGCCAAAAGTAATGATGCATAGGAGCAAGTGACTTCAATAAAAACATATTTTGTCATTGGATGGAAATGACCACGTCAACGTGTATGTTTAGCACGTAATTAAGGACCACGATCATAATGTTCATTCTAGTACACTATTAAATTAGTGTCAAAGCTTAATTGGAAAATAAACAAGCGTATAGGTTTAGCAAAGAGGAATATGGGCGAAAGAGGTCGAATACTTGGCGGGAATAATAATGGCTAGTCTGATGTAATGAAGCTGAAATCTGTACGTATTTCCCTACTCGTCTATAACTAGTTCATTAGCAGCCATCAAATATTCTTTTGCTGCAGATGCCCCTTCCACTCTTCCTTAAGGTGTTTTATTCCTGCGTAATTATTTTTTATCCATAATCACTGTAAATCATTAAAACGTCCGTCATGACTGAATCATTCCGCCTTAAGACTTTTACATGGACTACTTTCATTCATTTTTTCTTAAATACTTTATTTCAAGAGACCATTGTTTCGTTAAATGTTTAAATAAGCTTGTTCCTTCTATTTATTTGTAAGTATGTCCCATTTCCCTTGTTGGTGCATCATCTAGCACTTAACAGGACACGGTTCTCAGACCCGTTTGTATCTCTTGATGCAAGAGATATGAATGGGCGCTCTGGCGATGGCTTCTCATGCATTCTCAGCGTAAAAATACTCTGATAGAGTCTTTCCGATCTCGGTATATGTATATTGACAGTACCAAAAGTGTTCAATTGGAATGCATAATAGGCGAAGACCATAATATTCTAAGCCTCAAAACTTCCTTTCTTAGACAAATTGACTAGTTGATAGTAAATTTTACTCCTTCTTATGAGTAAGTTAAAAGCATTGTTTAAATTTAGGCTCGCGAAATACTTTCTAGTTGTGTACAAGCGTATAGCTTCATGCTGGTGACATGTTCATTGGTGTAAATCGACCCAAGTTTAATAGTGCCAAGCATACTAAAATAATAATAATTTATTCTTCCAGAAACAAATAGACTAATTCATTAACAAATTTGGAAGTTAAGCACCCTACTAGGCAAGAGACCTGTTTTTACGGTACTGTCAGTTTTATTTAACATGCATTGCTGAGTAAAGCATACAAATATGATATATACAATACAAATAGATACATGAGCAAATAAGAGAAAAAGTTTTTAACAGAAAGACAAAATTCTTTTTTGCAAACAAAATACTTTGACTTTGGTAGGAAATAAAATTATCTCAACGAAACACAATTTCCATATTGTTACAAGAATTAAACCATTGTGTAACTAATCTAAGTTCTAAGTAGATGTGTGCAATTTGTTGCCTCTTTTATTTTGTTCGATAAATGATTATATAATTTATGTCCCATGCATAAAAAACTGTTAAATAGAGTTAAATATGTTTTAGACACAGGTAACTCGTAGCCGCTATGAAGATAAAATATTTTGTGACAGTCCATAGTTTTTGGTGTATTGACGCACTCTATTGCAACTAGTACCAACCATTCTACTATTGTTTTGCTTGACTGCTTTGTGTACTTATTATTATTGTATCTCAATAACTCGCCTTGCCCGCAAGCCGAATTCTATTTCCCGGGTCCTTCCCCCTTCCTCCTGCCTGAGCCTTTCCTCTCCCTCTCCGGTACGCGTTTTTTCGATGCAGTGAACGGAGTCATGTTCCTACGCTCGCCTGCCCACGCCGCATTCCCGATGGGTATCTCCCTCCCTCCTTCTCTCCACTCCCCACTATCTGGTGAAAACTAGGTGTCGAACGCTCCGGCTGGCATGTCCTTACGTGGGAAATACCGTTTCGGAACACGGGAGCCCATCTGCGATTTCTCGCATGCGCTGGTCTTCCACTCGTTCATTGCATCGGCACAGTGGGTCACGTTGCACGTGTTCACGCGTCATTCAGCCGCGAGTGGCGTTCGTGTTCGCGCTCGTGTCCCTCAGGGGAAGGATTCGATTCCTTCTTGAATAGGTCAGCAGAAATGCGTGGCCGATCGGAAAAAAAGATGGCGTAATCTGCTTCCGTCCGCGTGAACGCGTGCTGTCTCGTATGTGCTATTTTTTTCCTTAAAAATATGGCTTAAAACCTCTATAAAACTCTAAAGTAACGAAGTTGGACTCTATGTTGTAAATAAAATCCTTTGCGCTACGTCACACCTATTTTATCAAGAAATAAAACGACCATAATGTTGTGAATACCCTGAGAGAAGCTATAAAATTGGAAAATTGGTAAATTTCAAAGGGTTCAAAATTCGATTTCTTTAAGTCTTGCTATGATATTTTTAATTTTATCGATTGAAAATAGTTTGAAAAGCTTATCTTTCTAAAGTGATGAATGTGTTCTCTATGATACACAAGAAAAAACTTGGTTATGCCTCGCCCATTTGAGAAATACCAATTGACCTGGAAATTGCATCGAGAGTGACTGTATAACCCTGTAAAATTGGCGAATTAATAAATAAACGTGGTATTGAGTAAAGTTTTTCTTTTTTCTCAATATTTTGTACCCCAATTGAATTAAACAACACTCTTTCAACACCTAGGTGGTGACGAATTCACTCACCTTGGTGTTAATTTTAAACTCATTTAAATATGGAATCATAACAACAATCTGTAGATTTATTAGCTCCGCATTTGGTGACGAAAACTAATGAATATTCACCAGGTCCCATGTTCATTATAAAACTTTACCTCGGAGCTTATTGCAAGTAGATACAGATGTGGGGCTAATATAAGAGGAGCTACTTTTGCCTAAGCTGAGTGACTTTAAATGCATGAGTTCTGAAGCCTTAGAAGCGGATATTAGAATCAGTTAATGCTATTTGTTACCCATTTAACATTTCTATCTCATAATCTAATACTATGATTTGGCACTTAGTATTATCTTAGTTGCCCCATCCTTTACTTGTCATATTTACCTATAATTACCTCCTCAGTTTGTTAAAATCTATTTTATGCATAAGTTTACTATTTTCCGTCTCTTGCCGAATTACTGCCGAATCTCACTCTTGAAGTTTATCTCACAGCCAAAATTTAAAACAGCATATAAGTGATGTCTGCACTATTAACTCGACTGAAAATGAACTATGTCTTATTTATCAGCTTTGCATTCTTAAGCAAAAACGAAAATTAAAAGGCCTAGATATATTCGTAATTTTTCAGTGTATGGATGAATTTCCAGGATTCGCTTTTAAGTTAGATGACTTGAACTGACCTGATCATTAAATTGGTTTAAAGTTATAAATTATCTTCAGCGTGAAACTAAGCGTAAAGATTTATGATTACTATTAAATATTTGACAGGCATCTCTTTTAGTTTTTATTTATTTTTGCCTTGAATGGTAACCGGTTGACCACGAACATTTCCTTGATCAATGAAGATTTCTGTTAATCTAATGGCTAGCCATTCATTTATCCTTTCCAAAGGTATTTTCCACAAATTGTTCGCAAGTGTTGCACTGAATATACAATGTTTTCATATTTGGCTCCCCTAAATATAATGTTCTTGTTGAATTTATGCATTTTTTTATTTTTATTTATGATACATTATGACATGTATGACACATGGAAAGCATAATTCCATGACTCTAACAGAAGAAATAAAATGAAAGCTTTTCATGGTTTGCGTTTAATTTGAACAATAAATAAAAGAAGGGAAAGTAGTTTTTGTCAAATATAGAGATCATAAAATGATAATATGAAGTTCTTACCCCTAAAAAATGCTTCGTAAGCTATCACAATTGCACGTGAGACTTGTTTTAATTTAATTTTATGGCTTAACTCAATGAAAGTTGATTTATTGAAATTGTGGCCCAGATTTAGTAGCAAGAATAACATTATGTGCGGTTATTATGCGCTCACTATGGGAGAAAATTTGCACAGTTGTTTAGTGATATACGTGGTAAAACGGCATAAATACTACTCTAAAGTTATTTTTTAGTATAGCAGCCTTTTTTTAATTTTTCAAAGGATTTTTTGCACTTCAGCATCATATTTGCTCTGAAAAGTTGAATATAGATGCTTATAGGAACATAAATTGATTAATACTGCAGAAAAGTAAGCTGTCCTGGTGCTTTTAGCCGATTATAAGGCTAACTTTAAGTTATTGTGGCAGAAATGAAACCATCCCTTAAAATGAAAATGAATTTTTGGCTCTAGTGAATTTATTCTTTCCTGGAAAAATTACTCTATAAATGGGAAAGTAGAGTAGGCTGATTGAGTAGATTCCGCTTTCACCTTATGTTTCAAATAAGCATAAATCCCCACGAATCCGAAAACACAGATTTTTTTAAAAGGTGCGTGAGGAAGACAACATTTTAGTGAGAATATTTTTGTGGGGATATAACGTTGAGGGATTGTATGCCTGATACAGAATCGAAGTCATCGGGGTTGTTTGCTAAAACAATGTCTACTAGAACTGTCACCAATGGAATGAGGGCGTTTCTAGAACGTTTACAGGCATTTTGAACAATTTAACCCTTATTTAACACAGGTTTACCAGAAAAAAATTCTTTTTCACTTTACGGTGGAAATTGCTCGCAATTTAATCGCTAAAATCAGCTCAAAAATCTTTATTTCTCTTTTACCCCTGCCTAAAAGATATATTTTATGGGTCACACATGCGTTGCCAGAGGTCACTATCCGTAAATCAGAATCAAAGGCACGTTTGTTCATTCTCCATTTGCTTTTGGTACGTTTTTTTCCTGGCTAATGCCATTACTACAAGATGTATTGGAACAATTTTTTGTGTATGCACAGAGGCTGCGGAGCAAGGAAGTGTGTAGAGGATAATTATGAGGGACATAGATAGTGACGGCAGTCATTTCTAATGGCATAAGGGTAATTTCAACTGGCTCTCAGACATAATCGAATGCGATCTAAGGTGCAGTAACAAGAGCTATTAAAAAAATAGTTGAGTGATCGTATTAGGATGAATTTAGCGTCTACGGTGAGTCTTGATACAGAAACCGTAGTGATTTCATTCAGGGCATAGGGGACATGTGGCCAAAACCTAATTAGACTGATAATCGGAAGAAGTTTGTAAAATGGCATCAACCATTAAAAATATCAAGTTTTATTTAAAATAAACGCTCTACAGTATTAGCTGAGGTACTAGTCAAGGCCTAGTCATTCCAGTTTGAAGAAGATCTGCGCCCCAACAGAGTTAAAAAGCAAGCTATTCATTGTTTTATACGAATATTATTCCCTCTCTATAATCCTTCACTTGAACTTAATACCACCTCAAACTGCTACGGCCATTAATTAAGAGATAACGCGTTCATGAATGTTAACTGGAAAGTACCAAGAGGAAATACATTTTCTTTTGTGTGCATTTGTATTTGACTGGTACATTTGTTTGAACGAATAGAGGAAATCAATCCTATCTTCCCCGCACAGCATCATATTTCATTTTGCCCGCTTTATCGGTTAATCGCTAGCTCATATTTTGATCAGGGGTTACTTCATCCTCACTCTGATGTCTTTCTTCTATTAACCTCACCGTGAAACACGAGGCCAATTGCCGGTTTTCAGGTTTATGGTAACCTCTTGTTTGGCTTTTATACAAATATGAGGTTCTTTATTTCCAAGATAAATGGCGACTCGAAGTAGTATCAACCATTCGAAAACTACGGCTCAAATTTATTTAATCTCCGAACTTACTTCCTTATTATAAATCTCCAAACTTACTACATCATTACCATCTTAATTCATATAGATAAATATGTTGTACCCTAGAATCTAATCATGGCTTACTCTGTTGAAGATACAGACAAATTTTTACTGAAAATTGAAAAGAATTTTTATTTTCCTTTTGGAAATAATAAGAACATTTGGGGCTCTACGGTATAATATGTAATTTTAAAAATTGATTAAAAAGCATTAATAAATGAAGTAAGATTACTGAAGACACTTATTTACTGGCTGAAGTGGCTTAGGTGAAAATTTTGTGTCAATTTTGTTATAAGGTTAAAAATGTGTTTTGTATTGCGGTAAACTGAGATTTTCCGGAAAGGTTTTCACTCCGCTGATATTTTCTGGCTTCAAAAGTACCATCGTCGATAAATACTTATATTACAATTATTTTTACACCTCCTTTTTGATTATACCAATCAAGTTATAATAAGGTACCGATATTTATGTGCATTTTTAATCCATATATTATTTAACGGATGCTTCCATGGTTCAAAATTCTGCTTCCCTAAAATATCTGTTCACCAATATTTTTGACGAGCCCTGCATGAAAAAATAAAAATCATCAGCGGGATGTTTTTTACATGACCAGTGGCATGAATGTTGTATTTTTTTCTCGTTGATTTTATTTTCTTGCTGAGGAATTTGGATGGCTGTTGCCGGAGGGAAACTCAGGATCAGACAGGAATTTAGACGTTTTCCAAAATCTCAATGTACATCTGTTACATCACCTAAACAATTGTATTTTTCATGTTCGGCTTTTCAGCCTGGTCATTGCTTTCTTCTATATTGTATAGAAAAGTTAATAGGGACAGCATTTTAATCGTATAGGTTCTGAAGATATATTTGAATTACCTTTGAAAAGGAAACTAATAATATTCAGCTTTCTCTTTTTTTACGGCAATGAAAAGGACCTGTATCGTGAAATCTACGACTCTTTATTACTTTCGACTCATTTTATTTTTTATCGTTATTCGTAAATAATGGCTGACTGGATTATTCCGTGAAAACTCTGTTATGTTGCAAAACAAAATTTTTAGACCCCAGTTGTCACTTTCGTAAAATCCGCAGTTCACTATTATTTTTGACAAACCCTCGCGTCAAAAATGAAAAATCTCTCACGCAGTCCGAGAGCAGTTTTCCTATTTTAGTATTTAACGTGCGAAGATATATTTATTTTTTCTCTTTCTCTACTGTTCTCTTTCTGTGGCAGTAGGGTGGCAACGCTTTCAGTGGGAGGGGGCTGTGGCGGCGGGGGCGAACTGGGGAAATGTAGGCTCTTTTTCGGAGGGCGAGGCGAGTGTTTTGGACGGGGCATCTCTCCGTAAAAATCGCGATGAGGGTGGCGGTGGCAGATAAATCAATTGTTGGCCGACTTCCATTTCGATGTCTCGTTGCGAGTGTCCCGCGCTATCTCTTCTCTCACCCCACCGACCCCGGGCAAGGCCTCCGCCCGTAACTCTGCTGCCCCCGCTGTAGGCCTCCGACTGTCCCCCGTTTCGTGCGTGCCACCTCCTCATCCCACTCCTAGAGATAATCCACCATCTTCTCCATTTTAATTCGCCACGCTCTCTCTCACCTGCTTCAGGGCTTCATTTATACTCACCATCAGGCTCCGAAATTTATCGATACATCGAATTCGGTATATACCATGGCGATATTTAGATGCAGCCTGTCGGTTTCTTCATTTAAAGCCATAATGTTCTCTCCCTGGGTGTGGTATTTCGTGTTCTCCAGAGGATCAGACATATGTACATTTTTGGGCTGAACTATTAATTAATGCATCGATTGCGACATGCAAGATATTTGATCTGCGATATTATTTCGTGCGGGCTATTCAGTGCATCACATCGCGTTTAAGTGCAATGTCACGCTATTTTCCATATGCCGCTGTATAATTTGATATACGTTTTGCGATACCATGGAATGTACGACGTATGTACATCCAATGACATAAGTAGGTATATCAAAGCTGGTATGCATGGGCAAAAAATGCTCTACTCTCTTAAGAATTCGCGATAAATGTTGAATATCGCTTCCTTTAATTCATTAAAAATGTATCATTCACTAAATATTTCCAACACGTCTAATCTTAATGCTTAGTCCAAATAATGGTGCCTCGGAACTTCTCTCGTATACTTATGCTTTTCACCTAACGTGGCTTTGACCTGTGGCACTGCGTTCCCTCTATGTCACCGTGTCTATCCCGCACGAAGCTATATACAACTCTAACGGTGTCATATTTCGATTCTCCATTTAGTTAAATTGAAGGCATATTATTGGAATAGCAGTTACCCGGCTATGAGGTACATTGTGACTCAACGCTATGTTCTACTATACGCTATATTATGCGATGAACGACGTGCAGTTGTCTCCGTCTCACTCCGACCCCGCCCACTCTCATCTGAGATCCAAAACACAACACAATCTCTCGCTCTCACAACAGCACAGTTGAACTTAACTGTCTCGCAATGTATTCCTCCCTCCATAAACCGACCAGGACCCATTCCTTCCCACTCGCGCTCAGGCTGGTCATTGTTCGATTCGAGTTTTTGGCGAAGCTCGCTTGCCAATCTTTCATTTTCCATCACCTCTCTCTTTCTCTCCATTCATTATTTTTCGATTATTTGCACCGCTGAGAGTGCTTTATTTGGGTGAGTGTTTAGAGCCAAAAACTAAAAAAAAGAAGAGGAATTTCGAAGGGTAAATTTTTCTCCTCGTTGTTTCGCTTGATTTTCTTGTTTTCTATAGTCCATCACATCGTCCTGCTCCGCGTAATTGACGGATTTCCTTTAATTTTCAAGCATGAATGCTAAATCTCTCTCTCTATCTTTTCTGATCCGGTAGATTTTACTGAATACATCGAATGGTTTAGCCTGCGTGACTACGGTCGTTTGATTTATGCCGTTGGCGGAAGGCTTAAATTGGTGATTTGTTCGAGTTCACTGGGTTTATTGATTTTCAAGTCATAATTACAACTGACGATGATTTGTATTGATGTATTACGCAGCAAATATCGCACATTAGCAGGATTACTTTTGTTTATTCCTCTCCTCTAGACCTTTTGTGCTAGACCTTTCAATTTTAGATAAAAAAGGCACGAGACCTGTAGAGAAATGCTAGGTACTGTCAAGGGTCAATGGCATTAATTTAATAAAAGCTTGAATTTGCCTATTTATTCCTTTTTAGATCATAAAGAATGAGCTTTTTTCCCAAACTTTAACTCCTATTGATATATCCATGGTTCATAATTTACAACATTTGATATCTATTTTTTGGATATAACTTATGCAGCATTTCGTCCAGTGCATTTTTATTTGAGAATAAAAACCTTTTATGCAAAAAGTTCCTGTTTTTTTCCTCATAGGTGATTATCTCTTTTGTTTTCCAGTAAAAAACACTTGTATAGCAGCTCTGACTTGAAATTTTTCATTGGCCAGTTTATAATCAGTTCCCCTTTTTGATTGGAAACTCCTAGACCCCCGGTATCATTTATGGTGATTCCGACGTTTCATATCTCAATAACAGGAAATGAGTATGATTGGAAAAAATAAGAGATAGAGAGCTCAGCTTAGTTGCAATAGGCTGCGGATCTAAATAAACTTAAGGCCTATGATGACTCACCTTTGAATCAGAACTTTCCCCAATTTTATTACAATTTCAGGAGTCTAAAATTAAATCTGATGGTTAAATGAATTTTACAAAAAATCTAGCCACTAATCCACTAACATCAGCTTTTTAAGTTTTAAACAGCCTTTACCTTCAAACTTTCCTCTGAAAAATTTACCAGTTTTTTGTGTCTTTTGTCGTAGAAGTATACTGTTCATCGCCAAACTCAAAACTGCAATTTTTAAACGAAATTACCACCACCGCCTTAAGATGAACTGCATTACACCTTGAAAACAACGCTGAAGGCGTCAAAATCAATTAGTCCACTAATAAAATGTACCATTTTTCTATTTTAACATGGTAGGCATCGTTAATTTTTACTAAATAGCGCCAACGTCATTATCTACTATTGCTTCCTCAGATGTTTTACTCTTACTCATAACATTTCAGTCGTATTGCGATCAAGTGAGTGGGACAGTGGCTCGTCCTGTCATTATTGAAACTTTTGCCGTCCTTTTTCTCCTTCAGTATAATGCCAGATCACTGACTGAAAATAATTGCCAACTCTTGGCCACGATGTCAAACCATGGTCTTCAATTACAGCTTATTGTTCCGTACGCTTTGTTTTACCCTCACACTTGGTGACAATTTGCTCCACCGTAATTATTTTTGTGACTCGTAATCAATTGCAAACGAGTCTCTCGCATTTCAAGCGCTTATAGTACCCCCATAGCGCAATTCTCATTGCTCAATTGGCAAACCTTTTACAGCGTATGATGTCCATCCAATTCTTAGATAGTTTGTGGCTGTGCCTTGACAACAGCCTGCGAGTTGATATAGACTACATAATCATTTTTGTTATGCCAGTTACTCAGCATGGAGTCATCGTTCTTGCTCAGCCTCAAAGATGCTTACTCGTTTAATGTTGCAGTATCACCAGTATGGTGCCAATATAGAGAATATCCCGCGATTTTTCATTGCACTCTAGCTAGGTTGTCCAATGAAAGTAATGTCGTGATAGCCTAGACGCCGACATGTAAAACTCCTGGTTTAAATATTTATACAATATCCTCTGAAGTGGTATGCCTTGATTGCGTATATATATGATTATATTTAAGCCTTCTTTTTAAGACTGATGTTAACCGTAAATTGGAAATTATTATTCAAATAGTGATCCTTATTCGCTTTATACAAAAATTATTTTCTTCTAATCCTTATTCGCATTAATAAAATCCTTATTCGCATTATATAAAAACTATTTGGTTACTCATGTCTCAACCTACGAGAGTTCAACTATAGCCCTTAACTATGAAACTTACTTAAATTGATACGCGGAGGTACTTGCATTATCCGGTATTAAAAGAAAAATTGAGCATTAATTTCCCTTTGGCTGTAAGTAAAGTAGCAGTCTGAAAGTGTTATAAGAAATCTGTCCATTTTCATTTAGACAAGGGAGAATCAATATATAAAGTGCACTGAGCTAGCCAGGAATACTTTCTGCAAGTATTTGTAAGTGATGGTTCATCTCTCATGTACATTGTTGATAGGTTTATTTTAATTTAGGCATGAAATAAAATGGGAGCCATGATCAAGCTGTAAATCTCCCACTATAACCACAATTGCATGACTCGACACATCAAAATTTTCTCACAGTCGCATCTTTCTTTTTGGCCAGATGCAGTCGACGGATGCAATTTGCTTTGCTAAAGTTGTCACCTCATCTCGAAGAAATAAACTTTAAAAATCATTACTTATTTATAAAAATAATCCAGAGTACAAAGTTCTCTCTTTCTATTTGAATCGAGGACATAAATTGATATCTAAATATATCATTTTAACAATGATGGGAAGGAGGTAAAAGAATGTGATTTTTCGCTCGTGACTGATATAGGGACCACTCGCCTAATATTTTAGTCACCTCTAAACTAACACTATGACCCTATAACTCTTTGCAAACTGTCACCCCAACAATGTTTCTCATCCTTTAATTCAGAATTTTAAAAACATATTCGTAGAAGAATATTTTTGATGCTTCAACTAGTTTTATTTTTGCAAAAATTATTCTTTTGAAATTCGGCTATTATAAGCTGTATGTAATTGAAATAGAGTTTTTTCATTGTGTCGTGTAAATCCTCAGAGTATAATAATGGAATGAAAATTTTTCTCCTGTTATCTAGTCCACATTGTACCCCATGCTTCGATGCTTCACGTCATATCTTATGATGCAGATCTTAACTGCAAACAATATTAAGAAGAAAAATATTGATTTGTCAGTTCACAGTTCAAAAGTCTTTAGAAAATATTTATGTATTTGAATAGGCTTATGTTGTTTTTTTAATGCAGCTAATTCCATTATTGCAGGCCCCTGGCCTCTCCCTTTCAGCTCTTTAGCGCTACACTTCTCAGCCGATCGCACATCTTCAAATGTGATTTGACATTCTTTTGTCCGCGGTCTCTTTCTCACCATTTTTCTCGCCTGAATGAATTTATCAGCTTTCAGTTCCCAATTTCGATTTTCAAATTCCCTGTGTTCGCTACGCTTAGTAAAAATTTTCCATTCCTCCCAGTGGAACTCTTTTTGATCGATGTGGCTTCCCGACGCATTTCCTCTTCCTACGTTCTACGCGGCTGAAAATAGCCCCTTTCGATTTGAAGCTAAATGTCATTGTAACCTTACATACGTAATGCTTTGCTGTGTTCACTTTTTCTATTCCATCTTTAATCCTTTTTTTCGTTGAGTTAACCTCGTATTACACTCTTTTTAGTGGTACTATTTATTTAATATGTTACAAGAAATTCTCCTTTGGCCATCTGCAAGCGTGGATCCTTTGTTCCTCGTAAGTCTTAGAATACGCTAGTCCGCTTCAAGCATTTGCGAAATTAAATGTCTAGAACGCTGAAAATTTTTTCGTTTTTTAAATCCAATGTATCTTTTTTTCAATGCCTCATGTAAAATCTTCGAAGACCAAATGCGCCTAATCTTTCAAAACTTGCCCTCCTACTGGTGGATAAGGAATATTTCCCTTCTTCTGAATTTCACCGGTACTTTTTATTGTGCCAGATCTCTCTTTGCAGGGGATCTAGTCCATGAAGTGTTGCAGAAGATTCTATGCCTTAGGGGGTAGTCGTACTCCGCACAAAGTTTGGAGATTATAAAGATTACTTCTAAGGCTAAAAGATCTGCAACTGCGTCTCTCTATGAGAAAACTCCCTTTTGAGAATTCCACTTGACCCGTTTCCTCAGCTCATACCTATAGTAATTTTCAAAGTCTTGAGCTTGCCAGGCGTTTGTACAATCATCAACACCATTCTGAAATACAACCTTGAAACTAAAATATTCTTTTATGGCGCATGTTAAGAAAAATTGAGTGAATAAAATTGACTTTAATGCTGAAAAGGTTACTGATTACTGAGTTTTTTAGTAAAGTTTTAACTGAAACAATTTCCAAACACCGTGATTGACTAAACCAAATCCATTACTACTCTTTATTTTCATCATTCGTCGTCTGGTTAGTCTCACATCATTTCTCTTTCAAAAATATTTCTGTCCTCACGGGATAGATTTGTAATACATAATTGGAAGAGTAATTACCATTTATTCCGTTTCCATAAGATTTTGACGTATTTTTAACCTTAATCATCGTCCTGGGGAATATTTATTTAATGACTTATATGAAACAGCGTATAGTAATTTAACCCGCCGTCTTTATTTCCGTCGTTCATTTCGCTCTTTGCAAATCCGTGGTATGTTTTGTCATTTAAACAGAGCATTGAGTATCTTCTGATGCACCCCGCACCTGCCAGCGATGCAACCTGCCAAAGTCCCGAATTGCGACAGATACTTCGAAAACTCCGTTGAAATAGGTCAAAAGAACAAGGCATTCATGTTCTTTTTTTAATCCTCTACGCTGCCTGGGTTAAGTTTTAATGGAGATATGAGCGAGACTTAACTTCTGCAAAACTTCAAATGCCGATGGCTCCGAAATTTTTTTCGTCGGGGCATTTATAACGCAGTCGATCATCGGTGCCGGGCTTTGATGAGTACATTTTCTCGCCCATCGCCCAATTTTATTGCTTCCCTATACCCCATGCCGCTGCTCTCTTTTTCGTTTCCAGACTTCCCCTTCCCACAGTGCCCTTCCTCTCCTTCCTTTTGACTCTCGTGTGCTCTTGTCCCTTTTCGCCGACGCCGATGGAATTTTTGAGGAACAAAATGAGTACCAGAGTGACACGGTGGACAGCTTATGGATGGCTTGGGAATCGATAAAAGCGAGTGACGTAACGTTTTTTTTTCTAGCTGCTCAACAGTCTTCAATTAATTTTAGAGTCCTATCTCTTCCCTCAAACCGAAGCCCCGATAATCTGGTTAGCACAAAAAATTACCCTAATTGCGATGCTTGGAAGAAATTTTCCGTCACAATGCACGTCCGTGGCGCCCTCGCTTGCTATTTTTGTTTTGGATAAGACAAGTATTCTTTAGCATCTGTTAGTTTTATTTCACGCTTTAAACATTTAACCGCAACGTTAATGAATGAGCGGAATTTGAGTGTGATCATAGCTTCCGTTCTTTTAGAGACTTGTGAAGTCCCTAAAACTTAGGCTCCCCTCAAATATACCTACCCGACTGGCATTTGCAAAGCTAAAATTTACTAGCTTAAGACAGTAAATTGACGATTATCGTTGCGTAATTGAAACAGTCGCCCAATTTACATCTTCCGTCATCATAATTTTGATAGCATTTTTTTGCTTTACCACAAACATTATTTACGTAATAACATTTATGCCATATCTTAATTTAAACACCAAAACGCAAATTCAGTCGTTCGGTCGCCACTTTCCCAAACTTCTCACCCCGTGTAACAACTATAACGGGCTCTTAAGTGGTGTTTATATAACAGCTTACTTAACACAATTACGGGTATACTTTCAATTTAAACAACAACAGCTTAGAACGCGTGTAAAAATTAACAGTTTTTACCCTCACCATCTCACTTTTGCTCAACTTTTAATTCTTTATGTATAAATCAGGTGTTGTTAGATCTCGGTCACATGTAACTTTGTAAGTGAAATTGCAAAATTTGTCCACCTTACGGCTCAAAACTAACGCATCTATAAAAAAATTACTATAAAAATTAACTTATTCCCTACATCTCAAGTCTGCGCTCAAACCAACGCCCAAATACTATTATTTGGATGGATTTAAGATGGAATATCTTTTGGAGAGTAACGTAAAAAGTATTTTCTTGTATTAAAAGTATTTTTCGTAGTTTTTTTATGTGAGAAAGTAATTTTTCACGAAGACTATCGGTTTACGTATGCAACCGCTCATACAGTTATGTGAAATCGGTCGTCGTTGTGTATGGCTCACCTTCGTGTGAATCAATGTCAATGAAAAAATTTACATTTTCGTAAAGTATGGTTATTTCACCAATGGTAGAAATTCGCCATGAAAAAATCATTTGAGTTGACCGGGATTCGAACTCGGACCTCCCAATTACCGGTCAGGTGTGTGTATATTTTCACCCAATAATTTGCTTCATGGCAGGTTTTTTCGCATAGGCTATATACCAGGTCATCAGGTGTTGAATGTTTAAGCAATTAGTTATGTGAACCATTTCCAGGACTTAAGAAAATTTGATAATGCGTTACAGGAGAGAGCTGAGGGCTGGATATCCCCGATATGAAAAAAATCGGTCGTACGTTGAAATAAACAGTGAAACTCTTTATAGTTGATTTATGGTCGCTCTATGAAACTATTTTAAGATTATTAATTGAAAATTTAATATAAATGATGTTCACATTAAGTAAGAGGCTTATTATCAAACAGTGCGCTGCGGATTACGAATATTTTTCATGTCTATCCGGGATGCACCACAAATACTAGGATTCTCATTTTCGAGCAGATTTTGCATGCGTCTTTAAATGGAAAACTATCATAGCTTCATGGAAATTTTATTTGGTTATTTGAGTTATTGATTTCGCGGTTTCATTTATATGAAATTCTATACCTATCATTGTGCGCCTCTCTATCTTGATGGTTGTATAACTGCAAAATAGTTTAAAACTATGGGTGATAAAGCATATTATTTCCTTGTCTCATTAATCATATAAATTATCCTTACATATTAAGAACTGTACTTTGTACCTCATTTGCTAAGTAAGTTGCTATTTGAAGTATGAAATTGAAGACTCGACTGGGAAATCCATGTTCCTTTCCCTTTCCTCCATCTTTTGAGAATGACACTCTTGAGAATGACAAGGACACCCTTTCTGCGTAAACAAAATACTTTGGTATGTAAAATTTTAGTTCTCTCTCCATTAAGGGTCTTATCTTCAGTAACCCACCGTTCAAAGTTTATTTCAAAACACCATTCTCAATCATGCGACTTGGCTTAAATTTTATTTAGGGGTGCAAGTTGAAAGAATATACTTCTCTCATCATTCTTTTCAGCAAGTAACTAGTAGTCCAAATGGTCAAATTTTCCTGAGAGCAAGTTATTCACGTTTAAAGAACAACATGAGTGCATAAAGCCTCGTAGATAGATGGGAAAAGATTAGTATTAAAATTTTAGTAATTAGATAAGTCAGAAATGTAAAATTGAGAGATTTTAAGCTCCGATATATTATAATTTGGAAAAATAAGTGATAAAAATTTGCGCATTTTAGTACTCAAATATTCTGCCCTATTAAACTAAAAACAAGCGTGCAACATCACGCATTTAGGTGTTTTTGGGGTTTTGTTCTCTTTTGTGAGAGTTTAAGCGACCAAAGCGAATGCGACTGGCATAAGTATTCCATCCAATTCGGATTTCCATTTCGTCTCGAAATCGACGTGCATGCCACACGCATCCACACCCTCGTACCCCGACACGATTTCCATATCGGCTTCCACGACTGCCCACGCAATCTAGCTCCACACTTTATTCCACCAGCCCCCCTCCCTTCATGGACACCCGTCCCCTTTACTGCATCGTAAATAGGTTATCGGGGCGCACAATTAAGGGTGCGTGAGGATTCTTCCACGGTCTCCTTTCTAGCTGGTCTCGGTAGACGGATAGAAGGAAAAGGAGCTTTGCTAGGGTGGCGAGGTTGCGTCTATGAGTCTGGGCGGGTGTGGGGTGGTTGGCAAAGAAGTTCCCCGGGTAAGGGAATGAGTAATTAGAGAGAGAGAGACGGGAAAAGGGACTTAGTGAGGAAAAAATTAGGAGAAGGATAGTGGAGAGAAGGGTATTGGAGGGTAAGAGACGGAAGATGGGGAGAATTGGAGGACAAACAGTGAAGCAATGGGGGAAGGGCGGGGAAATCGGGGGAGTTGGAAAGGGAGGTTTAACGAGACGGATGAGTTAGGGGAGGAGTTGTTGGAAGAGAGAGGAAAGGAAGGCATTGAGGAAGAGCTTAGAAGACGAGAGAGATTAGAGTGAGAAAGACAACAGAGAGATGTGTAGAGTTAAGGGAGGAAGAGATACGAGGAAATGCAAAGTGAGAGGAAAACCAAGGAATGAATGTGTAAAAGTTAAAAACGGAGAGGGCTGAAACTGAAAATAAACGGAAGGGAAGTGCATAAGAAAAGAACGACCGTGGATCGGAAGACTATATGCTGGAAGACCTCGCATTGGAAGAGTGTAGGCAAAGGAAGATAATTAGGAAGAGGTGAAAAAAGGAAAGGAAGGCCATAGAAAGGGAAAAAGTAGGTATGAATACCGAAGAGAGGAGCAAAGAGAAATTGGAAAATGGGGAAAAAATAGAGCATAGGTAGGTGAGAACGTTTATGAAGGAATAGCGTTGAAATCTGAAGCATGAGCCTTTTGAAAATCTGGCCAGAACAGACTAGAAGCCTTCGATACTTGGTGCTGGAGGAGAATTCAGAAGATAAAATGGACGGAAAAAATAAGAAATTATGAAGTGCACATAAGAGTAGTGGACACCATAGAGAAAAGAAGAACCAGATAAATTGGACACACCCTGTGACACAATGGGTTTGTGAGGAACATAATTAAAGGTAAAATAGATGGTAAAGTCCCCAGAGGAAGACCCAGGAATAAGTTCATGGACAAAATAAAGAGGGAAGTACATAGAAAGAGATACCAGGAAGTAAGGGAACTAGCATTAGACAGGAAAGGGTAGAGGGCTTCCAATCTTAGGATTGAGCAACCAATGAGAGCGTTGAAAGACATGAGGAACTTGGAGCTATTAGGGAAGAGGATTTAGATAACATAGGACCGTGTAAATGCGAATATCATGAAGATTGTATTATAAACTTTGGAATAAAAAAGGTACAAGTGGACCATTTAGTGAGAAATAAGATTAAATTATAGAATTAGAATCACCAATTTTATTTATAGAATGAAATCGAAAAATTAGAGCGAGGAGTAAGATTAGATTGGGTTATGTAAGAGAGCTGGGTAGATAGTATTAGAGGTAGTAGGAGAAGAGAGAAATTCTAAGTTGAAGAAGAACATGGTGAAAGAGGGAACATCGGTCTGAGAGGATAGAGAGAAGAGAGAGTTTGAAAAGGAGGCCAGGACGTAGAGAATAGGCCAGAAACATTGTAAGAGAATGGAGAAAATAAGAATTTTGAGGAGAAGATCGCTGTGGTGCGCAGATCAAAGAGAGAGAGAGATAGAACGTAGAAGAAAAGGGGCATTGAGCTAGGAAAACCATGGAAGAGAGAGAGAGAGAGGGGTAGAGGAGGGTGTGGGAAGAGGATACGAAGAGAGGGAAGATAAATGGTGTGGCAGGAGGGGTAGGAAAGTCGGCGGAGTGAGGAAGGCCGGGGAGGGGGGAGTGGGTGAGGAGGCTAGGGGATGCGGTGCATGAGAGGGTGTGTGTATGTGTGGAGGAAAGGGCGTGGGAAAGGAGAGGAATAGTAGAGGGGTAGGAAAAAGGGGTATGGCAGGATGGGGGGGAGGAGAGCAGGAGGAGGCCGTTGTACGTGGCAGCGGAGGAGGGGGTGGTGGTGGAGCAGGACTGCAGGGGGGAATGGATGTGTGGAGGGGGGAGTGAAGGGGGTAGAGGGTGTGTAGGGGAAGGGGCGGGGTGTGTAGGGGAAGGGCCGGGGAATCGCGGCGCTGCTGTGGGCGAGGAGGCATCAGGCAGTCTGTTCTCGTTGGCTCTGCGGGAGCGAAGACGGAGGAGAGCGACGCTTCACCCTGCTGGCGCTCTCACAAGGGCCGGGGAGTTTGGTGGAGTCGCCGTTTGAGGGAGCGCCCGAGGACACGGAGTCCCAAGAAGGCGAGGAGGTGGAGGAGGTGAAGGAGGAGGCGGGGGAGGAGGAGTGGAGGGGGGAGGGGCTACGGAGGAGGCTCGTAGTCGGCTGGGAAGAAGAGGTGGACGAAGACGTAGAGTACCAAGATGGACATTCTAGGTAGGATAATCATCTATCGCGATGATTTGTGTTTCCCGATACAAAGTTTTTACTTCATTCGTTCTTTTCTTCCTCTTCTTCTTCAATTATTTTCCTCGCTCCTCCTGTTTTGCGTGTGTGCTGATGTTGTTGTATTTGTGTGCTTCCGGTGTTTTTTTATCGCTTCCCCTTGCATGAATCTGGCGCAAAGTTCTCTCGAAGTAATTCAAGTCTGTTCCGCACGAATTGGCGCATCAGACCGGTGTAACAGGAGTGCCGGGTAGGGTGGAAGGGATAGATGAAGCCCGCCGCCCACTTTGGTCTGTTTTAAATGAAAGACGGTAGTAAAACCACGGTATACAGGCCCATCTCATGGAGGAAGGGATGTTCTTGAACTTATTACCGCATTGCGAACAAGTAGAGATAGGATTTCCAAGGAAAAATTTCCCTCATTTCTGACGGGACGTGAGAAAGGGCCGTTAGTAATGTATCCACCGCGTTAATCTTTGGATCAGAGCTAGGAATTTTGTTCCACCTACTTTTTCAAAATGTGCAAATTCTCTCCTCTATTTTATCTCCATTTCAAGTCGGTTGTATCTAAGCCTTACGCGCATATCCTATTACCACCGCTTTTGTTCCGATGAAAAGTAGAGAATCATTCTTTTTGCTTCCCTCCGTAAAAAAGTTCATTTTCTGTATTTTTTTTACAGAAAATTAGTTTATTTAAATCTAGGCCATCTTCACGGGAAGTGAGTGTAACATTTACCCCGCTAGGTTTTAAAAAAGTAGGGAAGTCATGTGTTTTCCTCGTACTTTGTGTGAATTCTCGGCTGGTTTTTTCCTCCCCATCTCAATTCGCTTATCTTTCTCTTTCCCTCTCACCCTTGCTTCCTATCAGACTCTTTCTCTCTGCCTCTCTCCCCTCGGAACGATCCCCTTTTCATCTCACCCCCTCCCACCCTTTCCTGCCCCACTCTCCATCTCATGTTTGGCGCAGCAACTCCCGCAGTACGCGCGGAGCCAAAATACCCTCGATGACGCCATCTCCCGTCGTCAGAAAGTTTTTTTTTCCTCTTTCTTTCCCTCTTCTCCACGCAAACAGTTCACAAAAGTTTTCGTACTGGGTCTATGGGTCTGGTGTACCGAAGGGGGAACTTAATTGAGATTTCTTGGACGTTTCGCTGTTTTCATTTCAGCTCCGAGTTATAAAAACCTTTATTCCGCTTACCGATTACATTGAGCGTCGATTCCCTCTCGTAATGTTACCGCATCCAAGAAAACCCGCATGTATTGCCCCATTTTGAGGCGATTGTCTCTGAAATCGACTTTCTTTCCCGTAAGATCCTGATTTTTCTCTTACAGTGTAATTTGGTTGGCAAAATTATTTGTTTAAGTGTGCACAGAGACCTTTTTGGAGGATGAAATTTGCTTAAATTCTACATTTTCGGATGCTAAATAAGATCAGAATGTTGTTCGTGGATCAAAATGCTATGATTTATTCGTATTCTTAACTTCCTTTTCATATTTCATCCTTTTGTTGGTACCGTATATGTGCAAGACCGGCCATTGACTAAATAATCTGTGGGATACTACTCAGATGCTTTGGGTTTTTTCCCATGAATGCTAATGTATTTTATGGAGAACCACCCCAAATCCTTTTCTTATATTTGAACAAAATTATACTTACGCGCAAGTTTTTAGTGAGTGGGCCATGATCTATTTTTCGATCACATTAGTTTTTGACCACTTTACAGTTGGTGGAAAATAGGAGTCTTAGAAATAGGAAAAAGCATTTAAATTTGGCTCATTGTTGAAAAGTTGGATAGTTTTGTGGAAAAAAATATTAAAATAATGAGAATATTATGCATTAGGCTGTCTAGGGACCCATCATTTGTTAAGTAGAACACTAAAGATAACGCGCCCTCTTTACTACTCAATTTTGAGTGATCTAACACTGCAACCCAGAGTGATTGATTATATATTCCATGTGTGGCGTCAGCCAGAATTATGTAAGTACCTCAAAGTTCGCATATCCGCGTTGTGGAGAGCTCTTAAAGCTTCCGCCTTTCCGTCTCGCTGGGATATTTTTTCCACTCCCACCATTCCGCTGCAAAGAGTCAACGCGGAAGACCCTGAAGTGCATTACAAATACATTGAGCGGGCCGATCTGGCGCGAGGACGTCGGCGCCGAGATTAAAAAACACCGCTGTGAATGGAAATGAGTATCCATGTAGGTAATAGTCAGACACTTGTCTTCAGTTATGAGAAAAAGGTTTTTCCTTGGCCCCTTTTCATGCATATCAAATCTCTTTCAGTCGTTCCCGCTTATTTTTTGTAGTCCGTCTGTCGCTGTTATCCGTCGCATAAACTATCTCAAATTCTTGCTCTGATAATGGAAATCTGCGAACTCAAATATACCGAACCTTCTCGTATCGGTTGTGAAGAATTTTATTTTCACTCAAAATATCAGGAGTATAATAATAATGAGTTTTAAGACACCGGGTAAGATTTTTATAGACACCCACTTAATTTACACTAATTTAATTCGCCGGGAAAGTGTAAAATCATACAATAATGAGTTACTTTTTCGTTACACTGCTAAATTTTCATTGCCACCTAATGATAAATCTAAATTTAGTATAGGCCGCTCTTATTTTGAGTTTTTTATGCGGAAAATGATACTTATCCATAAAATGGGAACATATGTAAATTCTCTGACATACTGACTTACTTATATATGCCCTGTTCACCTCAATTTGTATTATTGGCTGTGGCATTAGTTAATGAAATGTTTTCAACTATAATCAGTCACAGATTCTCATGCGAACTTATATCATTCTTCCGTCCCTTAAATGAAATAATAAAAGAATAAATGGCTTGAGTCTTGGCTGGAATTCTTTCATCTTAAAGGAAAGGAGAGGGCTAAAGTTACGAGGCAGATAATAGAGTTAATTTCTTTTTCAGTCTGCAAAATCGTAGAGGCTGTATTTGAGTAATAAGTGTGTGGCAGATACCTTTTTTAAATATTTTCCATATTTTTTTTCAAAAGATCGGTAAATCGCTATTCAGGGTCCCAAGAGCCTGACCGTTTTGTTCGTACATTTTCAAGTTTGTAAATGTGCTTAGCCAAACATATGAAACCTTGTGCCAGTTACTCATTTTATTGATATGCGCCAAAGAATAATTTTTTTTATTGTCTGTCACTCCATTGCTTGGATCTTCCTTGGTTTCGGATTTTACCATCGTTGATAACGGAATTTATTGCTACTTACATGTAAAAATTGCCCGCGATGCCTGTCTCTTGATTTGCATTCGTGATGGTATCACTTCCTGGCCTCGGGTCTTTTCCTGTTACCACGGTGTCTTTGAATATCGCCCTTCATTTCAACACTTTTACCTCGCATGAGTTTTTTTATCCGCACGGAAATTAATTAATTAAGCCCTTCCTGTTTCACCGGCTGTTTTCTCCGTGTCACCAGCTGGCTTCACCTCCCCCTTCCACCGGCTTAGTCCGTGCATATGCATATCCGTCGCGTTGCATGTAGCTGCCGTTTCTGCATAAATAGGTATATCGCGGGAAAAACGATATTTTAATCCACTCGTAAAAAATGAGCCATCTCGCAATCAGACCTCTTTGTCTCTTATGTAATTCCCTCCGGAAAGGATAATACTGGTAATCTAATTCTTCAGCACGTCTTTGAATAAAAATCAGCTCATTCATCCTAAGCTTTAACTTCGGACAGATTACTAGTTTTCACTCTTTAAACGCCGGTTTTATTGTAATGAGTTTTACTCACTTTGTAGCATTCATAAACCAAGTCCCATCGAAGTTTAATAGTGTTCGGCTTTATTTGCCCTATTGTTAATACGGAAGGCAAGACATTATCTGCGCATTTGGGAGGAACGTGCTCTAAAATAAGCAAAAGCAAGTTGCACTTCTTGCTTTACCATTTATTCCAGATTCAACCTACTTCTGTCAATTACGGTCATTTTAACGCAATTTTGCATACATTGACGTTCAAATAATTTTATAAATTTCACCTTGATTTACTACTGATATATTTACCGTGAAAGTTTATTGTGTAAAAAAGCGACATCTGGTCGACAAAAACTAGTACAACATATCATTTTTTATACCATACTCTTCCAAGATTTTTGGAAAATTTTGTATTAAATTTCTGTTCCTTTAATCATGTACAGTTAGCACTGAAGACTACGCTTTAGAATCTCTGTTGGATTCAATTACCACATTTACCGCTAATCTTTCACATGATACCGCATTCACAATTTTTTCTCCAATTGACTTGGTTGTAAATTTGTAACTTTGTGCGACTATTGGCCTCGTGATGCGTGGTTTCATGCGTACCGAAATTGTAAAATGGAATTATGTTTCATCATTTTTAATTCATCACCGTCTGCTTTTGTCGACCCATAAGAAAGTTTTACCTCGCCACCAGAAAATGGTAATTTGACCAACAGATTGCCTCGCTCTCTTAACCGAGATCCTCGTTCTCGCACTTCTACACTTCTACGTTAACCACTTCTACACCCCATAATACTTAGCAATATTTCATATATATCTTTAATAAAACATTATACAAAGAATTCGCAATTAAATGACGTTAGGACTGTTACAATGCACAAAATGAGCCCAAAGGTTTATGAGGAAAATATCAGCTTGCGGATGCTGAGCTGGTTTTAAATCGAAAAGTGATGGCTGTTCCCTGTGTCGCTCCCAAATATATTGCATAACTTACCATGAATTAGGTCTATCTGCCAAATTCAGCTCTGAACGATCATTCAGTTGGATATCACTTTTTTCATGCATGCCGGCTATGTGACGATCTATAGAGTAATTTCCATAAATGGTCTTGAAGATATTGATCAAGCCATTTGTTGGCCTCTACAATTTTACAGTCTTTTTCATACATAAATCAGTTAAAATTAGTGCATTAACGGAACCAAATTTGAGAGATGTAAAATAATGACAGGTTGTTTTTCTGTTCCATCTATATTCAAACGCATGTAAGTGCTCGTTGAATCGTAGTCAACTATTTTACGTTTTCATGCAGCGAAGTTGCAACGGGATATTTCTGGGATTAAGTTAATTCGACGATTTACCGAGTAATTTTGAATGTCGCTATTTGGCTTGTATTCATAAGTGCCTCATTCTCCGATGCTTATTTTACGAGAACTACTGAATACTTCCTTTTCACTATACACCCATTTCAATCTTCAAAATTCCAAATCCCCAAAAACAAATACAAAGAATTTTTATTGCCATTACTCCTAGATAACTACGTCCCTTTTAAGTATTTCCTCCGAAATGCCCGATTCTTACAACTCTTTGTTTGCTTCCCTTACGCCAATGCAATGCTTCAATCCCACTTACCTACTTTTACGACTCCAAATATTCGTCCTTTTCAGAGTCTCTACTCATGTATTTACCATAAAAAAATGTTTACTTTTAAAGTGATTGAAGTAAATTATACCAATCATTCAGTTTGGTCATACTAGGTGCAGAATCTTTCAGGTATAATTTCAGATAAGAATACGGTCTACAACTTATACTATTCACCTCAACCAAAGCATATACGTTGTAAACCGCAAAAACTTCTTCTGCATTGCATAAAGTTAAAGGTGCTATTATATAATGGCTAAATTGAACAAAAAAGATACCAGAATTGATAAGAATATTGAAATATTTTGGTTTCCAGATTGAAAAATGAATCATCTATAATGTCAGAGGTTTATGAAAGCAGTAATTATGGCTCTCTCTGCCTTGCTTGCAAAACTTTGCAAACAAATAAATTTGGCAGTGTCTTTTCTCTCTTGATACACTCTTCCATGCCTTTCTCCTTGGTTTCCTGCTTCTGCCAAAACTTTTTTCCGTCCAAGTCCCTTCCCTTGAGAGAGTCGAAACGCTCTTCCACCCCTTTTCCGTTCTCCTCTTCCCAACCACCCGGCTACACCCTGCCTTCTTAACTCCCCGCTTTTTCTCCTGGTAACTCTTAACCTCCCCATCCCACCTCTCCACCCTTTACTTCTCCACTCAGAATTTATATTCCGCATCGAAACATCCCCATTAATTAATTACCATTGACCCTTTATCCTACTCTCTTCTCAAACTCCCTATTGTTACCGTGTTTCTAAACATTTTTTCGAGCCCCCCCCCCCACTCTCTGCGCTTTGCCAACCACACCGAACCCCTTGGCTCTTTTTCTTCCAGCCCATAGGGTTTCCTTCACCCATTGCCCTCGAAGAAACACATCTCCCTCGTTTACCTCATCTGCCTGCCACTAATTCTGCACAGAGGAGATTCCACCTCTGGCTTCTTTGTATGATTACTGGGAAAATTTTGATCGTGTGAGATAAGATTTGACTAGAAGTGTATTGATTCCCCACTGGACTTATCCGTAAAACAGTGGAGAATAGAAAAGTTAGGAGAATATCAACATATTAATGCAATATCAAATATAAATTAGACTAGTACTATAATTGCGATTTCCTGCAAACTACCAATCACCGGTTGGGAAAAGCTGGCGAAACGAACGAAAACAGATGGACGTAAGAATACAAAATCGATTTTTAGGGAAAAATCCAGAAAAAGTATCTCTCTTTTTTTCATTCAATCTCTTATTTTCTTTTTCGCGTCAAAAATATTGAAAGTTTGCGAATTATAGGTCCACCTAGACCCTTGATCGAACCTCGTCCCATTAAAACTCTTTAATTCATAGGAAATTCTTGTAGAATGCATGGGGGCGACATATATCTAAGATTGCTTACGACTATACTTCACCATAAGAAAACATTTTCACACATGCGTATGCACATAATTCCATTTCCTTTTTGGTGAGGCCTAGCCAAAGAGCTTAATCCTCTTTGCCCATTCACTTAGCCTTGTGTCAATAAATGCTTCCATACTTCTCAATCCTCGAATATTTTGCTATTCTATGCTCTCGTGTATTGTTTCTTGCTAGCCCTCCTCTCATGTAGACTCCAAATATACCTCCTTTAAAGACTCCCTTCATCATATCCACTAAATAGCCTTTCATCATAAACCTCTTTCACTCTTAGGTCATTATCCCGTTTTACTATTCGTCTCTCATCTATTCTCGCAAAATGGCTACACCAGCGAAGTACTCTTTTTCGTTTATGTCATATTTCTAATATTTATGGACCATCCAAACTACATTCTTCAAATGTCATTCATTTCTATTTCTTTGCTTTATACCGAAAACACTCGTCACGAATCCTATTCCCCCTGCATTTTGCTAACATTTATGTTCATTCTAGTACACCTTGTTTTTCCTGCCATACAATGAAGCTGGGAAGTGGCACTTGTGCATACTGCGATTTCCGTTTCCCTAAAAAAACTCTCTCATAGATATTCTCCACATACTACCAACAATATCCCTCCATCATCTACTTGACTCGCAATGTTTTCATCAATTACTCTATTAGGCAAGTACTCTATCAATTACTCTGAACAAAGTGAAAGCTTTCGAAGTCTGATGCTGGAGGAGAATGCTGAAGATAAAATGGACGGAGAAAATTAGAATAGAAATTTAGAAAAGAGTAAAATAGGAAAGGACCATATGATAAATAACACAGGAAAGAAGAACCAGAAGGATTGGAAATATACTCTGAGGAATTATGCATTTGTGAATAACAGAGTTGAGGGTAAAATAGAGAGAAAAGTCCCCAGAGGAAGACCCAGGAATAAGTTCTTGACCAAATTAAGAGGAAAGTACGTACAAAGAGCTACCAGGTTTTGAGAAAATAAAAATTAGATGTGGAAGGGTATAGGGCTTTAATCAACCAATCTTAGAATTGAACGACCAATAGTTATGATTCCGTTAAAATGACCTGAAATATATCTCACATGTGTGAAACTTAAACGACGGTTTTGACGTGACTATTTTTTCTCAATCTCGTCCCAATAAGTATGATATTTTTTATCTTCTCCCTTCATGGCTGATGACTTAATGCGTCATGCACCACGCCATTGTTGCTGCTCGGGCGGTATTGTATAGATGCAGCTGATGGTTGATCCTCTCCGCTCTGGCATAGCTCGCGAACCTGTTTCTTCGCTAACCATCCCGTTTAAGGGTATGCTCTGCCTTCCCCTGCTCCCTATGTGTCCCACAGAACCCCTCTTCATCTCCCGCATCCCCCTGCGAGGCTCCATGCCGCTTTATCAGCGCAATCAATTCTATTCTAGGCCGCCCCACCCTTTCCCCGCTCCCTTCCCCTTTCCACATGGGCCCACTCCCATCCCACGGTCTCTCACACCCAGCGCCCAACGTTTATTAGATTCCGGGCAATCTTCGTCTCGACCGAGATGCCCCCTTACGGTCCAGATCGATCTCATAGAAATAAAAAAAGACGGGGGAGGAGACCATTGCATCCGACTGGTATAAATAGTCAGGAGTGGAATAGTCTGTCGTTTCTTATTCGTTCCCCGAAGGGAATCTCATTTCAATTGATCGTATGGGAAGGGGGCCGTTAGCCGCAGTTGATGATAATTGGGATATTTCGTAAGGTAATCAAAGCCTTGAAGACTTTACTGAAGATTTATGGGACGAAGTATCGGTGATGTAAAAATAAAGTTGTGATGATCCGTCATTGTTCGGCTCTCATATTGAACCAGTAAAGGCCCATTTTTCTCATCATAATGAATGCAAAATTGTCAAATGGCAACAATACAGAGATGTTTTCTATTGGAAATAAATATTCCGTTTTAAAGCTCAATAGTTACTCGAAAATTACAGTGAAAATTCGACTTTCAACATCTCCAGTAGATAAAATTGAAAAGATGGCCGCAGAATAAACTACGACAGTGTCTGATTTGACCGCCCAGTTAAAATAAAGCATACTACCTTCAAGTGACGCAGTGCGATCGTATGATTTGGATTTCAGTGCCGTCGTGTATAATCGTGTATATACGTACATCAACATGGCCTGCTGTGTATTTTTATCACGTAAAGTCAGCTAATAATCAATGTTTTTATCTCGTATGATTCATTGGTATTAAATGAATTAGTTTCATACCCACTCCTCTTTTAATATGGTTATGATATTTTATTTGGGTCACGAGGACTACTTTGCCCGCTACTTTACGGCTTCGTTTTTACGACTCCCTGCTAGCAGCAAACGTTTTCATCAAACATTGACGGACCAATGGAGAAGAAGTCCTTGAAGAGATCTAAGAAGCCTCTCCGGATAGACTAGAAGAAAGATCTCACCAAATATTTTATTTCCTTCGGCCAAGAATCACTCCGTGAAAATATCTTTGCGCACATTTCTTTTTTTACCGGAATGGCTCCTTTCTCACCGAAATACCTCCCACTTCCCTCCCCTTGACTTGAGCGAACTAGGACGGTAGATTAATTCATGTGCAAATACAGAGGCATCATTTTTTTATCCTTTTTTCTGTCGGATAGCGGGTGTCGTCCGATTCTTGCATCGTTTTAATATACATCGGAGAATTATGCTGATGGAGAGAAGTTGGTCAGCGGAGAGCCACAAGAAAGGGAATTTAATGGGGCGAGCCAGTGGAAAAATAAACTCTTTAACACCAAGCTGAGGGGCTGAAAAAGAACAATAGATCCGCGAATTCTATTTTCAATCCATGGCTCCATTTTCGCTATAATTATCATTATTCAGGGTTGTTATTGTTCTTCTCTCGTGAAGGAGGAAATTTATGGTCTAGTTGGCGTTTGAGTTTTGACTCCATCTGCACGCTCGTAACTTTATTCGCGAACAAATCCACTATGTGGGTGGCTGCGGTGGCGTAGGAGCCAAACATGGGCCTTAAAAACATTTGCATCTCTCTCTTGTGCACGGAGCGTACAAACGGACTGATTACGGGTTTACCCTGCATGGGGCGTCACAAGCAGCACTGCTGAGGTGAGGAGAAAATGGATGAATAAAGAGGAGGAGGGTCGTACTTCTGCCCGGCGTGTGTGTGGTGGTTGACTTGGTACTTCGTGGGGCCAAATCGTCTCCCACGTGCACACACACAGTTTTCTCCCTCGATGCTTTGCTTCATATTCGGCCGTATTCCTCCCTCAGCGCCTGCCCCGGCTTGGAATCGAGTTAGTTCCGCGCGATTTTCTGGGCAGTCAAAAACATCCCTTTCAGGCCCCACCGAGTACGGCGCTACCCAGTCGCGGCTCAATGCTGATTCGTCACTTTCCACGCTTCCATCATGTTTTGGTGCCTCGCGAAGTGGATTAACACTGAAGGGTCCCCACGTTCAAGTGTTCCAACGATTTCAAAGTCCATGTTAAGAGCGGAAGGTCACTCCCTCGTTCGGGCATCTCTGTTCGGCGTGTTTCCTAGCCTCTAGGTTTTACGTTCTCCATTTCCAACGATGTCAACGATGGCTTTGAAATGTCACTGTATCAGGATCGAACTTTCAAATCTCTTTGGTGTCATCCGTATACATGTGCCTCTTTGTGTGTGTGTGCTTTTGCTGGTATCGCCTTTTTTAAATTCTCTAAAAAATCATCAGTTTTACTCCCGTCTCCGGTATCGTTCCATATTTCCCTCCAACTCCTTTTGAACTACCAATTCCTCTCCCTTACACCCTTTACACTATCAAGATCGTGATACATAATCAGGGTCAAAGATTTAAATCCTTTGCTTAACTTACCTTGTTTGTACACTCCAAAGATTCACTTCGCGCAAGTTTATGGTATAAAAAAAGTAGACTGATGGGGAAGGTAGGAGGTAGTTTAGCAGAGTAAGGTAAAAGAGGTGAGTGTTACCTCCCTTTTTTCATAGATACTTTCGCCCCTGGTCAGGTTCGGCACATAAAAGAGACTCTGTTTGGTCAAGACCCAAAATTTATTTTCCAGTCCATCTCTATCTCTCTCTCTAAGACGCTTATGTCACCCCTCTGTCCCCGAGTAACGAAGTGTCTCATATGTGTTTTCTTAAATGAAGCCACCCTTTGAAACCTATTGGCTTCCCAGAGTCTTCATATTTCTCGTTCATCTCATCGTCAAGGGCCAAAGTCCTATTTTCTTGTTGCGTAATACCTAGTTTTACTCGGAGAAGGGAAATCTGGTACTGCGGCATGATATGTTTGGTAAGCCCGCCTTCTCAGATAGAGAGGAGTGTTAGGCGTCGGGGTATAGGTAAGTGCAGACGAGGTTGCTGGAGGAGGCTTGGCGAAGGAACATTGGGAAATAGGGAAGGAGTGCGCGGTCTGGTGGCTTAGCTACTGAATAACCGATTCTTTCATACCCCCACCCATCACCTTCCCCATTCTTCTGTCAATGTTATTTATATCTATACTGGTATTTTCTTTAACTTGTACTTGATGATGCCGAAAGTTGGTGAAACGCATTGTTCTAGCTAGCTAGCTAGCATTGTTCTATCTAAAATTTGAGGGAAAGTACAAGTTGTATTCTTTTGTACGGTTACTGTGCTTGTATGTACCGTTTTTGCGTTTTTCTGCAAATGTTTCCCAATGTAATACTATTAAAAATCGATAAATTTACCCCAGTTATCTTCAAAATTGTTGAAAATTTCAAATATTGTCATTTGCGTCTTGTTATCCCCATTCCTTTACCCTCTTCATGACTGGTGTCACAGCAACCCTTGCAAAAACCGATAATTATCGACAGACTATGTAAAATATAGGTATTAAAGAAACTCATCGAGAAAAATTCTCATGACTTTCAAGTGTAATGGGCCAATCAAAATTCCAAAAAAAATTTCGGCTCTGCAAAAGCGTGTCGACGCTTTGATCTTTCGATGAAAGGAGATCCTTGTGACAAATGACCTCAAAGATTGATCGAAGGTTTTGATTCGCATGGCAAGGGCGTCTTGAAGCTTCTTCGGTTTTGCAGAATTTCCAGTCTTGTGATGAATGGGTGAGGTTTTTCTTTTTGCTACGTTGCGGATATGAAATATTAAAACGAGCTCAAAAGCCATTTCATTACCTCATCCCATGTATTGGCTCTTCCAAAATCCCTGTCGCTACCTCCTTTTTCTGTTCTCACGTATTCTCATGTGTAGTTAATGTTTCATTAGTGCTAATGCATCATGTAAATGTTTATGTTGCACATGTATTTTATAGTAAGTCAAAGCAAAATGCAATTCCATACTGGAGTTGAATAATCATTTCCTGAAAGTATTGAAAGATTTATTTTTAGAAATTTGTTTGACAAAAATAATATGAATCGGAGACAAAAATACTCTTATTTTACATTATGTATTGAATCCTAATTGAGAATCTTCCGGCACTTCGAAAGTTTTTATAAAAACAGCTTGATACAACTTAATATATGCCTATCGTCATTGGACTCCAAAATGAAAATAATTGAGATAGTTCGGAGTAATGATGAAGGTGAAACTAAGCAGAGCATTATGTCATATACTTAAAAGCCCACCCCTTGATTACAAGGTAATGTGTTGAGAAATAATTACTCATCCAAAATATTTCCTGAGGCGTTAATTCATGGTCCTGCGGCTTTAGCGTTTAGATATCACCAATTATTTTAAGTACCCAGAAATTAGAATTTTCTCTTTCATCACAGTATGAAGTTTTATGTCATTCCTTTTTAAGATTTTTCTTCCATCCTTTTCATTCTTTTGCCTCACCGCGCCTCGGGTTTCTCGTCTGTCTTAAATCACAGCGCATATCCTTATGACATTCTATTGGTCTTTATCTCTTACAGCTACAGTCTAATCCCATCTTCTCCCCCTTTTTTTTCGTCAGTGTTTTTTATGAACTCTCCGAAGCGTCACCTCTTCACATCGACGCTGAAAATGGCGCAAGCAGAGTAAAAATAAAAGCGAGACACGCCCTATATTTACAGTCCTTCCGTCTTCCTGCGCCCATTCAGCCGTGCGACCCTTTGTTCGAATTTGCATAAATCCAAACTTTCCCGATACGAAACGTGTCTGACCGATATTTATCTTCACAAAAAAGACGAATGAAGAGCTGGAAAGGATTCATTTCGACTGGAGATAAAGAAAGGGGACGGCTGTACGTCGCTTTTTGTTCATCGACTCCACCAAAACCAAGCCTAAGTATGAGCCAGGGCTGTTTTAAAAATACGTTACAATGAGAGTAACTTTTGCGTCCCTTTTGTCAGCATGTCAGCTCCACATGTACCTTCATTTTGTTCCTCGCTCAATGGCGTTTAATTGATTTCATATGTGGTTTGAATTTTCGTTAAACAATTAAAATAATATATTTATACCAAATTATTATAGGTGATGATTATTCATATACCACAGATATACAATCCCCTTCGTAGAAGAATACCTATGAAGTCTGAATTATAAAGTAATCGATTTCAAATACAAAACGTAATAAAACCCATAAAAGTGAAATGTGTTCTTTATTTCTGGAAAATATTCGCCAGTTTGTTCACGGTGACTTTTCTGTCACTGTGCCAAATACTAGCAATATAGATTTTTTTCGTTTACTCCGGCATTCATAAGTAACGACACGGATTCGTATTGTATCCGCTCTCATGGTACCTCAAACCGAAGAACTTAATTATGAATAAATTAGCGATGTTTTATTTTCTTAAGATACTAAATTAATATGCACGATGATATGATTTAGTGCATAAAAAGTGTGCTGATATTAAATCAGATTATAATGTGTCCTATCATTCAGAGGTATCGTTACCTATTCATGTAAGTGCCTCCTACTCAACGGAGTCCCTTTTCGTATTTGACCAGCTCCCAAAGCATAGGAATATACATTCTGGATCCCTCTGTTACCGCGTCGATGTAAACATCCGCCTATGATAACTATTCCCAGAGCTGAGACCAATGTCGCTCCGGAGTGAGATATTTCCCCCCCCCCAATCTGCGGCACATTAAAAACGGGTGTCCGTAGCGTACTTGCGTAAATGGTGAAGAGGCTCGTGTACGACTTGTTTCGCTCTGCGCACAAAAAGCGCGTAAGGATAAATAAATCCGTCTTTTTTTTCCCCTCGCACAATCAAACACGGACACCCAGAGGGTCCATCCTACGCATCCTGGGCAGGGTTTGTGGAGGAAAAAAGCAGACGTAGAATGCCCCTAGGGAGAGTTAAGAGTCCCCCTCCGTTAAACCCCGGTTCCCAGGGCTTTCTTTCACTCCCTGGCGCCAAGGATCTTCCCCGCCAGAATACTCCTCCCTCCCTCCCTCGGCACCCTCTTGCCATAACCCCTCTCCTAACTCCGGACCGCCCATAGGAACTCCATCCGTTTCCCTTCCCTTTCCCCCCCCTTCCAAGGCTCCCTCCTCTGCCCCCTCCCCCTAATCCCTTCCCCATTGGCCCCCCAACCCACTCTGCTCTCCCTGACTCTGTTGCCCACCCGTCCCTCACGGCTATAGATTAAAGAAGAGAATACATGCCGTCTTGGTGCAAGAAAGTGAAGACTGCTTTTTTGTGAATAATGATCATACCCAACATTGCGAGAAATGCTGATTTTTTTTTCGTAAATTTATTTCGATTCTAGTTTGTGCTGATGAATCATTGCCGTTACGGTATAATTTTGGACTGGTTTATTCATTTCTGGCGTATTAGCTTATTCAAATGATGGCAATATCTCTGGAACCAATAATTTGTTATAAAAATACTCTAAAATTACTAGGGTGATATAAAGTTTGAGTTACTTTTATTTTCGGCGTGTAAACTCGCAAATATTGAGGTAATTTTTGTAACGCGAAAAATATTTGACTTTTCGAGGAATATTTTCGTGATTGATATAGCAATCATGGAGAAATTCCACGTTTTCATAAATATTGGGAAGTTGAAGCTGAAACTTAGTAATTCCACATATAATTATATGAAACTAATAATGAGTTTATGTGGAATTACTAAGTTACAGCTTTCATTTCACAAAGCTGAGCAAGCTTCACACAGTTTAGCCTGACATAACTAGTCTGTTCATTAAGAATTGGGTGTAAGGTTAATAAATTATTAATAACAGTCAATGGGAAAACTTGTATGTATTAGAATATTATCAGTATACTCAGTCACTTTATAACTGCTTAACTGATCCATTCAACTTGGCCTTCATTTTTCATTTATTTATCAATGCCCTACGCCACCGTGTAGTGTGGATCCATATATTCTCTTCTTCGATCTGTGGGTGATGTTTTCTTCAACTACTTCCACCCACTCCGTCCTTCCCTCCATCCCTTCCATGCCCTTTTCCAACCCCCCGAAGCCTCCGCTCGCCTCCCCTCACCCCAAGCCTTCTTTCTTCCTATCCTTCCTCCCCACCCACTTCCTCCACCTCCCCTCTCGTCCTCTCCGCCATTTCATTACGTCGCATAAATCAGGGCAGGGCCGAGTGGTGCGTCGTCCGATCGTCATGCCGGACCCCTTTTAAATAAAGCTTTTCGGATCCCTTTCTTTTCCCCATCACTCGGTGGACGTTTTCCCGTTTCTCCGATCCAATGTGCACTTATCCAAGGGGGGTTTTGGTGCAACGACTTGAGACGCGGAGCGTGGAAGGGCGTCCATTTTAGCACCCGGATCTTCTCTGATCGTACAAAAATGTTTTTTTTTTTGAGAGCTCAAAGACGAGAGAGTGAATGAAACTGGTACAAATTACTAATGGAAGTGCTGTATTTGACCCTCTGTTGGAACTGGTTTTCTTGCAATGGGGTCGAAATGCGTTGAAAAGTAAAGCTGTGCGGTTTAATACATTTCATGATCAAAGTTCATGCGGATGTATTGTTCTCAGAGTGTCTCCTAAAAGGACCGCAACCGTAGTTGTTGACTTTATTTAAAGGTGGAAGAGCGCCTGAAATTTTATCCTTTCATAGTATATTTTGTTTCCTGCGAGAAACTATCATATTTTTTCGCCTATAAACAACCTATATTTCTATTCGATTTCTAAATTCCTGGTGTGCTTACTACATTAACATTGGTTTTTAGCTCCTCGGGAAGTAATGAATTGTATAAATTATATTAATTTTAGAGCTTGAGAAAGGCCAGAAGAGAGATATGTTTAAGCCCCCTGTTGATGAACGAGCAGTTTTTTTTTAATTCCTCGTAGGCTCTTGCATTTTCACTCCAATCATAATCGAGTTCCATACAAAAGCACGTTAGTTTTATGAATGTGCGGTACAGTAACCACAGCAACGTCCATGTACTTGCCTTGTTTTGATTTATCTTATATAATTCGTGGGGAAACGTATGTTTTGAAGCTAGACGGTTAAGCGTTTTACGATAGCTCTGACACATACAGGCCAAAAGCTACGTATTCTCAGTCAATTTTTACACTTTTCGTATCGAAATGCTGTTGTTGTTTGCTATTGCTATGCAATGTGGGTATTAGGGTACAATAATATTGTTCTCTTCCTTTTATTATCTCATCCCTCTATTGTAAATTTACATACTTCCCTTACAAACGTTTGTTTTTTCATGTATTCTTCTCTTTTTTTACAAAAAAATGCCCTTTTCCTTCCTTCCCTCTTCTTTCTGATTCGTCTCACCCTTTACATCTGCTGCGTTCGGCAGCAAACACCGCTCAGTCCGCATAACTCCTCCGAGACTGCTGCCGCACGACCCAATTCTCTTACGTTCGCATTATGTAAACTCATCCCTCGCGTCGTCCTGCTTCAGCGTCGCCCAGTGTTTCTTTCTTTTAGACCGAGAACTCCCTCTCTCACTCCCATGTCTCAGTCTTCTCCTTCTCCTTCCTCACTCGTTTCTCCGCTTTTGCTTCCCAACTCCACGCGGCCCAGACCCTAGACGACGAGCCGGACCCGCGCGCCGTCGCTTACGATTCCCGATCCCTACCACGAAACCCTTCGATGCGGTTTTCATTTCCCCAGTCGCTCATTCCAATGCGTAACCACGCTCCGCCGCAGTGCCTGTGCGTCAAAGACGTGGTGGACAAAGGGAAATAAAAAAATATAAGAGCCGCTCCTCGCGGAAGAAATCGCTGCTTTTACCTCGGGGCCTCCTCATCGCGCCCCAACTCCTCCCGGTGACCATCCCTCCAATCCATCTCGCTCCATTACCTCTTCACTTTGGCGTCCTTTCCTCGTACGATCTCCCCGCCTCGCAATCCGCCCAGTCTCGCTCGTCGTTCCATTCTTCTCTCTCACGGTGGGATTTCTTTCAGAAAAAAGTCCTTTTTCCTCGGTGAAATGCATACTTTAGCTGTTCACTTCCGGGAGTAGGTTCTATCGTTTCATGCAGCGCTATTGGCCGGAAAGCTTAGAATTCGAAGCTGTAGAGGTTGAGACGCACTAAAGCGCATATTGAGAGCCTTATCTCCGCTAACGTTTATCGTATAAATTCTAGTATGGTGCATACATTGCATCTGACTGAAATTTGCGTATCCGATGTCATCGTTGTTCTAATAGGTCGATGATCGATTTCGTCACCTAACCCCCTTCATACTTCATACTTCAAATCAGGTCGTAAAATTAATATTACCATAAACTATTCTTTTTTTCATACACATAATGGTCTATCAAAATGTTTCAGTCTTTCACTGAAGCCTTTTACGTGAAAGAGTAGAATTAGTTTTTATGCAACGAGAATTATTTTTTCGTATTTTACGACCTAAAAATTCGAAATAGTTACTCCCATATTGCATTGAAATTATGGATGATATTTGGATATTTTCTCATAAATTAGCACTGCGGACATCTTTTACATTGCTATTTACGGTCACCATACCAAATTGATATTCCCCCAAACGAATACATAGGCCTGTGTGGATCATTAATGCGGCGGCTGAACCATTTACCTGTCAATTTCATGCATGTCTATGATTGATTCCCATGCATCTTCCTCATTCAGTCTTACTTCATTATTTTATTACCAATAGGTTCCCATTTTAGCTTATTATTTTAGCTAAATTTGCGTCTCAATTAATGTAGGATGTAACAGACAGAACATACGCAATATTACCACTAAATCGTCTTAGCTTTCTTCGAAGGTGAACTGGCTGAAGTATATCTATCTATTTCCTAATTGGTGTTCACCCGCTAATTCCCATTTTTATGATCCAAATTCCAATGGAGAATTTCATTGTTAGTTTTTTTCCTCCGTAAAATTGAGACAATTTCACTGAGAAATGCTTTTAACTTTTTTACAGCATTTAACCGTTTCTAAGTTTTGAAAACTAGAGTAAAGTTAGAAATGTATAGTCTCTTTCTCAGGAATATAAACTTTTCAGTATTATTCAACACATAATTGGCGGTAGAACTGTTATTCTTAGTCATTCTGGATGCCTCAGTATTTAATCACGAATGTAGTTTACCTTTTTCCCTGCATTGATTACAAGAAAAAAAGTTTTTCCTGTGCTATTCACTGAGTGCACTTTTTTCCTGATTCTCCAAGTTTAAAGCCCTCTTACCTTAGCATTTCACCAGAGGAACGTAAAATATGTCCCTCATTCCCTTCGACCAAGTCATTTGAAAGCTCCAAATTGCGCCTGAGTACACCAGAGTGCCATACGATGTTTACAAGCAAGCAGGGAACGAGAGCCATTTGGGAATCGTCCATTGGTTCGTTTTTCTCCGGCTTCAGAGCAATCGAAAGGAGGAGGACAAGGCCAGATTTTGTCTCGTGATAATGACGACTATTTGTAAGCCCTTTCATTTCTCCACACTGTTCCCACATCACCTCATAGCGACCCTTAACATTCCCTACAGCTTTTCTCCATCGACTCATGCAACCTATCACGTTGAAGTTTTGCACTTCACGACTCCTCGTTTTTAGACAGGGATAGTTGCGTAAAAAAATGTGCTTGTGGGATCAAAGATCAGAGGTCCGCCATCCCCCCTCTTATTTGTCGAATTGTGGTCGATTTTGAGCTCCTACTTATTTCAATACTGACTTGAACAAAGGTTACTTACAATCGTGATATCTTATATTTTTCTTCAGAAAGGCCTAAAAAATGTTAGCTTATTGATTTAGCCGAATTGCCGTCTTAATTAGTCTATTTTACGATCTGTACGATCCATCACATGGTGAATGCTCTTTTTTACAGATCGTAAATTTAAATTCTCCTGTATAGTTCCAAATCAAGCTAGTGTTAAGGTATAGAACTTACTGTAAGAGTTTATCCCTCAGAAGAGCACCAACCTTTGTGCCTTTGGAACAATGAATACTGTGAAAGCAGCTAAGTTCTCTCCATTCAATCATTCATTCATTGGTCGCGCACTTCTAAGATTGGTTGACTGTAGCTCTCCTTCTTTCCCTATTTAATGCTATTTCTATTACTTCCTATACATTACAGACATACAATTTAGTAGAACAACGGTCCACCACGTCAGATCTGGTTTCAAGAACATTATCCTTAAGTTTTGGTGTTAATGCCATTTTTCTTTCCTTTTCGTTTATTTTTTTAATTTAACTTATTGGCGTCTTTTTAATTTTGGAAACTTGCAAATCTCAACGTATGCATTTCACCAAGTTAGGAAACCGAAAAAATGCTCTTAAGAGAGGCTACGGTAGGCTATGCGACAGTTATTTATTTTATCTTTACTGCTTATCTTCCTACCCAATGGCTGGTTGCAAGAACATTTAGTTATGGAAGCGATTGTTATGAGATCCATAAAGTTAGATATAGATCTTATAAAAATATGCAAGTAACAAGAACACATCTACTAGTTACATAACTTATTTGCCAATAGTAAATAGCTTCAAATATTCTATCCACTCTTCTATCGCCGAATAAATATTATGAAATTTTAGCCTGTGAATAATTGCTATTGCATATAATAATTAATAAGTAAGAGTAAACAAACTGGTCGTCTGTCTCAGAACAACTCTTTTATCTAGTAATTAAGTCTCCAAGCGGTTGATTGCGCATCCGCCATCTTGACTACTAAGGAACTCAGAACTCCATGCCATAGGTTATGAAACTAATAAATTCATCAAATGTTTCTGCAACACTTATTAAATGATTGCCATGGCTTAGGTAACATAACTTTATAGAGTACATGCGTGTCGTTCATGCAACTGGCCATCAGACTTGATTTTAGGTGCTCCAAGCGTTACATAGCTCGGTCGAATCGATGGAAAACACAAAATACGTGCTGGCGAGGGATTTATACATCGCGGTCCAAGATAGCGTTGCCTAGACGCACATTATCAGCCTCGCTACGTCGGCGATTATGCCACTTTAACGGTTCGTTATTTCGTCAGTTTTCGTTGATCTTGTCACAGTTTTCTCTATCTTGCAAGGTCCATGTCAATTTTCACACTCCAGGGATGGACCTAAATTAGTCATGTCAGCTGAGTGGGTGGTAACTTATTGACACCACGTTATACCTTAACTCCGTCTAAAGAGTCATAACAGAAGAATAAATTACTTTATTTAGCCTGGCAGATATCTAGGTATGGAACTTTTACTCGATTTTACATTCAATCCTTTTGAGATGGTAAGACTTAGTTCATTAATATCCATAACAATGGGAAATCATATGATGAGCATATGACAATATTGGTGAAATTTTCTCTAGCTCGTATTAGCCCCGTTTTTCCTTGAAATACTCCTACTCTGCCTGGCATTTCGTTACAATTTGACCTCTATCCCTCTCCGTAAGAGGGTAGCAAGCGGCAATTCTCTGGAATCACCATCCTCATGAGAGCGCACTTTTCGCTTACGATCCCGCGGGGGAGTTGAAGTTATCAATTCGCGGTGACGCGTTCAGCGTTAAGCACCAGAACGTGTGCACGCAACAATTACGGGGACGGGCCCCACTTCAAATTGTATGAAGCGTGCGAGTGGCGTACGTGTGGGGAAGTGAGGGAATTGAAATTCTTATCCCATTGTCACGTCGCATTGTGGTGACGTGGAGTGAAGAAGACCTTCATGAGAGAGGATCGCCCCGTTAACAGCTCAGGAGGACATTTCCCGAGTCGCTACCTCTAACGCTCGCTTTGGTTCCCCCGACGAGTCCGTCCTCTGGAAGACGAGAGCTCCCCGGAGGACGACCAGCCTTTCTGCTTAAGAGAGCTAGACAAGTGTGGGTATGGGTACCACACGCAATTTTGCGCGGAAGGTTTTACCTCTGCGGCTGGCGAGGCAGGGATGCGGTAGCCTCTGGGAGCGGTTGAGAGACGCCGCGCTATGATCGTTCTGCTGCCGCATTAAGGGGTTCATTTTGCCTTGAAATTTGCCCAGCGTGGGGTCCCAGAATTACCTATCTTGTCTTTGCTAGAGGATATTAGCATGAAGCACTCTGATTAATTTAGCACTTGTGCATTGTTTTCATTTAGAAACGTAGACTCTCAAGGGCACCTGGTATTTCCATTTGAGTTTGTCCCTTTGCATAATGAAAACAGGCCCTAAAATTTGGATGATTATTAGTACTTATTTAAGGACGTTTTGATTGTCCTTAAGTTGCTGGCCTAATATATAACCGTTATCCCTTTGACATTGCAGCATCAAAGTCTTTTCAAATTTAAGAGAGCGTGAATAACATTTGAGATGATACTTATTCGGAATATAATGTAGTTTCAGTAGATGAGGAAAAATACTAATCACTCCGAAATTTTTTTTTCATTTTTTCCTAAAACGGCTATTTTATGGCCAAGAGCTCATTTAAAATACCCTTTGAAATTCGACATATGATTGCCTTAAGTACTTGATGAGTTCTTTCTAGCACTATAAGTGTCAATAAAGCTATTTTTAAAAGTCATACTGCCACATCCTATAAAAAATTGGTCAATATTTTTGATGAAAGGTTAACGATGGAATGAAAAATTGAAATTTTCTCAAAGGAATATCTTTAATATCTCAATGACAGAGTTGGCAACTGCATCTATCCATTTGCCTTTACGTGTTATATTGAAAACTAATTTTACATGAAACAGCAGGCATTTCAGTGGAAAACCTATTTAATTAATTTAATCTGTGGACAAGTCTTTTGTTACGTAACTTATATTTGTGTCAGAGTATTTGTTATGTAGTTTAAGCAGATATGCCGTTTTTCTTGGTTTTCCTGAGTTACTTCGGGAGCAATCACATTTTTTATGAAAAGATATTGAAAATTTTTTATGGCTGTAAAAACATGTTCCTCTCTTGTTTGCGCTTATTTAAGGTTTTGCTAATTAAGCAAACAAATTGCTCGCGTCGGCTGTATCTGCTCGGTGAGGCAATTTCCTCGAATCACGAAAAGACTCACAAATGAGTTCACATGAACACGTTAAATTCTCTTGTATAGCTCGAAATACAGAATTCTTTCCCATATAAATTAATTTTTATTCGTTCGGGAGACGCATGAAATGTAATTGGATGAATTCAATGAAGTTAGTTCAAGTGATCGTAAAAAGTCTAAAAACTCATGTATATCTGATTCATGTTCACCATGTATCTAATTCGTAGGTGGGGTTACATTTAATGGATAATTTCCATGAAAGTCAACTCACCAAATCACATTGCAAACACATTTTTTAAATGAAATTGTTTCCCAGGGGTTAGATATTTTAAATGAAAGATCACAAGATTTTGTCTTCATTTTTGTAATCCTCGCAAATATGGAACTGCATGTGTCTTTCATTTTAATACTATGGCTATCATTGATTGTAATATATTTTAAAACTGTCTAATCTCTGATATGGATTCTTTAATTGAAATCATTAATTGAAAAAAATACAAATTCCTAGCTTCGGTCTATTCATTCGGAGCAAAGCGTTTATCTTAAAATACTTGAATAAAGTTGCGCATATGAGTTTTATCGAAATTATCACGGATTTGGCTGTTTAGAAAAGAAGTAAATTGGAATATCACAGCTACTTTCAACATTCCTCCTCCTCCTCCTCTTAGTTCCTAATGTGAATTGATATGCAAGTGTATCCTCATGTTTGTCTCAGTGCATGATTTCATTGTATTCATGGAAAGTGTAGAAGGTGTCTTGATTATTCAAAGAAAAAATTATATACTGTCTTGATAATTAAAACTCCGAGAAGCAATCAACAGTCCTAATTATTCTCCCTTTTGTTCAGTTTATTTTAGACAGTCGATAAGTCATGAAGCCTGGTATTCAAGGAATATACGTGTATATATAATGAGTAAAAACTTGCCTCCATGTATTGATATCCCTTTGAAATAAGCAGATTTTGCCCTGAGCTATGGATTTGCTGGCTTATGATCTAACTTACATAGTAGGTCAATCTAATTCCTATCAGAATAGTCCCATTACATGGTAAATGCTCTTTTTTATAGGACTAAAATGACACGTATCTCTGGCATCCAGTTTTATTATGTAGATAAATTTCGTATATTTTAATCGTCAAAGCTAATTTTATTATATATCAAGTATATGTTACATTTTCAATCATTTATCTAAATTCGTTATGTATGTTTACGGAATTTAATGAGACTACTTTGCTTTGCATATAAAGCTTTATCTTGATTTTATAAGGAAGCTTTCATATAGTAGCTCTTGAGCGTGAAAATATCTCCTATCTGAGACTACTCTTCGGTGTATTAAATTGCTTATAATTAGGATGATAATCTAGCTGTAAAACAGCTGCCCATACAGATAACGAATGCTTATTTCAATTCATTGTTAACGATTAGTCAACAGAGCCTTAGTCAAATTCATAGTTTCAAAATTCTATTTCAAAATCAGCTCTGGGAATTGCTGGTACTGAAATATTACTGTTTTCATTCGATCGATAGTATTATATTTTACTAGCTTTCAAGTCATCACCCTCCACACAATACATTTCCCGGAAAAATAATAAAATCGTCCAATTCAGTGAAATTCAATTGCTTTTTCGAAAATTGGAAATCAATTTCCCCATTTCCCACTAATACGCCAATAATGAGTTTTACATCTGCGGGACATAACTAATTGATACTACAGTTAGCTTAAATGTCTCTGAAATTAAATCAGGGGAAACGATGCTTCTAAATGGCAGGAGAAATTATAGTAATTATTAATTGCTCAATCCGTTTCGGATATAATAAAGGAAATACCTAGTTTTTATGTCGAAGAAAGTCCTCTTTTGTATTGATATTTTTATGAGAAAGATACAAAAACCTAGAAAATAGCCGATGTATTAGAAAAAACGTGTGGATGATTGCAAATTGTGGTACGCTACTGGTTTTAAATTTACGTTTTTGTTACATAATTCGGTTTTGGTTTATCATGTCATTTAATAAACATAATTAAAGCAATAACAGAAATAAATTGACTGGTAAATGCGTATTCTGATATTACTTACAAGTAAACTTAGGCTAACTCCATAAACGGTGAGAGTGGATTGCGATTCGGTGGAACATTGAACATTGTTTTAAACTCGATTTTTTCAGGCTTTACTTGGTGAAAATCTATTTCGGTCAACAAAACCGGTCGACTTAAAATTAAAACTGTGCTAGTGCTAAAAAAAAAGTACTATATCTCTTTTGAATTCTATAGAACAATGTTTTGATGACTAGCATGGATCAGCTTATCTTAAAGGAAAAAACACTCGTAATAATTTGACATTTAATTTCTTAAAAGCTAAAGAAACCTTCAAAGTACCTGTGCGAGACGCTAAATTCCACTGCCTTTGGAAATAAATATTTAAACTAGGTGAAATAAAATGACAATTTTAGCTGTGGTTCGTGATATTTCACTTTTTGGATTGTGATTGATTCAAATTGCGTCTTGGAAAGCAGCAAAATAGCGTGAAGGCTTTCGTTTGCTTTATAATTGTAATTGTGTTATGTACACTTGTTACAATCCATCTAATAAGTACATTAATTGCCAGAGGTCACATGGAAGTGGCGATATGTCTTCCAACCTTCAGAGCCTTTTTGTTTGGATCAGTTGATTCTTCTGTACTGGCCTTTACCTTACCTAGAGCAATATGAGGGGCTTTATCCTGAAAAAGTGGAATTTAAACTATTAGGATTGGAATTATACTGAACATTTTCCGTAAATTGCTGTGATTTGGACCCGAACTGTTGAGGTGGGAAGCTAGCAATACAGCCACTGCGCCAACCCGTTGACACAATCCCCCATAGCTAGCCTGAAAACATTCCTTATGTGGACGCTGTGGAGGTAAATAGTTTACTAATGAATGTTTGCATCCCCCTTTGTAATACAGGTTTTTCGTCTAAAATGAGAATTATTGTCTCGTTTAGAGGACAAATACAATAGATTACGTATTTTTCGGCATGCATCCTTAAATTTATTCTGAGTTTCGAACTTATTAGGTTACTAAACAGTGTAAAAACACTATGGGAGAAAATACATAAATAGTATCCTTGGAATAAAAGGAAATTAGAAGGATTCCGGCAAAGGTTAACTCCGGGGAGAGAGAGGAAAAATACATTCAGGAGTTCAGGAGTTGGGGAAGAGGTGTCGGCAGGGGTAAAAAAAAATTGTTTCTTAGAATTTAGGAGCGTTTTATGGGAAGGAGGAAGGTAGGGAAAGGTGTGGAAATGAAATGAGATCCGCATTTCCGATAAAGCCCAAAGAGGTGGGTAATGAGATGAGATAAATTGGCAGAGATAGAGAAGGTGTGATGGGGAGGTGAAATAAGCGGGAGAGAAAAAAATATACACAAGGCGCGGGATAAAGCGGCTTGATGAGAATCATCGGTAACCTCGAATGAGATAATATGCGAACGTCAACAAGAGCTTGCGGAACGGGAAAAAACTGAAAAATCCTAGCCTCCTATCCACAAACTCCAAACCTCTACCCTCAAGTAACGCAATCCCCCTTCCCACCATACCCAAAACTGATGCGGAGATGGAATTGAGGCTCCCCATAAAGGAATGGGGAGAAAACAAAACGATCTTTGAATGAGGAAGAAGTGAACGTCGGTGGAAGAGAATAGAGGAGGTTTCATAAAGGGATTCCAGGGAATGATAATGTGACTTTAACGAGTGTGCTGAATGTGCTTGAGGTAAAGAAAATCGGAACACCCTGAAGCCTTTTTTCGTGACACAAACGAGGCAACGGTGATCAAATATATTTCTTCCTCTTAGATCAACACCTTTCTTCATTCCATCTCTATAACTGTGATCCATTAGTTTTAACGATGCGATAATCTGTGAAAATATAAGACACCAGAAAAATGACCTCATTGAAACCTTTTTATGTTTATAAAGTTGTTTTCCAAATTATGACTTTAGCCTCAACTTCGAGGATGCTGTTTTTTCATTTCCATGTCATGATAAGATCGTTGGTTTATTCGGGGTATTGCGGTTTTCCAGATACAGGTACAGCATCTTGGATCAAATCCTTATTTAGAGCAGTTACCTTTCAGAATTTTAGGGCAGTAAGATTTCAATTCTAACATTTTCTGGATTGAAGAGGGAGATTTTCTTTACTTTTTAATAGAGACTTCCTATGAGTGATCAATATTAACGTAATTATACCCAAGATTGAGAGGGTTAAAAAAAGTAATCAGTACTAGCTTGTATAGCTTTAATACTTTTAAAACTAAACAAAATTGTTGAAATTAGATTTACAAGCCGGTAGTTCTCGACTCACTTGGATCATATCGGAAAATATATCACACGTTAATATTTTTAAAAGAATAGTTTCTATGGTTGCTGTGATATAAACCATATCTTTGTTTCATGGAATTGATAGCTTCTCGGAAACCATATGGAAAAAGGTTTGTTGCTATGGGAACAAGAAACAATTTTCCTTGAGGAAGTTCGCACTTCCGGCTCAACTTTTGCCTGACGTTTTTCCCAGAAGCAAAGCCACCCAACAAATTTCAAGCTATCCGGGACTAGCCACGGAGTTCCAGTTTTACGGAGTCACCCGCAATGCACACATGTGCGAAAGCCACCCAAGCTGACGCAACTACTATCCCAGTGGCAAGACACGAATCAACAAACATTTGTTAACCTGATTGGCTTGATTGATGCCCGATTCACTTCCTCGACCCTGAGAGAATTTGATAGAGTTTAATTGTAGCAGTTGCTTAAAGCTATCAATCTTCTAATCGTGCATAGTCGCAGACACGAAACAGAAGGTCCTATCTCTCAGCCTCCTTGTTTAGATTGATCGAACTTTTGAATTACGAACTATGGTCGCACTAGTACCGAATCAGTTTCATGAGTTAGAATATTGTTGCAAATTAGCGCCATATGATGTTAATTGCACTTAAAGCTTAAAATCATCTTCAGAAGATGGTTTTAAGCTTTAAGGGCTTAATCATCTTCCGAAGATGATTTTAAGCTTTAAGGGCTCATACCAGGGCTCATCAATATATGTTTGTTAATGATATGGATCGATTTTATGCTAACCAATTTCCCCACAGTGCTGATGAATTTCGGTGAAAAGCTGAACGTTGAGACCTCTTCAGACACACTATGAAGCACTCGAATAATAACTACACAATAGCAGTAAAACTTTCAAAAGGACTCATTCTGTCAACCTTTGTATTTCCGTTACGTTTAAGGGTTATGCAAGAAGTCGTCTAGCTGTTATCCCGTTCATTATTGCAACCATGGAATTATTTTCGTATCTAATGATGAGATGGCCACACCATTCCTTATCCAAATTTATTAAAAAATTGGCATTATATTTTATGTGATTTTTTACTTGTCTGAGGCATCTGCTGATATTAATTTGATTTATGCTTCTAAGTCAATTTATTTGTTGACAAATCGTATGCTGACATGAGTTTTAAGGAAATTTTCCCAAGAGATTGCACTAAAAAGACTGATATGGAAAGCAAGTGGACGCTGTTGAAGTTACCCAGATCCGATTGGTAGGAGATATACTTTTAACAAATATGGAGTGGTAGTTAATGGGGATAGAGTAGTTGAGGTGGATACAGCTTCTCATCTAGAGGGCTGGACTGCGGATCCCGGCGTTGACGGAAATTACTTGAGAGTAGATTTGTTAGTATTTCTGGTGTGGTCTGTCTGTTGGGGCATAAAACTGTGGACTCACCGGTATCCCGTCGCGACTCCAAAAAACCAACCGATTAATGTTTGGATTCTCCAGAAATTATAAAGTCTACGTGAATCAAAAAGAAATATTTAGTTTAAAAGAAATCTGTTTGTTCCAATTAAACTTAACATTTTATAATAGTTGGATGCGAAGTTTTTATGGAGATATCTTTTGATCGAATGATTGTGGAATGACGAAGAAAATATTCAGCGATATCTAAATAGAAACGTCTGCAATATGGGTTTAGCTATCAAAGAAGTATATGGAGATAGTTGGAATCTATCTGGAGGGTATCTGAAAAAAAAGAGTTTCAGTAGAGAGGTAGACAGATGAAATAACTCAGAAATTTTCGATTTGTGAAGAGGAAAGACAAGCAAACGAACCAGTCGTTTCTCGCGGTCCACAAACGTGGGGCCAAACTGGAGATGAAGACGAAAAAAGTTGGATGCGGAGGTCGGATGCGAGCTGAGATGACCCCGGACTGCGCTTGCCGTTTGACCCCGAGAGGTGCCGTCCCGGTCGCTCGGCACTGCGTCGCGGGTGATTCCAGGAGGCTCCTCCCGGGCGCTTCCTCCTCATAATCAGCTTGCCTCGGCTTGGCTGAGCAGTATTATGTGCGACACTTGACGCGAGCGCGAATACACTAAGGCGGGAGAGGGATCGAGGCGATAGAGTGAGGAATGAGGTGACGGCGTGAGAGCACCGGGCCGTGATGACGGCTGGACTGACGGATGTAATACGGCGAGCGGAGCGCGCAATATGAGAAATGCCCCTGTCGGGGTCGTGAGGGGATCGGAGGTGAAGTGGCGGAGGTCGGTGGGGTGATGAGTTGAGCTCCGGTTAAGGGTTTGAATGGCCCACGAGGTGTGTGTGCGTTTAATCAAGGGAGAGAGACATACAGAGACGAAGAAGGAGGAGGTGCGAAAAGGGAGGATTCCCAGGGTACAAACAGTCGGTTACCTTGAAGAGGGCACTTCTCGGAACTCGAGTCGGAGGGCAAGTCCCCGGAAGTAGAGGGAATTCTTAAGAAGGACGGATGATGTGTGTTTTTGTGTGGTCGTGCTCTTAGCAGGCAAACGTCCGTTCCTACTTTAGCCGTCAAGTTCGTGTAGGGATCCTCTCTTAAGCTTGGTTTTCATGGGTTATGGAAAAGTTATGTTGAAGTTTTCACTAGGAATCAACGTAAGTTTACTGTTTTAGTGAAATGTATCTGTGAGAGTATTTTCCCGTTTGAGAATTTTTTTCGAAAATTTCGTAATTACGGAATAATTTTTCACTATTGAATACGAAAATACATGTTTCTCTCGAGCCTTAGTGGTGTTGAAATAGAATTTACTTTTCAATCTGTTATAGCTTAAATAATTATGTCATGGTCATGTTTTGGAGGCCTATAGTGTGTATCAATGTAGTTTAGTCATGAAATAAAAGAATTTATTCTTAAGAAAAATGTTATTCTAGTGTTTCTTATTCGTCCCCATAAAATGTTTTAGAACGCTTTAAAAGCAGTAAACATGATACCAATAAGGTAATAGTTGGGTAGGTCTCGAGAAAATTGATCGCATTTAATATAACCTCGCTAGTTTGGGATCATTGGAATTAATTTAAGGTGAAAAGGCTCTCTAGATGTAATAATGGAGGCGCTGAAAGGAGCCTACGGTTATGAGTACCCCTGGGATATGTTCGGGGAGCAAAACATACTGATTTTATGCCACGACGTAGTTCGGGAAAACGCTCTGTTATATTGGGCAAATATGAAGTATAGATTAGCAAAGAGAAAGACAGACGTAGTTGGTGCCAAATGAAAAGAGGTTGCTGACAATTAAATAGTAGTAATTCAAGAGATGGCTCGTCGCATATACGATAATTGGTTATTCGGCAGCATTGTCGAAAAGAGTGAAGGGGTAGACTTGAAAATTTATTGGAAAAAGGATGAGAAGTTGGAGTCGAAAAAAATTTTATAATGAGGAAGATGAGCTGTCAATAAAGATAGACGAGGGAGAAATTACTTTTTTGATTCGTTGGAAACGGCTTGATTGATTTAAAATAGAGATGATTATTTAAGAGTAGAGCTTATTTTTTTATGTAAGATGACATTATCCGCTACAACACGCTGAAATGAAGAAGGAATCCTGGCGTACAAAAATTGAAAATAAAATTAGCCCAAGTAATTTGGCCAGGTGAATGTCATTTTTGTCCATGACAGCATTTGGTGGCCATTATCTCATCAACTCATGTCGGGTACTCCGCGCGCATAGAAAGAAAAGCCTGATAAATTAGTAACTGAGAAGTAGAAACATGGATCTTATGCAATATGTTATTTCTAATTCCCCGTCGTGTGAATGATTAATGATTAACAAGTAATGAGACTGCAGGCTAAAAATCTTCCGAAAGAAACTTCCCACTGGCCTCACGGAGCTGGTACTTCTGGCTAATATCACTAGATAATGATTAAATGAATTCATACCGAGGTTTTCACACCTATCCTTAGCTTTGAGAGGGGGAAGGGCAGAGTACATTTAATACGTGCTACGTCCCGTGCACATGTTTTGTCTACTTAAATTTAGCGTATTTGTGATATCTTTGAATTATCGTTGACTTTCTGAAGGTGGATGGGGAACGATCTTACTCTAGGGAGTCATGAATTCGAATGCGTCTATCTTCATACAACTCAGTCGGACTTATTTTTTTATACAGGCTCTTTTACTCATTTGATGTATGAGCTCTTGGATACCAATGAGGCTGACTGCATGCTGCATACATTACACTTAATGCTCACGCATAGTATTACATATTGGGAAAGCTTTCAACCTCGCTTGAGAGTCATACATTTATTCTTTTTCACCTTAGGAGTAACCATGCTTTAATTATTATCCTAGGTAATATCCTTGGTAGCTGGAGAATATCTCAGCGGGCAAAGATGAAAAGGATTGTTATGATGAGCAGAGAGAAACTGGAGGGGATATTGGGGGATAGAGAAAGAAATATAGAGGCGTAGAAAGGGTTCGGAAGCACGAATATGCGTCATCGAGGGGGATCTTTTGGAGTGGCGAGGAGTTCGAGGCACCGAGAAAGAAAACCGTTATAATAAAAATAAATCTGAATGGAGGTTGTCTTGGGGGTCGGGAATGGTGGGGGGTGATGGGGGTAAGAGTTGGAGGTTGAACTTGATGCAAGCTGAAGGAGAGGAAAGGGTGGGGGGATGTTAATAAAAAGGAAAAAGGTAGGAAGGCATATTCTTTCCACCTTCACTCGTACATTCCCCGGTACACATGGCCTTCAACCCCTCGGCTCTTCTCTTCCAGAGATAACAGTCCTCCAGATTATTCATCAGCCACATTCCTCTCTCTCCCTCTCTCTCTCTCTCTAGCATCTCACCCCACCTCTTCCTGCCCCGCTCCTCGTTTTGCTTCCCCTTCCCCTTTGCTTCCCGCATTTTCTTTCGCTTCAGTTGCCCTCTTCCCCTTCCTCTCATCCTATCTTTTCAACCGCACCCTACTACGCCTCAAGCGATCTATTTTCTGTGCCATGTGCTTTGATCTCGTTTAAACTGTGACCTATTATCCAAGAGTACCTTGTAAGGTATCGCTAGGAGCTAATTACTACAATGTAGTCATCGATTTTAACTCTCTACTCTGAAATCGGCACGCTTAGTACTTATTTAGTGATCGTGTAGATTTGCTGATAAAATCTTCTTCTTCTAAGGTGTATCTGTCCCCAGACAAGTTTCAATTGAACTACTCCCTCCATATTCATCTATCCTTCGACAAGATTGATGAAACATTAATAATTGTTCCCCGTTACAAATTTGCATGTATTTTTATAATCTTGTCCTTCTGTAGCGTTTCACAGGAAATGGATTTTAGCTGTACATCTGATGAGTGAAGAACTGATATTTATTTCCGCTACGTACGATTCTAATGCAATAAACTGTGCCGCTTTGCGGCAGTAAACTATATATTTCAGCTATAATTATAATTTTTATCAATGAAAAGGTCAATAGTATTGATACAATAAAGGTTGTTCAATTGCTGCAGCTGAATGCGTGAAATATATATCTGTCACAGGCATTTGTTGGAAAAAGGTTTCTTTAACTACCATTGGAGTATCAATTTCAATCTGGAACGGCGATATATTATGTTCATGTCAATAAGTCAATTATATCTCGAAATGACAGAAATATATACTATGAATTGTGAAATGTGTTTAATTCCTATTATATAGTAAAAATACTCAGGCACATATAGTTTTTTAGAGTCACAATTAACTTTTTTTGTTCTATAGAACCACAGAAATACAATGCAAACCTTAATGGTCAATTACCTGCTTTATCGAATAATTTGTAGCTTTCGTGAATTTTAATACCTGGTCTCAGATAAAAATAATTTCAATTTTCGGCTGCCTTTCTCATTCAAGGCGGGAGACAATTTTATCTATTAGCAATTTCTTCTCTCGTAGCAACTCACCGCTCTTTGCTGTTAACCTGTACGAAATTTGAAATTTACCATCCTAGCCATAAATGATTGCTCAAGGATTGAGGTATTTTCCTAAGCCGGGTGATATGAAACAGATTCTCGCTGACCTCTACGAGATCAGACATAACTGCTTAATTATATAGGTGGGCCTGCGCTAGAGAACAAAAAAATCTCTTTCCTCTCGCTTTAGACCGTTGATAACGTCGCAACTTGTCGGGGTTACCGTAGATTGCCGAAGAAGTTTGGATTTCAGAGACGTAAATGATGGATACCCAAAGTCGTTCTTACTTCATCTCAACAACCTCCAGGTTCGTTTGGACCGATGGAGGATCCATCCGAAACCTCTCCTTGGCACCAATCTTTTTATTCATCCTTTTTCTTCAAGGGCCTCGACCGTGACATCTTTCTCAGAGCTCCTTGAGGCTTCCTCCTTCCCGAGATATCGATCTCTTCTTCTTCTGCTTCTCCCTTTCCTTTTTGGTCTCGCCCTCGGGGCGACACACCCCTCCCCCTTTCTCTCCATCCCTCGCCCTTCTCGCGTGCTCTTCAGACACGATAGGAACTCTCCGGGAATGTGGAAAAAATATCGCGCCTTCAGACCTTCTGCAAAGTGCTATCTAGTGACCATATAGATTCTCCAACGATTCCATCACATCTTAGCTCAATATTGTTTTAGGAAATAGCTGTTGAGACTTTATATATGTTTTAATTAATATACTGCGTATGTTACACATTACTTAAGAGGTTTTGTGGAATAAAACGGACGTAGAGCACAAAGTTGCATTGTTTCAACGTAAAAGCTGGGAGATTTTGTCATTAAAAAGAGATGAAAGAGCGTGCACGTGGATTAGTACCATATCATTAAGTTTTTTCATGATTCAAGTGAGATGAAGAGTATACTCGTTTAACTATTACAATACATCCATTGGAGAATGGTATTCATACCTACTTCGCCAAACATTATTTTCTCGCACCTTTTTACGTAAAAATCTGTTGTCAAAAATGTTAAGCTTAGAGTAAATAAACTAATGCTGGTGAAACACATTTCGTCTATGGAGAAAATTCCCGAAAGTTATGATTTATGAAAGTTATGATAACAAGGTAAAGCATCAACAGAGAAAGTGTTCACTGAAAAAGGAGATTGCATGATTTCCATATCAAATAAAGACATAAAAAGTATTAGTTAATCAGGCGCTAACCATACGGTTCAGAAACTAAGCCGCTGCGAATGGATGATGCTGATGATTCTAAGGATGATTAACTTGTGGCTTTTCAGAAGCCACAAGAAGAAATTAATGGGAGGCATAAGTGAGCTGAGTGGAAATGAAAACAAATATTGCGTTGAAAATGGCAAATATATGAATATAGTAAGAGATGACGACGCATTGAAGATGGCGATATAGGTATTTTAGACATAATCGTGCGTAAAAAAATATACGAGGAGTATGAGGGTGATATCATCAAAGAAAATAGAAAGTTAAGGGATATAAATCGTTGAGACTATTCCTGCCAGTCGGGAATACAATGATCTTTGAGAACACTTTTGGGTAGCAACTTAATCCGACGCAAGTAGCCTGTTCTTGCTTTAACTTCTTAAAGCTAGGTGAGGCAGTTGGTCTGATTCCTTGAGAATATTTGTTTTTTTTTTTAGATTAGTAGCAAAATAAGTTGGCTGCAATGCACCGTGCCACTCGTCCTTTGATTAGCAAATCAATAATACTCTTTCCCTTCAATCTTGATCCAAGATGAAGGTGTGTGTAACAAGAACAAAAATGCATAAACCTTGTAAAACTCTTGCTACGTAGGTCTTTGAATTTTTCTGGCTTTCGCCGCGTGTATTAGATCTCTCTGACGACATATTGGCTGATTTTTTAGTCTGCATCTTATGGTTAGTGATCAGACTTGAGTTCCTCTGAACCTTTTGTCCGATAAAGCCAACACAAGCAGCTATAATTCGAAAATATGCTCTTATCGGTAAACGAACGCCGAGAAAGCTTGAAGACAAATGACATGGTGCATAAATATAAAATTTCGGAGATTTAAATTTCTCTCTAGTTGTTTTTATCAGCCTCGTCTTGACCTCCCAGGAGTGGTGTTTCATTTTTTTCCTCAAAAACGATGGAAAGTTGTCCCAAGGACTCGATTCCATCAAAGGTCTCCCAAAAATGCGAGGTCATGATGAAAAGGGCGGGCTTAATTTCAGGGGGTTAGTTTACGGTTTTAACTGGCCCAAAAAAAATTTTTCCCGTACTTTACGTCCTCGTGGAGAATTTATTCCACTCCTTTCACCAGCGCCGTTTCGATTACGTCATTTCTGTCCCGCTGTATCGTACATCTGCCTCCAACCTCCATGCCCGCTACTCCTCCGAGGGTCCCCGGTATTTTGCATTTCCCTTATCAGCCTCCTCTCCCTTTGTATTCTTAACCTGCACACCCCCCCCCCCCTAGTCCCTTTCTTGCCATCCGCGACCTTACCATCTCCTTATTTCTTTTCTCCCGCTGAAGTCTCAATCCATTTTCTGGTAACAAATACAAGAAACAGTTCTTTTTATATGCCATATAATATTACTTGTTTTAATAAATACAAAAGGTTGGTTTATAAATAAATAGTAACTTTTTATTATATTAAAAAGTTATTGTAAAAGGTCTGAGTATTGTGTAAATTATGCTTCAAGACATATTTGATGTACATTCAATGTTGTTATTCCTATTTTCCAGCCGCTACAGTAGCAATTATCTTTACGTACTAAAATTTCTTTCAATGTTTTATTTATGTACTTAGTAAATCATGGTTTTATGCATGTTCATTACTGCATATTAGAATTTTGAAAGTATCCTCATTACAGGGATATTACCTTACAGGCTACCTTGCTTCCTGAATGGAAATAATAACTGATTCAATATATGTAAGGAAGAATAAATAATTATCTTATATTACTTTTATTATCTTCTAGAAGAACTTATTTAGTCATACGAAATAGTCTTGTACACTCTTTTCGCCGGACCATTTCCCCGAAGCTGACGGTGTCTTCCTAGAAGGGTCAAGGTGGCCAACTTAATACCACCGCCCATTTTTACCGTAAATGACGTTCAATCTTAATATTTAGCTTCTTTTCATCGAGTATTTTCAGGTACTACTGGTAAAAGTTTTTTATAAGTGCAGTGATTTCAACTTATTGAGGACAAAAGGGCATTACGAAAAGTTGTGGAATGTAATATTATAAATTGATTATTATATTTAGCAAAGTGATTATATATGCAGTTTTCACATAAAAAATTAGTTCATAGCATTAATTTGAAAATTTGATTTTTCCATACATATCTGTCCATTTTCTTCTCAACTTTTTCCTCATAATGCCTCGTTATCATAAAAAAATTTCTTTTATATGCGTTCTTTGCACGAGAAAAATTTCCTCGTGACATTCTTACCAAAAGGAAAAAATTCTTAAAAACTCATTCTTTTCGAAGTTCCCATCACTATCCTTCTTACCCCGAGCCCTCTCGTATTCTGTCGTAATCTCGTCATAATTCATCAACCTTTCTCACTCACCCCCGCACAAACCAAATGTCCCCTCTACTTCTCATTTTTTCTGAGATCATCAAAGGTTGGCCCGTTTTTTCAGGAGCGGGATAAATATTTCATAGAGAGAAAGAGAATGAGTGAGAGGGGGGGATGGAATGGGAGGGGTAAAATGAAGTCCGTCTCCACACAGCGCCTCGAAGAATGAAAAGAAGCAGCTTCGAAGACATTAAGATTAAAGAGAGCGGAGTCGTAAGGAGATGGATATCCCCCCTTTTCCTTGTTCTCCGCACAAAAGGAACGTTTGTTTCATTTGCAGTTCCTCCTCTCTTTTCCGTCGACGTCCTTATTCTCCGGGCCAGTTTTTCTCGACTCTTGAGTTTTGGGAGGGTTTACGTTGGGTAGGAGTCGTGTGGAAAGAAGGAGGCCTTAACACCCACCTTCGCCTTCATTAGGTCCCCTTCATTTGCACAAAATTCCCTCCCTCCTCCCGCCTTTTCCTCCTGTCCCTCCGTCGACGACACCTTCCCCATATTTCCTTCTTCTTCTCCTCCTTGGATTGTGTCTTTTTCTCATTAAGTGGTAAGTTCTTGTGGACAAACGTGTGCCTTTCTTGAAGGCCGCCGCATTTGCAATGGGTGAATTTAAAAAAAATAAAAGGAAGATGGAAAGAAAACCTTTCCCTCTTCCTTAGTGATATCATGCCAAGTAATATCGAGAATTGCCCTTTACTCGTTTTTATCTGTTTCATCTGTTGTAGTGGGTGGAGGTTTTTTTGTGCATGAAATCATCCGCAACCATTTCATTATGTGCTTAATTAATTATCCAGCCTCTGGGATGGCTTTATATGTGATCTTACCCACGTTCCTGCGGAGGTGGGTCTCGCCGTCCCAAATGAATATTCGCGCAGACCTTGAGGTCATTATTTACGGTGCTCCGTGCAATATTAAATTTGATTCATGACCTTTTCAGCTTCCTTTCTCCTCCTTTGTAACATAATTATGAGCGCTGGAACGGATTAGTTTGCAAGATTGTGTGGATAAAAATAAAGACTTTCGCAGCTTTGGATCATTAATTGGATCTTTTAAATCAACCTGCTGGGACGATTAATCACCTAATAAAGTAGGAGAAAGTGCAATATATGCTGATAGGAAACCAACTGCGTTTCAACAAGAGAACGATATTGGCCGTCATTTACATGTGTAAATAATGGTGAAATATCATGCTCGTCAACAGCTACCGACTTTTATTTTCGTTTACGTGGAGGACACCCATGACAAACTTTTAGTGGAAAAGGGCGATATATTTTTCGTTTAATATTAGATAAGGAACAACGTCAAGAAAAATCCGATAGGACTCATTTGTAGAAGAAAATTTACATTACTTTTTCTCAGAAGCAGCACGTAGAATGCTATACACAATACACCTCAAGCTCCGAAAATATCTCAAACTTATAAGATGAGGCTAAAAGTTCACATAATATACGAGTCTGAGCAAGCATAGCTGAATGAAACGTAACTATGCTAAGTGAGAATCTGATTAGAATGGTTATGTTTGATACAGTAGAATAGGAATTGTTTGCTTTATAATATATGAACAGGAATCCTAATACCAAAAGGTACTAAATCTTATAAAAAGGATCTGACGGCGAGGTGACGCTTGGTAGTACATTAGGAAAAGCTACGAAAATTAAAGGTTAATAATTTTGGGAATGTTCGTAAGAGAAAATATGAGGAAAGTACCACGAAAATGTCAATGAATACCGTCTGACGGAGGACCAACCATGGTCGACAGATTATTCGTAACTGTTAATCTGAAACCTTCGATTTTTTTCGATTGAACAAGCTCGTACTCAATGAGAAGTAATGTGATTTTGAATCGTAACATAATACTTCATTTTTTCTGCAATAATTTCCCTTAAATTTTCTAGTATTTAAAAAGAGTAACGTTTTCACAACCCTGATGGTAGAAAGTGATTTAAATACTTTTAATTTTCTTGGAAACAAATTTTAGTGGAAATATTACCTCCATTGTGAGACATTGTTACTTTCCGGTGGGTATATTTTATCCCAAACCAGTGGCTAATTATCTCCGTGTAACCAAGACTGAAGAAGGTCTTAAAAGGCTTAATGGCGAATGATTTAATATACATGATAAAGAAATAGTCCTTCCAGTATCAGAATTTCCACCTTTCCATTGTTGCTTCGGTTGCCATACGTCCTGAAAATCGGTGCTATCTTGAATTTTGGCCCGTAAATAGGCATTCTTACATATATTCTCTCAGCATATAGTGCATAATAGTATAAGGGGAACTCAATATTTTTTATCACGTAGAGTAACATGTTGATAAAAATATTTCCTTTTTACTTGAATAGCATACTTCTTTTTAAATCTAATTCTTTTCACCTTTGTGATATTACGATTTGTTGATATCCTGAAAAATACCGTATTTTAAGTGGTTGAGGAAGGAAAAATTTTGTCTTTTTCATAGAGTAAATCTTGCTGGCGACATCTTGAAATTGGTGACGCTCAGCTAGCTGGAGCTAATATAACAATAATGAGGAAACTCCAAATGGCCGTAATTTTTCTTCCCCACGTTTGATGAAAATAAAATCCACGGCCATTTGGAGTTTCCTTATTAGCAAATACATCTTTCCTTTGTAGTTGCCACTAAGTTTCGACAAGTTCAAAATTTCTTTGATTTTCAACCGCATTAAATATACGTACCAGATGGGTTGGATACACCCTGAGGCACAATGGGTCAGTTAAAAACATAATTAAAGATAAAATAGAGGAAAAAGTCCCCTGAGGAAGACCCAGGAATAAGTTAATGGACCATTTATGAGGAAAGTGCATAGGAAGAGCTACCAGGAGGTAAGAGATATAACATTATTTGGGGAAGGTTGCAGGGCTGCAGCCAATCAATCTTAGGAGTAAACAACCAATGAATGAAATTGTTTACAGAAACTCAGATTTAGCTAAATACATATGTCTATATTGTACTACTGAGCAAAAATATATTTAGACCTTTAGTATTAGATCTATTTTGTTTAAATACACTGGGTTTTGTGCGGGTCATTCGCCCCTTCTACCCTTTCTGGAACTGCCAACGGATGGATTAGCGATTTGTATAGCATGCTCACTCCCCATTTCTCAAGTTTCACCTTGCCCAAAAAAAAACAAATGCGATAGATCTCCCATTATGAGATGATACACTGAGTGATGGATAATATAATGAATAAGTGAAATATGAAATGAATGAGTCCTACGGCGTAAATAATTCGGAAAAAAGGTAGAAGAGAGAAGGGAACAAATGGCTAATGAAAGCAGTGATCAGTTGAAAAGAGCAAAAAATTGAACAAAAGATGACGGATTGGAAGGGAAAGGTGAAAATAATAATCCAGAAGGAATCCCTTGAATTATGCTGGGTTTTATTCTTGTCTTCGCGGTGGCTTCATTTGTGTCCCTTCCTGCTTTATTCCCCTCCTACACGCGCCCAAATACTACCTCCTCCCCCTCACCTGGCTCGCGTGGAAATCCTCAGCGTCGCCCTCGCCTTGCTGTCTTCCCGCGTTATGCGGTCGATCATTCCCTTCGTTAACGCAACTCGAGGGGAGACTAGCGGTTTTGGTTTCCGGCAGTGTTGGGAGGGGTAATTGAAGGTCGCCAATTGGTTGTAAGGAAACAATATGTAAATACATTTGTTTGGAGCGTAGCACTCTGTGGATCTAAAGCATGGACCATTGAAAAAGTTGACCAGAATAGACTAGAAGCCTTTGAAACCTGGTGCTGGAGGAGGATGCTGAAGTAAAAATGGACGGACAAAATAAGAAATTATGAAGTGTACATAAGAGGAAAGAACCATATGAAACACCACACAGAAAAGAATAACCAGATGAATTGAACACACCCTGAGACACAATGGACTTGTGAGGGGCATACTTGAAGGTAAAATAGAGGGCAAAGTCCCAAGAAGAAGATCCAGGAATAAGATCATGGACCAAATAAAGAGGAAGGTACATAGGAAGAGACACCAGGTGATGAAGAAACTAGCATTAGATAGGGAAGGGTGAAGGTCTGCAGGCAACCAATCTTAGGATTGAACGACTAATGATGATGATGATCTGGTTGTAGTAGGGGAGGCAAAGGCATGAAAGTAAGAGGAGCAAAAAGTGTAATCGCGAAAGTCATTTTTCCGGAGCCTATCTTGGCGTAACTAGGTGATCTATCTTTCCGTAACTTACCTTTTCCCGAAGAGAACGAGTCCTTTGCACTTCCTCCGTCAGTTTCTCGATCACCCGAAAAATAATATGGCTGAGGAGATATTACTTTTGCTGAAGGTATCCCTGTTGCAACTTACCCATCATGATAGGTGAAACTTGGTGGAACAAATTGGTCTATATCTGTATAGAATTACTGCATAGTTTTCCTCAAACTGCATTGACATATATAAAGATGTTTTCATAACTTTGTGAAAGAGAGGCTGGTTTGTTTGAATTTGTCACTTTCTCTTAAATACGTGGAATTTCTCTTCATTATATGACTTACACCTTAAGGAAAATGCTGCCTTGGTAGTGCTTCTTTCATTTCTAGAGTAAAAAAAAGTAGGATCTGGTGCTTTCCCGGCGTATGAGCTTCTCAAAGTTATCTCGGGTGACTCAGCTCTGGCATAGCGAGTATCGAAACGTCGGCCGTCATGAACCCTCTCACCTGGACGGTAATGTTAAGAAAATCGAAATAAAAGATTGATCGAAGTAAAGGTATTTAGGGAAATACAATGTGAGATAATATTATATTTCCCGCTTGATAGCCTTTGATTTGATCTTCAAGTAAATTTGCGCATGTGAGTTATTCCTAAGCCTCATTTAATGAAGTTTTCATATTTGATTAGTATTATATTCTCGTCACAATTACTTAGAAATACCCCCTTTAGCAATGTTTACTCCTTTTTCAGGTGCATTTTTCAAAGTTTATTTGAATCTAAAATGCATCATATGAACTGAATTACTCTAAATTGATGTTTTCACATGGGAAGGAATTGATTTCCAAGTCGCACTTATCTAATTATTCCTATCATATCGGCTTTTAACTGACGGGACGCGACGACGGGAAAAAGATGCTACACAATATTTATTACATATGGCTCTATAAATTATGGTATGATGACCGCTTAGCAGTAGCATTACGAAATAGATGAAGGCAGTTACTTCAGAGAGAAGAAACTTTCATCACGCTGTATCATTCATTGGTCGTTCAGTCCTAGGATTGGTTGACTGCAGCCCTCCACCCTTCCCTACCTAATGCTAGTTCCTTTACCCCCTAGTATCTCTTCCTATGTACTTTCTTCTTTATTTGGTCCATGAATTTATTCCTTGGTATTCCTCTAGGAACGTTTACCTTTATTTTACCTTCAAGCTGTATATTAATGGACAAATGCGTGTATTTAGTTGGGATTGCCGGTTCTTACTAATGGAATATCAGTTTGCTCTATGGAGCTACTCAACTGTTGTGAATATTATTTTTAGCCATATAAATCCATCATAAAATCCTTCAGGGAAATTTATTCTCTTTTAGAAAGTTATTCTCCAATAATTGACCCTTGCTCCACTTTAATTGGAAAAGCTACGTCAACTGGAATACGTCCCCGTAATATCTAGTGACACTTTAGTCTAGGGGGATGGACGAAAAGTAATTAGTTTTACTAAGTACGCCGTGGCTGATTGCTCTCGTAAGCTGTGCCATATTGAGAGTTTATTGGGAATAAAACGAGTAAAGGCTCTTGGATATTATGCCCGGGCGACCAATCCTCACATCATCAATTCCACGCTGATGAGGCCCGCCGTTGCACAAGGCACTCTCGAGACGTTGTTCGGGATTGACTCTGTCTCATCTACGTTGCCACCCAAGTGAACATCCTTGTACATCAATTGAGGGCCCCGGGACTGCATGAAGTTTTCCCTAAGATCTTCCTCTTCCCCTTGGAATCCGCCTGCCGACCCCCCCCCCCTGTTCCTTCGGGCTCTCTAAACACTTCGTCCTCCTTGGCATCCCAACGCTACTTAAATGGACTATCAATCAATCCCGTGATGACGTAAATTAACGTCTCGAGTCGGATCGTCTTGATGATGAAAACTTCGCCGGCGCGAGAGGATGTGGGTGCATTCCCGTGTTTCTATCTCCTCGACGGATTGGGGATGGATCTCCCAACGGAGTGAACATCCACCTTCCGAGATTCCCCTCCTTTAGGTGTCAACTTCCCGTCGTGACGTGTACCCTCATTTGTGAGGACACATCTTTATCTTGGAATGTATCCACCGTGACAAGCACGTTGTCAGGATAGCTGTGTGAAGAGCAAGATTTTTTCTAATATTTGTAGGCTTAAAAAATTGGTCGTTTGTCACTTAAAAAGTAGCAGACACTTCTTTACGCACACCATATTTGGTAATCCGTGCTCATAAGAGTGATAGTCATATAGAACAATTCCTTAATCATTGCAATATATCATTATATTTGATTAGCTGTTATATATGAGCATCTTTCCAGGATAGTTTGTACTACTGAAATTAGTGACTGTTGGTCATGGTCAAAATTTACGCACTAGTTTTTAACATTAGAATGCCCAAATTTCTTGCCCATCTAAAATGCTTATGAGAGTCATTTTGATTAGCATCGGGTCTTTCTTGCAATTAAATAGGTACTTTGCAATAATTTATTGCAAACAAATTACATGTCGCCCTCAGGTTAGCTCCATCGCTAGGTAAATGTACTCCGTATGAAGTTCAATGAGGCCATGTTTTCCGGAGAGGTTTCATTTTATAAAAGTAATTTTTTATAATATTAAAATCTGTGCGTTTTTTTTCTGCATTGATAATGAAATCTTTTGAAGCAAAGAGCGGAATTTAGACTCAAATGCATATTTTTGTCAAGAAAAATTATCCCTGTTAATTTTGGGAAGATCACCTTCTGAGGAACTATGTAGTAGCCAAAGTTTCGATGGTCGAATACCCTATCGTCCATTATCTTGTCAACATTCTTGTAGAGGATGACTTTTACCTGAATTTCTGGAGCTATAGCAGAAACTTCCAGCATACTTCTTATTTGCGGAGATAATATTAAGTAATGGCTATGGTCTTCTTATTTATTATTGAAAATCAAACTTATATACAGTTTCATTTTCCAGATTATTGTTTGTATTTTAAGTTTCAATACTCAATGAATATTTTAAATGTGTGCAATATTTTGTTCGACTCCTATAAAAGTGTGTAATGGCTAATGGGTTTGACTTCACATCTGCAAGCCGACCTCCGGGAAGGAAGCTTTCTCACGTCCCTCGAACCGAGGAGGAAGGGGCATTAGCGGTTGAATGGCGAGCGAGGAGACGTGTCATGGGGGTGGTGGCTGAAGGCCAATGTTTGCCCAGAGGATTGGCTCTCTGTTCACTCTGGATCTCGAGATGAGATGCCTCCTTCCTTACAGGGAACGTCCATAACCCCAAATCCTTCCGTTTCATCGCCGCATCGCCTGCATCGTTCCCTCCTCAAGACGGGACCCAAGAAAGGGCTTAGCCTCCTCAAGAGTTTCTTCTTCGTCTTTCCCAACATCCAACGCCCAATCTCTTTGCTTCCTTATATGCAGTAATAGTGGAGTTAGGTGTTTATCCGGGTAGTCAATCAACAGTAGAGGTCACTCGTACCATTAAGGGTAGTTGGGTCGTTTGATATGAGTAGGAGTGTTAGGGAATCTGGGAAGGGTGGAGAGAAACCTGGTGTTGGCACTAGGCCACTTTTAGCGTAAGGGCCTAAGTTTGCGTGTTTTCTCCCTCCGCCCGATGGTTGGAGTGCTACGCTTGGAATAACCCGTATTTTATACGCTTGATGTTTTTATATAGTCGGGGACACAATAATCAGCTAGAGAGGACCTGTACACTGTAAATCAGACCTGGAGGCAAATTACGGTGTAGATTTACACATTATCTTTTTCCGCTTCACACCTTTCCCTCTGATTCTACTGAGTACCCATTCCGTACCCAGTCAATCCTATCTATGGAATCCATATTCATCCACCACCAGCTTTAGTGAGAGCTAAGTTATTAGATTTTTTGTGCTTAGCATTTACTGCATGGTTGGTCATTAAGTTAGTTGTACTGTATGGTTGACATTCTCCTCCTGCCATAAATCATTGAGCTGGCTCGCTGGGTGTTACGCTGATGCGTTCATTTGTTAACGTGCGTGAGCCAAAAATACATTGCTAATAAATTTAGTCGTAAAATTGATGTTCAAGTTTCACGTGATGTTGTTAGATGTTAGGCGTATCAGTCTTCCCAAAAATAATGAGTCTGGAATTGCTCAGTAACGTAGCGTCCTGCGCATCCGTCTACCTTATGCTTTTGCTAGTGGCGAATGTATGTACCTACTTTGGCCACCAGTCATCCGAGGCCGGCCCATCCATTCCCTGCCCGAAGTTACCACAACTGGCCATCCCGGAGTATTCCAAAACTCGCACCCTCATATCCGCCGCATATCGCAACCCAGTTCGGGCGTCCTTCCGTGGACCATTAATCCTTTGTGCAGTTGGCGTATCAAGCTTGCGTTACACCCTAGGTCTTGCCTTCGATTGAAACTCGGGGTGAGCAAAGGGGGTGGTGGTGTTGCCGGGGATATCGCCGCTGCGGGTGGCTGAAGGCCTGAGAGGGTGGCGGTGCAGCGAAGGAGAATAATGGGTCTGGAGAGGGTTGGTATGAGGGGGTCTGGAGGGAAGGGCTAACCACGCCCGATGGCTCTACAGTCAGGCCTCCTCGTCCCTCATCTAGAATTCCTCCTCATCCAACCAACGCACTCTCCTGTTCAAGCCTATCGCACATGAATAGGCGAAACAATCCTGGTGGATCATTGTTCTGGAGGAATGATGAAGACAGAATTTATGAAGCTCTAACAGAGGGAGAGATTCACGTATATAGAATTCCTATGATGAGCGGGGTAGGGAAGATGCTTAATGAATTGTCCGTGAAGTAGAAGCTTCTTACTTATTGGACACTTTCTGAGAGGTAAACGCCTCGTGAAAAGGAACCATTTTGGATGAAGTATAAATGTATGGTAGAGCTACCGAAGGAGAATGAGGGTGTATTGTAAGGAGTAAATCATGAAGGGTTTCAAAATGTGGAACTATTAGATATAAAATGGATTAGAAAAAACGGGATAAGAGTGCAGCGCATTGGGAAGCCAAGGTTTTGATCGGTGACGGCTGATGGTGATGACGAAATGTACGCAAAATGTGAAATTGAACTTTTAAAACGCTCATTTTTATTGGACTGCGTTTATTTGAAGAATCACTTCCCTGTATTCCAATTCTTTCATGGCGCTGAGCTCAACAAATGTGATACAACTTTCCGGGAAGTATCCCAACTAATGAAACTGAGATCAACTTCTTACATTTATTTTAATTTAGTGAAAAGCACAGCCGATTTCTCACCTTTTTTGTACCTGAAGATGGCCTTCTGACTGCATTCTAATGGGCCTTCTTACCATCTTAAAGGAAAAATACATGTCGTTTAATTAAGTTTTACAATTTTTCATTGGTGTCATGTGAAGCGATTTTAATATATGTGTAGAATAAAAACATCTGACCCTATCAAGGTCACCTATTGTAAACCATATGGTTCTCGTACACCATAATATTATCCATAAAAATATTGGCTAAGCAGCCAAAAGCAGCCGATGGCAAAAGCTTCACATCTCTTAAATGTGAGGCAGAGTTAAATAAATTAACTGAATCAATCAGTCTATTTCAAATTTACACACTATCTCTGTTTGTCATAATATAAATTAATCATTAATGAAAGAGACGTTATCGGCACAAGCCTCATGCATATATGACCTCAGCAAATTGTAATATTTGATTTTGAAAAATAATCTGAGTAAATGAGAGTTTTGCAAACAGCGGAAACGGAATGTGATTCGAGGTCCGCATAATTATTTCCTCCGAAAAATCATCAATTTCTCATTCCAGTGACTGAGGATAAAATCTCTTTTGTTAATTTTAATGCGTATCAGAGCCAGAACATCTACACTTTTTGCAGAAAAGGAAAATATTTTATTTATTGGAAGCTAAGCAAATATATTTGAATCCATTCTAGCCTTTTATTTTGGGGCTTCGGTTAAGGACCAACGGCACATTATTCACTAATGAGCTGTGCTAATAACGTATACACCTTTACATAGTAGCCATCACATAAATAAATTATTGTGATGCGTATTTCCAGTTTAGAACGCGGATGGCCCGTGAGATAAAGAGCGGGGGTAATTCCCTCTTCTCATGTGTATTTTGTATTATAAATATCATTTTCATCACATTTTTATTTTCCTGTAATCGCTTCACTGTTTAAGCCTCTGTCTCTCGAAATTTTTTTAAGTTTTTTATTGATACTTGAGCCTACTAGTAGATAGATAGCTTAGATAGTAGGCTATTCATCGGGTAAACTTGCATCTTATTCTTTCAATTTTATTTTCCTTTGCTAAATTATCATTTGATTAATATGATCGACACGTTTTAATACAATTTTTAGATGGATTAAAAGTCTCCCTAAACATTTCAGCGTCGTTAATCATAAGCGTGTCCAAACAAACTTCATAATACCTTAATATTATTTATGAGAATTCGATTCTGGTATAATTATGCAGTGTTAGACAAAATGAGACTAAATATTTAGGAGAAATCCATACAGGCTATCATTAGCAATTCGATTATGCATTTGATTTCCCTACAGCTCAGTCCCCGCCCATCAGAGATGAATCCTCACCCTTGTTTCATTTCTTTCGGATCCCCTATCATTTTCAAGGGTAAATTACTTCGTGTCAATTTCGCTTTCATCAAGCGGCAATTTGCAATCTTCATCACTCGTCTCGTTGATACCAATTGGCCGTGATAGATTTTTCGGCTTAGTTTCCATTCGTTTTAAGGGCTCCAGTAAACGCTTACCCAGCATTTTTCGGAATATTGAGCTGTAGACAGAAGAGCTTCGTGGGTGATCACTTTCATGATTTTGGAAAATGGAGATCGTCTTCGGTTTATTTTTCAGGCTATAAATCAATTACTGAAGGGAACAAAGAGCAATTAGTAGCGATTGAGTACCGATATAAGATCGTGCATGATGGTAATATGGTCAATTATGTGTTTTACCTCCACTTTAACTCAATTACCTTAAGTCTGATAATCTTGATTATCTAATTAGTCTAGATAAATTCCAGGAAACTTGGCTTTTTTTAATCGGAGCATAATCCGCAGCCATATACTTTCCTACTAATTACCTTCCAATGTTTCTTGTGGTTTTTCAACATACCTTCGGTCTTTATGAAGAAAACTTATTTTCACTTCGTAGAAAATTATTTTTTTTATGAAATGTAATTTGCGTTTTAGGAAGACCTTGCCTACTTACACAGTGACTAAAATGCGCTACTATGATATTATACCGAGAATACGATAGTGTTTCACAGTGAACCAAAGTCCAAAAAGTAGAACTACTTGCGCTGTAGCTCCATCTTATGATCAGGCTATGTCCTGTAAGTACATTATAGAAAATTTTACGGCATTGAAATTACAGTGCACTTCTAATTTTATTATAGGTTTATTTGAAAACCATCCCATTTTGGCCTTGATCACGATTAAATATTGGATAGGGTTGGAATAATTCCTTGTTCGTTGACTACAATTAAACTGGTGGTCATAAAAAACTGATCGCAAAATTATATTAAAATTTCGCATGTTTTTAACGTTGTATTTAATTTTATTTTACATAATATTTCAAAGGGTTAATACCAAAGAATTTTTCATGCAAATAACTCGCGAGTTATAAATATAGTATTAAAGCGAACATTCTGGAATTTAGAGCCGATGTCTCGTCAAGGGTATTAATGAGAGTAGAAATTTTTCTTGACACGGAGAGGATTTTCTATTTTTGGAATATTTAATTGGAATGTGTGACTTCAAATGTTTTGCTTCACTTAATGGTCTATCAATAACGAATGGCGGTAATTCATTATTCTTATATAAACTGGAAGGCGGTTTGAAAAGGACTCCTTTAAAAATGAAAAAAATTGAGTTCTTCCGTTTTTAATGAAAATATAAACACCGGCGAGCGTAAATGGGAAAGTTTATCAACTTCGTGCTGCTAGACTATCATGTTAGTAAATTTCATCGTTATCCCTTTGCTTTATTGCCCGTGAGCCTAAGCGTATAATTTCTACATATGGGGTGTACAGATCCGATTTACCTCCCCCAGTCCTCATTTACTCACAGTTATAAATCTCTTCTCTTTCCGACCCCCTCTATTTTATCCCCGGTAATCAGTCTCAGTTCTCTCCAGTTTTCTCATATCATTTTGCAGAGGTTATGGGGAGAGGAAGTAGGATCTAGAAAAGAGTTGAGAGCGGTGAGTTGCCCACCGTTTTTACTTCCACCTCTCGTTTATCCATCCGACGGTCGCGAGGATACTAATTGCGACCCAGTTACATTCTCCATTAGCGAGGCAAGACCGTTTCCAACATGTGCCATTGTTTTTTGAAAATCGAGCAACTGCTCTATGAAACAAAATGACTGGAATTGAGGAAGATGTGCACGTTCGCTCACGTGCCCCACTGAGTGATCCTCGTGGCTGGTTAGCAGTCATATTGAGGAAGGAGACGGATGGGGAAACACCGCATGCTAGAGTCGAAGGAAAGAAGTGTGGAAAGAGGTCGGGAATGAAAGAGGGTTGATGATGGGGCGTGTGTGGCATGAGGAGGAAAGCCATGAGGAGATAAAAAGAGGGAAGGAGAGGAGGAGGGAATTTTTGTCGAAGCAACTGGGAAACGTGGAATCCGGGCGAAAAGACTTCTGTTAGTTTTCATAAAAAACTGAAAGAAAACTTTGAGCAAATATACGAATCAAGGTGAGGCTCATGCAAAAATTGAAATGGAGGGTTGTTTTTAACAGTAATCTTGAATGGATAAGCATATATGCTGGAAAACGGGATGAGTGATTAACGTATGCAATGGGTATTCATAAACTAGGCAAAAAATCGAGTAGGGTAGAGTTAGAATGACAACCTTGAACCAAAATATTGGAACATGATAAAGGGGTGATACAAGGATAGGACTAGGCAAGTTGAGAGGAATCATTTCAGCTAACCGTTAATCTCAGATAAAATAGCTTTGTCACCTTTTATCAAGGGTGAATGAAAACTTTCCACAAATATTTGAAGCAAGCTGCCCCTCGTGCAAACATTAGCATTTCATGTTGTGTGTATAAAAGGTTTTTCATTAGCTTATATTCAGTGATACATATGAAATTTTAAGTGTTCATAACGATATATACACAAGCATTAGCAACAACATATAAAATTGGATTTTTTGTTGGGAATGAATTGTTAGCATTTCGCTGTTGACTAAATTTGCAAATATCATCTTGCGGATTTGAAAGGTTGGTCGTTTTTAGATTCAAATGATGAATTCTTCATTTGGTGGAAGGCCGACATTGTATTAAACATAACTTTGTATCTTTCACAGATTAATTATAACAGACACGACTGGTTTCGGCAGTTACGCCATCATCAGGTACACTGAAATCGGTGTCTAATCTTATAAATCTGTGGAAGATACAAGGTTTTGTCTAATACGTTAGTTGTTTTTATTTATTTGATACTATTTAACTTTACTCCAGGGATAAGTAAATGGTTTTTGCAAGTTACATATAAATACATGCATCAGAAAAATGCTGAAGTTTGAATTGACATCATTATTTGGTGAACTGTAGTCGTATTTTTTAAGTTATGATGCAGTAAATACGATATGAAATCAGGAGATATGATCCATCAAGAGAGAAGATGTGGTTGTTTAGACAAATAGGTGTAAATTCCGGCACTATTACTACCCTTTCCATCTCTCTTTATTCTATCTTTTGTCCTACTATCCTCTAGTAGCTCATTACCACCTTTTTCCTCGCTTACCCATCCATTTGTCCACTTAAGCTCGTCTTTTCAACTTCACCGTCAATTTTACGCCCACAACGCTGACCATACTACTCTTTCTAAAATTCACTGACCGATGAGACGTGCGTGCACCAGTTGAGAGGCGTGTAAGTGTGCACACAACACACACGCTGCCTCAATTGCGTTGGTAACTCGAAATGCCAAGTGTCGCGTGTGCGCGCGTGGGCGCGATAGAGGGAAATAACACGAGTGGAGAGTAGATGCCCCGTGTACCTCATGACGCGTGTAGTATGTAGTTGTTTCGGTAGCGCTCTTCAAATGAATGTCCTGTGTCGTGAATTAGTGATCACTCAAGGCGTTCTCTGGTTCTGTCCACAGCCTCACCCGCTTTAGTCCACCCACATTGGTTTTTCCCAATGTCAACCGGTTTGATCAGATCAATTCAAGCTTTCGTCCTAATTCAGACTTCACCTTTAAAATATATAAATAGCCTCAGTTACCACGTGCGATTATAAACAAAGTCGTTATTCAAAATGTATAAACGTAAATTATATATGATTTGCTATACTTGAGTTATTTATGAGTACATATTTAGTAGAGTATTACCTAATTCTGCCGTATTTTATCAGGATATATTTAATTTCAAAATGCAATGCAATCAGCGATAGCGCCTAAAATTACTCCTATTCGGTGTAAAAAATCATTCTTGGTGAATGTAAACTGAAGACCAAATCAGTCATTATCAAATAATAGATGAATAAGCGGTAGTAAACGTGTGCGCATTTTTCAACAATAATATCTATAATATGTTTAAAAAATATTTCACAACAGAACGGTGAGCCCTAAATGTTGATGAAATAGCTTTTTATCTATTTAAAGCCGGCATAAAAATATGGCATTTTTAAAAAGTCTTTTACGTCCATCCTGGTTCCAATTTCCTTATTTTGCCTGTTAAATGTTTTGATTTATTGGAACTTCACATATTCCAGTGATTTGAATTTGCGGTTTACAATGCAATATTAATCGGTTGGATTCACCATTAATATATTTATCTGTAGGTGTGAAAATTAAGCATTAATGAACTAAATTAATATATCACATTCATTTCGTGGTTTCATATTTTGATATTTTATTTTGAAATTGCTAATGCGGTTAAAAATGAGGCCATGGTGACCCCTTGAGAATCGTTCGCAACCGCTTTTGATTTCGTAATTGTTATGAATCATTTCAAGTCTGCATGTTATCGTTTCATTCCATAATCTATGTTTAACTTTGGCTTTTTAATAAACCCTCTGTTAATAGCATTATTTTACTTGGATTGATGAAAAGTAGTGAATATTTCAACGAACTAGTATCAATTAATCAAAAAATAGCTTCTTCCATCTTTTATTCTAAAGCATTCAGTGAATCCAACATATAATTACTAATATTTCGACGTTTTCCATCCTTTTCCCTTTTTAAAATTAATTTTTAGATCGAGGATTTCACGTATTCCTTATTTATTTTGTTTTGCTGGGAGATTCTTTATCTTTAAAATCTTATTTTGAATACTTCAAAAACGTAAATAGTTCGTAAACATTTTCTTCCAGGACAACCTCTTCCCGAAAAATATTTTCTTATTTTTTCTGCTATTTATCAGTGAGCCAAACTCATACTTATTTCTCTTTCTTATGTAGCGACATATATTGATTTCAGATAACCAAACCCGCCCGTGAAATTATTACTTTCCCATTTTAATATTACGAAAGTCTTTCTCTTGTTCCGCTTGCCATACCATAATCCAATAATATATCGGTTTTTCAACAACATCATTGCTACTTTTGGAAGGGCTTATGTCAAAGAATACAGAATATAAATAGAATTAGCTTTTCATATAGCATAGGAAGCCTAAAGTCATTTTTAATGCAAAGCTATAACCTTGAAATTAAGAAATTCACCTTGGTTGTTAGTTCTTATCTTTACGAGTTAGTTCAAATTAAAATTTCATAATTACTGAAATTTAGTGCTTGCATGTATTTTAGACATGACTAAAACTCTCCAGTTGGTTAAATATTGGTGCTGAAGTGTGCTATCATCTTTATGTTGCCCTTATTTCTACCGTTTCCGCTGCTGAGGAAATGATTTTATTAGATAATGTGTTTTTCATTGGCTTCTGCACGCGGCAATTACGTATTTCCTAATTTTCACCGGTCTCTAACCAGCCGCGATACATCTACTTCCCCCTCTCTTAACCTCAACGTGCAGCCTACGAATTTTCTAGTCTGAAATAAACTCCAACTGGCGAGAACGCCGCGGAAAAACAAACTCGAAATGACGTACTCGGCACAAAATTCATCCGCCAACTCAAAAAAAGGGAAAAAAATTAGAAACTTTTCTGCTATCGTGGCTCTCAGAGACTTGAATTCTCACCTGGCGCGGTTATAACGACCGCAGATTAAGTCTCTGATGCGGATTGCATCGCTTCCTCTCCCATCAGCTGCTCTCGTAGTGCCCTGCCCGTGAATGTGTTAATCTTAAATTTTTTTCCTATTTTCTTTCGGCGCAAACCAGCGGCCTGCCATCCGAGACTGGATCCTAAATGAAATGTATGCACGCGTGGATGAATTAATAAACCTTCGTCTGTGTTCAGAGCCCTCATCTTCTCCCGTGCGGACTCTTTTTGCCACGTTACCCTAACCCGAGTCTCGACCCCTACTCCCGATTCCGTTCTAACTCTTCGCCTTCTCTACTGAGGGAAATGTTTCTTCGCTCTTATTAGGACTCATCATCTCGAGTATGCCGGCGGCATTTAGAATCAAACGGAGAGATATTTAATTCGAGAAATAAAAGGGAGAAAAGTCTCTCGTTAGTAAAACTAAGTCTGGCAAACGAAAAGAAAGTGTCACGGGGCTGGTTTGGAAACTGGAAGAGGCGCAAAAAAAGTATTCATTATTGATGAAGTTTTCTTTTAAGGATTGCAGCCAACAGTGGAGGAGTTTTAATGATAGAGACAAGTGATTAGACTAAATCGGAACATAAAGGAAGGGTGGAAAATTACCAGGCGTTCACATAGTTTGCTATCGTCAAAAGGTGTCAACGAGTCCTTATTTTTAAATTTCACATCACATAGCGCTTCAAACTGATCTTTACATGGCACAAAAGAAGGCATGGTAGATTCATTCAAAGGTATTCGCCATTGCTAGTCGAATTAATATGTTTTCTATGGTGAGGTTCTAATTTTTACTTTATTTCCTTAGTAGTCATTATTGAAATAACAATACACTTTTATATATTTTGTCATAATTTGTACGACGCACAGTCCCGGCTAGCTGCATCTTCGGGTATAAGATATTCAGAAAATGTTCTACACAGTTGTTTTTATTTCAATTAAGAGTGATTGGTACTTCTACGTGTTGAAGTCAGGTACATTTGAGTTTATTTCCTTATGTTTGATTTTTGAGACATGGAACCCGTATGATGCTTCTTTGGATCTCTTAAGTGTGTGTTATGCATTTTATAAACCACTGGGAGCCAAGAATATTTGTCGGTGACAGGTCTTAATTTACGGATAAATCTCCATAGGGGTATGAATTTGCTATCGTACTGAAATATTTTGTGATAAATACTATTTTAGTACATCTTGAACCATTTGATCTCGCAGAGGAGATCTGGACCACGACGGTAGAAAACTGAAGGAACATGGACCCTTCCGGTTACCTCAAGCAACACGATCGGTAATATTGCGCTCTTATTTTGTGGCCAAGCTGTTTTGTTATTCATGTCACAGAATACCGACCTTAATGACTCGTGTGTGCTATGACAATCCAATGTCACCCGCCCTATGCATGGCTTGCAGATATCATGTAGATGTAGTTGTGAATTTTTCATGTCTCCAGCATTTTCCCTTCTTTTACATCCTCACTCAATATCCCTTTCTCTCTCTATATCCAATTCAGAATAAGTTCATGATAGTTTTTGACCTTATTTGGTGGAATTCCTCAATTTCAGGGTTAGAAGAATTAACACTCAAATTCCACATGGTGTTAGATTAATTGACGACCAGTTTCGCCAGAGAGAATCATCATCAGGTGCTGATGATGCTGTTACATAACAGGCTGTGTTTCTCTGATCACTTAATGATTCCGCTCTTCAGCGATACGGGTCGTGTCAATAAATCTAATACCTTGTAGAATTGCAGTACTCTTCTATCTCTGAGATGAGAATATGTCCTTTCAATCCGCCACGACTCGTCCAATAGCTCATCAGCCTCTACGTTAGCTGTTGGCTGTTTGAAAGTATCTGATATGAGTGGATACTGGGACTGTCTTCCGATTATACATTTGAATTTTAAAATAATGTTAGAATCGGAGATCACAAATTCTTCCAGTTCTAATAGTAGATACAAAGAGAATGAAAATGAGTTGGCCACGGGTATCATAGGTGTGTTTATTTATAGCAGTGAGTCATCTATCGCTGTCATCAGTACCGTGTTTAGTTAACCCGAAATCTTTGCTTAGTACACCTTTTTCTTCCCACCATCCTCAGGCCGGTTCGTCCATCAATCTTTGATATTCATCGGTGAAATCATTCAAAACAGCATGGGTTTTTTACTCGTTTCGGTTAATTGAAAAATGAAGTAATATCAGTCTCCGAATAAAAATTCTTTGGGTCCTATCCGGAAACGGAGGCAGGATAAACTCTCGCTCTTTGTGGTTCGAGGATTTTATTAAACCTGTCGCAAAACACCAGCCTTAATGACGTGTTTGTGCTGCGACACGCCAATACCACACGCCCAATGACTCGCGGGTATCATGTAGATGTGGCATATCTATCGCATCATCTCTCCCGCGTTAAACTTATCCCTTCCTTTCTCTTCCTCTACGTCTTTAACTCATAATATAACCCCCCGATCTCACCCCGGGTTGTCCATATCCCATCAACCCTTCTCCGATCCGCGTTTATCTCAGCGCGGGGGCATTCCACGAAGAACGTCTCCCTCATTCTTTTTTCCCCTCCGATCCCACCCCACTCGGTAATGTCTTCCCCCCTTCTCGCCCTTCCCCATGGCTCCCTCCTCTTCTACTCCAGTTCTTGCATTTACGACGCATCTCCATTCCAAACGCTCCATTCTCATTCCTCCTCGACCGATTCCCCCCCCTCCTACTCCCCGCATCCCAGCATCCCACCAGGCATTCACTCCCTGGGACCTTCTCCTCCCAGCCCCACCCAGATTCCTCTTCATATCAATTCCATCCGCATATATATATGTGCTCCCCGCCCCCGCATTCCTTCCCCATCTCCCATTCCTTTCTGCTGCCCGCCCCAGACTGCTCACTTCATACCTCTCGTTCCACCCCCGATAGTCTCTCCTTCCCCCACCCATCTCCCCTCACGTCCCGAGGAACCAAACTATTCATTCCTCCCGAGCATTCCCACCGTTCCTCCCTTCCTATGATATATATGTATGTATGTATATGTATGTATGCATATATATGTATGTATGTTCCGTCTCCGAGTCCTCCCTTTCTACTTCCCCTGGTTCTCGACCGTTTCGCGATGCGGAGAAATTAAGCGGCCCCCTTTACCCCGAATCCATCATAGTGAGCAGTCGAGGAATTATGTGCGACGGGTATAAATGGTTTTGGGGCGCGTTTCGGTGGGGGGTGGGGGATCGCCGACACTTGGCAGTGCGTGGTCTTACGATACCGTGCCTCCGGCCGAGTCTATGTAGGATTGCGGCATTGTTTAGAGATGTACTTGCGTATTTTGAATGTGTCAAATGAAAGGGTTAGCGGAATTTATTTGTCTGATAATAGGTTTTTTTATGTGTATATCTCTACTTGAAAATTGTTAAATTTTCATTGAATTACCTACAAAGTGATTGAAAAGGCTTTCAGAATAAAAAAATGGACAATATGACTCATGTTAACTTTATCAAATATTAACTAAGCGTAGGGATAACAAGACGCAGAAGAGTACTGAGCCTTCAACTTCATTATGCATGAATATATGCTACATACATCAAGTGACACCTGAATCAGTTACCAATTTGCCTTTTAATATCTTTTTATGAAACCTTTCTAAGCAAAGTTATTTTCCGACCATACACTTATTAAAATTTTGGACCTAAGTTATTGAAAAACTTAACTATATATCGAAAAATTTGCGAGTTTTAATTAGTTAGCGTTACTGGAATAATAACGAAACAGCTGTTATAAGTTCAACTTATCCTTGTGCTTTTCAAATTCATTCCTTCTGTTCTTTCTCTAGAGCAAAACATTGAAGCTAATTACACAAATGAAATTGTTGACTCTTTTGGGTTGATTTATCGTGTAATATTCTAATCAAACAATTTAATACAATTTTTCGTCCAAACGCGTCCTCAATGGGCTAATTTTTCTCCGCCTTTGGTCAAAATATGGTACTATTTGTGCTCTTGTTTGAATAAAAAGTGATGTATTTTACTGTATTTTGTTATATTACTGATTCCTTTACAAGATATAAAGTAGTAATTAATTGAGAATCTGCTATTTCCACCAGTACTATGTGATTTTCATTGATAAAAGAAGCCTTCAAGGGCATGCTCATTAAACCACGTAGGAATTTTTGTGAAATATATATGTATTTTTATACTGGCTCCGATTTAAGTTATTCAGTGTCACTTCCGTTGGTAAAATGGTGATGTTGATCAATATCTACGTCATATCTGTGACAGTGTCAGTTATTGGGTAAACCAAGATATAGCATTTTCCGTAAATATTGGAGTGAATAAGTCCTTTTTATATATCATCGAGGTACCAATCCTAAATAATGCAACCACTGGGCGCCTAAGTAATTTATATATCATTGAGGACACTTAAGCACCCCGTGAGTCAAGCATCGACTCTGAAGATGATTTGGCGCGATGTTTTTAAGTAGAAGCCTTGAGAAGATATTTTTAATGTAATAGTTTGGCTAGTCATTCACATTTACTCTTATTCAGATGGTAATTTAGTCAAAGCACCGATTTTTTTTCTTTTTCGTGGTCATTTTTGTGTGAAGCATTGTATGAATGAAGTAAAAACCTCAATCACACTTGAAACGGGCTTCTCTATCGTCTTAAAATTCGGCGTAAAATCGACCAATCAACGAAGGACTTATTCCTCGTGAAGCAGTAATTGGAGCTGAATAAATCATTTCAATCTCTCGAAATTCAATATCAAAGGAGCGGTAATTCATTTTTTTCTTCCGTTGCGGATGAAGGGGGAAAAAGTATACTGGTGGATAATGTCCCCGGCAGTGGAATGGATAGATCCGCGCCCCGCTTCGTTTTAATGCCCCCTTGCGCCACCTATTTACCCATCCCCACCACCCCAGCCCTCCCGCATTCAGGGTTTTCCGCGGGAATAAGAAGGATATCTCATCCGAATCTCACCCTTCCACTTCCTTCGCCTTATTGGCTATCAATTGCACACTCCCAGTACGGGAGGCTTTTCTGAAGGCGGCGACTCCATCACGCTTCCTTACCCACTCCCTCATCTTCACCTCCACCTCTATAGGATCCTCCAATACTACACCACCGCCTCCTCCTCCTGCTCCTTGAAGACGCCTCTCCGTCCGGGACCGTTCGTCCCTCGCCTCGCCGCCTCTTACTCTCACACCTATCGTCTCCAATTCCGGAGTATGAGTGGGTTGGGGAGGGGGAGGTAGGAGTGAAGTGAGACCACTTGCGGCAGTCTGGTGCTGATTACCTTTCCGAGATTGACGACTCCGGCAGTCTTTTCAGACGGATAAGTGAGAGCAGGGAGAGAGAGGTGGGGGGGGGGGGTTACGGTGGGGAGAGGGTAAGGAGGATTCAGGAAGGGGAGGAGGAGCACTCACGGATATTCGGGGCGATGCTCAAGCTCCACTCCGTTGCGCGACCGATTCTCTACCCCTTTCCCCCCGCCTCCCCTCCCCCGATGTTGGAAAATCCTCCTTCACTCCGCACTGGTGCCTATCGAAGTGCTCTCTCGCGGGATCGGTCCTCTTCTGTATTTTCTCTAAGTGCCGAGTTCCGAGGAATAAGGTTGACTTTTTCACGTTGTATTAAGTTTCGATAAAGATTGCGAAAGTATGAATTGGATTTCATAGTTTTTTTCTCTTGAGCCGCTCAAAAAACAAAAACAACCTTAGTGTATCGTAGAATTTAAAGATATGGATGACTCTTTGAGAAAAACAAAGTAAATTATTGACACATTGAGGAATAAGTTGGCTAAAAATGACAGTGAAAGGATATTCGACTTCTTTGACCAAATTTTAAAATTTCTAATGACGTGTGTTCCCCTAATAATAACAGGCATAAGGGAAACGAATATCACTGAGGAAAAATTTGGAGATCGAAATGAATTCCGGGAAAATTTGCTAAGCTTTCAGGGTTTAAGAGAGAAGATAAAACTGATAAGGGGTTTCAAATGAATAGAAGACGTAAGAGAAGGGCATAAGAGAGAAAAAATAAAAAATGCAGAGGAAGAATGAAAATAAATGGTTCAAAAGACATAGTTCAAGATAGAGAAATAAAATTCGTCATTCCTCAAAACGTTACTAAATACGGAATTAAAAACGGCCCAGGTTTTGATAAGTGTTCTCCGCATGCGTATAGTCCTAAAGTTTGGGAAGTAGTAAAGAGTTATATAAATTCCACCATGATAAACGGTATTCTCATGACGATCATCATGGCTGGATCAGGGAGAGGAACTAGTCATTAATGATTAAATCTCATTTGGACGCGTTATTGAGTATTTTTTCTTTCATTTGAAAGGTAGTTTTTGTTTATATACACATGCCATGTAAAATAAATCAACTAATTCACTCTTAGAAGTTCCACGTTCGAAAAATGGTTACCCTTGTCGTCACTGAAAGAACAAAAACAAGGTGCAACATTTAAAGTATGTATTGAATCATCTGCTGGCAACTATACGGCTTAGGAGACCCAGTTATTCTCTGTTTTACCCATTTGCCTTTACAAAAAATGAGGGATGGGCTGGCAAACTGGAAACTCGAATTCATTTTTTTCAGGGATGGGTTGTTTTAATGATAGATACTTGCTTCAGGAGCAACATAAAAATGAAATACGGAGGACACGAGACTCGAATGTAATCCACAATAATTATTTGCTTGTACTCATTTGAGTTTTTACGTTTCCGATGGAGATACATGCAGACATTTCGAAGCGTGCAGCGGCGGAAAGAACATTTAAAGCCCTCTGATCCGAACGCGGAAATTTTTTCTCTTGAATTTTCTCAACCACCCGGGCCGAAGTTCGATTTTTTTTCACGCAACCGTATCTACGATTGCTCCTTATCTCGATGATTTCCTCGGAAAAGCATTATAGATTACGCTCAGGGCTCTTTACATTTTGTTTTTCCTGTATCTTTTATCCCGTCTACTGCACGGTACGTCTCACCTCCCACTTTCATCTCGACAATGGATTTTGTTTGCCCTGGATGTAATCCTTCTTTCCACTTAATTTAATTCGCAAATGGGAATATGGGAATTACTCACGCGTGCCAAGTTTCAAGGCGAATGATTACTTGTAATTCATTTTTTTTTTAAATAGCTCACTTCCACTTGGCTTGCCTCAAATTTCGCGGACAAAGCTCCCCTCCCCCCATACCTCAGGCGTTAAACCTCCACCTTTATACATGCCAATCCCCTGCGTTGAAAGGCCCATTCAACCCCCCTCTTGGAACTAGATTGTTATCTTGTATTAATGAGCTTCGAATAGAGTCGTTATAATTTGATGCTCTCCCGCGTTAACCGAACTTTAGTCCCATGGAGTTGGGGACAAAAATGCCTCATTATTTGCCCATTCATGCATTTCTCACCGTCGTGTTCCAGGTGACGTATTAAGCGGGTCAACGAATCCTTGTCGATAATTAATGAGTAAAAGGGATGAAGTTATGACGCCTTTTGACAAATGACAGGTTTCGGTGTTTTTTTTTTCTCGGGAAAGAAAATTGCAATATCAAGAAAGGATGGAAGTTCGGACGTAGTCAACCAATAATTTCTTGCTCGAGTGAATTGAAAAGAAGAACTTGCTAACCGTCAACGAAACGATAGCGTGTGTGGTAGCGAGCGCGTGTTTCAATTATCGCCTAATAAAATGAAATTTATGAATATGTTCGCAGAAATTGAAGATTGAGTCAGAAGTAAAATTACTATAAATATTTCCTTTTATATTGATGAAGGATGGGTTAAATTTACGTGATTTTTTATGGGGAAAAATTTATGATAAGCATTTTTTCCAAACAAATGCGGTTTTCTCAGGATCACACTTAAAGTAAAAATCCTTCTTGGTGATTATTATCGATGTTGATATCATTTCTTACCATGATTATAATTTTTTACGTTTTCAAACAATTTGCAGAGCAAGAAAAAATTCGTTGATAGAGTGGAGAACAGTTTATGACCTGTCGCTCGGTCGTTGGTATTCAACTTGATTGGCCTTACATATTGCCCGAAGACATGCTAAAAGTCTGAAATTTCAAAAATTAGGCCTTAATGTGCTTAATCATTCTGCTGGAAAAGAACACGTTAGAAAGGATGTCGAACATACCCTGTCCTCAGGCAGGTAGGTCTTGTTTTCAACAGTTATGACTCCCAGCTTAACAATACTGCTCATTCCGAGCTTAAGGCCCCACGGGACATGAATAAAATTCAATGCACATCACTGGCAGTACATCAGCTCGCATAATGATTATTATTTTTCCTCTTCCTCTTGTTCAATTTAAGTAATAGCTTCCTCACTTTCTATTTTTCAAGCTACTTTTCGACGGTGTGTTGTTTTTTTTCATCTATAGGAAACTTCTAATCAGTGTGACGTTTTTACAGTCGACCGTCAATCGCCTCGGGCATGCAGAATAAATCACTCTGTTGTAGGAAGATGAAAAAAGAAGGAGAAACCACTTCTGTGATTTCTCATCCGATGTAATTAATCCTCCACCATTTATGAGTTTCTTTGCGATAAAAAACCTCACTGGACTCACGTTATTTCTCTTTCTCTCTCTCGTTCTTACATTCTTTGGTGATCCATGATTTACCAAACCTACTTTCCAACCCACCTGTCAAAATCTGCGTTGAATCCACTGTCAATCATTGAGTTTAGTGAAATTGATAGTAATTACGAAAATTAATAAACCGCGAAGAAACTCATTACTTCCACTGTTGAAGGCTCTACTTTGTGGAATAACATAATGGGAGAAATAACACACTTTTTAATATTCCATACCCAGTGGAATATTATGAAGTGTATTATTTCTCCCAGAAGGAACTCATTATCCCATAATACCATTGCATCGGAAATAAAGTTGTCTCATTGTTTCATTTTCTTCTAGATATAATGAAATTTTGTAAATTATATCTTACGAAGTAAAAGAAATACGTAAATGGCTTGCAACTTTTAAGACTTCCACATCATCTTGTAATTTCTTTGTACTCCTCTGTTAGTTTTAATGGTGTCTAATACTTCAAGCCCTTTACTCCGACCATGACTCCGCGCCGTTGGTCTATTTCAAGCCAAAGTTGAATTCAAATAATATAATGTTCTTGTAATAGTTGGTAAAATTGCTAATGACATCAATTGAGGCCATAAAATATTATGAATGTGCACATATTTCCAAAGCAATTATTTCTTGCCAGTATAATTGTGTTAATGATATACAACTTATAGATAGATAATGAGTCTTCTCCTCCTAAATGTCTGCATTTATTTCTTTCCAGGTGAGTCTGAGAAATACTCTTCATAAACGTTGAGAGGTAACGCCAAGCTTACACCGGGGCGGATTTTGTGTAAGTAGCTTGTTTTAGTAAATGTTCATTGGCCGTTAATTATTCATGGCCTTTGCTGCTCTAAAGGGATGCCGAGCTCACATATTGACTCCCTACTTAACCATTGGAGAATTCATAGCTTTACTAAGGAAAAGAATTGCTGAGGTTTTCCCTAGCTTTAACAACATAAATGTTCTAATAAATCTTCTTTTATGTCACCACGAAAACTGTAAATGCAAACTTCTCCGTCGTTATTTTCATTTTAGCCTTAAATTGTGAAAGTTTCAATCAGTTTCTAGAAAATTACAGTCATCAATATTTAAGGGCTTTACATATTTATTATCGGCGCCTTCAAGAATTGGAAAAAAAAGAATTTTCTTCATTTAAAAGCCCGTTTGCCTTTTCTTAATTTTAACTTTATACGTGAATTTTTTGGCATGACTGGCTTATCTGATTTTAGAAAAAAGGCATTTAACACAATATCAACCCGTTTTTATTTATTGTACAAGTTATCTCCGCTGATTATGGTGAATCTCATGTTTCTTTCGTCGGCACGGTCGAAGGCATAGTAATCAAAAGTATATTCTTACACTAATTTTATAAGCGTACGCGATGCTACTGTTTACCTATTCAGTTTAAAAAGTTTCAAATATTACTATACTAATTCCAAAATCCCTGGCAATGAATTTTTTTGAGTAAACTTTCTATTGAAGCTAGATTATATATGTTTTTACGCGAACTAAATAGTAATGAATGAATAGCAATGCCATTAAACTCCAATTCTCCTGGCTAGCACTTATTTTTCGTGTTTTGACAAATAAATCAATATGATAATTTATTAGTACTTTCACGTTCAAGTTATCACTATTCGTTGAGCACTCTATGTTTGACGCATTTTTCCATTTTATCACGAATTATGAAAGCTACGTGAAGGTCTTCAATTCAGAATCGTCATTTGCTGACATTTACTTTTGTACCTTATGATTTTCCTTCTGTATTCAATAAAATATTTTACATCGGATTGGGTATTTGGACTGGTGTACAAGAGGTGACATGTAAAATGTTGGCGATTTGATTTTATCTTATTTATTTTTTGTGATTAAACTCTCGTTATTTTTAAAGGAATCAATTTAAATAATGCATGAGCACTTGTATTTTTAATGCGCTAATAAATAAAGTTGAAATCAAATTATACTAACTTCGTCAATTTTTAATATCGAACTGAAAACAAGGTCCTAATTTAGAAATGTTGCAAACGCTATCAGCCTTTTATTGCCTCCATTTTCTATTTTTCAATTGAAACTAGCTCATAACATATTTTCTGGTTTACGCAATGACGAGTAAATCACGGCTGCATTCCAGTATATTTCCAGTTCTCTTAAAATTGATTGAATAATTCAATAATATATCACTCCTAAATATTTAATTTAATATACCTTCATTAATTACCGGCGCTGTATTGATAATGCATGAGCGAACAAGTCTGAAACTTCGTAGCAATAATTTTCAATTACTTTTACCTTGTGGTAGCATTTTCAGAGGTTCAGGAATTCATGTCACTGCCTCATTCACCTCTGTTCTCCCCTTAAGGTGTATGCTAATCAATGTATTCCCTAGGCTGATATTTGCGTGTCTCAAATTATTTTATCGGAGGCCCAATTTTCCTAGTACTTATGGTGTCTTAATTTCACCTCTCCTCCAATTCCGTTCCTGCGATTATACATTCAAATGAAATTTTGAGCGTCACACGAACCCGTCCAAAACACACTCTCCCACCGATTTCGTGGCTTAACTTTGTTCATTGCGAAATTTATTTTATGCATACAATTTCCATGAGAACAAGACCTCCATGTTATCTATTTTCTCCATCGCTGTTCTTCGCCACGCATGACCTTATCGAGCGTTTCTGGAAGAATTTTCAAGGATTTTCTCATAATTTACCCGGCATTTTAAAAGTTTTATAAATAGTAAATATTTTATACCTCCGGAAATGATGACTAGGCACCTCTGCTTTATAATTTTACATACTTTTATTTTACCACAATATTCAGATCATATTATAAATCTTTAGGACTAATTAGATTGCTTTTGTTGTTTCATTTCGTCCTATTAAATGGTTTAAAAAATGTTTAGGGCCCGCCACGACTTTTTTATTTTTTACATTACGTTATCTAAGGATTAAATACTTCATATTTTGGAGTAATTAACCTCTGAATCCAAAGTGGAATTACTATCGTCTTTCAATTCATAAATGTGTAGATGCATTTGGAACTGACATAGAACTTTTCACCTATATTTAGTTATAATAATTTCACGAATGGTTTTCAGATTATTTGTGACTTTTAGTCTTCAAGTTTTTTCATTCTATTTTTTATTTCTTTCCTTGTAATGGATAAATTATCTTATAATATCTAAGTTTTTTCATGCCAAAATCTCTTTGAAATATATCCAATCACAGTCATTCTAGAATATGGTCTCCCGTAATCATGCTTGTGATATTTAAGATGTCATTTAAATCATTGCATTATTACACCCTGTTGGAAGTGGGTCAAATTCATTATTTGATGATCCTGAAGCCCCTGGTTTGACCCTCATCTGGTTGGATTTTAAGCATACTGGTCAAAGATATTTATGTTCATCAATTTGCCCTACGTTAATGGCCAAGTAAAACATTTTTAAGCATAAAATTGTTCTCTCTTGGCCTGCAATTTTATTTTATATGTAACTTCTATAACTGGTGCAGTCAAGTTGGATTTTAATTATTTTTTATAAGTCAACTGTTGATTACCTAGTAGTTATTATTTTGACTTATCATACTCCGTATTTGTCCAAACTAATATCAGTTAAAATACTTTTAGTATGCTTAGAAGCTTATATACTTGCTTAAAAGCGCTGTAAAATACGCGAATTTGTATGAAGTCTGGTGCCATGATCTCATAATAAACTTTTTGTTCACTTTTCAAATAATCCCCGGGCTGTTCGCCGGTTCGCTATTTACCGACCAAGTATTCAACATAAGCTATGTCATTTCCATAGCTCATGTCGAAACCTTGATCGATGAATAAATTTCTGTGGAAAGTGAACAAAACCTTTTTTTATGAGATCATGGCATCTGTACTCTATTTCCGCAAAATATCGCCTGTTACGCTAAATTTAATGTATGAAGTCTAGTCTGTGTATTTCAAAGTCACGGATTGGAATCAGTTCTAAATAAGCTTGTAATTAGCTTTATTTTTATGTGAGATGAGCTATAGTGAAAAATATATTATTTGGAAAAATTTCTAAATATACCGCAATAGTGTTCCTGAGATGCATTCGACATATATTACATTATGGAATACACATAAATTCTTATGTGAGTATAAGACAATTTTTAAAGTGAGTCAGTTCATGCTTAGGGGTCTCTTCTTGCGTGTCCGGATGCAGTTTTGCTTTTCCCAACGGCGTAAAGCGTGATCAGTCTTATGGCGCGGCAAAAAAATCCGTAAGGCGTACCAGTTGCAAACTCTATTGCGCCCATATTTACGGTCAGTATACACGGACGCCTAAATCATTCCACACCCAACCCCCACCACTCCATTATAGATTGAGCCAGTGCTCGGGATCACAGCCCGAATTTGGCGTGCCCGAATCCATCCCGGGTCCTGCAGGGACATTTACCCATGGAACGACCGTAGTTGTGCTTTACACACATAAAGCATGTCACGGAAGTGGGCCGGGTCGACCTCATAGGACGGGGAACCCTCAGCACGCGCAAATATAAAGATAACAGCGGGGAGAGAGGGTAGGAGGTCACCCGGGTGGGGCGGGCGGTGGGGGAGATACGGACGCGAGAGCGGGAGGTGGCCGATCGCGACACCCGCGCGATGGTGCGGGGGGATATATGTGCGTGCATGTGGAAGCGGGTAGACCAGATAAAGTCCGAGATGGGAGAGGAGTGCGGGTCCGTTGGCTCGTGATGAAATGAGAGTTTGCGACGAGGTCGCTTAAAGATACTGGTGGGGAGGCTTAAACCTAAGGTTTACTCAAGCGTTTTCCGAGGGAGCATGAGGACTACATGGACAAAGATAGGCTCATCCGGCCGTGCAATAGGCCAAGAAGTCGAAAAGATATGCTTCACTGGGAGATATTACGGCGCTGATGCGGAAGCTGGAAATTGATCCTGCGCAGATTCGCCATTGCCTACCTACAGTGGCAAAAGCCATCAAAGGAGTTACGGTGTACCAGGCGTATTTTCATTTCGAAATGTACGTTTACTTAAGCGTTCACGACGAGGCAGAAGACGTATTTGGACAAGTATGTGTAGTAGTTCCCACCCTGGGTAAGCGTTGATTTCGTTGAAGCGGTCAAAATACCAAACGATAGGAAATAAAACAGATACAGTGTAGCTTTCCCATCATGAAGCTTCGCAAATATACCGTGATAACGGAAATAGCTACCTAAAATATGGATTTTTCATTTGAAATACGATTCATTCTTTGAAAAATGAGAATTTATAAGGGCTTTCAGTTAGTTTGTTTGGCAAAGGGTAGACCTATAGTGTTTCATAGATACTAATAAATCAATAAAGTCGGGATTTGAATCTCCACTTCGTTTTCGCCAATCAAAACTGCATTTGTAAGCCCACAATATTTATAAAATATTTGTAATCATTCCATTCTCTATAGTATTGAAACACTTGTGAATCTCATCTTAGGACTACTGCTGTGCGCCATGACTAAAAGCAGTAATTAATGTCGCCACATGAATTGTAAAAACTTCAAAAATACTCCACTTGCGAATTATTATTGGCAGATTACAGTTTCATGCGTTCCGGTATAATCGGTTCAAATAAGTTAAACTGGGCTCATTTCGTTAAGTTTTGATATTTGCTATATTATCTTTTGCTCGCGATTTTTAGTTTTCAATACTTTGCGGTGGCTACTAATTTAGTTCAGTCCTGAGTTTTTGTAATAAGGAGCGAATTGGTGGGTTTGAGGATAAAGCATTCGTACGTAATTGATGCGGTAAACTTGGATGATATTTAATGTGCTGGATGAGAGGATTACCGGAAAACTCAGATGCGGGCTGTTTTTTTGGGATTGGTATAGGTCACTATTCACATTTGTGACCCGGATTGGGTGACGGGAAATCGAGACGTTGACCAGTGTGACGGGCTGACGCGGTGGATGGAGTCGTCCAGTAAACCTGTGGACCTCACAGATGGCTATCTAGATGTGTTTTCCATTGTCAACTCCTCGGTCCACTCATCTCGCCCCGCCTTCAAGTCTCACTGGGAGCGTAGGGATTTCATGTTTAGGAGCCCTGGGGGTAGTTGTCTTTTGTTTCCTTGGTAAAGGTCTGGGACACGTCGCGTAGTTTGTGAAGGGAGGGGTGGAGTTTGGGTGATAGGGTTGGGGGGGAAGGTTGAAGGACGGCAGACAATAGGGGCAGAAATAAGAGAACGAAAGAAGCGGAAGAAAAATGTTTGGGGACAAGGACTCACGTCTCTTTGGGAAACAGAAGCCCGCCACCTTTTAAGGGTGACTCCGTATCCGGTTTCACATCTCACCGCACCCTTATCGTCTCGCCACCACCCATCGTCGCCGCCGAGTAATTATCTGCCGCTTCCTCTGGACTTAATCTTACAAAGTTGGGGTCTGTTTTTCTCCTTTTTAATTTTAGTGGTCAACCTTGCCTGAAAAAAGTGGCGAGCCGCATGTACTACGGTGAGATTTGTGTCGAATAAGTACTTGAAAAGTGTCACCTTCGTAAGTGTTAACCAATTAACAGCGTAAATTTCTTTTCAGCCTCAAGGAGGAAAACTCATTTCCGCAAACAACCGGGTAATTCTTCCTGCTCAAGAGATTTCTAAGAGCACAAAGGGCATAACGGACAATGTTTAGCTAACCGCTTTCAAACATCTTTGGTTTCTTCATGTGAAAGTCGGTTTAGCGGGCACTTTTAGAAGCCGATAACCAATTACTTGTACATAACGCAAAACCTTCCATACTTCTTTGGAGTCTATCCGGCCAAAACGATGGAACGCAATGCTCTTAGAGCTTTCAATATTTCATGCTTATTGGGTATATTTAAAGAGGCGTATAGCAAGAGTACATCAATGCCTGGTCGTTAGAGTGGAGATCACTTGGATACCTGCTTTTCTTTCTCTTGGTCCTAGCTATAGTTGTTACAGAACTAAATCACCTTTATTGCTTAGAGCATTTATTTGATGGCTTATTGCAGCAGTATAGCATAATTTTCTCGGTTATATGTCATTACGTACGCATATTTTTTTAAGTTTATTGAGCAAATCTTCAAACCTTCTTTGGACATTTTTACCGCTGAACTACTAAAGGGAAGATCGAGAATTATAGAGCTAATAGTTGAATTGGTGTCAGCTTTGCTGACCAAACAGCGAGGATTAAACTTTTTGACTTTGCCCATCTCAAAAGATAACGGCGTGATGGACATGTTTTAGTTCTGCTACGTGATGCATGTATTAAAATACCTCGTGGAGTGTTAATGTAATGACAAGAAAAAAGCCTGAATTTCCTTTCTAATTTACTACATTTTTTATATCGTATCAAAATGAAGTTTTCTCTCTTAGGCAATAACCCGCGAAAATAATATGTAATACTTTGCAAAAAAAAGCCTCGAATCAGTGAAGCATGCCTTATAGTACTTGAAAAATCCAGCAAAAATAAACTTTATGTGTAAATCACTACTCATTTGAAATACCAACACTTTCTTGCTAGTTACACTCGATGTTTCTCTCATTTTAATTTAGATGTGTTGCCTTTCCCTTTTTCCTGGTACATTAAATTCTCTGCCAGAGAATTTCGCTATATCCAAGAAGAGCATGGCTAATTATATCGGATTGGGAGTCGTTAAGTTTCCTTCTCTCGCCAAACTGTGTGCCCTTTGATGGGAGTCTTGTGGACCACTCATCTACCTCAGATAACCCGTCTCCCTTTTCCTTTCATCTCGTCCACCTTGCCCTTCTAAACATCTCCCGTAGCTCTCCTAATCTCTGCTTTGCTATCCTGACCATCCCTCAAGGCACCCTAAACTTGACATGGTCAGAGCGCGGAATATAAAATTCATTCCCGCACACGGCTGCGGAAATCTCTATCTCATTCTCCACCCCGCAGCCGGCTCACCGGTTCGCTTATCTCGCCCTCCGCCAAAACTAACGGCTAGACCGCGCAACCGGGCGTGTCCCTCGGGGCTCTTCGAATGCTGAAATGGGGAGGGGTCGGAAAAAATAAATCCTTGGAGCAAAGGGTTTATCTGGTGAGCTATAACACGGGTGGGCCAATGCTTCGCTTACTCGCTTGATTGCTATCGCTTTTTGACGGATGCATTCTAGATCATTCGGCTTTCGCATGGATTTGTTTGTAGCAGAGTGGAGAACTTTTTGCAAGATAGCGTCACCAAACCTGGCTCCAAACTTTATGTGACACCGTAGCGAGGGATAGGGGTTACAAAAAATAGGATTACTGCTTCTTTCTAGAAATTTTTATGTTTTCGGATAGTAGTATAAAGCATGTCAAAATGCCGTTGATTTTCGTATTTCTTTAAACAAAAACGATAAATACGTTTTCTCTTCCGCAGAAAAATATTTAACGTTAATAATAATAGCGTAGTAGACGCTATAACATTATTTTTCCTGCGCGGTGTCTGAAATTTCAATATTCGGCATTGTTTATGTCATCTACAAGAAAAATGCGTTGGAAAAAAGCATATCTGGAGTAAAATTAATTAATCCTCGTAGTTAACTCCAAAAGAAAAAATGAACTGTTATAAAAGTTATAACAAGGATATGTCGAATTCTCACCGAATACGTCGATACCCAAGGATTAGCAATAACTACTAATACTACATGAAGCAATTACACTTCTTTGTTAAGGAAATGTGAATTTTCTTGCGATTTCGAGAACAAAATTAAATATTTTTTCTTCATTAAAGGCTGTTGAATAACAGAGCACGTTTTAGTTGTTTTAAATTTAATCAAAATGTTGATGCCGGAAAATCGTGGATAATTGATATCGTATTTTATAAAATATTAATTAGTGTCAACATATTATTCTTAATGCATAGATAAATCCCATTTCTGGCAATTATTATGATTAAAAACATGTTTTGCAAACTTAAAATGAGAGTCCACAATTTTTTAAGCCAATTTTGAGCCAATGAAAATAGACAATTTTACTCTGTATGAAAAATTAAAATTTTAGAGAACCACCTGTAAACTATAAATGGCAGTAAAAGAAACTTCTACGCTCCTAAAAATTTATGACTGCGAATCCATTTTCAAGCATATACTAACTAATTTTATCTTCGTTGGGCATTCTTCTTTATACACAATGCAAAATTGTATATTTGTTCATAAAATCGTGTATTCTCATCAACAATCATCGTTATGTTGTTCATTTTAATGAGCTTCATATGTTTTCTGTGCACTTTCTCATTTTATACCAACATATGCTCGTTAATTAATGACTCAACCGCAGAAAATAAATGTTTATGCAAATATTTACAAAAATATCAGCTGGTGAAATTTCATATGACTGTTTCTCATTCAAATTGAGAGTGGTTTATCAGGAAAAGATTAGCAAACCTTTTTCTACATTTTTGCCATTTTCTTGTTTTATTTTTGCAATTATTGATCCAGGGTAGGTTTTTTAAGAATGGATGTAAATATTTTGCTTTGTTCGAAAATCATGAGCTTTGTTCAATTTTAGTTTTGTGAAATGATGGAATCAATTTGCATGTATTTCAAGTAAAATTGGATGAGGGTCGCATAAATTTAATTTTTTAGCATGTCAGTCATCAGACTTAAAATTTTTTCAAAAATTATTTTAAACGACTCTTTTTGCGGCTTACATATTAATGCTTAATTAAGGAGCTGATTCCCATTGGCATATTAGAAAATATTGTGATGTGCCATCCAATTTATACTTTTCTTTCGAATTTTATTATGCTGGATGCGAATGAGACTGGATATATATAGGCTCGTCTCCATGTGTTACAAAATATACTGTCAAACTCTTCCGTTTTTTGATCAATGTAGAAAAGGTTTTCACCCCTCAGGACTGGAGAGTACCCATAGGTACCTCAACATCGCTTAACCTCTCAAACAAGAGTCAATGAGAGTTTGTTATACTACGCTATGGAACGTATGGCGAAAATAATGTGAAATAACGTGACAAACTACATAAACTTCCCGAAAGTTCAATTAATTTTGCAGATTCGGGTATTTTCAAATTATTACTCTCGGTCTGAGAAGTAGCATATTGAAAAACGTTTATCACAAGCATTTTTGGATGCAAATTAATGCATTTGGAAAGAGATTTGTCAACAATTAGTTTTAATTCATTTTCCCTTTGTAATGCACCGTGAAATGTAGTAAAGTTTGTTGCTAAAATGGATATTCATCACTTACCCGGTCAAGAATGAAACCATCAAACTTATATCTATCACGCCTAAAAAATAAGTAACCGAAATATAAAAATCAGGCCTTAGTTCATGTACTTCAGAGAAATTCCACTAATTGTTTCATTACTTCCGCAAATTTATCTCCATAGATATCTACAATCGTAAGTTATTAGTATAAAATTACCATTTGAAGGTGAAACTTATAATTTTCAATTAAATTAGATGAACTACACATCGCTCTGTAACCTTATTTGGGCTGTGTAAGTTTGTAGATCTAAAGGTTACCGCCGAGTTTGTTAAACATCTGTATAACTTTCACATGAATAAATGAATTTATTACTCCAAATTACTTCAATGTACAAATTTTGTTACAAAACAATGAAAGGAGCTTTAGGTAGCTTCAATGGTTAAAAAACCAGTGTGGAAGCTACCATCCTTAAATTTAATGCGAGGCTAGTTACACAAAAATGTAACTTTTTTTAATTATAAATATGCATCATTGAATATGACACGTGGCAAAAACATATCTTGCGAAAACAAATAAGAAGAGATAAATACAAAAGAGCAAATAAGATTTTTTTTACATGCTCGTTTCAGAAACTGACAATAAACAAAGTATAACTTTTTGACAAAAAATGACGTAGCTTCCCTGGCATAGTTTCCATTTACTTTTCTAGTTAAGTATTAGCCTCATGATATACATTAGATTCTGCCGGCGATTGTGTCTCACTACTTGATATTTTTCTCGTTGCTGTTTAATTTTTATAGATAAACCTACAGTACTGAATCGCAGTGCCATCTCCTGCGCCCAGGTTGGACTCCATTTAGGCCGAGTTGGCCCCAGCCGACCCTCTTCGAGACGTCTACTTTGCTATCGCTCTTCCTCTTGGCTTGCCTCTTCGTCCCTCTCTCCGTTTCCTCCCCCCTTCCCCAGCCATCCCCATTCTCCTTCTCCTCCCCACCTCTACCCTCCCTACGCCCACCCCCGCCAACCTCTTCCATGCACACCCCCACTCCGCCCGCCCTCTCCTCATCTCGCTTTTCATTTGCATCTCGTTTCCTCCGCTCACTCACACAATCGCAGACATTCACACACAAGAGAGCTCAACCCTTTCACTTGGGAAACCAGCCAAGAAACCCTCTTCTTTTTTTTCTTCCATTCCTCCGCGCACCTCATCATCTACTTTCCATCCCTCCTTTTAACCGTCCCCGCCAAGATCCAACTCCCGGTTTTTTCTCCACATCTGCATCTCTCTTTCTCTCTCTCTCTCCCTCTCCCTGTTTTCATGCGCGATCGTGGTCTAGGAGCATTGGTGGTTTGGTTACGGTGCCGTAGAAATTTTAGCATCGGCATTTTGTATTAGAAATTTCTTTGAGATTCTCTACACGTAGAATATATCCGTTTGAGTTTATAAATGTATGAATGCACCTTCAAAAACTCATTGCTTAAATGCGATAACTTTCGCGTATGCATGAACTTACGTTCAGGTAATAGTCCCTGTGTTGATGATGTAAAATCCCGAGCGGGAGCGTGACCCAGCGAAACAGAATTTACGATACGGTTGTTATACGACGGAAAATTTGATATCAGCAGGAGTGGTGGGAAAATGGGAGGTCATGATTTGAGTATAAGGGTTGATAATAGAGTATAATCATCCATTGTTGGGTTTCGATGGGCGATGTCTTTCTGGTTTTCCACTAATATTTTCACGCCATCTAAGGTTCAATTCGAAATTTATTATTTATGATACCCTTCAATCGTAACCAGAAGTTTTAATAAATAAATTTTCGGCTTTAAATATTCAATTTTATGATAAGTTTCATTGTTCCGTTGAAACTCGAATCGCCATTAAAGTATTCAATGGCCAACTGTAGACTGAATATTCGAAAACCTCTGGTGCTTTTTAGATGAATCCAAATGAATATACCGCATAACATCATGAGTTTGAACATATTTTCAGGTTTCGCATTGTCATTCGTTATTTTTCGATACTGTTTGCCATCAACGCTTCACGTTTTGGTCATCTGTGCTAACCCTCTCAAATATTTTTCAACTACGTGGCAATATTTTCTCGATGGCTAATATCATATAAATTGATAAGTTGCTTGAGGTTTTCCATGGAATGGATAGAAGAGTATGTGACTGGTTCCAAATTTGTGTCTGCAAATTCGGAACGTGTCACATATTCTGCGTACGTATGCGTCCGCAAAATCGAGAGTTTATATTTGTAATATCTACTGTTTCACAATATAGGGCTAAAAATTGATGATAATCTAACATTAATGATGTTCATCGATTCGAATTTCTATCCGACCACGGTTGAACAACTATTGAAATACCGATTCCCGATCAACCACGGAAGTTGATGTTTGTAGGAACTGAGCTCACATATGGAAGATTGATCCACCAATTTGTACGAGGGATGTTGCCCATGACTGCAAGTGGTAGTCAAGTATGAAAAAACCGTAGCCGTTGAAGCACGATGAACTTAAGTACTACAACTCGAAATTCTATTAATTTTGGTAGCCATAACAATTAAACATTTTTGGATATGCAAACTTATGGATTGTAGATTTTTGTTTTTTATCTTTGAATTAATGGTAATTTTAATGACAATGTAAGCATAAGGGAGACTGAAGCTTATGAAAGAACCCTTAATTTATTTCTGTGATTTTGGCGTCGTAGAAACTTGGTTTGTTGTCTGAACACTTCAGCTGTTACTGAATTTACATACATTCACATGCTTAAAAAACAAAATGGTTGTAATCCACAGGTTTATGATTCTCTCATGGCTGACGATTCTTTTTTTCTTTTTTATAGCAAGCACTGCATTATGTCATTCTTTTTGTTTTACTAAGAAAACATTTGATTTCAAATGCCATCGGTGCATAGATCACCCTCATTTTTTTAATCGTGCTCGTGGTAACCTACAGCCGTTACATAGACCTGTATTCTTATTTTGTCCTATATTTTGAAATATTATGTGATAAGTAGTTGGTATTTTGGCATCATTTGAAAGATAAGATCTTTTCTTATATAATGAAGCCAAATTATTTTATTTTTGTTGGAAGTGATATCTCGTTAGCGTAAAGTTTATGCGTAATGAATCATCCCCTGCATATAATGTGAAACTTTGATGTCGTATTCTCTCTTTCGATGCTTCATTCCCTCCCAGCTTTTTCCTGCCCTTCCTCCTCTCCAGACCCGAGCGCCACCGTATCGTGCACCACTTCCTTCCACGCCCACCCCTTCCTCCTTTCTCCTTATACTCTTGGACTCCGCCTCCCTACTTCTGCTTCCCCTCCATAGTGTTTCCTACCCCTTCCCTCCCTCCACCGGTCTCTCCGCCCCGCGCATTCATCTTGCCCTTCCTGGCACCTCGGTTGCGGCGGGTAGTTCGTGAAACATCCGGAAGGTAGCGTGAGGTGCAAGGGTGGGAGGGATAAGGGTTGAGTCGTGGCGTTTTTCATCTCGGGATGTGCGAGGCAGTCGGGAGAGGGGAAGGATAGTGGCCAAGGAGGGAAAGGGGGACGTAGAGGAGGAATGAGGGAGGGACGGGAGGAGGGAGATGTTAAAAGGAGATGGAGGGGGTGGCGGGGATGAAGAGGTAGTGTAGGCTTTGGGATTGTTGGCGCGGGGCGGATGAATAGGGGAGGAAGGCAGGGTGTGGGGGAGGGGAGGAAGAAAAGGTTAGATGGGGGAAGGAGAAGGGGCCTCGGTAGGTGGCGTCATATCCTGAGGAAGTTGGATCGGGGAAATACTTGAGGCGGGAAAAATCGAAAGTGAGGAAAAAGCACTTGGATTCTAGTATCAAATGAATTATCGTGAATGTTGGTAAGGTTTCGATAACCAAGATTCAACAGAAAAAATTGAGTGGCAGAAAATGAAGGAGTATCGGTAGAACAGGTAGGGCTATTGCTGAAGTAAATTAATCCTCTATGGACGGAATGATGAAACATCAGCATGAAAAAAATACTGCTCCAATATTAGTCTTTTAAAAGTACTATTTAACCATTTTTTTAAAATTGCAATTTATTTGATAGTAACATTTAATTTAAAATGTGATGTATTTGTATAGTATATTTTTAATTTAAAATAATACTTTTCATAATGATATTTACACAAGATATACTTTAACATTACCTTCATTGCGTACCTTTTTTAAACTTTCCCAATTTTATCTTCATATGCCCTCTAAAACTATTTATTTCAGAGCTCCACCAGTCACGCTACTGTCAGTGAATAGCATTACACATTCATCTATCCAAATTATTTAACAAACCGCCGAAAGAGACGCAACTTTCCTCGCACTTAATCCTAAGCGTTACGATTCTGTCTAGCGTAGCAACTAAATGGAAAACCCTCTCAGAGAGTAGATATTTCAATGATTTGAAATGTAACAAATTTTACTCGCTCGTGCACAGAGGATCTATTAGTCAAGGAAAATTGAAACTAGAGATGTGACGATAGACTACTAGAACCTAGTGGATATCGAAAAAGAATGTAATATGACAACTTGGATTTACGCGGAGTTTCGTGGTCAACAGCTCTGAAAAATATTAGTAGACTTGTATCAATATAAAATTTGTTTATTTACGCGTTCGTCAATATTTTTTATTAAAAAGCCATGAGTTGGCGGTTTATTGCAGTCGTGAATATTTAGCGTTCAACAAGCTCTTCCATAACGTCTTAAGTGGCAGGTGTGATTCTATAATTCTGGTATGATGAATTTTATCGGCGTTCAGTGGAAGAATTCATTTAATGGATAAAAGTTTAGAGAATTTTATTCCTTTCTTGTTTTTTAGGCTATTTTTGATGAAATTTGGCGATTTTTTACATTTTCCTTAAGCTATACTCATTAGGCCCCTAAATTAAATCCTGCAAATATTTTCGTAGCCGAGATATAGGTACAGTTTAGAAATCCCTTGAGGATTTGGATTTGAGAATGCGCCTTGTCCCGTCTGAAATAATAGCAAAGATAGCCTCAAGTAAGAAATGACTATGAGATGAAAGTTGAAGTTCAAAATATCAGCTTATCTCTGTGCACACTCCTGACGATATTCTCTTTTTATAATAATTTTTCTCCAAGTTACGACTCTCACTTCAGCTGTTATCGAGGGATTTGAGGTTAAAATCATGACAACCAGTTTATTGCCGCAATTACAAATTTTTAACGCGAGGGATTGTTCCACTGCAATGCATGAAAAAATTCATTTTAAAAAAGACCGCAGGTTATTGAGTACTCCAAACAAACAACTAATTATATTTACCGACTGCAAACATTGGTAAAGATTTTTTAAAAATGTGAAGTGATGAGTATTAAATCCGATAAAAAGTGCTTTATTTGCATAATCCATTTTAACTCTAATAATTTCAGAGAGGAACGACGTAGTCGGTCGGAAGTTTTTTGAACGATAAAAATTAGACAAATACATTTTACCGTCCAATACGATCCAGGTCAGTGAATTCATGATTCAACGAACGAGTTCCATTGTTTTGATGTTAAATTTACCCCTCAAGTTTCCTATTTTTGCGAGTTGTTATCGGGTAGATTGGTTTGAATTTATCTGTCTAAAACTTGTAAAAAAATTGATTATGTTATTGTAAATCATGAAATTTTTATTAAAGTATGAGTAAGTTCACCTAAATTCACCTGATAATTGGCTTTGCTTTTGAAAATGAAATTTAGTTTAAGATTTAATATAGCCTAAACAAAATCAGTTGATGAGGGGAAAATAAGTGGTGAAACCTTAAAAATCTAGCCATTCTTTCCCTCTTCTTTGCCCCATCGAATGTAATGGCTGATCTTTTTTTAGAATTAAGTTAATTTATGTCTAAAGATTTAATGTATGTCTATAAAAGAAATTTGCCACACAAATTTTGGCACTGGAATGTTCTTCTATGAAAATAATGCTTTTCTTAACGAATTATTCACTACCTTTCAGGTCACAAAAGGGAAAGCATTTTCCGGAAAATAAGAAACGCTCAAACACACTCATCACATTCACAGCTAAGGAATATGCATTAAAGATATACGATACCACTGAGGCCTCCGGAAGATAAAGCAGCGAAATTGCTCCGAGTTGTAAAGAGAAGAGATGCGACGAATCCAATTTCATTAGTGATAAGGATTGTTATCATGATCACTATAAATCACATTATGTTACTCTACGCAAAAGGGGCAGTGAAATTTTAAATTAAAAAATATTTTAGTAGGGAGTGAATATCATCATGCTTAGGTTTGATACATGTGATAACCATTTTCTCGCCCAACTTTTATGGCCTATTTCATTTATCGCAAAATTTTCTATATGAATATTTCAATCTTCAAATTATTTTCGGATCTTCTGGTAATTTTTCTCCCCAAGTCCCCAAACCTAATGTTATTATTTTGTATTTGGATAAAATACCGTTTGTCCATCTTATAAGCTTGAAACGTAGTTAAACATTTGAGCAAGCCGTAGTAATGAAATGGAGAAATTACCATAAGTATTACTTAATGATGATATGTAGGTATCACGTTATTATCTAGCTTAGTGAAAGTAACAGTCTAGGAAATTTCGATGGCTTTGTAAGAATTATAATTAAATATTATCGATAATTTTCTCTTTTTCTTAATATTTCGAAAAAATGACTCAAGTATAGCATAAAAGTACAATTTTCCTTTTCTATCACCCATTGAGTATGTTTGACATTCAGTGTATGTTATGGAATTCAGAGAGTGGGAAAAAAATAAATTGTACATTATGAAATAGGGGACAATTTTTTAGAATGAATGATTCTTAGTCGCTTTAATATTGATGTTACACAAGATAAAATTATTTTACACCACAAACAATTATTTACGGCTTTTGCAGTAACTACCTTTAGTGTATTAAGTCATCTGTCAGAAGGTTACATCTTTTTATTGGTTTTGCAACAAAAAACAGCAATAGACGTGTCAGTTTCACCCCAATTAATGGAAAATTGAATCACGGAAAATAGGATAACTTAAAACTAACATGTAACACAAGTAGATCCTGGAGCTTAGGGTGCTTCATAAAGCTAGGGGATATTTGAGACACCATCATTTAATTGGATGTCTGGTAACTAAAATGATCGTGACAACTTTGGAAATACTCTCACCTCAAGAAAAATAATTTTCAAAAACATACCTAAATTTCCCAGAAAATTGTTGAATGAATATCATATTCCAAGCTATTTTCTAGGCCGCTAAGTATTTCGTTTCCTGGTTTGTTAAGACATAAACATTTTTCTCAACTGTAGATCTAAAAAGTTACCTAAACCTTAATGATTCCATGACCATTTTCTAATTGACCTTGAATAAGACTCAGTGTCTCTGATGTTTTGAACGCTATCCGGTTACAGAATAAAAATTTTAGTCACCATTTAAAAATTACTCTGCATAAATACTGCCTTAGGTCTATGTAGCTCGAAACTGGTACTTCTTGGGTTGCAAGGGCGTAGCTTTTTATTAATTTTTGTTACTCTGCCACAACTTCCGTATAAAGACGTCAGTATTATAGTATGTAATACGGTAAAAAAATATATATCTATTATAGTTTTTCTCTGGTGAGGTTAAAATATTTGGATGTAAGAATAACATATATTTTAACCAACGTATATTTCTCTGTAACCTCTAGGGAAATAAGAGAAAATTTCTGTAAAAGTAACAGTAATATTAAACATGCATAATTCTCGTCAAAACAACCTTAATGTTGCAAAAGTATTTAGGAACCAAATATTAGCAAATTAAAGTCGTGTAGTTTAAGTGTGTGAAATTAAGTACGTTTTTGCCAAAGAAAACTTAAACCACCTTAGGCTAGCTGAAATTTTACGCACTTTTTTGTGACGCCACGCACTCATTGTTACCAAGCTTTAGTCAGAGCGAGCGGCGAATTCGACTTGTCAGCTCCCATACAAAGTCTTGTCGGCAACAATAAGTTTTGCCTGTCCGTTCTGTATCCGCGCCTCGCCCGTTCGTAATTTTTCAATGAAAAAAAAGGTTGGTCCCAGTTTCTTCTTTTCGGCCATATTTGGTCTTCATCAGCTGCCGTTATTTTTCATTTGAGCAAAAAAAATCATTAAATTTTCGAAAGTTCCCTTGATATTTTCGAAAACTCAATTGTGTGTGAACTCTGCGAACACAGTTTTTTCCCCTCATTTTTGCCCCGGGTCTGGCTTTTCACGGAGAGTTGTATCCGTGTATGTACGCGACGTTTCGCACGAAATGCAAAAAATAATAATAACTCGGGAGACGACGGACGGGCGCTCTTCCACGGTTGCTGCCGCTGCAACACGGCATAATGGCCGAGGGAGAAATTTTCGAGGAGAGATAGGGAATGGGAGAGAGAAAAGGGAATGCAAAGGGAGAGAGAGGTATAGAGAGTCCCATACTCTAGTAATCCAAGTAGTTAGGTGGCGCAGTTAGGACAGGAAGTGCTGCGATGTATCAACTATGATATGTCATTCCTTTTTCGAACAGAAATGATTCGGGGTCTCAGTCGTGACTCTCTGGAACGGATTATTGTTTTAAATGGAGCACTAAAAACAAAAACTAGGTGAATCCTCAAGGTGTCGCACAAAAATGTTGCGAAATCACTAATTTTAAGTGTATTGTTTATTTTATGTTGTATATTCATGTAGTACCCCAAGTCTTTCTAACATTACGCGATAGGTATGTTCAACGATAAGCGGTAAAATGCAATACGTATAAAAATGCCTTGCGATCCCGCGATATGAATTGAGTCTTTGTGAGCAAAATAGATCTAAGCTAGCATTTAGCTGTACTTGGATACACAGACAGTCATTTTTAAAGAATAGAGCGTTATATTCCACACTATTTCAGATCATATGCACCATTATCAAGGTGTCAATATATCCTTGATAATGGTACATATGTACAGAAACCATGATCGGGGGTGAGTGGATTCAAAATGTGAGGAATATAACGATGTTTTCATTTAAGAATGTTTGACGTGTTTCACCAAGTGAGACTAATACTGACTTTAGGTGCCATAATCATTCCTTTATATTTCAGCTGAATGGTTCAGTATTTATCTTTTGCCGGGGCAGATCCTGCGAAACTCACCTTGCACTCTTCCTTTACGTCATCCTAAGTCAAGCAAATATAAAAAGCTAATCGACGTTATATTCTTTGATTTCAAGATAGCATTCGACAATATTTCTCAAGAAAACTGATATTCAAATTGTAATAATATGGAGCAAATAAAAAGTATTAATTAAATAATAGAATTTCTTAGCAATAGCCAACAAGAAGTAGTTTTTGACGGTATTAGTGTTATACTGTAGGAGTGTTTTAAGAGTGTAGGAGTGTTTTTTCCTGTGTTCCGCTAGGAAGCGCAATCGGCCTCCTCTTATTCATCATTCCTATAAAGGACCTAAGCTCTCAATCTAGCAGTAAACTGAGATTATTTGCAGAGGATGCTACCATCTACCACAAAATTTGCGGAGATGCGGACTAAGATGTTCCATTATTGGACCTAATCATCGCTCATTCGTGGTTCCAGAAGTGGGGACTGGAGCTAAATCTTATTAAATGCACCATAGTAAACATCTTGCGGAAATCATTACACCAGCGCCATATCTACAGCGTGAGAGGAGTAAACATAAAGTATTCACATAAAGTCAAATGCCGACGAATTCCTCAAACTTCAGACATATTGTAGGGACACGCATACAAAACTTTATGCGGTACAGCTATAAAGAAACTAGGATTTATCAAGCGTTTTATTGGAAAGTCTTCGGATAAAAAGTAGTAGAGAGATTCTAATGATAGTTAGGCCACATCTCATATATACCGCGTTCTTTTGGGACTCTGGGGAAAAAGATTAAACAAAAAAAAATAAAATTTGTGCAAAGAGAAGATGTGCACCTCGTTTAAAACTGCTCTGAGTGAACATATTGTACTGTCTGCCATTTGGAGGGATTAGGTTTTGAGCCAAAAGAGACTCGGAGGCTACACTCTAGGCTCAGTTTTGCTTGAAAAATTCAGATCAGACCTGTTTCATAGCGAAATTGAGTTTACAATTTGAAGCCTTTCTTCATTTCTAGGTCCAAAAGAAGCTATAAAGTAAGAGAGATACATTGCTGAACAGATAAGTACGAAATTCGATCTTTCCACACAATAAATGTCCTTAATTGAAATTGAGCTCAACTCAAAACGCTCCAAAAATACATACACTTCACCGTTTCACCTTCCAAACTTTATCCTTTACACCTTTTAGAGGATGGCGTCCTCTGACTCCCTGCCACATGGTCATGCGACGGCTCATGCGATGGGTAGATTGTAGAGTTAGTCATGTTATGTGCACCCAAAGGGGGGGGTATAGCTTTTTTTTCCTCCAAAGAGCGGCTTTGAGTGTCTAATTTTCCATTTATTTTACTGTTAAGTCTCTTTTTCCAAAAATTTAAATATGTTGCTTTACACAATTCTTGCTTTTAACGGCACGTACAAGGTACAACATGTGATACGCATTCGCATCGTCATGTTGTATTAGCAGGGATGATATGTCACCTCGCTACATTGAACTGTCATGTTATGCGATATGATTCGAATCTATGAGATATACCGCATTATGCGATATGGATATGGATAACATAAAATTCACAATATCTTACGATACTTTGCGATGTAACTCTACGTGATATCATTAAATAAGCTACATTAAAGATCTTACAATGTGCCCATGATGCCATATCGCGAGATCTTCGATGACGTACGACATTCAATATCGTTTGACGCGCGATATCGTGTTAGCGTCAGTATTTTTTTTGCAATTTGATGTAACATTTTTTCTGCACCTTTCTGTAAATATCACGATTTTGGCGCTCATAATATACGCCACCATGCGAAACTGGCGATCCTCCATTGCGAATCACACTGTTGCCGTTTTCTATAAATGCTCCCAGGGGAGGGAAGACTCTGGAGTTGTCGAAATAAGTACAGGGTATGCGAGCCAGAATGTAAAAAAAGTGTGGCCCGCTGGTACCATTTGGCCGCGAGTTTACGGCCTAACAAGGCCCTGGAGCGATAAGGCGCAGGGCAAGGAAGGTAGGCACGTTCACTAGTGGCCATATGCTCGTATGAGAGATGCAGAAGGGGAGGATGCGGCCGCCATGGGTTTGAGGATGGTGCCTCGAGGCGTTAAAAGAGGGAAGGGAATGAAGTATGGTGTATCCCCATCGTGAGAATGAACCCTTTCAGCAGGCACCTCCAATCCTTTCCCAGCATCCTTGCTCTCTGCGCGAACCCTTCCTCCCACACCCCCATTTTACCCGGGGATCCGAGGTCCGGAACCTCCTCAACTTCTTCCCGAGGATGTTTAGGTGAAGTCTATGGGTAGTCGGACGCTTCCGTGTCCCCTGAACTCACCTTTCTTTGTTGGATTATGGTCGTTAAAATCGGGGAGCGTGTTCTTCTGATGTACGTCTGGTTTGTCAGTTAAGGCTACTGGATTCCCATCACAAACGAATACCGACAGTTATTGTGAATTTTTATCGGAATCCTGCCCCCGTTTTTGGGTGCCATGAGGAAGGAGCCTGTCTAAGAGAGTTGACTAATTCCTACTTCTATGTTCTCTCTACAAACTCCCTCCAGATATTCCTTTCCCTGCCGTACGACTCTCCTATTTTTCCCGTCGACAATGCCCTCGGTTTTTGTTTTCTTCAAGCTAAGTTAGCAGTGTCGCTCACGTTTACCACTAATAGCAGATTTCAGAATATTTTTGTACAAAGGCATTACACAATAACTATTCAAACTCTTCAGGAACAAAGCAAGTTCTACGCGGGTGGCTCCTCGGTGACTGAGCGTCATCAGGTCTCATTTTTGGATGTTCAGTGTCATGATCAGATAAGATATTTCCCAGTAAACATTACTAACAATCTTGTTTTTTTCTAGACCATATGTCTACTTAGTGCTAAAACCATTGAGGTTATTGAATTCTGCTATAGTTTTAAATTTGTTTCTTCTTCATTCTTCATTTTCTGAAAGCATAGTATGCGGCGCTTGGTCAATAGTGGAATTGAGCCGTTCTTATGAGCATATCTTATATATCCAATTAGCAGGCTTTGCGTTGTGGAACCACGTGATATTTAAAATAATCCATGATCTTCTCCTGTTTCTGAAAAATAATATTGTTTCTCTAAATTACCTTTTTTTCTAAATATTCTCGAAATTTCTTATGGTGTTATGAGTAAAGACCTCTCTACACGGTACATTTTATTCTACAAACAAATGTATCATAGAATGTTCAAGAAACTGAATGGAATTAGAGCAGGTTCTATTTCCCTTTAAGTCATTCACACAATCATACAATTTGCCACTTTACACGGTACAATTTCCTTCATGAAGGAATTTGTACATTCATTTGTACAATAAAATGTACCGTGTAAAGAGGCCTTAAGTGACAGAGTAAACTTTCGTGATGCTTTAAATATGTTACTCTTGAGATGTCGGGCCTGGTGGCGGCGAGGTAAATTCCTCGCCTGCCCGAGGGACGCGGGTTCGAATCCCGCCAGGGTAGAAAATTATCTGCCAAGGACATGGGTGTTTGTGTTCGTCTGATGTTACAGTTATTCCCCTGATATAAATTGGTCGTAGGTGCTGTATTCGGGGTAGTTATGATAAATTAAAAAAATAAAAAATAAAACATGATGTGGTTCACAAAACAGCGTAAAACTGTAATGACTGGATGAATGTGCTACTTTCTTAGAGTTACGCCTTTTACTCTGACGTACAGCCGGTGAAACGTGAATTTCGTGACGCTTTCGGGGTGTCGGATATCTCTTTTATAGGAATTCACTGTCCTCTACAGATTTTTTTCCCTACACAGCACATCAGTCCAGAATAGATCCTGCTAAGCCGTTTATATAAAGATCGTTAGCTGGCTCCTATTTGAACATAAACACCCATGCCCTGAGTGGAGATAATGCCACTCAGGTGGGACTCGAACCTGCGACCCTCAGTTTAGCAGGCAAGGATATGACCTCGTCGCCACCGGGGCCGGCAAAAGTGCTAAAGTCCTTCCCCTGATCCTTCTTGCGGCTCTTTATTGCCACCGAAGAGGGATTGTCTACATTTCATCCACATGACCCAGTCGCACTACCCTTTCTCCACTCTAACCGAATCCTGCAGCGACTCGTGACCCCCGCGCCTACCCCTCTTATCGCACGCTTCTCCCGTCCGCCCTTCCCCTTGGCCGGGAGGTTCATTAGTTCAATCTTTCCTCCTATCCCTCTCCCCACTCTTCGCACAAACAAACTACCACGGACTCAGTTAATTGGTGCCCCTTCTTTTTATCCCCCGCCCGCACCCTTCACCCCGTCCACGGTTCATGCGCACACTTGTTAGTTTAAGCTTTTGTATTACTTTTCTCTCCTCCTCTCCCCTCGTCCAACTTGTATCCCCGCGTTTTTTGTTTCATCTCGGAGTGACACACACGCAAAATATAAGGTTACATCAAATAAACTCAGCGAATAGGAGCTCGAAATCCTGAGCGATATATTCTCTTGTTTTGTTAATTAACAACCGCGGGGCAATTAGTTGTCGCCGCTGGATATGTTTTGTGAGCTTCGGGGGTAGAATGAGGAGAGTGGGGTGGGGGTTAGCACGTAAAAAGGAATCGTGACCCTATCTCGTGCAATTTTTTTTTTCAAAAAATCGTATTTCATTTTGCCTCACGGAGCCGTGTCGATGTGTTGGCCCGAGGTCAGAGTTTATGAATTTGAAGGCAAGTCAATGTGTGCACGGTAAACAACAAATTATTCGTTTCCACAATATCCATTGCTTATATTTACTTCATAAAGCTGAAGCGTTGACTTTTAACCTTTCGTGTATTTTACATATCCAAAAACAATAATTGCAATGAAATTAGATCGACGGCTGGAAAGTCATAAAAATTTTATGGATATTATGAAATTATTCATGCGTACTTAACAGGCTCGTTCGAGGGAGGTGCTTTTCCGCCACATTGTTAGCAGCTTGAATAAATTGATCAAAGTTAGAAGTTCTGCTATTTATTTATTTAGAAATTATCGGCAAAATTAAATCACCAAACAGGTTTCCGTGGCGATCAGTGAAGCTCCAAAAATCAGGGAAATGATCAATGGAGGTTTCCCCGAATGGTTATGTATGAATAACTCCCTGAAACATAATTTTTAACCCTATTAGAATTAAAAATGTATTCTGGTGTCAAGTCAGCATCTATTAATTATGTAAATGTACTAATCAGACCCAAATTTCGTTGAGTGAATCATGGTTAAATCAATCATATGAAAAAGTCACTGGTACGAGTTGAGCAATAAATTAAAACCATTCTTGAATGAATTAATTTGGCTTTTGACATGTTTTACCTCAGGAAGAGACGATATTCTGTGCAGAATGTATGATTATATATACTTAATTTCCATTATATAAAGTCTTTCAGAAGCATAGGTAGAATACTGAATAGAAATAATGTATTACTTAACCCGTCTATAATGACATTATTTGTTGAATCCCTTATAGAAACGTTGAAATTGTTTAATTTTTAAATATCTAATGAATTATTGCTCGTTTTTTTAACTCCTATGAACGGCCTAGTAGATTGCAAATTTTCATCAAAGCATTACATTCCCTAAAGCTCTAAGTACTTTCTTAGTAGGAGAAAAAACTGAACAATTCTGTACCACAGTGCTCTTTCGACAAAGCTTTCTCAGTGAAGCCTGAAACTATAAAGCAATCATCAATCACATGAGAGCAACCTTGAATTTTTAACGTTTATCATTGATTAGGAGCATAGATTTATTGACACGAACGTTTCAAATTAGCAAAGTATTTGGAATTTACATTGAAATGTAGCTTTCTCTTCAAAGGTTTGCCTGTCCAATTAAACTGTTTGATAACAAGCTTGCCAATCAATTACGAAGTTTATTTGTTAATACTACATTCATTTGGAAACCAGTTTTATTTTTTCCCAATTTTTGTCCCTGGTTGCTATATTTGTCATTGGTTTCTATTAGAGAGGTATTCGGTCGTCTTAGAGAAACAACAATAAGCAAATACTGTATAACTTTCGATATGAAATATCCAATGACATTCCCAAGCTTGGTTTCGTTATCAATCACATAGCTAACAGGTATGTTTTGAGGCGATTGATCTGTCTATTTGTTAATTATGTTCATATTTATGTTGCTCTTTTCAGGTATTTCCGTCGCGTGTTTGGTTTTTTTGACAACAGTTTCTCCCCTCTTCCTGGGGGCGTCTTCAGGTCCGTTGGACATTTTTGTAATTGACGTTGGACAATTACAAAAATGTCCAACGGACCTGAAGACGCCCCCAGAAGAGGGGAGAAACTGTTGTCGAAAAAACCAAACACGCGACGGAAATACCTGAAAAGAGCAACATTAATAATTATAAGGGTCGCGGAAGCCTTCAAAGAGATATGTTCATATTTGTTTCACTATATTACTGCCTCACGGTTCATCATTGTACCTGAAGTTGTTCATTCTCCGAAGTTTTACCGCATTTCCTTGATCAATCAATGGGTATTAAATTTGGGCAACCCATTCGAATCCCTTTGTCACTTCATTTCCGAAAGGATTTAAATTACGCAGCCAACCCCAACAGGTTCTACCCTCGCGAAATCTTCACCCTTCTCCACCCTCGACTCGTGAAGAAAGCTTCCCCGGCCCGATTCAGCGGCGCGGAGCCACGTATTGCGTCATCATTGGGGACAAGTGCGGGTTTCTCTTGATTAGGAGCCCAAGGAGATAAGAGAGAGAGGCGAGATCCGCTCAGTCTTTGGCACCGAATGTGGATGCGGTGGAAGCGGAGGATGATGGGCGGCGGGGGATGGGCGGCGTTGGGATTTCGGGTGTTGAGGTGGTGTGGGGGGGTTGGTTTTCGAGAATGGGAGGGGGTTGCGGGAGGCTTCGGAGGCGTCCAACGAAAACAGCGCGGGAGGCAGCCACCCCGTGCCGCCGCTCCCTCTCCTCCCCCCCTCCGCGTGGCATTCCTTCCCAGGTATCCACGCGAATCTCATTCCATTTCCCCCCTTTGCCTCTCAAAACTTGTTCCCTTGGTCTTCCTCGCCGTGCCGTTCCCTCGGCACAAACTGATTCAATCTCGCGCTCACCTTCTGTCTTCCTCCATCTACGCATTCAAATCCCTCCTTTCTTCAAGCCCACTCCCCACCGCACAACACGCTTTGCCCAAGACTCTCTCTCTCTCTCTCTCCACCCCCCTTCTTCTTCCAACTCCGCCTCCGTATCCTATCAACAGGATTGCCAACCGTGGGAGAAACTGCCAAATGCTTTGTGCTGTCGCTTTCGAGAGATGAAATCTGTTTTTTTTGTTCTTCGAGAAAGGTTCTGGGTAAACTTGAAACCTTCCTAAAGTTTTTACCCATTTCTTTCGCTCTAGGGGAATTATGGATATTTTTGTAATTCCAATCCTGGATAAAGTTGGTAGACTTTCTGGAACAGTTTAATATAAATTTTATCCAGGTTTTCTACCGGCACTAAGCTTACTACTGTCGAAGCAAAGAAATGGACCGTACATGCACAAATCAGAGAATTCTATCATTCTATCATTCTTTTGTAATGTTTCATTATGTCATTTTAGTATAATGACCTGATCTCTGAAGATTGAAAGATTATAAGTGATTGCTTGTCTGGCTATAATTAATTGCTGCACATCCTTCACTATATCCCGTGTTTCATGGCCCCAAAACATCATGATAGTTACGTTGTTCTTATTTCAAATGTTATTTGGAGAGGAATTTGGAGGGACTGCGGATAAATGTGGCGCTAATAAGAAGCCAATTGAAATTCTTTTATTTACCTGCCATACATTCATGCGTTCTAATCAGATGACGTAACTTTTATATGGTCCAATTAACACAAAGCGCAGCTATTTTTATTTCATACAACTCTAACAGCTGATGTTTTTGAGACCTGAAATAACCATGATCTTTTGTTCGACTTGAAAATATTTCAGAGAGATTCAAATGGACCTTAGAGCAAATATCTGCAATTCTATTAAACGTGTGAGGCAACTATTTTCCTCAACGTAATATTTAATGCATCTTTTGGAACAGCTAGTTATTTAACTGTAAATCGTGGTATTAGGCGTGACTTGGTGAAACCGATTCATTCTGAAAAACTAAACGATGAACATTGTTACTCTACCAGGCTTGTGATTCTAAACCTGTCGGAATTGCCAAGTTCAAGTTCAGGAATAGTTTGATTTTCAGCTCTATTAATCTAAATGCTTAACCAAAAAATAGAGCCTTTTCTACGAGTATAATGTGTTCTACAACTTATGTTATTCTTGACTCAAGATCATTTGGTAAGTACATCATGTGTATAGCGCCAAGTATTGGGAGGTGGCGAGATATGAAGGAAAGGGGAGAAACGAGAGAGAAGACGATCATTGGTACTCATAGAAAGGGCGTGGGGAAAGGGAGAATATCGCCTTAACTCTCAGAATTTGTACTCTTTTAATCTCTATACTTCAAGTAATTCCTGTCTAAGTGGAGTACGTCTATGCACTTCACCTAGCCCTTGTACGATTGTGGCCCAAAACGTTACGCCCCACATTTGTCTCCCTATCTCCCTACTCCCTATCGACAGAAATCAATGCGTTGAAATGGTCATCGAGAGATATATCTCCACTGATCGCAAAGCCTTATCAGGTTATCACGACGCTATTGCATCTTACATCTGAGTGCTTTGACCAATTTTGTGGACTCTTCAGAGGACTGACTGCAAGATTAGGCTCGTAAATACCAGTCTGGCACAAACTTAAGAAATAAAAAAAACGTGAACTTCTGCGTAATTTCTCTTCTTTTTTAATCCATGTAGAGTGCCAACTATTTTTCCACACTACTGCTCTGTACGATAAAGAGATTATAATCGCCGTGAAAACCTGGCTTTATAACCAGACCGATGACTGGTACCAATAGGGCCCAAGAGAATAACTAGAGAAAGGCAATAGAACTTAAAGGTCGTCATGAAGAAAAAAATAGAGAGTAGATTTAAAACATCATTCTTTCGTAAATTTTAAAAATCATTTCTGTAGATTATATACTTTTTGAGAAATAATGTGGGTCATAGCTTTATGGGAAACTCTCGTATAGTTTTACGGGTACGATTTTAAGTATAAGAAAAAGTTTTCATGTTGGAGTCAGAATTGATGCATCCCTCGGCCAAGGAATCCTTCAACTCCGTGAGCAGCTTTGGCCTTCGTCCGCCGCTCGAGCGAGCGCCTTGAGGGAACCCCTCGCGTCCCAGAAAGGAACATCTCTCCGAGACAACTCCCTTCCGTTCCCTCCTTGTTGCCGTTGCCGCCCCCCCCCCCTCCCGCTCCTCCGCCTCATCCACCCACATCGATTGCCATTTCTCCCACCCTCACACCTCAGACCCCCATCCCCCCTCCCCCTCTTCCCCATTCTACTCTTCGTCCTGACTTAACCTATCTCCTTCCTCCCTCGCCCCGGAATACGGCACCTAACGGTGCTGTTATATGCTAATAATGGGGCACGGTTAGCGCCTCTCCGAGAGAGAGGGAACAGATAGTGGGGAGTGGAAGTGGAGATTCTGGAGAATGAGTCGAAATGTATGGGTTTCACCGAGGCGGAGCGAGAGAGAGAGTTTGCCAGAAGGATTGGTTCAGGACATCAGAGGGTAAAGGGACGAGGAGAGATGAAAGGGACTGCTAGCAAGGGTTGGAGAACGAAAGGATGCGTTCTCTCCTCTCCTCTAGGGTAATTTTGGTTTCTTTTGACGCTTACCTTCAGGACATTTTTATGACATTTTTAATACCTCACGCTATACACTAACCAGAATCAGTAATGATCCATCTCGGGTGTCATTAGCGGTCATTGAGTGTCTCTTCACTCAAAGTGTAGCTACCAGTTCCTATTCAGATTTAAAAATTCTAGTTTTCGGTGGTTTTCAATACCGTCAGCTATTTTCCAGTAAGTTCTTGCTCCATAGATGAGATAGTAAAACCCTTTTTGTGTTGTTTAGGTTAAAATTTTTAATGTTTACTTTTAGTTGCAAGCAGTACACAGTTATACGAATTCTCTGCAAATAAACGGCTACAATCACAATGCCCTCTAATTTAAAATTTACACCGACCTTAAATAGTGATAGTTTTTGCGTTGTTTTTTATGAAGCCCCTAGAAAACGACTTCAATGGAATTTCAGCTAGTTTCAACCACGGTATTTCGCATAACTTTTTAGTATCTCAAGAAATAAAATAAGTCATTACTTTTTAAAAGTTGATCTTTGCCTTATATGTCTACTTTCATGAAGACCTCACGTCGATTAGCTCGTTAATAAAGGCATTGAACTAAACTCGGACGGTAGTTTTCATAATGGGTGATTTCTGCGGAATTTAATTTGACTTCAGTTCCTTGTAAAACGGAGGAAATAGTTAAAAAGAGGAAGGCTCCCCTAAGTTCCTACGTTAACTATTATCATAGTTCCTTCATAATATCATGACCAGCATAAGACTGAATGTTTATCTTTCGGGTATCCAAATGACAACTCAATTCAACAATCAGGAAATTACTAGTTCCCACGAGACAAAACCATGAAAAATCACATCCAAATGGGTTGATGCTTTGCTTCAAATTCAACTAGCCCCGCGTCACATTATTAGTTTTGAATCCGAAACCCTGATACACATTTGCTATTTGGCTTCAATTTCGGGAAACGTGGCCCGTGATTCACTTCTCTCCGCACGGCACATGAACTCCTCGGGACCGGCCAATGAGAACGCATGCCACCGGATCGCTCGAGTGTTCGTCCGCCATTTCTCATTCACCCACTGCATGCTTCGCCATGTAATTGCCTTCCCCTTCCCCTCGCAGCCTCGTATCTTTTGATTCAAACGAGATTTAATGGTGTGTGAATCATGAGAGAGGCCTTTCCCGATCTCTCCCTGTTATTCCCTCCTCAGACGTGCCGCTCAACCGAATCCCTTCGCGTGTTTCCTTTGTCCGAAGGTGGAGCTATCCACGAACCGGAAGCACCCCCAAGCTGAAATGGGGCCCTCACCCTCCTTTCTGCCTTCTCCTCCACCGACCACCATTCATTAACTCCCCCCTGAGCCATTAAATCGCTGCAGAGACGCGAGTCTTACCTCTGTAAACCGTCTTCTGCTATCTCTCCTCTCTTCCCTTCTCCCGAGAAAGAGGCCTCCTCGTCATAGCCTTGTCCCCGAAGGCGTAATGACACCTTTAGATGTTGCCCACTTGAGCCTTTAAGGGGATGCACCTCGCTCCCATTTTACCGTCCCGCTCAATAGAATGGTGAAGGTATAGACCGCGTAGAAAACCCGCGTCACAGTATTCCCTCGACGAGACGCGCATCTCCCTGAACGTCGGCCTCTCTAAGGCTTCTTGTACTCATCTTGCACCAAACGTCTTCATCCCCACGGAAGCCGGAGCAAGTTTACTTTCCCGTCTCGGCGTTCACGTTGATGGTAAGCTATGGAATAAAATGTCTACCTTCACGAGGAGGAGACGGCTCCCGGAAATTTTTCAGAAATTCTCGATAAAATAAAATTTTCTTTGGAATTTCCTTGGATACACGAAAATTGAATGCCTAAGCAAAGAATTCAAAAGATAAATTAATCTATTTTTTTTAGTTGACAGATTCATTTCTGTACAGTCGGTTCCGTTTTATTGTGCTGACGAGTCCTTTTTATTTTGAGTTGACCAATGCGTTTTTTCCCGGTTGACGAATACATTCGAGTGTACAATTTCCATTTCATCGCGTTTTAATTAAGATTGCCATGTTTCACGAAAAAAATGTTAGCGTTTGCGAAAATTGGTATATATGACCACTAGGGGGAGATAAAGCACACTTCAGTGCTTCAGGGCAGGAAAAGTTTGCTTCCATTCGAAACATATCTAACAGCAGATACTCTGTAAGTGGATAGGGCGAGACTACAATTTACAAATCCCACATACTTCTCAAATGCTTCTTCCCGAATAGTTTGAAAAACAAAGTCTGGCTTTTAGAAGTAAAATTCAAAGAGCACCAACTATATTACTTTTCAAAGCAAGAGGCACGATTTTTTAAAGAAGACATCCAATTCACCGCTCATACACTAACACGCTAACAAGCTAACACGTGTTTTCTCGATTTTACCAATGTGATATATTTATGTATTTCTTCTTTCAAAAGCTTTCCTGTTTGGAATATAATTTTAAGGTATTTCTCATTATTTAAGGTATTATTCATTCTTCACCTAATTACTGAATTCTATTTTCACCCAAACACATTAAGCACTTTATAGACACCTATTTTAACATTCCCACCTATTAGCCAAAGGTTCACCTCCCCTTGTTCATTTTTTTCATTAGCGGTTTCAGAAAGTTGAAATGCCTCAGAATGTGTCCCATTAGTTGGTAGAGCAATTTTCTCAGTGCTTCCCAGAACCCTTTCCTAAGGTGATTTTCCCCGTTCCCTTGAACTCTGTCATTCCTCTTGAACTCCAAATCTCTATTACTGTCTCGAAGTATGCGTTCAGAATGGCTGTTAGCTTTACCATTTCTCGATAGGAGGCATTTAGTCCGCACACCAAACCCCCATCCCTAGGGATCCGTTTTTCTGCTCCTCAGCCGTACTAAATCACGATTAATTTTCGGCCATTAGGTTAAACATTTACGACTCTAGCCCAGACCCTCTCCCTCTCTACTGCCCGTCTTGAATTTAAACGGCCCTTCTTCTTCTTCTTCCCCTTTACTTACGACTCTTCGGGCGACTGTCGCATTGTGCGGTCGCAGCAGAGCAGTCACCAGAAAGCAATTAAGCGCACGCTTCCCGCCAGTCGCGAGTTAGTGGGCGAACTCGGGAGAAGGAAACGGGAAGATGGTTCAAGTATTGGTCTTCAGGGAGGTCAAAGTCGTAAACCTTCGCGAACTACGTAACGCGTAAAGTGGGTGAGGGAACGGCCCCCTCTATTTTTTCGCCTCATTCCCACTCTTTGGTAAAACTCTGCACTGTACCGCTCGCTGACGGCCTTAAATCGTTCTTGAAAAACGTCCTCCTCCCTATTTGCCTCTCTCGTTTGAAGCCATTAGCCGCTTTTTCCTCCCGCTTCTCCCACCCAGCGGAACGCGTTCGACCGCATCCCTTCCACTCGGTAAGTCCTAACTCGCTGCGGACTCTTTAGGTACGCGTACGCGCGCCCGCGAAATTTCCCCATTTCTCGCTTTCCCCACCTTTCGCACCCTCCCAACTGAAAAAAAACTCCCAGGCCACCAAAAGAAACCCTTTACACATGGTGAAAAACTTCTTGGGTTTCCCTTTGGGTGAGTGCTTCAGTTTCCGACATTTCGACGGCTGACTAAGCATTCATCTGCTGGGGGCCCTGAAGGTGAGGACATAGACCCAATTTCATCCCAAAACTACATAAATACATAACGATCACAGGAATCCCTTTCGAGATAGACTGAAAAGCTTGACCCTTAGTGTTATTTCTAGAAAATTGACTGTTATACTAGTATCTTCAATGCAGACCTATCCTAAAATACCTGTTATGTTTTAGTAGTAATCTGCAAATGCTTTATACATGCCCTCCTGTTCTTCAGACTTATTCACTTCTGCCTTTCATGAGCCCCCTCTTGTAAAGTCACCTATAAATGTTTATCTACCATTTCCACTCGCTCTATTCAATTTTAATATCATTTATCTGCTTCGTTTTATGACCCATAATGATATTTTACTCTCTGACAAATGGGTCTTTTGCAGAAAAATTTGCAGAACCCTTGGAACCCGAGCCAAGGTACTCGGTATTTGAATCCCATACGTCAGCCCATCATCTTGCATCTCCCTGCATTATTATTATGCCTTGGCAGTAAAAATACTCATAAGATGTACATTAGCAGCTCTCTCTTGACATTCATGTGCTGGGAACAATTGCCCGTTAAATGTACAAGTTGATCCGTAGATTGAAAACTATAGAGTTTCCTGGTTTCGGTCGCGAAAACAACTGCGCTCACTCACTCATTTAGAATTTTTACTCGCCAAAGGGGATTTAAAATTTCATGAGCGTAGGGTGAAGAAATATAACAAGCGATCTGAAACAAAAATTAAGATGTGGTGGGAGCAATGTAGTATTTAGTGAGCAAATTGAAGTCAGTACCGTATAGCCACCGTACCACCGACCATATTCCCCATACTCCACCAACCTCGTCTCCCCCACACCCCATCATGTCAACCCACTTCCTGCCCCTCCCATCCTCGGTCCCTTTGCCGCAAAACTCAACACAACTATTCACCATCGGAATTCCCTAACACCCCCCGCCCCCCACTCAACCTCCCCAAAAGTCGTGGAAGTTCCTGGTCGGTCGTGCGGGGCGGACGAATAGGGATGAATGCGGGGAGGAAAGCAGGCTCACCCCCGAAGGGCAGAGGTTTGAATTAGGGACAGCAGCACCAGACCCCTTCTTCGACTCCTCAGTTCCCTTTGTGCTCATCCTCTTCCCTTCTCTCTCCATCTCTCCCCCTCCCTCTCTCGTATTGTGGTGAGTCACTAAGCTTTTGTCTGTAGGTTTTTCCAGCCCCCCATTTCAGTTGCACGTGTTTTCCTATTGTCGGTGGGTTAGTTAAGGATTAGGTCGAGATACTTGATTTAAACTAGCCTGGGTTTTTATATTTTTCTTATGCTCAGATCCTTTTTTATGTTGGGTTTTCCCTCCTCTTCTCTCTGCCTCTCCTGTGTGCCCGGGGATCCGTCCGGTGAATCCTTTCCCATTTACTTTTATGTCAGACTTAAGACAAAAAACTTGTACAACATGTTCATTACCAATGTGAATCCAATAGCATGGATATTTTCATAATTATGCTGAATTAAGTCCCTCATTTTGCGAACTAGTGAACCTTTTTTCATTATCTTAATTTTATGTACCTTCAATTTATTCACATATTATCTAATTTCTATTACGATAAAGGCAGCTTCTAATTACCTTAAAACACGTTTAGGTTAAAGCTGGCTTAACTTAAAGTTTAGGTTAAACACATTTAGGCTGGAAAAGAAGACTCTTAATTCTCTATCCCGCCTCAGTTATTAAAGGAATATTTCTTTTCAAAATGTTCATATTTGTTACCTTAACTTGGTGCTTGCATGTATTGCATTAAATGTTTTACAGAGTGATAAGAGAGAATTAAAGTATACTCTAAGGATTCTATTGTAACTACCATCATCATTTGGGGATACATAAAGTGCTGGGTAATCCATCACACACAGGAAACGGCGTAACGCAAGAAATTCGGGTAACATGATTGCATCATTTAATGCTTCGCCTCAAGTACCTGTCTATCTTCTCTTCTTCTTCTCTGTGTTTCCACCTATATCCAGCTTCTACTCGTGCTAACCCCACAGAGACTAGGGCCGCTAACTCGCCCTCTCCTGTGAGTGCACAGCGCCGAGCGGGAAAGCACTCTGTTCGACAGAAAAGTCACTCTCCCGCTGGTAGAAGTCAAGGCATTCCGATGATGGGGTGAGGGTTGGGCGAAGAATCTTATCGGAACATTCCTGCTCCGTCAATGTTTGCGTAAGCCACCTTGTTACCCACACCACCCTCCTCCTCCACGTCTCCGCGCGGGGTTAATGGCTGCGGTGGAGCGTAAATCTCTCTCCCACTATACGAATGCTCTCCCAAAGGCAGTCAATCCATCTTCTCCGCCGGGGCTCGCCGCCGAGTTGACTACGCGAACAATTTATTCGTCGCTGCCGCTAGTCGTGGAGGCGGATCGCATTACCGGCGAATAAGACCCGGTCAGAAAAAGGAGTGGAAAACTGCCACGGGGTGATACGATTTTCATGAAGGTAATCATCCGCGTGTTAAAATGTCGACGGAGTTTTTTCGTCTGCAGAGATGTGGTAGGGCGTGAGTTGGCTGGCTGCATTATCCATGCTTCTTACACGGTTCTTTGCGCGCCACACATTTCAACAGAGACTTTCCCACTCAACCATACCTCTAGAAAAAGATATAGCTCTATTGTAAACCTCACGGAGCAACGGCCGCGCCACATTCTGTAGGTCTTGATTCAAGAACATTCATACGCGATCCTTTTACGCTGGAGACTTTATTTTTCATTTATTTTTTTAGCTTCACTTTCAATTGTAAACACGACTTACATTTAACTACTGCACAAAAATTTGATTTTATTCATGGTCCTTATTTCTCACATCAAAATATTCTGAAACCAACCTATGTTCAAGATTCATTGCAGCAAAAAGTAGTGGTACAGTGATTATCCTAAAACTGCTATTCTCTTTGTAAAGCCGTTAAATTGAGTCTCAATAAAAGTTAGGGAAAAATTTATTTTCTTCTAAGCACATTCACCCATTCAAACATCAACGAGCCTTTCTGGGAGTTATCGCCAGGTCAATCGAGTAAACTACACCATTAAAGATACAGATAAACCTCTTCATTAGAGTAGAATGGCTCATTGAACCAACTGATCACTCACGTGAGCGTAAATTAGGTAGCATTCTGTAAATTTTTGTTTTCTATCTTACAAAACAAACAAGTTTTCTGCGATGATTATGGTTTATCACTAATTATGTGTGAACTAGGCGTTGTTTAAGGATCAGAAAAATTTCTGCCACTCTTTATACTCATTTTTATCAGAATCGGCAATAAAAATGGCAAAAAGGCCATGATTTGACGATTTCTCATCCTTGTCTCTTGGATTTTTATATTTTACGTCAATTCTTCATCCCTGAATCCTTTACGTATTCTCCTCGATCTGATTTCTTCCAATACTTTTTTATCCATATGTATTTTTGCCCGTCGGTCTACTCGTCTTTTTCACACATCATTTTTCCATCACTCGGTCTACAACTTCATCAAATACAATTTTCTGCCTTCTTCCTTTTACTTTCCTAAGCCGTACTTTGTCGCAGTTCGGGGCGCTTTATTCTTTTATTCATCTACCCACCTTTGGCCTACCCACATAAATTTCTTCTCCCTTGACATCATCTTTCACTTTCATCGATTTTTTCCCTAATACCCGCAGCGCTTTGTTCTTTCCGGCTAAAAAAACTGACACAAATATAGAATTCTTTATTCCATTCGCTTAACCGATTCTTGCCTCCTTTTAAATGATACGTGTTTTATATCTACACACTTGAATGATGTTTAATAATGGATCCGTTCCATAATAATTTCAGCGGGATGTTAATGCAGTGAAAACTGTGCCTTGGTTCGAGTTCCGATTGGTGGAGGAGAATATTAAGTTGCATCTCGATTACTGAGTACGATGTGTAAGGCACCCCAGGTTCATAGCTTCATCCTTCTCATGGAATATTAAGCTGCTGATGCTTTGCCGTCTTTCTTTTATTAGGAATAAGTAAAAATGCCAATGTCGTCGCCAAGCTTCTCTCCACCTTTTCTTCATTCCTGTTATAGTTCTATCTATAACAGTACAAACATTATACTCGCTATACCTTCCTCACTCAAGTGCTTTCAGCTTTCGCTTCCCAAAGTAGGTAACTAGATGGAGTATTCATGTAATGTGTTTTTTCGATGAGAATTTTCGCCTACGTATTAAGCCCATTAGATTTTTTATTAAAATTAAGTATATTTTTTACTTTCTTATGACACCTTGTCAAAAATAAAATTTGGTGTGACATTATGATATTACTCTTTACTTAAATGTTTGATCAACGCATGAAAAAATCATATTTAAATTTCTTGTGCTCCATGATGAGAGTGTATATGGTAAAGGCGACTTTATAACCTCAATATGGCACAACGAAGCCGACTTATAATTATTACTATCCAGCCGACGCTGAGTTTCTTTCCCCAATCTTTCTTTAATTTTCTAGTATTACTATCTTTACTTGCCAACCCTATTAGCCTTTAAAGGTGCGAATGGTCTCAGATATCGGTCTTGCCCTTAATAGTAAAAGGCATCGCTAAAATTAAAAGATAACCCTATGGCTTTCTCATTATTTCGACCAACTCCACGAAGAAACCCTGGATATATAGCTGGTAAAATCACTCTTGCTCATGAGTAACCAGACCAGCGTACTCTTGGGGGAGCCAATCGCGAAGGAACCCCATTTTAAGCCTCGCAAGCCCCAACGAAATGCACGCTGCATCCGCTCTAACGCAGATGAACGTCGAAATTGATCCCGGGTAGCCGGTCCCCCGCGGGACGTCGCCGCCACAACGACCGGCCTTACTCATTGGCCCCCAGCAACACCTCGTTATCATCCCAAGAGCACCATTTCATAATTGAAACAAGCACGTGTTGCCCCCGGAACTCGCCCATCCACGGGCGCCTTAATGCTTCACCGGTGGGAGGCTGCGGGGAAGAACTTAAGTATCGGCCCTCCGTGCATGAAAGCGGAGAAATTTACGCGTGAGGTGTTGTGGGAGGAGGAGAATTATCCCTCGACGCTTGCCTCCTTAAGACCCGGAGTGAAGCGTGTATGTGTAATAGGCCGAGTGTGAAGGGGCGGTGTCCCTTGGGGGAAAAGGTGGTGCGGCCGTAAAGGGCTTTCTTGCTGCCCTCCCAAACGCCACAGCGCCGCGGCAGTAGCTCTTAAGCCCTTGGATCGGTGAAAAAGAATGGTAGGACGTGTATGTGCCGAAAGCCTATCCTAATTCCTCTGAACCCATTAATCTGGATCGTGGGAGGGCTCCTAATATTTTTCAGTCTCTCTCTTATCTTTTTTCATTTTTCCTTTCTCCTTAAAAGCACACAAGGGGGTTTAGCCATCCACAGTAGCGGAGTCCGCTAGGCATTGGCACAAAATATATTATGCAGAATTTCCAAATTGGTTGTTACGTAAACAATTTAATGAATTGATTGTTGCGAGTATCAGCCTCGTTCTTATCCAGGGGTGCAATCACGGTTCTTCATAGATCATGCGCTTGCGTTTTTGTCATTTTTCAAATATGCTCATGAGAGCGAAAACGAGACGTTTACTTGAACCTTCAAATTTTTATGGTGATTTTAAATCACCAATATTTCAGTAATTGAAGTGAGTTTTTATGATAATAACTGTTAGCTTTCTCTTTTCCTATCGCTCCACGTTTTGGATGACTACAACAACAATGTGAATGAAGGAGCCATAATTCCAGCGCCAAGCATGTAAAAGCACTGCCATGCGCTCCGAGACATAGGACTAATTCTACGATTAAAAGTGGTGTAGTGACAAATTTTGCTTTGGAAATGGCATAAGTGGCAATATTCATATACAGTCAGTACTTTCTTACTTCATACCCAACTAAGTTTATCGATTTTTGAGTAAGAAAAAAAGTGTTGGGAATTTAAAGGAAATATTAGAAAAATTTTATACTCAACTGTTAGAAAAAATGTACCTTTCTGGGACTCTTCGTCAATTAGAGGAAGATTTTTCCTTAGCTGCATCTTTCTCCGTCTACATGGATAATTTTTCACGATATCTATTGGATGCGACTAAAATGCGTCAATATTCTTCATGGCCGGGAATTTTCTCTTTCATTCTCACATAATAAAGTGGTATTTAAAATTGAAAGAGTTTGATATTCTCCTGTAATCGCATTCATTTACCTTTTCTTGGACAAGCAGTTTTTTACTGATATATAAATTATCATCAGCTTTTTTTTTCAAAACTTTTTGAAAACTTTTGCTTAACTTCTTCAAAGCCAAGTACCTATGTTTTTCAGAAATGCTCTGACTGTTGACCTCATTCATTATGACTTACCCAGCATACTTCAATAATTAATTGCATCATAATCGATGGTCTCATCCATGTATGGCAAAATGCTGATTAGCAATGGATGAGATTACACATACTACCAAATTGATATTAAAGGTAAACTGTGTATTCAACGTGGCATAATAAGGTAGGTATTGTTTCATTATCCGATTCACCTCTTTTGATCACTTGCGTAAAATTCTCATTTTGTTATCATTCCATGATGAAATTTAACGCGGCTCACAAAGCGTGTGCACGCCAGATAACAACTCGAAATTTGCAGCTCATTTCGATATTGGGACGTATTTTATTCGCAAGCGATAAGCTTTCAGTTGGCATGAGCAGAAAAAATCAATGACGACGAAGGTTTTTTACGGACGCAAATTGGTTGCTGCACGCATCGCAAAATTAATATGGAAACAGCATTAAAATTGACATGCTTTGGGGATTGATGATTGAGGAAAGACGGAAACGTTACAAATAACGCTGTGATGTTCATTGTGTCACCTTTTTTTATCTGGCGTACGGGTTTGTTTTTATCAAACCTGAATCCGGCTTCACGTGTGGCTTTTTTGCTGCTCTATCCCTCACGTACAGCTAGACGAACACGTTGAGAAGACTTGGTAAGGGGTTGTCCATAAACCACGTAGACATCAAACAGGGGTGGGCGGGGTGCGAGGGCTGTCAAAGAAGGTCCAGTTTGGGGAGTACGGGGTTGGAGGAATGTCTACGTAGACAATGGTAAATATCTAGTTTATAGTAAATAACAGATTATCATAGCTACAAAAGTAGTTTTTCTTTTCCTTACATTTCCTTATAATTGGACATAAATTACAAATAGTTCTTGAAAATCAATTGATAACCCGTTTTACAGCTCTTTCCGCAAAAAAAGAAAAGTCTACTTGGACAACCGAGAAAACGAGGGGGTCCTAATGTAGTCTACGAGTGTCCACGATGGGGTAAATGGGGGTCAAAAAGTGGCCTATTTTGTCAGCCACTTACTGCCGTGCATAAATCAATGTGAAACCGATCATACTTTTTTCCTGCAGGTGCGGCATGCAATCTGCTGCACCCTATAACAAAATATTCGGCCACGGCTGTAAATATAGTTGTACTCCAGAGTAGGTGAAATTTGCTGGGGAAGAATAATTTGATTTAACCACGATTAGGACCTGAATCTCCCAATTGTTTGTCTGGTTATTTGGGCCGGTTACACCACCAATCCATCCTGATATTTCACTTTGTCAATTTGGAGCCCGGGGTTTGAATTCCAGTCAATTCATGACGGAAAAAAGTCTCTTAGTAAATTTCACACTTTAAAGTTTATTACCGACCTAGGTCTCGATTACCTAGCAATCATTTTCAAGTTTAAATGATTGCATGGCATTTGAAACCTAGGTTGGTAATAAAATTTCAAAGTGTGGAATTTACTAAGAGATTTTTTTTCCGTCATTCCTGGGGTAACCTTCCACAAAGTTACGCCTTCAACCATTAATTTTATTCCAGTCTAGTCAAATATTTTATTAATGCCGAACTTAACCCACTATGGCGAGTATATTTGCACTCAGGTCCGTGACTGCGTACCACAGCGTTCTCGCAACCGCAATGATAGGAAACTTGTTATTGCTGTTCATCTGCATTTGAACCTGATTTACAGGAAACTTCGTCCAAGTTCCAAGAAATTTCGTCCAAGTGGTGGAACTACAAGCAGTCCAATTCCTGGAAATTTCATCGTCGTCGAAGTAAAACTTAAATATGTCCGACGGAGCGGTAGTTGTATTCTTTGGTTTTATTACACAAAACTTTTGCTATTAACAGATGTAAATTTTCAAAATCACGTAACAAAAATAAAAAGTCTGTGATTGAAATACCATTCTCCGGTAGGGTTGGCCAAAATTTCCTAGTGTTGAAAGTTAAAGGTCTTGAAGCTTATATTTTTCAAATTGTAGCAAATTGTTTTGTTGCCTTTGTTTTTATGACTAAAAAACTTTTAAAATGTTAGTTTCATTGCAAAATTGCAAATGCAAAATACGCAATCTGAAAACTCCAGGAAACCTCTTCCATATGGTGTCAAACCTTTAATCTTGTAAGGCTGAGAAACAATTTTTTTCTTTCTAATACGATATAAATGGTAACTGTTGATATATTTTTTATCCGTGATCGGTTAATACTTCCTGTATGAACGTATTTCGATGCTACAACATTTATCGATAGCGTTTATATTACCTAAATATCAAAATATTACCTTACTTTTTTTACTCTAAATAATCGATTGCCGTGTACAAAAGTGTGCTTCTTCCCACTTTGCTATATGGTAGTAAAACATGGGTATGTCAGGATAGACATAAGAGTAGACTAAACGCCGTGGGTATGAGTTATCTGAGGAGTATTTGCGGCAAAAGTAGGATGGATAGGGTCAGGAATGAGTGGGTCATGAATGAATGTGGGTTAAATGATCCAGTAATGGACATATATGAAAGGAGTGAGCTTCCTTGGTTTGGCCATGTTGAGAGAATGGATGAGAGTCGAACAACGAAACAGATATATGAGAGTAGAATGAATGGTGTGAGGGGTAGAGGTAGACCGAGAAAGTTGTGGCTGGATGTGGTTGAGGAAATTCTTAGGAGGAGGAATATTAGGAGTCTTAAAAACAGGAGGGCGTGTATGAGACAGTGTATGGGGGTAAATGAGGCAAAAGAGGTTTGCAAGGATAGGTCAGTATGGAGGAAATTATTGAAGCAGAGTTAGGTGTACAATTATGTATTAATGAGTGAAACATTTTGACTTTGCCTACCCCGGAAGGGAACGGCGTGATGGGTATTTATGTATGTTATAATCGAATTATATTTGTTATTTGTATTTTGACCTCTATTTTTATATGTATTAGTGACTTTGATTATTAGCTATCTTATGATTAATTGTTTCATCGGAGTTCTGGCTGATAATTTGTTTCCTTCAGTGTCTTGCATATAAAATTCTCACATAAGCATATTGAATGATATTTGTAAATTGTAATTAAAATTATTTTTATTTTCTGATTTTTGTATCCTTCTGTGTCCTGGATGATTAATTATTACGTTTTGGTGTTGTAAACGTGACATTTATTTAAACTGGCTTTGCCCTTTAGCTGATTTTTACCTAGCTAATAGTTACCACTGTTTTGCATCATTTTTTTTGTATTTATGTTTTGTATTAGTAGCCCCATGGTGGCATGTATTTTGAATTTATGTTCTTAGGGACTTTGTTCCCAGAACAATATAGTTGTTTCTATTTCTATTTCAAATAATGGTTTTAAACAAACAACAAAGGACTGCCCATGGTGGGTGGCATGGCCAGTTTATCTGTTCTTTAACTTTTGCGTCTATTCTATAAATTATTCATTATCCTTTGGGTTTTCCATCTTGTAAATATTCTTGAAAATTGAATCAAATTGAATGATGCATATATCCTTGCAATCAAAGCCCATTAGATCCAGAGAAAGCACGCTAGTCTCAGCCCAGGGAGAAACGCATGAGGAAGCGCACAGCTTGAGGCCGGCTGTAGTGAAGGTGAGGAAGCGGAACTTGGAAGGACCCAATCCGCGTCGTATCCATAAAAACGTTATCCAAAGCCTCCAAGCAAATTCCTGCTGCCTAGACACTCTTAGGTTATCTTCCAAGGATGATCATTTCCTCTCACCCGTCTCAGCACTTTGGATTTTTTTTTTAAATAGGAGGCATGCCGCTCACCGGCGCGGCTACAGGAGGGAGTGGTTTATTGCACGCCCTAGGAGCGGCAGTAGTGGCGCGCCTGGCGGTCGCGGGGAACAGAAAAAGTAACTAAAGTGGACGAGGACACGATAATGCTTCGCCCGCTTGAATTTCACAAAGGCAAGCAACTCTCCTAGGCTGCACATGGTGCTTTATTGAGCACATTCCACCGCTATGGCGCGCGGTGTACTATCTTAAGCACCCGTCATGGTGAAAAAGAGAGGGAGAAAAGAAAAGCTAGGTGACTGTGAGGTGGGTTGTGTCAAATGGGTTTGGAGGCTACAAAAAAGCCACGTGGGCCCATTTTTTCACACACACTCACACGAGCATAGATGATGGATATCCAGTATCCCATTTCGTCGATTACTGTAGGTAACCTAAAATTCCAACGTTATCCATGTACGGGCGCCTGCGTATGGGAAGTTTTTTTTTAAGAAGACAGAAACGAAGGTGAGGGAAATAACTCTTTGTCTCCTTGTGATCTCAAAAGTTCTTCTTTTCTCTTCTACTCTCCGGTGATATTTTTAAGGGCAGAGGAACATCTGGTGGATGAATGATCGTAGATGGCTTCATCTACCTATTCCTCGCGCAGCTCTCCTTCCCGGTGCATTTTTTTCTACTTTTAAGTCTCGAGGAAGAATGGGAGGTGGGCGTGAGGTAATTTTGTCGCACCCTTCATCATCATATTGCCTCCTAGTATATTTTTACCATCCCACGCGAGCCTATCGGTGACAAATTACCAGCCTATCATGAAGGCCCTGCATTAAGCAGCGTTGGCAGTATATCACGTAATATAGATCTTTCAGGACGTAAACAAAAGTCGTGCTCCACACACTAAGCGCGTCGGGAATTTGTTATTTTGTTGCTATTATTTTTTTCCAACCTCTTCCTTTTTTTCAAAAACCCGTTGGTGTCTCTTTTTCATAATCATGAAGCTTTTGAGCGGAGTGACATTCAGCTTCTCCGCCCTCGTGCCAATGCGTTCACCCCTCTCTAATGTTTATTGACACGGGCTTTCGTTGCTCGTTTTCAATCAAAAGGTCGGAGTATGTTTCCACTCGAGTTTCGTTTTATCTCTTTCTCTCCTTCCTGCAGTGGGTTATTGAGTCAAATTTGCAGTTCGCCAATGATCGGAAATGAACCCCGTGTCGCTGGAAAACGTGTGTATTGGCATATTTGATGTAAAATATTTTTTTTCGCATGAATTTGAATCTCGTGTCCTACCTTGCCTCCAGTTATCATTTTTGAACTTTTATTCAAAATATGATTTATACTGGACCTATCTGAATTGTTAATTGTAATAAAAGGTTTATTTCATACGAAGAACATTGCAACAAGATTCAAGTTTCTTATATTTACTTTTCCCCAAATCTCGGATGTGGCAACTGTGCTAAAAAATTAAGTATGCCGTGGAACAATTCGTAAAGCCATCTAATTACTCCATGTAATGAGTGCTAATACTTATGATAAATATTACTATTAAAAACATTGCTCGTTGTGCTAAAACTGGGAATAATAATTAAAATAGCCCCGGGCTTGTGATAAGTTCATGTTATTTATTCCCTATGAATTGATGATAGCTAATTTAATTTTTTTATTCTAATAACCCTTTTAGCAATTCAGAAAAACTTCATTAATAGCCCACGGGCTGTTTCCCTTGGAAAATTTTCCAGTAAATCCATCGTGTCACTTCCAATTTAGTTTGATCTGCTAAATAGGATAGCATGAAAATAATTATGTGCCGCAATATCGTTATAACATGCTCCATTATAATTTAATTTTCACCTTCATTTCTGAAACTGGATATATCGATTAATAATATTTTTTTTTGGCCGTAAAGCCATGAACTCCACATCACGAGCTGTCTTATTTATCTCTGCACCATGAGGGGAATGAAATAATTCTATAGTTTTCATCAGAAGTGCTATTGTACACAACGCTAACTAAAGCCATGGAGAACTAAACTTCTCTCTAATCTTATTTTGATCTAGTTTTTGGTATGTGATTACATAAAAAAACTAAGTGACACATTATTTTTATCAAAAACGCCAACTTTATTAACTTTACTTCAAAATGATTGAGGTACAACCAGTGTAATTGTGTGAAACAGCCGTCGTGACTTTTGGGTGGAGTAAAAGCCATGGATTTATTTCATATAGAACCGTAAATGACCTCAAGATATTCTTCCATTCTATAAATTCTCGTTATGCTGACCAGCAGAGTTTCCTTCTATCTTCTTTCATCTCTCAAAAAAGGCTACCCTTCTTATTTACTTTTTAACTTCATACTTGTGTGTATTTTAGCATGCAACTGTGATGGTATTTGCGTTAATTCAAAGGGTTTCCTGAATTCCAAACAATTCTTTTGGTTTGGATTAGCTGATGGGTTCAATTTCTCGTACCGTAATCCATCTGTAAATTTTCTTCATTTTTTCATTCATTCATATTTCCATTGTCTTCACTTCCAAGTATATTTATTTTATGTGCCTGCGCTCTTCTCCGACAACGTGGCAATGGGTTAGATATTAGAGGTGACTTGAGTCTGAATCTCGCACCATAATATCATAAGCGGTCATCAACCGGAAGATTGATATTGCTGTTGCTCACCGCTCTCCTTTCAACCAACTACTTTTTTGATTCATTATTCTATATTTTGACATCCCTTTAAAATCACTTGACATTGTTTGCTGAGAGACAACTTCCTTGATTTTTATCGGTAATTATTGTCACTCGTTATTTCTTCCAATTGTATCAATACCAATAGGCTTCAATTTCTTTAAATTGGCCTAAGAAGCTCATCTGTTGTAGCCCATTGTGTTTCCAATGAGGATATCACCTCCTGATAATGTTGAATTTCATTTCTGATTCCTTTTATCCATTTCATCTTCAACATTTTTCTATCATTTCACACTTTCATTGCTCCCGGTCTCCTTGTTATACCGCTCTTGTCATCTTAGATTTACTTTTATAAAAGATCGTGTCTTATGCCTTTTTGTATTTATCAATGAAAGGCTACCATTTCCTGGCAGGTAGAGCTGGCTGTTGATCGACTCCTTTGCTCCATAAAACTCCCCTTGCTTTTTTTATCAGTTGTTGTCCTACTTTCTGATGCTGGTAATTTCCTTATAGTCCTATTTTCCCCACAGTGCAGATAAATTATGAAAATCGGGTGGTTGATAGTTTTAATTTTTAGTTCTGACTTCTTAGTTCCATCCGTAAAACCCATCTGCCAGTCCTGGCAAAGGCGGAGATATTTCGGCAGAATTCCGATCACTGGGCAGGTGCTCGATGGAGAGAATTTCAAGTACAGTACTCCATCCATCGGATGGAGCATTACATTATGAACCGCAAGGCACTTTTGGTAATCCTGGTCAATACAGCCTGTTTGTTGATATCCCATTTTTGTAAACACTGCCGCTGGGTTTTTCTCGTCTCTTTTTTTATTCCCCAAATAATCAATTCCTTTAGTACCTTTCTTAACGGCGCAAACGAAGTCAGTTGATGATTGCCTTCCCAAAATAACCAAACAATCAAAGGAGTTCATCTATTTATCTACCTCTCTGCGTGTACTACGGCGCACTCCACAGTCCTTATCTCCTTAACGTAATAAAAGTGGAGAGTGTAGCGAAAGATAGAGGAAATAATGCCACTGAACCTCCCTCACGATCAATAAAATGTTTCCGCTTCATTTATTTCCTTGCCCTCCTCTTCCAATTTTTCCTCATTTCGCCCCTTGCCATCAACTTCCCTCCCTCCCTTCCCACTTTATATTTCCCTCGTCCTTCCCCCAACTCACCCTGTGACACCCACAATCCCCAACCCACCAAAGGGTTTCAACCACCCGTTTCTTCTCCTCCCACCCCCATGATCCTCCTCCCTCGTCTTCACACATCAGTTCCTCCGTCTTCCTGATGGTATTCCCCTCAGACCCTGCATCCGTCCCTATCTCCTCTCAACGCCACTTAATGCGTCCTGCCTCCCCCACTCTGCGGACAGGTGCCGCATACCACCAGGGTGTCACATCCTACAATTCCCCTGGTCTTCTCTTCCCTCTTCTCAGGCAGGGGGAGGAAAAGTTTTCCCGCTTCCTAAGCGTCTCTCTGGTAGTGTGGTGGATTCGTAGTCAGACTCAGCAACAAGCCCTAGAACACGAATACTTTAATCCGAAGAAGTCCCCGCCTCAGTCTCTCGCCGTTTTACTCCTATCGCTTTCATTCGTGTGATCATCGATAGTAGAGAAAGTGGTCACTATTACGAGGGTTGGTTAGTTGGTTCTCTCCACTTTCCATCCATCTGACCGTTCTATTACTTCGCGGATCTTATTTGTCCCACTTCATACGAGAGTTTCAACATAATGCTTCTTAATTCTAAATTGCATCCATTTTGACCAAGTGTTTTGCACAAAGAGGATGGAGTTCAAAACGAAGAAGCTGTACTACTACGCACAAAAAGGATGACCTTAGAAACAGGACAGTAGTATGTTAAAACTTTTGTATGACGTTTGGCACAATGTGGGTTAGAGACTTATGACATTAGCGAGGTTAGAGACATTAGAGACATTGTAAAAGCTGACCAGAAAAGAATAGAGGCCTTCTAGACCTAGTTTTGGAAATGAATGCTGAATATCAAATGTACTCGAGGAAAAAGTATGAGTAAGTGCACAGAGGAGTGGTAGATGACTGGCGTACATAAAATATAGCCGGGCAAAGAAGAACCAGTCGGATTGGATGTGTACTGAGAGACAATACATTTGTTAAGAACAGAATCGAGGAAAACTAGAAGAGGGGGTTCAAAAAGAGCAACCTAGAGGTGACTAAAAGGGATACCAAGTCAGCAATGAATGGAAAAAAATGGAGTGCTGCAGTCAAACGTTCTTAGGATTGAAACATTAATGGCGATGGAGTATTTATAGGAATGGCCTCTATTATTTGCATTATGTATCCCAGGCTTAGTCTCACTCGATGATCAATCCCGTTGGCGATTATTTTCCAAGAAACCGTTGCTATGGATGTGAGAAAATATTCACTGCCTAGTATACTTTATACGCATTATAATCATTGAATTTTTATTGTATTTAAATTTGTATCTAAGACGTAAATTATTACCTGGAACAGCTGGCGTTACAAATCCAGTGCTAGACTTAAATACCCATATTATCATCCTCAACATGTTTCAATCCGAAAAGTTTTAACTGTCGCTCTCCATTCCTCTCTCCGTACTGCTAACTATTTTATTTTCACAAAAATATTCGTTTTTACGTTACTTGCAACCTGTTACTGGCATTCAATCTTAGGTTTTACCTTAATAATTATCTCCGTTCGCTTGTCCTTCTATTACTATTTTCAAGAGGGTTTTGTTTGTCATAATGTGTCTGATAAGTAAGTCTCGTCTGCTTCGGAAAGTTTTACCCAACATTTTTGCTCCCATAATTCTAACAGAATTTCCCAACTGAAAATTTTCTTCTTTGTACTTAGATAACACCTCGTTTCCCTTGATCCCAAATGCGATTAGTTCTGCTTCAACTCTTGTTGAAGCTTCCCTGCCATGTAATAACATGTTATGATTGTTCATACTATATTTTCCGAAAGTTATCTCATCCTTGGTTATCATTTTTTTGCCTGGCTTTCTCAGTATCTTATGTTTTCCTGATTCAAAGAGGTTTATTTAAACATTTTATAAATTGCTACTGAATTTTGATTATTTTCTTTTGCTGTGAGTAGAATTAATTTTAAATATCATGCATATTGAGTTTTTCTCTGATTTTGGCGATTTTATTCGCTCAAAACTGTGATCCGGACTTAGTTCATTTCGATAAAATCTTTAATTAAAATGGGAATTTCTAATCCCTCGAAATTTTCTCATTTATGGATATCGTTTTGATTTTTTTAATCACGACAAAACTCATCTCTGTGGTCTTATCACACTGGGTGGAATTGAGAATATAAATGATGTTCACTTGAGATAAGCCCAAAAGATTGATGTTCCTACTTTCCTACGGTAAAATAGCGATTTCGAACATTTCCTCGGGGACTTTTGTTTGGTTTCAAATGTATATTCGACGAAACGTTTTCCATCCATTTAAAAAAATTCGAATCTAAATTCGGTTGACAAAGCAAGACAAAAATTATCTTTTTCCAGGGATAAATGAGAGATATACCGACTTACGAGCACGTATATTTTCCCCGAGAATCCCACTGTTGCCAACTGGGGAATTATCTGGTGAATAAACCCCAAAAGAAAAAGTTGGCATCCTTGCTGACCGCCCAAGACCTTCCTCTTGCTCCCCTCAATCATTTCCACTTCCAACCGCTCGTCCTCTTCCTTTCACCCAGTCCCCCTTCTCCCTCGAATCTTCCCACAGAACCCTCCTATCTCTATTATTTTCCTTTCTCTCCCCTTCCTTGGCACATAACTCGATTTCTCCTTCCAATTTTCCATCCTCATACGGATTTCTCTCCCCTAGAATCCGGTCCGCTCCCAATTCACGCGCTCTCCCACTCAAGCCATCGCACTCACCGCCATCCATCCCTCCTCCCTCTCCCTCCATTGTCTCTCCACCTCATTGGCATTCTTCCATATCCCTCTCTTTCTCTCCTTCACTCGGCCATCAGCCCACCGTTTTGATTCCGCCCATTTTTCCCCGCTCTTATTGTCGCATTATTTCCACCGCTGATTTTCGTTCTGTCTCCCCTTTCCATTCCCCCAAAGGTTATCTCTCGATCTCTCTTTTATTTATCACACGAATTTTCCCACCTTGTCATCCTAGAGGAATGATGATGTACGATGGCATGGCTCCTACCTTGGATCGTTCCTTTGCGATTGACTGAGGGTATTATCTGAACGACGCGATTTATTTAAGCGTGGTTTTAGTCATCATCCTCTGAGAAATGGGTGAAGGGCAGTAGATATAATTTCATCCATGGTTGTTCAATCCTAAGATCAGTTGACTTCAGCCCTCCACCCTTCCCTATCTAATGCTAGTTCCCTTACCTCTTGATATCTTTCCTATGCACTTTCCTCTTTATTTGGTCCATGAACTTATTCCTGAGTCTTCCACTGAGGACCTGTACCTCCATTTTGCCTTCAATTATGTTCTTCACAAACTCATTGTGTCTCAGGGTGTGTCCAACCCATCTTGTTCATCTTTTCTGTATGGTGTTCCATATGTTCCTTTCCTCTTTTACTCTTCTGTACACTTAATCATCTCTTTATTTTGCCCGTCCATTTTATATTCAGCATCTTCCTCCAGCATGTGGTTCCTAAGGCGTGTAGTCTTTTCTGGTCAGCTTCTCCAATTGGTCCATGCTTCCTTTCCATACTGTGCTACGCTCCACACAAATTTTTTCACATACTGTTTCCTGGTTTGTAGTTCTATCTTCTTTGATCACAGCAGTCGTCTTTTCCCCATGCACGCCTTCTTAGCTTGGACTATTCTCTGTCGTTGTACTACTTCCGTTCCACGTGATGCTACTCCCAAGATAGATGATTGAAGATGAAGGTGGAATTAATTGTAAAATCATCCGCGTGAACTACTAAGTAAAATCAACCCTTGCGCTATAGCGAGTACTTTGCGATAATTTCAGGAGATCATGTAGCATCATTTTTGAAACCCGTAGTGGAATAGGACGTCTGAATAGCATAGTACTATCACTGGGCTGCAGCACACAGCAAGTATTCGAATAATCTGGTTTCGAAACAAAGCCTTGGTAATGCCAGTGATAATTGCCAATGTGAATTTCGCACGTTGGTGTGTTGCCTCAGCGGCTGGTGTCGACTTATGTTGAACTCCCTCGAATTTAGAAGCAAACGGTTCATAGTTAACGACTTCGTATCAAGTCAACCGTAAAATTTCAGTTTAAATTAATTTAAAGACAAATTGATCTAATTTTTGTCTTTCCAAGGCTTACGGGCTCCCATTCTTTACTCTTCTCCTCGCATATGTTTTCAAGTATTACTCTAGCATTTCCAGTTATCCTTAATCAATTACTTCATTAAATGATTAATGGTATTCCGGGTATAAAATACACTAAGCAGTTAAGTTTTAGGTTTATAATGAGCTTTCAAATGGCTCCACAAAAACTATTTTTACCGAAGCTAAGTAATCCTCTGGTGCTTAACCCCAATTTTCCAAACGCCTTCCCCTTTCATAGTCTAAAGTCTAACATAAGTGTGAGGCATTATCCACCATCAATTATTAACTACTTTGGAACGAGTGAAGTTATTTTAGTGACGCATGGTTGACTGTACCCAATGTAAAGAGTAAACTTTTAGGACAGCATTAAAACTTTACTAGCTCCACAAAAACTATGTTACCGTCTGGTACCAGGTCTCTTACTCCAAATACCTATCCTTGGTAACGTTTTGGAGTGAAACTCGAGTATCTTTCAGATATTTATCTATCCAACACCAATTAGCTAGTCCCTATAGGCAATTAAGAATCCAGTAGTCAGTTTTATAGACCCAGGACTCTAAATTGTGTAAACAGTAAACCTTTATGTTAGTATTAAGATTTTAAAGTTCTTCTAAGAAAACATACTGCTTTTACTGGCATTATACCGACTACTTTTATGTCCCTCTTTTGACGTACTTTATACTTGATCCGTCACTTCCGTAGCTCACAGTTTAAGGCAACTCCTACGATGGGCGCTCTTTAACGGTGAAATAATGTTTTTTTTTAATTCATCATGCAAACATAAATGTCTAGGACCAGTTTTTTACTATTTTATATAACTGATGTGCTTAATTCTATCAAATTTGAGAATACATGCATTTAGACCGTGTTAAATGAGTTTCCTCGGCAATAATCAATATCTACCAACGACTCGGTGCCCTATGAAAAAAATTTGGATATGGATTAAGAATCAGAAAAATTGTCTATGATCGATGATAAATAAAGGGCGAAAAGTTTTATGCGAGTGAATTATTTATCCTCATACTAATTAAGAGTAAAGGAATTTCATGGAAATAATTACCTAAAACTAAGTTTTTTTTTTTAATATCGATTTGTCAAAGGATGTGCTAAGAAAGTCATTTATTATCCGCTGGCATAAACTGACGGAACTCATTTCGTCATGAAGTCTTTTGGGTTCCCATGAGGCACCATATTTTCAATCTCTTGTTAATATTTTTCTCGTTAATTATGTTTTGCGCGACGCTAATAAAAAATTATCTCTTCATTGTAGCAGCACCTGTCCTGCCGTATCTTCCAATTGATATAAAAGAGTAAAATTATTTGGTACTATTCCATCCCGTTATTTATTATCAACCAGAGTAATTGCCAGAAGTTTCATACTTAAGCACTCCCGGTACCGTAATCATGGTAGGTTATTTACAATAATTGTACAAATGGTGATTTAAAATATACGTGATAAAAGTTAACGTATTTCTTTCAGTTTAGTCTGTAACATCTTTAAAAATATCCTCAATCTATCCCCTGGCCATAGTTTTCTGTTAAGTTTGGATATAGCTTCCCTTCAAATCCATGCTTATTCTCCTTTATCTTGTCTTATCACCATCCGTAACTTCTTAAGTAAGTGCCAATTTTTCTTGACCTCGAGATGTTTTTTCTAAGTTTCTCATCAACTCCATGGGCAAATATTTTTTGTTCTTATGTTAATTGGATTTTTAACCCAGTAAAAGTTTAATACCGTACAAGAGTCTTGTTTTTCTCCCCACTCTCCTATGCTTATCCAGGATTCTTCTCTCTATCACCTTCTTCAACACTTGTCACCCCTTAATACATCCTATTTGCCAGTTTTCTGCTTCTTTTTTAATATCTCGAATCAGCTTACTTTCCCTCCCTAATGAGTCTCAACTTTCTAGTTTATTTTTACTCAGCACTCAGATCACTCTTTCCTTCCATCGTCATGCTTATCTTTTGGCCAACCATATTTGGTTTTCGGGAAATAATGTTTTCCACATAAAACTGCCTTTCCCAGCTGCCTGCCATACTTGCATCGCCTCCTCGCCCAACACACTGCTCGTCCACCCACATTCCTCCCTATTATACCTCCGTGCACCCCTCTGCCTGCCTTCAAAGCATCCTGGCGGAACGGCGAATCCAAAACCGAATCGGTTATTAGCGCGACGGCGTCCTTCAAGCGACCCCGGAGGCGCCGGTATTGTTGTTGCCGATGGCGCGCCATGGCGCCTGTTTTACGGCGAGCGGGTGCGTTGCTTTCCGCAAGTCCCAAACAATGCCGCCTCTCTTCTTCCGTTTGTACTCTCTCACTCTCTCCCAGGCCATGAATTCACTCTTTATGAATCGATGCCAATGTGGAACAGTGGGCAGTAGCGTTCCATTGGTCGCTGCCAGGACCGACTGCTGTTGTTTATTGCTCTACATTCACGCATAAAATTAATGATCATCTGATTTAAGGAGTGGTTTTAAGGCAGTGGGAATACTTTTGACGTCGCGATTACTTTTTTGCAGGAGAGTCGTCCTCTTGGAGCCTCGATTCTGTTTAACTTAGGTATTTAACGGAAAATAGTAAATGCTAGATAGGGCATTTAACTCTCACTACACAGATATGAGTTACTGATATCGTCAAACGAATGGTGACCTTATAATTTTCAAATACTGGCCATGGTTTCAACATTTGAAGCCGTTTTGAATGTAATTTTTTTAAATGCTGAAACCATTTTAGATGACATACGTGGGTGTCGGAAGAGCAAATAAATATCTATTTTGCTACGCTTTCTTCAGGAGTTGAGCCAAAAATGGTATCTCTTATTTCTTCCTGTTTTAACAACCATATGTGTCGGTTTCTAAGATTCAATCCCAAATGAAAACTTTCGTATTAATTCTGAGAGAATTATAATATAATATTCACTGGTTGATAAACTTGTAATGAAATATGGCAAATCTTATTACCAACTTAGATATTTTCCTTCATGGCGTTGGGGGCAAGTAAGGAATATTTTGTTAAGAAAAAGCAACTTATTGCTTTGATATCATAGCGTTAAAATGACTAAGAATCTCCTAATGAGGAAGTTGGTGCAAAGTCACAAACATTATTATTCGAGCCGAAGCTGTTAAACCGTTCGACCCTATGTGTCCGAAATAATACCTAAGTATTTTTAGCTCAAATTGAGATAGATATTTGACATTAAGCCTAGCGTTGAAAAGGAGCAAAATATTTTAGAAGACACGACGGCGAGGTAGTGTGTTTGTCCTGGAAAACTCGCTTCGTTGTCATTTTCTTCTAGGTCCTTTTTACGGCTCTGACACAGAATTATGCTATCGTCGACCCTAGGGAAGAATACACGCATAGACGGAGCCACCATCCACCCCGCGCAGCATGACAACCGATATCGGATTTCAAAACCTTCAATCCACTCCATGGAATGCAGACGTCAAAACTACACCATCAGTCATTCCCTCTTGGCAAAGAGGGATGCGTTATTTCTCGGCTTGATGACCGCACTGCATCACACTCCCTGCGATATAGAGATTTCCAGGGACTCCTGTACGATGTTTTAATTTCAATATCTCATTGCAATGTAAATTTTGGATTGAATAAGACGTCATTTAACGCACAAAATCGAACATTTTCATCGCCTGTCACTGAGTTTCATCCATTGAGGTAGATGGATCCACGCCAAAGATTAGTCAACATTAATGATTATGAAATGGGCTGACAAAATGATTATTATTTACCCCTACTAAAATTTTCCGCTTTCATTGGTTTGATTCCTTACCATGAGAAGCATACATTTCTGTTCTTATTTCTGATTGGTATTTACTGACGACAGTCAAAAATAGCCTAAAATCCCTTGAGAGTAAAATCAAAATTCAGGGCTCTGGTTCAGAAATTATCACAAAAATCCCATTTCAAACGATTAAGTAATCAGAAAATTCCGTTATTTTAGAAAAAAAATAGAAAACATGTCTCTCGGAGCGTGTCCTTGAAGGCATGAAGTGAGCCAACCCCAGAGGCCTAGGATTTATTGCAAAAAATTGCTCGAAACCTATATCATGAGATGCAGTATTAAGAGAAGACTGTTTTACATTAATACAACCCCTATCCTAATTTTGCGACCATATTCTTGTAAATTCTATGCATCAAAATGCGCAAGTAAATGCCTCGTTTAAAACGACCATAATAGATGGTCGTAGCATAGAAATGTATCCCTGAAAAACTGTTGCCATTGGACGTGAGCTAGAGGAAGAATAATAGTCGATCTTGAAACCGTACACGCACACAATTACGTACGATGTGAAATTGTACGATTCCTGCGTAACGCTGAAAAAAAATTTTAATAAGACCGTGAGTGTAAGAGAGAAAACCCTCTGGGAAGGCAGTGCCATGAGGAACGCTCGGCCCCGGGGAGACATGGGCTTCAGGGATTCCTATCACGCGAGGAATCTGCTTGCTCTTGTCGACGGAGTGAAGTGCTCGGATCTCTTCCGCCTTCTTCTTCTCCGGTGGCGTGGCCCGCCGCAAAATCCCCTGGTAACCACCCCTCGTTAGCAGAATCCCCACAGCGAGACGCAGGCACCATTATTCTTCCCGTGCAGAGGAGGAAGGGACTGGAATCCTCTTAAAAACATTTCGCGGGAGGCCTTGAACCGAGATGGGTGGGTGCAATGGATTTCCTTCTTCCCTTCGACTGGCGGAAACGAATTCCCATCCGTCTCTCCTTGTTTTCTCTTTTTGCGAACTCCTCTATCATCGCCCGATGCTTTTTCAAGTTTTTTTTTCCCAATTCCATTGACGATGCGAATTTTTCCGAGTGAGGAAAACTTTGGTTGTGACTCTGACTTCTGATCCTGAAAGGCAGATTGTTAGAAATGCAAAAGCATTCGGCATCATCTGCGATTGATGGTGACGTTCGATCAATTTTATTTATTCTAGTTTCATGATGTTGCCTGTATCAGTATTGTATCATCTTAATGAATGCGGGCTGGCAAACAAAAATAATACGATGCATGCGTGAGAAATATTTGGAAACTCTGAAAAAAAAACGTGGATAAAATTGAAGCTTCTGCGAGAGATGAACTTTGGTTGCAACTCTTCACTTCTGATCCAAAGAGAAGTCGATGGTAATGGTGAAATATCGGTAACATCTATGACTGATGCCCGTATGCTTGTATCTTTTTTCAATCTGATTTCTTCACGTCGCTTGTAACCGTCTTTTACCGTTTTAACGACTGTACCACCGTGAAAAGGAATATGACACGTATGAGAATTACTTTCCGATGATGTGAAAAGCAAGCCTAACTCTGAATAAAATTTTCTGAGGGAAAAAGAACTTTGGCTCTGACTTCAACTTCCAGTCCAAAGACAAACTTTAGCGAATGATCGACAGGATTGGCGGATAGGAATGAAATGTCGGCACCATCAGAGACTCATATTCATATGTGATATATGTGTTAGTTATTTCATTCTAGTTTCTTCCCATAGTTATTCTTTGTTTTTAACCGTATCAAAAAAACTTTTTAAAATAGGATACGGCGATATGTGAACTAACTTTGAAAATTCTGAGAAAAAAGAACCCAAAATAGGAGCTTTCTGAATGTGAAAAACTGGCTGTAATTCCGACTTCCTGTCTAAAGATGAATTGCAAAAATTGGTGATATGTCGGCATCATCAGAGATTGCTCGTCATATGCGGATCAAGTTTTGAATCTGGTTCCTGTACATTCCCATTAACTGCCTCTAATGATCATAATTTTCTTAACAAGATATGAGGACACTCATTTGAATTTAACATCTGCATATTCTGGAGTCAAATTGAACTATAAGTTAATTTTTCTGAGGAGGAAAACATGGTTTCAACAGCGTATTGTGATTTAATCCTGGAGCAAAAGCAGAGAGCAAGGTGAATGGGAGTACCATTGCTTACCTTTCAGGAACTAATCTCGCCCGTATGGTAGTTTTTCAGTGCCCGTGTTCGGGTGAATGAGCGGAATTTCGATCATTTCCATACTGCAGTGGAAAGCGTTGGGAAACTATTACGGGTGCCTGCTATGCTAACTCAATTGGAAAATTACGCGAGCAATTACAGAGGTGAGGATACGATAGGTCGAACGGGATGCACCGCTCAACTAAACGGCAATACTCCAATACCTCAGTACTATGTTGCTAGCACAGCTGCGTTCTGATTACAATTGCATAATCACCTCAGTACTTAACGGCCCTTGGCTCAAGGAATATTGGTTGTGCCAATTTTGAACATGTCATTTAAAGGATGAGCGCATCTTCAGGCAATGAGTGATTGATGGAGGCAGATAATAAAAGAATGGGGAACTTAAAGTATTGTGTTGTTGGTATTAATATTTACAAATTGCTTGTAATAATTCCTGGATCTAAAGAGAGAAATATTTTCATTCTCTGGAAGTTTAATTTAATAATTTTAGTTTAGTAATAATTAGTAATAAGTTTAGTTTAATAATTTTTATAGTTTCCCTATAGTTTCAAATTGAAGATTTTCAAAGTAGCGTCGCTAATACGATTTTTTCATGCAAAGTCAAATAAATTCTTAACTTCTTAATTAATGTCAGCTTATTTACCTTAACTGCCAAAAAAAGTGTCTTCATTGCTTGTGTATATTATTATAGTCCTAATAATCTCCTTAAAATCACAATCTGGAAGCTATAAACATATAGGCTACATTCTAGACATAGTAGGTTACATAATAGATTCAGGTCAGGCAAATTTTAGGGTGCAACGAATTATATTTTAACCCCATGCAATATCTCTAGCGTTATTATAATCAAAATATGTAAGTACTAAACTGATGGGTACAAACTTTTCTTTCTTATCACGCACATTTAGCTACATTAACAAAAACAGAACAAGACAGTAAGGGCCAGTGACACAATTTCTGGTTAGTACCCCTTTTACTGTCACACATATTTTTTCTTATGCTAAATCATGTCTCAAACCGTAAATGAGGTGTAACTCAACGTTGTATTGCCGGCTCAAAGTCCATTCATTATCGAGGACTCCATTTTTGTCTCATCCTTTTCATATTCCCTTTCCATCTCCCCACGCGTTTCTTCGGTGTCCTGAAAACCCTGCCACACACAGCTATGGCTCATTGAGTAGTATATAGATGTACCTCATGCAGTTTTTATATATACCAAATTCTAGCCGAAAACTAAAGGAAAGAAACAAGGCAAATTATTTTCCTCTCCTTTACAATTAGTCTGATAAAATTTGCAATTTTTCTGACCAAATATTTTTGAGAGCTTAACGATGCATTAGACTGCAGTAGACAAAACGCCTTTGATTTATAACTCGTATTCTTATGACTTCTAGGTCAAATTGTCATAATGGTCCACTTTTATTTACAGCCATTTTTCATATAGCGCAATTATGGTCTAATTATTTAAGAATAATGATTAAGAAGGTTTTATGATCCCAGGAAACATTGTCCTCTAAAATTACTTAATGCGATTCCCGAAGGTATCTCGTCTGTCTTAAAGGATTCTCTCCATCGCCAGCCAGAATTAAATGCTACATATTCTTACACCTACAAGTAAGACTTAAATGTTTTCACTATGTATGTATGTAGATATTTCTTCTAACAGCACTCTGAACTTATCATGAGAAATGAGCACTCATTAATTTAAAGGTATTCAAGTTATGCTTGCTTCTGAGTTGAAATCTCTCTAGGTCATAAATGAGATTAGCATTCACGTTCGGAACTTCATTTTTGTGATTATAAATGTTCTTTCAGGGATAAAGTGCATTGAGAAGTATCGCATAGGATTTCTGAATTGTGTATTTTGCACGTTTTTTTAGAGTTAAAATCTGGGCTCATAATACAGAAGCTCACGTATTTCTATCTTCCATTTCCCTGACACCGTTTGGTACGCCTGGCCTTGACAGGGCTCCCAATACCCTACTTTCTATTCTCAGTTTCCCATGTTTTTTAAGACCGTCTCCTGATTTATACCTCCTTTTTCACCCTCCATCCACGCTTTTCAGTTTGGTATATGTGCAAATGCTCCCTCCCGGAAAATGATGGGGAACGGAGGGAACTTCACGCGATTGCTGAGTTTCTGTCGCAACGCTTCTATAGCATACAAAAGATAACTCGTGGAGGAGCTGGGTTAGTTTTTTTATTTATTACAAATGCCTATTGAATGGCACTCCAAATTTAAAAAAAAAACAGAACACGCAGTAATTCCACTGCCTCTCTTCATGGACATGCAGACATTGAGCTCAAATCATTCCCTTTTGTTTCTACAATGAATGACTCTCATATTCCATTATCATTTTGAGCAATATTTCTTCCAATTTCGTGTATGTTCATTTCTGCGTGAATTTTGTGTATTCTTTTTTATTTTCGAGTCCTAGCGTTGATACGTAATTTTCTCTTTCTTATATCCTTCATTCAAATATTCTCCATGATTTGCGGACCGAAGTTTCATTTTTCTTATGCGTTCTATATCCCATTCTTTTTCCAAACGCTAGCCTTAAAGTTTTTCATGGCTTTATTCACCTAATTGTATTTAATTTGATATCTTCAACCGCATATCAATAAATACGGAAGAGGATGGCAACTTCAGGTTTATCTTATTTGTTTATTTCATATGAGTTATTTTTATCTACTTAAGTAGTTTTGTCACATGTCATATGGCAAAAAGTTTCTATGATTAAAAGATGGATTTCATTTATACTTCATATTAATACACCCACTTCACGACCTTAGAAAAGGTTTTAGACCTTATAATGAATGTTCAGAGTTGTACCTGACTGCAATATTTGAGACAAATGAGTCCTTTTCCAGTATCAATTCCAACTTTAAAAACTTTTATTCTATATTGTAAGTATTAAACCTATTTTCTCTTGTAATTACAATACTGTGAACAGATTATTATATCATTTTTTTTAGCTTTGAAATATAGGCATGAGTAATATCCTTTGGCGGATGTACTCATCAGATTTTACAGTCAAGGCATCATGGATATCCCCAGATGGAATAATCAGTGAAATGATCTTCAGTTTATAAATAATCTTCTTATGGTGTAAATTATGAGGAAATGTGGCAAACTTAGTTACATTTTTAGAGCTTGCACGTTTGGAAATTCTCGATCCAAATTCTCAGATAGCTTCGCTCATTCCCTCGGGCGCAGTCTGTCTTTTGGAAATTCTCGATCCAAATTCTCAGTTAGGTTCGCCCATTCTCTCGAGCGCAGTCTGTCTAATTTCATTTTGGACCCTATATCATCTGAGAGTCGATATAGAATTAAGATTTATGACATACCTCAGGCTTCATTTTCCCGAGTGTCCCCAGTGAAATACCAGCTTCAACCATCCAAGATTTTCTCCAGATGCTCCCATATAATCATAGTTTCCCTAAGAGCCCAAAGCAATCATCCTCTGAGTAGCGCGACGGAAGTGCGGTGCATTTGGAATTCCTTTGAAGTCAAACGTCTCATGTAGCCCGCGCGACACATTCAGTATATCGGTGAATTCAATAATGAGAAGTGATGTTTGCCAGAGCGCTAAGTACATTTTTCACTCTTGAAAGCTTCTTTCTTCCCTACTCTTCGGGGCTGCGACTGAGTGGAACCAGGAATACGGAGGTGGTTAACCTAATTTTACGCCCCGGGGCATGAGAAAGATGGAAATACCTGAACAATGTTCTTAAAGACAAAAGAAAATGCAATCTGTCTCAAACACTTTCATAGGTTTTTTGAAATGCTTTAATGAGATAGGGGAATAGAGTTTATCCCCGTGTAAATGGTTACACCATCTAGAGATGAGGTGGACCAAAGGTATGCAACGATTGCTGATGACAGAGTACATTGATACAAAATAGTGCGCAAAACACTTCCCACTACATTCACAACAGCCTCAACCTCTTCAGTTCTCCGTTTCGCTCTGTGTTCAGGACAGAATTTACGTTTTAAATGTTGCAGATTTTGCCGTATTTATTTCTTATGAAATATAGTTAAGTAAAATGGAAAGTAAGGCTTTTAAGAAATAAAATTTTGTTGAGAATAAGCTACTGGGCCCGTAAAATTTGGGTATCAATATGTTACGTTTAAACCTAGAACACATGTACGTTGATCTAGATTAGAATTTATAGTATAACCCTCAAATTAAAGATCTGAAATCGCTCTCAGCCAATACCTGATGGTGAGGCTTTTGAAGCATAACTTATAGTTTGGGATGCGTGCATAGATCTACACTGACAAAACTACCCTTTTTGAGGAGTCGAGACCAATTGTTTCAAGTGCAAATGGTAAAAATATGTAATGAATGCTATAAATGAGAGATAAAATAGTATGAAATCTTTTAGTGTATTCCCTTTGATTTACATTCAAATATTTAGAGACATATGTTTTTAAAATCAGCAACTTTTCAAAGACGCGATTCTTTGGTTTGTGTCCATAGTCAAACCAACTTTAACAATTCTGTTACCAAGGTACTTCTAATTGATTGACACAGGCATTCCAACTATTGCTGACAATTTTTCATATCTACAGAAAACTTTGCCCGCTAGTTTCTGTAAATACAAGTGAATGAAGCCTATTCCCTTTAACCATGACCTAATAAAAGCGTTTTTTGACAGGTCTTTGGCCCAATGGTGAACAACAATATACTGCCGGGACCCATTTTTCAGGCGAGGATTCGCGAATTCCATTGTCTCTCTCCTTTTTCTCGAATCTTCTTCTCCATCCCTTTCACGCAAAAACTCCTCTTCGAGCTCCAGGGAAAGTACGCCGCTGCGGATCGCGAAAGCAAAATTGCAAGTCGCATTAGCACCGAGCTTATTGCCAAGGAAAAGCTCCACAGATCCACACCATTGTCTCAGTACACCTATTGTCTGCCCTTATTTTTCTTCCATTAGCGTTGATGACTCAAAGTGGTGACTCGCCAATGAACTGGAGAGTTAAGAACCTCATTCCCGCACCGAGATTAATACACCTGTGTCTAAGGTATTTTTTGTGAAGGCCCTGGCTTCGTGGTGCAGTCAAGACAAGAAGCCTTTCTGAGTGCGGAAGTCTTCTTGCTTAGCCTTCATCACCATCTTGTGCTACTTCGAAGTCGACTATGTATCTGAGAAACTGGATTGCAATCCAAGATGAGTTTATTTTTTTCCGTCTATCTTGGCGATATGAGCTAATACGATCGATACTATGGTAGTAGCTCAAAAAAGCTCATAAATCTCCTCATTTAAATTCTACACCCCGCATTCTAAAAAATTAACATCCAACATGGCAGGAGACCAATAGAAAGAGAAGACATCACCCTACTGAAATGACTACGACTCTCCTCTCTGTGTGAGACATCTACCGACGGAGTGCGACTGATATCGAGTGATGCGACATAGTCTAGATATCAGGGTTAATCTAGAAATCAAGTTGGACGCAATGATAGAATTAACTATGTTTTGATCTATTTGAAAGAAACTGACCTTCTAATTTTAATATAAAAAGCACAAGAAAAATGTTTCATTGGTGTAGTTATCTATTGATTGTTCAATTCCAAGATTGGTTGACTGTAGCCCTCCACCCATCCCTATCTAACGCTAGCTCCCTTACCTCCTGGTATCTCTTCCTATGTACTTTCCTCTTTATTTGGTCCATGAACTAATACCTGGGCATTCCTTTGGGAACTCTTCCCTCTTTTTTATCTTTAATTATGTTTTTAACTGACCCATTGCGCCTCAGAGTGTGTACAATCCATCTTGTTCTTCTTTTTTGTATGGTGTTTTACATGGTCCTCTCCTCCTCTACTCTTCTGCAGTCTTCATCATTTCTTACTTTTTCTATCCATTTTACCTTCAGCATCCTCTTCCAACACCAGATTTAGAAGGCTTCTAGTCTTTTTTTGGTCAGCTCTTCCAATGGTCCATGCTTCTGGTCCGTAGAGTGCCACGCTCCACACGAAGGCTTTCACATTCTATTTTCCTGGTTTGTAGTCTTATCATCTTTAAGCACAACGCCTTCTTATCTTGGGCTAGTATCTCCTTGATGTACGTTGTGCTTCTTCCGTTCCACGTGATTGTACTTTCGAGATAGAGTGTAGTAATATTGAATATTTAATTTAGGCTTTATTGCATATCTTAGCAATTCTGGACTAACGTTGCGTTAGGTGCAAATTACATAAGCTGTGAACGCACTTGTAATAAAATAATCGACTTACCCACCAATAAGGAAACCATTGGAAAGGTGTTAAAATAGCTAACAATACTCCTTTCAAAATCAGGACTAGTTTTCAGCGAATATCAGGTGAGGAGCCAATTTAAAGAAAAAGAAAATTCTGTATCGGGGGAGGAGACAGACAGGTCTAGTCAATTTTTGCAATTGAAGACCGGTAATTCAACTGGTAAGGGTGGAAGTATTTTGAGAGTGGATAAAGAATGGAGAGAAATCTAGCGTCGATCTTTAAAAGCACTGTAATATAGTCTCCATAAATGAGCCCAATGGATTCTTATTTTTATAAAACCTTTCATGCGGACTGCCATGCGCAATATTCTCTCAATAAGTTAACCTACCTTAGAATTGCAATTTTGTAAAAGAGATTGAAAAATCTCGGATCTCGGATCATGAACCTGGGTCCTCCCCAGAGATGGGAAGGCAGCTATCTTTGAATCATACCTACAAAATTCCTCGCTCGATCTCTTGGGATGTGATTATGCGTTCTCGTGGAAAAATATATCGAATCGTGGAATTCTCGAGTGAACTACACCCGTTTTCATACGGCAAATGCCACTCTCTCTTTCTCCACCACAATGTCGATGCGTTATTATTTTTTCCTCTTACAAAAAACTTGGAAACAATGAGAAGAGATATTATAATGGATGGCTGTGAGGGTATAATTATAAAAGAGATCGAATTGAGTCACACAGTGACCTGTAAGTCACCTCAAATGTGTATGGTTGCGGCTACATATTCACCCAAACACGTACGAAACTGAATGCTACATGAATTTACTGAGATATGTCTGATAGGTAAATAACTTAGCACATTTACAGTGTGAATAAAAATTTAGAATTTAAAGCTAAAAATTGAAAGATACCGTTATGTATCGAATGGGATAATACCAAGATATTTTGATGGTGATACGATGCGTCGTATTGCGTCTTAATGCGATATTATTAGATTTTCAGTGGGAGACAATATTTTATTAAACGCGATATGTGATAATGTAAAATAGAAGGCAACGAGAGATGTAGCGCTGTTATTATTTTCATTGGAGGAATCTACAGGTCAAGGTAGTTTAAAATGAAAGAGAGTTTGAAATTCCCTTGATTTTTACAGGCGGAGGTCCCCATCTCCAAAAACGATTTCTTTCTCCAACTTAGCTAACGTCTTCCTCTCTTCATTCCATCCATAACGTCTACTCTCTTTCGTCTACTTCTCTGCTAACTCGTCAGGCATTTTAAGGAGATTCAATGCAATTCGTGGCGTTATTTGATGACTTTGCGATATCATTCGATATGCGATGTATCACATCTTCTTTTACGCTAAATTCACGGTGCAATGCTATATTGAAATTTTGAGTACCGCGCACCCCTAGAAAAAAAGAGATACGGAGGGGGAAACAGAACTCTGGGAAGCGGTGTGAGGCGCGATGAAGTTGGAGTCTTTTTTTATTTTGTTTCATTTCATGCGGAGAAGAGGCTCCCAGGTACGTTCATACGTGCGAGGAAAATAAAAGCGTATGAAAATTTTGCGGTGGAGGATCGGTGGGATGGCACAAAGCTCGACTTTTCCGCCGTTCCTCCCCGGGCTATCTTGCCTCTCCTCTCTGTATCTCCAATTCCTCCACCTACTCCGCAGAGCACATACACACACACAAACACACCATAGTCCTTGTATCTTCTTTTTTTCTCTTTCTCTCTACCCGCCCAACACCCCGCAGCACCTTTTCCTCCACGTATATACCCACACTCCATCTCCCCTTTCATTTCACGTCGGAGCAAGTTTCTCTCCCTACTCCCAGCGTACGAGAGACAATGAGTATTGCGGAGAAACTCGTCGCGCTGTATCTTCCTTACGTACTTTTTTTTACCTCGTTTTTTCTCTTTCGCCCATTCTTTTCGCAGCGTGCTGCCAGAGGAACTACGTGTAGTTCAACAGTTATCAGGAACATGATGTACCAGCACATAATGACTCTGGGCGAAGTAACGGTCTTCTTATGCGTTCTACCTCTCTTCCGTAGCAGCGAGAGGACAGTGTAGAGGGACTTGCATAATGCGTTCTCCCAGTGGAACACATTCGGAGCACGTAAACATGTTTAAGACGGAAAAATGTTTCTGCATTTTTTAAGAATAGTTCTCATCCCAGATGCGGCTCAGTAGAAACTTACGTTTTGCTTCGGGACTTGGGAGCGAGAATATGAAGTCATGAGTCGTGTAGGCCATTTAGAAAAAGTTCTTCACGGATATTCCGCGAGTGATTGATGATTGCATATTTTTATCTTATAATCATACTTTGAACTTGTATATATTCTCGAAAGTCAGCTCGATCAATATGATTAAGTTAAAACCTCGTATTTAAGCAAGATGAAATATATATAAACTAGGCCAACTGCATACTCATTTCATATTTTCAATTTTGTATTTTCCCAATTGAATTTCAGAGCTAATGGAAAATCTGTAAGCGTTATTCCCGATGTACATGTATTGCCTTGGTGTTTTCTTTGGTAGCGCTTAATTTTCAGTTTTCGAGTACACCTCCTATCTCCCCTCTCTCCTCTCCAACAATCCCCCCTCTACAAAATTCAACAACTCCCTCATAACCAACAATGGCCATACAAAATAAACAAATTTAACATTAAAACACAAAAATAAGATATAATAGGAAACGCACAAAATAAACAATTAACTTATTATACATTAAAACACACAAAAAAAACAATAACTCAAAGAGCGCGGCGTTACATACTTACTCACTCTTGAGCTAAAAATGATTAACAATGTATCTGTAGAAATTCCAGAGAAAAGTTAGTTGAAAATAAATGCATTTTTCTCGCAATCTGCCGCGAGCGAGTTGTGGGTTTAATAGCTAAATAAATAAATAACATGTATTTAACGTCTCTAGGCGATGTGAACTGTCACCTTGTGTAATTCCTATCAGCATGAACGATCAAATTTGAAATCATCCATCTAAAAATCAAAATAACAGTCCATCTTAAGCGTGTCATATGATGTTCCTCATGAATTATAAGTTGATTTGCATTGTTTCTTTGCAGTTTAATTCTAATTTTCCTCGTAATCATATAGCCTCTGAATCTTGGATCCCAATTCATTCCATTGGAGTTCTATTTGAATTTGTGAGGTATGCATTGTTTCTCTCAAAATGTCTCCGAGAGGAATTATATGAAGAACTTCAGTTACTCTGCCTGGTGACAATACCTTTCACATGAATCATAGGTGTACTTCCCTACAATTAATGAAAAGAGCGTGAAACGTTCTCACCCTTTGTGATGTACTTGAACCACTGCAGATCAATCCTTTGAGAAGCGAGAAAACTTGCTCCCTAGTCCCCTGAAATTTAATTTCACGTGCGCCCAGATCAAGCGTAAACCTTTGCAAAGAGATCTTCTGAGCCCACGAGGACTTATAAAGAAAAACCCTTTATGTATATATAGCCCGTAGTTTTCTTGTCAAAGCCCACATCTAAAATCCTTCTTCCTCTTCCCTCATCGCCTCAGCGTAGACTCCTAAGAATGTCTCATTCCTCCCCGTGGTCGCGCCAGCCTCAAAGAGAAATGTATACACATATATTCATGGATACGGTATGAATACGGAAAGGGAATTCAGATGGAAAATCCCTCGATTCAAGTTCGGTTTAGATTTGCAAAGGGAAGCAAAGAGGAGGTGGTTTGCGATTGGGGAAGAATATGAGCGGGAAGAGGTCGAGACTGATCGATGCTGCGATACATCTACTGTGTTTGCGGTATCACGAAGAAAGCGGACTGCGATATTGATCATCTGAGCTATATATTATAATTTTCACACAGTAATGGCATGCAATGTTATATGAAGTATATTGTAATGCAGTGAGTTATTCTATTTCATGCTGAACAACTCAACACAATGCAATATTTGATTTTATGAGCCTTCTTGCGATACAAACGATGCAGGGTAATGCATGGAATGCAAATCGTAACATCCCACATAATATCAACTTGAACGAATGCGATGTAATTAAATGTTATACAATATGCGGTTTAATAATCAATTCCATAAATACCAGTGCACGTCTCTGTATATCTACGTACTACCCTGCGAGCCGCCGCATGGGCGTGTGGCCGGGGGTGTTAGGACACCAGCCGTGAAGAGATGAAAGAGATTAGGTTTTGGTTGGTGAAATGGTGACGTGTATTATGGGAGTGTATTTAGTGGAACTATGTTTTTATTGTAGTCGCTTATTGTCCGCGGAAAGTACGAGGTTTTATGCCTCTCATCTGTTCGCCAATGTATCTCATTTTATCGCGTCTGTCAGACCTAGAGATGTAGTGAGGTATAATAATATTCCCCTGTGTCACTCTGGAATACATCAGTTCTGAATTTCTCAAGCAACCTAAGCCTAGCAAGTAGCCCTCGAGTCTCTAGGGGTTTCCGTTTTAACCCTAAGAAGTTGTGAAACACTATATGTTTGCTCGTTGCAGTTTTTAATGAAGCGTGAAGCTTTCGCGAGTTTTCTTTCTATTTTATTAATTTTTTTGGTCAAATCGTTATAACCAGGGTCCCTTATACTCTCGGCATATTTGAGATGTGGCCTAACCTGAGCAAAATAGCATCTCTCTTTGACTTTTTTATCCGAGGACCTTCTAATTAAACGCCCTAAAAATTCTAGTTTCTTTAATTATATGCCACATATGTATTGTGTATGAGTTCTCCACGATATATCAATTAACTTTACAGTACGATATAAAACCAAATGAGAGACAAAACTCGACATCATGTCAGTGATTCATGTAAAACATTCAATGCTCTGCCTTATACATGAGATTTAGAGCGATATATAGTTTCCATTGAAATGCAAAATTCATATCGCCGTGGGATATTGAAATGTGACCATCTCTCGGTCATAGAAGAGGTTGGAGGGTATGGACAGTGAGGATGAGGTTCCTTTTCGACCGGCCCTTACCCCACATCTGCCCTCCATCCCTTTAAAAACTCCGACGTCTCGTTCACTTAACCGAGGGACCTCTCAGGATTTGGAAGGGGAACGGAAAAATATTTTGGAAGGAGCGACCCGAAAAAACCTCCACGCACCCCATCGCCCTTCACCTTCCCATTCATCCGGCATCGGCCCCGCCCCCTTGCATACCATCTCGCCCCTTCCATCTCATCCTTTACCGTCTTTATATCACTCCGATCCCTCCTTCTACTCCCAGGCTAATCCTTCTTCCCTCCAAACCTAACCTCTACGTCTACTTTAAAGGTAGTGAGAAATATTGCTTAGCGCACCAAATAATAAGCAATATTTTTTGGAACATTATCAGTCAAGATTTTGGAAGTTCACAGATTGGAGGACAGCAGATCACTTCAGCACCACGACCAACGATGTGGGCTGGTGAAACATTCGACAACAAGGCGGGAGGTAGCATTTTGCAAGTTCAAAATAGCCCCGGCCATTTTTCTTGGCATATAATTAACGAATGCATTCAAGCAAAATACATAGCTTGATAGGTCAGCTATCTGCTTCAAAGTATTTAATAACTTTTTACTATCTATAAATGATGTTTGAAGAAAATCAACGCCTAAGCAATAATCGCGGATTCGATAAATGCAGTTATTTTCTCGCCAGTGACACTCCAGCGTCCATCAACAACGCTCCAAAACGGTTTTTCGCTGGCTAATTCTCATCTCGCAAACTGCAAAATACGTTGGTAAAAGATAGAGTCATCATCATAAGGTAGTCTAATAATGGTAGGCTTGTGAACTTCAACGAAGGTAGTAACTTCCTGAAATTGTGTAAGTAAGGCTTGAGTCCGCGGTGGGTTGAGGCTTTGGCAGATAGGCACAAGTCGCCAATTTTAAATGCGTCCGCAGTTCTTGAAGTGTCAACTAATCAAGTCTTAGAAGAGAAGGAGGAAATATTTGCGCCGAAAAGTAGACAAATATATTTTACCTAATCTAAGTGATCCTCTGATTTTTGCTTTTCTCCTCAGGGGTAGACGTTTGTTAATGATTACTGCTAAAAATAATCATTCTTTGCAGACGTGTATGTTTCAATTATGAAATAGGCTCCTGAACGAAAACAAGGGGTCTTTATCCATTTGTATTGCTTTGTTGCATCCATTACATTTTTTCAATAAATTTTAAATCTTGAGTAACAAAATTCTGTTTTGGAATATCGCCAAATAAAAAATGAACTAAATGGAATAAATCTTGACTAACTCATTACATAGAATTAACAATGCACCAGTGTAAATAAATGAGCTTATATTAAATTTCTGATGCACGTTTCCAGCTTTTTAATTAGAATGTGGTGCTCATAAATCTAGTTTTTCATATTATTAATTTTAGATCAATAATTGAGATTAATTGCCAATCCCAACAATATTCTTCTCCTATTGAACGCATCAAGTATCACCTCGCCTTCCTCGAAATAACGCTGCAGTCGATGTGGATTTATTCAAATTGAAGACTACCCATTCTTTGCGATGCGCAAATTGAATATGTTGATGCGTCACGATATTGCCAAAATTGATCCGAGTCAACCAGTCACGGTGTTCCTCAATTTCTGACAAATCCATCCCTTCCTTAAAGTTAACCCACTCTTCCATTCAACTCCCTCTGTTTTATGGCACTGATCGAGTAAAACAACGCCGCGGAATGTAATCAAGTCGGGCTATAAAAATCTCCGACCTTCCAGGCGTCTTAATTTCGCCCTGGATGGATGTGATGGGAATAGATCGGAGGAAAGACGACGTCTGCTTGTTTATGGCCCTTCATAATCACGTTTTGATTGATTTTTTCCCCTTGTGGGCCCAAAATTTTCCTCTCCGTCCGTGCCAGGCGCGATGGAGAGCGTACGGTAAAGGGGAATCGCCTTCCCTCCGAAAAAAGGAGGGACCGTTTATCTGTCCATCTGTCATGTTATTATTTTATTTTCTCCCTCGTCCAAGCTTCGTCTCCCTCCTCCCATCCCCAACATCACTCATTCCTCATAGAGCCCAATTTTCTTAGTTTTCTTCCCTGTCACCTTTCCCCCGTTTATCCTCTCTCCTGATGTGCTTGGCTTTCCTTCTCAAACACGTTGGTCCGCCTCCTTGCCTGTTTTCTGTCTCCACCGCATTCCCTGTTCTTTCATCCTTTCACTTTCACCCTCTAACTCATCATTCTCCTCACTTTCATCCTCCCACTTATCCCCTCTACCATTGTTACTGCGTCCCCTTGTCTTCATTCTCATGGGTAATTATTCTAATTAAGCTCCGTATTAAGTAGGCATCCTTGAACTTCACTGTGGGTCTTTTCTTTTATTTTTCTTCCCTGCGTGTTTGCTATGCATCTTGTGTCTTCCATTGTGTCCGTTCCACCAAACTCTTGCTTCATGCATGTGGTTCTATTAATTGGCTGTTTTATAAATCATCTCATTTTACACTTCATTGTTTTATCTGATCTCAGACAGACTTCTCAACACCAGGTTTCAAATATTTCGTTAGTTTCTTATGCTATTGTCCAATTCTCCACGATTCTGATTCATAGAGTGGATGGGTAAATTTTTAACGTTGCAGCTTGAGCATTGGCTTTACTATCCGACAGGTCCAGAGGTTTTTTAGTGAAGCATTTTGGTGCTGTCTACGAGCACTTAAGGCACAGGTCATCGTCAATCAGGCAAGTCTTTGAGATGAAAACTCCTTTACTGCTTTTTTTAAGGGTAGGTAATTCCGAAGCCGGGTGTCTCTCCACTCTCTCTCTATACGGCATGACCCATGTAATCTTTTCTTTACTCACCTACGCACCTTTCCTAACGGTGCAAATGACTTCGGCTGTCGGGTCGCCTCATCAAGTCACCAACCAGCCATAGAGGAGATTCTCTTCTCACTCCAACCTATTGGCCCACCTCCATAACAGTTTTCTCAACCATCGCGTCGTCCTCGCTCTCTCACCCTTTCACATTCACTCCCTAGACCTCCTCCTCCTCCTAACCCTACGTTCTACCTACCCTCATCACCCACACTCCCCGCCTTTATCTCTGAGGATAATTATCCTAATTGTGCTTTTCCCGATCTCTTTACGGCCATCTCCCTACCTTTAATGGACTTCCTCTCATCTTCTCAGCCCCCAACCTCTCAAAAGCACATCCTACTTCTTACACATAATACGCTCTTTGCCTCCTCCATCTCATTCCTCCCTCGCGACCCATCTCATCTCCTCCCTACTCTTCGTGTTCATCCCCTATTTCTCCTCATCTTGGAAACTGTTTACCGGAAACCGCTGTAAAGTGTGTTGCGTGTAATATTTTCATCTCAGTGCTACTTGCGCGCCCTAGATCTAATGATTTATTCTACCTTCTCTGTCTAAATCTACATCTACGTGCTACTCATCGAGTCACCGCATGGGCAGGTGACAGGGGGAGTTAGGACACCTGCTGTGTAAAGATCTAAAGGATAAGGTTTTGGGATGTGATGTGGTGACGTGTATCATGGGAGTGTATTTAGTGGCGCTCAGTTTTTATTGAGGTCGCTTATTGTGCGCGGAAGGAACGAGTTTTTGTATCTATCTGTTCGGAAATTTATCTCTCTTATTTTATCGCTTTTGTCAGACCTAGAGATTTAGTGGGGCGTCATGAATACATGGACGTCGTGGATACAAGGAAGAATCTACCGAAGTACCCAATATGGGCCTTATCTTTAAACGTTCCTAAACGTGACTGAATTCACCGTTAAGTTTCCCGTAAAAAAGCACTTTCTGCATCCTTTCGTTCTATTTAAAATGCTAATTTTCTTTTATCTCTTTCCCCCACCGACCAAACCTTCTACCGCCTCTAAAATTCTGCTTTTCTGATAGATAGTTAGACTCTCCTAGCTTGGTATAGAGTATATTGAATAATATCTATATTCCTCGAATGAATCTACATATTTAATATCTTACTTATGTCCTCCGGTGGCTAGAACATGTTATCAGTGAAAGTAATGTATTTTATACGGCACAAAAGGTCGTGTAGGAAGTTCCTGAAGCTTATTGTTCCCCGATCCCTCCCAGTTTCTGCTTTACCTTTCCCTCCCTCTTTCTATCTCCCTCCCCTTTCACCGCCACGGGAACCAACGCCCTCCCATCTCACGGTGCGAGGTTGGAAATCCGTGCAAGCCCAGCCACGCAGTGCGGTACACAAACGCCCTCTCCCCTTCATCTGCACAGACGCCGGGGCTCTCCCTCTGAATGCTTCCGCCCTCTCCGCCCCAAAGCCCTCCCAGAAACCCCGGTCGCTGCTATTCCCTCCTCTCACCCGCCACCCCGCCTCCCGTCTGAGGGCTTCTTTCCCCTTTCCCCTCTTTTTCTCTCTCTCCCTTCCGCTATTCCCTTCGCTCTCTATCCCCTCTTTCCTTCGTGCACGCGTCGTTTCCTCCTCTGACATCACCCAGCGTGCTTCCTTGAGGCGAGTCTTGGGCTTCACGCTTAAGGTAGAGTGTGCGGAATATTATTTCACCTATAAATCAATGAATTTGGTCTCATTATACATAAAAATTATCCAACATTTCCACAGATAACAAATATTAGCCACTTATTGAGCTGCTTTCCGAGATTTTTGACAAAAATACCACTCCTTTTACATTGGTAATGGTACGTGTATGCAATCCAGAGAGCCCTTGTTTGAAAATAAAGAAATTCTAACAGGTAGATTTCGTCAAAACATTAACTGTTTGTAGTTTTTGCGTTTTCTCAACCCGTTTTTGAAAATAAATTGCATTGTCACTGCAGCAACGTTTTTAGGATTTCAAAGAACCTTCCGTTGTGAAGGAATTTTAAAAGTACCGCGTGAAAAAAATGAGTCAAGCTCAAGACTAATGGATATTTTTATTCAATTATTTAAAATTTTGGTCTTATAAAAGTGTTAAATTGCACCGTTTTTATTTGTAAAATGTAATAAATAATACATGCTTCCCACAGCTGCTGAAATTTAAATGCTATACTTAGAATATGGTCTCCATGACCATTTGCTTCGATGCATGTGGGCAACTTCTTTTTTATCCCGATGCACTGGTCATACGCCGTAAAAAGCGGTTTGCCATTTCAAGAGATTTCAGTTGCCACATGCGGTTGAACTCATCATCCTACAGTTTTACTCTCTATTGCATCTGTAGCCGAAGTCGAAGCTACCAGTAGATACCATTTTGTCGTATGGTGGGCGTTGTAACGAGGTGTCTCGTTTTTACAAATATCTTAAGAAAATTCAAAACGCCTAGGTAATTTTTATTTTGTGCGACCAGTTTCATCGCGTAGACGATCTCTTCAGGAGAAATATGTCGCCAATATAAAAAAACCAGTCGATCAAAATAAAACTGTGAGAAAAATTACGTAGGCATCTTAAATTTTTAATATGGATTTTCACACAGTAAAGGCCAAAACCATCAAATTAACAAATCCCAACAGCCATGACGCTTTTCCTATAGGTTTATATCTCTATCGTCGTCTATTTAGATGTTCTAAACTCAAACAAAAATGTACTTGATATTTTATTTAGGCATTCTTCCTCGAGGGACTTTTCCTTCAATTTCCCTCTCCATTATGTTCCTTACAATTCGCTCTGTTTTAATGTGGGGCTTATCAATCTGGACCTTGTCTAGTCTTACCTAAAGGTAGTGCTGTCTGGTTCCTCCTATTTTTAAGGCTTTCCATTCATCGGAAGACTTTCTTGCATCGGCTTTTGTTTAATATTTCCTCGAAGACACAAATAGACCCTATCGGTGGGTAGACGTCTCAGAACATGTACAGAGGGGAGTAGGAGATTTTTTTATTTGCTGTATAACTTAAAGAGCAAGAAATCCAATTGTTATGTCGTAAGATATTATCTGATTCGAACATTTTGCGTCTCTATACCTCGCAGAAAATCTAAATAAAACCACTATAGGGGTATATGAATTGCTTACAAATCTATTGTAAAATTCTGTACTTCTAGTCAGCAATTATTGATTGATAGAAAGAGAAGATATCCGGTTTTCCGTTTCACTTCCACGAATAAATGAAGTATATATTTCAAATAAATGGATTTTTTTCCAACACCCGTGCTCGTGTGCATCAAAGAAACCTGGGAATCAAATAATTTTGGTCAGAAATTATGGCTCTAATTAAAGCTTGCTGACTATGTCGGCCGCTCTCCCGTGTCTGACGTCGCGCTCCTCACAGAACTGCATTGGAGACAAGTTTCTCTGCTGAGGGCGTATCTATCCTGTAAATGATCTAAGATAGACGATGCTGCCGACAACGATGGAAATGCCATCGCTGCCCACGTATGGTGTAAGGCCGTGGGCTCACGAGTGGAGCCGTGAGCTCTTTGCATCTTTGTATACCTGTGTGAAGTTTCTCTCCTTTGTGCCGCATTCCCCCTTCCTCTCTGGTTTGGGAGCTTAAGACAGGAAAAGCTTCTCCCGTGCCTCTCACTTCTTCCTACCTGTCTCCTCTCTCTTTCCTCTTTCCGTCCTCCCTCTTTCCACTCTCAAACGTTCTCGTTCTCTTTCTCTCCCTTCAGCCATTCGAGCGACCACTTCCAATCTACAGCGCCCTCGTCTCTCCCTCCCTATTACCTTCTTTAACCCTATATTTTCTCCCCCCACCTCTCTCACTAACATCCAACACACGTTTCCTCCTTCTCCCTAACCCCACTCTCATACCCCTGGTCCAGATTCCCTCCACGTTCAAACGGCTCTCAGTCCCCAGCGTGCTCAAAAACTCTTTGCAAGTTTAACTGGATCAGCGGGGAATCTGGTCGCTATGGACGCCCGTGTAAATTAGATCTTCTTTGCGTTTAAACCCCACCCTATGCCCCTCCTCCACGTCCCCCCTTCCTTTTCCCAATCTGCCCCGCTTCGGTCTCTGTTTCTGACTTTACCTCCATCTCCAACTTTCCCCCTCTCTCTTACGATTTCATTGGTTTCCTACATATTCCTTCTTCTTTCTGATTATTATTTAGCAATCTATCAATTGCCAAATGGATGAATTTCAATTTTTAAGTTATTATTATCAACTTAATAGAAGTTTTACAAAACAATAGAGGCTTTGAAAATGCTGTACGGCAGCGATATGTGGGTTTTCGTGAAGAGAGACAGAATGAGCCGAATTTAAATTCTTAAGATCAGTAGAATGTTGTCAAAAACAAGAGAGAATAAGATACGATATCATGAAAAAAATTAAAATATTTTAAATTCAAGCAAAAAATTTAAGAATATGATGGCAAATGTTGTTCCCATTTAGTACAAATGTAACAGAATCTTTTCCCCAACATTTCCTCGGAACATAAGCCTAGTGGTTCCCGCTATGTTGGTCGATCATGGAACGGACCGCGTAGCATAACTCATGTAGAGAAGAAGTTTCTTTCTTCTCTCCTCTGCGTATCTATTTCCTCAGTTCACCTCCTCCTTCCCATTTCTTGCTAAACTTTTTTATTTCCTTGTTCCCTCGAATTTCTTACTAAACTTTTTTATTTCCTCTTTCCCTCGCCTCTCCTTCTTCTCTCCTGGGGTTTCCCTAATTCCCCATGACTTTGTTTCGTTCCTATCTCTCGGCCACCGCAGCTGGCATTGTCTGACTTTTATATCGGTTTTAGTTCGTCTCTGGTAGCCTGAGTTCCGTCCCTATCCTCTTCCCAACGTCTTTCTCTTCATCGCGTTATCTCGTGCTCCACTTACGCGCGTGTGTGTATGGGCAAAAAATTAAAACATGTGAGGTATTCCCTACATTAGAGTTCCGATATCTGTTTACCGGTTGTACTGTACCCCACTGGCTGTTGGGTGGTCTGGCGTTACAGGTCACAAGGTAGGGAATCAGCCAGCGGTCGAATCCACCCAAAAATTCTTGAGGCACGCCCAATTAACAGATATAGTATAAATGACACGTGGAAGCTGAAATTAAGAAATATTTGCGTAAAATTCTCCCATCAGCTACATGATCTTCAATATTTCCATCACATGGAAGACATGGATTTTGCAAAAGGCCCGTGTAAATGAAGATGCTAATTTTTGAGACTCACTAAGATCCGGCAGAGAAGAATCGGAAATGGGATTGAATGAAGTCGTCGAGGAATTTCTAAAACTATTCTTATACTCCAAAGGAAAATGGTTTTGTTTTGAAAAGTTGTGTACCCTTGATAACGGCATTTCCTAAGTCAAACCGTGGGATCAAGTTGATGCGGTAACTTGGAAACTGTCTTCCCATATTGAGGGCCCGAGTTCGAATACCAACAGAGTCGTATATTCATAAGAGGAACTCTGATCTTCTTTCGAGCGATATGCTGGTGGTATTTCTAAAACTGTGCTTCGTCTGTCAGTGAACTGCTTTGCACCTTATGCTATGAGTGTGCTAATCGACAATAAAATTTTTCATGTATAAAATATACCAGTAAAAGAAAATGAGGCACTGAGAGCAACTGAATGTCGAAAAAAGCTACAACCAGTAAATGAATGAAATCCAAGGAGCAATAAAATATTTTTATATTTATCAAGTATCAAATAACATGATGGCTGGGTCACTTAGAGCGAATGAATGAGCAGCAAATGTAAAAAATGATGCGGAAGACACTGATGTAAGTATAAGCGTAAAGAGGGGTCGAGTGAGGGAAGGTCGAAGGACATCTTTGAAGAAGTTTAGTATGAGAGAGTACGCGAGGATGATGATAGATGGAGGACGTTAGATGAAATTTGTACTCTCACGCGGTATTAGTAGGCCAAGTCTCACGCGGGCTGTAATCAGTAGAACCATAAAGAAAAAAGCACAGGAAGGCTATTCGTCGTAAGAGTTTTCTCTCATCCCGTATTCTATTCTTAAAGTAACTCTACCTTGATTAACCACTCCTAATGGGCACAAATGTTCTTAGCTGCCAGTTGTTTTTCTCAATCAACCAACCTAGAAAAAACGCATAGATTGCCCCTTAATTCTTGTAAAGAATCACGGAAGTCTTGTAAAAATAGACGAAATACCCCTCGAGAGAAGTTTCACGTGAGTGATATTTGTTCATTTTTCGTCCCCAAAACTTCATGAAAAATTACGTCCACGAGACACCAAAAACTTCTAAACTTCAATCCATAGTCCATCCATTTTTTTAACCATGTTTCCCTTCCTTTACCATACTGAATTTTCCACCGCTTATCTACTCGGTGCAAGGGTCACCTTGCTTTCATCTTTCAGCAGGTCTTCTACCCCCTCTCCGCAGTTGTGAAAGGAGTTGAATTTTAAGGGGGCGGACTTAGAAATATCCAAGGGAATTGCTCATCCTCGTCAGCGTCTTGAGGATATCGCTTTCCTAAGAATTTGCTCCTTGGAGATCCGCTTCAGTTCCCTTTCCGACGTGCTAGGATCTCGGTCGTCACTTTGCGTCTCCCCTGGTCACCCACTCCTCGCGCAAACACTGCCTCCTCCCATTGAACCGGTCCAGCGCAGCAGCTTCTTCCTCCTTTCACTCTCCGTTCCTTCCTTTCCCGACCGCCGTCCGTCCCCGCTTCCCTCTCTGTCGTCGTCTCCCCGGTCCTAAATCCCTAAATGTCATTAGTCTCCCCAGGTCTCAGCCGCTTCTATCTCATTATCCACTCCCCTTGTCGCTCATCATCCATCGGTCTCCTCCGTACTTTGTCTTTCCGTTTATGTGCCTCTTCTCTCTCTATCTCTCTTCCTCCACATGCTCTGCTAATAAATAAAACTCCATTCTACCCTAAAGTATTTTCTCTGCAGGGCAGTGGTCGCGCATTCCGTACTATATAGCATCTTTTTGTGGAAATTTATCAATATTTTTATGCTCCACATAATATTTTCCTTCATATTCTCAACCAGTTGAAACGGTGGAGTATCTATTTTTATCTCACATCCAAGTCCCAATTCTTTAGATATCAACATTAACTATCGTGAGGTTAATAATAGTTCCAATCGTGCACAAAAATAGCATCGTACCGGAAAACTCATAAATGAATAATATCAACTTTATGATTTTCCATCGCATTTTCCACTCAGATTTAAGTATTTATGGGCGTTTTGTTCGCTTTTTTCCTCCATAAATGACACAAGATTTTTTATGAAAAGGATATACCTGATCGTTTATTTCTATAAATATCTAAAATTACGTCATATCCATTCGTGAGTGATTTTTTTCGATTTGATGTTTTTCCTTTGTATTACCTGAGCTAATATTTCAAAGAATAAAATTGAGGTTCCTTATTTTTTCCGATGCTCAATGGAAGGAGTGTTTTGACAAAACGTTAGGAGATATGAAGAACAGTCCGCGATGGAAAGCTCTGGAAACATTTGCTCAGATGATATAACCTATTTTAGGCGATATGTGGAGGAATATTTCTACCGTGTTTAGACATTTCACAGCTTTGTTTAGCCCTCGGAGAAATGTAGTTTGTTTTATAGTGATCTATTAAGTTTCTTCGTCGTCTTCATTTTTTTCAAGTGGCCTTTAAGCTCTCAGTGCCATCCCTCGGTGGCTTTGATGTGAGAACTACTCACACAGAAACCGTGGTTAAATTATCTCCATTTCATGCACTTAACCCTATTTCATCTTTTGTAAATAGAAGGATAATGGCAAGGACGTGCTCTCTTTGACTATTGGCTCAGTGAGCACGTGTTACAGATATGAGTGCTCTTGTAATAGGTGACATCCATGTGACTTTATGCATTAAGGTGATACAGTATTTCACTAGGCCGCTTTGTGCCAGTGCAGGGCTAATGAAAATATTTGGTGTCTTCTTCAATTCCTCACTACTTTTAGACGATTTACTACCCTCATGTTTTATATTTGGCGTATTTTTTGTTTCCAAATAGACGCAAACAGAAAAATAGGTTATCGGTTTTTGCATAGTGTTTATTTTATTCATGGCTCCTCCCATCATTTTTTTGTTTTGAAACAATAGCAATGCTACTAACGCTGCTTTTCCAAATTATCCATTATAAATTAAGTAAAACTTCACAGTATTTTAAAACACATTGTTTTAGCATTATAGTTATTCTGAGCACCTCTCAATTTTGCTACGCAAATATATTGGGTATTGCCAGAGAGTAACTTTGGAAGAAGGATGAGAATTCGAATATAACTTCAGTTCATTTTCGTCTGTACACCATGCTCTCGTGATATCGCAGTATCTCTTTGGATACTTCTTTGCTTGCATAACCACTAATGACGACGTCGATTGACAATCATCCTTTCTTGAGTAACTCATATTTAAGTTTTTATTCACGCCCGACTCGTGTCACATGACGGAACACATAGCAGAAGTGATATAGGAATTAATTTATCTCATCACGGGAATCCATTATAGTGTTAGCTGAAGATATTACTTATATAATGTTACACATTACCGTTTATTTACTTCCTATTTCTTCAACAATTCATCCTCTCTTCCCCTTTAGCAAAATGTATCCGGAGCAATAAGAGTGTGAAATTCCGGTTTAGTTATTTTACATATCATCTCAATATCAGTCTCAAGTCTCATTTACCCACATTACCCACCGTCTCACTCCGGCAGTCAATCTTCCTTTCATAAGTAACTCAATTTCTTAAGTTAAATTTCACCTTATCGGTGTCTCTCGTATACCTTTTGCACGTTCCCCTCACCTGATCTCTCCCTCTCTCTTTCTCTATCCCTTCGCCTTTGCATTTTAAGTTTTTTCTCCCGTTAATTCTCCCTCTCGGATCCCTTTTGTTAAGAATGCCTTAATCAATGAACTACCCCCCTCTTCGTTCTCACCCTCCCTCCCCACCCGACGTACCCTTTCATCAACGGCTTCGCATCATCCACCAAGCGGTAAAATCCCTGGGCCGTCTTAATCCTTCTTCCGCGAGGCTTTTCGCAGTCTCTCCTCCCCCTCATTCCTTTCTATTCTCACTTAACTCCTTACTATTCCCTTCTCTCAACGCCCGTGTATTTTTGCCCGTTCATTCCTCTCCTTTCGCGTCAAAACCAAGCATATCACCCGTTCTTTTAATTACGTTTCCTACTGTGGTATTTTTCTCGGTAAACAAGTCATAATTTTACATAGTTATTTATCTGTTGAGAAAAGTACCTGCTGTCTATCACCTGACTTTAACTTTACTAAACATTAATTAGGTGATCGAAAAACAAAAAGTAGTAATTTATGGTTATATCTCTGATATGGTCGAAGTCACATTCGGTGTTCCTCAAGGAGGCGTGATCGACTCTTCTTTTTACAGTATCTATATTAATGACCGAATTTCTTGAGTTGGCAGTATATCAAGCTTATTTGCAGATGATACATTTATCTACTGTGAGATAAGCAAAGACACGGACTAAGAAATTCTGTCGTTGGACCTTAATAACGTTCATTTTTGGTATCATAGGTACAAAAACTCTTTCTTTCCAAGGACAATAAGCGACCTCAATAAAAACTGAGCTCCACTGAATGCACTTCCATGATAAACGTCACCATTTCACCTCCCAAAACCTTACATTTTAACACGGCTGGTGAACTAACATTTTCACCCACACGCCCATGTGGTAGTTTACAGGGTATTATGTAGATGTAGAATGCTTTCTGAATAGCATAAAAGCTGTTGGGTCTCCGTTTATCAACGTTGCCACCAAATGTATTTCACACCAATGGGAGGACATTTTCTTTCTCGTTGTGTGTTCTCAGAAATAGAAATTGGTGTGCGTTATAACCTTTTACAATTGATTTGAAGTCGTGGCCTATTGCATAGCTTTAGTCAATCTGTTTCACATGATGAAGGGAATGTAAAACTTTACATGTCCGACTGAAATCAAACGTTTCACTAGATAGGGTCATTTCGTGTCTCATGAACCAATGAAAACTTGAGTGGTTGCATCGGTTGCAAAGAAATTCAATGTGATGACGTGTCCTATAAAACCTATGTCGAATAAGTTAATTATTTACTAAAATTATGTGTGAGTCCAAAAGCACTGAATTATTTAACACCATCGTCAGACATATTTCATAGTCACATAACGAGATCTTTGCAGAATGAGCCAAATAGCATTTTAAGATGTATCCCAACAATCATGAGCTATATATATATACTCGTGGAATATACTCTTTTTGTTCATTCAGCGTGGGAATAAGTTGTATGTGTCTCTATTTTATTTTTTATTGATTGATGAAGTTGATTTTCTCTTGCTGAACCATTGATTACTGGTTATACACCAACTTTTATCTGATGTTAAACAACCCTATTCATAGTAAAATTATTGAATATTTTCCCTTAGTACGTTATTCAATAGTAAAACATAAAATAAGCAAATTAAATTTAAGGATAAAAAAATTAAATATTCAACTAGTAGTTCAAAGTTATTACAGTATACTTCGCATTATTTTGGTTCACAGGAGTATTTTTTGGAATTATTGAAGTTCAACTATACGTGACTGCTTTGTCTTTTTGTATAATATCTGTCACGTCGAACATTTCAAATCTGTAATCTGTAAATTTCTGGTTTGAGTTATTGATTTTTCAATCGGACATTATTATGAAGTTTCTTTGTCACAGCCACCCATCTGTCAATATCTAATTACTTAAACTAATAAGTCTCAGACAAGGGTAAATATGAATGAGTGGAGACGGAAATCATTTTGTCACATCAAAGGGAGGAGGACCCTCTGGGAGTCGTACGTTTATTGATCATCAACTTATAAAAAAATCATCTCGTTTCAATGATTTTCGTTTTGTTTTCAAACAATGTTAGCTCGTTCAGAATCCTCTAGTGACTCCAAATCAAATTTATGTTCCATTTTCTTTGTAGAAAACGTGAACAAAAGGAAATGGCCGCAAACTCATTTTCTAGTTCTGAATCTCAGCAAAAAGCCAAATATATCATTTAGAGAAATATTTTTGGGCTCTTTATTGAATTTTGACTCCTCCTTACGTTAAGACTTTTTACCACTCATAACAAGAAAGGATAAAATGCATTAGATACCTTAAATTAGTTATGAAACTTAATTAATTTGCTATTTTAATGGATATTCAGATGGTTTTGGTACTCAATAAATAATAATTTCATGCCTCAGGTAAAAATGGGACCTTTCGGTTAAAGTTTTATATCTCATCTATCATCAGGAGTTTGATAGGATGGCTTTATTTTTCAACCTCAGTTTTATATAAACCTAACGCTGTGAAATAGTTAAATTATTAAAATATGTACTGGCTTCCTATTATTTCCACGGAAATGGTGTGAATTACAGGGAACAAATCAGCTAAATTTAACTAGTTATTCTCATTTTCAGGATTTGATAAGAGGTAAAATGATTTTAATAAATGATCGTGTACTTGTTCTTCTGCTTTAATAAAATAAGTAAATTGAATCATCAGATATTAATTCGAGAAAAAAGATTTTGAGGATATAAAACCTAGTAACACATCCAATATATCGAGAATATAGTTCATACGTAATGAAAAAAACTTATCCTCGGCCAACGTTTCGGAATTTTAATTCTTCCATCATCAGGGCTATACATAAATAAAACCAGAAGGTAGAACGACCACAATTACAATTTCAGAATCACATGAAAGAGCTCGAGAAGAATAATACTATTATAAAAACTGACCTGGCAACAAGGAGCCATAGATCTGTAATGAAATGCTTGTATATTCGAGTAATTTTTGTGGCAAATATCAGTAATCTAATTTGCAGCTGTGAGATTAACTGGCGGAAATATCCATTCCAGCTATGTGAAAATTGAAAATAAGTGAATGATATCCACTCCATTCTACACGCATTATTTACTATGACATAGTATTTTCCGTCACCGCCATAGTTACTTTAAGCTTTTCTGAACGGGACTTTGGCCTGAGTGTCTTTACTCTTGAAACCAATCGCTAAACCATGAAGACTAATTTCTAATGCTATTTTCTCTCGTTTCATTCTTAAAAATATTTTTTGAAATAGATTTAAGGCTATTTTAATGAAAATAGTTTGCACCTTTAAAAAGAAAAAAATGTTCTTATTTCCAGTAACAAAGATGGTGATTTTTATTTTGAGCAGAGTGTGCTTTTTATTGCGCTTACTAATTAAATCTTTGCTTATAATATACTATGCTCGCAACTCAATGCTGCCTATGCTTGTGAGTCGGTCTTTTGAGCAGACTGCTCCGAGTGTAGTTCCCTTGCCATTCTCAGCGCGCCCATTCTAAAGGCCAAGGCAAGAGGACTCTTACCCCGGGGTTCTTCTTTATGACGTGAGGTCACGTGGTTTCAACGTGGCCTTGTCGGGGGGCAAAGCCGCACCAACGCCGAAAAAGCCCCCGGCCTTCCCCCTGCCCTCCAACCCGTCCATCACCTTCCTCCTCTTCACTTTCCGATCGATACCCACACTCCATACGTGTTCACCCGCCTCTTTCTTTTCGTGAAACTGCGTTGGTGTGTGAGAGAGAGGACGAAAGAAACCAAGTTGATGCACCCGACTCGCTTTCTTCGACCGCATTCTGCACACACAACCCAAAGGGTGAGACGCCATCGCCTTCTTTCGAAGAAGCAATTTTTTCTTGTCTCCTCTTTCTGCTAATTGTTTTAATTCTGCACGCGGTGAAAGTTGAGCTCGGCTATCATCGTCTGGTAAGACTAACTGTCCATCAGTTTTTAGTCTGAAGCGACCATTTGCATAGTTGCCGATATTGAGTACTTAAATTGTTTTGGATACTTAAATACTTGGAACATTTGGTACATAAAAATGCTTGCAATATTCACTCGAAGGTTATTTAGTTTGGGCTGTTTGCAGCATCATTAGGAGGACGATTCTGCATCCAGAAAATTCTGCATATTAAAATGCATAGTTTTTAAAATTGCATATCCATCCATAAGCATTGCATCTTGCATTAATTGGTTTGTTTTATGTGTTATGTTCTGAAAAATAAATGATCCGTGGCATGATTACTCTCGTCACCCAAATATTTGAGAAAAAAACTGACGACAGGAAATCATCTAGTCAATCAAAGGCTTAATTTATAAAAATTATGTTACATTCCCATTTATTGTTATTTTATTCAATTTAAAATAAAATTGGTTTCGATGTTTAATTGATGGTACCTTAATTAACAAGCTTTTTTATTTATATGAAAAAGAGCAGTCTGGAATTTTATAATTTGAGGGAGTAAGGCCTGGAGATTAATTATTTATTGCTTCGTAAACGATGACAAGAAATTACATCGGAGGCCATACGTTGCCTATAAATTGACCTTTTTTCTTTACCTTTTCACATGCTGCATACAAATATTAATGGAAACTTCCATAAATGCGAGGCTAGTAATTTAGTGCAGTGGTATTTTTAACTCTTAAAACTAAAATAATAAATTTACATAAACACCAAAACGAGCAATAGTTATTGTCAACGTCTTGTACTTCGTTTGTAAATCTTATATAATTTAAACCTAGAAATCATTATAAGATTCCAATTTTGATTTTAATAAAATATCGGCGGCAGAACATAAGTTATTGTTGTTTTTTATTAAATTCCTTAATGAAGTTGGTGCGAGCCAGCATACGTATCTTTAAGCCTTCAATCCACATACCTGAAGATATGACAGTGATTTTTTACCTACAGAGTTATGTCTACTACAGTAGAAATATTGCAGTCGTTTTTTGAATTTTCAATGAAATTTCATGCCATTTGTACACCTCAAGGACGGTAAATAATTTAGCAAAATTCTTGGAAACGTTAACTTGGCCGACTTTGGATTGACGTGGAACACAGTGTGATTTAACATGCTGCGCTGTTTCTACTTGAGGGAGTAAAAATACATTCGTCAATGAGAAGAAAAACAGTCTAAATATTTTTGGTAAAATACGTAGTTTTTCTCTTCATAAATTCCCCCAGTTCCTCCTCTGGATGGTATTCCTCAAGGTTGCTCTCTCAATTCCATTGACGGAATTTTTTAACCCAATCTCATAGATACAGGGTTGACAAAGACGCCAAACAAACGAATAGGCAGGTAGATAGCGATAGGACGGCAACGAGCGTGGAAAAAACTCGAACCCAACCCAACAATGGGCATCCTTCAGCTTTTCCCGAGCGTCAGCGTAGCCAAGATGACCGCAACGGTCATTTCAGGATTATCTCTTGAGCCTATCCAGTATCGGTCGCACCGGATCTTTTCGTATAACAACCCTCCCCCAGGCTTACGGCACCCCGTCTCTCTCCATCCCATCAAATTGACCCTCATCCCTCGGACTTACAACGACCCCTTAAAACTCTGGCCATCCTCTCATCATCTTCACCACCCACATGGTCTGTGAGCGCGTCTAGCTCTCTTTCCATTTTCCCCTTATCCCATTCCACTTAAGTCGATAACCTTTTGAAGAAATCCGCGCGTCTTTCTCCATCGTCTTCTAACTGGCGAGAGCTTGCGTTTTTATCCTTTTACTAACCGACCCGTCTAACCTTCCCAAAACCGGCACCTTTTCCTACCTTATCCTTTAACATACTATACGTCCTAGAATTCATCGAGGTGGAGGGTGTATCCTGCACTTGGAATTTTTGAGGTCGTACATTCTACTTCCGACCTTCACTGCGAAGTGGCTACGTTCCTTATATTTCTCTAGAATGGAAGAAAATGGTTTGCTCTTAAGTAAAGAGACCATTTACTTTCTTTTTATAAGAACAACATTATCATCATTTTTCATTACTACCCTATGGGCTTTTGAAGAACAAGCTTTCTGCGTTGTCTCTTATCGTTTTTATGCTTTTTTTCGTTCATGTAGCATATACTGTGCATACACTCCAATCCTGATTCTGAAATAACCATACCTAGAGAAAACAATCAGTGATTTCTTATCTAGCTCTGGCTCTAAATGTATAATTATGGAATAGAATTATCTTTGTACAAAACAGTGTCGCTAATTCAATACCAAGATAATTTATTTTCTTTACTTTAACTCAGATGGTGATTTATCTTTTACCATTTTCTCTCTTACTTTTTTGGTTGTATATAACTTTTATCTAAGAGTTCTCGTGAACATTTACAGTGTGAATTCATTTGAGTGAGATGTCATCTTGGGCACCTTAATAAGACTGAAGAGTGACTCAATTTAAGCCAGTCTTAAAGGATGACAAATTAGCCCCATCGCTTTAGTGCGTATCAAAATAAATCTTCTCGGATAACGATGAAAGTATTATATAGGTAATTTTTTAACAAATATTTCGGTCCGCTGAAGCTTGCTTTGAGTTCCAAATGTCCCTATATTTCGTTTAATTATATCCTGCAGTGTACGAGTGTTCCATACTTTTTTGACTTGCGGGTTGCAGCAAAACACGGGATGAAGATCGCGTGTTCCGTCGAAAGGCAATGACTATTTACGTTATCTGTGCCGAGAGGTTAGGAATAGTTGCGGATTGTGATTGATTGTCCGAGAGATTAGTAATGATTGTGAGATAAAAATATAATAGTTTGAGGAAATTAAATGTGTCTGTGTTATGAACACATTACTTGATTAGCAGATGTGACTGACTGGACCTGGGTGATAGCGCATTGCGAGATTATTGCATGGTACAGCTACAATTGTTCTTTGACTCATTACTGATGGTTTTTTTAGACTAATTGCCATGATTGCATTGGATTTTATGAGCGCATATATATTGAACTTTTTTGTTTGCATTCCTTAGCTTTCACCATGGATATTACCTTTTGAAGAGCGCCGGTTAATTGTCATTTCTACGGAGCGTCTAGTAGAATTCATGATTCTTTTAATTCCTGAGATGATATCTTCTATGGTCACTATATACGCTAGATTTCTAATCTTCACCAATTAATAGTGTAATGTTTTCTCGTCATGATACATTTTATATCTTCTGTATGAGTATAAGAAAGTAAAACACAATGTTTAAAAATTAAATTAAACAATATTTCATTTATTTTCGTCCAGAATTAGTTCCAACATCTAAAGTTCATCTTTAACTCTTGTGCTTTCATAATCTAATCGATTATATAAAATTTTATGAGTTCAAAAATTATTTCTTTTCCTCCAATTATGGAAAGTTAATACCACTGAGTAATGTAGTTTGTTTGACATTTCTGAAATAGTAGTGATGGATATCTGACGCATTTTGGATTCCATAGGTAGACGTTTTATCATGTAATTTCTCCGTGTGCCCAGTAAGTTAATTTTCTGATTCAATTCTATAAAAAATGGGCATAAGCGTAATGATATGCATAATAATAATATGAACTGACACAAAATATGATACCGCGGCAATTAAGAATTCCAAATTAGTCATTGCGTTGTCTTCGTATATATTTCATGGAAATATGATCGGAAAGGCAATAGATTTGGTCTATCATAGGGCACTTTTGCTGTTTATCTGGTTTTCATTACACGACGCATACTTGAACAGGGATGCAAAAATGTTCGTAGTTTCCAATTAAATAGCGGTAAGCAAATCATGAGAGACAAGCTCGTCTATGTAGCTTATTTATTTGTAGATATTTACACTTCACGGCATTGAGTGGAGTAGCTCTTGGCATCACCGTATCTTATCACGAAAAGCTACCAAAAAACAACGAAAAAAATCTTGTGTTCCGAAAGTAAAAAACATATAAGGGAATGTTCATACTGATTACGAGGATTGATGGTAATATTCTGGAACTACTTATTCAATTTCATATGAACAATAAAGTGTGAGTAAACATAAGTCATTCTTTATTTTACCTTTAATATGAAAGAATATACCAAAGATAGAACAATTTTTACGCACATCCATTTCTATTGGCTGAAAGAGGGACCACTTAGTCTCAATTTCACCTCAAAGAAGATAAATTATCTATATGTGCTGTAGCGGGAAACCCACTGGCAAATTGGGATCACAGAGGAATAAATGCCGTCCGTCCATTCTCGAGCGTCCTCAGCGCTTCCCACTCATCTTCATTACACTCCCCAATCATCCCCCTCCTCCCCCTCCTGGCCCTCTCTATCTTTCCTATTCTGCAGTTGCTAACCCGAGTCCGGCTCGGAAGAGTCAGACATCGGAACGTTGCCATCGGGGTAAGCGTCCAAAGGATTACGGTGAAGTTCTCAGCGGAGAGATGACGGTCATGGAGGAGGGTCTATCCCCTTCTTATGCGGCCTCCCGTTGAGTTGAGTCCTCGCCGATATCTTCTGTTGCCTCCTTCCACATCCTTCCCACTCCAGCTCATGCAGCGGCCAGGGGTCGAAGCAGTTCCGGTAGCGGAAGGACACCAGGAGAAGAGGGAAAGGGGGAGAAGGGTTGTGAGCGGGGGAGTGAGGGTAAAGGAGGAGATGGCCCCGGGAAAGTCGGTTGGGTTGATGGGGATTTGGAGGAAGCTTCGCGGAAGGGCGTTGGTTTGGGCAAAGCGTGGAAATGGGCGGGGAAAGCGGATTTGAGGCATCATTCCCACCGATTCGATTTGGTCGGTGGTATTGGGACAATTACCTGCGGCGGATTCGGAAACCGCAGTCTCCATCTTCTTCTCTCTCTCTCTCTCTCTCCATCACTGCTATCGTCTCCACCTCCCGTTCTCCGACACACGTCTACCCGCTATCCCTCAATCTTTCTCTGTATATTCCTTTCCTCTCACATATTCCTCCAATCTTGTAGCAATAGCCTCCTCAAACCCTTGTATTCAACACTAACATTTCTTAAAACGGCCTCAATTGATCTACCATCGTGAGCTGGTGCAACTATTTCTGGTGGTGAGCAAGAATTTAGGGGTGTGCTTCCACGAATACTGCGGATATAGTTTCAGAGATTATATCAGAAAATGCCTGTTTTTTTATTTTTGTGGAAATATTACTTTGTGTGATCGCTTTTTTCTCTACGGGAACACAATTTAATGTCAAAAATATATTTTGATATTAGAGTTTTCATATTACTATTAATATTTTACATCTCTTTCATTGTACTTAGTTAAATGAAGCATCTGCAGTCAATTTACTATATAATTCGATTAAAAATAAGAAATCATATAATTTGCAAATAAATCTGCTTTCCTATCATTTTTAGTCCTAAGGAATAGCATATCCCTATGCTATAGATGGTAAAAATGGTTAGTCGTTAATAGCCACTAAAATACTTGGTAGTGTAACATTTGAATTCCGAAAACATTTGAACTATGGAAGAAACAGCCTACAGGCAGTCAAATTTGCTGATTCTTGAGCTGAAAGTTGACGGGAAATTCTAGGACTCCTCTTGCATCATTTTTCGTAATCTACCAGGTTAACTGCGGCTTAAGCTGCATTCAAACTGAATTCATGCGTGGTAATTAGCAGTTTTGATACTGCTTCAGAAAACCCTATCAATATTTTTATTTAGTAACACTCTATGCCTAGTGAACATGCACAATTGTCATGGTAACAAGTCAAATCACAATCAGCATCAGCATCACTTGTGCGTTTTTCTCAATATGAAGCATGGAGAAATAATTTCCATTTCAAGAAAAAAAGGCATTGGTACCTTTTAGTTCTCCCTTCTCCTTGAAACTGAAGACGTGAAAAAAATAATTGCGGCTCTATTGCTAAATATCTTTTCGCAAACACGTAAACAATGCGGTAATTGTCTAGAGGACCATAAATGTTATACATTTTTTAAACACAATACAGTTTGAATTTTGCTATGAAAGCTTTATTGAAGAAATTCCACTTTGTTTGGCGAGATGTTGTAAAAAAGCATTGTAGATGTTACACAAAGGATAGCGTACCCTAATCCCTTACCCGTACTTATACTGTCCTGTATTCCCGTACATTAATGTACCCGTTCTGTAATCCTGTAATTACAGTACGATATCCTTTGTCTATCATTTAATGGAGAAAGCTTTTAGAATGTTTTTTTGTCAATCTTAATCTGAGACTGCTCAAGGAACATTTTTCGTTGCCTTTCCATTTATGGGATATTCTGCATTAGGTATATTGATGTTTCCCTAGTTAAGTTAAAATTTCTTTCCTCCTTCTTACAGGTGACTCCACCCTCATATGTTCCTCTATCTCTCTCAATTTTTCACTCTTCCCCATGCAATAAAGCCATTTCTACTATCACTCTCCTTTTTGTTCGTCACCTCACCACATGTTTTCCTCGTGTTCATAAAACAGATGTCAAACTTTTTTGAGTAGCCGACCCTTACCTGACTTCACAAGTTTTCAAGCGATTTCCCTAGCATCAAAAGCTCTTCATAATGGCTTTTCTCTCTTGTTCTAAAAGCTCTTTATAATAGGTTTTATACTCCTTAAAATATTTCGCTCATAAAGAAGGTCTCAAACTTGTTCAGACAAAACAGACTTGTTCTTTGCTCTTAGGATTTGTTTTTGCTCTATTATTCTGAACTCAACGTATCGAATTCACTCATTTAGTAACTATGTCATGACAAATGTTCATTATTTCTCTAAGATCATCTCAAGAAGAAAAGTTCATTTGATGTCAAGAGACCCTTAAGGGAAGGAGAAAAGTTGTTTTTTTGGCCAAACAAGAGTTCGCTGTTTTCTAGCTGTGAGGTTTTTGCTACAGCACATAAATCCCTCAACGAGATCTCTTGAAACCTACCAGAACCAAATTAGTCCGTGTATTAGTGAAAGAATATAAGCAAAAGCTACTCTATATGCCACAGGTGTGAATTTAATAGTTGAATACATTCAAAACAATGATTCCAACTGGACGCCTACAATTTTAACTTATTTCATACTCTCAATCGGTTTAATGAGAAAGATCAGGTTTGTGAGTTGGCTAGAGTACTGGCTAACTATACGAGTGGCAAGGGTTCAAATTCCTGCAGAGGAGAGTGTTTTTCAGAGGAAACCTAATCCCTACTTGAGTGCCTTGTGGAGGGTAATTCAATCACTGTACTCCGTCTGTCGGATGAGATGTTAAACCGTGGTTCCCTTGGCGCCTTTCGTTAAGAGCAGATAGAAATGCCTTTATTGTGAATCATTTATTATGAAAGATCATCATCACTAAAGAATATAGATAGGTTTGCAATATATACATTTGCAAGCATTAGTATAACTCTTTTCAGTCAAAAATGGACTCAATTTAGTAAAAGAATTCGAGCATATGAAAGTACCAATTTTTCGTTGATGAATGGCCCTAGGTATATACACCTTGTGTCAATTTATGTTTTGAATTTGAATGCCAGTCTGCGTTTTTTCTTCACAAAAGACCTAACAGTGAAAATCATTTAAAGAAACAATATTAAAGAGGCGTGCTGGATCGTAAGGACACTTTTATCTAGAAATGAGCTGAATTATAATATTATCAAACGTTACATAATCCTGAGTGGTCTATCAGCTGAAAATATATCGGTTTAATATAAGATCACATGCAAAATGCATTCCAAGCAAAATTGTATTTTTTTGCTTAGGGAAAGACACATCGGTGTACGTTTGTAACTCCATGATGGGTGGATGCGATAAAATACAAATGTGCTTCGCTATAGCAAATCTCTCACCATCCGCTCAGCGTTTACATCCACCGGGTACCGAGCTAAAGTGAGGCATCCATCTTGTCCGCTGAGTGCTCGCAGCAAGGTCGGATATAGAGAGAGGGTGGAGGATTGGAGGGGTAAGAACGGCCCCCAAGGGTGGCGGAAGATGGACGGGTGAGAGGAACTTGGCCGGAGGAAGAAGTGGGACCGTAAAGGGCCGCACCACACCGTGCTATCTCGTCCATGGGCGAGGAAGTCGCAGTCCTTCAAGTTCGAGGGCGAACGGGAGATTGTCCGCCGCATGTCGCTGTGGGCGTGTCTCGGAGGGAGAAGAAGGGTGGAAATTTTGGGTGGCTCGTCTCCCACCCGATGGGCCTCGGATGCCGGTCGCAAATTGAGAGATTGGATGCGGTGATCGGTCGGGCTGGGAAAGTGATTCCGCCTGCGTCCGTCGCCGCCGGGTGCGCGCTACATCCTCTCGACAAATTCCCTCCTCAGCACGTGAATAAAAAATGAAGTTGCTCGGATTAGTGAGGGTAGGGTGGTTTTTAAGTCAGGAATCGACTCCAAAATCTTTCGAAATTCTTTCATTTTTTTTTTCTTTTGTATCCCTGATTGAGGTTGTAGCCCAACGTGTAAGAGGGATAATCCAAAATTTCCAACCCATGATGATTTGTCGTTCATCAAATAAAAAGTGAATTTTAGTTCTGTAATTTCCACAATATCTACTCTAAGATCCCATTCTATACCGGATATTTTTGTTGTGTTTTTATCTATTTGCGATAATAATTTCACCTCTAATTCTGAAAGCATAACGAGATCATTGTGCAATAACATGTTTGGGGTTTTACTGTCCTGAATTTTTAAGACCAAGCGTTCACAAGCTAGACATTTTTAAATGTAAAGCGAAGACATAAAGACGCATATATTTTGGTGATGCCACCACATGCTTCTGCAAAAGGAGAGTGCAGAATTCCCCTTTTTATCGGCGTTTTATTTTCTTCCCTCCTCATTTCATTATTAAGGAGAGAGCCGTGATACATTCAGATGCTTACCTTTAAATTTCCTTTTCAAAATACGAATTATATCATTGTTAACGTCAGTGAATGTGGCCAGTTACTCAATAAAAATCCTTCAAACGTTAAGAAACCCTCTACTATTTTCCATCATACAAAAATTTTAATTCTCCAAAACATTTTCTGAGCCAAAAATCTTTCAGGATTTGGTAAATGTTGATTGTTGAAGAAAACATGTAGAATTATGCAACTCAAATTTATGATGTAGGCATAATAAAAATGTCTCCTTTGTCTTTATTGTGTAAAGTTAGCCGTAAGAGCACATATCTTTGTTTTTTAATCCATTCATCATCCGTAATTAGTAATTCTTAAACAGCTTACTTCTATGTTTCATAGTTCTTGATGCTAGTCTCATGACATTCTACCGCATAACACTACAATATTTTCTCAAAGAGGACGTACTTGTCCTTGAGCAACTTACTCCTTCTTGAGGATGTGAATCGCAAACTGGTGGCAATGAATTTTAAATGTTAACAACAAACAGTGCTACTTTATGACAAACGACTCATAAAGAATCTTTCTATTGTAATAGTTACACTTGAAAGTTAATTAAAATCCTTGATACGGTACGTTGTGACGTACCCTCCATCCTATCCCTCGTCATTCCGTGCGTCATTGAAGAGCTCGTGAAAGAATTCTGGCCGTTTAATATTCGCTGAAATATCTTGACATTTTATCGAGGGGTATCAAGATTAAAATATGAGATGAAATTTTTCCAAGGTTATCGGTTTGACCTCCGCTGTCCAAATTGTAAAAGGCACGTTTGCGTCGAAAATAGTTTTCAAAACGGCAGAATCGGTAATGATGGGAGATCATTGAGAGTGATAAGGTGATTTTTTTCCTCTCGGCTCAGATATCCAGGGACTGTGAACACCAATATCCAAGCCGGTGTCATTGGGCATGGAAAAATGGCATCCGTAGGGTTCAAATTCCGTGTTCTCATGGAAACTGAGACATTGCAACCAGTGCATGTAATTTTTTAAATGCCCTACATCATGTCAATCATGAAAAACTCCAGTGAAGATGAGAGGAGAAAAATTTCTCAAAACAGAGAGTGAAGTAGAGTGGATAAACTTATTGGACACCTTCTGAGACAGCCTGCTGAAAACTACAATGGAAGGGTCAGCAAATTGAGAGATCTAACGATAAAAGCAAGAAGTAGGTTATGTGGTACGTCAAAATGAGGTTCTTTGCAGGAATAAAGCAAATAGCAGGAGATAGAGTGGAATGAAGTGCAGAAACTACCTAATTTCATTTTCAGGTTGAACGTATTTGCTCATCTTTGTCATCCTTTTCGTTCGTCGTATACTCAAATCACTCCGACTTTTCTCTTCCAGTTTTGTATTTCTTTTTGTCAGAGTTAAAGAGTCGTTCATGAGAAAATCGTTGGGTATTATTGAACTGTGACAAAAACTGTTTAGAGAACTGTTAACTAAATAATATAACGACCAGTCCTTACTTGGGTGGCATTGATACTGTTTCAGTCCATATCTATAAGTAAAAGCTATAATCCTATCTGTCAACTAACCTCTCGTGGAAATTTACCTAATTCAATCGTCATTTTATGTATATGCTTTTACGATAAAACAATATTTATGTACATCATTGTTTCACTAGGTTTAAATCTCAATTTAGCATTGAATTGTGAAAGCACAATTTTATCTACAATATCTTTATTTTAAATTTTATATTAGTTGGGTAAATGAAAGAAGTGGGTTTATATCCTTAGTATCCTTATAAAAGAATCATAAAATGAAATGATAAAACCATTTATTATTGATTATCATCGAATAATCTACCGATTTCGGAGGAAAATTCTTACATTGAGTTCCCTCTTCTCTATTACACTTGCGATCCAAATCACTCCTACTACCCTAGCAGATCTGCATAGCTTTCAACCTTACACGCGATCTCTTTGCTTATCCTTGCTTTCCTTCAATTTTTTGCTGTCGGCGCATTTTAAACGCCTGAAAATACCACGAAAGACACGGAGCAAACAATGTTGAGGCTTCAAATTGTTTATGTGAAGTATCTCATCTGGCGAAGCCCTTCAAAAGTGAAGAGCGTCGGAGAAGCTGTAGAAGGACATTGGGTTGATAACCACGTGGATGGGAGTTCAGCAATGTAAGGGTGAAAGAAATTCAGTGACATAGTCACTACACACTATTCTCGATATGTGACAAGCGCATGTAGCACTCCATGACGAACAATGAAACCCGTGCAGATCTCGAGTATTGTATTGCTCTTTGTAAGAGGTATGAGGTTTTTTCCTTCAAAATCCCGCGACTCGACTCCATTCTATATTGCTTATTGAGTGATTTTGAAAAATATCTTTTGAGTGAGACCTTGCAGAATTTTAAAATTCAAACAGCTGGATTATCAGGTCTATTAATCCACCATGTGGTGTAAATAGACAAATTTATTTCGTATTGAAAGAAACGAAAATATGTGGTGGAAGAAAGTCATGCTCAATGTATCGAAGCTCGCACTACCCAATAGAACTAATGGTATTGGGCTTAACTTGGTGGAATTCCTCCATGATAAGTTAGTTTTCCACAAAAGATTTATTACATTCTTACGAACGAGTTTCACTGCAGCGCGACGCGCGCCCTGATGACGTCACGCAGCGATGAAACCCGTAAGAATGTAATAAATCTTTATTCCGTTATCTTTTATTCGTATGAACGCAATAAATTTTTGTGGAAAACTAAGTAAATCATCATTTCAATACCGCGCAATTCACTAAACTCATTCGCTAATCGTAAAATGTGTTACAATTCATGCGCCATCGTCAGTCATAGATGTGACTAGTATCAAAGCTAGGTTATAAGTTGGTATTTGATAATGGCTGATTTATCTGAAACACGTTTCTTAACCAATTAATTGGTTGTATGGAAAAAGGCAAACTCCGATACATAGCGTTTGATTGTATTTCTGATAATATATATAATAGTCGAATCCTTTAGCACTTTTTGAATGCGTAACTTTTCACGCTCCTTATGTTTCTATAAGGACTACACCAATACTGACTTCTTGTATTTCTCATTTCGAAAAATCATTGGATAAAGTTGATAGCCCGGTAGGATTTTGGTCGTGAAAATAGAAATCGAGCGAGGAAAAAATTAATTTTCAGAAATAACATTGATACTAAAGTAAAGTTTGGTAAAGCGTAACGGAGGAATGATTTTTTCAATTAAAATTCACAAACATTATATAGATTCAAACTATATTTAGTGGAAGCTATCTGCATTAAATCTATGGGATTTTACTGCGGGTTGTAGGAATTTCTGGTATAAGAGGCTTAGCTAAATTAAAAACCTGGGTAAAAGTGCAAATTGTGTGTGATATATTTTTTTATTCACATACCATCAATTCTTCCAATTACATCATATTTAGAAGTGGTCGTTAGGAAAAAATTTCCACACATTTGCCTGTCTCTAATGGTTCCGTTGCTAGCAAAGCTGGTTGTGAATTTTGTAAGCAGGTCAGTGGGCCTTTGGCAAATTCTTTACATTTTCTCATTTTTATAGAGTTTTTGTGGATGTCACTTGGCATTACGGTTTCATATATGACGACTCTTTATTTCAGTATGACGGAATAATAACTTGTTTTGTAGATTGTTTATGGGTGGTGGGTAGAAACTGAGGTCATTTAGGCCTTTAAAAACTGCTGTAGAATCATTTGAGAAGTGTAAAGAATAACGCTGAGTCAGCAACTTGTTAGTGTTAACAAAAGGCGCCGACCGGTCATTATTTAGACGTTTCATCTCTAGGACCAAGCACAACTTTTGAAGTAGTCTCCACATTGAGTCCTGTTTTGGAACCAAATTACACTGCAAAATATTCCACTGCTCAAGTTCAGGGCTTTGAGTTTGGAAGCCAGTACTTCGCCACCTCAACTATCCAATCTGCAGGAAATATTTAGCTATTAATTAAAACTATTAAGTTTTATTTCTTCTTTTACAATCATGCAATTCCTCTTACAGAACTTATCTTGGTGTTTTTATGAGCGTTCATATTGTTATTATCCCTCTCTTTTCCATCCCAAAATGCGATCCCCCCTTCCTTACTTACCTACTTCCTCGGCGCTACAGAACGGTATGGGCTTTGGCCTCCCTCAAGATGCCTGTTCATTCTCTTCTGTTCTGCACTTTCTCCCACAATCTTACGATCCTCATAGTCTTTATATCTTCTTCCAAATCCTGCATCCTAGGTTTTCCTCTTTTTGTCTCTCCATTCATATTTCCATGTAGCAGCTTCTTAGGCATCCTTTTTTGACTCATTTTTTTCCAAATGACCTAGCCAAGCTAACTGTTGGGTCTTCAGAAATTTCACGGCATCTTCGCCTCTGATAATATTTTCTATTTCTCAGTTTGTTCTTATCCTTCATGTTACACAATGATCCCCCCTTCCTACCCATAGGAATGTCTCACGACCTCTCCCCTCATCCTCTCCCTCATGCCACCAGCACTCTCTCCTCCCTCCCCATCGTCTCTTACGGGCCTCCTCTTTGGGCCCTCACGTCCTCCCCTGCTCTCTCTCAAAGTTTGCCCCCTCTCTATTCCCCCATTGTCTCACCCCCACTCTCCCCTCTCTCGGCCTCAGCGCTCACCGCACCTCTCCCCCTCCCTCTTCGGAAGGCGTGGTGCGGAGAGGCCTTTAACTTTCGGCGCACATGTGTCCGCGGTCGATACTTATCGAGCGAGTTACGAAAGGGAACGTGAGGCAAGGTCTATTTGAGGGGAGGGAAGGGAGAGAGTTGATGGGGCCTTCTAGCCGAATGAGGGGATTGATCCCCGACCCTTTGGAACGCGGACGGATATGTTCAGGCCGACACACTTCTCCCGAAGTAGGTATCTCTCTGGAAGATGTGAGAGGCCATCTCTGTGTTGAAGGATCTCCGGTTTTTCTCGTAACCAGATGAAAGCCTTCTTCAAGTACACCTCAGGGTGATGGTATCGATCGACACCGGCGTTCTGACTCAGCTCCTTATTGTCATTAGACTGAATTTCCTTATTGTAAATGATAAGTACAACTTAGTTAGTCCACTTAAATTTATTACAACTTGACGAACTCGGTTTTGACAACGTTCATCATCATCAGGTACATTGGTGAAGAAGACATATAATATATAGTCACTCAAAATTGGGGGAAGTAGAGGTGAAGAGGGAGGAGTTGGGAACCTTCCCACCTCTACCTACTGCAATTTTTGAGTGACTATAAATGATGTCTTCTTTACTAATGTATCTGATGATGACGAGCTTCGTAGAGACCTAGGTCGTCTTGTTGTGATAAATCTATGAGGAAAACTAAGTTATACTTGTCATTTACAATACTAATCAAATTCCACGAAGTCACGCCCGAGACTGCGGAATAAATTTCCTTAATTTAATATCATATGTCATGTATAAAAATAATTATTGAACTCTATATACTCTGAAGAGAATGGCCTACTTACATGTTGGAACATCAGAGCCGAACAACGCCTTCAACCGAGGGAAAAATTGAGGAGGCTCCGTCCATGTACAAGAATATGATGTATAATATGATCGGCATTCAGCAAGTAGGCAATTCAGACTAGCTCTATTATGATCTTAAGGTAGCCGTGAAAGGAGATTCCTCGTTAGACGGATTTTATTTCATAAGGTGGGTTTTAATAGTAAAAGCACCTAATAAATAAATTAATAAATATATATCCAAAATATATATAAATATATAAAATCCAAAATCCAAAGGTCCGTGGTTCGATTCCCGGTCCAGTCGAACTTTTTCTGCTTGGAATCGGCCATCATTACATCTTCACACCACCATTGTGTTGAACCTTTATTTGTATGTATTTGCCGCTGAGCGGTCTGAGTGAATGAACGAACGATATATATATATATATATATGTAGTAGAAAATAATAGACAATTGCATGTATCGGGATAGTTTAAGATATTTCTAATAAAGAACCTATAATTTAAACATCCAGCCATTATTTTTTTATCTTTTTCTTCCACTACGTATAGGCGTGAAGTTATAATTGCACATATTTTTCAGTTTCATACGGTTACATGGATTGCATTATGTACATGAAGTTTGGCATGATAGGCCCTTGAGTAAGTTAGAGTATGCAGAAACATTCACTACGATTTTATAACTAATACAAATAATGCAAGTAACCAATTGTACAACAAAGGAAAAGAGCTTCTTTGTGGGTATTTCCCATACTCGTAAGAAGAAACAATTAATAATGCGCAAGTGCTACCAAAATCTGATTTCTCGAACCCAGCCTTGGAGTGGTTTCAGTTTTTGAGATGAAGAGTGGTTATCATCTGAAAGAAAGAAACCCCACGAGCTAAAAATTTTCCAGCAGTAGTTCTCCGCCCTCCGCTTGCGAAGGACGCGGCCTTCGAGTGCCGAAAATACCGACGTTGATCACGTGTAGCCGGAAAACATTTTACCGCGAGTGTGGCGTGCATTCCAAAGCGTGAGCTTAAGGATAAAGAGAAAGGAGAGCATGAGGCCTTTGCGGGAAGTTGAAGGCCACATGTGATCCGACGAGTAGGAGGCGCCGGAGGACAGGTTAGGTTGTGCAGGAATATCGAGTGTTTGTGAGAGTATGAAACGGGAGGAGAAAGCATCGTGGAGCTCTGGCAAACTTGAAGCCCTTCGAGAAATAGCCCGGCTCGGAATATCGTCAACTCAAAGAGGGAGATATCATCCTTAAACCTTCCCCGTTGTTGACGCATTGATGCAACTTTGTCGGAAAGCACAGCTATTGTTTTTCACTGCCTAAAGGTGAAGGAAAGTACTTATGAAAACATTCGCGCGTGCTGTTCGCATTAATGTGCTCCGAAGAGCTCGCTTGGGCCAAGGCGAAGGTATGAACACCAATGCCCAAATGACATGGAAAGGCTCTTGTGCTATCTTTTTACGATAGGCATTAACTTCGCCTGGATTTCAGAATTATAGGTTTTAGAAGTGAGTAAAATGCTTTACAAGTCCAGTATTTGTATATTCTTCTCTTAAAAAGTGTATTTTTAAGGCTTTATTTTAGTTCAAAAGCCTAAAATATAATTCTTTAGTTTTTGTGGCCACTTATAAAAATAAATGTATCAAACAAATGGGTAGGGACGAAAGAGTGTCAAGCAACATTCGCCTAATTTTAATGGAGAGCAGTTTCAATTTTGTTCAGATCGTGAAATTTTATCATTCATGGGAATAATATATTTGTAGCTGTGTGATATTCATTGTAATCTGGATACTGGCATGAATTTTTAGGCAACATAAAATAATAATAATTTATTTACTTTCAAAAATACAATTTCCAAATAACAGTTTCTTGGTGCATAAAGAAGGAAAACTTTAGGTATCCTTTAAGCAAAAACTGAGTTAAGATTACCTTCATAGCAATAATTGGCTATTACTGAAATGAATTAATGGGAGTATAACAATTAACAGATGGCACTGACAGTTCGATTTCACGAAAAATGTTGCTTATAACGCTTTTTCAATGGCTCCTTCAATTGTGGTATTTAAATATTGTGAATTGCTTTCCTAAAATTCAATTGGAAAAAAATTAATGCTCTTTAATATTTAATAACGCTCCTAATCAATGTATAAATGTATCCAATGACTCAAATTGATCATGTTACTTCTTCCATCCACAGGTAAGCCCACGTGGCTAGTGGTGCTGTTTCCTAAAAGTATTGAAATGGTGAGTGCGTTTTCGCTTTTTAGTTTTATTGATAGATTTTTGTTAATTAACATTTTATTTGCATTACAATGTAGTCATTTGTTTTATTTTACCCCATTTATGGAAATTTATGTTGAGTGCCAAAGCGGAATCAAAATATTATGCCTTAACAAATCACAAAATCAGCTTTGTTGGGTGATTAGGTGTGAATTTTTTAACTAAAACAATTAATTGGCTCGCACTGAATGTATTTGCAGGTATTGTATTAATTAAAATTACTCTCTTTTGTTAAATTATTTATTTTATTTAATCTGCAACTTCACCAGTGTTTTCAATAACACATTCAACACATAGTGATTTCATTTATTTTATCATAGCACTGCATGCAGGAGATAGTGTTATATATACGTAAACTAAAAGTTTATATATTACTGTCTCGAATCAATATGAATATTTCTCATTATTTTTTCTTCAAAATGGCATAAATTTTAGGTTTCTATTAAAACATTCAAACTAGATAATATAAAAAAATCCTCCAAGATGTTTCTTGAATAGGCTATAAGTTTTGATTATTATGAATGTTGTGAGCCTACTAGATGATAAACAAATAGTGGGTGTTGATGAATTCTCTATAATAACTACAAACTTAAAAAAAACGTATTTAATCTTGAAACCATGGATCTCAGCTCGGCGCTCAGTCTGTAAGCCATTTACGGAAATTATGTTACTGCACATAGGCACATCAACTTATATTCAATGTTATGAAAGGAAAGAGGCGGAAAGAACCATGGATACATGTCATAGTAGTATTCTCCTTCAAGTCACTCTTGTATGCTTTCGTCTAATCATCAAACTTCCTTAAAATAGCTTAAGAAAGGTACAAAGCTTCATGCAATATTTAGAAGTAAAAGGTTTTCGTTATATTGCGGTTTCTGGCTCCATAAAAGACGCTGATTATATTTTGATTGAGGATGTTATTTTGAGGATATTGTTGCTTTGAATAGTATCCCTTTCTATTTAGTTCGATTCAAGGGCAGTTTCCATATCACAAGTGGAGCGAGTACTCGTAAATGTGAAGAATGTACCGATTCTCAAGATTTCTGCTTTATAGTTTTTCCACTCTAAACTGGCCACATTTGAAGTTACGATTGAGTAATAAAAACTAGGTCAGTGTCGTGTACTTAACTAAGTAGTAATGTTAGCCGGAAAAATGGGGACGTAACTGCGTAAAACATTATCATGTAAGAAATTTCTATTTATTGAAGCATATTGATCCAGACAAGTATATTATAATCGATTATTAGCCGTTGATGATATGATATGAGGTACACTGTAAATAATTTCGCATATATTCCTGAGGAACTTGGCACGGCGGACAGACGAAAACGTAAATGCGTTGAAGGTTCTAGTGGAATAAATTTCTGTTTTGGTGTTATAACTTTTTTCATGTTTGTCACTTAGTTCATGCAAGTCACTGATTCTGATTGGAGATAAATCATTCTGTTTCTCCAATTCTCTCTCCGTGATTGTCTTCAACGAAACGGCGAGAGACAGAGTATCCGTTAACGACTGGGACGCGCGTGTTACCGCCACTCCATTAGCGATCCTCTCGTAGACGCCGGCGTCTCGTCGGATAATGAAGATACAAGCTTGCCATCATCTCAGGCTCCACAAAATTCATCTAACGGCACGCCCAGCCTCCCTCATCCCCCTCACCCATCTCTCCCACCTGCCCCAGTGGTGACGTCCCCCCCCCAATCACCCCAGCCCCTCGCAACATGTTCTACTCTCCTCCCTCCCCAAAATATTTACGTCGACTTATCAAATTCCCGCAGCAGCCAACCTCGCCGAAGCCAACACCCAGCCCAGCCTTACCTATATCCCTCCCCTCTCAGAGCCGATGCGTCCCCTTGCCCGCATTGTCGCGCCGACTCGGCAACAAAGTCATGTCCCCCTCCCCTCACGAACCCATCCCTCGACTCCCTAAAAGTAGGGAAAGGAGTGCCTGAAGATGTAGGATTGGTTTGGAAAAAAAGTGTTTTCGGAAGAGATATAGCCTCACGTCCCCACCTACCCATTCTCTCTCTCCATGAGTGTCAGTCATAACACATTTTCTGGAGGGCGCTGGTGGTTTTTTTCGTCAACCACCTAATATCATGTTTATTATTCTTAGTTCGGTTGAGTTTATAAGTGATTTTTTTATATTACCTCACTGTTTCTTTTTCCCGATTCAAGTGGCGTGAGATAAAGGAATGATTTGTATCAATCTTATTTTCTGCAAATTTTTCATCTTTTTTGCCCTTTTCTGCCAATTTTAGAGATGCAGGTTAGAGGATTCTCCATGTCCCACTGCAACTACCTGTCACAAATTTGCAAGTTATATCAGCCTTTAGTATGACCTCACGAGTCTCCAGAGGCGCTGAGACATGTATTTCCTTCAGCTATTTTACAGTTATGGTTCGCTCGTACCAGTATTTCATAGTATATAGGTATCCTTTGGAGTTCTAAGGTAAGATTTCGAACGCTTACGCATCACTTGTGATTAGGACGGAGTTAGACAAAGTCTCTGCCTTAAGCATCTCTCTTTCTCCTCTTACTCTAAGAACCTCCATTCTTTTCGCTCGATATATTCTAGCCTCTTTTATGTATTGAAACAATTTCCCCTCCATCATCCTCCAATACGTAAGAAGTAATGATGCTTTCCAAGTACAAATCCCATACATTTCAACTGTGAATAGAACTTCCTATACTTAACGGGCGTAGCATTCATATAATTGTCGTTGGAAGTATGCCTCATTTAAATAATACTTAGTTCAAATCCCACTCAAGGAACGTAGAATGAGTTTTAAAACCCCAACAAGCATGAAAAAACTCCACTTTCATGGTAATATCTTATTAGACGACCGCATCAACAGCACTAAAACAGATTTTGATGCTCGCTTCTGGGTATTTGTGGTTGACATAGATAATATAATAAATTGGGACTCATTTGGCATCCTTGTTTGATGTCCCGTATCACTTAAGTTATACCGTAACTAATTCCGTCGACTGTTTAATTGGTATTAGTTTAATTATTCTTAATCTCTTTAATGAAGCCCCGGAAATGCTTCAAATGTATTTTTCGCACGAAAAATCCTGTTTTATGTTAATGCTCTGATATGCTGCTGGTCGGAAAAAGAGGGTTGGAGGATTTTATTAGACTGGGGGCTATATTTTATTAAACCCCTCTGGGAGTACACCCCTTGTATGGGTACATGGCGCCTGGGATGAAGTGAGACCCATTGTTTTGTTCTCTTCGACGTGTCGGTAAGGAAAGCCGGGGATGGGAATGGCGGAGGATTTTGTTAAAATTCAAAGCAAGCATGGGAACCAGCCCCGACCCCACGAATTGACGGGGATGACATGTCGAGTTTTGGAGCAGAATGGAAGGACACAAAATAGAGTAATTCCTGTCCTGAAAGTGTTTTTTCTTTCTTTTCGTGTGTTTATGCTCGTGGTAATACCTAACTGAGGATGTTGAACAAGACCTTGTGCTCTTCCAGTTGTCATGAAGGGAGCTTTCCCTTGGCGGAGTTCTTAGCGCACAGATGTTGAGATTTAATTTACTAAATTTTCCAGAATGACCATTAAGCAAGTTTAATTTTCCCTGATGCGAGAAAGGGACTCCAAATTTGCCTTGTTCGGGACTCGAACCCGGATTCTTCGATTTTCGGCCGAGTGGTTAAGCCATTTAACTCAACTTGGCGTCTTCGTCCGTTGTGGATTTATGATAAGTCGGTAGCTTAACTGGCTAAGCCCTCAGCTGGGTATCGAGGGATCTTGGTTCGAGTCCTTGTCAAAGTGAATGATTTTTCCTCTGTCGAATTTTGCAATGGTTTGCACTCAAGGTGACTCCTTAATGATAATATCGTGGCTATGACTTTATTCAGCACCATATGGAGGAACAGGAACCATTATTCCAACCATTCTCACCAAATTTCCCATCATGAGCACATCTACTCTATTTAGAGTCAAGTTTCTTGCTCACCGCGTTCACATTGGACTCTCCGCTCCATCAAAATGCAAAAAAAATCATGGAACTGCGCCGCTGGCAAAATCACTGAAATGTAAAAATTTCTTCACAGTTATAATTAGCCAAGTGAGTTCAGTTAATGAGAAACGAGGCCAAAAAAATCGACACGTAAAAACAAAAAAATTCAGAGGGAAAAGCCGTCGTAAAATAGGGTGAGTCTTTTATGCCGTTAGAGTCGAAAAAGAGAAACTCGTGGGAAATTTTTGAAAAAACACGGAGATTCCTCGTAACTTCACTCTAAAACTCTCTTTTGATCTATTACCATGGGATCTGCTAACAAGAACAACTCTGCTTTCCCGAGCGCCTAAATAAATTCGAAAAACCTCCAACTTACTTCCTTCCACACCCTGGCCCGAGGGAGATAAGGGTACTTGGAGTGTGCAGAGGGAAAGTAGGAGATAGAGAGGAGGTATTATTGGGGAGTAGGGTTCAGATAGGGCAAACCTATAGTCTCAATTGAACTTGAGTTTCGCAGGGGAGGAATGAAGACAGATCGGAGATGTATTGGGGCGACGACCTTCGAACTAACAGAGCCAAGAGGAAGGAAAAAGCAGGTCCCAGAGTGTGTCAACAATATTCGCCGTATGAAGTCAAGAGTATGGATGCTAAAGATATAAAAATGTCTGCCAGAGTCTGTGTTCGTTTCCGGGGGATGTGAATCTCATGTTTCATCTATAGAAAAATCGCGCGTGATTATAAGGAGAAATTAAACTTGGGTAATGAGAGTCAAAAACTTTAAATCTGGCAAGTGCGATGCAAATTTTACTTGTGTTTTAGCCAAAGATGTTAATCGGAGATTTTTAGTAGTTTTCGCGTTTTTTATAATACTCGAGAGATATAGTCTAAAAATTATGTGAATCCTCTGATTCACTTTTTCCCCTCCTGGTGAATTTAAATTGTGTGATGTGATATATGCATATCCCATGATTCCGACCAAATGCTCATGCACCTTTCGCGAGTGAAGCGCCAAGGTTACTAAATATTATAGTTAATTATTGCCCTATTCGTATGAAATGCACTCATTTTTCTGCGAAAATACGCTACACTTTAATTTAAGCGGAGGCAGAAATTTCAATAAAAGCACGATGAAAACAGAAAATGGGGTGAATGTGGATTTTTTATTATTTGGAAATTAAGTTGAAAAAATGACGCCGTTTTGTTCATGTGTAGGCAGTGTAAATTAGGAAATGGTTCTGAAAGTCAGTCAAAAGAAATAAAGTGGAAGATAATACTTCGATTTAAGCCACGTAAATAATTAAAATAACCCGCAGGAGAATAAAATATCTTAACGTCTAATAAAATTCGTGAAATTCTAATAATATGTTCTGAAAATTTGTGATTATTGCCCAGTTTTTTCGAAAGCAGGAGACATCAATCGGCTATGCTAAATAATTGGAGCTAATTTACAGTGATTGTGGCTCTAAGACCAAATGCTTGGAAGAGATCTGATGTTCATGGAGATAGGTTGTAAAAAGATAACTAATTTGCGAGACTAACGGTTTGAAGGGAAGGGGAACGAATTAAACTATACAAGTGGTAGAGAATAAGCCGAGGTTAGAGTGAATCAGAAAAGAAGAAATACAATGGTAAATTAAAAAATTCATAAGGTTCGTATTAAGCTTAAAATGATTGAAATTGCGAAGACATTCAGAAGTTTCGTATTTCTGAGCCAGGGAGGTTTCAACCGAGACAACAGAGTGAGGGATTTGACGAAACGAGGAGTGCAAACGATTCCGAATGGTTAAGAAAAATAGGCGTTCAATGCGTTTATACCGTTTGTGGAAGAGAAAAGACTGACACCCTGTATTTTAAAGAAAAATACCTTGGACCCAAAATTTTCGTTTACCGTTTTACGATTACCCCAGTGAACGTGCGTACATCTACGTCACTAATTATTCTTTTTGGTGAACAATGAGAAATTATCAGGAAGGAGTTTCCTGCATTGTTACTGCATGGAGGCAGTGATGGGAGAGTGAAGGAACAATTGCTAATCTTACCACAGGTGGAAAAAGTTAAGTCTTCCTATCATTCCTCCTCCATTCCTCCACCATTCCTCACTTCATAGATCATTAGCCAGGTTCTACAAAGCACAAATTTTTTCCTAGATCCACGACGAAATCCCGTCAGTCACTCGATTCGTTCTTGTTTGATGCACATTCGAGGAGAAGAATCGATAAATCGTAACTATTTATGCATTCCGTGGCTTGAATAAAAGATCTCGAAAGCTTTCCACTCGGTAGGATTTGGACTTTTACAATATTTGGTGACTTTCCATTTCTCCGTTCACAGCGCCGCTCGGCCGGCGGCATTAGAGTATCCAATTCGATCGATCCGTTTTGTGGGCTGTCAAAACGAGGACCGAAAACCGAAGTTTTATTGGTAAATAAAAACCGGAGTCGGTATCCGTTGACTTTGAATTCTTCATAACCTCAAGGCAGTGTTTGTACTAGTGCGGTGGCGTCATATTCAAACACGGCCTTTAAAAAGGAGCCATTTGGACGACATGAAAACCCGCGGGTGTTTTTTTTATATTTGAACATTGAACAAGCTCTGCGTGACAGCACTAAAAATTTCAGGACTAAATCCTTCCTTTGCTTTCTAACGGTTTTACAAGCCGAACTGTACCTATGCTGCTATGGTCACTAAAAATATTTTCAGTTCATTGAACGAAAACGATTTTTAATCAACGGTCGTAAATAAATTCTAATGAATGGAAAATGAATGCTTGAATAAGGGAATATCTCTTGTGATAACATTTAGTGAAGTACATCTGCTGCTCCGTTTCTCACTATTTCGTACTGACCTAATTCCGTAATAGTCATAATTTAAATCTTTAATTTGCCACTTGCCATCTTTAGTCTTTATATAGAAGTGGATCTACCGATTGGAGCTACGTTTTAGCCCTATGTCATAATTTTGAATAATGCTAAAATGATCATTTGTTCCTTAGTAGAAGTATTTTATTTTTATCAGGTTTTGTATATGTCACGTGTAATACTCTCTGGGGTTGTTTGGCGCAGTAACATCATTGGTCCTTCAGGCCGTTTGCCAATTCAAATTGACAATGAACTCTAGGAAATAAATCCAACTGCCACCATTCATTGAATAATCGTCTAAATTAAGCCATTACCTTTGCCAATTGCAAATAAGAACCATACTGATGGCACCTGCCAGAAGGTACTTTGTTCACACTTGCTCAAACTTTGCTAATATCGTTTTTTTAATACTCTCCTCTCTTCTGATGTTCGGTAACACACCAGAGCGAGGTAATGCCCAGAAAATCCAATGCATCTCTCGTCAATAATAGGGTAATTTCAGCCAACCCTTACAATTTCGAGTACTTCGACCCCGGCACGACCCATCCGGTAGCACCATTATGCTACTGAACCGACCATCTGTGGGGGAGACACCACTTTGTAAATGTTTCCCCCCTTTTGTAACTCCATTTTAGCCTCGACCCTAATTTTCAAATTCGTCGACCCCATCGTTGCGGGAGGAAACTACTGATTCCCTCTCCATTCCACGAACTTTCCCGTCCTTTACTGCCCTTTCATCTGCCATCCTCTCTACCTCTCCATCTGTCTCTTCAGCTTGGCCCTTCCATTGTCCTGTAGCCCACCCTATATCAAACTCTTCCTCGTACGCCCACCGCCAATTCTGTTCGCTCCATTGGGGCCATGAGAGAGCGGTGAGCTAGCTCTTCAACATCCCCACCGTGGGACGCCCTCCTCCCTGGGCGCTGGGCAGGACTTGTCTCGTTTCATCCTCACTTTCTTGGGCCTTTCCTCGTTTTCCCTCTTCTCCCCGTTTTCTTTCTGCTCGATGACACTTTTCTCTCCCCGTCCCATTTTGTATTCCTCTGTCTCCCGGGCAAACTTTCTGAGGAGTGTATCCAGGACGATGATGTCCTTTCCTTGCGCCTACACGCACGCTAACCGAGAAAATTCCGCCGCAACCCTACTACCCTCGTCTGAAATTGTGATAGGTTAAAGAAGAGACTAAATGCCATTTACGAAAGTGAAGCCGGTTAATTTGGCGAAAAAGTATCCACCTAGCATGGCTATCACGCGCAATGTGCCATTAAATATAATGATTAATATCATGTTTCGTTGAACTTATTTCCATTTTGCCTTTTCCTTGGTGAATAATTTCGGTAGCTTGACAATTCCGCTACTGGAACCTGTGTAGTTTGTGAATCAACATCTCAATTAATCTATTTAATATGGTCAATTGCGCAATTTAATGGCTTAAGTATTCCCTTATACCTACAAGCCTTAGGATTCCATCTCCTCCTGACGATCCCTTATTTAGATCTTTCTCTTTCTCCTTCAATGGTAGTGAGTAACCCTTCACTTCTTGCTCCTATACTTAATCACATCTTGACCATGGCCGAAGAGGCAGTGCTTTGTGTGTCGACATTTTTTTAATTATTCTCATTGGCTAAATTTTGTATCCACCTAGAATTCATGCGCAACCAATAAGAGTCAAAAAGTTCTTTCTGGCGTCCAAAATTCAGTCAAAACTTATATTTTAATTAGATTTCTAGGTGCTTTTGCATATATTTTTCATAAATCTGATTTTTTACATAAAGTACATTAATCCTAGTACGTAATCTTATTCTATCACAGCTTCAAATTTGTCTCACATACATACTAAAACACAGAGATGGATCACTCTTGTCTCAGTCAAAAGATATTATTTATAAATGCCTCGGTCATTGAGGCAATTTGTTAATAATATATTTCACCTAGGGTGAGTGTTGGATAAAAATATCAGATCGGCTATGCGGAATAAAAATGCAAATAGTTTCTTACCACATACGTCTACCCCTTAAAGTCGTTGTAAGTGTTTGGTATACGTGTTTCTTTTTCCTTTTTCCAATGGGGTTGAATGAAAAAACCACGAGGGCTGAATAATAAAATACTAAAATGATTCACGCATTGGGCTCTTAATACCCCTTCCCTTGTCATCAGTGGAACTCTAAAGGTGAAAATAAATTGGCCTCCGGACTTTAAATAGCAATTCTTGTTCAGTATTTTAATTATGTAAGCAGGAATAAAACGAAATTTTGGGAATTTTATGGTGCTTTTGTATTATTACAAACGATCCTCATTCGAGTATATTTAGTCTTCCACCGTAGTTTTGTTAAACCCGGTAACTGATTACCTCAAGTGAGTATTGAGCGATTATCAAAGCACTGTACACAAAGCACTGTACACTGTACTATGATGAGTTAAATATTGAGCATTTTCTTTATGTTATTGCTGTCATTAATTCAATGTTTATTATTGGTTGTTACGTAATGAAAACTCGGTAAAGTAAATTTCTGAAAGGTCTTGATGACATTAACCTTGAGCTCGCACGCTCTAGATAATCATTGGGCTATCATTTTTCAAAAAGGTATTCTTGAGGCCGTCTAAATAATCGCTAAATGGCCGTGTAGGGCTTTGTTTTCGCTAATTGGCCGTGAATGAATAGCACGCTGTAGGCCTGATGTAAACTTTCAACTGTGGTGCGACCCTATTTTTTCCTGCCCATCATCACCGCTTCGATTTCCCTTATCTATCGTTTATCTGCGCCCTTTGATCATTCTCTTACACATCAAGACTTTAATTAATCAATCAATCAATTTTTATCTCATCCTGTTGTCCGCCATCCCATCTCCCATCCTCTGCCTTTCGTCCAATGCCCTCAATCTTTCAACCTCTCCCACTTTCCGCTCTTGTTCATCCATCACTGTCTCTTGACTCGCAAACTTGCTGTCACGTCCTTCCCTTTGCTTTCAACTCTCCTCCATGCTTCCCCTCTCTTTCAAGTTTTCATAACCCGCTATTTCTTCTACATTATCACTTTTCTCTTCATTCCGGAGTTACCCTATGTCTTTTATCAATGATTAACGCAACTTAGGTACAGTGCGATTAGTTCAGAGTAATACGTTGCCAAGAATAGCAGAGATCATGAGGCTATGAAAAAGTGAGTAGGATAGATTGAGCATAAAGATTGTCGAACGTAAACTTGAATATTTGGTGCGTTACACGTATCTGCGGAATATTTCATGTAAGAGAATTAGTCGTAAGGCTACAAACCGAAAGATTGCATTATTGGGGTAGTTTTGACAAAAAAGGGGGCATAGATGAAAGTATTGCTGAGGAAAGACTTCAATAAATTATGAATTTACGCCAAAAATATCCCTAAATTATGTATTATTCAGTATTATTATCTTCGTTGAGGATGAACGAAGACTGGAGGCCTTTGAGATGTGGGTGTGGAGAGGGATGGGCAGAGTCTTAGTAAGGAAGGAAAGAAAGCTGGATGGGACTAGAAATATGTAGACAGTTAAACTTTCTAAAGGACGTTCTAACGTTCTAAGTAAAGTAGCGAAGGGGAGCATGTTGGATCAATTTAATAGAGGGAGCAGAACGGTGGTGATTAATAACTGTAAGAAATGAGAATTCAAATGTTAAAAAATGAATCGCATTACGGAAAATGTGTCGGGAAATACTCCCCGCATTATAGACCGTCTCAGGCAGGACTTTTCATGGCCTTTGAACTTAAATTTGTTTAACTTCGGATGACATTCATCGTACTGAGGAATATTTTTACATTTTCAGTCATTTTTTGATCCATCTCGGCCAGTTTTGCGAATTTAGGGGTTCATGAGGGAGATGAGCATATGTGAGAAGGGCAAAAGGCAACGGTCATCAATGTGACGGCAGCTACCTAGTCGCAGCCAGGGAATATATCCGCCGCCGAACTTTCCCAGCTCATGTATGCATAACGTCGGGGGGAAAGGTTCCAAAAATGTGATTCGATTCTGGGGATAGAGTGAGAGAGAGACGATAGACGGGCATTAAGCGTCCTGTCCGATCAGAAGGTCTCCCTAGGGGTCGTTCCACAGGGTTGGCGCATCGGTCCCCTCTCTTGTGACCCAGAGGCAGTCGGGGTCACGACAATTCCATCGGTTGAGGTCAGTAAAGGATGTCGCCCTCTAGCGGGAGAGAAGTCAATATTTATTCGTAAATGTAGATGCAGATGACCGTGCACCACCTCCACGTGAAGTGCCTGCATGGCCAAAAATTTTAATTGACGATGAGTCATCTAAGTGGTGCTCGGATGATGGCTTTTGATTATTACATGCTTTAAGGTTTCAGTTCATTCGTCAAGTAATTAATGACAAAAATGATCGATTTGAGTACAAATGTTCCAAAGTAGGCCTGTAAAAAGAAATATAATTTCTGAATTAGAAAAAGGGTGCGGTAGTATTTTTTTTCAGTTTTACTCTCTCACACCACGAGACAACATTAGTTGCATTTTTAACTAAAAATATCCAATTGCTAACGTCGTTTAACTACAAGCGTTTGATGATAAAATATGTCTTTTTTAGCAGGAAACTAGAAATGACACCACTTTCGCAACAAAATTCACCAGGAAGACCAGGAAGATGTAAGGTGATTTACCGTTCAGGAAGTGTCTGGATATTGGGTAGACTTAAGTTATAACTTGACTTTCTATTTCAGGTACCATAAATCTAGTTCAAAATGAAACACATTTTGCTGCAGTGGCTATAAAACAGCTGGTATAGTCTCATTAAAAATGGCACCATTTTTCTATCAAACGACTCTCATTTCTCGTCGTGAGACTGGAAGTTACCCTTTTTTTGAGTAATGAGCGTTTCATTTTCATTGAGTCGACAGAGGCTGACTGTCTTCAAGGTACATTAGTATGCCGCTTAGTAACAAATAGGTTAATTGTGGCATACGATGAGGTAGTGCTGGCATAAACATGTCTTCCACTGCTGAAGGCATCATCGATCCTCACGTGGCAAACGTGAGAAATTTTCCATGGTTATTCACCAGCAGCTCCAGTCGCAGAACTAAAATTTCTTTGACTTTAAAATCTGATGATATTTCTTTTATGTGTAACTCGAATAAACTCTACTTGACAGAAAATATGGTCAAATTTGCTTCCAGGTAAAGTTGGGTGTACACGATGGATTATCGTGTACAGGATGATGTCCTTGAGGAGGCTTTAGCATAATGGCGTGATAGAGGATGGGGATAGCGATCATGTATATATATCGTCCACTTCTGTTGACCTCGACGATCCTCGTGCCGCAAACACGAGACGCATCAAATTTGCAAATAATTATTCACTCGAGGAATCAAAGGGCAGAGAGAGAGAGAGAGAGAACATTCTCTCGCCTCGTCGGTTCTTCCGCTTGGGCCGCGATGATCTCTCTGCACACCCTGAGTCTCCACGGGAGAGATTTGCCAGGAGGATGAGCGGGAGATGGTATTGAATGTGCATAAGTTTACGACAGGGTTTGACGAGGACGTGTTGAGGGAGTGAACGAGTCGGAAGTTGTTTGGGAGGGGTGGCGTAAAAAGTTTTAAGGCGAAAAAAAGCATATGCTCACGTACACCAAGATACTTCAGAATAATGTCCCCGAAGTCCCCTCTAGTCAACCATCCCAATCCAACCTTTCCCCCCTGTCATCACTTTCTCTCTTCTCGCACCAGCCCCTTCTCCCACGTACATTCTGAAACTCTCTATTCAATCTCTTTATCTGATACCGGAGTTTCACAGACGGCTTTCGCTAAGGGTCCAGAAATAGATGAATAGGTGACCTCTGGGCACATGAAGACAAATCCTGTTACTTTTCGCGAAATATTATTTAAGTCTACATTTTAAATTAGTGCATTAGACTCATATAAAAGAAAAAGCGGTGATTTTCGTCAAAACTTGATGAAATTTCTTTACATCACTGGATGAATTTTAACGTATTATATTCCAAACTTTATTATTTCCAAACTGGGATACGTAACTGAATGAATGTGTGCTTAATATACTCCAAACTTTCTCATTCCCTTAGGAAAAAAGCGCATATGATGCAACGAGTGCACATTCACATCCACGTGGGTAGACCACTTGTGCTGGGGATTATATTTAGCTCCAAAAAAGTGGCAAAATGACCCACTCTAAAAAACAATGAACGTTAGGGAAGCATAATGGAAAGACACATGGGGATTAGGCTGCGACGAAAAACTTACTAAAAACATTCCTCGCTTATTACCCTGATTAATTGACTGATCTCTGTTAGGAACAGTACACAGGTACTTATGTGCATGATTCCAATAAAGGTTACGTGGGCATTGCTGTAGTTCCTCCAGTAACGTCTCTCTTCTTGGCATGCCAGAATATTTATTGCAATACTGAGCGACACAATGTGACCGATCCAACCTTCCTAATTGGCATCATTTTCATTCGTCTCTGTCGTCGTACCTTAAGCTTCATTATTTCCTTTGACCGATCCAAAGCATAACTTCACCTTATTCCGCACCGCCTCCCGGTTTTCCCTCCTCCTCTTGCTCCTGTCCCCATCTACTGAAAAGAGGACTTCTTGCCCTTTTATGGAATGTGCCCTTACCTCTTCTCTCGAACAAGAGCCTTCGATTTTTTATGGACATGCCAGAGGACCAGAGAGAGAGAGAGGGAGACAAGTGGGAGTGAATACAGTTGGGGAGAAAGAGGAGGGCTACTCAAGAGTCCTGAAGTTTTTGGACTTACGAGAACCGAGACTGAGATAAGGTATTTCCCGAGAGTTATCTCAACAATCTTATTTAAATAATTTTCATAAAACAGCTATAATAATTGCTAAACAGGAACTGTTAATTCACAACAAAGAAGGGGTGAGCTCGATTCAACCAGGGTACGTTCCCGAGGCGCGCAGAGTCGTTAAAATGGAGACGGAGACAATCATAAAAACGGCTGACGCAAAATCAAGTAAGGCATGTCAGAAGATCCTAAATTTTCATGAATTCATCATCTCCTGCCCAGTACACTAAACAAGGTCGTTTTGGCTCTGATAATCAGTGTCCTCTTTGATACCATACTTTCTACGTTTTCTAAAAATGTACGCTCATATATTGAATTATCAGTTTTATAGTCATGCCACATAAATAAATTGAGTTCAATAAGCTATCATCCCGATTTCCTGGGATTTGGTAAAGAGAGAACTTGGAAATACCCGGGAAAGAGTGGAAAGGAATACCCGCATGGAAATGCTGGACACGTTTTTCAGTTGAATATCATCATCATCAGGGCTGTACCCTGCCCGGATAATGAATGAGACGCTTGTAAACGTTGAAAAATATGGAAACGTTGACTTGATCTGTAACCTGTGAAGAATGCACTCATTTCATTCGTCGGGAAAGAATTTGTTCATATTTAAGACGAATATATAATTTCGATGAGGTAATAATTATGTCATTTTCCTAGACGTATATCCTTTCATAGAGGAGATAATGAAATAAAAAATCAAAGCAGTATGTGAAAACCTTTGTGTGGAGGGTGGTACTTAATGGATCGGAAGCTTAGACCATTGGAAAAGCTGACCAGAACAGACTAGAAGCCTTTGAAACCTCGTGCTGCAGGAGGATTCTGATGATAAAATGAACGGACAAAATAAGAAATAATGAAGTGCACAGGAGAGAAGAAGAGGAAAACACTACATGGAACATCATACAGAAAAGAATAACCAGATGAATTGGACACACCCTGAGACACAATGGGTTTGTGATGAGCATAATTGAATGTAAAATTGAGGGAACTGTCCCCAGAGGAATAAGTTCATGGATCAAATCAAGAGGAGAGTACATAGGAAGAGATATCAGGAGGTAAGGGAACTATCGTTAGATAGGGAAGGGTAGAGGGCTGAAGTCAACCAATCTTAGGATTGAACGACCAATGATGATGAAGAGGAGTTAATGGTGTTTTCAATAGATAAAAAAAGATTGAGAGGGTATATGAAGCCTATTCCCGACTTTTTCTCGGGAATCCAAAGCGGGAGAAAGGGTTGATTTCGGGAAGCAGACGGGTAGGAATTCCCACCCGGATATATCGGGTGGAAGGGCTCTTTCTTTCCTTTCTGCGAAGGAATGAGGCGAAAGAGTGGTATGCGTGGTGGAAGGGTAGAGGTCTCTCGGCCAGGTGAGGAAAGTTGGGGTAAGAGGAGAAAGAGAGAATGCACGGGATAGTGAGAGGGAGGGCCATAAAAGGGTGTGTTTTATGAATCTTTTAAAAGGAAAGAGATATGCGCACCTTTAGCATGATTGAATGTGTCGATGGAGAATAATGCAGGAGGCAGCCGTAAAGGATTCGGAAAGTGAGAGTGAGTGTGAAGAGAGAGGGTGTTTTGTGTGCGTGTGTGTGTGTGTGTGTGCTTGTGTGTGGTAGGTGGCTCCGCACTGCGGGAGAGTCGAAAACGATGGGGAACGAGACGAGGAGGGGGAGCAGGGGCGCATATTTATGCGAATCCCCCCAGCTGTCCGCGTCGTAAATATACGTGACCCTGGTCAGATGGGCTGGCTGATTGAAATGTACCCGCTGCGAGCAAAGTTTTATGTTTGCGCGTCGTTGAAGTCTCGGAATGTCGTTATTTACGATGGGAAAGATATGCTTTCTGGATGGAGTTCGCGCAGCTTCCGGGGATGCTAAAATGAGCTTGCATTCGTTAATGCTTGTTTCCAATCGGTATTGCCCAGGAGGATGATGGAGGTTTGTTTTTCCTCCTTTAACCATCCGGACATTCATTTGAGGTGTAAATGAGTGGCATTAAGTCGATTTTGTTTTCATTCACTAGTTTTATTCATGCCAAATTCTTACGACAATATTTGATTTCAATCTCTTATAGCGTAAGTTTTAATTTAATTTTAGGAATACATCATTGAATTTTTTCATACCGCTTTGGCTAGTTATGTTGGTTCGGCAACGTATTTTATATAGATTTGGAAGTACCATTAAATTTTTAATGTGCTCAGGGCTGTTTTTTTCACATTCCGCAACGGCTCATAGTCATATGTTCCGATAAGTTGTATGAAACCTCTATACGTTGAAAAACAGAAACGCAAATATATCTCGGACAGCTAATGAAGAAAAGAGGTCATGCAAATTTGTTTTATTATCGTGGGACTATGGGAACCAAGGAAAATGGGAGAATCCATGTTAATTAACAATCTGAAAATAGAAGAGACCACCGAGTAGTAAAATCGGTAAGAAAGTTTAGGTCGTAAAAACGAGGAAACTTGGATAGATATTTGAACTTGTCAGAAGAAGGAAAGTCTCAAGTGATTATGTGAAAGCAAAGAGAAATAAACAAATGACATATTCAGTTCTCCTGGAACTCAAAGAATAAATCTAAAAAGGCAACTTGCAATCAAAACTTGATGGAGCATCTGTACCAAGCATGTGATACTTTATGCTACAGATAATTCTCTATTTTTCATTTCAGCAGAGTCATTTTCAAAGATATTTTCTTGCGTCATAATTTTTCTCTCTTCCGAAAAAATAATTGTGATTCTCCTCCGCAGATCTATGTAACAATTAAAGTAGTGTGCTTCGGGTGAATATTATTCTTTGTTTGATATGAACAACCAAGTAATGCCTTTCCCCGCTGCTTTTTGAAAACTGAACAAAAAATATGTGGTGTTTCATACAAGAGTGGAAGAAAATAAGTTTCACTGCCACAAATGCCATTTCCGCGACACTCTTTTTGAGGATAATTTTTTATCCGAGGAATTTAGAGCTATAAACATTCAAGCACCTGCCTTACCTTTTGAGTTACTGGCATGTTACTGAAATACTTCAAGTTTAAATACATTAACTCTATTGAGATGGCTTGTCGGTCACCTTCTATGACCATAAATGTATTCAGTGTATAAAACATGTATATGAATTCTCCACTAACCGCCTAATTTGCGACTTTATTTTTTCGGTGGCTAAGGCATCTTATCATTGTTGGCAATATTTTATAAACAACAAATACAATGGTGGAATTTAGGGTTCATTAAGACTCGCGATAGAACCTTCTAAGTTCTAAGACTATTTAAAACTGAATGCGTCTCCTTGTCACACAAATAATATTCTATCTATTCTATCCTTATTTACTGCCAATAAACATACATAACACAGACGTTATCTGTACATTATCTCCGCATATACCATCACAACCGCAGACGCAATTCTGCGGCAGATTTTTAGCCCCTAGCATCTGACTTCGAATGCGTACGAATACCTCTTTTAATCCCGTGGTAAATGTATTTACGCCAGTAATCCTTCATATCGTTAGCGTCGCCCACTTTTCTTAAACGTAGTTCCTCTCGGAACAGACTTCCCATATTTCTTTCTTATTTTTCCTCTTACTTTTGGAACCGAAACGAGAGCTTTTCCTCGGCTTAAGTGAGTTATCAGTGAGAGACACGCAGCGGCTTCTGCCACTCCTCCTCGGCGAAACAAACTTACCAAGTGAGGCTTTTAGGATGAGTGCCCTAATAAAAATATGGAAGATGAGAGGCCTGAAATACCAGCTCCGCAAGCAATTTTATGCTGCATTCGGACTCGGAGGCACAGCTATTGCGGTCATCCAGAGATATCTGAAATATTTTCAAGCCAGTTCACAATGAACTCCAGAACTTAAAGAATGTTACTTCAGAAAGTTACGCCATTTGATCGAAGAGAAGCAACCATGGTGGGACCAGTCTGAAAATCATCTTTAGCTGTGTAATGATTGGCATCGTAATATTTTGATTCCTTCTCATCATTTTTATCTTAGCGCATCATGAAGTAAAACTAACGTACACGGTAAAAATTGTATGTGTAGAGACAACAGCAACGGTAACGTCATTGAAATTTTACAGCACAACTTCAAAATTGACTCTGAAGTACGATAATTTTTTCGTAGCCCCAAATGTTTAAAGCTTATATTTTCTTCGAATCCCATCATTCCTTAACACATATTCGAAGTTCCAGCTAAGTCTACGGTAACCTTTATTTACCATTAATTCTTTCGATTTACTGGCCCAACGAAGAAGTTAGTCAAGGGCATGCAATAATTTAGTCGTTTTCTTTTAGCGCTTTTACTCAGTTATTTGGTAAACTTTTGTGTTTATCACTGGAGGATAACATGATGAGAGGAAAACAAAACAGTTTTGCAGTCAATGCAGACCTTGCATCACTAATTGACATCAGAATACCACAGAAAATATAAACTGGGCATCTTCCAATATTACAGAATATAAGAACTTAATGCATCCTGTTTGAGATGCATAATTAACGAACACTGTGTAGATGTTGATTTAATATCACGTGTAAAGTGCTTAAGTTAATTTAGCGTTACTTTTTTCCTCTTCTTTCAACCAACTTGAATCCATCTTGAAGCATGAAATTGATTCAGTTTGCGGGGGAGGGGGGGGGGAAAGTCTTGTGTTTTTTAGTAGCACTTACTCTTCATCCCTCAAATCGTCGAGGTGTAAAAGTGGAACAGAATAAAAATATGTAGAGACTCGGGCGAATGGGGCGAGATATTCATGCTTGATCGCATTCCAAGCAAGATGCATTACACAGGGACTCATCGATATGCAAACACGTCGCTGGAGTGAGGGGTTGCTGGGGGGGAAGAAACTCCTTCCCCCCTTTCCCTCTGAGGCTCGTTGAGAGGGTGTTTGTGAAAGAGAAAGATGGCGAGGGGAAGGTTGGGGGCGGGAGGTAAGAAGACGCGGGGAAAAGGAAGCTTTCCGAGTCCTCCACGGCCCCGACTCGTGTTTTAAGATTCAGGATTCAATCCAAGATCCCCTCTCGGCGACGGAGCGAAAAATCCATTCTTGAGAAGTAAAAATATAGTTATGTGGGAGTTTTTTCTCTCTCCTACCTCTCCCTCAGAGGTCGCTCACAGGAATTCTTGCCCTCTCCTCTCGTCCTCTTCCCTCTCGTTTGATGCGGAATTCTCCATTCACTTCCTGCCCATGCAGATGTAAAAATAATGAGAAATAATATGTATGAAGGCAGAGGACGAGTCAAATACGTTTGAATCACCAGAGATTGAGGCCTGTCGACGTTTTTTAAATAAAATATCACACTTTTTCGGCGCTGCGTTAAAGATACTAGGTTTTCAAGTAGATTAGGATCCAGTTTAACATTTGAGGTGAAATATTTTCCCTGCGTTAAAGGTGATTTTTATACAATCTCTCATAAATATGTATGGCAAAATATGGTGACACTCTGAGTTGCGAAAACGTGGAAAAGCATTTCATCTTAATTTTATTTTCCAACAACGATCCTTGGGGAGAATCGGGTCCAGCAGTGCGTGTCAACTCTTCAGCGAAATGTTTGAGGTCAGTGAATGAGAGTCAAGTCCCGGTAAGTACGAAGAGGTTATGAAGGACTTGTGAGGACGTTCTGAGGGATCCTGAGCCCCAATTCCCACCTCTCTTCCTCTCTTGTATCTTTTCCTCTCTGACGTCATACTCCTGATGGGCGCCACCAAGTTTTGCTGCCCATATAACCATCATGTCTCTCCCACGCATTGTCATTGCACACGAGTCTACTGTTCCACAGCCTAATTTCCAATGGAATCAAACCCAAACTCTCAGTCAACTGCAATAAGCCATGAAGACTCCGTAATTTTGCGATGATCGTTCACCAGACATAATACAAGTAGTCAAGTCAGATGAAGACATGGAACATTCAGTGAATTATAGCCTGTGAATTATAGCCTATAAGTGACATTTTTTTCTGGATACAAAAAGGCATAGCGCAGGGATCGAAGCAAATTAAGAGGAGACTTACCAGATAAAAGTATGTGGTTTGGAGCCACGGAAGATATAAGATTTCGTCAAGGCAGTTCGAACTTGAAAATTGCAGGTAATGCCAGTTTCAGCTTAACATGGAGTATATATTCTTTCAGATACCGCTCTGTATCTCCAGATTAATTAAGAGAGGTTATAAATAGTAGATCAGTATGAAAATTCATTCTTCCCTCAAACCATCATTGAATATGATAAAAGCAAAGCGAGACTGTAAGGGGCTGAATCACACCCCAAACTCGTATTTTCCCACTTACTGTTCCTTTCCATAGATTCCTCTCATCTTCGTGGCGGACTCATAACACTCCGTTCCACATGCTTCTGCGGTGGCTTACGTGGTGGTATATGGATGTAAATGTTTACCGTACGTAGGAAACGTTTTCCGGACACGCCAGCCATGTATTCGACCGATGCGCCGAAAAGTTTATGTTAACGGAATCATCGGGGGTGAAAAGTCACGCGCCCTTCCATTCTCTCCAACTGTCGCGAAAGCCATCTAGCGGCGGAGATTTAGACTAAACGTCGCGGAGACTTTGAGGTTTCCTCTTAAATAATACATGCACGCGCTCGCCCATACCATCTCGTCGTCTCAACTCTTCCCCAGACGAAATGTGACTGTTACTTTCGTCGTCTTCAAGGGTTTGGGGAAAGAGGCGCATGCATGTGAAAAATGGGAGATTTATATTTTCAAACCTCTTTTTCGGTGCACGAAAGAGCCATTTATAACCTCCCGAGTCTCAGGTCCACCCCCTCCCCCCCATGCCTCAGCAAGGCGTCCAATGAACTCGCAGCACTGCGCATAGTCGCTAGTTTTGTGATGTTTTGCTCTCCGGCGCCATCCGCGGGGATAGTGTGAGGGGAAGAAAATGTCTCGTGTGAGGATTCCATTGTGCTCTGCATTGAGCGTGAAATTTCTCCATATATCTGGGGCTTGTGTCTTCCATTGTATGCATTGTGGTCTTCCTTTATGCGTTTCCCATCTCTTTTCTCGCATTAAAATAAAAATCATGAGAGATATATTTCGTTCCCGCAAACAATCGTGTGTGTAACCATGGTGTACGTGTACGGAGGAATCTCGATTATTCTCCGAGTTCCATTTACTCAGAGTTCGTATTATCTAAGGCACATTTTTATGTTGAAATGTTATTCAAATGTATCCATAGAGCGATTCCGACTTTGGATGCCCGAGAGGAGTTCGCTGCATTATTTAGTATTTTTTTTCCATAGACAGATAATGTTTTGTGAACAATTGTGCACTAGTTTTTTTTGCATGTAGAAACCAGCTTATCATCAACTATTCGTCAAATAAAAAGTACATGCAAGTGAGTAAAACATTTGTATGTTCAAAGACATAAATTTCATGTCAAAAGTATTGTTTATTATATACGTTCTCTGGTGCTACTTCGTCAAAATTTCACATTGAAGGTGGATTAAAAATTGGCAAAATATGACCTGCGCAGAGAAATGTAAAACTAATATTGTTTTATTTCATTCAAACTATCAAAATACATGTCTTTTGATGGAGTGGAGATTTTACTTGGTAGAAGAAGCGTCGTTTTGTGATTTGTGGGCATATTTAACGGGATTATGAGTTAATTTTGCACCTCTAGTAGTTATTAAATGTAACGAATAGATTTTCCAAAGCTTTTCATAAATAAGTGAACTCCTCAATTTGTGGAGTGTGCACTATGTTTCAACAAATGCACTTTAAAATGGGTAAAAGTGGCAATTGTTTTCACATATTTGCCGGGAGATCTAATTACCCCCCTTGAATCAATCAAAGCAAGTTATAGAAATTATATATCACACCATGGGATGGATACTTCTGAAAATGCAAATTAAGTTTTAACCAAGGTCCTGCGGAGATGGTGGAGGGTCCAACTGTGGGGCACTGCCTGGGAAACGGCGCTACCAGCGCGGCAGCCCGTCGAGAAAGTCGTATGACATCCTCCTCGGGCATCGCGATTTCAAGATTACTATGAAACCTATATTCCTAAAAAATGACTGCAACAAAAGCTGAAGGATCTTTCATACGCCAGCTGGTTTTCGCATCGACCTTCATTCCGGATTACTAATCCACTGAAAATGTTATTTTTTGGCAGTGTACAATATTTTATTTCCAATGTGATTTGTATCAAATTAAGAAATAAACTCTTGCCCCATTTCTCTTACTCTTGAACACTAAATGGGGAAAACAGGATTTTATTTACCTACTAGCTTGCAACTTTGGAGATAAAAACTTCGGTGGGAAACGGTGGGAAAACACTTTTCCTTTTGGCATAAAACCCAACCCCCTCCCCCGTAAGATTAACCCGTAGCGAGTTTGTAGTATCCAAATTTTCGAGTAGCCATAACAGCGTAGCTCGAGATAAACTCAAAATGTCTGGCCTGCGTTGCATGTAGAGATGCATATGTGTGCGTACATTACGTTCCCAGATTCTGCTTTCCTCGTTCTTGCATTCATTCCTCATCTCCTGCAGCTTCATCTTTCCGTCGTACTTGAATTTTTCACTTCCTCCTCGCTGTCTCTCCTGCACTTCATTGTCTCCTCTTTCCTCTGTCAATCCCTCTCCCTCTGCTCCCTTGCATTCCACTTACCGCTCCCTTAGGGTCTCACTCCCTCCTGCACTTCCATGCCCCTCGATTCTTTATAACCTTTCATTTTCCTTCCATTCCTCTCCTCTCTCGCCATCCTCTCGTCCGTCTCCCTAATTGGTCAACATCTACTCTCCAAATTCACAGGATGGAAAGTAAACGAAATAATTTTTTTAAGTTCACAACGTACGAAAAATAGTTTTTATTCTTTATGAGCAGAAGACTTTACGTTCTTCATTCGCTCCATAATATTTTTACGGTTTCATTCTGAAGAAAAAGTGTCGTGATGACTTTCTTCTTGGTTTACTCTATTAAAAGGATTTCAAAGCATACACCATAGTCATATTCCCGTAGCTAGATAAATGTAATCCCGGGATTGATAAATAGGAAAGTTTCTTTATTACTTGAGACCAAACTCTCCTGCGAGTGACGCTTCCTGCGATGGCCCAAAATACAGCATTGCGTAAATTTTGCTCTTCGTGTAGTAATCGGAGATATCTAACACCTTGCTCTAGTCACTATCATTGGTTGTTCAGTCCTGCACCTTTCTCTTTATTTGGTCCATGAACTTATTCCTGGGTCTTCCTCTGAGGACATTTCCCTCTATTTTGCCTTCAATTATGATCTTCACTAATACTATTCAAATTACCGTAATAACCAAATTCAAAGTAATTCACCATGAACCATCGATTTTCATCTCGAGTCGTATTCATCATGGCTTGAGCGCCGCCTGACCTATGGCATCTCCTTTTCAGTGTTTTGAAAATCTAGGAAAATCGAATTTCATGAGAAATTTACATTAAAGATAGCATATAATTTTAATAAGATTATAATTAGAGAAAGATTCGCCTAATTCTGGAAAATTAGCAAATATTTGTAATATTAGATGAAGAATTGTAAACGAGAGAAGTCATTTTTTTACTTTTGTTCGACGCTTTTAACACGTCAGCGTTATTAAGAAAGAAAAATATTTTTTTTTGTCCATCAGTACCCTTCTCCTTCCATAAAACCCCTTCACTTTCTTTCATCCATTCTTTCTCTGCTCTCCTCTCTTTATTCTTCCTCGTTCTCCTCTTCTTTCTTCCCCCTGATATTTCCCCTTTCCTCTTTCGCCTGCCGCCTCCTTTCTCCTTCTCCACAGTACTCGAGTCTTAAGCGTCGTTCCCCTCCATCTCGCTCTCCTTATTCTAATGTACTTTCCCTGTCTTTCGCCGTCTTCTCCCTCCCTCCCCGCACCATGAGATGAGTGGTTTCCCGGGGTGCAGGGATCGAGGGGAGAGAGGGAGAGACACGTGGAGCAGCGGCGTTGCAGTGAAAGGCCCTGTAAGTTTCGATTTTCGCTGCCGCGCCCTTATTTCTCCTCGCCATATGCAGGGGGCGAGCTTTATGCGAGGCCGTAAAACGACGCCGGTTTGGAGTGCGTACGTGTGTGTGTATGTGTCCTGGGGGAAGTTTACGGAATGCGCGATGCCGGGTTCTGTTTCGTTTGGGCCCATCGAGCCGCTTTACCGGTAATAATTCCCGTTCCGGTGGGGATAATGTACCGAACGTCAGTGGAACATGAAGGATAAATAGGTTACTAATGACGTCGGCGAATGAGCTAAACCTGTAACTTTCTTTCGCTCTCATAAACATTTACTGCCCTGTATTATTTTACAGCTGTGGTTTCACATAAAATTGAATAAATTGAGATAAACGAAAATATTTCATACGACAATATGTAATTTACTCGAGTATATAATTTATTCGAGGCATAGAATAAAAAGATAGAAGATAAAAAACCCATACTTCTATGAAATGTATACTTCACAAAAAGCAGAGAGATCATTAAGTATGGGGATATTATTAACATGATGGATGAAAGAAGACATAAAGCATTGCGCGTCTACATTTAGAAAACTGCTCTTTCATCCTTCGTGCGGGAGGATAATGAAAGTTGGGGAGAGAAACTAGTCAGTCTGTTTAGAAATTTGGCTAACTTTTGAGAATATTATAAGGTAATCGTGGTGAGAAAGTGCTGAATTAGCCTAGTAAATGCTTCCAAAACCCATTTGTTGCGGTTATAATTATTCATAACTTGTTTAGTTAAGTCTAACTTAAAATAACTACAGTTTCGGCTGGTATGCTCTTTTTTGTAACTCTTACATAATTTGTATATACTGGAAATAAAAACTATAAGCTGAATATATAATTGTATTTTACTATGCCCTCATTATTCTGTTTGGCGATAAATTTCGAAATGATGTAGAAACAATACCGGTTGCAATGAACGAAGCGAGTTATTAATGCTACATAGTTCCATAATTAGACGGCCTGTTTCTTTCACTCCTTCCTTCTCTGTCACTTTCACTTCAAATTTTCACCAAAATGACAAATTTTCAGCGGAATTCCATCAGAATTCTACCCGGTTCTTGATCTTGTCTGCTCTGGGGTTCGATTGAGCTTATTCGCGTGCCTTTGGCCAAAACTTTCCGCTCGTGCATAAACGGTGTTTTCTACGGCCGCAGTGCAGCGACATTTCCGGAGCCCTACGGTTAAACTTCTGCGTAACCGTGGGTTGAAACTGCCGTGCTCCCCACCCCTTCCACCATCAGGGAATACTATACTCCTTTCCCCGCCTTCTGTTTCATGGCCAGGAACCGCGTTACGCACCGCAGGGTACCTACAGCTGATGCTTCACACACACACGCAGTTTCATCCCTTCTGTGTTTCTCTGACCTTTCTCTCCTGCTATCTTTTCTCCCGTCTTCCCTATCGCCTCCTCTTGTCACATTATCTTCTCCACCATCCTCTTACACTGGGACACATCCCGAGTTTGATCCCGAGTCCTCCATGGCTACCATGTTTTGCGGAGTGATTGTCTAAACAATTTACTTTTACTGTCGTACACAAAAAGGGGTTTCAAGCCTGAGAACGGTTTATTGTAATTGTGAGGTTTTTCAAAAAGAATTATTTTTAGAAATTGCAACGCGTCGTGCCTGTGAAGTAGATGCAGCTGCACATGCCATATCTTCGTGTTACGCAACGAGACTAATTCTAATCAATGCGTATTCTAAGCTTATTATCCTGTAATTCCTCATAAAACTGAGGGGATACGTCAGTATCAGCTGTCTTCCAACAAGAATTAATTTACTTTTTTTAAATTTTAGGATGCAATTAAATTTTTTTCTATTCATAATTTTTATACTCGTATTCGGTGTATGATTTTTCATTGCATTAAAATTATTCCTAATGCCCACATATCTGATTTACCGACGTGATTCCGCAAAAGGCTGGCATTTCTTAGAATATTTACTTATAAATTCTTCTTGATGTTCAATCCGATGATTACTGAGGCAATTGTTCAATAAGTTTTTTTTTATTTAGCGTGTTGATCTAATTTTTCTACTTAGTTTTTTATGACGTACCGAGCAATCATTTGCCATAATATAGCCGAAAAAAATGATTCAATGTGTGTTCTAACGCCACTATAGATTATCAAGCCGTAAGGATTGTGTTTGACATGAAACTACCTTTTCTCACGAAAGGTTATAAAATCGAGATTAAGATCTGGAAACTAGAATTTTCCGGGAGTCGCCATATTCTTTCCTTTTATTCTTGTTTTCGTTCAATATTTCGCCGTTATTCCGTTATTCGCCGTTAATTTTTTTCTTTCTAATTTGCCTTAAGCGTCTTCACTCTGCAAATGTCTATCAAAAAGCTGCTTCTCTTATATTTCCGTCCAGTTGGGATTCCGCTTGGACGTTAACGTTAAATTAGTTTGACAGATATTCATTAAAATGTATCCCAACTTAGAATTATTGATTTCCACAAAAATTGAATTATGCATCAAAAACTACTGATATACAAATTACTCATCGATGAAAAAAATATCGTTACTGGAGGATCCTTCTGTCTCCTGTATGATCCATTTTGTATTGATGTTGCAAAGACATACATACTCTCTAGACGCAGATTTAAGACGATTTTTTTTACTATAATCCGACTAAACTCCCACATTTACAGCTAAAAGTTTTGGTTTTGATTCCCGTTTCCGGTATTTACGTCCTACTTGTAATTCGGCTAGGACTTTTACTATGTAAGAGCAACGTAGCTGTTTGCATTAGCCACCTAAAACCAAGTCTACTACTACGTCGAGTTACTCGACCAGTGTTAAGGTCATTCATATGCCATGAATGTCACCAGGGCTTGTCACTCGGATAATTTGAGTTATATTTCATCCCGAAGCTGATAATACAAAAATATCACATGTATGTTTTTTTCTAGCGCAGTTCGTGTTAATGATAAGATTAACCTCGAAGGTATTTGTCGCAAGTGGACCCTGCATATGTATTTTCCCTTGAAAATGTGTCGTAAAAACTCCCGCATTTGCATATTTTATAGCGGGTTTTGCTGCCGAGCGCACATGTGATATCTCAGGGTTCCATGAGCATAAGATTTTACGGTGGAGGACGGCCATCAGTTTGGGTGGAGAGGAAAATTGGGCGTCTGAATGCTCCGAGGTGTAACCTCGAAACATGCCATCGAAAGCAAAGCCATTCGTGGCTAAGGAAAACGACTTGCCCTGGTTATGCGTTTTCAGATGTCACTGCATGCCTCCGTGACGATGTGAAACTGGAGTGATGATCACAACTTGGATGAAGTGGAGAGTGCTGCAGGAGATCCTCGAACTTAGGTGTCATTATCGTCATTTAAGACGGAATGGGCAATCAAGGGAGAGATGTTATCCGCGTAGAGCATGAAACCACTAAGATTGTAGAAAGGAACTTTGCCTCTGGACTGCCATGCTCACAAATAACTGCCTCTCAGCAATCAAATTGCTGACATGGTCATTTCACGAATCCATGCCATTACAATGTTTTTTCCATTTTTTCTCAAATCTTGAGTATCCAATTTTTAAGGGTTAGAATGTAAATAAAATTCTTTGAATTATAAAAAAACTTATGATAAATAACAGCATCCTGAAAACAAATGTGGCGTGAGAAATAAGTTTTAAGAATTCCCGAGAACGACCACAAATTAAATAATACACCAAGTAAATTATGAAGGAAGTTATAGGAAGATTTATGTCGGAAAAAACTGTTAACTATACGGTGAGTGGAATCAATAGCTGCAAAAAAAACTTTGGATGAAAATCTGTTGATGACGGGCATTGCATATCGATATTAATCCATTTGATTGTATCGTGTAACGTTAATCGCATAACTATATCTTACACATAGTTTTAACTGAACTTTAAATTTTGATGATTATAACGCGTAAACAAACTTCCTAGGTAGCAGATATCTTCTCTCATCTACAGTCATAGTTATCGATAATATCGAAAAGAAGCAAGGTTTACGTTGAAGCGCACTGTAAAATCATAAATATGAGTTAGCGTCTAAACTTGAGCATTCGCGGTTCTACTGGTTAGAACAATGTTACTAATAGATATTATCATGTTTATTTAAACATTAAAAGACGCAATGTAACTAAATTAAATTCTTTGTTACAATCATCTTGCTCTGTCAATTTTATAGTTTAAGACAATCGTTTCTGCGAGTGGCATAAGGTAGTTCTTTTAATAATACTGAAAAATCCTGAAGAAAGTCGATAGATTTTTCTACTAAAAAATTAATGCACTGTATGCGATTTTAGGTACATTTTGACCTCTTTGATTATTCATATACCATAATGTGTTCTTTATATTGCTTCATGGACTCTATGGAATAAATAACATTAATTTCTTCATCAGAGAAAAAAAATGATAGACCTCTAGCTCTTAACCACTCAAATCTTCGCAACAGAAACTTAAGACAGTATAAATTCAAAACCCCGTCGGAGTAAAATGGTCTGGGTAATTCATTTCTCGATCTCAGGAATGCCTCCTTGAGGACTGTGTCATTAGCATCTTCCTTGGCGGCTCCACTCCAGATATTCCATATTCATGCGAGCCGTGCTCGTTCCCGTTCGTGCAATCGGCTCCGGGAGAATTAAGTATTCATAATGAAGTTGTTATTTGTTTTTTATATATTTTTTATTCGCTTGCTCGGTCAGCTCGTGTGCTTGGGAAGATTGTCGGAAAAGATTGTAGCTGTCACAAAAGCATAATTAAGTTCTCTCCTCCGACCAGTGAGCGACCACGGGGAATCAGGTTGCCTGCCTCTAAAGCGGACTTCCAATCCAAGCATAATGTCACTTAAAACCTTCATTAATTCAGCACTTCGCCTGGGTATAAGACTTTTATACTTTTCCAGTTTTTTTTCTTTCTATCGCACGAATGCATTTGAGGGAAATTTATTACTTTTATTTTTGGGGAGAAACTCGGATTAGTGGTGGGAGAAAAACGGCGCTGGAGTCCTTAAAAGCGTTGCTTCTCCTCCAAAAGTGGGGCAAGAGTTTTTAAGAGATGAGAAATTTATAGAATCCCGAGGAGAAAATGACGGCCAAAACATTCCTCTTGCACTTGAAATAAATTACACGTGGCATGCTTTTCATTCCGTCAGCCCGCGTCGCGTCGTTCTCCCTTTTCCGGTAGCTTAATGTCGCTCCACTAGAGGGACTATGTTTATTGGATTTCTCACGGCAGGATTTCCTCCCCCATCCTTTTAGAGTGGGTCTAGAAGATGTTTTACGGCAGAGTATCAATATTTTAAATCTACATGAATTGTGCGCTGTAGGAGAGAAGCCTAAAATAAATTCTCACGCGCTCCAATTCATTGGATGTGCCTCAGTGGGTGCCAGGAAGTTGTTATATGTCGTCTCTTCCAGGTCCACAAAAAATGTACTCTAGTGCATTCTCATTACACTTCGCTGTAGAATTAAATATTTGGAAGAAAGTCGTGTAACACTAAACGTTCCATACCACCTGAGTATTTATTATAAAGAACTTATAAGTTCTTTTATGCTAGGATCTTAAAGCTTCTGTAAATTACACGAAAAATGATCAACTCATGCTTATTTCAGCAATTTCCTTTTGGATGGTGTATTTAGTTTAAAGGAGTTCTACACGCTTAAACAGTGTGTTAAAGAGTCCAACTATTGGACGCATATTTCATATCGTAGCGCATTTTTTATTTCCATTTTGTCTCTAATTTTCATGTGTTTAACTTAGTTTAGGAATTCTATCATTTTAAGAGTTATTGTTTGGAAAGTAGGCGGAAGTTCACAGTCTGAATAGGTATCGTTTATATCCTGTTAGGGTATGCATGAAGTCATTACCGTAAGAACAACGTATGAATGAAATTGGGTATTGGGATCTTACTACTGTAAGGTTTTTCCCTTAACACTACTTGGTGATAAAAACCATCATCCAGCAACATTTTCCTAGTTTATATTATAGTTAATCTTAGCAGTTGAACCTTTAATACTTTATTTTTAATTTTCATACCCCGCCAATCTCAAAGTTTAGCATGAGCAAATGTCAGCTGTATCTAATTTCCGCTTTCATATGGAAAAATCCTGCATCATAATACCTTGTTTATACATCTAAGTTTTCCTCCTCATTTTAACATCTACCTGCATGGCCAATGCTTTGAAAAACAATTCTTTGGCAATATGAGCGTATCAAGGACCAACAAGCTGAATACATGTTGCAGAATAATTCGAAAATAATCCCGTATTTGTCGCTCTTCAGGTAGCAGAGAAAAAATATCTAAGTATACGCACGACCGACTTATTTCTATTTCGAGGCGCTGACTACATTGCACAGCCCTCCATCTCGCCATTAGCTCCTTCCATTATAACGTAACCTTGTGCAAAGGAAATCTTTTACCCGGCTCGTCGCTCCCATTACATTTTCCCTTTCCTCGCGACGACTCAATTCCATATCGTATTCTACGCGGAGGCACTCAGCCCTCGCCTGGAATCGCTGCCGCATTGTGTAATGTGTGACGCAGTCGAAGGAAGGAACTTTTAGTCAGGAAGTAAGTGAATCTCTTTTCAAGCTGAGCATCTCAATCCGGTATGGCATTGCTTCGAGTTCGAGCATTATAGTTTAATGACTAGTTTCTTTCCCCAACTTTCATTATCCTCCCGCTAGGAAGATGAAAGAGTAGTCGTTGAAAAGTTGGCGCGCAGTGTCTTCTGTCTACTTTCATCCATCATATTAATAATATCCCCACACTTAATCTCTCTGCTTTTTGTGAAGTATACATCTCATTGAAGAATGGGTATATCTCTTTATCTTCTATTCCTCGAATAAATTATACACTCGAGTAAATTACATATTGTTGCATGAAATATTTTCGTCTATCTCAATTTATTTTCCATGTAAAGGTATGTACAATTGTAAAATCGACGTATGGAAACAATTTTTACCGGCAAATGCATGAAACATTTACCGATGTATGGTTTTACATATCACATCCTCTTAACAACAGTTGTAATATCATTTTTTTGCTAAGATAAACACTCAAACAACTTAAATTGAGCCTGTTTAAGTCACATTTTTTGTTACACCTTAAGAACTATTCAAAAAAGAAATAAAGAATTTAAATAGAAGAGTAAGATGTCTATAATCATCAGTAAGACGGATTGCAGTCTTCAATTCTCGATTCTAAACGATATGCTCAAGAATGCGTGGATGTTATTTTATAGAAAATCGAGACTTTTTACTTAAATCCTCGTACCATAAAATACGAATTCGAATTCATCCGGGGGGTAGCAATGACATAGATCCCTTAAATGTATCACTTGTGGTCGTAGTTTTAAATATTAAAGGGTATGAAAGAAATTTAAATAATGAGACCTTCATTTATGACTCCAAGAGATTTTATGAAAAGATCAAAATTTTAAGAAATGCGAATGTTTGAAAATTCATTAAAAGTAATAACTTTGAAGTGGCTTATAAAATTCCCAATTAAGAATGTAAAATACAGATGAAAAGGGGTCAAGAGATCGAGTAAAGTTTTAGCTGGCATATTAGCTGGATTTTAACCCGATAAACGAACTTTGTCAAGGGTCTATAAATTAATTGGGTAAGGGCCCCAAATTCATTCTAAAAGGAAGCATGTATATTTTTATTGAGCCTTATTTTTCCGAGAAGTATTTTCAGGCACCGCCCTGATTGAATCTACTTGAGTAAATCTGGCTATCGTAACTGAAGTTAGGGTGCTTTCCTCGCTAATTAGTGGTGGAAATTTGCTGTTACGGTTGATACCATTAATTAATTGTGATCTGGAAGCTTGATATAGCGCAACCTATGCCCTTGGTATACGATTGTGGAAAAGTATTTTAAAATTTCCTTCAATATTCTTCAGAGACGATTTTTGAGAGATTTTAACAAGAAGACACAATTTAACGTCACGATAGATTAATATGAAACCCTTGTACATTTTCTGTTTACCTTGAGTGCACATAGTTTCAATGAAATAAATGTATGATTTCTTCGCAAGCAAATTAATGTGTCCCATAATTTTTTTTCCCTCGGGCAAATTATTTCTCATTACGGTATTTCAATCATTTTTGTTCCTGAACATGCGATGCCTCCTTACAGTCCATGTAGCCATGAAATAGGCGGTAGAACTGCAGTGGAATTAATACCTCCTCGTAACAAGCATATTTAATAACTTTTTGATAAGTTTCATTTGTAGATGCTAATTAATTCGAGAAACTTCTTCGTCATAAGCTATGGCTCTCGAGGTATTATGATTGTATTTTGGGTGTAATTTGAAAAGCGCAATTAAGATTGGCAAAACAGATCCGTCATGAGCATGTTTTTTCTGTTGGAAACTGAGCGAAGCTGAATAATTACATCAATTTACTACTACATAGTTTCGAATGAATCATAAGTTTTGAATTGAAAATCATCCCCTCGGCAATCGGAGTTTCAAACGTTGAGTAACGAATAATTTGATTTTTTATTTTTTCGTGAAACCATGACTGGGGACTACACCAAGTTATTCTTGAAATTTAAGGAAAACACTTTTGCCCTAATCAAAATTTGGCATTCAACATTGTTGAACTATATTTGCATGAACTCTGTAGTGGCAAGAGATTGATAGCTGCATTCATAATTTAATAAAAATCAATTTTTTGAGTAAAATTACATATTTTTGACTTACTTAGATGAAGAAGTGTCAGGCATTAAGTGACTGACTGCAGTAAACAGCCATTTTTTTTTCATTTTATCTCTAATTATTTCTAAAACAATAATGAAAATACAGTTTTATGTGTTTAAAAATCACAAAAATACTTATCTTCATGTAAAAGTGGTTTCAAAGGAAACATGATGTATTCTTACACTTAAAACATATTTTTGGTAGCAAAAGTTAAATCTTTTCCCCTTAAGTTCCTTATTTTTTTAATAGTTGCAAAATTCTGGTGACGGTCAAAACTTGACGGACCCACCACCCTGGCTAACCGATAGCCAAATGAATTGAAAAAGCAGTAGATATTTTTAAAAACATTTTTTAGCCTCAATGGTTGAAGATAAAAACCTATCGATTATAGTGTACTTTATTTGGCTCAATCAATCATTCAATCGCCGCGCGACCGCTCAAATCCTTAAAATGGAAGGCCGAAATTTTGTCCCTTTCCTCCCGGAAATAAATGTCAAACGTCAAAAGATGCTTGAGGCGTAGTCCCCGCGAGGAGGCCTCGTTTCGTCTTGTACTATATCCTCGGCCATTTAAGACGCCCTTTCACTCACCTTCCAGGCTTCCCCTTCGCCCGGACTTTGCTCTCATGCCTTCTCTCCCCGGGGAGCCCATCCTTTCGCTCGAGGAAAGCGCACGCCCTCGTTCGGTCATGGTCTCCGCCAATCAAGGCGCCCCATCCATCAATGTGCCTGCCTGCCTGCTTTGCTCCCGAACCGCCACCTCACCAACCGCCACGTCTACACTCATTCCTTCGAGAATTTTTCGCCTCGGCGTCCGTCCCCCTCTCTCGAAAGCCTCGAAACACTCCCCCCTTGCCCACCTTTCCCCCAAGCTACTCTCCGTCTCGACCACACTTTATCTCGGCAAACTTTATTTTTCGCCCCGTTATCGGGATAGACTTTCGGAGGCAACCACAGTTTGTATCCACTCACGCTAAAAACACCCCGCTATTATTTTTAAACCGGGTCCGATAAAGAGCTCCAAGGGGAATATGATAAAAATCACCAGCTCCAGGCACACTTTTCAGCACAGTGTCAAGACTTACGAGGAAGTCTGAGAGGAACGTGCGTGAAATTAGGACTTGCGAGCATATATCAGGTATTGTCCTGTTCAAAGTGACTTAGTGTTTATTTTCTCGCTGAATTTTTTAATGTCAACCATGGTATTGACTTTTTTTCAACCTTTATGATGGTGGCATCAACAGTATGATTTATACTAAATATTGAGTCTTTTATACAAGCAATTATACCTAAATAAACGTTGAATGAGACTTTTTCAACGTCGGTTTTTGTAAGTTATTGTTTAAACTTTCATGTGCAGGAGAGGAGAAAGGTGGAAGGGACATGCCAATCATTGTGAAGTTATGATCGATTTTTAAAGGAACTAGTACGGTTTACGCGTAGCATTTGTTATCATTTCATGAAGTATGAACGGATGGCGTCCAGTCCGTGATAGCGTTCTTATTGAACGTAGTAATGTCATGACGCTGATTTCTCATTTAATAAGTTTACTCAGCGTGAATTCTTACCATTTCATTTGACTTTTTACCCTCAGTAGATTTAATTGTTCCTCTCATTGAAATTGGGGATGTATTGGGGGTCGAAGAACTGGACATGGTCTCTTGCGGATAAAAACTGCACCAATAACGGCCTAGTGGAATTACAACAAAGTGAAAAACAGCAAAACAAGGTACCAGAAAAGTCCAAAAATGTATTTATCAACTATGGAACCCTAATGCCCGCATACCACAATTAAATTGGAGTTTTTAAAATGATTTTGACTCTAAAACAACTAAATATATTGTTAAACCTGAATAAAATCTGTATAGAGCCCTGGGGCAGAGGATGGGGGGTCCACCTGGCCTCATTTGACCCAAGTAAAATAAAAAACAAGTCAAGTTGAGTAAAATGCTTCACTATATATTGCGTTGATTCTATAACGACCCTTAATTCAGGATTAGAACTCAACATGGTAAGTTAATTCAAGTATTAATTACAATTTGACATCCCCGACTCAATTTCTCTTATTCCAAGTGGAATGCTTCAGCGTATCTAGCGTTGATGATTTAACATTAACGACCCTTAAATCAGGATGAGTACTGAACGAAGTAACTTTATTCAGCATGAACCCAAGTATTATTTTTAATGTGACATCCCCGATCCCACGCCTGGTAAAGGTTTCTTTTTGGCAGTGCTTGCACTTTTTTTCTCTTCGGAGTCGTTCTTTTTCTCACTGTTACGAGGGGTTACCCTCGTGACTTCATTCCCGAAGCAATGCGCCTTTCACCTCGAATGGGAGAAAATATATATCTTTGGGCGAATCGTTTCGTCCTTTTGAAGCGGGATGACAAGTAGTGGGCGGTCCCGGGTGATAAATAGGGTGTCGTGGAAGCGTCGCGTCAACGTTTTCTCCGTTTCTCTCCCCCCGGCGCCAACTTTTTTTGACACTCGGTCTATTGAAACGTGCAAGGATTTGTAAGTGAATTCCGGCCAACAATCCTGTACGGCTCTCCTCCTTCTCTTTTTTTTCACCATGTAGTATCGGGCTCATCTCTCATCATGAGACAGGTCGCATTCTTTTTTTGTTCTCGCTCTTGTTGACCGCTTTTGTCCGCTGTTGTTATTCCATCGTTGCTTAGCTGAAGTACGCGAAGTGTAACCCCTATCAATTTCTACATGATTCATTGGAACAGAGTAATGTCATCTACCCTTGAAAGCAGTATAGGTATTCCTACTAATCCAGTAGACCAGTCCTTATTGCATGAAAAAGAGTTTCCTTTGAAAGAAATATTTTATGTACGAAGAATGGTAAGAAAATAATAAGCTTTGATGTATTTGAAAGGGGAATTCCGTAAAAATATACATCCTTCCTTTTGACTCCTCAAAATTATTGATAAATCTTGTATTTCTGCATTTTACGATGGAATATAGTTAGATACAAAACATATGCGGCTCAGTATTAAAGAATCTCTGTTTTGTTAAGCGTATATTAGGAAGGTACTCGGATGAAAAAGTCAATGAGAGATTTTATTTCGCTCTGGTAAGGCCATCTCGAATACGCCGAAACCTTTTGGGACCCTGATGATAAATATTTAACCAAAAATTAATAAAATACAGAGCAAAGCTACAGAATTCGTTAAAAACTGCTACGAGCAAATATAGTGTTTCACAACATTTCGAGCGATTAAGGCGAGACAAGTATTGTATTGTACAAAAAGAGAAAGGCAAGGCTCCTAGAGACTCGGTGGTTAAACGCTAGACTTTGCTTGCTTGAGAAATTCAGAACTGGTGTGTTTCACATCTCGTGTGGCTTGCAGAGTAGAATGTAAATGTAGTAAATGATAAATGGTATTATCTTCAATTATAACTTCATTGGATTTTGCCACTTGAAAGTTGATAGTAATCAATTTATTGTCCTCCTTTCTATTCTATCTACTGACTTTACTGTGAAAATTCAATTCAATCTATTCTATATTCTTGACTTTATTGTGGAAATAAAATACCCAGATGAAATGTATTTAAAAATTTGTGTAAACAAGTGTTCAACTGAGACAAAACTGAAATGCAAGTGACTCCTTAAAGGTAATGTTGTGGTAGGCGGTGTACTTCAAATTGGTAAAACTGGAATAGGTTTCTGAAAAATCATCCGAAATCTTCAATGGATGTCTATCTTCAATTACGTGTAGCATTTTCCAACTATATTACCAATGTTTAAGGGTTTTCGTTTACGGAGAAATAAGTCTTGATTTTTTTCAGTTCTCGATGCACTGCGTAAAATACAGAAAATACAATGTCGACCAAAAATTTTGATGAGTCGACAGGATGAATGTATGTCTTGGGATTTCTCCTTTTAAGTCATAATACATCAAAGCTTATTTGTTTATTTCGGCTCATTCTTTCATCCTAATTGATAAACGTATCCATTCTTAACCTAATGAGAGGTAAGTTAAACACGTTTTCTTGGAATTGTTGTTTGCTTAAGATCTGTAAGACGTTCAATGTAGATTCCCATTTATTCCTGTCAGCTGAAAACAACTTTTTTACCTTGATCAATAATGGCTGAGTCTCTTCACAGCAGCAACGTTGACGTGGGGTTTTGATCCAAAGCTTCAATCCGAGGGTCTTCTCAATTATTAATCCTCAAGTCGTGCATGATGCATCAATTTTTCATTCTTTACGGTAATGCCCAGTGAAGTAATGAAGGCAAGTAGCTTTTTTGACTTCATGCATAACCAGCTTGACGAGGATTGATGGATCATCCAAGTATAAAGAATTTACATTTACTCTACAGTACATAGTACATATTGTATGTACATAATTTTCATCTTTCCTTTCTCAGCTTAGGTTGGTTTAATCCTCGCCCTGAATTGGCTGTTGTTTCTTGCTTCTGCAACCAATACCATATCTATTAATTGCTCTGATTTTTGGCATTATAATGTCAACTTTTTGGCATTTTCACTGTATAATATATTTACCGTAATTTTTTCAATACATTCGGTTGACTTTAACTGCACTGCAAAATTTTTACTAGAGTTAATATATTTATTGCGTTAAATCTGGAATTTTTATTAAAACTGTGGAGTATTAGCTCCGAAAAATTTTAATCCAGCCGTACCCCACAGTCTGACGTAAAATTCATAGTCATATGTTGCTCTAAGTGTAAAACATTGCTTATTAATTAATTTTTTGATTAATTTCCGGAATAATATTTAACTACACCAGGCGATGATTCGTAAATGTACGCTTGAAAATGACTTGATACATATTTTGTTCTTAGGTAATATTTTTGAAACTTCATCGCCACGGGTTATGCATCAAGGACTTGGAAAATATTAGTGGGGTACAGAAAATAATCGATCATGAAGCATTAGAGTGCTTGCGGCGAAAATGATTCATGAATTCTTCTACTCTTAAAATTTAATCTCAAAATTGAATTTTAAGTAATAACTCGAGGTAATTTATACGGCCGAACGAAATTTCTGCCTTGAGGAAAATTCAAATGAAACGGGCAAAATGGAAGACGGTCCTTAACCTTTTCTCGTTCCAAAAGCCCTGAGGAATTTCTCTTCACTCGGTAATTTTTCCCCTGCGTTGTCTAGTGAAGCATTCAATTTTCGATATTTTGTTCTTTTTACTCTTCCCATGCCTTGCTTTCATTTTAACTTGGCTCTTAGTTTTAAGTGAGATAATTGGCAATTTGCAATGTGTTCTCTTCCGTCTCTCCATATTGCCATATGTCTACTCTTTATACAGGGTGCCGTCCCTCAATTATTTAACCATAAGAATTACATTTGATTCATGCCCTGAAGAAATATCGTCTTTCAAATGTAAAGCGTCTCCACTTTTCAATTTGAAGCAATTCTCTTGCCTCATTTATTTTCTTTGAATTGAGTATTTTTCCCTTTCGCGTCAATTTTCTGCGTTGCAAACGACTCAATCATTCGTGAGGCCTCCAAAATAATTACCCCAGATGGATTTTAAATTTTGCTTACTCTCTTGTTTATTTTTTTCCAATCAAAAATCTTGGAATCTGTCAAATTGACGATGAGTGAGTTGGTTTTTCCTTTCAGAAAAAGAATCTATCATTTCTTCAGGATATTGTAATATGAGTCTTTTCAATCTCAAAGGCTTTCTCTTGTTCTGTTCATGTCATTTATGGCACAGCTTGAGACATTGTTGATTCTGCTTGCTTATAAGTATGGAAATTGCTAATTCACGCTTAAGTGAAAAATATTTTATTTTTTGACCAACAAATAATTTAGCCAAAAATGAATACTTCCCTACATCTATTCTTATTTAAGTATAACTTAGAAATCCATCTTCTAAGTTGTCGATTATTTCCCTCATAATATGACACATACGTAAGAGTAAATTTCACCCCTGGTAAAGTGGTTCCAAATTAAAAAACCCATAATTTGATTTTAAATCAGTGCTGGCGATAATTCCATGTCTTACAGCCATCATTATGTTAAACGACTTGCATTTAAGCACTGCGTCTGATTTGACGGATGAAAGAAGAGCTACTTCGCGTTAAGCCCCAAGGATGAAATGCTATCATAATTCACGCCTTACTTAAATCCAGGGACAAGAAAACTCCAACGCACAGAAAGTGTGATAAATAGCAAGGCTATTGTGTAGGAAATGGCGGGTTCAAAGAGAATTCTGAGAGCAACTAAGCACCTTTTTATTACAACTAAAACGATAAGTTTTAATGCCTCTTGAATTAGGTCATAATGGGCATATACTAAAATATAATGACTTCAGTCAGGTATCAGTTATGAAATGCATAATTCACAAGTCTTAAGTAGTTTGTCTGATATTGATAGCGTATCCATTCATACGCTAACATTTCAACGAAAAATGCTCAAAAGAGCCGAACACACATCAACAGTGAGTTCTGAGATTAATTATTAGCAATTTCTCAGAGAAAATGGTGGTGACCTCACGTGTGCATTGTTTGAATTATTCAAGCCTCTCTTTATGGCTTTCCCATTGTTCCTGGACACCACGCAATGGTCTCATTGATACTCCAGGTCCTGTTTTCGTATCATTGACTTCTTGTTTATTTATTTATCCTTATCAGACATAATTTTCAGACATTAGCCATCATCCAACTTAAGTGCCGCATTATTTTATGTAAACGAACCGGATAAACCATTTTTCACGCCCGAAAGCGTATTCCAAATCTCTTGGGTCTAAATGAGCCCCTCTATTCCGTTCTACCTCCCATCAAATTGATTGAGTAACATTTCGTGGACGTTCACTTGTATTCTGTTTCTCTAGCCTCTATACTAAGTCAGCGATTTTCAACTGTATACTACTTGCTTTTGCCCTTTCTGTTGGATATAACTTCTGACTTTAGTCGTGGAATTCCATCACAATGCAACAAGTAGATAAGAATTTCCATTTTCCAGTAAATGAATAAATTTATTGACCGAATTGAGTTGATTTGACATCGGATTCATTCTTCATTTATTCGCGCTAGTCTATTTCATTTTTGCGTTTTGCGACTTGCTTACCAGTTGGCAACCCATTTTCTGAGATATTGCACGAATAAGTTTCAGATATCGAGGTATGGAAATATAATATAGTTGGCAACCCATTTTCTGAGATATTGCACGAATAAGTTTCAGATATCGAGGTATGGAAATATGTTCGCTGTACTTCCACTATAGTGTAGCTTTTTTTCAACTGCTGCAATAAAGCATAGGTGGTTTCGGGCTTCACTTCTTTATCTTAGAACCTGTTAGCAGGAGCTCTATTTAATATCCCTTGTTACTCATCTCTTGCTCAACCTCTTCCAACCATCACCTATATTTTTCCATCAGTCACTTTCCCATAAAATCCGTTGCAACTTGTAGAACCTCCAATCCACCAGTTATTCTTCGTCGCATGGCATTCTCATTATACTTATCTCCTTCTCCTCTCTGTGAGCTTCTTCAGTTTACATAATCATTTTTGGGTTTTATCTACTGAGGTCTCCCATAGCAATTGGTGTGAATATTTTACACATAATATTTTATTTGAATCAATGATATAAGGATGCGTTTATATTGGGTTTACTATTAAATGAAGTCAACTGGAGTATTATAACAGCAACAAAGATTGCAGTTTTCCACACGATATTTTTATGAGTACGACGCGTTTCAGCTTACAGAGCCATCATCAAGTACAAAATATGTCCTGTGGAAAAGTGCGATTGTTTTTTTTGTTATAATATGACGAACTTACTCGATATTTCGCCTGAATCTGTTAAAATTAACTGGAGCAATTGGCAAAAGCGAAGGTTTCGGGTTCAACTTTGAGGAACTTGTGTATGTTACTCAGCAGTTTACCACTTTTGCTCTGCACTTTATCACTATTCGTAGGTAGAGGGTTGATTATTAGACGTTAGAGGTCAAGGAAATAAAATAACTTGTAAAAATGTAAATTATGAAGACACTGATTCCTTTTGTGAGGTTCAAATTAAGTCCTTAACTCGCAGAAAGGGTTTTAAATGGCGACTTTTCTAGCATTCAGAATTCTCATGGCCAAAATTGCCTACTTAACCCATCCCTTCCTTGAATGCGCCAATATTCTGATCGTCCCTCCCATTCCGTGATTCATTCGTATCTTTTTCATTTCGCCCCCGCGTCTTCGCTTTCATTTTCTCCTCCCCGCTGCTCTCGCTATTTCCACTCCGGGCCAACTTCGGAATATTCAGAAAAGGAACCCTCTCTCGGGGCTCCCCAATCTCTCTCGCTTGCCATTGGTCCCGTTCGGCCCCCTCTTCCTCGGCCACTCCCCCCCCCCTTCCCAATGCGTTCACTCACCCCAATCTCTTCCACCTGACCCCGACTGGAATCCTCTCCTTCTTTTCCTCCTCCTATTACAGACTTCCTCACACCTCCCGCCATTCTCCCCGGTTCCTTCGTCCCAATCTCCTTTCTCTCCGTCTCAATCTCCTTTCTCTCCGTTTCAATCTCTTTCATCCATTCCCTCCTCTCCTGCATTTTTTCAATACTTTCCTAACCTCCGCACTGCAACATCCAGTGGTGAACGTTGCAAATATATACTTGTCATGAATAGTTTGTAAATGGTACATTACAATTGTGTGACATTTGCAATGGAAAAATCACTCGCCTGGACTGGTTCCAATCATTTAAATGAGACTAATCCCAGTCCAGGAGGGTTGGGTTTGAACCACTCGAGATTATTTCGATCACTTTGCTAAGGAGTCACGTGGTACAAAAACGCTCTTTTCGATATTTTGGTGAATTTCACTTGCTCAGATTTCCATTGCAAATGTCACACATATCAGAAGTATCTTTAACGTGGTTCATTGTGTCTCTAATCGGAATATAGTAATCCATTTACCTACCCCGCGAGAAAAACTCGGCTGAAAAGGCTGCCTGAGATTTTTACCAGGGGTTCGAATACACCTAAATCTCGAATCTTTATGTTGTTGTACCACGTGACTCCTGATTTACGTGGTCAAGATTAACTCCAGCGATTCAAACACAACCCTCAGGCGAATGATTTTTCCACTGTGAATTTCACGCAATTGTGTGACCACTAGCAGGCACTGCGTTAAACTTACTGCGCGGCTAATCCCTCAGTTTTATGAAAGTTGTACAATATTTTTGGATGAAAGTTTTTTTATTACTTTCTTGATTCACAAACAAGCTCAAAATGTGTACTTGTGTGTGGGCTAAATATTTGCTTTTTTTCCTGGAATATGGTCCCATGTATGAATTTAGACTATGTACTTTGATTTGTTAACAATAATATTTAACTGTATACATAAACTACTAGGTATAAATTTTCATTAAGTTTTTTCTAATTTATGCAAAAGTTCAATTTACCCTAGAAAAATTAAACAAATTTAAAAATGTTGCAAAAAATAAAATAATAATAAAAAATGTAATTTTATTTATTCCTCCATCAGTATGGTGGAAAGATTCAAAGCCTTCTCATTAAAAGAACACGAATTTCCGCATAGTTGGGCCTAGGACTCTCGGACGCCCAGATCATTTCCTTTCCTCCTATTTCATCCCTTCACAGTTTCTCACTTTTCGCCTTCCCGTTTTTCTCCTTCAGCCGAATCCTACTCTCTCTTACCCTTCGCCCTCCGGTGACGAATCTTGGAAACGAATGTAAATTTTTGATAAAGGTGTGACAGATCAGTTCCCTTTCTTTGTCCCTTTCGAACGTCTTCTCTCCCTCTTATACCTCACTCCCTCCTCCCCGACCCCGTGTTACTGATTCCTTCCCTCGGCCCCTCTGCAGCCCTCCTTCCTCCTTACCCACTGCTACTTTCCCTCCCGTTCCCACTCTCACATCCCCACCCCATCCTTTCGATTCGTATGAAAAATTCAGCCCCAAGTGAGATGAAGAAAAAAGTGTTGCATGGAGCGGAGGAAGAAGGATCCGCAGAACGGGGGGGTGGAGCGAGGGGAGGCGCTCGGGTTGTGACGTGGGGAAGGGATGGGAGTCCCTTCGGCAGTTCTCATGCCCTTGCGCCCTCTAAATCTTCTCCCTCCCCATTTTTAGCTCTCCCCTCCTTTCCGTCCAGCCTGGCCTCTGCGATGTGCCCACGCATCGTGAAGTGCGATATTCATGAGATATCGCATTGTGATAGTAAAGATAAGAGGGTGGATGATAATCTTTCCATTTTTTTGGGATTCGGCGACGTCGTTGTTTTTCCGGCAACGTTTCTCCTCCTATCCTGGAGGCGTTTTCAGGTTGAAGATGCAGCGCTTCTTTCTGGCCATGTATATTTAGGAGAGTCAGTCGCTTCTGATTGGCTGCCATTTTTGGCGCGATGTAATGGCGTGAAGTGCGATATTCATGTCATATCGGATTGTTATAGTAAATATAAGTGAGTTAATGATAATCTTTCCATTTTTTCGGGATTAGACCACGTTGTTGTTTTTCCGGCAACGTTTCTCCTCCTATTCTGGAGGCGTTTTCAGGTATAAAATGCAGCGCTTCTTTCTGGCCATGCATATTTAGGAAAGTCGGTCGCTACTGATTGGCTGCCATTTTTCATTTTTCTCTCTCCGGTTTTGTGCTAGTACTCTCTTCCACGTACTTGCTAGATGGTAGCCATCTTCCCTGTTCATGTTGTTTGGGCATTTTGGAATTTCGATCGCGTCCCTGATTAATCGTGGTAAGTATAAGTGGGTGGATGATAATGTTAATGGATGAAAATAACAACAATCTTAGACACCAAGGGTTGAAAATCGTCATGAAAAAATCATTTGACTTAACCGAGATTCGAACCTGGATCTCCCAATTTCCCGTCAGTTGTGTTAGCCAGGTACACCATGAAGCTATCTTCCTTCAAGGCGAATTTCGTGGACGGAGGGGTTTATGCGAAATAAATGTTCAAGCCTGGTTTTTATTTTCTTCATGGCGAATTTTAACCCTTGGTGTATATGCACCCAAGCGAGAGACTTCGTACCGTATCATTAGTTAATGTGATGTTTGGAAATAAACGACCTTAGGGTGAGTTGAACTACTTTCGAACGAACAATGTTCATGCAAAGAGAACAAAATATCAAACTGAAGATAGAAAGACAACGAAGGCACCGATTTGCATGGATTCTTATTTGTTGACCATCGGCAAATAATGAACTCAAGAAAGACTTAATTAAGATTCTCTGCTACACGCCAAATGTGATACATGTTATACCTAAGCTCATATCGCCGAATACGATGTGATTATCCTCCAGTCACCATCATTGGTCGTTCAATCCTAAGAGTGGTTGACTGCAGCTGTACATCTTTCCTTATCGAATGCTAGGTCCAATACTTCTCGGTAGCTTTTCTTATGAACTTTCCCTTTTTATTTGGTCCATGAAGTTATTTCTGGGTCTTTTTCTGGGGACTTTTCCCTCCATTTTACCTTCAATTATGTTCTTTACAAACCCATTGTGCCTCAAGGTGTATCAAACCCATCTGGTTCTTCTTTTCTGCAGTATTCCATATGGTCCTTTCCTATTTGACTCTTTTCTAAACTTCTATTTTAATTCCGTCCGTCCGCTTTATCTTCAGCATCCTACTCAAGCACCAGGTTTCGAAGGGTTCCAGTCTGTTCTGGTCTGAGAATAAAACAGATTAAAACTTGGCAATGTCCACTGGATTTTTTATTTGTACGACGCGTTTCGACGCTTATGCGCCATACCAAATCGAAACGCGTCGTACCAATAAAAAATCCAGTGGACATTGCCAAGTTTTAATCAGTTTAATTCTCTTTAACAAAAATGTCCCACAACATCTCGCCGGACTTCGTTGAGTTTGTTCTGGTCTACTTTCCCAATATGCTTCCGATCCATAGAAAGTCACGCTCCACACGAATATTTTCTGAGTGAGGACAGCAGTCGTCTTTTTGCCATGAACGCTTCCTGAGGTTATCCACCTAGCTTCAAATATCGTTAGATATATGATTAATCACGTCGTCTTCGATACGAAACCTGTACCGAGATGCGATACTGAGGCTCGTTTACCGTACAGTTCAGCTCTCTCTTGACTTTCGAGACCAGTCCCCTCCCCCTACCTCCTCTGCCCTCTACACCCCATTTCTCCCCTGCGTTCTCTCCTCGCCCCCTATCTCCATTCCCCACTCTCTCTCTCTCTTCGTCGTAATTTCAACCCTACCCTCACTAATACATCACCGCGTCTAATCTTCCCCCACCCCACCGTCCCTCCCCTTCAACTTCTCCCCCCCCCCCACTCCCCAAACCACTTCGTATACACACCTCTCTCTCCGAGCTGGATCACACTCCTTAATTATCGTCTTTTCGCTGCTGCTTCCCCTCCCTCTCTTCCTCCAAGCCCCCCTCCCCCTCTCACACCCTCTCTCCCTGCCATTGTCTCACGCCACCTTGCCTCCCTCTAACCTTCCTCCGACTCCATTATTTCCTCCTCAAATCTTTAACGAGGGAGAGTGTGTGTGCCATCCAATCCAATGGGAGGCAAGCGAGGGACTCGAGGAGTGCGGGGACGAGAACAACGCTAGCGTTAATTGCGTGAGAGGAGCGCGGACCGAGTCCTCGATTCACTCTGGAATCGCCGTGGAAACGATTGTTTTGACAGTAATTTCTCAAATTATTGATTTGAAATGCAAAGTTTCTCCGTCCATCTGTCCGAAAGTTTCCATTCCTATGAGGAACCACACGTATTCAGTTAATTTAACTCACCAAGAGTTTTTTTGCATCTCTAAATTAGGAATACTAGTCGTAAAAAATTGAGTCGAACACCAAATGAAGTGAAATGGGATTAAAGATTCTTATGCGTTCTGACAAATTTTATTTTCCCTTCGAGTTCGTTAACTTTTGGGAAAAAAAACATTCGCAAATTTGCACAAAATTACAAAACTTTCGGTAGAGTAGGGTAAGTTAAGAATTACCCATATAAGATAACTGGCGATTTGGAATTGACACATAGTAGACTTGAAAATATGAATGACTCCATTAAACTATACAATGGGAAATTCCTGTCATCAGTGTTGATGTATGAAGAAGTCGCAGAAAATTAGATTTTTGGAACCGAATAGAAGATTATTATATTATTATAACGTTTTTTACTATTTAGAATCATATATTTCCATACAGAAATATTATTGTCCAAGATTCACAGGTTACGGTACTTACTAATTTTGCGCATTGTAAAATACATTCACGATGAAATGATGGGTGCCTTTCTATCCATGAAAATTTCGTTACGCTTAACGGGGGTTACTCTGATGACAAGAAAAAAATATTTATACATGTCGTATTATTTTGTAATGCTAGAGCAGGAAACATTTTCTTGGCGATTTTTCCCCTTTGTTAAAAGTTTACATTCTAAAATTCTGCTGTGGATACGTCATTGTGGCTCAAAAAGTTGTACGAACTAAGTTCTCAATTCACTCAAACGATGACGTAAGTGGACATTTATAAAGTGCAGCATTAAAGTTATCATTTTCAACGTGGTCTATCGATTTTGTTGGAAGTTTTAATCCATCTGGTTTTTATCTGCAGGGAAACTTTTTGGCTGAAATGAATGCTTTTTTATTTAGTTCTTCACATTTTTTATTTACATTCATACATTATGCGTCAGCATCGTGTCTACAGTAGGACATATCAATATTTTTTGCCTAATTGAAATATGTTGGAGTGCCTAATACAAGTGAAATATGTTTAATAGCCTATTTTGAGCCTGAAATATTATGTTACGCAGGGACATTGATGCTTTAGTACACATTCATTTCAAAAATGCACCTTTTCTATGAAATGACGAAAGATATCATCCCATTTCCGATGCTTATTTGCATTTGGTACTGCTGAATTATTTTTATAACATAGTGATAACTTAAAGATCCGTATTTGATTTAACTACGGCCTGCCTCTATCCCCACCTAATAAGTATTTCTTAGGTTAATGCTTATCGTGGTGTTGTACCTGATTAAGGATCCCGATTCAGATACACTGACCATGTACATTGTACAGGGTATGCGCGCCCAGCCAAGTGACTTTAAATGGCGTACCTACGCTAATATCGCATTTCTTTTCTTGTATTTTATTGTTTCACTGTACACTTTCGTGTTTGGTTCCCGTTAGTTTTGTGCGGCGTTAGCTTATTGAGACACGATCTCCTTGAGTTTTATCTCTGGGGTTTTTTTATGCTCTGGCTTCGCTGCACATACTGGCTTAGGTCATCTCCGTCGCGATCCCCATCATAAAGCAAACTTAGTGGACGTATCATACGAGCTACGTCGTTGGTTCCAAGTCGTGCTTTGCGAAAATGTTCGTGGGTCATAACCTGAGGTCGGCAGCGGTCGTTGAGCTCTTCCTTTTCGTGAATTTTATGGATTGTCATTTAGCTCGCTATACACTGTGCTCTGGTGCCCAAAGGTACGGTTCATGTGAAATAAATGACGCGTTCCATGTTGACATTTATCTCTCGTTGTCGTACTACAGTCGACGACATCCCTTTCAATGTAACAAAAAATTTTCACGATTCCCCTTGCTGCGGAATAAAGCAAGGAGTAATTTCTAAAAAGAAGTGTTGATATCTGTAAGACTTTACATTCCAAAACATGGGTCTTTGCTTTCTGTAAAATGAAAGATTTTCAGATATGAGGATAATGTTTTATTGAAATATCCCACAATATGAAGTAAACCTATTAATTATACTTCACATGCTATATTTTTTATTAGACCAATGATACATTTTGATTGGTATCGGTAAGGCATTATATACCTGGTGTATCTGAATTATTTGGCAGAAGGTAATCTGTATTCGTGAGTGACTGAGGGATGTGAAATGAACTGAGACGAGAAAACAATGTGATAAACACCACGGTCTAAACATTTGTCGGGGCACTTTGATTGGCGGAGAGAATTTTGTATCGATAATACATATTATGTATCTGGGTATCTCAAAATGAATGTCTTCTATGTTATTTCATGTACGTTTTTCTCTACCTGTTCAAATAGATCAGCACCGATACGTTTCCATCTTTGCTTTCGATTTTCGTTTATAGACTTATTTCATGACTTTTCTTGAGGCGTTTTTCCGCTTAACCCTTTGGAAAGTGAGTTTTTTCCGTTTTCCCTGAGCTCAGGAGTGAGTTTTTTTTTTGAAAGAAATAAACTATTTTCGAATACAATTTTATTACTTTGAACTCAAGTTTGTTTGATAAACAATCAATGAAAACAAGATCATACATTACACAAGAAAAACAAAATAAATACAAAAAGTTTACTGAGTGTGATCCCAAATATTATGGTATAAGGACAAAAATAATAACTTAGAACAGGACAAAAACCAGCTTTGAATACAATCACTTCCGTCAAAGGAACCAACTACATGTGATACGAACGTATTCGAGGCTGAATGTAGTTATTATAATACCTGATTAGGTGGCAGGACTCTTCAGACACACTTTACGGTGATGATTGGGCTCACCAGTCACCAGAATAGATGGAAAAGCATGTTACAATGTATCTAAATGGGAGGCGTGAACTTACGCCTTGATTGCATCAGCGAAAATTTGTTAGACGTATATGTACGATCATACTCGGGATGGCTAGGAGGCACGAGGACACAAATCGAACGCCTGTACTGTTCAAACGTTTAAGTAGCTCCATTTAAAATGTTACACAGTGGTTTTAGTTATGTTTTCTCTTTAATAACAATGTTCAAAGAGCCATTTAGCGGGTGTGTGTACTCTATATGGGTCTGGTATATACATATGATATATAGCATGACATAATTCTCGTTGAGAAATTTTAAGATCCTTCCAGCGAAAGACAGCGATGATTGTAGGTAACAGTGTATACTATGAGTGTTCATTTGTCGTCTCGTGTAAGTCAGTCATACACTCTGGCAAACCTCGCGGATCCATTCTATCTCTCTCTACCTCGAAGTTGAAGGCTCGTAGAAAAAAGAAACGAGGGTCTCTCTGCCATCTTTTTACACCAAAACTGATTTCGTCAAAAATGTTTCACCATCAGTCTTCAAATGTCTCAAAGCCCTTCAAGACGACAAAAGACGTATGAAAAAAAATGAAGACGTCTCATCCAACTTCACTTCTTTCTTTTAAATGCAGGGCGATTTCCACCGGCGACTCATCTGCTCCATTACCTCGATTATATTCCCAACGTCTTTTGCACTTCGATATACTTCATCTCTCCTCTTTCATCCCCTCTCTTATGACTTCCAGCATTGCTTTTCTTTACCCCACACCCCCGGTTTTCACCGCCCTCTTTCCTTAATGCTCAGAATGTTGCCAATCCAGTTTTGTTGCTTAGCATACTTGAATGAAATCAGTCTCAAATTTTCTTCATACATTGCTTGTAATTACCCTGTTCTTCAAAGTAATATGTTCCTTTGTCTTAGAGGGTATCATTTTTCTCACACTGTAAACCACCGGTTTTATATACCAGTGTTAACTTCGAAAAGTTGACGCACTTTTGATTTCGACGATCGAACAAATCGCAGTCCCATAAACGTGTACTTTGTTAATCAAGTAAGAGCATTCCAATTTATAATTTAGAGGAGTTTAGACACTGGTCAGATGTAACTCTAATATTTCAAGTTTCCTCTTTTAAGGTCATTTTTAGTCAATTCTTTCAATCATTTTGACGCATTCTCTAGAAAATTGTACGTCACATTCTACAGCAATAAAGGGTGTAACGATTAATGTAACATTTAAATTTTACATTGAATTTAACAAATAACATTTTTGAAGGCCTTGGCTAGGTTTTATCACTTAGAAACGGTTGCTTATAAATAAGTGGATTTGGGAGTAATGGTCTTTGTTTTATGATGAGATTTATTTTGATTTGGAGATTTACACGGTTATTGTGTGATTTTTACGTTTAAGATTTTAGAAGACGTTACGCTTTACATGAGTTTGTCTTTTTATAATCCTTAGTGTCCTGTAGACTTTGGTGGTAATTTTTCCAAAATTACCTGGCGCCCTGAATAAAATTGTAAAAAAAGGCCAAAGTACACCCCTTGCTCTATCATCGAGGAGCTAAGCTGGCTTGGGACGTTTTAGCCGTTTGGTGTTGTAAGGGTTACGCTACGCGTATAAAGGAAAAGGAATTTTCCGAATTGGTTTATTTTAACGTAAGCACTATGGTGCAGACGTCGGAGCGCTAATAAAAGGATTCCATCCATATCGCTCCACTACATCAAAAAGTTTAGCTTCGTCATCCAAAGAAAACACGCTCCTTTACGAGTGTTTTAATTGCTTTAACGTCCGTTTCGAGTGACCTTCATTAGATTAAAGTTACCCAGAGATGGTGACCAAGTTTAGAACTCTCATTTGAATTCAGTTTCAAACTCGAGAGAGCTAGGCGGACTCGATGTTTTGCTCCGCTTCCCTAGTTCGATAACTGGGCGGTTGGTTGTCGCTGCGTTTTGAGTGCGAGGGCAGGAACAGGAGAGTTTTGAAAGGCAAAGTGCCGAAGGAAAAGTCCCCAGGGGAAGCGCGTCTGGGAGTCGGGGCGAGAATGATGAGGCAAGTTTCGACAAACGCGCCGCCGCCCCCGCTCTCGCTAACCACCCTAATCCAATCAGCACGAGAACACACTTACCCGGGTTCTTCCCTAGGACGCGGCACGAGGGAATGCCCTGGCGGTCAGGGAGGGCAGTAATGAAATGTCTCCTACCTTGGATTGAGAACGCCCGCAAGAAGGTGAGAGTTTTGGATTCCCCTGGGGTTATGAGAGGCGCCAGGATCGAATTGTTGATGCCAGCGATGCGTATTCGCAGCGGGATTTCACTCCATTTATCAGTGGCCACCCTCATCTCGCGTCAGTATCCCAGTAAAATGTCACCAGAGTGAGGATTAATACTGGAATATTCACGTCTACATTTATTTCACGTCTTGTAGGCATGGTCCAGTTGATCCAAGGAGGGGATTTCTGTTGGAAGAAACAATTTAAGGTTTATAACCCACCAAAGGATCGTTATCTACAATAATTAGGGAGTAATATTTAAATACTCGATCGGAACTTCTCTAAATCAATTAGTTTCTTTTGAGAGACTAACAGCATACTGCTACAGTCTATTCCCATCGCTCCAGATATATCCCGGGTTTAATCTAGTTTGGCATAATGCACCTGTTAATCAGTATTTCATTCTTTATATTTTCCCGGTTGTGCATCATTATTATAAAAATATGTCAGACATAAATTAATGATTGCATATTTAGTCTAACTAATTGTAATACTAAAGTATTTGAAAACCTTTTTGTTACTACAAGAATTTCGTTTCTCTACGGTCAAAATATGATGCTATGTCATTAGCTCATTCCTCGTATTTTTTTCATTTTTGGATAGATAGTTCTGCATCTACTTCCAATAGGTTGTTTAATACAGTGGAAAAAGTACGTTTTACGTACTACAAGAGGTATAGAAAACATCAGCTTACTAAAAAATTATATTCTAATAATTCCAATTTTGCGAATAATGGAAAATTATTCTTAGATAAAAACATTAATGTCTATTTTTTCTGAGAACATTTTTCTCATGACCACGCATAAAATGTAAGCTCATCCCTCCGAAGAACTCAATCGCTCATCGTGATATTAGACATGGTTTAATAAATGTTCACGTATTTTCTAAAACTCCCTTCGTTTCTCGTCCTAGAAAACATCAAATGGCCACAATAAATCGTGACTTTACTACAGTTATGTTAAAGGTAATAGCATCAACCGTCAAGCACCAAGCTTTTCCGAGGTCTATTTCTGTTCTTGCGTGGCATGTGACTTGCCTTGCGTTGCATGTCTCCGTCGTAAACCAGACGCTGCACAAAGGTTAAGGATATTTGTGGCATGCTAATTTATTCCCGGCTGTCCCGAAGGAATTAAGCACGACTACGCTCATTATCTAGCTGGAGGTATTCAAGGCTGGTGGGAGCACTCCGCCCTTTCGTTTTACTACAAGAGGACACGATTTGGAAGGATTGCGCCGCCGACCGTAAAGAAAGAGATTCTTTGAAAGATTTAATCCTCTCTAGCTTAGTGCTTAATGCATTTCAACTCTCGCGTTTTAAGTTAATTCAAATGACTTCTTCATCATAAAAAAATGAGGAACTTACTAATGAAAAATATTGGATTCGTTTGTATCGATTGATTCGCAAACGAGGGAAGACAATTAGTATATACACGATCTTACCCAAATCATTGATTTTCTGTTGGTAGACATAGGGAACCGCACTAACCCTGGCATTCAGTTTATCTCCATGCATCCCTTTCATCCATTAAAAGATCGCTTAATTGAATTCTGCCGTGATAATACATATTATACCCATATCTTGAGGCGAAGTGAAGCCGGGCGATGTGATCGGGGAACAAGGAGCACCAAGAACCCAAGTTAGCCACTTATTGCTAGTCGCTTCTATAGCGTTTCCCTATCAAACGTTCCACCTCCCTCCCAGAAAATTAAGTAAGGCAAGAGATCAGTGATAAATTCGCGGGTACATCTGTGAAACTAGCATGTCCTACGAAAGTGCTGCGAACTTATCACCCTCATGAAGTGAATTGAAAATTTTTTGTATTCGTTACGAATAAGCAATGAGGTGGATCGTAAAATATATCAATATATCAATATGGTGCTCCTCACCAATATATTTCTCTTACAGCTAAGAAAGAAAAGAATCATTGAAGGAAAAATCTATGGTTATGTGGAGACGTTATGTGCGAATGAAGAGGTAGAAGGACAGTGGTATGGAGTGCTTCGGCAAACCAATCTTCGGAATGATGGCTTCAGATGATGAATGTGAAGGCAACAATTGCCGGTTACTGTAACATGATTTTTGAAATTCAAACTGCGAGCTTGGGCTCTCTCTTTATGGACGGAGCGTTTCAATTTTTTTTCCTCAAATGAAAGTTGAGAGTTTATGAACGCGTCGCCTTGTCCTACTCGGTACAGAGTTGATGATCGCCGCGTGAGGAAAACTGCGTTATCACAGCCACCAGCCGCGCTGCTTTTTAAAGTGCACATGCCTGGAAGTGGGCAAAAAAACACGGAAACAGAAAGCAGAAAGAAAGATAGACGATAATTTGGATCAGAAACTCCAAACAAAAAGTATCGCATAATTTGAATGTTTGAAGTGGTCCATGGGAAAATAATTGCATGAGGTGAGACTCGACAGTTAAACACCATCAGTGGTTCCTGCTGTTGGAAATGCTTTCAACTAAGAACGCGTTCATCACAGGGTAAAAAAATGGCGCAAGAGCGTGGCGAAAAAATAATTTGCAATAATTCGAATCTAAAACGCATTTCAAAGAAGTCGTACGATTCACCCGCAGACAATACCGACGGAAAACGATTTCATGGCGTGAGTATCGGGTGTCAAACAACACCAGCGTTGTCCTCTCAGCCAGGAATGTTGCCTTTGAAACGCTATTTCACAGTTGGGCAGAAATTGGTTTCTGATAAATGTAGTGGACGCAGAGCTTGGTTCACATCCCAAATCGATTACATCGGCTTTCTGATTCTTAGCTCTGATAGGCTAATGCCAATAGTTTTTTATCCGAGTTTTTGCCTGTCCTACCTGCATTTTCCATGCAGTAATCCTTCCACTATCAACCTACTCACCTATCCATAATGTAAGCTCTTAGGTATTTCCTTTGAGTTTCGTCGTATATTAGGGTGCTTTTCTTATTTTGTTCCAAATGACAGGGTTAGCAGTGAAGCACTGTCTTTTTCAGAATCAAATATTTAGGGCCTGTTACTTCTATTTAATCTCTTTGTTTTTTCTACCTATTTCCCTTGATCTCTCCTGACAAGTACTCGGCAGAAAATGAAGTAATTCGTTCAATTGCAACAAATATTATCAATCTGTATTCCTTAATAGATATATATTGAAGGATAAATTTGAAAATCACTATGAAAGTTCCATTCCAGATGCAATTTATTGGACACGACCTCGCTCTCGACACTTTGTGTCTCCATCCGATCGCTCGTCACCCTTTTATGACACCAACATCAATTTCGGCATCAGGTTTTATTGTGAAATAAAGTGTTGAAGCCCAGACCCAATTATTTTTTAAATCTATTTTTGTATTGATTGTTATTTCATTTTCGTTTCCCTCTTTTTGCCCTCAATTATGTTCTTCACAAACCTACTGTGTCTCAGGGGGTGACCAATCCATCTTGTTCTTCTTTCCTCTATGGTGTTCCATATAGTGCTTTCCTCTTCTTTCTTTACACTCTTCCTCTTCCTTACACTTTCCTCTTCCTTTACACTTTCCTCTTCTTTACACACATATATAGAGAGAAGGTGTGTGAGAAAAAAATAGAGGAGAAAGCGGAAGAGAGAGAATAAATAACGACACAACCCAAATAACCCGCAAGTTAAATAATCGTGCACAGCAGGAATTTTTGGCCGACCGATGCGGAATAATTCAAGTGAAGAAAATTAATTCGTTTCTGTGGCCATCGTTTTCGTTGGCAGTCGGGAGGATTAAGTGGCGATGGCGAGGGAGTTGGAATGCTCGTGGGTAAAAAAAAATAACAACGCGTATGACTGCTGGGTCGGAGGAGGGCGTATTTTGATGAGGGGAAAGGAAGGGGTAGACTAATGGGTAACAGAAAAGGTTAGTGGCAGCCGAGTGCCAGAACATTTTCGAGTCATCAATGAGGAACATCCGATGTTAGCTATGCTGGGAGAGGACATGGGCGTGAAAGAACAGAGAGACGGCAATGGTGAAATTTGCGTCACTTCATCCGCTAGTCTAGGGCGCGAAATAAATGTGGACCATTGGGTCTCGCACTCGTTTGCGTTTCGGGATCTCGCTTTCAAAAGGTCGTCGCTATGTGACAAATGCGGCGATTTTTTTTCTTAGAAGTTTTTGGTCAAGAATCATCGCCTCTCTTTCTGCGGGGTTGTTTGACTAGTCAGTGTGGCAAGTGTGCCGACAACTGACGTCCTTTGCGCCGCTAAGGTTGAGTGGGTTGGCTGGAAAGTGAAAGATTGCTTGGGGATTTGGAAAAAAGTATTTATTGATCTGGGACATTACATGCCACAACAAATAGGGTCAATAATATCAGTAATACATACTAATTTCATAGAAGGGAACCACATTTGAACCTACAACAATCAATAAATAAGGTAATACGTAACATGTAAAAATTAGGGTAACAGCACGCAGATTTAAGATCAAACAAAGAATGGGCGAAAGGAAAAACCTATTCATGAAGTAGAAGCTAAAGGGCTCCGTTTTCTAAAATATGTAGAACTTCGCTTGAATTTCTCGAAAAAATAAAACTTAGGGGTAAGGATCTGTATCAAAATTCCACTGTAAATACCCACCACTTCCGGTATTCGAAGCTTGGCAGTCTCGATGGAAAGACGCCGCTTTAATAACTCGCTAACCCAATATCCTAATTTTTCATATATATTTGTATCGCTAGTAATTTGGTTATTTTGGGAGTTGATTGACACCTGAGAAGATGTGCGCCTTCTTGTGCCGCTTTTGGAATGAGTACACTTCATTTCATCCTGGTGTAAGGATTTTGCGATTTCACTCATAAATTTCCACTATGCCGGGCCCTCGGGAGAAGAACCTAGAACTCTATCCTCATAACAAATCATTTCCTATCGTTCTCTCTTCCCCACCGATTCTATACCCTTTCATTTAACATTTTTATTAAGTCTCATTAGTAATATTTACTTTGTCCCTACCTTTGAGCATTAAGGGAAGCATCCTTAGTTTAGCATCCCTTCCCATCTAGTCTCCAAGTCCTGGCGGGAGGTATTTGGTCGCGTCGAACCCGCAGTGCGCCAGGTTCACGGGGGACGAGGGCGAATGTATATATATATATATATATATATATATATATATATATATATATATATATATATATATATATATATATATATATATATATATATATATATATATGAGATAACGTTATCCAGTGGTTGCGTAGCTGGGTCGAAGTGACGTGTCTCCTTTACGTAAAGGCTGCGGGAGGAACACCCCAGGATGGCGCGATTGCCTAAGATATCAAAAACCGTTTATCATCTCCTTAAATATTCTTGGGGATTGGTAAACTTCGCCAAAGTCTCTCTTTTTCAACCTCCCTCTTGTCACGTAATTCAACGGTAAAAGTTTTACTTCTTTCCTTATTTTAATATTATCATCAACAGTTTACCCTAGATGTGGCAAGTTTTCTGCATGTAACAAGTGTGGGAGGAAAGTAGAACCTGAAAAAATATAAAATTTTATACAAACTTACGCGCTTCGGGATAAGAGAACCTTAGTTTCTGGCTGGCGCGATATGTCAATCCATTTTATAGTTAAAATAGACGTCGGTTCTTGGAAAATGACGCGTTTGATAATATGAGTGAAGTATCGGTCATTTTTGAGAAAACGGTACTTATAAAATTGATTTAATGGTTAATCCTTCGTAAAAACTCAGATAAGGATTATTTAAAATAATATTTTACATGACCTTACAGTTTTTACCGCTAATGTAAGTTGCCACCAAAAGATTTATCATATGATCACTCATTATTTAATCTATCCAATAAATTTGCATGTTTTTGTGCATACATGTACTTTTAAAGAATCGCCATTTTATGTCCAGAACCTCGAATAATAATTTTACATAAAAATATTATTCAGTGACTGTGTATTTTTCAGGATATGCTTGAAATATTTTGCAATGATGGTGACCCCAAAGCGAAAAAATTGTATTACTTCATTTAAGAAAATGATCCATGAAAATTGTACTCTGTACTACGCCATTTCCCGCTAGGGAGTTTAACTAAAGAAATTTTTAAATTGAACTCATACTTCCGACTGAGAACTTGTTCCATGGCATTGCTTTTATTTTACGTTTTTGACATCCTCGCCGTCCCTCAAAGTCTTGACAGAATTTTACTTCAGACGGGAATTGATGAGTTACCTTGTAAAATTTTATTTTCATGATTTCCCTATCTTCGTTTAGAGACGAAGCCATGTGATTGTCAAAGATTTGCAACGAAGCCTGGCCGATGCATATGACATGAATATTCCTCTTCGACTGGAATGAATTGGATTCCGCTCAGCCATCGTTCACTTTTAATTACGTTTCCAAAAGAGAAAAACTTTGCTTTTCCAAAGGGTACGGCTTTTTCTGATCCTTCCACCTCGTTTCCTGCACGTTCATGTCAATTAAAACTTAAATCATCCCTTTGAGTGTAAATCCTATTGGAATTAGTTTTACTATCGCTATGGATATTACTTTTACGACGGTTATAGGCTGCGCACTTCATCTCAACTCAATGGAAGTCGTCTTCGGCATGGGTAAGCATAACTCAGAATTGCACCGCTTTTTACTCTTTGCCTACGACCTACCCTATGGATAACTTACGAGTTTATTCAATTTTTCAACGAGGTAAACTTAGAGTAAGTCTGTCCTTTTCCACTCGTTTGGGATTTGGAAAAGCTTTGACTTCATCCTTTGTGATTTTGAAGAACCTTAGATGAGGTAATTATGGCATTGATCAATAAATCTGAGCGATAAGGATCAATTTAATAAGTTATGACTAATACTAATACTATAAATATTGGAGCGGAAAAATCAGGCATTTTAGGCTGCTGTTGGTTCTTATATTTTTTTATAGATAAAGAACTTGTACCGGTCGATCCAAATTTCTTCTTACTTGAAAATTCAGAAAATCGAAATCAATTTTTGTTCGTACGCAGTGTGAATATGGATGCAAATTCAACGGCATACCGTTTGTCATTTTATTGTCAGATAAATAGTTTTGTGCGGGAACTCTTCTCAGAAAAATTGTCCGGGTCAACAGGAAGTTAAGGTTTGATGTTCCAAAATAACGAAATCTGATTTTAACTATCGTTCAATTTATCAAAAGAAAATCACGGCACATCTCTAAAAGTCTTCGTATAATCGTTAGATTCTCAGTAATTAAGCAATGGCATTCCTTAATTATTTCTAATAAATATGAGAATTGTTCAAAGTAAGTTTCCTTTATTGAACCCTTTCCGGTTCTGTGATTCCAAATGGAATCACGTCGCTTTCCATCGTCGAGAGTCAATTTTTTCATATATATTTCATGTGGAAGATGATGTAATCTACCTAAGGTGAAAATTTATTATTAAAGAAAGATTTTTATATTCCTATCACCTGTAACGTGCATTATCTTGTTGCGCCGTTGAGGAATAAGGTCAATATCATCTCCAAGGTCCTCCTCAAGTCAAAAAACACCCTCAATGTGACCTTATACTCTTTTGTATGTCTTCTTTTACCTGGGATCGTCGCTGCGTGCAATCTGGCTGATATTTCAGTAGAGATTCACTTTTTACTCTTAGGTCTCCCGAATCATCAAAGTGTTTGAGATTAGATCCCAAATGGCACCCTCATGTATTTTCAAATCAAAATTCAAATCCATGATGACGTGTTCCTCGCGGAAATACCAAATAACCAGAAAAAATGTGGTTATTCGTCGTTCAGTTGATGTTTGAATTTTGTCGCGAATGTAATCACTGTTTGCTTGCTCCTAAGAGCCCACCACTCAGCATGGTGTGTACTACTCGAGTGTAATCCAAAACCAAGTTCTCCCGTCGCTTAAGGGCAGTGTGTCCACTTAATCCCGACCGTCTGGGGTGGAGTGGTGTGAGTCAAGCCTCCGGGCAGGGGCAGCCGTCGGCACCGTACTAGGGATTTCACCATACCCCCACAATCTCCTCCTACCGGTCGCTCCCTGCCCACTTCAAACCTCCCAACTCTTAGGTCACAGGGCTGAATCATAAAAGGAGAGTTCAGAGAGAGAGAGAGGGGTGACCGGCGGTGACGTTCTCATCCCGTCCGGGACCGTGGCGTGATCTTCCGCCATTAAATTCCACTCGTGGATGAGACGAATGTACCGAATTTACCTTTGTCGTACCTTTCCATCCTCACCCCTCCGTCTCATGGCAAGAACGTTCTACCTTTTATAAACTCGGGGAGCAGAATATTGATCTCCACGTGTGGCCGAGTCCCAAGCAGCCAAGCAGACCGCATTTTTTGTGAGTTCCGCGAACCACTTATTATCCTTCTCCCACCTGAAAAAAATAAAAACTCATATGAATGTGTATTAATCATTTTGATGGCTCTCCTAATGCTGAATGCTTAAATATCGAGGATAATATGGTTATCTATCACGCAATATACGATTTTTCGATTGGACCCGATGTTTTGTTTAATGTCGATATAACTGGTAAGTGCCATAATATTTAGGCGCAATTATACTGCCAAAAACGCTATTTCAAGTCAGGAATTTTCTTATCGATTTAATTTTGTCACTCTCTCCAAGTTTTTACATTCGTCTTTCATACCAATGCCATTTTACGACTTGGAAGGTTATAATGTGCATATTAAGGAAGATTTCGTATAAGCAATGCTACTTTTCCATTCCTCTTCTGGTTGTGGTGATTACCTTTTTTTATGACTCATCTATTTTCAGCACAATTAATGGCAAAAAGAACGCTATTTCTAGATCGCACCGATAACGTAGAAATTTTTATCACCCCTCAAAACGTGTCCCTTGTGTCTATGGGGGAGCCATCCCCTCTTGAAAGGAAAAACACGGTAGTAAACGGACGACAATATTTAGAAAATCGTTATCTTATACTGGGTCGTAAATGATGAATACTAAAATAGAATTCCAATTTCTTGGTCTTCGTTGGTACTTATTGGTCGATGTTTACACCTCTTAGGTTCTCTTGAACTCTTTGGATTTTATTTGGAATATTTCTGAGAAACAAGTATCATCGAAGCTTTGAATATTGCTTTCTGCACTCCATAAATATGTTTTAGAAGTTCAATCTTTACTTCTAAGATGACTTCAACCAACATTCAAGAGGGTATCTTCATTAGCATTGCTCAAATGCCTTCGTACGACTTAAGTACTGATGGTGCTCCTGAATCTCCATAGCCTTAAATTTAAACATTTCTTTTTCTTACTGAAGTAACCACTTTAGATAAAAGCAGCTTGAAATCGCCGAGCACCCACTTTCCAATCCTGAGGTGTTGCCGGTGAATGAGCTATTAAACGACTCTTTGAATTCTGAATTCTATTGCTCGACAGTTTATGGTGAGTAATCCGGTGCGTTAGGTGCTGGAAAATCATGCAGTGGCTGGAAGTAACAATGCCAGCTTTGAATGTATTTTGGCGAGGTTTTCCGTAGATCTCAAAGGTCGATGGCAAAAATAGGTAAATTTCCTTGCATATTTACTGAGACATTTCACTCGCTAATTGCCGATATATATTTGATGGGCGTCGCCATCTTTTTTATTTTCCTTCGTTAATTCCGATTCTGCCGTGGATTATTTTCTCCTTCAGTGTTCAAAGTGTGCTGAGCAAGGAAACTGAGAATGCGATGAAGTGAAAATAGCCTCCCGGATAATCCAGTTGAAGACACGGGTGTCAGTCCGAATCTTAGGGGTAAAATGGTCTAAATGAGAAAAATATTTCATAAATAATTAGTTTAAGTACTTTTCCAGAAACGTGAATTTTTATGGAAAAGGACATTATTTTTTCACCACATATCACTACGTTCATGAAACATCACGTTAACGTCACTCCCAGCAATGTGAAGTATTTTCATTCTAAATTCTGCTGGTTTTCATGATTTTGAAGCAATAATTCTTCATGTCTATACCCTTAAGGGAGACAGTGAAGTATTAAGATTAGAGATTTCCTGTTGCAATACATGTAAAGCAGAAAAGGGACGCTGAGCGGTGATGACATAAAATTGAGATATCGCTTTGGATTGCGTGACTTCTTTTAAATTAATATTCACCTCTGAATGGCAATATTTTCTGCCTGCTATCAACGCATGTGCATATATACTATCTATCTGAATTCTTTTTGAAATTTTTAGTTGGGTGAACTATTTGGGCACTAAAAAGAGGAATATCATGTGTGCACTCCCCAATGTGCATTGTAGACCCTTGCTCCTCTTAGCATTGGAATAGAAAGGTAATTATGGCATTTGTCACTGTTTAAGACGTGCTCACGAGTTTGGATTATGGGATTGGACAATTACGCGAGTTGATATAAATAATCATTCGTAATTATCATCGGTTCCAGGCACTCTAAAAACTATATTTTGGCCAACAATCAAATTTTGTGACCCATACTGTTTTTTTTTGCTCTATCTCGGAACTCTCGGAGACTTTCCTCGGCCAAATTTTAGTCACACCCCGCGTTCTTTTCAATGAAAGTTCAAGTATAAGGTAGTGGTTTTCACCGCTGAAGAATTAGAAAGGTGAAAAATAATTTTATTTTATTTATTTATTTATAGAGTTTAACGTTTGCCCAACAAAATAATTACAGGGCAAACAAAACAAAAAAGAATAAAATACAAAACATATTGGAATCAATTGAATTTTACAGAAATTTCGAAACATATCAAGAAAATATATCATTTATCAATTTCCAAAAGAGACTTCTTTTTTGACATAAATCAATTATATCACAGTACATGTTAAAATATCGGCACATTCTATTCAGTGGGGAGTTTTCACAGTAGTTTGACTTTACCATGCTCAACTTAAATTTCCTTGATAACCTCATATTGATACTAGACACACATTGATACTAGACAAACTAGGATATTCGTCACATGTTTCAGTTTAGTTGCAAATGGAATGATAAATTGTTCATTTAATATCGGATAAGAATGGCGAATTAATTCAGCGAAAGAAATGGCATCTTTGCAGTTTTCAAGACTTTTAGTAGCCAAATCAAATGATATGTCACCTTTCACATATACTAAGGCATATTATTGGAGGATTGCAGAAATATTTGACGGCTCTCCCCAGCACTATTCGTTTTTCTTTCCGTCAATCCAATCGTGTGTCTTTTTGGGGGGAGTTAGAAGAGTGCCGAACATGAGAATTGAGAAAGTGATAAGGTTAGAATATGCGACGACATAGCCCGGCAGAAAATGTCCCACTTGGACGTTCACGTAGAGAAAAAAGAAATAGCCGGGAGTGTGCATTCCATGGCCTCGTCTTTTCTCTTTATTCCAATCGCCGCCTCTGCTTTCTCCTTCACCAATCTCCCATTCTTCCCCCGCACCTTTCCCGCTATCGTTGCTATACCCGCGTCGGCTAAAATCTGTCCTTTTGGGCGGGAAACTCTTCCCAGTCCATTTCCACGGGAATTTTCTCAATTTATCTCCTTCCCAAAATCCAATAAAAGTTTATCATCAAGTCTGAGAAATTTCTTCATGAAGTTATTTGTAGTGATATTGTTTTTTCTCCATTTCTCCTTTCAGAAACCCCTAAAAACTTGCTTGCACATTTCTCACAATTTTATTTTACCGTCCATGGTCTTGAAATGCAATGTCATTATCAGCTTTGATCGTGTCATTATATTTTATTAATGCCATTATAAGTATTTTAATATCATCATCAAGATTGATGATGGCGTTATTGTCCAAAAATCACAGTCGCTAAAAATATGTAGTTGAATGCTCAAAGCGAGAATTAAGTTAAACAAAAAATTGATCGACAGGTCGGAAAAAATTGATCTATGAACCCATTTGAGGTAATAGTGTTCACATTTGAGAAAATCTCGAATAAATCAGAATACATGCCAAAATGATACGCGTTTTTCAGAGCAAAAATTGAACTCTGTTAGCTTTATGGATAATATATGTACAGGTCGCAAACTTTTAATTGACCTTTAATTAACAACTTCTGATTCATCGTAATGAACTAAACTCCAACCCATTTACGGAAGTATCTCCTAGCTTCTGAAAAACTAATTTCTTCCTGGCCACACGGTCTAATTTTGGTTTTTCTGTGAATAAAAAGTCACTCTATAAGTCAATATTAATCATGTTTTATGAAGATTAAGAAAAAATATCATCATGGGAATCTCGGGAAAATTCAATTTCCCGGTCTCAATTCCCAACGGTTCCAAAATGTCGAGAATTCGGACAACCTACTTGGAATGCAGCCCGTAGTCCGTTAGAGGACCTTCTATTCCTCTCCGCCCTCGCCAATCACCTCCTTTTACCCTGGGCCCACCTCCACCCCCTGTTCATCTGCCCATAGACCTCCTCCTGCCGTCCCCTCTAGTTTACGTCTCGTCGTCTTCCCTGTCTCATCTTGTCCCTCTCTTCTGTCACCCTCCGTTCCGTTTGACATTCCTGTTTTGGCCTTCTAGTTTCCTTGTCTTTCTTTCCTTCTGGCCCAATTCAGGGGCGTGGTTTGGTTGGAAAACGCTCGTCAAACTGCCCTTAATGTCGTTTCCCTGGAAAGAGTACCGTCGTTTTAGAGGAACAGATAGCTCTTCCTCTAAAAACCAATATTTTTACTAAGGGAAGTGCATTATTTGTCCAACTTCTTCCGTACTCTGAGGGTGTATGAATATTTTTCTGATGTTAATCAATATATCCGATCTCCAAACTAAATCTGACCTGGTGATCGCACGGATGCCGAGTACAAGTACCTCGGAGGACTAATATGCACTCATAGCGCCGCATTCCAAGAAGTCTTTTTTTAATACAAATATTTATTACCCAAGACGTATTCACAGCAAAATTCCGCAGGCGAAATACACGACGTTTTTTTTACTCTTTCGTGTCTTACCGTACCGCATCCAATACACCGGGGCATATCAGCTTATTTTCTAACTAAAGAATTTTTCATTAACAATTTATGGCAAACTATTATTGACACTGATATGGTCAAAATTGATTAAAAATTATAGTTCTATTTGGTTTTCTTTGCCATTGTTCAAAAAATTGAATTCTCTTCTCATTACATGATTATCCGTAATGCTTATTTATAGTTTCAATGCTCATAGTAGTAATTGGTTGATTTTTATATGAATCACAATACTTCCTTAAAAAATTTCCTTCAAAATGTAAATTATTTACAGCTAAGATCAGGCTGTGTTAGATAAAACCGTGAGATGGATAACAAATATTGCTTTTCAAAGGGATAATAAAATTCTGCTTATTCTTCCTATCACTTCTGAGTAACCTTGTATTTTTATCACCTTTGAGTTAAGGATCAGTTTAAATCGTTGCTTCAGCTGGTAGTTTGCAAGAAAAAAATAGGAGATAGCCGACTATTACGGCCGCAATCAATGACGATATCACTCGAAAAATCTATCGATTCCTTAACCCATGTCTTTCTTGCTCCGCCTCTAACCTCCCCTCCTTAATTTTATAGTCGCACGGTTGTTCATATCTATCCACCCCCCTCGCCTTGGATTTTAAGACTTTCTAGACTTCTTTTGAAGGAGTATTTCGTATTTTTAACTCCCCAGAAATATGATAAAAACTCTTTAAATATTTTTGAACTTAACCGGTGTGAAAAAGAAAAAGTAAAAGAAAGGAAAAGCATGCTTATTTAATTTTTTCATACTTTCTCGATGAGTATTAGGAGATAGATAGGAAATTAAATAAAAAATTTAATTCCTCTAACCTCCAAGTACATTGGGATTTATATGACCCGTTTGCTTGTTTCAATTAATTAACATTAATTTAGAATTTGTTCCGATGAAACTCGTCCACGGAATGTATGGGCTTAATTCACCGTCTAGAAGTTTGAACTGAATAACCATATCAAAGTGAATGGCTCAGCTTCTGTATTTCATCCGGAGGAAGAGCGTTAGAGAGAGAGAGACGGATGGAAATACGTGATTTCCTCTTACTTTTGACAGAGTATAGGACGAAACAATCGGTAAGGTGAGCCATAATCATTCTGAGAAGGAGCATAATAATGGGAGTTGTGTCCCTTTATATCTTTGAGGGAAAATAGGATTGTTAGCGCAAGACTACAAGGAAGTCAGAGAGTTGGGTTAGGTGGAAGACGTAGAGCCAGACATTCCATCCCTCCCTCCTCACGTCTGGGATGCGTTCAAAAGATGACGTGTCTGGGAGCTAGAAGAATACGTGTATTTTTTCACCGTCGCAAACTCCCCAAAGCCCCGCGCGGAATCATTCTTTCACGTACTTTGCCATCCTTTGCCGAGGAGTGCTACCACATCCCACGCCCTACAACTTTATCCGAACTCTTGGTAGACCTAACGTGTTCTCGTCGAGAGGGTTACTTTTTATCCGGGAACGCCGGCGCCCTTATCATCCTGATACGTGCTGATGAACGATAATGAGAGTATATGTGTGAATTTCTCCTATCATACGTTCTTTAGTATTTGTAGGAATTAATTTTAAAATTTTGGTTTCCTGCAAATAACTAAATTGATTCAATTTTTTAATGGTTTGAACCGTGTCCTTGAGATATTTTATACTCTCTCGGTGTATATTTTTCCTCATTACAGAATGTATGTCCCTTTTTGTGGTATTATAATCTTACGAGAAGGGGTACTTAGAGCTTTAATGTGCCGTTGGCAAGAGCCAGCGGTCTATTTCCTTCTCGTGTATCGTCAAACGTCAAACACCGCTTAGTCTAACGGGTGGTAGTGTTCTTGATGTTTTTATTGATCCCTCAACCAGTCGATTTGGAATAACGAAGCAAGAAACCGAGCTCGGAGAAAGTTTTTGGTATATTTTCTGTCTTTCAACGGTCGAATAAATGTTTATCAGCAATAAAACATGTGGTATATTGCCTCGCAAGGCATAAAACTGCCTAAATATTGTAAATTAGGGTCCACAGTAGTTGCTATAAAATATTTAATTACGAATGTTGCTAATATTTTTAGGGAGCAAAATTACTGTCAAAATTGTTCAACGCGTACGATCTTAATAATTAATGGAGATGTATGCAAAAGCATGATTTGATCAACAAAAACTACGTACTCTAATGAGAAGTGTGCTACCTTCTTGCAAAAAAAAACAAAATGTAAATCTTTTTCAAGATGAGACGTAAACATGGCAAATGACCCTTGGTGAAGGGGAAGCTAAAATAAATATCTTAACTCTTAGAGCATTGTTTTTTATAATATTGAAGGTGATCGGGGGAATCTTTTTACTCCCCAGAGAGTAAAAACTGTCGTAAAAAATGAACTAGTTAATTTCAACCAAACGAGCAAAGATCCACTTTTCCGTCCTTTTCCGGCGAGCTTCTTTTTTTTGGCTCCCCAATCAGCTTCCCTTTTTATTCCACGTCGGCTTTTCTTTTCGCTTTTTTCGTACTCTCTCCTCTCATCTCATCCTCATTTTGTTCTTTCCACTTTCCACCTTCGCCACTGCTATTTTCTATCTTCTTCCGTTCCCCTCTCGTTGTATGTATGCTTGAGCCGATACTTTGATTTGGTTTCCCATTCCGGGGCTTTCCTTAACTCAATTTTCGAGTGGTCGATAGATGCGTATGCTATTTTCTTCTCGCTCAGACTCGATGGTACTTTTTTCCCGAAAATTGGGGTGGAATTTTTTTCGAGTGTTGGGAAATGGTGGGAATGCGATACTTTTGCCTAACAGGAGGCCGCCCCTTGACTGTTTTTGCCAAACTCCTATCTCGACTCGTTCCGAGAAATGATTTTTTCGCTCTGCTCTTCTTCCGCGGCCTTATTTGGTATGTTTTGGTATGCTGCTTTCCCATTCTCCTTCTCCGCTTGTAAAGTTCTTGTCTGTGCTTTCTAACCCCTCCCAAAAATTTCCAATCTTATTTTATCTCCTCCTTCGTGTTCTTTCTCCAAAAATCTTCCCACTCTTTGTCTTTGCTCTAATTTCACGTTACCTTGCGTTTTCCAATTACATTCACCCTCCTCCTCCTCCTTGATTTCGTTCTGGAATCATGGCTCAATTCATTCGCGCATTCATTCCACGTACTTGTCCTCTCATCTCCCTACCTCTTCTTCCTCCTCCCATTCTACTTTTCTTCCTCCTCCCTCACCCCTTCCTCATAATTTCCTCTCTTTACCTCTCTCTTACTGTCCTTCCACTTCTGGGCAGAAAGAAACCTCCAGTAGTAACGACTCTTTCAGTGGCAAAGTAACTCTTTTTGGATTGAGGCTTTAGAAAGGATGAACCCGCGGGTAAAGTCAGCCTACTTGACTTCCGGGACTCTTGAACTCCTGTGCCCCGGTATCACAAAGTACTCGACCCAAAAACAAGATTCAACGAAGTATTCCGACTTTAATTTTGTGGTTGAACTACGGTTCAAGGTTCCGGAAGCTTCTTATCACCAATAGTCGGTACTTAGCTGTTAATTTGGGAGGTTTAAGCCTCAGTTTTTAGGGCTTCTATGGTAATATCGGAATTGAGTTATGCTACACCTAGTAGAGTGCATATCTGAGAAAAGAATGTTTGTGCACTATTCTTCCACAGACCACTGTGAATTATATACCCCGAGAGAGCGACAAAAAGCCTCAAATGATATATGCCATTAATTAAGGTGGCCGAAAGATTTCTGATACCAATCGATTTTGCTAAAATCAGAAAAATGTGGTCCTGAACACATTCTACGTGTAGTAAAGGGAACACATTGTTGTTTAACAGACCGAATCAGAGGTAGTTTTTGGTTACCTTGAGGAATACTTGACAGGAATACCAATGAGATTATAGAAGCCGACTCCTAGTACAGTGTTTCCTATTTATCGTTTACACAATCTAAAGTTTTACATCATAAATATGCCCGCTTTGTGCACTTAGCTGGGACAGTGATGGAAGGGTACTTGCATCATTCTGAAGTTTTTCGCGCAAATCTTCACGCTTTTCAAAAAAAAACTTAGAGCAGGATCCAGGTATCAAGCGAGGCCCGTAAGCGTTGAAGATTTGTGGCGGAGGTAAAACTTGGGCCGACAAAAGTTACTCCGATTGTGTCAGGGCGAAAAGTGGATTTTTCCACTTCAAAACGTTGTCGATCAGTCATTGAAGTCGGGACGGAAGAACGCCCTCCTCTTTATGTTCGCCTACAGAAGACAAGGAAGTTGCATGGGGCCGGATGATAAGGGCGCCGGCGTTCCCGGATAAAAAGTAACCCTCTTGACGAGAACACGTTAGGTCTACCAAGAGTTCGGATAAAGTTGTAGGGCGTGGGATGTGGTAGCACTCCTCGGCAAAGGATGGTAAAGTACCTGAAAGAATGATTCCGCGCGGGGTTTTGGGGAGTTTGCGACTGTGAAAAAATGCACGTATTCTTCTAGCTCCCAGACACGTCATCTTTTGAACGCATCCCAGACGTGAGGAGGGAGGGATGGAATGTCTGGCTCTACGTCTTCCACCTAACCCAACTCTCTGACTTCCTTGTAGTCTTGCGCTAACAATCCTATTTTCCCTCAAAGATATAAAGGGACACAACTTCCATTATTATGCGCCTTCTCGGAATGATAATGGCTCACCTTACCGATTGTTTCGTCCTATACTCTGTCAAAAGTAAGAGGAAATCACGTATTTCCATCTGTCTCTCTCTCACGCTCTTCCTCCGGATGAAATACAGAAGCTGAGCCATTCACGTTGATATTTAACTCATTTATATTACAAAATGTCTTACTTATCCAAAACTAATGATTTGATCACCTATATACGCCTTAAATTCTTGTGTTTGCACTGTTTTCCGGGCATATTTATATTTTAGCTTAACTCAGCTTTTCTTTGATTTCATGCGGTATCACTTGAAAAATTATCATCCACTGGCACACAATGGGTTATTGTAGCGCGCTAATATAATTTATATTAGTTATGAAGTGAAACTAATGTTAATTAATTAGGTTAATTAATTAGGTTAATTTTTTTACTCTTTGTTCGGTTAAAAAATATTTCATTTTTCATAAATATCTGGAATCAATACATTGTTCTTCTATTGATTTTCTCACATCACTGCCTCAGAACGACCAAAATAACCTATCTTTTCTAATGCTTACTGAGTTCTTTTGTTTTTATATTCCAAATCTATGAAACGATAGAACTTTATCATACAGTGATAAATATCAAACCTTTGGCATACCGTGGACAAGGAGATAATGCTTAGTACGACGACATACGAACGGCAGGACTAAATTATGTTTAGTACAAATTTTCTGTTCGTTCATCCTAAAAATCGTTTTGCGTTGAAGGTGAAATTTGACATCAAACCTGCGTTTCTTGAGCTTATTATCTCGACCTAGGAAAATATGAGAAATAAGAAATAATTTATCTCAGCAATGTGTTAGAATGATGCGTATTGTGCGTCGTAAAATTAAGGGACATAATCATAGGAAATAATGATATCCACGACTTGCAAAATTCCGCAGAAGATTGCCTTATTAAATTAAGGCTCGATGGCCGCATGAACTGCCGCTCGAAATGATAACGATTCGACTTTTGGATAACTTTGTCGGCTCCGTCGAAAGGAAAAGGAAATGATGTTGGTATTTCTCAGAAATTCTCCCTACCACTCGCTCCTAATAAAATTGGCCACTCACAGTCGTACACCGAAATCTGGGTATGGGAATGGTGGATGGAGGAAGGTACACAGCCCTTAGTAGGTTCAACCCCTTTCAAAGGGTGAAATCCCTGGCTTTCCATCCTCATCCACTCGAAACGTTAACTCCCAGAGCGTGAAGGCATCTGCGCAGGTGGGAAGTGAGAGGATTGGGAAGTAGAGTGCTTAGTAGAAGTCCACAGGGGAATCACGAGAACCACTGAGTTTGTTTGTCGTAGGCGAAGGAGTCCCGGCGGAGCGTATGTGCATTAGAATGAGCGGCACCTGCACTTTGAATTCGTCAAATAGGCTGAATAGGGTATTGTACAGATGCCGCGAGCGCATTCTCAAGTATAACTCGCTCTTTTAGAATCCAAGCGTTTCGTATTCGAATCTAAATCATAAACCTGTGTAAGGTCAGTCATTTCAGTCACATACAATGGCGATAGTGCATTCAACCGTAGGAGATTTTCCTTAAACAACCGCGAAAGCTAAACTTCTTTAGCGAATTTTGATTTTAATACTGTTTCAGCATCGTCGTCGAATCTGTCAAGGTTAATAAATTACAAATTTATTTTAGCCTGTTAATAGTTAAAATGCTCATATATGATGAGCAGTTTCCTGCAGGTATAATGAACTATTGAATATGCCAATCCGTGAGTGAGCAATGTTTCTTATAAATGAGACCAAATTCATTGATTCATAGGTGAAATGATATTTCGCTCAACCAATCTTAACTTAAAGGGCTCCTTTAAACATACGCTATTAGTGGAGCGAGACGTTGGTGAGAAGGTATAGGGGCAGATACATATAATGATGGTTTTATAGCCAGGCCTCGCGGGAAAAGGCCATGGGAACAGTAAGTGGCGATCGGGAAGAAATATAACGAAGGAAGCGTAGGAGAGTGGAGGATTAAAAAGGGAAGGATAGGTAGATAATTCGGACGAGAGTCGACGGCAGGGAGGCAGGACTATTCGATGGCTGCGATAGGGCGGACGTGATGAGCTTTTGACGAGACACACATATCCATGCCTAAATGAGAGAAAATTTTGGAGGATTGGCGTGCTTCTCTTTTTTTGCGTCGGAAACCCTCGCCCAAGTGCCTCGCGCTGCCCATGCAAACGACGTCATTACAGCGTAAATAAAAATTCGACCCACGGCTTCTCTGAGAGGGGAGGACCACAAAGCGATGAAAGTAAAGGTTTTTGCTTTTGACTCGGGATTCCGTTCCAAAATTATGCGCGCGTGATATTTCGTCGGAATGGTCCGAAATTTTGACGAATTAATATGTATCCCGTTGAGTTTCTGGATAAAATTTGTACTTGTTTCATCCTTTGAATTTGGTAAGCTCGGGAACGACTACCATGACTGGTATGCCAGAGAATCTGATCATTGGCGAGTTAATATTGCCAAAACGGCACAGCGTTCAATCGGATACTTAGAACAGAAATGTGGACGATAATAATAAAGAGGAGCGTTATTTTATCAAACGATTTTCCCATATATAGTGTCATTCTCTCGGTTACATTGGCGGGGTACTTGCAAATATCAAAAAAATGATCATCTAGGCCTTAAACTTAGTTGGACATAAATAATTATGAACTTGCATGAAGTTATTCTGCATCATCTCAGTGAATTCCGTTAAGATTAACTAATTATAATAAATACCCGAGTCATTCAATATAATCGAATTAGTTATTTTTTGTGATGTCATACCAATTTAATGTTTAAAGATCAAACCATGGTTGGCTGGAAGTAATAGGCGGAATTATTACGTTCAATAAGATGAAACAAATGCCATCCTGTTAGACCTCTGTTTGACTGTTAAGTTTTTAATGTATCTAACCCGATTTCACCCGTTATGGCGTCATTAGGGTGGGCTATATAGGTCTTCATATCTTCATTCATCATGTCGATCATATCGCAACTCATGATGCTGTGAATTGTACACATATCAGTGGTCATTCTCCAGGGAGTTGGATGCATCGAAATATGAAATGACTTGCGCTAGTTTTACAAAACACTGTCAAATATTTTCTTTTGTAAGCTGCAAGGCAAAATGAAAATCCGCTGATGATTTTTCCCGCAGCCATTTTGACAATACATACAAGAGCAATAGGAATACTCTCATGTTTCGCCGATCCATTCTCTGTAAATAGCGATGGATGACTGGAGGCGCATCACTATATCATAATCAGTACTGCAATGTGAACAAAAGGAGAGCTATCATTTTTCCGTAGCTTTCCCCCGAGTGGGAACCGAGCCTGCAAAATTCTATTTGCGTCTGACACGCGGATGTTGAATCGCATTTGCTCGGTACGTCGACATTTGATATTTCCAAAACTGCCGCTTTTGAAAGGGCAAACGTTTCTAGAAATGGAGTCTCTACGAGCAGTTACGATCATTCCTTTCCCCTCCTCCAAAGTGCCACCTCTCATCGGACGTGAATGTTGCATTTTGCAAAGCGAAGCGCAATAGTCGTAGGTATATACGTAGAGTATGAGGGGGAGGGGGAGGAAAATTGGCATTACGCATGAACGCGGAAGCTCAAGTGGGAGGTAATGACTAGAATGAATTCATCGAGGGGAAATGATACGGATATGCTTGCCATCCGCCGGTATACCTACACAAACTGGCTTGGTTCGGTCGAACAAATTTAACGCCTGACCACCCGGTAGAGATGAACTTTGGAATTAGAGGCTCACTTTTGTCGTCCGATTGCATCATGCCCCTGATTATCCCAAAAATGTCGACGCTGACGAGAAGTAACCGAGGTTAATCGCGCCGCACAGTGTCTGCGGCTCAAAATAATGTAAAAAAATTAAAAGAAATAAATTTTCTTGATTCTTAAGTGATATGGTGACGAGGATGACATCGCGGCACTTGTTCGTAGTAATGCACAAAGAGTTCCTCTCTCACAGTTTTCCTCTTTTTATTTAAAAAAAGATGACTGTGACAGTAAAACATATAGACTTTTACAATATTTCTGCTCCAATTTAACGCATAGCTCAGTTTACACTGGATTGCTATCCCACCTCTCTTAAATGTCCCATATGACGTCGGTGGTCGGTTGCCTCCCCTAATGAAGAACCAACGAGCCAAACAGTACGCCGCAGGAAAAAATAGATTGGGAAGAATTATTTTTAGAAGGGGTTTAGTTAGCAAGGTTGAGAGTCACAAGGAATATGGCCACTTTTACAGGAAAGCCTCAATGTCAAATATGTGTGCTGCACTTCTGAGGTGTCATATACCTGTGATTTACACTCTTCCAGCAGTTTTCGTTCAAACTCCCACAACATCTGTTTGATTCATTGGGTATTTTTCCAACTGATTTTGATTGATTTTAGGAAAGATCTTATCCTATCCAATTCCAACCCTATTTCTTCCCCTTCCACGTTTCCCCAATGCTCTCCTCTCTACTACCTACTTCAACATTCCCTCAGTATTGAGTAGGAGAGCATAGGTCCTCATGTTATACCCCAGGGGTCACTCGTTTGAGGCCCATTACTTGGATTTTATTTCATCTTTTATTATGAGCTCACTGTAAGAAAGTATTGTAAAGTTTTGAATGCTTTTAAAAATCGAAGTGACAGTAATTTTATTCATTTTAGATAGGCCCTCAGTCTACCTTTTCTTTATTCGTTGAATTTTGTCCGCCCCGCTGGCAGAGGGGTAAAGTCCTCGCCTGCTAATCCGAGGGTTGCGGGTTCGAGTCCAGCCTGGGTAGCATATTATCTGCCCAGGACATGGGTGTTTGTGTCGCGTCCGTTGTTACTGTTATTCACCCGACGTAAATTGGCCCATTGGGCTGTATTCGGGATAGTGAAGATAAATAAAATAAAAATAAAATTTTCCCCATAATTTTTTCCCTCCTGCTCTACTTCATAGCTAAGAAGTCGTGCATAAACTACGTTATCAACTTAGGGTGGGCGGGAGGTTGCTCAAAAACCTACGGCGAGTAACGAGAAGGAGGGGAGGGTTTACTCAAAGCAACGTAACTGTTACCAGGCCTGCCTAGTTTCTTACTCGTCAACATCGCGTCGACAATACTACAGAGTTTAACATGAGGAAGAGCGCATCTTATTTCGACCTTTATTCGTCTCATTTCAACCTATTCCTAAAAATAAACAAACTCAATAATTGAAAAATCATTTTTGAATTGAAAGTTTCATTTTCAGACACAACGCTACATGTTGGTGGGGGTAGGGTTGGGAAAATACTACGGTTGTCAACGATTGGGGGAGGGGGTAAAAAATCACCGAAAACGGTCACGTAGTTTAGGCACGACCCTTAATCGAAAAACAACTCATACTAATGCTAGCTTTATCGTGACGTAGGATTTTGGCGATTTAGATCACGTGACTGGTAGAATTAATTGAAGAACGTACATGACTCTCCTTTATGTCACTTCAGGTTCTAATGACTTTAAACATATGCATGCCTGCGCAAAATCTAGGCGTTGGAGATTGAAACCGTCGTTTGGATCCATCCGGTGCGGAGATATCTGCTAATCTGATGGAATCTACCGAATCATTTTGTTCCCGGGGACATCCCTTTCGTGCCTTGCACGCTCCCGAACCTTTACCTTCTATATCCCCAGGCACTCGCCAGTGCATGTAATTCCGTAATCAGTTCCGTGAATTTTCCATGAGTTTGTCGTTTGTGGCGTGAGATGGGGATTGGCAGGGGTGTCCAGGATCGGAACACATGCCCAATTTCGCCCCACTCCCCCCCCCCTCCCAGAAAGGATCAGTGCCGATCTCAAGCGAGCTTAGGTTCGGGAGCGGAGAGAAGGGATACATCTCTGAACAAGGGGCCGTAGTATGGCGGCATTTTTGGGTGTCACATGGCCGTGGGCGTGGTCATTGGGGACAACTAGGGGATTTGTGTACGCATATATATATATATATGGCAGGGTTAATAATAGTTGAATGTCTGGGTCACGTGTGAGGAAGAAAGCAATGATCAAGGGGGCATGCAGTATAAATGGAGAGGATTTTGTTATGGGGACTGCAATTTTTCTCATTAGCCCCCGCGTTTGTCGGGTCTCTCTCACCTCTGACACGCATCTGACGGGAAAGGCCGTATCTCTCATCTCCCTCCGTTCACCTTAGCCTGTCCGACCCCCCAATCACCCTCCCCCCTTCGACAGTGATAAATCAATCGATAATTTTCGAGGCATCGAAGGGCTCAGGGATCGCATGTCGTTCGTCAAGCTCGCAAATTGGCTCGGAGGCCTCCTCTTCCAACAGGCAGGCGCAGCGGGTTTCAAACTGACGCCAATGATGACAAATTAGTTATGTAGTTGGAGTGGACGTTTTCAATCCTCTCCAGATAATTACCACAATATTGTTCCTTACATACTTGGCTTAACAATTATTTCTCTGTTCATGTTTGTTCTCCGTGAGAAACTTGTTATTTTCTTTAGTGTATTCCATCCTCGATGCTTTGAGGCTTAAATTCTAATCTGGACATTCATAATTCACTAGTTCGATTCTTGTTGGTATTTGATTAGTATTTCTATACTTTTGAATAAAATGAAATGTGCCCTTATCTATCCGTACATTTTTATAAAAAGCATTTTATTTGGAAAACAGCAGTCAAAAATAATTTATACTATTGCTTTACTTGCATGTCTTTACTAGATTACTAAATAATTGCAATTTTTCCGTAGGATTCTCGGTTGCATGAGTGAACTCAGCTGGGTCAGGCATGACTTCATGGAATTTGCTTTGCATTGTGAATAAAGTAACTTTGTTATTCCTCACATTTTATTTAAAATGACCTGGGTTTCGACGTGGCACGTCATCATCAGGTGATGATTGCGACCTGACCGATTGTGGCACGTCATCATCAGATGATGATTGTGACCTGATGATGACGAGCCACGTCAAGACCCGGGACGTCTTAAAAAAATGTATATGGAACAACATATTAACTTCATTCACAGTTTTTGAATGAATTGAATCACCTCTATCCTCCAATGTAACTTTGAATGATTGAAAGAAGTAACTTTTTTTTTTGTTTGCCGGACAATTCTGTTGGCCCGTATGTCCCTGGAATCGATAGACTTCTAAGCCTGTCATCAGGTTTTCCAGGGACTGGACCGACAGAATTTGACATACATTCATGCCCTGGGTGGTGAAAAACCCACCCAGGTGGGACTCGAACCCGCGACCCTTAGTTTAGCTGGCGAGGACTTTGCCCCGCCGCCACCGGGGCCGGTGGGGTAAAGTTAGTAATTCCACATAAATTTTATTTAAGACAACCCACGTTTCGACGTAGCACATCATCGTCAGATGATGATTGTGATCTGATGATGACGTGCCACATCGAGACCCGTGTCTTCTTAAAAAAATGTATGTGGAATAATCAAATTACTTCATTCACAAACATGAATGAATTCAAACAATTCTTTACCCCAACGTAACAGTTATCATACATTAATTAATTAGTACTCAGCTTGTTATTTATCTCAAGCTCTGAGGATTCAGGAATACGTCAGCGGAAAGTTGGCGGAGAGAGGTGTTTTAATTCATTTGAACAACCAAGAACAATCCTCTAAAAACAATAGCTTATACGAATAAAGTAGAATAGAATACAATAGAAAATTAAATTTATAACGCCGGAGCATGTGTGTCCCTTACGAACATATATGATTATACATATTTTTAGAGTCAAACAATAATTGCAATAGAATGCTATACAAGATGTATTATATCACAGAATCCAACATAATGTTTAACAATACGGCAAAATTAAAAAAGTACATAAGATTTTGTTCAGTGTAGCACAATACTTAGTTTACTTACGATATTTAGTTCACTTGATGTAATATTTCATAGTCATATTTAATGGTAACTTTTCCATACTCACAGAATTAAAAACACAAAAACATGACCCGGGTTCAGGCACATTAGTATCATCATCAGGTGGTAATGCATTGAAACCTGGGTTGTGTGTTTGAGTTTTTAATTCTGTGGTGTAGTAAAAGTTACGGTTAAATATGACTATGGAAATATATCCCAAGTTATCAAAGGTACAATTTTTTTGTAATATTTCATGATATTTCTTTTTAATTTTATTTGCATTTTTAGATTTTTTGCGTCTTCTGACAATTGATTCCATACTTCGCAAGAGGTGACATAGACAGCCCTAGCGCATGCCGATGTTCGGTACGGTGCTACATAAAGTTCTTCCATGCGGCGTGTTGAACGTTTGTTCGTTCTCGCTTTGTATTGTACATTCCGATGTAAATATGTGGGAGGTTCTGTAGTTATAAAGGAGTCAAAATCAACTTTTATTTAAGTAATTTAGAAATAATATTTAACCTACTTTAGTTTATCCATTTCGAGAAGGCTCAAAATCGTCACGACTAGTTTATTTGGCGTACCCACCATCGTGGCATTCGCCTATGCTTTTATGCACGCGGAAACCCAAATTAGAGGTTAAAACCGTATATCACCACATGGATATTTTCTTGAAGGTTGGGTCACTGCGGTCGATGACGGGTCAATACACAGGCGTCAATCATATCGTCGCTGTTTTGTCGTTTCAGCATTCCACAACATTTCTAAAATACATCTATCTATACCCTCCATGTCGGTGAGGTCAATTGAGGGGAAGAGATAAATTTGTCGTCCATCATTTGCCCAACTGCTCCAACAGATTAGCGGCGAATCCATTGTTACCCGTTAAAAGATGTTTTTTTAAAATTCCTCATAGGAATTATCAAGTCAAGAGTGGCGCTGTCACGATTCTCTTCTAACAGACCTTTAATGGATAAAGCTAAGTGATGAGCACAGCTGCATAATGAATGAAGGACCTTAACATAACCCTCCCATTTGTATATCGTGATTGACCTCCTTGTACCGAATTTTGCCCCGTTTTTCCATTCTGATGAGCCACCCACTCAACATAATTACACATCAGCTCCTTCCCGTAATAGACATGTTTTTGATGCACAAATACTTGTTTTATTCTCAGCTGTGATTGTCGATGAACGCGGACGGAAAAATATCAAATCCCGGGAATATGCCTCGAGAGTTGCATCAGTCTGTCCTCGTTTGAATTACATCTGATCACGATGATGGGCTGTATTTCAACCGATGACTCCCCGGCTCACTCCGTGCTTTTACGTAAATTGCAGCCCCGTTCAATGATGGCACTCTATCCGACGTTAAGCACAGCGGCAGCTTGAGGTCGGGCGGCCAATAGATCCATCCATGATCGCGGTCCGAAAACTGGGAGCCATCGGCTCCATCCCCAGGGCTCATGAAAAATAGAGCACAGTTTTGGCAGGGCCGGGTGACGTCACTGCGGGGCTTACGAGCTTTTTGAATTAATGAGCGAAAGGATCAAATGCTTGGAATGCATCGTAGAGCGTGCTCAAAGGGCTGCCCGAACCCTCCGAATAGTCATTAATGCTCCCTTCTAAGGAAGTAAGACATCTTAAAAGGTGTCCAAATTCATTTGATATATATATTTGCCACCAAATTTAGTACAAAATATCAGCAATTTTTGAAGAGAAAATAGTTTCATTACACGGCACTATCTTGGGAATTCAAGGCTATGAATTCATGCAACTAGATTTCTTGTTCAATTTTTAGGATAAAAACTCTTAAACTTAGCCCGTGAATTTTATTCAAAAACGGTAGAAGTTGCAATCATATCACGGGTGACAAAAAATGACAGCCGCTACGTATGTATTTTACGAATCGGTCACATGACAGTTTGCATTCATCGCAAATACGCCAGGCTATCCAAATAAATACCTCTGTATTATTAACTCAGTCGCTAGGTGGACCACATAAATTAACTTTGATATTTTTTCTTTAGGTCTCAATATAATTCAAAAATCAAACCACTAAAATATTACCACCCTTTCAATCGAGTCTTCAGAGATATCGTCACCTGCCATTCTACAGGGAACGGCTCTATCAACGAGCGAATCGCTCTTGAGAGTTTAAACAGACGATTTACACCTTTTGGTCCACCATATTACGAAAAATTTAATTTTCCTAAATTATATTCTTTATTTGAGCGACATACCATACATATATTGTTGGTTATTTTTATAATTTTCATAACGAAACGCATATGGCTCGGAGAACAATTCAATGACTCGGGAAGACTCATGACACCAAGAGCCACAATGCGGTCGCAGCGATTGGCTAAAAGGACGTATGATGTTGGTGATGACACAGGTAAGTCAGACACACCCCCTTCGTAGTACAGTGTTTCATCACCTTGAATTACTAAATTTAGAACTTGGCAAAGATTTGAAAAAATACTTGTTTCATCATTTTTGAAATTTTATCGATATCTACAGTTTAAAAAAAGTGAACTATACTTAGCTCTCGACAAGGTTTAATTTTTTAATGATCGACGAATTTTTTCCTTAGTCGAGTCTTAGGTGGCTTAATTGAATATGGCTCACTCCGGATGACTGATGAAATTCTGTCGCAGCTTTCAAGCGATAAGACAAGCGACGAAAGTGACCTCTTAAGTTTGATTTTCCAAGCTCGGGAGCGACCTGGACCGCCGCCCCTCCCCTTTACCCCGTTCCAACTCTTTTCCCTTCTTTCCCCCACCATCTCCTCCCAACCTCAACAACTGCCATACATCACTCCCCGAATTCCTTTCGCGGTTGTATGTATAATAATGAGCCGTTGGCGTTATCACCTTACCCTCCTCCCCTCATGCCCTCCCCACGTGTTTAGCATAAATTAGCCTCGCCCCGAATCCGCACGCTAAAGTTGAAAAATACTGGCCGTATCTCAATCTACCCCAAACCGAAGTTTCAACATATCCTTTTTATACACGGCAAGGCAGGCCTTTTCGACACGCGAACTTTTTATCGCAATAAACCGCAAGAGAGAAAGATGTTTTCATGTGTTTTTTATACTGTTTTGTTATTTTATTCCTCGAGGAAAACGGAGGGATGGCGGAAGGACGGTGACTGGCGCGGATCAATAATGCAAATGAAGGAAGGACCGATGGAAAACGGTTTCCCCTCTGACACATACCTCTTGAAAGAAATAGGATGTGGAATTTCTCCGCATGTTAGGATGGACGGTGTATTTCTCTAGCTTCTGGACTACCTACATAATTTTTACGAGAATCATTCGTAAACGTCAACACGATCTTGCAAGTCTAAATAGGCAGTGTTTCCGTCAATACATCATTGTTCACACTAATTAGGAATCAACCAATAATTGTAATGCATTAGTAAAAACAAGAAAATCAACCGAATTAACATTCCCGTAAACCACCACAGTGGAGTTTTCAGGTTGAGAGGTCGTAATAGGTTACTGACGTTTCTGTTAAACCAACACGGTAAATATTTTCTTTCTTTTGGCAAGTGTCGCCAATAATTAATGCCATTGGAGAATAATTTTGTCCTCAATTTTTTAATGTATTAGGGCTTCAGGGTTTTAGCATTAATGCAATTTTGTTGCCTCAAATGCTAGCTGACTCCAAAAATGCCAGAAAAAATAGTATCTGCCACTCATCCAAAGACTGTGGACTCTGAAACAGCGATTTGATGCTTGTAAACTATTTGCAGATAATATTTTAATTGGAAATAAGCCAAACAATGCAGATTTGCTAACTGAAAAATTGTACATTTTTTAGTTCAATGAGGGGATTGGGTTGGTGTGGTGGCTAGAGTACTCGCCTACCACACGGGCGGTCTGGGTTCAAATCCCTGCAGAGGCGGATGTTTTTCAGAGGAAACCCAATCCCTACTTGAATGTCTTATGGAGGGCACTTCAAGTAGAGTATTCCGTCTGTCGGATGAGACGTTAAGCCGTGGTCCCCTTAGCGCCTTTCGTTAAGAGCAGTCTAACGCCGACGCCGGGTTTCTATCCACCCTTCCTCCCTTACCTATCCCCTATGGCGCAAATGGCCTTAGCCGTAGGTCGCCTCCCCAAATATCCAATCCTTGAGTTCAATGATATCGAGCTCAACTTTGTAGGAATTCATTTTCACAAATTATCCGATAACTTCGTTTCATTCCATTAATTTTTATTGCGGTGCAGCACGTTTCGACCACATCGGTGTCATCACCAGGTACAAAAATTTCAAAATGAGTCCCTCTCCCACTACCTCTCCCCACTCCTTTTCCCCCATACCTCGCTCTAGCTCCTTGTCCTAACTTCCCCAACTGTTATGGTAGGTGGTATACTTCTGGACGTATTTTGTAATTTTTAAACCTGATGATGACATCGTTGCGGTCGAAACGTGCTGCGACGCTGTAAAAATTAGTGGAATAAGATAAAGTCATCTTATTATTTCTACTACATTTTTCATGGAAATCATAGAGTAAGACATTTAGAATTTTTTGTGTTCTTCCCGCGTTGTAGCATATTAAGACGACTGGAAACTGGAAAGATGGCCATCCCTCTATTTGATACGGAATTTCAACGATACAAAAACTCCGACTCCTTATCCAATCAAAGCGATTCGGACAAGACCCTAACGGATATTTAGCGGACCAGATCCCTATATTTATTACCCAAAAAACCTCCTGAACATCCGGACCTGATGATGCTGACTGGAATGCAGGCGAATCGATTGGTTCCCCTAATATGGATAACATGATCTCAAAAATGAAAATGTTTTTGTTCACATTCACGGTTCAAGGTGAAAATGACAAAGCTAATATAGAAACCAGGTCAAAAAATAAAATTATTTCCGTGGAAAGTGAACAAAAATCTTTTCATTTCTGAGATCATGATATCTGTAGACACTTCCACAAAATATCACCGGATACTTAAAACTTATCCACTAATATGCATCCAAGCGAGTAAACCTAGAAAAATTCTAAATTACAAGAATACCGCGGAAGCCTTCGTGTTATGTAAGTCATATTAGCAACAATTTTAGCATTACATTCCAAGTATTCTAAACAGTTGAGGTATAAATTGGAAAATTGAGCCGAATACCTAATATTACAAAACACTCGAAGAAAAACATAACAGTTACTGGGCGTTTTGTTAACTATAATGTTAATGCACATGCGCTGAGATGACGTACTTAAGACGGAATTTGAATAAATATGTATCCACTGAAGTAAATTTATTGATACTTTCTGGCGTATGCGCTTGTTATTTGATCCTAATAAAATTAATTGTTGAAGTCGTAACTTTTTGGAAGGTTACCGCAGACATGAGGAAAAAGAAAAATCTCTTAGTAAATTCCAATCTTAAAATTTTTACTGCCAACCTAGGTTTCGATTGTCTTGAAATCATTTTCAACCTTTGAAAATGATTGCAAGACAATCGAATTTACTAAGAGATTTTTCTTTTTCATCATGTCTTATTTGATCCTACAAAAATACTTTTCACGAGATTTAAAAAGTCAACTTTGTGTATTTTATTTCATTGAGTTCATCCATGCTTAGTGTCTAATCGCTAGACAGTCAATTCAATTCAAATGTTGATTGTTCATTTACGGAAAACAAGTCCTATTCCTATTACTATCCTGTCCTATTACTGCGGGATGGAATAATAATTTTCTCGATAAAACCGTCCCCAGTATTTACGGAGAAAAAACTAGGCAGCGAAACTTTTTTTCTGCCTTTCCCCAAAGCATATTCCCTCGTGAGCACAAGGGTAGCATCTCCATTTTTTTAATACCACCCCGCGCTCCTTGGCATTTCCCTGCGTGTAAACCTTATCCGACCCTCTTAGCATGCTTTTCGTTTTGATCCCCTTCACCACCTATTCCCAAGCAATAGCCTTTGCATTATTATTCATGTCCCGTGGCGCGGAATCGCTTGTTTAATTTAAACCGTAGCTGACCCAGAGGGAGGACGAGGGGAGTGGAGCCTTTGGACAAAAAGAGAGGAGATAGAATGAAACGAGGGGTCGTAAGAAGTGCGCAGGAAAGGGATGAGCTGGTGGAATAGAATAGAAAGGGATGGGAGGCTGGAATAGTTTGGAAACTCGTACTCGTTTTTAACGAATTTCATTGTCTAAAGGAACGAGCAAGTGGCGTAAGGATCACGATAGTATCGCAGAGAAGAAGCCCTCTTTAAAACGGAAGATTATCTCCCGAAAGCATGGGTAAAACCGGGTAAGAAATCCGACAGTTTTGTTGGTATTTTCTATAATACACTGCTTACACCGGGAACATGCTTCGAGGTATGGGATGAAAACTATTTATTCTAAGTCTGTACATTAGTCAACGAATGTATGACCTGGCTGCTAACTACAGCTAAGTCACACTGAAATAAACTATTTTGACTGCAATGGCTAATAACTCATGAACATATATGGGTTGTTTTCATCGTTTCATTGCCATCAAACTTTCAATATCTTTTAGTTTTTACCTAATTTTTTTGTAAAAAAATGAGTTATGTTTGATGGTAAAATTTTCCGTTTTTTGTGCAAGTTTTTTTGTTTTATTTCAGCTTTAACCATTCTTATCTTCACGGATAATTAATTTCAAGTCAAGCAGTGAACAAAATAACGCGAAAATGGGACTTATGGAGGTTTTTTGCCATTGACAACAAAATGTAAAAGGAAAACATTGGAACCATTATCCGTTGGAACGATTTTAATGTCTTGTAAATATGATATATATTTTGCACAGATGGTGCGTCATATCATCTGCAATATTTCACTTTCCATGGATTTTTCGTACATTGTTTTTATAGTTCACATGGATAAAAATTTTCAGTTTTTCTTTCGTTGCCCCAGATACGAGTTTTAGAGGACGAGCAATCCATGTAACTGTCCTAATCTGTGGATGTAAGATATTTTTTCAACACGCGTCATGAAAAACTAGGAGTTAGCCTTTCTAGTGACACACCGCGACGCCTATTAGGGACTGAAAATAGCCTTTTTCTTCTCGTGCTAAAATTTTATTCAGCCCTTATCAAGGCTTTCTAAGATAGCATCTCTTAAACTATAAATATTGTCAACGCGAAGAAAAAATCCTTGGAGCTTTCGCGTAAAAATGGCATAAATGGAACAAGAGAAATTTTCTAGTGATGAAATTGTGTCTAGAAAAATATGTAAAATATTGAATGAACAATTTTACCAATCTAGCAGGTACAAAAGAATTTTTTATCCTTTTGTTTGAACACCAATTTCTTATTTCCGTATTTTTTATTGCCTAACCATATATCTCCCTCTCTTACTGGAATGTTATCGTATTGCATATATATAAATATGATTTTCTTACCTATTGGCATGCATCACTGATATCCATAAATATCGATGAACTCCAGAGGCAATGTCTAGAAAATTTTTATCTTGTAAATATGATATATATTTTGCACAGATGGCGCGTCATCTTATCTGCAATATTTCACTTTCCATGGATTTTTCGTACATTGTTTTTATAGTTCACATAGATAAAAATTTTCAGTTGTTCACGATAGTATATCACGATAGTATATCATGATAGTGTGTACTATCGTGATATACTATCGTGCGTCATTTATCAAGGCTTTCTAAGATAGCATTTTCTTTCGTTGCTAACCATTGAAACTAATGGGGAGATGAAAGATGTAACTAATATGAATTAAATTTTTACCACTAGAAACGGAGAAATGAAAACATTTTAAACTTGAATACAATATCCTCGGCAACGGGAAAATTCAACGTATCAGCAAAATTCAGAATAAAACAAATGGTGAATCACAATAGCCGTCAATGTAATCACGTAGAAAAGTCACTCTCCGGACGTGAGGAAAGAAATAACTAATAATATTCGTAAGGTATAATGAAGGTATAATTATGACCCAATGTAAATTTCATTGGTTATTGCTAAACCAATTCGTTCGGGAATATACTCCAAGTAATTACTCCTGTTGACTTGAAAAATGAGAAAATTTTGACCACTCGTGTAAAACTATTACCATTATAACTGCTCACAAGATTCAACTCTACTTTTCGTACCTTCCGCACCACAAAAGTAGATCACAAAATCTTCTGTATTTTTAAGTATCAAAACTGTATCTGCAAAAACTATGAACTACTTCTTTGCGACAAGAGAAAATAGACCCTCACTTTGCTGTCGTTTTTCACTGTTTAAGCAAGTTAGACTCCACCTCCTTTCATGAATGCACCAAGATTTGGTAAAACACCGTCTTGTGCTTATTTCTATTCGCTCATCAAATGTAACCATTGAAACTAATGGGGAGATGAAATATGTAACTAATATGAATTAAATTTTTACCACTAGAAACGGGAGAAATGAAAACATTTTAAACTTGAATACAATATCCTCGGTAACGGGAAAATTCAACGTATCAGCAAAATTCAGAATAAAACAAATGGTGAATCACAATATCCATCAATGTAATCACGTAGAGAAGTCACTCTCCGGGCGCGAGGTATCTTAACAGTCCAGTAGAGACGACTGCCACAGAAGACAACGAGTCCATAGCTTTAGGAAATGTTTCTAGGAGTGAGTTTCATTTTGATTTAACAATGATTCTCTAGAAGTTCACGTACATCCGCTTTATCCCGGGTTGCTTCAGTGTGACAACTCGTCGGTATGGGTAAACGTTGACGTCAAACGAGATACAAGGGCTGAGGGTAGAGACGGAGAAGGGGGGGAGAAAACGGAGACAAGCGCTCAAGAAGAGACCAAACAATGGACGTGAGAGCTGAGGAATACAAAAGGTGTGTAACGAAGGAAAACGTGAAGCAATAAGCATCTGGGACATGTGCTTTGGTGAAGGAATCCAGAAAGCAGTCCCTCTGAGAGTAAAATAGTAGTGAATTGTGTTCCGAATTGGAATCCCTTCCCACCCAATTCCTTAAATTTATACTTTCCCATTCTCAAACTCCCGGAGAAGTCGTTCTGGTAATCTGGAAACTGTTCTCTTTGAACTGAATGACAAAACTGTTTACATTTTCAGAGATCCCGGATATGTCCTTCACGATTTGCTTGTCTTTACATCCTGGACCTTCTTCTTTCATTCCAGCAATTTTACCTCAATTTGATATTGTTTTCGCTAGGCTGTTGCGTTACGGAAAGTATTAAATACATTTCTCTCGCCGTCTTCGCAGAATTGTCATTATGCCTCTTTTCCCTCCAGTTCTTCGCAGGAATGATTTGTTTGTGATTCTTCCGTTCATTTAATCTTAGTCTTACTTCGATGACGCCAAATCTCCGTTGCTTCCAATACCCTGTTTCAATAATAACACTGTTTATAATAACCGAAAAAACTGTTCGGCGTCTTGGAAAAGGAACGCGCAAGTCATGAAACTCCAATAGATTCTCTTACGGAATGTACAATTCGTCGTTCTCCATTAGGAGTCAACCGTCATTCAATCAATAGGATTCACAGCGCCCTATCCAAGAGCCCCGTTTGATCTTACCTCTTCATGATTCTGTTGTGAAATAAAATTTCTAGATGGAATCCTCATTATTAATGATCCATTGAGATAGTATAATAGAGTACTAAATCAGGAATTATCGGAAAAAACTACATACAGAATGTCTAGAATTTGAAAATCCTTTTCGAAAATGGAAGAAAAAAATCTATGGGTGCTTAAAGAGAGCGCTAAGTATGAGAATTACGAAAGTATGAGACGCATTGTAGACAGAAGAAGCAAGCTCGCGATAATTGAGAGTGGGAACGAAGAATGGGATGAGGCGGAGAAAGCAAAGACGGTCGGAAATGAGAGGAAAAGTGAAAAAGGATGAGGGGATACGACAAAAGAAGATGAAGAATAAAGCTTGTTGGACAAACAAAATGGCTCTCTCCAGTGCCTTTGTGCATGGAGCAAAAAAACAAGGTTACAAAAAATATTTCTTTGTCAAAGATTTCGTCTCGAGCAGTTGATACAACTCACAGCGTTACAAAATGAAACGCTCATTTTCTTTCCTTTTAATTGGGTCCAAACTGTCTTCGCATTTGCTTGCAGCTTATTTTTATCTTCAGAGAAACGAAAATAAAAAACGGAAAGTAGTTGACAAAAGGTCTATTTTAATCGAAATGCCTTAAACAAGGTTAGGCACAGTCAAAAAATAATTTTATCACTGCTGCTTTTAACTTTTACAACGAGTTGTAGTTGAAAACTAAAGACTGACCTGAACAAATGAGCAGCGGAGTCTTAACACGAAGAATATGCCTTAAAATAAGGATCGTCTTTCGCGTAGCGTAGCTGATTCACGGCGAGATCTCTCCATACTTATTCGTGATGCGAACTTGAGTCGTCTTGAGTAATTCAATCCTAAGATTGGTAGGCTGCACCCCTTGGCTCCATCTTTCTTATGCTATCTTTAGGCTCTTATAATCCTTTGATTTTCATTGACCGTTTTATATGATTGACCTATTATCTCTTCCTTGCGGGGCATTTTCCCTGTATCATACTCTAACCAAGTTCATTGTCTCAGGCCGCAGTCAATCCATCAGTATTCTCCCATATATAAAGGAAGCCATACGGTTTTCTCAGTATACTTGCTTGTTTCTGAGTTAATTCGTTTATTAAGTAAGGCATTATGACCAGCGATCAGTGGACCAAGGGATGAGTGAAGGTGTGAGAGGGCCTACGTAAAATTAGTTTAGACAAGTTTCATGCTCCAGCGGAATAAATACCTTTAATCCACCATTACTCTAGAAGTTAGAAAATTGGAAAATAGTATTGATATTAATGCTGTCGAACAGGTAGATACAAATGTACCTCCTTTCTATGCATCATGTATGAGGACAGCAAAAAAAGAGCGACTCACTAAAACACTTTTTATCCTCTATCTCTCCCTCTTGTAAGACCTTTACCTAGTCCCTCATGGCTGTTTCTATTACGATTTCCTTGTCCTCATAACACCCTCTACCACACGCTCTCGAGAGGGCTCACATGGTAGTGCGTGTATATATATTTACAAGATAGGAAGAGAAAAGACATTGGTTTGCGAGATCTGTGAGGCCACATAAAAATTCTCAGCTCTCTTGCGTGGATCTCCCTCCGTCAGGTGGGTAGCCTTGTCTGGGCGGTCGAGAAGGTCCGAAAAACCAAAGTTACTCGGGATAGCTCGAGGAAAGGGAATGGATGTGGGCAGCGGAGGCGGGGTGATCCCCGCAAACGGCCATTCGGACGTGCTCAGTCGACATCGAAAAGCCACGCATGGACTCCGTGAGAGGCTGGACCGAGGTCATTGGGGTAAAAACACCCCAAAATCGTGGACATTCCGCAGTATATATCGGAGTGGCAGGATGTGGAATTGAAGGAAAACAAACTCGGGATGACATCGTAATTGGCATCGGGGACGCCTTGTGGAGGGGAGGTTGGTTTTCCGCCTGCCAGGGAGTGTACTGGAGGGAAGGGGGAGAAAAGGCCAGAGCAGAGATGGAGAAGGGAAAGGAACGTCACGAGTATGCGGAGAAAGGAGAAAGTAAATTGGAAAGGAAAAAGTTTGTTTCCCACCGCCACCAGCATAGGAACAGAGAGGACTCATTAATTTTGCACGCAATCAAATTGAGCAGAGTTAAGTTGACAAAGGGAAAATTTTATGTTACATTTTTCAAAAAAGATCATTGTCCTCGTTAATCTTTTTCTGAAAAATTGATGTGCGCGTAAGCCGCCGCATGAGAAAACTTACTCTGTTTTATTTTCATAAATCAATAATGACTCGAAATTATTTTGAGCTAATCTCCTGCATAAGAGGAGGGGGAGAGACATAATTAATGAAGTAGCCACTGATCATGCATGTCCCGGGTTCCAATCCGCGTCAAATCTCCTAGGGTTGGTTCAACTTAACCCATAACTGCGTGATTCTTTGCGAAATAGGGAATTTGGAAACCATTGGGGGAACTTAGTGGGAATTTGACCATCCCAAATGCGAATTTCGAGCAAAATATGGCTTGTGTACTCTTTGGTGAGCTCTTGTCTCATATAATCATCCAAGTCTTCGGGTTGGTGATTCGGTTATTGGTCAGTCCTCGCATTTTCTGTCGATATAAATTAAAAAATTACTTAACATGTCGATAATAATTTAAACACAAAATAAAATTTCATTTTTAAGTTTGATGCCGGTGGCGTGTTGATAAAGAGAAACGCGATCAAAAAATAAACTCGTGAACGAGCAGTGTGGAATAGTAGAGTGTGTATTTTCATTTCAGCCCGCTTTTTATATCACGTGATGAACTTTCGGTTCACCTTGATGTATTTAAAAAGAACAAAATAATGGTTAACGTATTTTAAGTTATTTCACTATTTGGTTGGTTGATAGTCATTCGTGTTCAGTACTTATAAAGATGCGCGTCAGATGCTGGAAATTATTATACTGCTAATAAGAATAATTAGGTAACGATGAAGTAAGAAAAGTGTAGATGGAATGTACAACATGAAATATGGCAGTAAATTTGAATAGCTGGGGAAGAAAATTGTCTGTCAAACGGAGTGTGACAGTGAAGTAAGAGCTATGGATGACTGTTTCATGTTGTATAGTTGATGTGGCAGAGACTGTTTATTCATCCACCTTAATTCCTCCGATTATCTTTGATGATGATGATGACAGGCTGATGCTACTCCGTTGTAGATTAACTTACTGATGGTTCTACTCGCATTCTACACGATCTCCTTACTCAGGAAATGCAGCGTTCTATGCTACTGAGTCAATATTGTTTCCAAAACGACATTATATCGAGTTTATTATGTCATTTACTTGTCTATGAGTTCCAGGGAAAGATGTTTGGAAACCAAGAGAAACTTTTGGTAGGTAATCCGATAAAAATATTCAGACTTACAGTGGTCCTAAAGGTTGATATCCCGACGGCCTGGAAACTCAAACGACGATAGTTTGAATCCCACCTTATGCATGGATGATTCCATGGGGTAGAAGAAGGAGATGAAATCTGAAAAAATAGTTTCCACGCTAAATTCCCATTATAATTTCCCGAATCCCGAGATGCCTATCATCCTTAGCCGGTCAGACGAGTTAGACATCCACACCACTAAGACATTCTAATTAAGGATGAACTTCCGAGGGAGTCAAGGTGAACTAGATATTATACATCCGCGCACATAACTGCGCACCGTACAATTTGCATCATTCCCGCCATGAATGTGGCTTGTGCTTAAGGTATTAAGCTTGAAGGTACGAAACAACGTTAGCTACCGAAGCTCGCACAGAAAAACCATTCCCCAGGGTCGCGTGCGTTTTGTATTAGCAACGTACACGCAAACGAGCTGCATTAAGGGACGAGTGAAGGAGTAGTGAAAAAAATCAGAGTGAGCTAGATGAGGGACAGAGGTTAGCGAAACTCCAGGGCAATGTAGTACAATGACTTGTCAACCGCACTACTTTTGCATCGGCCTCCCCCATTCCGTCAAGGTCCCCCGGCAAACATGAGAAAAACGCGGCCGCGTGTCCTTCGGCGTCTTCATCGCTCCCTCCACTCCCTTTGTGCCTCTGTAACCCTTCCCATCATCACGATAGGGACGGAGGAAAGACCGAGGGTAGGGAAGGGATGGACGGAGGAGGGCGGGACCTCTGGCGGGGTGGGGGGAGGGAAACGGGGGGAAGGAAGGGAGGGAAAAAAATAACCAGGGAGGAACTCTCTGAGAGGGTGAGGCAGTGTAAGAAGGGCTGGCGAGGGTGCTTGAGGACTCTCTCACTCCTTCCTCCTGCATCCCCGAGTCAGAAGTTGGGGAAATTGTAAGAAGAGACGCTTGCTACCCTCGCTTCCACCTCCATCCCCCGCTCTCCCTCGCTCTCTTCTGCCCCTCTCCGCTCTGCCCTAGTCCTTCTCAAGAGCAGACGAAGGCAAAAAACGAAAAGGGTTGAGGAGACACGGTAGGAGGGGGGGAGGGTGCCGAGTTTATTTTAAGGAGTAGGGGAATCATGGGTGGATGGGGGAGAGAAATGGTATATTCTCGCAACGCAGGAGAGTCGAAAGGGGTCGCTGCGGAGGAGAAAGAGAGGGAGGTGGAGGGGTGAGAAAGGGTTCAAGGTGTGTGGGGTGGGGAAGACCTCGGAGACACTCCGTCGCCGTCGAAAATTTCGCGTCGCGAGTTTCATTTTTTTTCTTTCATTGATATTTTTTTCGGGGTGGGGCTCCTCGTGCCTCGCTGACGCCTTCTCGTGCCTCCCGTCGGCGGACGGACGTTGGCTATCGCTTTTGATTTCTTCGATCGATACGCGAGGGGAAAGAAATCGAGCGGGCTCTCCGTCGGGGATTTTCCGAACGCGTGTCTAGCTTGCCCGAAATGATATGTATGTATACGAACCTTTACTTAGGGGTTACTCCCAATTCGATGATTTCTAGTGCATGCATCCAATGAAGGATGCTTTTGTCCTCCTCCATTTACAAATGATTGCTTCTCATCATGCTTGTCTTATCAACTCAGTAGCCCATCTGTATGGACACCATTTTTTATAGCTTCCGTCTCTGAACGGAATGGATGGCGGAGCAACAAGGTATCTACAGCGTTAGTGTAAACAATTGAAAAGCTTAGGTGATAAGATATGAGTGTTACGGAGAACGGCGGGGGTCAAGAAATTTCTCCGAGTCCCTTCTTTTCACGATTTCTAGAGGAGATTGCGGATCATATGGGTTGTAAGTTCACCACAGCGCCGCACAGAATGAACACTCATTTGAATTCTAGGGGCATAGCGATAGATATTTTATTCCATATGAATAGACATATCTTTACATTACGTTTCCTGCAGTGTTTTATAATAATCTTGTGTCCTCATAATTTTGGGTTAATATATGTAAGACCTTTAAGAAAAAACATGGAAACTTTTTCAAATCAATTATACCGAAAATGAAACTATTATATGTTGTATTTTAATCAATTACTGCCTGAAGCACAGTCATTGAGGTATTTTTAAAAGAACCGATCCGTCACTGCTTCTCCAAGTCCTTGAATTTTATTATATTGTTTCATCAATTCCCATAGATTTTGAATCCAGGAACCCGTAATCCCAATCCAGCATGAATTTTGTCCCCGTACCGAGTTAGGATTTTCACAACATATTGATTAGTATAAATTATTTAAAAATAAAATCTCTTGGCATCAACATTGCAGTGAAATTGGTTCCAAAAACTAAATAAATCCGAAATATAAGTTCTTTTATTTTGAAGTTACCTTAAGGAAAGGGGAATTAGGGATAACTCGGGAAATTTATGTAAAATACTAGACGTCCCCGGAAAATACCCGAAGGAATGGGAATCCTCCATTATTGGTCGCGAAATCCTATGATTAGTTGACTGCAGCCCTCCGCCCTTCCCTATCTAATGATAGTTCCCTTACCTCCTGGTGTCTCTTTCTATGTACTTTCCTCTTAATTTGGTCCACGAACTTATTCCTGGGTCTTCCTCTGAGGACATTTCCCTCTATTTTGCCTTCAATAATGTTCTTCACAATACCACTGTGTCTCAGGGTGTGTTCAATCCATTTTGTTCTTTTTTTCTCTATTTTGCTTCATATGGTCCTTTCCTCTTCTACTCTTCTGCACACTCTATTACTTCTTATTTTATCTTTCCATTATATCTTCAGTGTCCTCCTCCAGCACCAGATATCGAAGACTTCTAATCTTTTCTAGTCAGCTTTTCCAATGGTCCATGCTTCCAATTCATAGAATGCTACGCTCCACACGAATGCATTTACATACAGTTTCCTGGTTTGTAGTCCTATCTTCTCTGAGCATTGTAAAATATTCCTTCTTCATATCGTTTGAAAAAATTTCTTGTCCGAGGCATTTTGGTTATGGCGGATTAAACAACTCTTCCCAGTGCCGTGGCATCTAATGGTCCAATGAGAAGTAGACGAGAATATGGTAAGAGTAACGCACGATTTTAAGAAAAATGTTTTGCGGGACAATAGAGATCTTTGGTGTAATTTTCTTCCCGCCTTACCGAAAAAGGAATCTTCACCGTTGTTCCGGCTCCAACTTAAAAGTCTTTCCGGGGATGAGAGACAGTAAAGGGTGCGCATAATCTCGCTTCGATCTTTTCCAACTTCCTCGCGCGGTCCTCTGAAATGTTATTATTATTTTTTTTATTTTCGGATTTTTTCGACGATTCCTTTGAAAAACTTTTTATTCTCCCTCCCTCCTCATACCTTCTTTATCCATTCCCCACCACACGTGTCTCTTTATCTTCCTCTCCCTTGCCCTCTTCTTTGTTCTTACCCTGAGGATGTGAGACCAAAAAAAAACGGTTAGGAAAAGGGGTATATTCCCTGGCGCTGAAGGTGGTAAGGGTCACGGAGGGGAGTGAAGGGCAAACCCAGGGCGTGGTGGTGTATCTCTTTCCCCATAGGGAGGAGTGCACGGAGGAAGAAACTGGATGAATAAGAAAAAAGTGTAAAAGGTGGTAGGAGAAGGGTTGAAGGAGGCCCTTTTGGCGGGGATATATATTTTTTATCCCTTCAGACTTCCTTTCCTTGCCCTTCTCCTCCCGTACCCTTTCTTTCTCTCCCTCTCCCTCCCCGCTCGGTCCTATGCCCTTACACTCGCCTCCCCTCTTCTTCATTTTCGTGACTCGGTTCCCGTTCCCTTGGCTTAAAAATGCTCTCGAGTGGGGTTTTCCAAGGAAGGACCCCCTCCTTTGGAAGGAGGATATAAGACAGAGTGCTGCAGGGGATCGGGAGCTGGGCGTGATAAAATTCTAGGGTTTGGGCAGGATGGGGGAGGGGAAAGGTGGGTGCATACATGTTCCTAAAGGAGAAAAGGGAAGAGAAGGAAATATAGGTTGTGGGGAGATTACGTGCCTGAATAGAGGAGAGAAAACTGGAGCAGGTTTATTCTGTGGCCGTGAAGTCATATATGTCTATTCTGGACAATATGAATAAGTTTTGGGGAAGAATTACAGAGGCAAACCAAGAACCGAGTACATCAGGTCAGTTGAGAAGGACTTCAAAGTGAAGAATAGTTGAACAGGAGTGATGCTGTTAACTGAGAGGAAACTAAAGTGGAGAGCTGCAGCCAACTATTCTTCTGATTATGAGAGATGGTGATGGAATTTTTGGAAATAATTTCCGCTAATAAGTAAAGAGACGGTGGTTAATAGGAAAAATTGGGAGGATCAATAATATGAGTTAGGTATGAAGCATGTTTTGAAGCGGGTAAAAATCTTCGATCGAAGATGAGGTAACACCCCCAGTAAAATGTCGTGTTTTGAGAAATGAGTCAAAGATTTGAAAGTAATGAGTACAATTTATCAGCAATCATAAATCTGAAGACTGGTTTGTTATTGTTCTCCACAGAACTCTTCTCCTAGCCAACCGCATATTTCTCGCATCATTATTCGCTTTTACGTCCCTCGCAATTTTCCTGATAGTATCCATTCTTGGTCTTCCTCTATGGTCCTCCTTATTAATTTCTGCATCCAACCTTGTTTTGAACTAACTGTTGTGTTGATCAGATCAGAATCATTGAATACAAATATATCTAAGGATGATTTAATGGTTACATTTACAAAACCACAACTTAAAAACACACACTTTGTGAGTGTTTTTAAGTTGTGGTTATGTAAATGTAACCATTAAATCCTCTGAAAGAAAAAATATGGAATACCAAAAAGTTACCAAAGAACTTGTATTATTTATATAAGGATGGGTTTTTAGCGTAGATTCTACGCTTGAACTTGAGAGAAATTGAGCCGGTTATCTAACGAATTTTAGTGAACAGCTAGGTTATAGTTAATGTTAGAAAAAGCGAAGTAATTATCCGACAAAAATTATTAGAGACGCAGAAGAGCGAGAGAAGATCGACGAAATGTAAGGAAGAGATGGATATTCGTGCTTCGAAAAGGGTCACGCGCGAGGAGGAGTGGTTTAAAAGTTACCTCTTGAGGCAGAATCCTGGGAGGGATACGACGAAAGAGTTCGAGAAGGTTTTGTTCATTCGGGAGGACTTTTGAAATCTTAGGTGAGATATTGTGAAGGGATAAAAAAGGGCGCCTTTTCCTCTTCTTTTTCCATCCCTTCTTCACCCCAAATCCTCACTTTGTTTGGTCGTCAAAGACGCACGCCTCCCACCTATCCTCAGGGACCCGATTGTCCTTTAAAACCTCTGCACTTCAATCCGAACTCGTCGAGAAACGATCTCATGTAGCCAGTTAGGGGGAGTTTGTGTGAAATCCACACCTTGGAGCACGGCTCGTCTTACATTCGGCCCATTTCCTCTCTCTCTCGCCGCAGCGGAGACACCTTTTAAAAAAGAGTCTTTTGTCGTCGATCTTTTCTTCAACTTTAGGCTGTAAGGGAACCCTTTTTTTTTGGTCGCTGCCATTTACCTGACGTGGAATCTTTCCTCGCTCGATGTAACGATGTGACGGAGACACCTGACTCACTTTCCGTTGAAACGTTTGAGTCTCGCGTTCGCTGCTTTCGGGGTTCCCGTTTCTATTTTGATCGTTCCTTCAACTCCCTTTGATCTAGAATGATATTCAAACTCGTCGTAAGGTGCCGATATAAAATTCAATCATTATTCCACCTTCTGTCCCTTTCAGAATTTCTTTTATTGCCATCAGTTTATCCAGTCGGATGTGTATCGTCTATTATCAGTGGAAGTGTTCTCGCGAAAAGCATAACTCACAACGATTTGTCATTTTTATATTTATATACGCGTGCCGGACAGCAATTTTTAATAAAATACGCCAGATTGCAGTGGAGTTTCATTGGGTTGCAGCAAACATTTTGAGCGTCTGAAATAATGCTGCATACTCCCGGGGGGTTGCACTTTATCTCCTGTGTTCTTTTCCACCTGCACAGGTGCAATTATGAATACCCCTCGCAGCAAAGTTCGCTCGAGGGGGAAAAGGCGTGTTTCTGTCTAACCTTGCAACCTAAATATTTCATTTACTCGAGCCAGTGGGACTCCACGTGAATAGATTTGCGTGCAGAGATAAATAACACAAAAAATACCCGAAGAGAATGCGAGGGAAGGAAGTGACTAGGGGACTGCAGAATCCCCCTGAATTTCACAACTTTACCAGAGGGCAAATGTCCCTATATCCTGTTTTAGCGGAAACCAAAAAAAAGAGTGCTATTTAAAAACAAAGATCGAGAGAATGGTGGAGTGGTGGGGAAGCCACTCTCTCCCACTCAGAAAATGCAATGCACCATTTGGTCCTCTCTCGCTCCGCGGACGGCTTAACCTATTCCAGGGCCACGTTGAGAAATGAATACCTCATTTGGATGAAAGTTGTGAAGCTTGGCGAGCGCGCAGGTTTCAGCCATCTCTTCTTTCCCTTCCCAACCACCCACTCACTCCCTAGTTCTTCTCCTCTCGTACTGCGCTCACATTCGGCCGAAGAATGATAAAAAAAAACCCTCACCCGAACTTCCAACTAACACAAGAGCAACAATCCCACCCCCTCACCCCCCGAACAAGCCTCGAGCATTTCCACCGCTTCTGTTCCATACCTTTCTCTCTCTCCATCTCTTCCATCCCTTGGATGCAAATCGCTTACTTTCTGTGCGGCTGAGCCGAGAAGGATTTTTCGGGCGAAGACAACGGAAAACCCCCTTTCACCCCTTCCCCCACCTTATGTTATCCCGGATTCCTGAAAAAAATACCCGAATCAAGGGAGGAGGGAGATGACAAAAAGAAGTCTCCTTCGTACTCCAATCCCAATCTCTCGCTGTTCTCCCACCTTTTCCTCGTGCCCTCCCAATGTTTTCCCACTCCCTTCTCTCTTGGGCTCTTTCATGCTCGCGAACTCAGTCGCACAGTCAGTGGTAGGTCGGCGGTGGAATTTAGGTCATCTTTTTCAACACCAGCTCCGGCTCACCGGAGGATGGAGAGGAGAGAAGGAGAAATTGTGACATAACAACTGGGGCAAGGATTGTGTCGTAGTGGAGGAGTGTGGGGGGTTGAAGATGAAGAAAGGTTTTTAGGGGGGTTAGATTTATTTTTTTAGAAGGGTCGTCGGTGGTAGCGTTCTTGGGGGAGAGGGAGTAGAATGGAGGAAACACGAGTAGGTTTGTCCCCGGCGGGAGTCGGAAGTCTGGTGAAGCGTCCGATTGTCTCCGAGCGTCGGGGGAGGGTCCAAGGAAGTCGATCTGGCCCGGTGGAGGCGGGAATGATTTGGAGGGTGGGGCGAGGGAAGTTGGTCAGGACCTTGAGTTTTATACGAGGAATCCGACTGCGGTCAAGAGTTCACGTGCATCTACTTCTCGCGTATCTTTGTTGAGCGGAGAGGCGTCACCTCTTCAAATTTATTCATTGTTCCGAGACACGGGGAGACGGGAGTGGTGACAAAAAGCTACGCCTCTCACGCAGGCGATCACGTCCGTGTTTTCTAAAGTGTAAAAATTTTATGTTGAAAATGGGAAGAAAAAACAATTTACTTCTCGGCCTATTGTCCTGACTTTGTTAACCAACCTCCGGGCCTCGGTTAAACTTAATGGAATTCAATTTATGTTTATATGCAATGATAATTGCGTTGAAATCATTAATTTTCGCAGCCCTTGAGGCATGTATTCATTTTTAGGTAGAAAATAAATATAAGTGTTTAATTTACAAATTTAGTTAATTGGAAAGTTTATAATGATAATGAAGCTAATCATTTATAAAAGGTATTCTAAATATACTGTGGTAATCCTCGTTAAATATTCACTAATTGTATTTTTAAAAATAATTGATTAAAAACGAGACTCATGTATTATGATGAAGAATTAGAGCTTGATGATTATAATCCAGAGCCCGTATGTTCGAAATTTTTACCTCAATTCATGTGTACATAAATTGGGAGCGACAGTTTTTAGTGTTTTCTTTCCCCTAGGAATACCTCTCAGCCAATCTCGACTTAGTGCTATCATCGCATCTTTGATCACCTGATATTTATTTTTATCCTTAGCGCTGACTCACATTTAAACTTGAGGCAAAACTATGAGGACTGCAGAATATATTCCCAGCAGTACGATAAAATGTTCTTCTCATGGAATCGTACTTTTTCTCTAATGCCAGGAGCATACTCTTTAATGCAATGTGAAAATTCCTCGTGGAAAACCGGGACGACGGCGTAAAGGTCACTTGACAATCAACCATTGCAGGTGTGTGTGGAGCGCATGAAACTGAAAAAGTAACGGCTCCACAAAGAAAGGCGTCCTTGTCAAGGCATCTCGCCGTGAAATGAAGCGCGATCGCTCTCCGCGTTGGCAAGATAAATGAAAACAAAAGGCGTGAATAGTGTGTGTGCCGGAGACAAAGAAATGTGGGTGGGCGTGAGAAAGAGAGATTATAGAAATGCCAGGGGCAGAAACCAGTGAAACCACTTTTACGTTCATTCGCTGAAACATTTTCCCACCCCTGTTTTCTTTCGCCTCTAGTTTCGCGGGCGACCGTTGTGTACGGCTCCTCCCTCAGATCAATAGGCGTACGTGCTCGCGGAAAGAACACCGCATGCTTTACCGCAATTGTGAGAGTTAAAGTATGGATGGTGATATTTTTCTGGTTAAAACTCTGACGCAAGCTTTGGGCTTTCCTCCGCGGATACGTGTTTAAAACTTTGTTCCGCGCGGTGAAATATCGTCTGAAACCGTGGATTACTTCTCGTTGTTCCAACACGCCTCTTTTCCTGATCTGTTTTGAGCATATTTCTCCTTGAAAGTAGGATATTGGTACGCAAATTAAAATCTCATTTTGCTCGCAGAAATTTTATTCGTTCCAACCTTATACCCGTTTCACTCTATGTTGCGTGGGAGTAAATTTTTCTATTCCCTGTTTCCATTAAATGTCAAGGGATAGCTCTGAGTCAATGGTTAAGAAATCCAGTGAGCTAGATATTGGAAAATGTGGGCAAAGAAATTTGTGTTCTAGTACATATTTGCAGCAAAATGAAATCAAGTTTCGAGGTAGATGTATGGTTACTCACTTACATAGATGAACACGATAGAAAAAATAACTACACCACATGAGTTCTCATCAGACTGTGTCAAAGTGGATAACATCTTCTGTAAGGGAATACAAAATACCTCCAAGCTAAATGAAAAGTTTGCTAAATGAGAGAATATTTTGAATACTTAAAAAGATAATTCAAAAATTTATATCAAAGAACAAAACAAATTTTCCGAAGGAAAAGAAAAACCTTAATTTTAAAATTTTGAAGATTTTTGAAGATATATCAAGTAGAAGATTTTGTGTTCCATCAGTGGAATGATATAACCATTATCTAGAGGAAAATTTGCCTGCACTTACGGAAGTAACCTTTTTCTTCTGCAAATTTGCCCAGACTTCCGAGGCAGATCAGAATTCATTATATTAGCTTTTATTTTTATGCTTTAAGGATGCAAAAAAGCCTATTTGGGGGAGGTGCATTGAATGGTTAAATAAGCAGGGAATAGAGTGATCGATGCCCAGCCAGAGAAAGGTAGAGTGACTGTACAAAACGAAGGAAAAAAGGAGTGACAGCATCTAAGCTAGGGAAAACTGGCGCGACCGCGCGTACTCTTGTCGGATCAAATTGGCTCCTATAGGGCATCACCGCAATGTCTGGCGTTGTGCCCGCGTCACGACGCGGGACTGTTCCCGTGACGAAAACCTCACTTTTCTCCTGACATCACGCCCGTAGTACCACGGGCGAGAAATTCACGCGCTACCCGACACTCTTACGCGATCCCATCCATTCGCGATCTCTGGTCTTTCCCTTTGGTCGGAGACAACCCCACTGTCACGTCGAAATAGAAAACGCTCGTAGACATTTTCATTTTCTAAATACTCGGAAGGGCACCGCAAGCGTGTATGGCAGGGGACAATATCTTTCACCGCTGGCGCAAATCTGATCCTACTTATTTTTGCTTATGTTTTACACATGCACATATGTGCGTTGAAGGGATAATATACCGAAAGCAAAGAGAGCCTTCGTGACTTACTCTTGTTAGTATTTCATATATAAATTAAAAATAGCTTTACGCAGTGATTGAACTATGTATTTTACCTTAAGATTAACATCACTATTCTATATTTCTATTATAACAATAAGAATAGGAAAATTGTATCTTTATCGACCGTAATATTTTTAGGTTCTTGAGGGCAGCGGTGGAGAAGCTCCAGCTCAGCTGTAATTAAATCTGGATGTCTTGCGGAGGGTTCTAACCTCACTAATAATTGCTCTACGACAGACAGCTTCGTCAATCTTGAAATTTGTATTTCTGAGCAAAGTCAGAACTTATCAGGCCAGTTTTCGCAATAAGTGTTATCTAAATTTAAATAGTAGTAGGAGCTATTGAGCTGGTTAGCGGCGTTCATAGTCATGGTCGTTTGCACCATGCTCAACACGTTAATTTCTACATTCATCAGCGACACTAAAGATCTTGGAGCTAACAATCCAAGGGAAAAGAGGAAGAGGAAGACCTAGGAAGAGCTGGAAAGAGGGAGTGGACAAAGAAATTAGAGCGAGAGGATTAGAAAAAGATTTATGGAAGGACAAAGAGACTTGGAGGCTAGAAATTGGAAGACGTCAGATGACGTTATGAACCGATGCTACATACATACATCAGCTACCCATTTCATACTGATGTTAAGCTAGCGTAAGGTTGCTAAATCACCTAGGGTAATAGAATGAACTATGTTAGACTAATATGGCCGTTATGTTTTTAAAATAATCAAAATCTGGCCTTCACCATTCGGATCGTCACCTATATGGCTCTCTATGCTTCCTGTTGTATACAATCTACTTAAGTTATGGGATCTACATCTAAGAAATACCGTGCAAGCTACCACTATGGCGTGTGGCACGGCGTGGTTCAATGGCCAGTGTTCTGATCTGGACTCATTCCAGTCCAGATCAGAACCTCATCCTTCCCCCCGACTGCTAGGCGCAGACTTAATAGCACTTGGAAAAATTATGAGCTGTTAGAGCAGAAACTAAAAGAGTGTTACGTAGATGAACATGCCAAAATGCAATACAGTCGTAAGATAACGACTGGTTGGTATTCTTTTTGCTATTTATGAATAATGCTTTTGGATACTAAATCACGCCGAAAACAAAATCAACTATGACATTTCATGCGGGGTGAGGTGTTAATAGCAACGGTAAGTTATTAAGCACCAGTACACAGTCCATCTATTAATGGTGAAGTTGCGTAGAACTGTTACTATTACATTCCTTCATTGTACGTGGAATATATGACACTTTAAACCTATCGGTCCTGTAGTCTACTTCCTTATTCTCATTCTTGTCATTATTTCTGCCGTGAGTTTGGAGAAGGAATTGGAGGATTACACGACTACCCGGAGGATGCAACTTTGCTCTGGTTAGGCCATACTTCAAATGCGCTGCCAGCATTGGGGACCCTGGTCATAACGATTTAACCAAAATAATTGATAAAATGCAAAGAAAAGCTACACGCTTCGTTAAAAACTGCTACGAGCGAACACAGTAACTCACAACTTTTAGAGGGATTAAGGTGGGAGCACTAGAAACTTGGAGGCTACTCGCTAGGTTTAGCTTGCATGAGAAATTCTGAAATGGTGTGTTTCAGAGAGAGACAGAGAATATAACGCCTAATATAACGCCTCACTAGATCTCTAGGTGTGACAGAAGCGATAAGGTAAGAAGGATACATTGCCGAACAGATAGGTGCAAACTCGTTCTTTCCGCGCACAATAAGCGAGCACAATATAAACTGAGCTCCACTAAATACTCTCCCATAATACACGACACCATTTCGCCTTCCAAAACCTTACATCTTTACACGGCTGGTGCCCTGACACTCATTGACACATGCCCGTGTGGCGGCTCGCAGGGTAGTATGTAGATGTAGATGAATCTTTAAGGAATTATAGGAATTTGTATATTTGAGTAATTAATCAGTTTGGAAAAGATACGACTTATTTAACCACTCCGTTCGGTAGTCTGATTCTGCTACACTTGCCAACCTCAAGAAGGGCACGTGCACCGCGTGGGGTTGGCGACGAAGTGAAAAACGTGAAATCCACCGAGGGAAGGAGGAGGAGGGTAAAGGGCAAGGGGATGGAAATGCAACGCGAGACTGGCGGTGAAAGGAGGAGGGTGGAGGAGAAAGAAAGAAAGACTGGAGAGAGGTAGAGAGAGAGTCGGGGACAGAATAAATGAATCATTACGGAGCGAAAGGGTGCACTGACGAGAGGGCAGGGTGGCGCAAGGGGGGAGGTGAGGGGTGAGGAATGGCGGGGAAGAGAGATTATTCTCGCGCGGTCCTTCTACACGTGGGCGCGTGATTGCGATGGAGGACTGGGCGAGAAAAAGGGTTAAGCCGGCGACTCACACTTACGGATCGTTATATTAATTTTTTTATCCCGCGCTATTTCTAGAGTTTCTCCCAGTGTTATGTCAAATTGATCAGTGCTGCTTTCCTCAATGCGTGGACTGCGACATATCATGCTTTCCATTTCTGTTCACGGTTAGATTTTAACTTGCGCCCGAAACTGGGCGTGTTATATCAATTCAGGTCTGGGGAGGACAAAATATCTACTCTTAACGTCACCTCTTGCATTAGGCATCCATTTTAAAATTATGAGTTGGGAGAATTTGATTGAAATTACGATTTAATATCTTAGTAATGATATTTTCCATGGAAAATTTAAGAGCCAGTTCCTATACAATAAATTTGGCGATTGAAGCGTTAAATGTTGTACAAATACATCCTCTTCATAGTAGTCTGTCTGCTTCAACTTAAGGATATGTTTGAAACTGGTGAATCCACCGCAGCCTTAGTCCTGGTATTTTTAGTCCCGTTTCTGTAAATCTTTAAGATTTCGAATGAAGCACTTTTACTATCCCTGCCTAGCTTTCTACGGTTATGTTCATCTGATTGATTTCTGTGGATTGAAAACGTTCAACCATTCAAGTCAGGAACTCCTCAGCTTTGTGACAAGATAAAGGAGCTCCTCTATCGACCAAGATTCTCCTAGTAATGTGAAAAGTTTCGCGGGTTCTTTCTCGGAAAAAAAAAACATTTTTCTTTCATGCAACGTAACGCTCACTAGGTTTCATAGTGATTTGCTTTTGCTTCATGGAGAACCCAGGGTAATGCCAGCTTTAGATTTGTGTTCGTGTAATGCGCCGTTTAAGACAGGAATTATTCAGTCTCGATACAAGAATATGGACTCCAGAAATGACCACGATTCTCCAGATGCAGCGAAAAACTTCTCGGGTTCTGTCTCGGAAAAATCGCCATTTAAGTCAGGAATTTCTCTGCTTTGTGACAATATTAAGGAGCTCCTATTTCGACCAAGATTCTCCTCGTGCTGTGAAAAGGGTTCTTGCTCGGAAAAAGCATTTTTCCTTCGCTCAATAGGTTTCAGGGTGGTTTCCTGCGAGCAACCTATGGAGAAACACAGGGTGACGCCGGCTCTAGGATTGCGTGCGAGAAATGCGTCGTTTAAGATAGGAATTATTCAGTCTCGACACAAAAATAGGGACTCCAGAACTGACCGCAATTCTCCAGATGCAGTGAACAACTGCACGAGTTCTGTCTCGGAAAAATGCAGGGTGGTTTTTCTAGCGATGAAGAGCCCAGCAAGCGGTGCACTTGGAGCAACCCGGGGAGAAATTCGGGGGGAAGTCGCGGCGCGCTTTCGAAAGAAGCGTGTGGATGCAAGCAAAGGAGAGAGGGTTGGAAAAGAAGTAGAGGAGTGGCAGAGGGAGAAACGGCGCGGAGGGAGAAGGGGTGGAGGGGGCCTCGGAATGACTGTTCCGGAACTTGAACCCCGAGATGCAAGCAAAGTTGGAAAAGAGAGAGAGGGAGGGGAGTGAGTTTGTTTGTTCCTCTGTGTGTGTGTGTGTGTATTGGAGGCGGTGGGGATGACAGCGAGCGCAGCGACGGAGCTGAGGGAGACGTTTTTGAGGAGACGGCGGAGAGAGTATGTCGGGGTGTGCTGGTATGACAGAGAGAGAGAGGGAGGGAGAGGGAATAGAGGAGTGGAAACGAGGTGGGGCGTCATCATTGTCTTTCTCCCCCCTTTCTTTGTAGTATTTTTTTTATTTTGAAGGCGAGCATTTCGCTCTCTCTCTCTCTTTCTCTCCCTTCGCCTCCCTCCTACATTCGTTGTCATCAACAGAATTCGCGACGGTGCACAGCGGGAGTGGTGGGAGAGGCCAGGTGGCGGGAAGCCACTACATACCCCGGTCTCCTGCGCCGAACGGAAAAAAAGAGGGAGGCTAGTGCATCGACCCAAGAGCAAAAGGATAAAGAAATAGAATAGCTCATCAAACATTAAACAAAGGGAAAATTAAAAACAATTATCCCCACCTTAACTAAGAAGTAGGTTCTAATTGAAATTGCGTACCAATCTATGATACGTTAGCAAAATATTGCCGATGAAAAGGGAAGTTTTTCATTTTATCTTTACGACCCCGAATGCATCGTATTTGGCCAATTTATATCGGGTAAATAACAACAACAACAACACGTGAACGCAAACACCCATGTCCTGAATGGTGATAGTTCCATCCAGGTGGGATTTAAACCTGCGACCCTCAGTTTAGCAGGCAAGGACCCGTCGCCACCGTGGCCGGCTTATGCAATCGGTTGAGGAAACGAGAGAAAACAATTGAGAAATTTTAAGCATTAATATTTCCTCAAAATATTACCGATTTTCTGAAAAAGAGATTTAATACACGAATATTTTCAGTTAAAGCAAACTAGGTGATGGACGTAGAATTGTTTAGAAATTTAGGACTTTGCTATTTTATTATAAGACGTCAAACACGGAACTTACCTTGAGCACCGGATGGTTAAACTCATGCTATAGAATAAGTTTTAATCGATTCGAAGGTTTCCGCGGTATTTGATTCGAAGTGGAGCACCTTTCGGGTGTTCCTCCGCGTGATGTCCGTGATCGACAGCGGTTTCTCCAACTATCCTGTTGGCGTTTTTAGACCTGAAGACCCCAGAAGGATGGCTGGAGAAAAGTTATCAATCATGAACATCACGCGGAGGAACGTCCACAAGCAGATCCACTTTGAATATGTGTTTTATGTGACCACCACCTAACAGAATTATAGATATCCCGCGAGATTTGTATTCACTTGCTCTAAGTATTTTCTCCTATGAGTAGGTACAAATATCACCGATCCCCTCTATATTTCCATCCCTCAGGGCACCATTTTCTCAACTTGCAATAGCGTACTATCCACTTTCGTCACACGTGGAAAACTTTCTCACACTTCCGAAAATCTCACCGTGCCTACGTCACTACGTTTCTCCATCTCCTTCCGCCGCCTAAGCAGGGGAGAGGGAAGAAAGCTGTTGAAAAAATAAATGAAAAAATGTTAACTCCTCCAGTGTCACATTTAGGTTTAAATTTTAAAAAAGCTTTGTAAAGTTTTTATTTAGTTTTTTAGTTAAAGACAGTGGTGGTAGTGACGGTGTGAACGATAATAATTACAGGCGCGCATGCACTTGCACGTAACACGACTTCTACATTTTTTTCTGCTCTTTGTAGTCGCATATTTTTATTTTTATACATATACATATACAAAAATATACATTTTTTTAAAAAGGGTTACGACATCTCCTTCGCTTTCCTCACCAACCACCACCTAAAGTATAGTAGGATGCAACGGGAGGTTCTCGTATGCTCCTGCGGCTGTGGCTTGCATGTGTGTGAGGATGTAGAAACGCTGGGAAAGGAAGAAGTGCATGAGTTTTTCACCCTTCCACCACTCTCTCTCTCTCTCTTCCACTCTTTCATTTCGGTCTCATCTCTTCCCTTCTTCATTTCTCTCTCTCCCACCTTCCCCCCCTCTCTCTCTCTCTTAGTCCTCCAAAGCCGACCCCTGTAGCGTGTATTTTTTTTATTCCACGGAAGGTCGGGTGAGAGGAGTGAAAGAAGAGAGGTGGTCTAGTGCGACGGGGAAAGTATCGAACAGGCGACATTTTCGCCCTGGGTCTGATAAAAAAATCATGGTGTTTGGCAAAGGAGTGAAGGGAGGGCAGGAAAAAAAAGGCAGGGAGAGAAGAGAGCCCTGGCCTGGCTCTTCGGGGGTGGGGGAGGAGGAGAGAAATTGAGCGCAATTCTGTCTATGGGTCGGAGGTGTGTCTCCGAAGGGAACCAAAAGAGGGAAAAGAATGTACCACCGCTCCTTCTTTGTTATCAACTTAATTTTTTTCGGATTCTGAAAATATATATATATTTACCTTTATTTTTGAGGGTAATTACCTTTATTTTTATCTCCCTTTCGAATGATATTATCGTCGAACAACTATAGTATTCCAATACAGCCCATAATTTTTAATGAGCTTCAAATCGTGTCATGTTTGTCGTGCCAAGTAATTTTGTCCCCCCGGGCACCGCCTTTTTCGGAGCGTCCTACGGAAATTCATATTTAAGCGAGACTTTCATAAATTTATCTTGTGGCGGAAAATATTTGAATTAGGAGTTTTTGAGCGTTGAATTTGAATGCTTTATTAATTAGGAAAGCATCATTGGATCAATTCGTGAGGCAAAAACCTGTCACTGTATTATTCATCGGTACGTATTTCTCGATTGACTCGGGGAATCCTTCAAGTATTTGGAGTTCAATATATACCTAACTAACATAAAGAAAACGTATTCAATGTAGTCCAAAATAGACCGGGAAGTTTAGTTAAGGATAAAAGTGTCACTACTGCATGTTTTCCATTTTTCGTGAGATGTTCAATGGACATGACAACAAACAATTTTTCAGTAACATTTACGTTTGCAGATGTGTAAAAGGTTCAAAATATTTTTTTTTTTAATCCTTGAAGTAACGGGCGAATGCTTCTAGGAAACAACCCTTTTAATATTACGCCATCGTAAAAGATATCTCTCAAAATAAAACTGTGGTATCTTTAGTGTTTGTATTACCATCCATAATTTTACACTTTGGAGGAAATTGTTGATTGAATCTTATTTGCGTTCATCAGTCTTAAATGCAGGACGTATGGAAATATCTCTTCCAAAAGCCTTAAGTATTTTACAAGTCATGGTTTGACAAAAAGTTTCATATTTTAGCAAAAACTAATAATTCTCCTTCGTGGTGGATCTGTATTCTAAAACTTGTCAATAATGTATTTGAACAAATTACGTTCAAGAACACATGATCGTCAAATTAAATTGTTCCCCACGGTGAACAAATGGCCTCCTTCTGAACAATATGAATGCAATAAATAATCATAAAATATGAGTTAAACATGGCTTCTCGAAGTCTCCAAGACATAATCTACGAAAACCACTATAGAATTGAATAAGTTAATTTCAACGCTTTGGGTATCAAACCCCTAAATGCAACAGAAGAGTTCATTGTGAAGTACATGAAGTTTTTACATAATAAAGAACAGAATTTGTTACAAAAATATTACAAAAATTTTAACATTTACACAGGAAAAACAGATATGTTGCCATTTTAAGTTTGATTATTTACATAATTGTTTTACAAAACTATTACAATAATTTAAACATTTAAACTAAAAAACAGATATGTTTCTTTTTTTAGTGTACCTACATTACTTATCGGTGGAGCACAAAATTATAACATTTATTCTTAAAAGATTGCAGATGATTACACTTTTTAACTCACTAGGCCTATACTAACTATAATGAGACCTTATATTCAAAATCATTCCGCGGAAAGAGATCATCTATACATTCCACCCAACCAAAAATATCCTTACTCACGGAAATACATGTTGAATTTTCCTAGAGATAATTTTCGTCAAATCCAGATTCACAGGAAAGATAAATGCAAACTGAGCCGTAAAAAATGTGGAAAAACCCCTCGCGGATCACGCAAACGTTGAATTTCATAGGGAAAAATTAAGCGACGCACAAAATTTCCCCGAACGCGTCGAGTGCCGTGATGAGGGTGCACTTTTACCGTGTTCGACCACCACCATCCCGCGTCGTCGTTCGCGTGTAGAGGCAAAGCGTATCTCGGGGGGTGAGGATTGAGAGAGAGAGGGGGAGAGGGCAGGGGAGGGAGCGGAGAGAGGGGAACGTAGAGGGGAAGTGGAGGGGATTGGGGAAGAGAGGTTGAAGAGGGGACGTCGCGGAGCGAAGCGCGAGGGAGGAAGGGGGGGAGATGGAGGGGAGGAGATCGAGGAGGTCTGCGCTCCAATGCCCACGTCCTCTCGCACCCGTGACTCTCTTTTGCCGCTGCAGTCGCCTCCTCCTCAGCCGTCGGCACGCTCGCTCGGCAGTCCGACTGCGGCGGCCAGTGAGCGGGGAGCGACCCAAACTCCGTCGACGTCTTCGACCCCCCGCGTTCGCCTCCCCCCCCCACACCGGCACGCCCGCCCGACGCCACACCGATCGCACGCCGGCAGAGCGGCGACGGGAACCGCCGCACCCCTTTGCCGCCCGACTCTCTCCTCCGGCGTCCCCTTGCAGCCGCTCCGGCCGCAGGCGAGATCTCCATCCGTCCCCCGCGGTCGCGGGGGAGAAAAAGAAGAAAGAATGCGGCCCGGACGGTGAGTGGATGAGCGTGGGGCGGGAAGGAGAGGTGGAGGAACAGGAAGAGTGCCCGCCGGAACGTCTTTCCCTCTCCCGGCCGGTGAAGGCGGGACTCCCGCCTCACCATCCGGTTCCGGCGTCGGACTCGGCGACCTCACGTCATCGCTCTTCCTCCCTCTTCTCCCCTGCCGGACGATCTTGGCCCATCAACGACGCCCTCCTGCCCTTCCGAGGCTCAAGAGAGCCCTTCCCGCGGCCCTACCAGGACCGTCGCGAGAGATTTCCCGCGACCGTTGCGGAACTTCGCTCGGGTCGAAGTTCTGGTGACATGTACGTTCCGACGCGGAGTGTGGGCTAGCTGAGTGGTAGAAGAAGAACGCATTAAAGTGTCGACAAGTTTTCACTGAAAGAGGGGAAGTCGACTTCCAGTTTTTTTCTATATATCCCATGTGCTCAGTGTTTTCTCTTTGTTCATCTGTTATGTTGACTTTGGTGAAGTTTTGAAGAGGTTCCGGTTCGGGAGTTGAGGCCTGTGTCTCCGGTGGAAGAAAGGTGTTGGTCCTCACAGCTGTCACCATGTTCGGGCTCTTGAACCCAGCGTCGGCCGTCACGAGTAAGAGGACATGACAAATAAAAATTTCTCAGCACCACGCTAAGAGCACTCGGGCGCACTCTTGTCCGTTAAGTTTTTCAAAAAATATATATCCTTACGTACTCTTCTTTATTACGCCTAATTGTCCTAGTGTGATGCGAACCACGCCAATCCCTTCCATTTTAGCCCACTTTGCTCGCTCCTCGTTTTGACCCCGTTTGTCACTTGGCCAGCATCTCAATGAGTGGAAGGCCACTTGAGCATCATATCCTACCCCTCTTCTTCCCTCAGCCTCCGCTCCCAATTTGATCCGTCTTTTCCTGTTCCAGCTGGTTTGCAAGTACCTTCCAACACAATTAATGAACCCCGCTCAAAAACCTAGCATAACGCTCCCTCAAACCCCATTGCGGCATCAGTTTATTCCTTGTTGATTTAGGGTCACGTCTTTTTAAGCGCGTGACAGTGAGTTTACTCTCAGTTTGTGTAGAAGCTTTGTTTTGAAGAATGGCTGTGCAACTGCATGAGATAAGTATGACTGTCGTTTATACTCTCTTTATGAAACGTATCCATTATTTCCTCCATCCTTTTTTTCGCTAAGTTCAGTGTTTCCGGCAACACTTGTAAAAATTTTCCACCGACCAATAATATTTGACATATATATATATTTATTATCCAACATCCCTCTAAGTTTTTCCCGACCCTCAGCGATACCAACTTTCTTTAGCAGCTATACCAGCGGATATGCCCGGATGTATTTCGATGTTACGAGCACTTACATGTTTTGCGGACCTAAACGCCACTGTGAAATCTCTCACTTCACCATACGACATTTAAAATTTCACTTCTGCCTTTTACACACTTCACGATTCACACTTCACTCTGCACACAAATACCTGTCGCAGATAAACTCACGTTCAATTTTGTCTTCACTGCTCACTTGAATTTTTTTCAGAAATATATTCTCAAATAAATGAGAGGTCTAAACCATAATAGATTCGCGCTTAGAAAAATGAATCAAGCAAAGTTTACGAGTATTCTAGAAATTTTCAGCAGTTAAGTTTTGTCCTACAAAGAACTTCGTTATCAGTACAATATTTTACAAAAACTACTCGCATATTTGGAGTACGTGGACTGTTGAACGCGACTCGAGAAGAAAATTACGTTATTTTCCACGTGGATATATCTGTGTCCTCTCGAATATATGTTTCATGCCAGGAATGTGACGAACACTGAATGAATTTGTCTCGATCGTCAGTGCATATGCTGATGAGAAGAGTATTAGGTTTATAAGTCTTTAAGCTGGCACGGATGCGTCTCTGGAGCGGGAATTCCTACGAGAAAGTTTTCGTCGAACACCTTCGCACCTCGAATTATCAGTCGAAAGTTAGTTCCGCTTACTTTCTCACACTTCCTGGTGTTGGAAGTTTTCTCGACCGCGCCACACGTTGCACGAATTGCTTCCACTCCTTCTTGCTTGACTACCTGATTACACACTTTCAACAGCGTTTTGATGCCTGAAATGAGTGATTTATTCGAATTCCTAAGATATGCACGTTTTTTTCACTCTCAGATTCGTTTCGTTTTCACCGTACAAAAGATAGCAATTGAAATGATTGTGTCTTCAATTTATTCTCCTAACCATCCAGCCCCGTCACGTTACATTTCCCCCGTGTCCGAAAAAGTTTATTTCATCGATCGATACCAGCCGGCCGGCTCCAGGCTTCGTCCTAATTCTTGAAGATGATTTTCTCGTACCTTCTTCCTCTACTTTTTGGTGTTTTAATTAAGGTGTGTTTTTCAAGGCGAGCCATAATGATCACGTCCAAGGATATCGCTCGGCAGCGTGCTCGCTCAGTTTTTTTACAGCGATCATTAACGCAAGTTTTAAATTGCTGTCGATAATAACATTGCAATTCTCTCGTAATTATACCCTGGGGATATGGTGTTTGCGACGCACTTGAAACGCTAAGAGAAACTATCCTTTTGCCCTTATCTTAAATGAGCTTTGGGAAGAATTCTCCCCTCTTTCCTGATTCTTTTTTCAGATCTCCATTAAACTACATTAAACATTAATCCAGTAATCATTTCTTACTTGATGAGCATCAGTACATTATATTTTAATGCACTCTAAGCGTTTCAATTTGTAAAATGGAAACATGTCCCACATTTCTATCTTTGGTTAAAATATTGCTGTTGAGTACTCATGACGATAAAGACGTTTCTCTCGCATTATTATTCGCGTTTCTCATCCATTGAATTGATTGGTTTGCTACGAATTGATTTAAGACGTCTCCCGTCGTAAAAAAATTATAAAATCGTTATAAATCGTTTTTAATCGAATGAGTGAAAAATATGTCGAAGTATTTCAATTTAAGGGATTTCAACATTTTATTTTACGTGTCTCTTTACATTATTATATTCCTGTTAACTTAAGGAATATTTTACGGCAATAATTAAATTTTCTGGTGTAAAATATATCATTAGCACCACATAGTTACCAAAGAAAATTTTATGTATAAATTTAATATTTTCACCCAACTCAATATTTTTATAAGAATCTAAATCTGAGGACCAACCCATGCTATGAAAGGTCGTCACGACGTTTACTATTAGGCTGAATAATAAAATGACAAAGTAAGCAGCTAGTAAGTCTGGCAGGCAAACTACTAACCCTGGCATCTTGATGAATCTTGAACTTATTCTTGTCCGCTGTCTTAAGATTATTACATGTTGAGGTCCTTATGCTTTTGGTTTCTATTTGAAAAGTTCATTTTATGTCCGAAGCGTATAGAGAATTTGCTTGTAATTGTCTAGTGTGAGTTGGGGTTTCATCAACATGCGTTATTTCTTTTTCCAGACTATGTCCGTACGCACTGATCAGATCACTAACTTTGAAGAAATGTATTGATCTTGCAGAAGGACCAACGGAACCACAATGCCCTAATTTTATTGCATTCCACTAAAACTGGTCGTCGCCATTATCGTCAATAACTTGATAACAATACCCAGGTGTGCTGTAAAACGCAGTATTTTTTTAAGGTATCGCACTTAAAAAATAAAATAATCCCTCGCCTTTTTTGACAACATGTTAATTAGTCAAATTATGCAACTTTTCAACTTAAATTTCCCGTGTAGTCACTTCTCTCCGTTTATCTTTTTTCGTAAGTTTTTCTTATCAAATTTTTTTCTTGCCACAATTATCCGATCCCCGGAGAAAAGATTGCGCGAAGATTAAAGACTTTAATTCTTCGGGTGAAAAAGAGGTATAAATTAAGCAAAAAGATGGGCAGCAAACTCCCCCCACCCCCGCCCGTCCCCTATATTCCTCACACAGTCGATAATTACCGCGATTCCCTCCTGGGAGTCCGTCCTAAGCATCCAGCGCGGAAAAGCGCCTTTTGCTTATTATCGGGAGGAAAAGAATCCCGAGGCGGAATTACACGGGAAGGTTTTGGGCGAGAGGTCCCAGAGGGAATGCAGGGGTAGTGGTTTATCTTACCTCTCTCTCTCTCTCTCTCTCTTTCGAAAGGGAAGACCAAGTCGGGGCGAAGGATGAGAAGGAGAGGACGTGGCGAAGAAAGAACGCGAGGTGTAACAAGATGGCGTCCGTCTTTTCGGAGTTCGTGCTCACACGGGATGAGGCTTTAAAAGGCTCCGTTGAAATGAATTAATCCGTCCAATTAGCGTGGCGCAGGAGTTAATTAAGTAATTGAGTAATTGGACTCAAAAGAGATGGAATAAGGGATCCGGGTTGGGGGTGTGGGTGGGATAGTTTGGAAAGGGGGAAATAGTGGAAGGAAGGATAGTCCCGCTCTGGGGAGATGGATATTCGGGGAAGACTTTTGAAGGTATCGGTGCCTCCTCCCCTTCGTTCAAAGAACGGTGAAGGTGTGGTTTCGTGTGCCTGTGTGTGTGTTCGGGGAGGATTTCGAGTGAAACGGAAAGGAAGTGGTGCTGTGGAGATTTTACGATGCTAATTGGGTGGTTACCCTGGGAGGCCACATACAACTGAGGTCATTTGTGCTGTGGTAAACGAATGGTTAATGTGTTTCGAGCGAAATCACTTTGAAAATGTTCACTTTAATTTATAAACAGCCATAGTTTCGACTATCTATTTCATATTCAAATTGTGTGGGTTGTTTTGAAAATTTTGTACCTCAAAAATAACAAAAAGGCCTGGTTTTTTTAAATCTCTAAATATTTTATTGGTATGTAAACCGAAGTAAATACGTTTTCTCATTGGTAATTCTCACATCAGCCATCAATTAGGGTAAAATTATATAAATCAATATAATGCAAAATAAAGAAGCGTTACTTTCGGCAAGTTAAACCAAATTCTGCTGAAGGAATAGAAGAAGGGGAGGAGGGAGGCCCGGTTTTGGCGTTAATCTGTTCTTAACGAAATTCCCCTTAGGTCCACATCTAAACGTCCCATACTTAGGATATAGTACTGAACTTAAAGTACTCTTCAGAAAGCTCCCAAGAATGGATCGGAGTTCCAGTAGAAAATCTCAGCCAAAGCCGGGATTCGAATCTAGGCTCATCGTAAGCCTGACCTAGGCTACCGTAAGCCTGAACTTTATCCACCATAGTAAACTCTATTCCTAAGTACAGCACTCTAAGTGCTATCAACATAGAACCCAACCAGTGATCGGGATAGGTAAAAATACCAGCCATTGTCGCGATTCAAATCCGATCTCTCTTAATGGTGAGCCAGCACTCCATCATCACAACAAGCAGATAGCCAGAGGGTGTTAAAGGAGTGATGATTGCTACAAGGTTGGGAGGGCGGAAGAGTATGGGGTAACTGAGCGGAGAGAGAACTTTTTAGGATGTTAGAGGAGTAAGAAGTAGGAGAAGACTGAGAGAAAAAAGGATAGCTAAGTTGGGGGAAAGAAAGATAAGTCTTTGATACCACCAACGCGTCTTCCTCCTCCCCTTCAGCCACAGAATTGTCTTAGCTGCCTAATTCCCTTCAACCCCTCTCCCTATCGCTTCCTTTTCGATTCTTTCCCACTGCGCCGTCCGCCCGACATAATTCTCCCTCGAGGCCTTCAACCCAACGCACACAGACCATTCCATCGAAACCCTCGGCTCAGGCTTTGCCCCAAAGAGTGAGATCTTTTGTCTCACCGTCCGATTTCTTTCCCCTTCTTCTACCCTGCAGGCGAATCCTCCCGTCTTCACAGAAAGACTTACTCCTATCGCCTCTCTCCCCCCCGTCCGCTGCTCTTATATTCAGTCCCTCACTTCTACCACCCCCAACTTATTCCATCTCTTCCCAAATCCTCTTTTTCGTCTCATCCTATTCTCATCCATAAATCGTTCATCCCCTCTTTTTCCCTGCAGATGCGTTATCGTTTGTATCTCCTTTTCTCTTTCGGTTCCCATGAGTCTTTTCTGGTTCACACAGCCGACCACGGTATTCTGGTGGTAGTGATCCAGCCTAAAAACCTAGGTGCTGTGGAGTAGGATTTTTTCCGGCAGAAAATTGAAGTAGGATAGCACGGAGTTTCCAACTGCGTTCAAAATTCAGTCGTCGACATTTAGTTAGCTGACTAACTTGAACACCCTGACTGGTAGTTGTCAACTGAAACTCCCTGACAATGGCGGTGGAGTCAAAATTCAAAGCGTCGACTGCTGGATTCTTTTCTCTTTCGGCTCCCCATATTCTTCTAGATCCCACAACCGACGGCTGTAGCCTGGTTGGTTACGCGTAGGTCTGGAAGCCAATAGGTAGTGAATTGAGATTTCAAGTTTCCCAGCGAATGGTTTGAATTAATTTCCCTCGAATTTTTCACTGGGTTGAAGATTCAGAGCCGACGTTTCTATGAGCTCATTCCACCATCGTCGACACCCCGAGGATGATTCAGCTTTGAAAATGTGAAATTCAGAATTCCTGATCAGGTGGAAAACACCTAAAAGCTTCATATAAAAGTTAAGAGTCCGCGCTCTACGTCGGTCTTAAGTGCTTTGCTTGCTATAGAGTTAGTATATTAGGATGGACATTGTGAGGTGACCATAGCAGATGGAGCATAAAAAAATATCAAATGTTGGCTACTGTAACCATTCCTTCTCTGCTTTTGAAGCACAGAGTATCTACATGATTGAGGATGAGAAACATGATTTATTTATGGAGAAATTCATTTCTAAGGCTTAGCAGTTTGATGTAGCAATGGGGGTCGAAGAACTTCAAAATCCAAGTCTTAGCCAACTACTTCAATTCCCATCTCTTTTCCTTTTCTTTTCTCGTATCCCTTTAACCAATACGTATACCTACTCTTATTGCTCCGTCGCCATCCCTCCCTTTTCTTGGCCATCCCCATTCCCGAATACGAGGGTAACACCAGCTGTTGTACGGGGCATTTGGAGGGATGCTTTTTACGTCGCCGTAAACATTTTACGCTTGATTGAAATACTAGCAGGGCCGACGTTCGGATCGGAGGGAGAATCGCTTTAAGTGGAGTTCATCGGAAAGCAGTGTTTCCACCGCTCGAATGGGCACGAGCTAATGGCTCCACCTCTACTGAGGGGTATAAAACAGTGGTCAGAACTTGAGACAATGATTGCGCGCGGATCGTTATGCAATTTGGGAAAGCCGTGCCGGATATCCTTCTCCCGCCCTGTTTCAGAATCTATTGACCACGGTATATCTGCCAATGGGAACGAAAAGATTCAGGGTGAAAGCAATAAAAAGTGTCCTTAAATGATCATCATTGCCCTAATTTAGATGCCCGTTGATTGTTTTTACCTTCTATTTAGACAGAGTGTCTACGACTGCTACTTGAATAGAACTTGGCGTTTGGTAGGAACGTTAATTACAGTTGAAGGTGCAGAAGTTAGCCGAGCGCTTGTTATATGTTGGTCAACGGAGTGAGGAACTGGTAAATGGAAGAATAAATTAATTTAACCGACTTTTCAAACATCTAAACATATTGATTATTTGGATGCTCTTTCATCTGAGACAACATTCATGAAAAGCATGGAATACTGTGCTACAGTACGTTTGTATTTGTTGTCAAATGTATATCTTCAGTGCGATGGCAGTACTCAATCGCGTCGTTTGAATGCAATGCCACATTTAAGCAAATATTTACACAAAACGTCTAAGATAAAAGCTGATACTATTTTCACATTTTGATGCCCTGTCTGAGGTCGGACGAGAGTCTCCATTTTCCCTTCAAGCGTTTAAAATCCGGACAATTCCGATCCTGTTCTTCAAAAAAACGACCAACTCCCTCGGCCTCGTGGCAAAGTGCGTTTTCTCCAAGCGAACCTTTTCCCTTTCTTTTGCTCCGTCCTCCTTGAGACATAAAGCTTGTACAGCGGTCGAAAACTGAAAGGGAGTTTTTTTTATATGTCCGCAAACCCCTCTAATTTAGACCAGATGAATGCGACAAATGGAGGGTATATACGAGCGAGAGAGTAAAAAAAGAAAGTACCAGAGAGAGAGAGAGAGAGAAGGGGGAGGAACGATCGAGAAAAGTGAGCTTTTAGTGAGGTTTTGGGGGTTGAAGGGATAAGGGAAAAAAATAATGTATTTCACTTTTGGAATCGTTCGATAGACACACGGAGGGGAAAACCCTGGGGGAAAAACTTGTCGATGTCGTGAATCTAATCACGACCCTGGCGCGGAGGCCCGGCCGGCTAATCTCCTCCCGTCCCTCCTCCACATCTCCGTCCCCACAACGCCGAACACAATTCAAACCCTCGTTTTAAAAAAGCGACTCACGTCAACCGGGGATATCGTGGGGGAATGTCTCAAGTGCACGCGTCCGGGGTCATTACGAAAAAAATGGAAAAACATCCCAGGGATCGATTAATAAGTTCGAAATGGAAGGGATAATAATCCGTTGCTAGAATTCAAGGACTGGCCAAGAATAACCGCATAGAATAACAGCGACAATAGCCTCTCTTGCGTTAAGGGTCATTGGGTAGAGAATAACACAATTCCGTCAAATGATATCCTAATGGCTTAACTGGATTGAAAGTCAAAATAGATTCCTCGTACCAATTTAGCAGAAGGGGACGTTCCATTGTGGTAGGGAGCTTTCGTTTATAAATAATGATTTTTGTTTCATTTTTTTTATTTTTAAAAATATTTGTTTTGCTTCCCCCAACTAGGTCATTTTCAAAGAGAGCTGGCGTCATGAAGTGGCATATCGTTGTCATTAGTTTTCAAGCTCTAGATGTCCTAGAGTTCCACTTCTCCTTTGCATTAAAGTACGTTTTAATGTGACATCCAATTTCAACATATTGCTATGAAATTAGAAGCACTGAGCCTATTTAATGGGTTAAGATTACAGTTGTAATGCATTCCAGGAGTAACATTTATTGGTGATTATTTCGAGCGTATTTCATGACTTTGTTGATATTTGATAGTGTTTTCCATTTCTCTCCGTTAATACGGAGCATTTTACATCTTGTTTCTTCTTTAGTTTTTTTTCAGGCTTCAGTTCATTTTGGTCGTCAAGTTCAAAGTAGTTCATTTATAGGCTGCCTGGCAGTATTTACCTTAATTTTATCTTGCTAGATAAAAGTTCTATGTATTGGATAAAGTTATGGGTCAATTTTATTTTTTGGTCGCGCTAATCACTGTTTTTTGGAACTATATTTAGCGGTATGGATTTCAAAAGCTGCGCGTTGCGCGTGCAATGGATAGAATACTTTCAAATTTCGTAACAACTAAAAACCCCATCTTCTCATCCATTTTACACCATCATTGAGCTAAGTCGTAGTTGTTTTGTGACTGAGCCAAATAGTTTCATAGTTGGCGCCTCGTCATAGCTGTCATCAGCCTGAAGTGAGTTCTCTCGCGTCTGCATCTACAAAATACCCTTCAAGTTACCTCAAGTATGTGTGACGGGGGACATCTCAAGGATCATGTGAATAGTCTTGAAGAAGCAAGTCTTTCCGTGCATTTCTTGTTTTACTTGTCCAGAAATAAGACACACTGGGGTTTAATAGCTTTCTAGATGAGCATTCTCCTGATCTATAGCCAATCCGGCTATAATTTAGCGAGAAAGGCAGTCATTCAATAATATATGCTACGGTCAGAATACCCTAGATGAAAAGTTATCTGGCAGGGATGTCTCTTGAAGCTAAATTTTTAGTGCGATATCGACAAAATTTGCTTCGCTTCTAGTTTTTCGTTCTTAATTCTCTTATTCCATAACCGCCCGACGAAGTTTTAAAAGGAGCAAATGACCTCTGCTTTCTGGCAACTCCTAAAAATAAAGCTTTCAAACTACTTACATTATTCTCCCGTTTTCTTCTGCAGCGTCACTAATTAATTTTTCATAAGTACCCTCTCTGATTTAGAATCCGGGCCAAACTTTTCTTATCCCTCCATAATCTGAAGTACTAGTTCCACTTATCCTCTCTCCCTCAACTCGCATTCGCAACTACTTCTCGGCATAGTCCACTCTGTCCTCACTCCTTAAAACACGACCCTTCGTTTGAGAAATATTCAAATGAATGTGAGTCACTGATTCCTATCCTACTGAACTTAATTCAGTTTATGTAAAAAATAGATCGTATTTCGTAATTTATGGTGCTATGCAATAATCTTCCATTCTACAGTAGCCCAAGAAACTGAGGAACATAATGCTTCAGTTTTTTTTATTTTTTGCTTAACCCCACTCGTTTATTGTTGTATACATATCTGTATTTTTGCGCAATAATGGTGGACATCAATTTTATTGGCATGACTCCAACCTAATCGCAGGTACCCGTTTATATAATGATTACACAGTTGAAATTTTAGTGCAGATTACGCCTTGTTTTGAAAATCCAGTCACAAAGTCGTGAATCATCGATTACCTTACGAATATAAAGCATTTTTCTCAAGATTCCCTGGCGCTTCATCACGGGGATAATGTGAAAAATTATAGGATTTAGTCATATCCTTATTTCATCGAACGACGCACTTCAATGCGCGGGTTCCGTGTTAACTTCAGGAAAAAATACGATGCATACAATGGCGCATAAACATCGAGCACGTAACAAAACAAGCACCTACGAGGTGTCTTTCCGCATAATTTGCATTTTATGTCTTAGTCATCCCACTAAGTGAGTCTGACCTTACGCGTAAAGGTAGCCCTATCATCGTTGCTGAGCGGGACATCCCCCGCAGATGGCTACGAGAAAGGAGCAGGAAGTGACAAAGCAATGTTTTGACGTCTCCGCCGCAGGTGACATGTACTCGGGCGACCCTCGCGGGCAAAACCCTTCGAGACGACGGCGTTCCACCGAGTGTTATCCTCTTTTCTCGTCTTCCTCCAAAATCTCAATGCCTACACTTCTTTTCTCTTCGGTCACCGTCGCTTAATTTCTCATCTAATACTAAAGAAAAGGGCCTTTAACTATCGCTTCCGATGAAGGATCTTCCTGTTCTCTAAACTTCACACTCTGGTGAACCAAATCTTTTTTCTCATGTTTCCATGGTGGGCTATTCCAGAGGAAGGTAGGATAGGTTTCCTAGTCTCTGCGTGAGACGAAGCAAATGTAAACTCTGTCAATCGTAATTGTTTCCTTTAAAAATTCTAACAATGGTAGCATGACTGAGCTCCTGAAGTACTTAAAATGCAGATTCTCAACGAAAATATTTTAATAAAAACTTCATTCAGCCCATAGAGGGGACAGAAACGCCATATCTGTCGAATTAATAGATATTGACTTGATTTATTGCATTTATCAGCTAATTACTCAACATCTTATGATTATTGCCTCCTTTAGATTTTAGCCATTAAAATTCCTACTAAAATTCGCCGCAAAAATCAGATTTTTATAAAATATAAGGAGTTTTACCGAGAAAAGTTGTATTCGTCTAACCTTCTATCATTTTGCCTCTAAGATCATGTAATTTCTAGTTTAAGTCTTATTTGGTTAGTTATTAGGTGAGTGATGTGTGTCATAAAATATATGGCTATTGACTGCTGAGATCAGAGCCTTTGGAAACAGGTTGATCGGTATAACTCGCCGAGAAGTATTATTTTTGGAGCCAAGGAAGGGTGGAAAGAAACCCGACGTCGGCATTAACCTACTCTCAGAGAGAGGCGCCAAGGGAGCTACAGGTAAATGACCCATCCAACGGGCGGAGTATTAGTCTAGAAGATCTCTCCACACTGAGCATAGTTCTTGAAAAATAAAATCGGGTACAGGTTGGATTTTGCCGCCGATCACAAATGAGGGTGCTTTTGTTTCTCAATAAGTAGGACAAATGTGAGAGAAGATGACATTTGAATCTTATTATGGTGAATATTCCAAGAGGGAAGTCAGTATGCTTCAGCTCACCTCCCCGCCTGACACTCTGCGCTTAGTCCAAGTCTCAACCCGCCCCGGAGCAAAACGGTGGTAATATATATTTTTTTATTCCTTCCAGTCATGCCATTTTCCTTTCAAGTTCTCAAGTCTCGTCTCTTCCTCCTTGCCATTCCTTCCTTCCTGCTATTCTCTTACGTCTCTCCAGATGTCTCGTTATCCCCCCTCCCCTACGTCTTACGCCTTTGTGTCTCTTCCTCCTTCGTCTGAGACTTCCCTCACTTCCGTCAACTTTGAAATGCGCGTCCAATTTCTTGTCCCCGTTGCTTTTTCCTTCTTTTTTTTCCTTGTGAGACAAGAGTGAGTTGGGAGGATGGAAGATAGAGGTGGAGGTGGGGGGGGGGGGGGGGCAAAAGTGTATCGCATCTCCTATACATTAATTTTTTTACTCCTTTGTTCTCCCTTCCCCTCATCTTTCTCTCGCGAGGAGAAGGGGTGAGTTTTTTTCTTGAGGAATTGCCTTTCTTATTTATCTTCTTTACTTTATCCCACGAGGAGCTCCTTTCCTAATTCTCGAGGTATTTTTTTCATTGTGAGAGGATCCCTTTATGGCGAAGTTGGAGCGAAAGATTAACTCCGCGTCAATAGTGATTCATAGATGGTGGCTGAATGGAGGACTCGGAATTAATTTTTTCTAGCTTCTTTCTCCAGCCCATCTCCAGACCCCTCTATACCTCTTCCAGAGCTAATTGTCCTCGATCATGAAATGATGGCCATTATTAGGTATGTGCCGCCCGGGGAATAGAAGTTACGTTTCGTTTTATGTTTTCTGTTTTCTCTCCGCTAAACGAGAGCACTCAAATATTCTTTCTCGGAGATCTAATGGTGGCTATTATAAGTTTCATTGAGTCTGAGGAAGGAAAATGAAAGAGCGAGGAGAATAAGGGAGGCCTTAGCTTGAACTTTTATTTCTAGGTTCATTTCCATGCCGACTTCATGCACGCCTTTCGATCATCCATTGTTCTTTGCTGAAATTTTACGCTTTAGTTAAGCTCTTCAATTATTACTTCTAATCCCTTGAGGAAAAAGTACGATGCTATACCCGAGATTTTAAAAATGTGGCTCGCCATGTGAATATGAATTCAAATATATTTCAATATTTTACCCCGGCTAAATGATCTTTCAGTTTTAATTTTACGTATATTCAAATTTAAAATTGATAATTGTTTTAAAATAGGACATACGATGGTAATAGTTGACTATTTCTCGTATCCTTTAGAGAAAAAGTATATTTAAAGGCATGCCTGAGCTTAAATATGCAAAAATTCATTTAATATATTTTCTTGATCTTTCGGTTCTGATTTCAAATGCATTTTAACTTCACGCGTAGACGTAGGTATGCAGTTTTCATTATCCAAAATACAGTATTAACACTTTTATTCTGTAATAAATTGAGTAAAAATAGCATCACATAAATTGATTCGACTGACTTGGCACCCTTAATGTACTCATCGAATCGGAATTTCATGTTTCCGTGTTATTTTGCTCGTCACCTACTTTTGTGTGTTGGTACGCTTTTTTCATATGCGGGCATATTGAGGGAAGCGATACCAGATGCGAAGTGATGTAATCAAAGCGTCAAATCGATTTAGTCAGTTAACTAGGCACTCTAAAATTCTGCGTTGGATAAAAATGCCATATTTTCTCATCCCAGCTAACCGATTCATTTGTTCTGGTATCCAATCCTGTGTACTTCCCAGTCACGTTCGTGTCGCGGAAGGCACACTACGTCGTTATAAATGATGCCTCGCTCGAGCGTTTTAACTGAATTACGCGAGACCCGAAGAAAATTTCGGTCGTTAATCTTCCGCGCAAAAATCCTCCAAACTTTATAATGCGGTTACGGCCCGTGGAATTAGTCATTCCGGCCTGTGAGACCAGTCAAACGAACACGAGAAAGGCGAAGTGAGAAAGATGACGTGGATATGGCTCGGGGATTCCAGCGGGTCCACACTGCCTCGTTCCGAGAGCCTTAAGGAGGGCGCGGTGGGTAGGATTCGCCACACCCTTTCGCGTAAGGGACAGGGATATTAATGTTGGGAAGGTCCTCGGAATAAGTTCCTGGGAAAATGAATTAGGGACACAACTTCCCCGCGCTCTGATTGCGGAACCAATCCCCTGAAGGAGATCCCCCGTCCCAATCTTCTCGGACTCTTGCCTAATCATGGATTGTTGGCCAACTCCAATGACTTAGAAGTAATGCAGTTAAAAAAAAAATTGGGGGAGATTTCTGACGGAGTTGGGTCACCCCTGGGATGTCGGCGGGCAGGGTCTCTCTCGCGCAGGTATCGTTCCCGGGATGACACGGCGGCTCCTCTTTCGCGAGCGAGGAGGAAGGATTTCTCTCCTCATGGGGGTCTGGGAGAGGAGGTTGTGGGTTATGGGGAAAGGTGTGTAAATGCAGGGGGTGGAATGGCCAAGGAGGAGGAAGTCGTGCAAAACTTGGGCGTAGGTTGGAACTTGGGAGCTAACTCACTTACGGCTTTTGAGTATCAACGGGTTGCCGCATCACCGGTCCACTTTGCTCCATGACTCTGTCGGCATATTACTCTCGTCCTACTCTCTTGGAATCATATCTCCACTACCTCCAATTTTATCAGTGGCTACTTGATATTATCTTCCAACTCTGATCTGTTTTTGGGGATAGTGATCTGATGTTTTTTATGCTGCGGCGGAAGATTATTCCTTTTCACAATTCCACTATCGCATGACTACAATTCTCGACAGCATAATTCCCATAATTAAAACTCATGTACCTCAACCGATATTTAAATTTAGTTTTATCTGCGAGTTAGTGAGTGCACTCAATTATTATTTGGAGCATAAATCAAGAGGCAGCAATTACAAACTTTCTCTCATAGCATAAATTATTCCTTTTTACAATCCACTATCGTATGACAACAAGGCTCGATGGCATTAGTCCTATAATAAGCCTCATCTACCTCAACCGCTAATTAACTTTAAGTTTATCTGCGAGTTAGTGGGTGCACTCAATTATCATTTGGGTCATAAATCAAGAGGCAGCAATCACAAACTTTCTCTCTTAGCATACACTCTGCGACACGCACCCGATATCCTTATCTCACTCACTGCCACAACATGATACCGTTGCCCCTAACTTGAACAATGAACTTTATGATTATTTGTAATTCACCGAAATATATTTCTGTCATCCATTCCATAAAATTCACTATTGTCTGTGATGCAATAATAAAAATAATATCATTATTAACTCATTGCTTATCCTTTGGGTATATATAAGTCAAAAGGCAAAGATGAGCATTATTTTCCATCTTCAACTCTCAGATGTGAAGTGCTAATCATTATTTGCGATCAGCTTTTAGTACGCATATTTAAATGAATGTAGGTCTTTGATACCTAAAAATTTGATTTAATTTGCTGCAAAAATTTTTGTACTTCTGTATTTAAGGATTTGGTCGTGAGTTTCCATACGTACTTGTTGTTAGCTAAAAATTAATTAGATTGATATAATATGCGTGTCATAAAATATGTGAGTATGACTGTATTCCTGCCAATGAATCTCTAGACTTATTCTTTTATCATTTGGGTATATTTCACTCTATCTTGTTTGAAAGGGGAGTTTTAAAGCAATGGATGAATGAGTAGTAAGGGAAAATGTGAAATAAAAGAAGAAATCAGTAATTTCTTGATTGTTCCACGGGAAAATACACTCATTGAATAATTAAAGTGGTTATATGGAGGGGTCGCGACCTGAATTTGAGCGTTAAGTAAATTGTTTTCAAGTTGTCCTTCCTACACGCCACAGTTTATGATGATTTCAAGAAAGGAAAAAACACGAGAGTCAAGAAAGGCACACCCTAGTAGGTTTTATTGAAAACGCCAATATGAATCGATAGAAAGATAACGAGAAAACCACATTCTGCCTGTGAATAATATATATAAATATATGCCGTGTATAATTTCAGCATTACTTTTTCCATTCTGAAATGCCAGATCAATTCATAGTGGAAGATTCAATCAAACTCGATGAAGATAAACCCGATTGGTCAAATGAAGATACTCTCATTGGCCATTAAACATTAGGTAATATAATTTACAATATACAAAATAACACCGCGCAGAACCTTCATCTATTTTGTGATTCTCATATGCATATCTCATCTTGAATACGCAGTGAGCATTTATGGCCCTGTGCTGAAAGATTAAATTTACGAAGTAAATAAAATACAATGAAAATATGAGGTGGACATAATACAAAGGAAAGCCACAGGCGTCATCAAAAATAGTCACAAGCGAACAGTGTTTCACAGCTAGTAGAAGGACTAGGCTGAAGGTCGTCAGAGATTTGGAAGCCACTCTTCCAGGCTTTGATTACATGAAAAATTCCGGCAATTTTCAGAGCGACACGGAGAATACAGATTTCGACGCTGAGCTACATCTCTAGAAGTGATAGAAGCAACAAAATGAGGAAGATACTCTGCGGAGCTGAAAGTTATAAAAATTCCTTCTTCCCAACCATTCTAACAAAAACAGCGTGATATGACCTTTAGACATACTTAGACCCATCATTTGCGTACATCTCACCTCTAAATTCTCCCCCCTTATTATACTTATTCCCTTCCCTTCTATAGCTGGTGCCCCGGCATCCCTCCCTCTCGTCACTACAGTGACTTGCCGGATATTATGTTGATGTAGATATGGTTGTTGGTCGTTACATAATTGCATTGGTTTCTATCGGATCAGTTTAGCACCGCGGCACCAATAATCTTTTCTCACATATTTTTCGAGTTCACAGTCGGGAATACATTTTAGACTGTTTCCTCATCTTTATATTACACTTGGACACTGCTCGTTGGACTCTTGAAACGGCAGATCTGATCGATTTTGCACATGCTGGCATTCATAAGATGGGTTCAAAAAAGGGTGGCATAAGGCTCCTCTGCACACGTTCCTTCCAAAAGTGTCAGGGAAACCTTTAAAAAAAATCTTTATTTTTTTTCTTCCCGTGGTGGGCAATATGAGCTCACGTACCCATCCAAATCCCTAAAACACCCTCCATTATAACCTTGCCTAAGCCTTTTTGAAAAAACACACGTCAGTTTCTCCTCCTCGAGATGTCCCTGCTTCGGCCGTTCTCTTGTCCCATCCTTTTGCATGAAATAAAAAAGAAAACTTTCGAAAACTCCCATCCATAAATCATTGGGTCGTCCTTGCGGGAGAAAATCGAAATAGCCTTCAACTGGATGGGAAGCGAGGGTTTTTCAAGCATCGCCTCGTCGAGGAAATGCACGGCGAAGCATTTTTCCATTTTCTTTTACTCCTCAGCTAGGTTTTTATCTTTCCCTCGCGCGCGAAATTATTTTTTTTTCCTGTACTGGCTTCTCCTGCACGACTTTCCCATTCCAACTATTGATTACTTCTTGTTGATTAGCATTAAATTTGTAGAGGTGTAAACCTGTCGTAATTTTCTCTCCTGAAATTGCCGTAATAAATCTGCGCTCTTCCCACGTGTTTCCCTCGAACCTGTAGTGACTTCTGGCATAAATCTATATTTTTTCGTATTCCTCATTGAACTACGGCTTCGCTCTTTATCTTGGGTCGCCCGACCAAGATGTAGTTATTGATTGTATCCAGTATCTTATTGAATTTATTCTGTGGAAGCGAGAATGCTCTTTCTCTCTCTCTCCTACTCTTGCTCGATATTTTCTCTTTTATTTCATTTTCCCTCTATTTTACATCTCAATACATTCTTTCATGATTCTCTTTTCTAGCATGATTTACTCATTTTCTCCTCCATGAAGTGTGATATAAATATGTGGGAGTTATTTTTGCACTTATCTGGGGAATAGTGTAAGTAAAAGACTATATGAGTGATTCTATGCCGTAAAATTGACTACATCCAGCTTTAGCTTGCATCTGCTGTCTCTAGTATACAGATGGCACAATATATTTTCTTGAACGGAATTTTGGTGGATAAAAATCTATTTTTCTCATTCATGGCTTACGAATAGTGTTAAATTATCATTCTTTGTTCAGCTGTGGAGGGTAGTAAGGTTACACAGAATATTGGCTATATTTATATGTGTGTTCTTAGAAAGATCAATGAATGGCTGTTAGTGGTTCACCCATTTGTAGTATTTGAATTTTCAAGTACACCATATTAAAATTATGTCATGACTGAAAATATTATCATATTATGTATGAAATAAGTTAAATATCGAATAAATTCACCAGGCTTAACCCTATCGTATATGGAATTCCGCATCAGGCACATTTATAGTTGAGGGACTTTATTAAATAAATACACAAATTGAATTCCAATAGGAAGAAGTGGTCTCAAATCTACTAGACTTGGATCAAATTGTTCGTATTTCAACAAATTGTCCGAAAAGTTGATCTAACACCACTTTCCACCAATCCACTAGACGGTCGAAGCACACTCGTCGCTTTCTCCCCGGCATAACTCAATCATACCAGCCCGCCAAAGCAATTTTTTTATATTTCAGAAATAATAATTGTGACATCGCTGGAGGGGGTGAAATTTTTCGGGCCCCCGGTGTCACTCAAGCCCGTTCAATCATTCAACATCCGTCAATCTTAATCTCGGCCATAAGCCGACGCCCGGAATTCGCGGGGCTTCATTATTTTCGTTGCCCGCGCAACATAAACATCCCCTCCTCTCCTTTTTTTCTCGTTTCCCTCTTCCCTTTCATCCCCTTCGGCCATCCCATGCAAAATCTTCCACTTTTTTAGCCCAAAAACAGGCAGGTCCTTTGTTTTCTTAGTTTCTTCACCCACGAAGATCCTTGCTCGCAAACCCTTTACTTAACCTCCTTGCGTATCGAATTTTAGGCACTTCCTCGACTTTTTCGTGATACTTCACCCAGTCTCCCTTTCCAGTGCAGGAATATATAATTAATATACTTAGGTATGTCCAGAACCCATATCTACAGCTTTAATCCAAGTATATTAATATAAATGATACTTACTCTCTAGAATTTATTTATTCAACCCATGGTAAAATTATCTCTAACGAAATTGCTCACTTCGTGTAAGATATCGCTTGCAATTGTATCGCCAGTCACTTTTATAAAGAGATCATGTGATATTTTATCGCATAGCAATTTGCGTGTAGCTTGCTCTGCTTTAAAGCTCCGAGTGACCATATATATTAATATCTCACATGTAAGATTACATATAATTGTTGGGACTGCTATGGTGACAACCCTTCTATTCTCAAAGAAACTGTTTGCACCAAAGAAAATAACCATTTGATTCCATTCCTGCCAAGTTACAGATTTTTGCACTTCAAACATGCTAATTAACTCCTAATTTATAGTTATGAGCTTTATCCATCCTTCATTTATCATTTTCAAGGAGATAATTGTTCCCCTTCTAACCGAAAGCCATGCAGGCACCTCAGGTTCTCCCATGTAACGGGCTTAGGTTGTGAAATTTTGGTTTGGAGGTTAATAAGCAATGTCTGTTCAAAAAGATTTTCCACACGAGATTAGTTAGTAGACGTCTGCGAGAAATTCCTATGGAAAAAGTAATAAGGGCTAATTGGACTTTGAGTAGGCACGCTACGGTACCTACTGAGTTTCCATTCTGGGTTCCCGAGTCTAGTGTTTCATGAGCCATGTAACAATGAGGTCTTACCAGTTTTATAGATTTTTCTCTTGACTCATACACTCATTCTTCTGGGTATATCGGCTGGGCTCCTGCAAATCGGTGTTAATACTTTTTATATTATATAGGGTACTTACTAGTTTCCCATCCTGAGGTTACAAGTTTGATTCTCTCATGATTATTGAGCCGTATAAAAACGTTGTCCTCATACCATTATAAATCATTTCTCCTTTGCTCGTACACTCACTCTTTTGTGCATATAATCGGTGATATTATATGTGTGTGTTTATTCCTTTAAAATATACGAAAAAGTTCCTGAAAATCCACTACTTATGCTGGAGACTGCTCAGGCGCACAGTTTCCATCCTTTTTTGTTACAGTCTAGTTTTTTTCCCTACCACTATATTGCTGCACATTTTTGCCTCCCTTCCACTTTTTCCTCCCTTCCACTTCTCTTGTTCGCTCCCAATTTCAATTTTTTTCTCTTTCATTACCTCACACTCACTTTCCTTGCACTTGGTTTCCCCTTGCCCCTTTCCAAAAACCACTCCTTTCTTTTTCCTTTGGCGCCCCGTCGTCTTTCGCGGTCTTCTTGCCCTCGCCCGGGTCGGCGTCGCGACCCTTCCAACCGCCCCATAATTCACCGCCACGCAAGGCACGTGCCACTGAGATTCTGGGTCGGCCTTCGCCTTGACGATCCCCTTGCGAGGGAGGAAAAAAATGTCAAGAACGCGAGGGACAAAAAAATTACTGCCCGTTGGCTGAAAATGTTAACGAATAGCCAGGGCTGTCAAGTGCAAGAGTTGCCCATAAAGATGGCCGTGGACGGACGATATTTTAGCCATTTTTGATAAATGCAACGTCGACGGCGCGGCCAGTGGCGGATTTTGTGTCAAACCCTTCCGTCGGAACCGAGAACAAACAAAAAAAGTCGTCGATTTTTGTGGAATTGAAGTAAACAAACAAGGCAAGCGGAAATTGTATGTGAACGGAAAAGTGAATGGTAGTCGTAAATATTTATACTTTCAGATTCGCAATCAACCTGGGTTTGGTAATCCACAACACGATTTGACCGAGTGCAGTCAGATACAATCCTTTCCCAAAATATATTGTAGCAATATAAATGGCGATGTATAACGCCCTAAGAATACCGTAGTCACCTGTTGTCTCTAATCCTAAATACTCTCGCTATGTCTCCATAGATTTCATCATATTTGGTGTTGATAATTCGCTCGGCGATCGTTGATAAACGCTCGAAAATCATTATTTTTCCTGTTTCCGCCCTCCCATTCTTTTTCACATTCCCAACATTTTAAATAATGTGAAATAGTCAACTTATTCCACGGCGGCAATTCCTGAAGTTTTATGTACAGGGTTGTTATAAAAAAAATTCAACGATGAAACATAAATTTTATCCATAAGTTTTCAGGTCAACATAATTGCAGAGTTAGTAATAAACGTACGTATAAGTAGTTTGAGCCATTCGTATTGAAGTAAGCTAAACTATTGACAAAAGAACTAAGGAATGAAGTTTTGGTTCTAAAACTTCGATTCCCAAATGCTTCCGCGAAATTGATTGTAGTAGAACTCAAGTCCACCTTAAGAGTACTTAATAAAAAGTGCCTACTCCCAACATTTTTCATCCGTGGAAATGTAATCATTTTTGTCGAGCGGTTTTTCATCAACTGATGGTACTACAAACCTATATCAACTATCCACAAGTGTTTACACCGGTGCGCTTATTCTTTTGAGGTAGATTTCTTCTTTTGAGGTAGATTTATATACGTTGAAACTTTCGATTTGAGCAAGTCGCATTTTTCAATGAAATTAAAAACCAAAAAGTAAATTTTCTGTACTAAGACGTTAGCTTCAAAATGTAGCTGCCTTAGGTACAAATCATTCCCAACAAAAGAGGACTTGAAAAATAAACAAACGTCAGCCTGCACGAAACCTGAGGTTTTTTCCCTCAGAACAATGTCTGCAGAAGGATTTCGTCGGAAAACTTAGGGGGGCTTATGCATTTTGGGTAAATTTATACGGAAAGATGTTTTCGATTTGAGTGAACCGTATATTCCGATGAAATTAAAAACCGAAAAGTAAATTTTATGTACCAAGACGTTAGCTCCAAAATGTAGCTGTTGTTTGTAAAAATCATTCCCACCAAAAGAGGACTTGAAAAATATAAAACACGTCAGCTCGCACGAAACCTGGGTTGTTTTCCTCCGAACAATGTCTGCAGAAGGATTTCGACGGAAAACTTGGGAGGGGCAATCATTCGCCCGACATGGTCGACCACACAAGTGATCGCCGGCCGGGCAGTCTAACCGGTGGGGGGAAAAGGGACGGGTCTAAATATAGCGGTCACGCGATGCACGGCAGGGAACTCCATTTTTTTTCACGAAACGCTTCGGGCTGAATCGCCAGCGCAAAGAAACCCAAGTTACGAGCATTTAAGTAAGATATTAATCACACAACTCCCGAGGAACTGAGTTAATCTCAATAAGGTAAAGACAGAGAACCGGAGAGCTTTTTGAGGGCGTTAGTCAAATGTTTTCACTCCTAAATTCCAATCCAAATCGCTCTCTCTCTCTCTCTTTCCTCCAATGAATGTGACCTCATTTCCGGATCGTTGCTCACAGGGTACAGATTTCATACGCTGACTTCATTTTTCCATTTCTTCTTCTCCTTCTCCCTGCTCCTTGAAATGGCGAATGGGTTGGTACCCGTACACCAAGCACTTCGGATATCGACCTCGGCATTAAAATCCACCACGTGAAAGGACAAGGGGTTAGCGCACTGCAAAATACATGGTGCACGTGCAGAGTGGAGATCTTTTTATTCCTCGATCGACCTACGAGCAAGGGTCCCTGGTTAGTTTGTTCCCGCCCACAACACATCATGCATTTGCCTCGCTCTCCCTACGTTGTATTGTTCTTGGGAGCGAGCGTTTATTCTCTGAAGTTCTACCGTTGGTTGGTTATCTAGGGAGGTCAATGACCACTGAAGTAATTTTAGGTGCTTTTATAAAAATATATCTGTATTTTTCTGGGCAGTATAAATGGTGCTGGGCAGGTATTGGTATATGAAATATACCGGTGATCCGAAATTAGAGTATTGGTTTCTCATATTTCACCGAATAAAAATCCGAGCTATCCTAAAATAATATTTACGGTATTTATATACATTGCGTCACTACATCGTCATTAACATGGTTCCATTAACTGAGCACATTTTAATCAACGAGTGTTCAGAAATAACGTTAAAAGGGTAAAAATATTGCATCTCCCTTGACGCATTCTACATTAAAAATTAACTCTTGGAACTACAAATCACTATCATGAGAGTCTATAAGATATTTGAAAAAAACTTTTTTTGAACCTAGCAAATCAACTTAGAACTTTTTGAACCTAGCAACCAACAAAATTTGTTACGATGCTATATTTTGAACGGCGCGGCGGTATCTCGATATTGACATATTGTGTACCACTTTGAGGTACAAGCTACCCAATAGCACAATGGAAGATAAAAAAAAAAACAAATTTTATTGCTCAGGGACATAAGGCCTTTTTTAACGTAAATTATAACGTTTCATCAAGTAAGAAATACATTAGAGGTAATAACTGTGTTTATAAGACGAAAAAAGCGGAAACACAGGGTATAAGAAGGAACAATTCATAATCAATACGATACTGTTGGTAAATTACTAAGACCACTACAATACGCAAAAAAGACAATAATTCATTGAGTATCAGCTGCATTAATTCAAGGTACCTGATGAAACCAATGCTGCGCAAATAACTTTTTCATTAATTTAAAATTCTGTTGTAAGAAATTCTGAAAATCTCAGAAAAAACTCTTTAATTTATAAAAGGACGTGAGTAAAGAATGCTCAACCGGCAATGAGCGATATTTTGGTGGTACTGGATTGATAAAAAAAATAGAACCGGTATTTATTTAAACTCAACCCTGACCCCCAATGCTCTCCTGCTAGCAGACCCAAAGCGTATGAATATCTCTCCATCTCGGCAGCACAAGGCAGCCCTACTCCACTCCCGGTGGTATGGATCTCCACGGAGTCGACCTTAGGCCGTTTCGTGCATCCTGCCTTATTGTCGAGCGCATTTTATTATTCTATTCGCCCTTTGCCACCCCCTTTCCTTCGACCGCCACCTCGTCTTGCCCTCTAAGCCTTATCCCTCCCTCCCTCTGACCTCCCAACCCTCTAAACCTTCCCCTTTCCTGCCTTTCCCCCAGCATTCCGCGTTCACCCCGTCCATCTTGTGTCGGTTTTATCTTATTTCATAAGTATTTTTTTCTCCCGGCTCAAGTGCGTTCATTATGCCCTCGGTTTTCTGAGCGTGTTTTTATTTTATATTTCCCCCCACGGAGATACCAAACCACATGCCTGTTTGAATTGCTTCGAGCCAGCCAATTTCCATGAGGTTCACTGGGAATTTAAAAAAAGTGTTCCGTAAGAATTCAGTTTTTACTTTGTTCCAGTGTTGAAAATGCTGTTAATTTTGCAATTGTGAGGTTTTCATCTAAATTTGTTGTCTCACTTGATAAAGAAACTGGAATGTTTTCCAACGCACACATTGGGAGAATCTTGGAGCCAGAAATGACAGTACTTTTTACGAATCTTTTATCGATGTATCGTGATGCCATTTAAGATATAATGAAAAACACCATTCCATTGTTCATCTATTATTGCCGAACGCATTTTTAAGCATATAGTTAAAGAGAAAGTATGGTTTCAAAACCATTGCATTAATAGAGCGATGTCTTGACTAAAAACTTCTGCCCCCTTCTGTCAATACGAAAATGATGTCTGCCTTGATTCTTAATTTCGTGATTGATATTTTTCTGCGGTGCTGCAGTGAAAATTAATTATAGCTGCAAATGTACACTTCATGGCAGCGGGCTATTTCAATGTATATTGGAAATTCATGTATTTATCCACGCGCTGTGGCGCTATTTAGGACGATGTCTGCATTCAAACAGGCAAAAATATCAGCGTCATTTAAAAAAATATTCTCTGTTCATAACATTTTTCAGTTGATCAAACCGCAGTTACCAGGAATTGTATCTAAAACATTGATGAGTTGAGTTCCTGTTACTCAATACAAGTGAAGAATGTATTCATTCTAGAGCTTGAGAACATATAATGTGCGTAATGTAATGCATTGACGTCATTTATGCAGTACATGGAAATATTATTACAGCCATCAATATGGCCATATGGCCTTATTATTAGTAAAAAACTAGTATTTGTGTGAACGTTATTTGCAGAGCGTGGCAATGCTTCCGTCGTAATCTTCAGAGTGCATTAACTATATCATGGAATATTATATGAAGTGCGAGTTGAGTTTTTATTTAGTCAGTGCACACTCATTTGCATAGTACGGTTAATTTATTCGTGCTTACTTTTGTATTTGTGTGTGTGTTTCATTTCTTTCCCAACTCGACCTCCCCCCACCCCTCTTGAAAACGAGCGGGTAATCCGCGCACAAGACGTCACCCGAGCGCGGTTAAAAATTAAAACGGCGCAAAACTTAACGTTCGAATCGCATTTCCGAGGGAATAATAGTTTCCCGGACTCTTTTGCTAATTAATCCTCGGGCAACGAGGATGAGGATGGGACGATTTTTTTTCGGTGCGAGAATGTATTTTGTGTAATTACCCCACACGCCCCTGTGTAATGTCCCGCGTTCGAGAGCGCACGTCTTCTCTTTACTCGGTCGTCATGGAAGCGGATGAAAATAATCGCTGCGACGACGCGAGAGTTGAGGTCTTTTCTTGTTTTCTTTTATCCATTTTTTTCCCGAGCAAAAAAATAAAAATGAGCGTCGTTACTCTCACTTGAGCTGCGGAATGACGTCACGACTCCCTCGGGGTGGGGTGGGGGAGTGGGCGAAAGAATGATGGTGAGGGTCTGAGGGGGGGGGGGGATGAGATGGAGAGAAATATACGAGGGGCTAAAATGAAGGAAGTTGAATGTGAGTGGCGAGGATTCTCCACAACTTGCAGCGCTCATGCCGTGTCCACGGGCTGTACGTGACCCTCCCGTCTTCCGCGTGGCTATTTAAGGAGGTTTCGCGCTAAAATGAAGCAATTTAAACTCATTTTTTTCTAATACTTGTGACTAATATTCTAAGCTTTTCCCTTACCCGCAAGTTACGACAATACTACGCCTTAAGTGGTGATAAACTTCATCAATTTAACTTTTAGATACATACGTATCAATTCAGAAATAGGGGAAACGTAAGAACAAATAGAATTTCCCCATTTTAAAAAATATTGTCGTGGAGAACTGACAAAACTAGCGGAAAATTTTACTAGGGAGAAAGTTTGTGATGAAATGAAGGCACTCTTGCTCGTTAGAGTTAGAATGTAATTATTGTCTCCTTAGAATTTGGAGTTATTGTTCAAATACTGCGATTGTTGAAGTAATACCGGTGAAGAAACATCTCGCAACAGTTACTTTCGCCGCAGTTTTATCGTGAAGAGGATCACTCCGTGGTTTTTGAAGGCCCTTGTTATCATGGCAGTAATAAATTCAAGCCATGTGAATATAACAATGTGAATATTCCGAAGTTATCTGTTCATATCGGAGAGTTTTCCTTAAGTTAAACCTTTGATTGGGTATTGTATAGTTCAATTTTCATTAGTTTTATTGAAATAGCACTAGAGTCAACTTCTTACCAAAATAAAAACATCCAAATTAGCCAATTTAAAACATATTCTTCGACCTATCTGCTTTCCAAATACCTGACCTCAGCTCTTCCGCGACTCCGGCACGTCACCAGAGAATGCAGAATGTTTTAACCCACACGAACGAAAATGTTTCCTGTACAGTATTTGTTTCCTCTCACGCAGTCGCGAGGAAATTTCCTCACGTCACCATTGCGTCACTGCGATATCGTTTCCCTTAGCGTCCCAGTTTCCAGGCTTCGACGCAGTGCTGTGCGTCCCGGGAGCGGATGTCCACCGAACCAAACGAAAAACCTTGATGATGATGACGGAGAGAAACAAATATCTATCAGAGTAGGTTTCAACCAGTCTTCTGCATTCGCTGCCGTGATTTCCTGTCCATGTGTTATTACTCGAATGCCTAGAGCAAGGATTCAGGTCGCGGCAAAAAATGCACTTCGATTCGATCCTGTGGAATATACGTATCTTCCACGATTTCTGCCGAGTCCGCAGAAAGTAAGCGCGCGAGTAATGAAAATGCTAGGTATTTATTTCGAATGACAGTTGAGATTTTTTGCGACATCCTGGTATCCATTTCTAGTTAATGGTGTTGGTGGGCAAGGATGAAGGAGGATGAGCCAAACCATGTCTCTATATGCCGGGTTTATTCGGAGAAGTCACTAGTAAGAACCAATTGATACTTTATTTGAAAAGAGTATGGTGTGCGTCATGAAGGTTTAGCTGTTGAATACCACTCACTGAGTAGAATGCTCACGTATCGATTCCATAGAATATATCATACATGTCTGCAGAGTTCACCCATTTTCCGCGTACTCGGTGCTATATTTTAAATAGCGCTTGAAACTCTTTGCCTCATTATATTTTCTATTCAACTCCATACTATGCTACATGTCTGATGATACACCAAAACTATACGACTACCGATGATGAATCTCCATGTTTGTCTTAGATTCACGTCATTAAGGTCACAAAATGCAACGTACACTGTTGTTTCGCTATCAGGTGCCCTTGGCTATTTGGTTTGCTAATTGGCCTTTGGATATTAGGCATGTACTAGAAGCACCGGTATGGCATCCGTTGGCCCGAGAAACTCAAGTGTCTGTGACACCAAAAACTCCCCTGCGTTAACTCTGCAGCGGTTGTGTACTTGTCGTTAATTCAACACAGGTTCGTTGGTTCTTTATCGTGGAGCACGTTCTCGTTTCATACGTTTTTGCTGTTTCGGGTAATGGGGAGTTTTGGACGCTTGGCTTTTGATAATTTACCATTCAAATCAAATGATAGTTCCGCATGAAACACGTAAACGTGAGGGGACAAAAAATCGCATTTGAGTCGTTCAAATAAGCGTTCCCTTGCTTTGCCATTGTTTTCACAGACGCCGACATGGCAAAACAAATCCCTGAAACTAATTATCCACCGCACAGTCCTCACGGCATCTGTGATTAATCAGCACCCGGATCTAATTAGACCAAATCGAAATATCAGCAAAATAAGATATATTCTATTATGAGCCGCGTGTGGTTAATTGAATTGTTAATGTGATCGCTTTGAAACTCTTCAAGGTGTTTCCGAAATTACTATGCCTTTTGCTAAACAGACGTAAATATAACACTGGCTATTCAAGTTTCAACACTACTTATTTAGTTCAGTTTTGTAAATTAAGTAGTAATTTTGTAGTTAAAGTAATTTTTGTGACTTTTTTCATCTATATATACATAATACCCCGTAAGCCACCCTCTAGGTGTGTGACAGGGGCTCAATTTGTATCAAACATGCCGAGCATTATCTGTTTCGAAACATTTCAATCTATTTAAACGATTTTAATAGATTGTGTGTCAATCAATTGAGTCCATGTATACATATTTTGAAAGAGGGAATATTTCAAAATATTCAGCCTCCATTCAAGTTGTGCTGATGATACATTTTGGTTAGCATGTCAAAAAAAGAATGCTGTTTGGCATCAATTGAGGAACCAAATAACTTAAGAGTCTTTTAAAAATAAAAGAGCCTTTAAGAAAAACAACATGTTTTTCATTTCATATCTTAATGACAGCTAAAATTATCTCGAGTTCTTTGCTAACAAAATTTCATCTTAAATTTTTCTCTTAGTGATATTCTCTCTTTCTGTCTTTTATAATTTTATGCTCGAGATGTAATTCAGCATTTCTACTTACGCGTATACCTCTGATACGCTCAGAACTGGAGTACGCATTAAGTGGTTTATAGTTAAGCTAATTTAGTTGAATGATGGCGAAATAAAGGTCGAAATAGCCGCAATTATAAGCATGATACTCATTTTCTAACATGGGCTGCAACATAAGGAAATTGATAGCTTTGGGATAAAAAATTGAAGAACGCTAGGGACCCCTATCCTAATTACAGTATGCCAGCGTTTGCTACTATTGTCGACATTGCCAAAATAAAGAACGCCCTCGAACTTAATGAAAAGATTAATTTTTAATTCAAATTTATCCGCCGTCTGGTGGCGCTTCCTCTCATAGTGGCGGTAATTTTATGAAACAAGAAACAACAGCATGGCATTCTTCCGTGTGATTGAATATACCACAGTCGATCACGTCACTGTATTTGATGTGAGGATAATAAACCACTCGAGACTCATAAAAGTATCATCGGAAGATGGTATCTGACAGATGAGTACGTGGTGATATTACGACGATCCGGAAGGGTAAAAGGACACATGGAATGACGGAGGAAAGAGAGAGAGGGTCGAGCACACGCATTGAACCCTGGGAAGGAGGCCCACAGGCCAACCCCCGCTGGGGAAGAGCGGAGAAAGGGTTAGTCGAGGCCCTGTCTGTCTGTGGGGAGGGATAAAGCGGCGGTGGAAGTAAAAGAGCTCAAAGGCGAGGGAAAGCCAGTTGGAGTGGCGTTTGGGTGGAAAAAGGTGAGGGCTTTGTGCGTCCGACGCGTGTGTTTCCTTCATATTTTTCCATTTCATTCGGTCCTTTTTATTTTCCCTCGCTCCACTTTATTCCCAGCGCGCACTCCCTCTCCTGTCATCTGCCTAACGCGTGGAAATTCATAATACTTTCGTTTTCTTATCAACATCCCAACCTAGGCTCATACCCAAAAAGTGAGGACTTGTCTTAATGTTACAGCATGATAGCCTTTAGGCTTGTGGGTGAATGAAAATGCACGCGAAGAATTCATAGAGTTGTATGTTAGCCAAAGGGCATTTACTTGATTTACTCGGCCATCCATGTCACTTTAAAAAATAGTGAAATCTTAAGACGTAAATTGTTGGCAAAAAGAAATTACGCAGTTTAAGGCAGCTCTGAGCCCAGTAGGTAAATCATAATAGACTCCAAGTATCTTAAACCAAAAACTCGGTCTAATTCTTGGATTATAAATAAATTAAATCATTTTTCAGAGAGTAAAACGTTTTGGGAATCAATCTAATACATCGATCACTGGACTGGGGGAATCATTTTATTATGTGGCGACACGTTGATCTCGAAAGCGAATTGATTGAGGGGAAAGGCATACATACGGAACAGATAATATAAGCATATAGAAACATGGGTTAATTATCGCACATAATCGTGGTCTTAAAACTTGGTAAAATATAATTTCGATTGATTCATTTACTAAAGCCATATTTTGAGCTTGGCCACGAATTTTTCGCTGGCGCTCAATTTTATAACCACTCGTTCAAAATTTATATTTTTGGTCTATCGCCCGGAAATTGTGAGGTTCGCTTTTTGTGTCGAATCTCTTATAATGTAGTAGTTTGGAGGTGTCTTGAATGAAACATTATGGTAGTGAGACATTTAGTACTTCTATTTCTTTGTTTGCCATATAATATAGAGTAAATGCGCTCGATTGTTATGAGCAAGACCTCACCTACCATGCGGTAAATGGAGCCCAAATTTAAGAAAAAACTTCTACATAAAATAGTTTTATCCACAGTACATTAAATTCTTGAATAAACTGATAATACTGAGAAATACATCAACATATAGTAATTTTGAACCCATTCATTACAACAACTTCCACCACCATCAAAATCAAATTTCACCTCTTGAATATTTATTCTTTTTCTTATCTTCACTTCATTATTTTTGGATACTGTTTTGATTTAATCATAATTCGTTATGTTACTATTTTACAGCTTTGCAGAGCCATTTTTAAATATTTTAGATGTATAACTAATGTAGACTCCTAATTAGACGCGAATTACTCGCTAAAACCGCACAATTCCTCGTAAATTGGGTTGGAGCCTTGTTGCCAGCCATTCGTTTAATCGCAAATATTATGATCTATTTTCCATGCTGGCAGGGATAGGTTTGATTCTTTGGGGTCGAAGTTTTGAAAAATGAAGGGTTGAACGTTTACGGACTTTGATCTGTATCGGGGGAAATTTATTGGTACACTAAGACTTTCAGCGATATTAAAAAATGTGTGGCGCATATGCTCGGAACCGCATGAGAAATAGGGGGTCCCGAAGTGAACGCCATTTCTTAGTTCTGCGATCCCTTTCCCTCGCATTGTCAGCCGCCGCTGTTTGTCAACATCCACTTAATGATGAAGAATAAGACTGCGTCAAACTTTCCGTCTGTATTTATCCCTTGATATTTTTCCACCTGGGTAGTTTTCATGAATAAAATGCGACAGGAAAATCTGAATATGATCCGCATGTTTTTTCCTCAAAAGGGAGAAAAAATTCTGGAAAAGTTTTTAAATTTTTTTTCTAATGCTCGAAAAAGTTTCCAATTTTTCACTTGTCATTTCTCACCATTCCCTCTAGTCCTTCCCCTATCATTAATGGAATGAAAACTTTGATCGGCGAATGGATGACAACGCTCTTTTTGATAGCTTTTCTCGGTGATTAGCTTTACTCTCACCCCGTGCGGAAAGCTTTAATCCGAAATGCCAGGCGTTTGGCAGCCAAGCTGCCCCGCCTTCTCCTCCTCCGTCCCCCCTCCTCTCCTTTTATGAGGGGAATATTAACGGGAGAGCGAGGCATCGCATGATGGGAACATTCTGTTGAACCAAAGTTTCCGTCTCTATTCTTTCTCCAGTTTTGATTGTTTGCTGCCCCTTTTTACCCGAAAGATGCCATATTTTCCATGCTTCTTTTTCACCATATAAACCGTATTTGCGTGCTTTTACCTCTCTAATTTAATCTAATTACTATGAAAATTATAATTCTACATATCCTCTCAAAATCTTATTTCCAATTGATAAAAACTATCTGAGTATCCCAAGCCATGTTTAGATACCTTACTGCTGTGACTCATTTTCACCATCATGAAGCATTTTCAGAAATAGCAGCTTGTAACGGAAATATAGGCAAAAAAAATTCTCTCAGTCAAAAAAAATACATTCCAACCAGATCCTGTGAGACGAATGCATTGGTTAAGGTTTCTCTTTGACTAGAAATTTACGAATTATTCTAGTAACTAATATATAGAAGAGATATATATCAATTTTTTGAAATGAAAAAGGTTATTCTTCTTCTCCTACATTGCTTTGAAGTTGTAAGTCAAAAGTACTTTCACCGCTTGTCTTCCTCTTCCTATGTATAGGTCTGAATTGGTATTGTAACACTGTCGTTTTCGCGAATCCAAATGCTTATATCTAAATAGCAAAGCAATTGAAAAACTACACCTTGTCCGTGGAAAATGGGAGTTTATTGCTATCTGATAGGTTTGCCCAAGAAAAGTGATTTCCCTTCTACAAGTCGTAGGCTTGCATTTTATACGCGTCATTTCTTTACACGTACACACCAGTATGGCGCTGAGTCGTAATTTTGCACAAATCAACGGGCATTCTCTTTTCAATGAAGTCCCTACGAAAGTATGGTTATTTCAGGGAATAAAAGGGCTGGTCCAGGATCGGTAGTGGTCGGTTAAATGCACAGCGATTGTGGAGGGGGAGTAGTTTGCGAAGCACCTGGATGCTAAGAAGTAATGTTTCTTAACACATCTTTGTTCAAAGCGTTGATGTTTACCACCATGACACGTTGACGTATCTAAGATATATCCAGAATACGACTGTGGAGGGTTTCCACCCGTTGATACGAACCGTCGCCTCGCTTCACCTCATGATCTAACTATAGTTTAAAAAAGAAACAAGACTCCGTATATTAAGATAACGAGAAAAAAATTGCGGCGAAGTGATAAGAGTTGAGTGGAAAAGGAGAAAATACAGGCCTTCATGTCTTATTTGTTATGCCTATCAATTTTTGTAATTTTCAATTCAGCCATGTATGGGCTGTGATCACAAAATTTTCTTCATTTTGTAAATAAAGAAAGTTCTGTAATCAAATCTGGCTGTACTTAGAATAACAAAGTTACTTTCATTTACAATATTGGATAAATTTTACAAAGTCACACCTGAGACAACTGAGTTTTTTTTTCATTTTTATCACTGTTTTTCATTTGTCTTTCACCTGTATTCTTTCATTCTCTAGCTCACTCTTGCTAATTCTCTTACTAATAGTTGGTACTTTCCATTTGATTCTTCTTGGATTTTCATCAGACAGGTCTTTCACCTCTGCAATCTTCTTTCTGAATATTTATTTTTATTCTCATTGGGAAGTTTATTAATTAAGGTTGGTTTAAATTGGGGTGAGTAAAAATTTTCTAGATATTCACGTGCTGGGACCTATCCATAAATAATATTTCTTCCTTCAACTCAACATGTGACTGACCCTTCTTCATAAAGCTCATTCTCTTTCTTCTCCTTCCCCACTTACCCAACATTAACACCATTCTTCCCCTCCATCACGATCCAAAATAACCCTTCGCTCCACATTACATCCTTCAACTGTGTAATTTGTCTCTTCCTAACCTCCACCAGAAGTTGCTTTTCCTCGCTAACCATAGCCAAGCACTTTCTTGTTTGTATTCCTTTCCGTTCCCCGCACCATATCTATCCCCACCCATATCTAGAACATCTGCGCCTATTCTCTTCTTTCTATCTCAGTGTGCACCTTTCTTTGCTATAAAATACGCTATTATTATAATAAAAATCTCAATATTTTGGTGTTTAAACACGAATTGCATATGCAAAAAAATTCGCCCCACACTCTTCCCCCATTCGTTTTGAATGATTCTCCTCTTCACGACGAGCGTCGAAGGATCCGTTAATTCCCAGCGGTCACATCAGTCAGCGTCGCGTTGTCTCCCCCCATTCCTCTCAACTTATAAACACGGTGATCCCTCCTCCCCACAATATTTCATCAGCTGCTGCATTCGATTGTCCCCCGGACTCCCAGGGGTGATAAAACCATCAGACGCGAGAAACGCTGCCGGGGCGTAGCAAACCCATCCCGTCCACCAACCGAGTTTGTTAAAACTCACTTCTCCTCGAATGAATGAACTATTTTAATAAGGATCATGTTATCTATAACGCAAAACCTAGACCGGTTTCACAGCGTTGGCATCGTTGGGAAGAGGCGTGCATTTTATCAGTGGCAAGTTTTTATATAGTGTATAACTTTGATCTGAATTTGTATGAATGAGAACTCGTCACGGCTAAATGTAGTCCTCTTTAAAAATAAAATGTCATCTAGTAGATGTAAAGTGGAGGTAGATAAGAATTTATTTAGGTAATACATTTATCTATGCTAATATTTGACGAAGTCTACTTCATACTCACGACTTGAGTTGCATTTTTTCTATCGTGTTGAGTCGACGCGCGAAAATTAAAAGGTTTAAACTAGTAATTTGGCTGTAAAAAAACGCATTTCTCATTATATACTTAAATTATTTTTAGTAAAATACATGTCAATTCTAAAATATAACTATTTTTTACAATTTCCAATTTTTCGCTGAGTTTTGGCCCTCAGATTATTTTTCCTATTTCAAGTTTGCTTCTGGCTTTAGGATATTATTGGGAAAATACTTGCGACAAGATAGGCCAAATTGTTATAGATGGTGGTATTTTTTGCTCGAGACAGGTCATCAGCCGTCATAAACCACTGAAAACATTATAATTTATAATTAGTTTTGTAAAACCTTCAATTGAGTACTAGAGTTTGAGCCAGTCTAGGGATATATTTGTAGGTCACGTATTGAGGATGGCACAAATGAAATTTTAGATCCGCGGAACTTTTTCTTCCAAACGTATTGTCATTTGCGCGAATTTTCATAAAGGAAAAAAAATCATCCGCCTTGTGCACTGCGGGTGACTCCGTAAAGTTATCAGTGGCTGGTCCCGGTATACCTACAATTGTCGTTTGCCTAAGGGTTTGAAAAAAATCATTTCCCACACTTTTACTTCAATATTTTTTTCAGAGAATTCCGCGTAAAAATGTGCATATATTACGAATATTTTTGGAAAAAGAAGCTAGCTGCCCTGCCATAAAAATTCGATCCCGCGCGTCTCCGTCTTTCCTCAGTTTTTATTCCTTGCTTTTCTCATTCCTCTCCAATACCTCCCCATTTTATTTTATGTCGTCTGTGCGCATGGTTGGACGACCTGGATTGGGTTCGGGTTGTGGGTTAGGACCCAAAGAAAACGGATCGAATCGACGAAATGCAATCAATCATTATTCCAATTTTAAAAAAATAAAGCAAACGATTCATTCATTCATTCGCGCGCACTCTCTTTCCCTCTCGTCGGTTCATTTGCGCTTTAGTTCCCCTCGTGCTATTCCACCACTCCGACCCAATTTTCGTGACTCCCCAATCCCATTGTTACGTTATTTTTTTCCTTTTCATGCCGGTCTGGGGGGGGGATAGCTCTGTAGAACGACCGACACATCCGAATGAATCGTTACCTCCCCATTAACTTCTTCCATCACCCTTTCACTCCCTCTCTCGTTCTCCCATCATCCAAAGCGTCTCCCGCACCCGCGGCAGTCAGCCCTTAATTCCATCCCTTGCAAACTCATCCTTCTTTTTGTTCTTCAATAGGGTTGGCACGGGGGAGGGCGGTTGAAACCATTTCTGTACCCATCCCTTCGCCGCGCGGCCCTTCTCCTGTATGAAAACCCCTCGCTCGCTCGCTTGACCCTTTTCGTCCCATGGATATCGCTGACCCTCGCAGTCCTCATTCCCTCCCCTCGGCAGTCGCCCTTCTGCCTCACGCCCTGACGATATATCCGACTCCAATAATACCTCCCCATTGCCTTTCCTTCCCATTTTGTCCACTCTATTCAAATGCGGCCCCTTCTGCCTCTGCTTCACCATTCCACTCTTCTCCTTTCCATTGCTCGTCCACTTCTTCTTCTAATCCATTCTCTTTCGAACGGACGCGGAGTTACACCACCCTTGCCAGGATCCCTTCGTCATTTAATACTCTGGGGCCACTAGTTTGGATCCCACTTTCTACTCTGGAGCATTGTCTTTGCTCTTAAGGATTAGTTTGAAGGCTAATAATCCTAGAGAGTCAGTTTTAACAACTTAATATTCAATCTCCCTGCTGCGTTGCCAACAAAGTAACGCCGCGAGACCGTTTGAATTCTAATCATATTTTCGCTAAACGTTTTTTATGCATCGCTGGAATCATTCTCTTTCAAATATACCTTCCTTGCAAGACTTTTATGCTCGTTTCTGTCGCTTTAGAATATTCTCTCAGGTATTCAGAAATGTTGTTTGGTATGATCACTCAATTAACTCGGCGAAGTAATATTCTTCATTTTTTCGTGTAACTGATCGCGTAAACTACTCGCAGATAATTTGCGTTGTATTCTTAGTGTTTTAATAGTGTTGGTTTTTAGGAATGGCGCAATTAAATTTTAAATTGCACTCTCTAACATTTATTCTTATTAATTTCACAACGACACCATTTCTATGGTGAGATTAGAACTTACGATCCTTGGCTTCCCAGGCTGACGTGTTGCCGTGTACCACAGCCAACAAGGCATAGCACAAATATTAAAATGATATAAACCAGCGTATGTACTAGTGTGACATACATTGAAAAAGCTACGTGAAATAAATATAGTAGCATTGGAGTCCGAATGTCATCAAGTTAAATAAACATGACGAAGTAAATATACGCGTATATTGCTATCGTAATATCTTGCCCTTCAAATCGCTTTCCTAATTGAAGGGTATGATCAATTTTGATGTAGAAATCCCATCACGATTTTACGTGACAATTTTTCATCTTGACTTTCACTTTTGATTTTATGTTCGAAGACCGAGCGTTGCTGCATGCTTCATTCCCTGATGCGGTTACGTGACTGACAGATTGAAAGCCCTTTTGGGCTCCCTTAATGACCTCGTGGAGATGGAAAGTGAATGCCTAAAATTGTAATCTCTCCCTTCACCAAGTGAGCTATCATGTGATAGCATTCGTGGCCCTTTCTCTCGGTGTTTGACTGGTTGGCGAATTTAGACAGAAATAATACTGCTACGAAGGGAACACTACTTTGCTACGCTGTGCAATTTTCATTTCGGTCAGAATTGGTGAGCCCGATTGATTCTCTCCGAGTGCCCCGGTCGATTTTCGGGTGACAGATAGATTGTCAGCGCCAAATTTTGTTTCCAATGTTTCACACCATTCTGACAGGACATCTTCGAACGACTGCCTACTTCAGTGGCAATCCACAAATATCTGTAGATCCCCTAGGAGACTTCTTCGTTTTGAGTAGCCCTCTCTACCTGGGTACCTTTATCGCAATTGCAATCCTCTCTCACCATCAGGAAAGTAGGTAATGTTCACTTATTTCTTAAATAAATGTGGAATATAATCATGCGTTCAACAATTACGCCAGTTTTTAGCATTTCGTCTCGAAATATTCGAAAAGTATTTCTGTGAAATTTAATCTTCTCTAATGCCACGTAAGGAATGTCTACGAAAGGGTGTAAGATCTCGCGTAAGAAATGGACTACGCAGTATTTAAAATATCGACACATTTCTTTATCCTTCCTATGCCAAATCTTTAAAAATTTCGCTTAAGGCCATATGTTTAAGAAAATAATTTATAAATAAGTCCTAAGAGTCGGCCTAATAAATATTTTTTGCATAAAAATATAAAATTGTAATAAATCATGAATGCGTCAGTCATATCCCAAATACTGCGGGAATGGCAGACACTCTCGCTGAAGTACCTGCCGTAATGCAAATGCAAACAAAAAGAAATGCGGAGAATACGTGTTTTTCCGTGGCATGGTATGTGCGGTACTTCGTGACACCGCTTGTTTTCTTAAAACCTCCATGAAATTCAAAGTTGCCATTCTTAGTCGGTCACCCTAATGAAATAAATGTCTTGATTATTTCCGCTGTATTTTAAATAGACTAACATCTATTTCGGGGTATAGAAGAGAGAACTCCTCCCTACGAAAGACTGGTGCTATAGTTATTTTCTGACGCCTTCGGTAAGAAGGAAAAAGTGAGGTTTTTCCCCGCCAATTCCCTTAATGGAAAAAAATTCCATGCCGGTATTAATTTTTTCCGAACATAGAACCGAGGCCCTGTCATCTGTGCTTGACCCCCAGAGACCCGTCTCCCGGCGGCCGGTACGTCCATCCCCAAGGCAATAAGCCTCCAAGCCTCCGGAGAGATCGTGAGTTCGGGTTTTGGGAAAACAGAAGCAAGTGCGAACCTCGTAAAGGTTTTGGGGATCCAGCGGGGTTTAAAATCGCTCCGCACTGTGAGGCAGAAGGATAAATGACAGTCTGTAATATTGGCGGAGCGGAAATGAGAGTTTTGAGTCTCCTCTGGCGCAAAACCCGCGTGTCATGAAAACCAGAACATGGCACAAAGTGACTAGTCGTAATTGGAATTTGGCGGTCGGTGTCAATTCGCGCCTGAGAGCTCATCTCCATTGAAACACGCCGCTTACCATAGGAAACGCTGCGTCATTTGTGACAGAAGCGATTCTCATTCCCGCGGTCTAGCATAAAGGCATGAGCGCAAAGTTTTCCCTACTGGATAGTTGGATTAAGTTGCTACTACTCCCTTCTCATCTTCCTCCCTCGGGTTTCATTCTTCATCACTGTTCACTTCTGTTTGTTTCGACTCAATTACATCATTCATATTACATAGCGATAACAAACAAAGAGTTCATTCAGTTAAATATGTATAATAAAATTTGTGGATAAATGGACATATAACTGAGTTGACGGCTAGATTATAAGGAGCGAACATGCCCTAGTACGTAGATCGATAGCAGATATCATGAAATAAATACGTTTTCTGGGGAATTAATAAGCCAAATAAAAATCCCTAGTAATGAAAATCTAACGGGGCCAATATGCTGCTTCACTGTAATTTTATTTTTACCTCTGCTAAAAACTAGTAAAAGTAATTATGTGAATCTACTGATATACTATATTGCATTTTCAAAATAAAGAATATTTTTTTTTATACTCGGAAAATGCTTCACCGATCATCTACGCCAGGACTAATGCTAAGGTGAAGTAATATAATCTATTCTTTGGTTGGATTGCGTTCGAAAATTCCAATCCAGAGTTCTGTTTCCAGTATGATGAGTGCACGGCTTGGTTTCTCTGTGTCCATATACTGGTACTAGTCATTGAGGAATTTTGGACTCACAGGCGCAGTCCTAGGCAAATTTCACCCCACGACAGTGGCTTATCTCCATTGAAGGTGGAGTAAAATGTCTGCAATGGCGGGGGTACTTCATTTTGATTATGTTATCAGGTTTCATGGTCGTGTGATAAAGTTTTAGTGAAGGCACTACAGAGCTAGTAGATGTGTCAAGCCTGGGCTTTGCTTCACAATAGCCAGTGTACATGTACAATGCGTATTTTTGGAGCTCGGTGTTGTTTCACCTCACCATTGAAACTGGCTATTGGGCAGAATAAGTCAATCAACAGATACACTATACTTTTAGAAGTAAGTTTATTTCATTTTTGTTGCTAAATTGTGATTACATTCACTGACATTTTTCAGCCCTTAAGTAAAAAAAATAGGCTATAACTCTTGATCTCACAAATACGAGCTGTTTTGGATGTGAAAATTCTCACCATGAATAGATTGATATTTGGAGTAAAAAATAAAAATGACTGCGATGTATTTTTTAAAAATCATAAATCTACAGTATATTTACTCTAATTTTCTACATTTTCACCATCAATTAAGTCTCCTTTACTTGAAGATGAGTGAAATAGTAATCCTCTGCACTTGTAATTCATTGATTCTTTTGTGTCTATATTTTCGTCTCCATATGGGCGCAAATGACCTATTAAAACTGAATTCAGTTATTCTTGGTTAAGTTATATGCGCAAGCATTTTCTTCAGCAGCAAGTAATGATGATGCAGTGTTCAGAGGTTTTTTGATAAATAAATAACTCTCCTTTAGAATATAATTGCCAAATTTTCGGTAATGTGATGCTGTAAATTCGACCAAATTACATCTTGTTCGTATTCAGCATGTCACGCCATTCTCTGAAGCCCTTTGATCGATATTTTTCCACAATTATTGGACGAAAAAAATTCAGTTCAGAAGTACAATGACAATCGCGTGAAAGTACCTGAAAAGAAACATGTTTTCCGGAAAAGTTTGTCAAATCAGATGAATACTTGTAAATGTGACGAAAAATCAGCATAATTTTTTGACAGTAATGTTTGGCACAGGCATAATTCGTGTTAATGGAGTACTTAGTTTTTTTGAGCTATTTTTTAGTATATTCCCCGAATCACGATGCGGCAATGGAGACCTCGATCCCCGCATCGGGTTAATGGGCGAGCCGGGAGGAAACGGTTTGTTTTTTTTTTTCTTTTCCGGGGCAGGGTCGTGGGGGAAGTAGAGCGACGCCTTCGGCGAGAATTGTCCCGATTTTACGCCGCTTCGGTCATCGGGATGCGTCAAGCCCTTCACGTGTCTCTGGGGGAGGGTGGGGTAAAGTGATGATCGCACACAGGGACAAGGGGGAAGAGGGAAGGGACTCCGTGAATCGACGACCTTTATATATTATCGCGAGGCGGCAAAAATGGAAACGAGGCGTTTATGCACGTGTGTTGAGGCGTGATGCGGTGCAACGGGAACGGCTTCCGGTGTGGCCTTCGCTGACCGAGCGTAATGAAATGGAAAACCTCCACGTTTTCGGAATTAATGGCCGAGTTTTTGATCGATTGTTGTCCCCAGTCGCATCCCCAAAATGGCGTGCCTCCCCCCTCCCCCTCCCCCATCGCTTTTTCGGATTAAATTTCTTCAAAACTCCGGTTTTACTCCGGGGCCGCTCTCTCTCTCTCTCTCTCTCTCCCCTCCTCGTTTTGATTTCCCGGACCGCGTGAGGAGAGAAATAAAAAAATGGAACCCGTTTATGGTCCGTCATTCAACCCCCCGCCATTGCGCCACCCCCTCACTCCTCTGTCCCACTTTGTTTGATTACAGCTCTGCAGATGAAGCGGCGTCGATCGCAAAGGTTTTTGTTTTTTATTTTTGCAATGGAATTGATTTAAAGTGCAAGCTGTATTTTCGTGCATGCACCTCATAATTTCTGTCATGAAGACGTATCATTCTTCACGCATCGCTGCGTGAAGAAGTTACTGAATGAGTTCATTTATTCATAATATATTTGTTATTTGGAGAAGAATAATACCTTTGTTTGGTCCATACCAATCGGTCTAATAATACCTCTATTTGGTCCATGAACTTATTTCTGGGTTTTCCTCTGGGGACTTTTTCCCCGAGTTATGTTCTTCACGAACCCATTGTGTTTAAGGGTGTGTCCAACTATTCTGGTTCTTCTTTTCTGTAATAAGTTCAATGTACCAAATAAAGAGAAACGTACATAGGAAGGGATACCAAGAGGTAATGAAACTAGCACTAAGGAACTAGGGAAGGGTGAAGGGCTGCAGTCAACCAATCCAAGGATTGAATGACCAATGAATACCTGTGAGAATATTCGCCATTAAAAAAAACATTATACCACCAGGATTCGGATCCAAATCTAATACTGACTATCACATCTATCCATCAATTGGGAGATCCAGGCTCCGATCTCGATCTAGACGAACGACATTTTTCTGAGAAAAGTTGATCTCATTGGCGTTGCAACTATACACGTTACCACGCCCAAAAAATGTTAGTTTTTTTCGCAGTCGATGCGTTTTAGGGAAGAGGCCAACAATTGAGAACATTTTTGTACAACCAAAGAGAGTTCAGTAGGCTGGGAGCGCAAAATGATGCGTGAAAATGAGGAATGGTGGAGGGAAACCTGGCGTCGAACAAACTCTTACCTTAGCGATACGAATCAAGTGATCCACAGTTTGATGTTCCATCCAACGAACGGAATACTCCGATCAGATTATGTATTTTCCGCATAGCACCCATATAGGAATAGGTGTATAAATGAAAATTTCCCATTCCTATTCGAATTCAGACTCAGGCCTAAGGGATGGGATGCTAGTTCTTTAGCCTCCACTCTAATTCAATTGTCTTGTATTTATACGAATAATGAAAACCCATAATCACTCCAGCTATTCTGTACCGGCGCAATAGATTTCATTTGAATATGCAGCACATTCTCGGCGTACTGAGATTGGAGATTCATCAATGCAGGTTATAGCGTGGCAGCGGAATCCGAGTTCAATTGAAATTCCATCGTTAATTTTGCGATATTCATGACGCGCTAATTTATTCGATGAATATTGATCACTTTGATATCCATAACAGATAAAGTTTCAGCTATTGTCACGTTAGGTGGAGATAATCTGTTTAGGTCAATAAATCCGCCAAAAACCATTGTATCTAGGCTCTCTTTCATTCGCCCTTATTAGCTCCTCCTGCTATTTGAGAGACGTGAAGATCAATGGACCAGGGCCGCAAAAAAAGATAAGGAAAGGGCAGATGATTTTAATGATCAGTAGCATGGAGATTTCAAGAGTTTACTAAAAACGTGTGGATGCTTGGAAATATAGATAAATAATGAGAGAGTATAATTTCCGTAAGTTCTTGCGTCCAAGCCGTCACGACGCAGATCAGAGACGGGTCTCTATTTGGCCGGGTGCATAAGTCATCTGCCGCTGATGATGTTCAGATGAGGTATCTATTCAGAGAGATGAATCTGGGCCAGCGGATTTTTCCTTCGGAGTACGCATTCTCATCGCGTATCCTCACTCCTCAGCTTCGTGATTTCGTTCTGCTCTTGAGTCATCAGCAGTTGACAGGAGTTCCGGAAGGTTTGCGTCAGTTGAAAAACGCTGATTCAGTAGCATTCTTTCGAACAGTATGATTCACGTGAACGGATCTCCAATGATTCCAATTCTCTAAGCGATCGTCAAGTCAATTAGGACGAAAAATTGAACCTCGGCGCCATAAAGTTGAAAATCCTGCCGCATGAATGAAAATTTCACTGTAATAAAAATACACTGCAGAGGTCGTAAAATTCCCTGATGCGCACTTGCTAGAAAAAATAGACTTTTCCGACTGTATTTTTCAATTCAAATGGTGAAAATATTTTGGCCGCTCAACACGGGCTGTTGGAATGAGAGGTTTCTTTTTATCTTAATCGTCGCGCACAATTGGCCGGGGCGAAACTCATTAATCCCGACCATATTTGGATGACAATGAAGGTGGCTCAATGGATCCCCAACACCCGCCGAGGCGCAATCTAGATATCCAATTATTGTCTCCCATTACGCCCAGGATAAAAAAAGAAAGCCTCTTGACACTCAATTAGTAGACATTGATGGGTTTTTTTCCGCGCACGCTTTGGTAAACCTGCGGAGCGCATTCCACTATAAACAACGGCTTTCTCTCTCTCTCTCCCTCTCTCTGACGACAATAAAAACAAACACCCACCTGCCTGGCGCAATCACAAACTCTTGTGCCGCTCAAGTTCCGACCATTATCCCATTATCGCCGTAGTCAAAAAAAAATGTTGACGAAGCGTCTGTAATCGTCGCCGCTCAGCGCTATAAATTTTGCTCTCCAATTGAGAAGGTACATGCTCCCAAATGCGCGACAAATATGTCACTCTCAACTGAAAATAGACTCCCCTCTTGGACAGTTTAATGATGAACGATGCGGTGTATAATGGGAAAGACGGCAAAGAATGTTGACTTAAGCATATATGCCTATAACTCACAGTTTGGACGGTTTAATTATCAACGGCAGAGTATTGCGCGAGTTTGTAGCCATTGATTTTGAACAGAGTAGCTTCATTTATATTCCATCTTCCCTTTCAAAGGGAAAAGTATGGATGACTCTCCTTCACTAAATCGGCGCCTTGTATCGTTAAAAATTGCATAATTCCCATGAACTCTCCGGTTTTTCAATTTCATGCCAACCATCTAAGTAAAGGAAACTTCACAGGAAGATGTGATACTTTTTTAACTTAAATAACATAACCGTAATTTCTCACCAAAAAGAAGCCGATGCTAACTCAACAGAATTGCTGAGGTGTGAAATTTCATTAATCAGATTTAAATAAAATGATGTAAAGAACACTTTGCATTTTTCCACAATTTATTTTCAATCGTACAATTAGATTCGACGCAAAGACGTCATCCTCAGGTACAAAAAACCTGTACCTGAGGATGACGCCTTTGCGTCGAGACTAGTTGTGCGATTGAAAATGCATTGTGGACAAATACAAAGTGTTCTTTACATAATCCACGAAGTCACGCCTGAATTCATCGAGTTTATTAAAATAGAATGATAAACCAAGTCACTCTCATTCCAATATTAGGTCATCACAGATTTTGTAATCTGATGTTTTGATTTTCTGGTCTCCATACCATACCATCCGACAAAACTGATCGATACTGAGTGAAAATATTTTAAATATAATACAGGTTCATTTAACTTTTACCTATCATAAAGTTACAGCAAATGGTGTCTAAAACTATCGGCTTCGCCAGCCGATATTTGGCAAATTAGATACGGCAATCCATTTTCAGATCCCCGTGGCAGGAGATGGATATCCCCTTCCTTTGTTGAACAATTACAACAGCGGTCACAATTCAATTCCCCCAAGCAAACTGATTTTATTATTTGCATATTCAGTAGAAGTATTCCGGATACATACTTTTTATGTCCCCCGGAACCAATCCGAAGAGCAATTCGACTAGAGCAACATTTATTGCTCAAGAGAATCATTGCAGCGTGCGACGAGTAAACATGACACGTAGAGATCTCTCATTGGAGAATGCTCCACTGAGCCTGGACGCGTACAAAAATATACAAGCCGGTGGTTCTCTTTTGGGAATGTGGTGCTACGATTTTAAAAAACATCCGAATGCGATCCGTAGGGTGAGTTTCCTCGGTTACCTGAGGCTGTCCCTGGAATGCGGTGGATGAAGGGTGAGCAGAGTAGAAGGGTCGGCATTTCTATTGATTGGGGTGTGTTTCATGGTCCCCCATCGACCCCTTGAGTTCCGAATAGTTTGGATTTCATTCCAGGGTAATCAAGTGGCTTAAAAGAAAGATTTTTGCGAGAAAGGGGTAGTAAGGTTGATGGAGGAGTCTAGAATCGAGAGCTTTCCATATACACTTCCCACCGTATCGCTGAGCGGCCGAGTAACAACCGGAATGGGGGCAGTCTTTTATCATTCAATTGGTTTGTTGAAATGAGGGTAGTCAGGGTAGGCTACAAACAGCTGATTTTATTAGCGTCGTTAAATGCGGTTGAATAGATTGGTAGATGTTCAAATGTTTCGGAAATAGGGGAGAGAAGCCGGGAGTCGGCTTAAGCTAACTCTCAATGGAAGGTAGCAAGGGGTAGGCAGTTTTCAATGGATACTTTTCCGTGTGGCTGACGGCCGATATGTCGCATGCTTTTCCCACGATGGGTATAAATCTGGAGTGACGCAAATGAGAGTAACTTGCCATTTAGAAGAATAAAAGGCAACTACTATTACACCCATTTGAATTCGTGCGATCCCCAAAGCAGAACATCGAGCGACGGCGTGACATTGTCACCGAACGAAAATGAGGGCTGCAGAAAGATATCGTATACACAAAAAAATATTGGAACGCTATTTACTAAGCTCAGTAAAAACAAAGAACTGGTCAGGTGTGAATTTCTTACTTATTCATCTATAAAATCTCTATGATTTATTTATTACGAAAACGCCCGCACTCGCAGAAAGTTTTTCGTGTTAACATCAACTGTTGCAGAAAGAAAAAGCACATTCAGCTTTGGGGCGTGTGACTAGCGACAAAATTTCACAATCCCACACCTAACTTATGTAACCTCCCTATTTCTCCGGCTTTGGATATTTCATTCCGTCGGAATTCTTTTCCGCAAGAAGTGCATTACCCAAGTGTCTCTATTTTATTCCAGACTTTTAACGAGGATTGACGAGGCGGCGCACAATGGTCCTCGGCCCATGTATTTCTGGAAATGAAAATATTTTCTCAGTTCAAGATGAAATTTAGTGTATATAGGTTTTCGGGGTCACTGAATACGAATATGATGCCAAAATAATTGAATTTTTTCATTAAACTTGCGGATTTCATTTTTTGCAATATTTGTGCGAATAGATTTTATTTAGTGCAAATAGGACCAAATTAACAAATAAAATTAATAGAGGCAAATGTCGGCAGATACTTATGAGTTTTTTTGTATACTTAGTAATGTTAGTTACACTTTCCAATAGATTTTTCATGGAATCTCATAAAATGAGTAAACTTTTCACAAATTTTAATTATATTTCGCGGATAAAAGTTTTCTAATTTTCATAATTTTCAATTTGAAATCGCATATAATGACAACTTAACAATAAATTTTTACTTAAACATGTAAATAGTACATACTTTCCGCAGATAAAACTAGTTCTTTGAATTACAATCGATGCAACAGTCTTCTATGTAAGCGACTCCGAAGTTAACGCGCATTTGACTTTCGATTATTAATAGAATGCATACCTTACCTGAGCGTTCTCTTCTATTACCTCTAACAGTAAAGGTGTGTGATAACGGTTCAGCATCTTTGAATTTTGATGCGTCATCGCTTACTCTATCCAAACGTACTGCACAAAAGATTGACCAGAATATTGCATTTTTCTTACCATTTCCCATTTTTCCATACACTGGGACCACTGTGCGGCGGCTAAAAGGCAGCCGCCTCCGCATTCAACCTTTTTCGCACGGACCCCTCGACCGAAACAAAAGGAAGAAATTAGGGCGCGTGGGGCGAGGACGAGGATTGGAGAACCATTTCGAGTGGGCGTCAGATGGATTAAGCGGGATCGAATGGCGGTGGGTGGGGGGGGGGTGAGTGGTATGAGAAGAGAGAGATTAAGTGGAGGATTTGATGGAGATTAGGGACGGCGGGGAGAAGTTAGGGCGCGCGGGAGAAAGGATCGGGTGAGCTTTGGCCGAAATTGCTCGATGCCATCGCGGCTGGAGCGCAGGGGTGGCCAAAGTCGCCATAATCGCTTAAGTATGAGTCGCGATTCGCTCGCGGAGACTAGGTCAAAATATTCGTGGGACCTTGAGAGCAGTTGATCAAAGGAGCGAAGGAGGTTTTTAAGGCGTTAAGTAGGCCACTGGGAAAAAAGGAGCACGTGGTTGGCGATGTGGAAATCGATAGTGATGGAACACGAGGGCAGAATAGTGCTCCCTAGCTGCTGACAGGAACGCCATGGCTACTTCATAATTTCAAAGTGCAATCATAAACTGAGTCGAGTACAGACGAGTTTAATCTTTATTTCCAACATTATCGTAAAGACCACATTATTTTTCGCTGACGAGCCTAATTTCAGTCTAAGTGATGTTGATCACAAAACTTTTGCAGATATACCAACCGGTAAAAGAGAGTTTGAACTTTTTATTTGTCATAAGCTTTCTTAATAATACAAGTTCTTTTGTAACTTTGTGGTATTCCATTATTTCTTTCAGATGATTTAATGGTTACATTTACAAAACCACAACTTAAAAAACACACACGACCCGGGTTTCAACGCTTGAGCGTCATCTTCAGGTCAAACCTGAAGATGACGCTCAAGCGTTGAAACCCGGGTCGTGTGTGTTTTTTAAGTTGTGGTTTTGTAAATATAACCATTAAATCATCTGAAATATAAGCTTTCTTTCATTTCTAAAGCATTATGAATCATTATTAGGAACCAATAGCACTATGAGCAGCTAAATATGAAGCCCAAAAGTTATTACCAACGATTGCTGGGAAACAAACGTGTGAGTGGTATCATAATTGATTAGAATCTTCTGTCTTGAGTTTTTATTGGTCTCAAGCAAAATAAGTTTATAAACGGGGTATAACTGGGTTTTTTATTGCCAATGACTATTGGCACTTGCTATGTAAGTACCGTACTGACTATGTAAGTTTCCATGAAGATATCGTAAAGCTCACTTTAGTTTTCGCTGAAGAGCCTGATTTCTGTCTAAACGATATGGATCTCAAAACTTCCGCATACTTTCCAACCGCTAAAAGGAATTTTAAACTTTTTGTTCGCCATAAGCTTTTTTCATGTCTAAAATATTATAGTAAGTACCAATAGCATTATCTTCATTTACATTAAATTCACCACACGCATGTAAATGTTTCACGCTTGCAAATTGATTCAAATGTCATTGTAAATTGTACTTTTGGTAGTAGGTATGCAGTAATAATGGATAAATTTCATCATATATGCCAAATTTATTTCCAACATGAGAACTTGTAAACGGAGAGAATGGGGAAACAAATATTTTTCAATGTTGCAGTAAATCTCACAAGGTATATTTAATTCAGAACGGCTCAAGAGACCCCAGTAATCCGTCTTTGCGCTAAAAGACCAAGAATCAACGCTCCTCTCCCCTAAGGTAGTTTGTGTTTCTTTGGTATGGTAGATGTAAACAAAGTTAATCGATAATGATACTTAATATCGTATTTTTTGCATTCTCCCCGTATTTATAATGTATTTCATGCTGCTTAGTGAATTTTAAAAATACGTCATTTTGAAGACATGAATTTATTATTTCCAATTTCTCAAGCGTTATAACTGTGTTTGGAAAAGGACGTTGGGCACGTTCGTTTTATATAACACTTAAAATTAACCTAAAATTATTACTTTTCAAAAGAGGTATGGAGTAGTACTTAAAAGGTGGCGATAAACTTAGGGAAGTTGACAAGGAGTGGCCGGAGGCCAGAGACGAAGGAGGATGGGCCGCACGGTTCCGGTGTATTTAGCGCGCAATTGAAAATTGCACGCCCGCTGGGAAGGGAACAGGAATTCCGTCCGATCTCACAGGAGCGGATGCGCACGTCGGCCAATGAGATGGGCGCACCGCGCACTACAGCCCCTTGATCCGTTGGGGAGTGCTCGCCCCTCCTCCCGAAGGGTCAGCGCTGATTGGCGCTAATAGAGTTAGGACGCTGTGGGCAAAGAGAATCGCAAATGAAAATCGGGCTGCGGAAAATTGCGGAGGGCGGAATGCAAGCGTGAAGCAGTAAGCTACCCACGTTAAAAAAAATGGAATTGAAATACGTTTTAAATGCATATAGTGCTCGGAAATAAATTTTAAATTTATTTTTAAAACTGTTGTCTATTTCTCAAGCTTTTTTAATACAATTTTTTAAAAATCGATTTCACTTCTTTCTTTTTTAAATCAATTGAAATAATTTTTAACCATTATTGCTGTAACTATATTTTCTAATGAATTTAATATTTGCTAATGAAATTAATTCCCACAAATTCACTTATAAAACATTTTATATACTTTTAGCTGCTACTAAATTCTTCGCAATTTATTTTAAATGTATTTCAAAATCAAATCTCAAATGAAATTCAAACATGGCGGGTGAATTTTTTGAAGAAATTGCCATGAAATAAATTCGGCCTAATACGCAGACCACTACGCTGTCCAGGCCAAACCAAAGGTCCGTGGTTCGATTCCCGGTCCAGGCCGAATTTTTCTCAGGGCAATTTCTTCAAATCTCAAATGCTAAAATGTTGCAAACGAAGGGAATGACGAGAGTTAGAACAAAAATTTTAATTTTTCCAGCCAATAGAATAAAGACATATTTACTTTTATTCAGTGGCTCGGAGGGAATCTTGAGATCCACAAACAAATAATTGGCGAATGTACAAGCTGGGTTGTAGCGAAAGAAGACACATTTCCTAGCTTTTCCGTTTTCCATTCTCCGCACGGAAGAGAAATGGAGTAGAAATGATATTAACCATTGATAAGAGGGGACAGATGATGACGTATCAACGATATAAGTGAATTACATTTATCCTCCTCCATTCCAATAGAATTTTCAACCCTTAGGGATGCACTTTTCAGACGAATCGATCAGATGAGCCGGGGATAATTGGTTTCGCTCAAACTGGATTTGGCGAAAATCCATTTTTTTCCTTCTCTCAAGCGTTTCAAATTGAAACTGTTGTGAGTAATTTTCCAAAAAACTAATGCGTTGAGCCCTGTCGCATGTTTTTCCTCTCGTTTGATCTTCGGCGTTGATGATTTATAAGGATTGATCTTTTTAGCGGGAGTTAATTTGACTCAATTCAATGTGATCGCAACAAAAACAGCGGGGTGACAGGGTTTCTCATGAGCCTCGTATGTTTTCCACTTGTATCTCACGCTAATAGAAATTTTGATGATGGTCCAGCTCAGTGATCGGAGGACATCGGCAAAATATTCCTCACCCAGTGAAATACATCATTGCTATTAAAACCTTTCTTTGTCTGCTTCCTACTAGCTATCTCTACTGTCTGTAGTGTAGTTGGAGGCTCATTTTATGGGTTGTCCATTAGTCACTCTTGTATTGACACGGGGAAGCTATCGGTGAAGTTGAAAAACTTGACTATATTGTGCGATCATTAAAACCTACTCTGCCCATTGATAACAATGACAAAAGTTGAGGAAAATTGAGACAGGAAGCTAGTTTTATGAAATTTCTGGAATTATTCCACTGTATTTATCTCACTCGTCCCATTCATCGTCATTGTCATAGTTTAGAAGCAAGTTACAGTAGCAAATGAATAAATTATGAAAGAGAGTTCATGATTATCACTTTACGATCATGTCTGCGCAAATTGAATTCTGGGAAATAAATATTTTTAGGAAAAAAACTTTTAATTAGTTTGTTTCTAAATTGAATGGCAAATAATTTCCAAAATAATTTAAATTCGTGTCAAACGTTGGAAAATATGAAAATTACTGCGCTTATGTGCCTGAAGTGGGAAAACGTCACTTCTTGAAATTTACCCTTCAGATTCTTTTCACGATGATCAAGGGTTTGTGCAATCAGAAAATTATTTAAAAGGAAGAATATTTCTTTGCGCAGATTTGAAAGTTTGAGCAGTTAATGATAAAAATGGTAATAAATAAATGGTATTGTTTCAAAATAATTTTTATTTGGAAAATAGGAAAAATATTAACTGAAAATGCAGCATTTAGGTGGCCCTGTAGGTGTACCTTTTGGGGGGTTACATTCAGTTTAACCATGCAGCATAGGCACAGACTCTTCCCAGTTTGCCTGTTAAAGACATTTAAGTATTTACCAAAACTTTTTTTTTCATTAAAATCAATTTCTGTACAACACAAGACAAATTACATGTAGATTATTAAATAAAAATCACTATAACATATGCCTGATAGTATGCATAATACTTTTCAACTTTGAACAGTGAATAGTTATAAATACGTATAAATCAATATATGTTTAACATATGACTAATTACATGCAGATAGCTAACTAAAATTTCAATGTCACGTACACCTAATAACCAATTTTTTACCTCTCGCAAAAATATTCTCGTGTTTTTATCTTTTTTGATATCAACGGTGAGATATTCAAATATTTTTTCTGTATGAAAAGAAAACACCTTTGAAATATCGTTGTTTTAGGCTTAGGTAATAGTATTTCATTTTTCCAGTAATTATCAAAGAAAGTGATTCTTTGGAAGTAAACTTCATAAATTACCACTTCTTGAGTAAATGTTTTTTTAGAGTTTAGAAAAAATACAAATAACGAATTGGTAGTATACTTCACTTCCAGCTCAATCAAACATTTTGATTGAGGATTATAAGGAATGCAGTGTCGCTAACTACCCTTGTTTCTCTCTTGACACGAGACGAGACTAAAGAACGAATTCTCGTCTTCTATCGAGGTACGCAAGCCGTGGCTTAATCACTCACTATCCCCGCTGTGGACATGTTGAGGATACGTTGGAGGCAGCTTATTGATGTTGAATGCTCGACTTAAGTCCTTTGTCTACATCACACAAGGACCTACGTGTGTTATCATGTTTTGTGTGAGACACGAAGAGGGTTTATAAAGAATAGAACGTAGGAATTATGAGATGTCAGGCCTTTCGTAATTACGATGATTTTATGCTTCATTTTCTTCCTAAATAATTTGTCCAGCAGGTCACAAAGTTTGTGAGTGGGTACAAAAGATACCTATTTTTATCTCAATTCAAGTGAACTTCCATTGCTTCGGAAAATTTAACGTGGCGTTCACCCTTTGGTGATCGTTGAGCCAGTGGTAATTCTAAAATGGCTTCGATGATGCCTTCCCATAAGATTAAAAGCTTTAGAGAACTTCCGCTGTCTGACGGATACAATGGCTTCGGATACGATGAAATATTTTTGTTCCTGTTTTGCTCGAGTGACCACCTCAATTTTTCGTGCATGGCTGCGCACATAGAGATATGCATGCCAGGCGATGACCATTTTCATTTCCTGAGACCAGTTATTGGATGAGCGAGAAAATGCAACGTGGGCCGTAACAGAAAGAAAACTGTATTGTATTATGATGCCATTGCGAATCTAAAAGAAAATGAATATTCCAAATAGTTATTTTTTGTCATCAAAGGTTTGCATGACAAAAATTGCTCTAAGTGAAAATTGAAAATGGTAAATTATTGTTTAAAAGAGGAGGAAATTATGCAATTTCCATTGTGGGCAGCGCATCAATCGGTGAATTGTATTAAAATCCCACAAAGCAATTGTTTTGGGAGTTGAAGTAGGATTCAATAGTTGTTTACTTTTTTACATAATTCATCACAGTTAATGTATATACATATATTCTTTTCCCGCTGCCATTGATGCCGCGAGCAAGCTTTGATGGCGAAACTTGTCATAAAGATTTATGCATGGATAGGTATATTGGTCTGTCGAAAATTAATCCGTACGCTTTGCGGTGATTATATACTTAGGGGCGTAGATTATTCAAGCTCGTCGAGGGCAACGTGTTCCGCACGCACGAGCGTGCGTCACTGGCAAATTCACGCACGCGAATTAATCAATATTCGGTTTATTTCGCTTTTGAAAATAAAAAAAGAGAAATCGCCTCACGTTTGCCGTCATTCGGCCTTAATTCCCATTGTCACATCCTTGCTCCGTGAGATGGACTTAAATGACTTTACGCCAGTAATCCTTTTTTGGCCCCAGATCCCCCTCCGCCCTGTTTTCCAGCATCAGAGATCAAACGATGACACATTTTTTATGTGAATGAGTTTTATGATCTGGCGTTCGCCTGCCACCACCCCTATCCCCCCTTTTTCTATTCTCAACCCACGCTGTCCAAGAGTGAACCGAAACCCGTCTCATCCGTGGAAAAAAATTTTCCCTTTCCATTTTCTGCTTTTCTTTATTTTTTCGTTCGACAAAGCATACAAATTTCGTCCATTGCTCCCGAACATGCTGACGTGGTACTTTTGTTTTATTCACCAACCGCTGCTCCTCGTCCAACTTTGTATGTGTTTTTTTTCGTCTCGAGGCTCGTGTGCGAATTATTTCGCGTGGTTTGGAACGAAAAATATAATAGAAAATTCCAATCGGCATTTCACCACCATCATCGTCGTCACTTGACACATCCCTCCCACTTTCATATATATATATATATATATATATATATATATATATATATATATATATATATATATATATATATATATATATATATATATATATATATATATATTTTTTTTTTTTTTTTTTTTTTTTTTACTTTACTGCCCACTTGGTGGCCCCCTAACGGAGATCGGTCGAAATAATTCCACCCCTGGGACAAGACAGCCGATTGGAATGAGTGGAGAGGGCCCGTTATAAAACGACAGCTCGCAGTTGCTGATGTGCGATAAAAAAATATATTAACGAGAACCAAGACGTGTTTTCGAGGTCGTATTTTATTCCGCGGATCGTTGATTCTTTTTTGTTTCTTCTCACTGGTCGATTTTCCTTCCTTTTCGATAAAACTCTTCCTGTTAATATAGGCATTGGTCATAATCAAGCTTATCTCGACACTTGTCCTTTTTCAACGTTTCATTTCCTTCTTCCAGTCGTTCCCACGCGTATCCCTTCTGTCTACTCTGGGTATTATCACTCCGAAATTATTCACAAACTTCGATCCGCCATCGCAATGCCCGCAAAAATTTTCGACACGCCAATGTACACCCATTCTTAGAAATTTCAGTCACTGTTCTTGTTTCTACTCCCATACAGTATAATTTTTACAATTCTGGTCATAACTGAGGTAGTAGACACATCAACACAAAGGCTGTTTCAAAGAATCCGGAAAATCTAAAGCTTCTCTATTTATTGCATGAATGATATTTAACTTTCTGGTTATAAGAGATAGCAAGAATCTTTGATCCCCTGTGGCGGGTGAGCGTAAGGTTTCCTAATCCCTTTCCTAAGAAAAAATCCCTTTTTCATTGGCAAAATTTCATTTTATACTATCATTAATTATTAGAAATTTATTAATTATTAGCAAGAAAAATTTATTTCAGCTTCCGATGCGTTTTTAGTGTTGTTTACTTTTGTACGTTAATGGTGAGATGCGGTTACTTGATACAAAGAAAGCAGTCAAAATAAAACTTTAACTTGTTGAAGGTAGCGGAAAATGCTGAATTAGAATTACTATTGTCATGCATCAATTATACCTAATTCTACCTCAGTTATTGGCCATTTTATAAGTTCATCTCTCGCTGATAGATAAATAGTGGCATAAACTATGTCAATGTTAAACCTGAGTACAACTAAAAACCTGTCTTCTCCACAGTTCAGAGTATTTTTATCTTCTCATTTACGATAATTTACTTTACTTCTGAAAACTTTCGGTATTCGAGCGCCTACTATTTCTTTTGGAAATAAATAGAAAAGTTTTATCAGGGACATACGTTGTTAGCCAAGAAAAAAGACAGTGGAAATGTCTCTCTCGATGATACAAGGAAGCATGTGGAAAGAGTTGAGTGTCACGAGGTTTGGGTCTGAGTGAGATGAGACAATCCTCTAATACGACAGCATCACATAACTCTCCTCCCGTGCCGAAGCGTCCGTCAGCCTTAATACCCTCCTTTCCCCCAAAACCACCCCACTGGCGTTACCCAAGTCCCGGTCTTTCTCCTCCTATCTCAACATTCCAGCGTAGCTCTTCATTCGCCCTGTCCATATTCCTTCTCTTCACTCTTTCTCGCCCCCGCTAAATGTAATATAATGCCAGTAACGTTATTAGCTGGAGAACTTCGAAACTCATTTCGGTATTGGAGAGGTTTCGTACAGATGATAACGTGAAAACGGGTCGGGTTGCGAAGATAGATCATCAACTTGAGGCAAAGGTTTTACTGTGTACCGGGATTGTTCTAGTCAATCCTTAATGAGTTGAACTTGTGGGGAGTACTTGAAAAAATATACACGGGATCAATAAAGCTGCGAACTTCGTGAGGAAATGTTAGTTTAAAATCTAATATACCTGTTTCGGATGCGTGGATATTTTCTGCATATAAATCTTAAACTTTAATGCTTACATTTTTATCTTCAGAAATATTCTAAAGTGGTGATGAGATATCCAAATACTCGTATTAACGATAAGGTTATTTTGATGACGGAGAATTTCATAGACCACATTCATGGAAAATGAAATTTTAAAAATAATAATTCTAGTAAAAGAAAAACTTCTTTTTTAAAACGTTGCTAGCGATCCTCTCTTTAAAATTCACTGTCGCGTATCTTATTAACGTTTTACCAAGCTTTAAATTTTGCACACATTCAATTTTAGCCTATCTTTTTCCCATTTTGATCCTGAATCAGTCCCTCCGCAGTCTCCAACCATTCCCTTGATGAGTTTATCTCTCCTGTCTTGTATTTTTTGGTCCCCCCTAATGTCCTTTTCACTTTAGGGTCCCAGATATTTTTTACCAGAGCGTTATGACATCGAAAATTATTTTTTTCCCGTGTGTCTTTAAAGAGGCTTTAAATCGCACATCTTTTTTCGTCTCACAGAATGAGTTATCTCTAGTAGTCATTAGTAACTGTAATACTTCAACACAATCCAGTTCTGTGCTGAGCGGGATAACTAAGTTCAGGATGTTGTCTAAAAAAACGCAGTACCTACTATACGGGCGTCTGATGATTCTAAAATTCATACCGTGGTTAATATTAATGTTAATCGCAAAAAATATCATATTTTTATATGTTATTGTGAAGTGACACTGCGTCTCATCTCATCTGAGTCTCACTATAGTATCTCCATCAAATTGTAGTTGTATTTTGAACAAAAATTTAAAAAACTACTTCAGAAATAAATGCTACGAGTTTCATTAGAACTTAATTGCTGAACCCTCGATCAGCGGTCAAGTTCAACGATGAAATTTGTGCTTATGTACTTCGATGTACGTCTCTTTGCTGATTGATACACGTTTTAGCTTCATTAATTCTGCAACAATGTTAAACAATTAAGAACTCGTTTATAGCCGACATGCCTCCTGAATATAATGACAGGTATTACGTTACCTAAACTAGAAAGTAACTGAGAGTACAATTGGACGCCAATGTGAGTATTTACAAAATAAGACTGACCTATCCAGATTTATCTCGCAGTGAGTGTGAGTGTTTTCACTGAAAATAATTGAACTCTAATTAAGTATTGAATATTTCTAGTTTTTCTCATTCAGATCGGAGGAATAAGTTGTTAATGCCTAGCAAACCAAAACCGTTGGTGTACGAATACATAAAGTCTCTACGGTGGTATAGAATGGTCGAGTTATATAGTTTACAATACAGCTGGTCTAAGTCATGACAGTGGAGTGTAGTCCAACCGCAGTACCCAAACTTGAAACGCTTCTGCCTGAAACCTGAAAAGTTGCAGCTTCCAATCCCGTCTCTGGATTGAATTCTATGTTTATCATAATTCTTACGATAAGTCAAAAGATGGTAGTAAAACTGCAGAAGTAAAGATCAACTAGAACTCCAAGTCTATATCTTACTTATGCGTAAGAGCATGTTGGCTTTTTTACGGTTTTATTAAAAATAAATATTTATACGGACATTTTAAGCTTGCAGAATTCGACGCCCGAAGCATTTTCCTCTACCCTTCGCGGAAAACTGTTGCACGAAAATTGCTAGCAACGTCAACGAAGCTTGTATCCTTCCAAGCATCTATCCTAACGCCATCTAGTACTTTCCACCCCTCTTGAAATCCCCGCGTTGATTCCTCGCGGCCTCACTCAATTTGTCTCGGAATGGATGTAGATCACGTCTCCCTCAGCACAAGCACGCCCCCTCCGCCCCTTGAGGTGCCTTCCCAGTCGCGTTCGACGCGGGCGTCGCACTGTCTGGGAAAGAAATCCCCTCCCGAGTCCGATGGAGACGTGAGGGACCGTCGAGGGGAGAGAGAAACCTACATGCATTCGCACTGTAGTACAAGGAGCGCGATCAGGTTTTCGGGGACAAACGTGTCGTGTGTCACGCGATTGCTTCCGTGCCTCCCGTATGGTTTTATTTCGTTTCACTCTGATTCTCTCCCCCCCACGTGGACGTAGAGGCCATCATTGAAGGCGACTGACTGCTTAGATGGTTCACGCCATTGTGAAAGTAAACAGTTTTGAGCTCGGTTTAGGCGGTATTTTCATAAAGCGCGGAAACTGGAAAGTAACCTGACTTTGTGTCGACTCGAAACCACTGCAGATGGATATCGCCGAGGATGCGCAAGGTTTTGCGTTAGATCCATTGGATTTGTGGCACAACTTTAAAGCTCTTGGAACATATATTGAGGATAATATTCCCCAGAACAGTCACTTGTTTCAAGCTCCTTTGCCTTCCATCACAGTAACAGTATATCATGAACGTAGCCTGTGGCACGGGAATCATAACTTCGTTCGTGCACGTTAAAAAATGACTTCGACTCCTATTCTGATTGTATTGGCAGTAGTTATCAGAGAATGCGGCCACAAAAACTGAAGTAATTCGCCCTACTCTGGATGGAAGGGTAGATTATTTCCATGATTAAAACCCCTACAAACTTCAGAAAAATCCCGCACGGTAATAAATTTAGAGATGGAATACTACACAGTTTGTGAAAAACGAGTTGTATTCATAGAAGGATAAGTTAACATAGGTAGAAATATTTGGTTAATGATGGAAGCGTGGAAAGCAACTCCAATTTGGCATATACTAAATAATTGGCGACAAATTCTACAGCAACAGAATTGCAGTAGAATTTATCTCCACCAATTACGTGAGTAAGAATCAGAATTCTGCTAAAAATGCCTAAAATCAGAATAAGAACTAAATAAGCAACCACTCCATCTAGCTACCAATAGATTTCTTTGAGGAGGTTGATAAAATGGAGAGAGTTTTTTATTAGGAAAATAACTACATCCTGATTTCAGCCAAGTGTCGAAAAAGTTTTACCGCCGGAAAAGTTTTGCTAGGGTGTCGATTTTGTCAAGGGTCCTCGTGCTGGCAAGCCAGAATCGTGGCAAACACACCAACCAGGTCTCCCCATATCGTTTTTGGCACCCCTGACTCTGGTAAAAGCGGCACGTTCCCGCTAGAATGTTTTGCTTCGTTCTCTCAGCCCCTGACAATCTCTCACGAATCTCGCCTTCGGGGTTCATTTTACCAAAGCAGCCCGCTTCCCTCTCTCCCACTCAAGGAAGCAACTCTAAACCCTCCCGAACCGTAGTCAATCTGTATCTCGACCGCTCAGCCAACCTACCTCTCCCACTCTCCTTCCTTCCTCCTTCATCCCTCCCGCATTCCATCCCAAACTCCAACCTACACCACCAGCCTCTCTCCCTCTGTCCAACCCTCCTTGCCCCCGTGCAAGCCACCCCTCCTCCCATCGAGGACGCACGCCTGTTTACCCCGCTTCCTCCCCACCCACCCTGCCTCCCCCCATTCCCTTTATTCAGGTGTCCATCAAACAGAAACTAATTAGTTTCGTGGGGCGTGGGTGATTCGCATTCGTGGCACGAATCGGTTGAGGAATTGGCCGTCGAAGGGAGGAGGGTGGGGGGGCGAGTGGGAGGCCGAGCGAGGGTCAAAGGGGAAGGAAGTCGAGGAGGGGGATGAAAGAAGGAACCAAGGAGTGCCTCGTTGGAGGGAACTGGATGAGGAGGGAAACTTTGCTGGAGAACGAAGCGGAAAAATGTCATGGGAAGCCATTTGGGGGGAAAAAAGGCCGGGGATGTGAAAGAATATAAAACATGGTGATGTTGCTAAAAGGAAAAACTTCTTTAGTGGGCTGAAGCATTCCTAAAAGCATAATAATTATTTGATGGCATTCAAGAGGATGCTGAGGAATAAGAGATGGATAAAAATCGTAATTCAACTGTTAAATATGACATTACTATTCGGTAACATCGCGGGGTACGTGTAATTCAAGACGAAGCGTGCCCTAAGTGCCTGCTGGTGTCGCAGTGCACCTTAAAAGGTATTCTGCCAACACAAATGCTTAGTGTAAATGTGTATCATACTCCATTTGTTGAGAAGTAAGCCTAAAGATCAGAGATTGCTACTAAATAATTTATTCCTTGAGGAAAGGATAAATTAATGGTAAGATAGCTGAAAGTAACTCAAAGATGATTTTCAGTTAATTTCCCAGAAGAAATATGAACAATCTATGACACCTGCAAGATCGCCTTATCAATCTATTCATTCCGAGATAATTTTAGCAAGAAATTTCTATATCTTCTCTCACTGTTCAATGCATAGGTGTGGAGAAGAATATTGGCGTTCCTTAATCTTTATTGAGTGCAGCTAACGTCAATAGACTTGAAAGCAGCAACTGCACGCAAACCATTTACTTTCAATTTACTCTCGATCAGACCGTTTCATAATCGGTTCGAGGTTCATTTTTTTGGCACTAACTACCCTAACCAACTTTCACGGAGCAGATGATTTTCATAAAGAGTAGCCCTAGCAGAGAGTGAGCGGAACGTAACGAGGTGGCTGTATTCGCTAATGCCCCGGCCATCCGATATTTGACGCATCATTCGGGGACAATATAATGACTCCATTGGGTTGAGGAAGTATCACGGCGGTGTACGGAAACCTATTGAGGAGAAATAGAGTCGTTATTGTGTTTCCCCTCACTTTCCAATCACCCTGTGTTGCGTTGTTCCTCCATTGTGGGCTCTCTCCATCGTCACCCCATCTCTCCCCACCCTCCCCGCGATGCCGGCGAATGGAGCCGCCGGAAGCATCATGATTGGCCCGGTCATTTGCGCACCAAAATAGGTTCGGTTGGGTAGTTTGGACGAAGGCAGGAGAGAGAATCGGGGTTCGGGAGTGATGAGCCGGAGTCATCGACTCTTGCCTAAATTTTAATGAGAGTTGCGCCGAAGGGGGTCCGAAGTTTGTCATCCTGCGCCGACGGACTGTGTAACCAATGCACTCGGAGTGCCCGACACGTGAGATACCCAATCAGCTATAGCGGGAGCAGACGATAAAAATGGGGCATGCGAGACTCAAAAACTGTCTCCCGATGCCCGAAAGCCGGTGTAGCAGACACCGTGGTAATCCGATTCCGGCACATATTGACACATTACTCATCTGGGCGTCAAAGGGGCATTCAGCAGTTTGCGTTACGGCATGAGACAGCAGAGAAAATTTAGCGACAATTGCATGATCTAGACGCAAATATAGTAGTTCTAAATGCTATAGAGATTGCGTAAAAACAACATTTTGCGCTAAAGCAGCAATGATAAAAATTTAATTATTCACTCATAATTTTCTTCATTCTACATTCTATCAAATTTATAGCGGTCAATATATTTTACCGTAAGAAATTGGGGTATTTTCACTGTTGTTCAATCACAGACTCCTGCGTTTTTCCCCTTATTAATGCAGAATTCTTCCGAGCAAAGTCGTTTCACGCAGAAGAGCATTTTAGCTACCCCTCCTAGAGTACCTGTCGCATTTAAAAGAATACTTTAATTACATGGTCACTGTAACGTCCTATCATTACTTATATCACTCAGCTAATTCGCAAAAATGGAGAAGTTTTAAAGTATATTGAATACAAGCACAAATTTATTTATCTAACAGTTAGATCTCCATTTGTGGCATCATTAATGCACATTCATTGGATTATATTTTGGAGGAGTTTGGACTTATCTACTTCATTCAAGATAGGCATTCTAGTTGGGTAAAAATTCAGGGCTAGCGTTCTTCATTTTTCAATCTTTAATGCAGCACAATCTGTTTTTAATGGATCGAAAGTTGATGAAAAATATACTTGAGTCGTATAAAATATTTAGATTTCTCTCTGTAGAAAAAATATCTTCACGTTGCTGTTGAGACACACATGTACCTTGTATATTTCGCTCCGGGTGAGTAGATTTTTTTTCCTTCCTAGGGTTGGGGCAAGGGAAACGGCTACTCTCCGGTACAGGATACACAAAAGCTGCGGGTCGTTTATTTGGCGCGAAAATGGGAGGTTACTCGAGGCGTGCAATTTTATAGGACAACCTCCACATCCACTTGGGTCGTAGTTTGTCGCCCGTGTCCCGCTGAAACCTCAGAGAGGGTGCAAATAGGGTTTAAAAGAGAGGAGGGACTAGTTCGCTATCCTCTCTTGCTCCCTTTCCGTCCTCCATACACCTCAACCAACGTTTTAACCCCCAAGCCGATGCTGTATGTGTAGGAAGAAGGGTTGACCGCCAACTATGAAATGGGAGGGAGTAAAGTAGGAGTGAAAAATCAAATTTTTGTTGGAATAGTATGTCGCATTATTTTAGTTTTAGATACAATTATTGAATGGAAGTACATTTTGTTAAACTTGTCTGTTCGACATTCTTTCCCCACAATCTCTTAGAATCACGCCTTGTATACGATCCAGTTGTAAATGGTCTTTGGAGAGGATGAATCATAATACTTCTCTTTTACTCGGTTTTCGGTTTCGAAAGGTTTTCGTGGTGATCCGGAATAGAGAGCTAACTAGAGCAAAGTAACATATCTCTTTAACTTTCTGTTGGCACCCCACACATGTAGCAGGGAGTGTAGGGACACCAACCCTTTAGAGAAAGAAATATGTCAAAGGAACATGGAGAAAAAAGAAATATTAGATGGAAATTTGGGCAGGATATTAGTCTCTATTCGCTCTTGCCACTGTGTTCCATTTGTTATTCCCACAGAAATTATATGGGGGTGAAAAAGTATTCTTCGTGACAATCAGAAAATGGCCAGATGCGAATGTCTTCAGAAATGCAAGCCTTCATCTTCACCTACATGATCTGCAGCAAGTGCTCGCAGGGGCGTGTCGCAGGGAAGGTCAGAACACCAGCTATGGAATAGGGAAAATGAATTGGGAGCGTGCCAAAGTGACCTGTAGGTGGGCGAAGTATGCCGCTCTGTTTTTGGTGCAGTCATGTATGGTGCGTGGAGAAATGATTTTTTCCATGCACCGATTCGGTAGTGCATCATTCTCTTTCTGTGGTTTCTATTAGCTCTTGAGATTAAGTTCGGGGTTAAAATAATATTTTGGATTCGTTCGGACTGGATTTAAACCATAAACTCATGGAAGCTTTGTGTTTATGTTTTTGTCTGTAACGACTACCAACTTTGTCCTTCCAGTAAATTGCCGCAAGTTTGGTTTCTCTCGTATTTTTCTTGTTTAATTGAAGAGCAAGGTTTTTTCTTGCATTCCGTTTAGTTCTCGTTTGTTTACATCTTTCCTTGCCAGTCATTAAAGTGCTCGCGGGGTACTCTTTCATTATATAAGTCGAGATACGTAAGGTTAACTGGATCGTAGTGACACGTCTCTTTCTCTATCCGTGGAGCATCCCAGTTTGGTCGCCGGAGGCTGTCGTCGGTGGATGCAATTTGCGAGGCACACTCATCGAGGGGGAGTGGCGATCTGCACGCATGGACTCCCGGTTTGTTTTCGGACCCGGGACGGACCGAGAGAGGTAGCATGTGTGTGTGTACACTGGCTTCGAGTCATGTCCACGCCGTTTCCACGGCGACACACCAGCACGGGTCGTTCGACAAACGCCCGGGAGGTCGATGCGATGATTGTCCCTCGCTGATTGCCTGCGCTGCGAGGTATCCCCGACGTACACCCAATCCGTAGTAACGCTCCCGACATCGGTAGTCAATTCATTCCTTACAGCGCTCCGTTTTTTTTCCTTTTATCATTTTCTCGCCCTTCCTTTTCGCAACCTCTTGCCCAACACGTCAACTTCCGGGGCTTTTGTATGAAGAGAGAGAGAGAGAGACCTTCGCTCTATGTGATCATTGGAGATTGGATATCGTAGCTGGGCCCAGAGTTCTAGCGTGTGTGCCTAGCATCTCAGGAAACGATGTGCTTTGATCAGATGCTAATTTGACGCGTTGTGCGATTGCTTTGGTGTTTGAAGAGGGGCACCTTTTATCCTTTAGCTCGCGTTCTTTCAATCCGCGAGTAATCCGTGGAAATAGGTGACTCCGCACCGGATCAGTTGTTTAGCATTATAAATTTGAATGCGTCCATCCTAGAGGCACATAGATGCGTGACTGGGAAATGAAGATTGTCAATTGTTGGAAGATGTCCCTCATTTTTAAAACTATTTAATTATTTTCACCGATGTTTGATATTTTTATTATAAGTTTTAAGGATTCATCTTATTTCGTATTCCATTAGCAATAAAAGGGCTTGGGGTGATAAGAGATCAGGGTATATGTGCTATATTTGATAGTATTTTTTAGTTCGTAGCTAAAACGGTTTACCGATTGAGCCGTGGCGTGGTTTTCTTCCTTTGACTTTGGTATTACTTAGAGAGGAAATGTTAGCTACATTAAGTCAGAATCATTAGTCTCGCTCAAGACCTCATTAAAGGCTAACTCCATGGAGATAATTTGGAAATAAGATCAGTATCACGCTATAATGGGATATATTTTTTGGAATATTGCCAATTGGGCGATTATACAATCGATATGACCTCAGGGTATGCAGTAAAAACTCATAACTCTTTTTGCCGAACTCAGTCATTGTGCCTGAGCTTAAATCTAAAAAACACGTATATATATTTGAAAATAAAATGAGGAAATCAAGGTCCCCCTTTTTTTGAACATTCATAATTTACACTCTAATGCTTTCCATTAGAAAAATTAGTCTTAAGCCAAAAACCAGTGGCCATATTTAACTCATTAATTCCAGGATATCGGCAATGACAGCTCAAATGATGTTGTTGTGATTCTCTCATTTTCAAGGATAAATGCAATGACAGGGATCCCTACCACTCTTGCCAACGTTCGTGATCGTCCAGCTTTCCGTCCCTGAACACGAACGTGAATTTAACTGCATCCAATCAACGCGCATAACTGCGAATAGGGCACGTGACTTTGACAAATGGAAATAGTGGCATTACGGAAATAATAGTTGCTCTTACAGCAATAATAACGGCTTATAGGGAAGGATGATAATGGCATAAGCTATAATTTTCCCCATCACCGAAATTCTGTGATGATTCCTGGACTGGTACTTGAAAAATTTCGTCATCATTCAGGCTGTACGTATTGATTTAGCGGGCACTCGACAACAATCTTGTATTTCCACCCTTAAGATAAATAGCTGAAACAACTTTCCGTCGACATTTCAAAAGTGTAGTATTAAAGTTCAACTGGAAAGAGTTGTAAGAACCGTTTCCACTAAACTTTTCGAGAGCTAAACAAGAATTAACTTCGAGAAATATTTGAACAGTTCTTATCCTTTTACGGACAGATACGGAAGACACCAAATCCTACCCGGATACACATAATCCCTTTAGCCTATGTCATAGTAGTCGTTTTTTCCGAATCGATTATCGATAGAATATGAACCGAGACTCCTGACTCGTCTTGGGGAATAGTTCTAGAAATTTTGACGCCGGGTGATGAATTGGAAACGTTCTCCCCCTCTGATTCCCGAAGGAACGTAGAGGCCGTCTGCCAGAGTGTTTGCACGACTCCAACTTCCCAGGTTTTTCTTCCGTCGAATGTGCTAGAGATCCGATCGCGGTCAATATTGTTTAAGTTTTTGGAGAGGGAGAGATAAAAATCAGATCGGCGGAGTGGCTGACGTCCATAAGCTACGATCCGAGGATAGAAGATATAGGTATATACTTTCGTACAGAGGCGCACACGTGATATATGTACACATATACAAGGGGTTTGTACATATTTGGCGTTTTTCTCTTCCGGTACCCATTTTGTTCCCGGCTATAATTCTCCCAGGAAGACCTGCCTTCGCCCCTATTCCTCTTCCTCCTCCCCATTTCAAATATCTCCCTTCCCTTTTCCAACCCATCCGTGACTTACGATTTTGCGTCGTCTTTTTTTGGCCATGCGAACCAATGCATGTCTCTAAATTTCCATTCCGCAAAACTACCTTTCCACGAGCAGCTCTCTCACGCGAACCCATCGCTCAATCGAATATATTTTCGTCCCCGCCCTCCCACGAGTCCTTCTTGGTCCCCGTTCCAGAATTCCTTTTTTCTAACCTCGTGTTCTGGTCGCAACCAAATCATGCCTTCCTTCGCTTCTTCCACGGAGTAGGATATCCTACTCCGTGGCTTCTTCTCAGTCTTCGTCCCTGGATACGTGCCTTCCCCGTCCTCTCTTTCTCCGATCCCTCCAATGCAAGATAGTCGAGATTCGTGCCCTTCGACGACTGCACACGGGTTAATTCCCCGCCGGTGACGGTGTTACGCGCCTAATGATGTCTCTTTGTATTGTTATTTACTCTTGTTCTGGATTATCAATTAACTTTCTTGTTCATTAACTGTTCTCCATCTTATCTCTTTGATTCTCATTAAACCCCTTGCCCCTTCGCATAGCGCCCTATTTTAGCACCCATCTTCATCGTCCGCCATCACAATCATCTTCATCACATCTTCAATTCCTTAATCACAATCTAGTCAATACTATGCCCAAGCAACAATTCCCTGGAAGATGACGGGACTTGAGCCCGTGACCTCAATAACAGTGAATGTTTCCAGCCTAAATTTGTGAGAATCATAAACGCCACTTAATAAATTCATACTTAATATTTTCTCACTCTTTTGTTCCCGATCATAGCTTCTGTAGTAGATGCTGCCATTATCGTCAGTCCAATGACAGTTTCTGTCAAAACCATGGCTGGCAATGGAAAAGTGTATAAAATACTAAGTATGTCTTTATTGAGAGCCACAACCTCAGGGTTAGCTGGCGAGAATTTCATCTTGCTACTACTCTAGTCAGCACGATGTCTGCTACCAATTCTCCAATTTCAACTGCAGCTCATGAGAGTACGTCTTTAGCCCGATAAAACATGCGAAATAAACCGCCTTCTGGGGCACTACGATGTCTTTTTTGCTCCCATGTACCGTGGGTTCGTCGTATAATCTTGCTCTCCAATCCAATGGGGCCCTTGTGGGGTCACGTCCCAATGAGAGTGGCACAAAAGGTTTTCGGCTACGGAATAAAAAATCGTGTATATGTTAACGGTGACTCTCATGAAGAATTTTACTTTATTTCGCGTCCCTTTCCGTCTTCTTCTCCAAAGGAGAGTGTTGGTTTCTTTTTAAACCATTGATCTGCGTGAAAAATGAGCGAGATGTCCTTTTCGTGGACCTCACGCTTCGAATTCGTGTCTTATTTTCGTTCGGAATAAATGTCGACGGAAGTCTCCGAGGACCTACTCATCCGGAGTGATATGGAGTTCATTGAAACATGCGCACGAAAGACTTTTGCCCCTTCTTTTCTCGGGAAATGGGCTCAATCCTCGTTTCAAAAACATTCTCCCCGTGTCCTCTCAAGCCCTGGAGGTTTTTCATTTCAGTTTTTCCTCAGACCTTTGGAAATATTTCTGAAATAAATGCTGTTCTAACCAGTCGTGAGAATATGCCATCTGCGTAAAGATGATTTGCTGAAGTGAGCTTAAAGTGAAACAGGAAAAAACCTTGAACATGCATAACGGATTTTACTGGTTCTCTTGGCAAATTTATGAGTTAATAATATGCTTGGGAACGCCAAAGAGCTGGAACAGAAGCATTTGCTCCCACGGTGAGCTTAAGATTATTTCGGAAACATATTTAAGTTGGTCATCTCGCTGAGAAAAAGGAGAAATCTAAGCAGCGGTTGTTATGCCATTCTAAAATATAATGAGCTTTATGGACGGGGGACACAAGTAACCAATCTTTGAATCTGTGTTCTGACTGTATTCGGGATTGATTTGAAGAGCATGATTCAATTGTTATGTTGAGTAGCATAATATATACTTATTTTAATTCATATTTGTGCATAAAAAAGCGTTCACGAGACAGAAAAATATTCGTTTGGCTTCGTTTCGTCGTTAGGTGGGTATATATGCTTACAATAATCATAGAACCTCTGAAATATGTGAATTTCTTGGAAGTATAATTGTTTTAAGCTCATTATCGGTAATTCGCGATGTCACTATGATTATTTTACGCTTTGTCTGTGGATATGCGGAATGACATCCTAAAACCAACAGCGAGGATAATATTACGCCCGTGACGAGAGGTTGAAGCCTTGAATTCTGAAGCGGAACTGAGTTAATTGGAGATGGAGGTTGTTTCGGAGGAGTTAAAGGATTTGCATAAGAAAGCTCGGAGTTAAGCGAGGAATGGAACAGGCACTCCGGCATATTTGGCCTGAGTCGTCTAAGTTTGAGGTGCACAAGCGCGGAGAGACACCGCCACGGCAGTAGAAGACGCAACGGTCAACGTAAACGTTGAAATTTGCGAGCGACGAGCAGTGAATCGAGGAAGCTCGTGCAATTGAAGTTGGAGAAGCTCTCTGAAAATGTGCGCAGTGCAAACCACAATGGACCCATGCGTTTTCAGTCTCGCATAGTTAGTCGAAAATTAGGAATTTTGGGACTTGGAACGAGAAAATTGAAGAGAATGATGTACTCCCAAAAGTGAAGCAAACCAGTTGCAACATTGGACGTCGTGAGTTACTTGCTCGCCACTGCAGTTCTCGGTTGAGTTTTTTGCCTTTGAGAATAATATGGCCTACAGTGTGCGGTAAATGTAAGGAGAGCATTCAGAGTCAATGTGCATAATCTAGTGTCTCTAACGACATTCTCTAGACAGTTCGTCGAGAATAACATTTTGCATGTGCACGTTACGGTGGAATATGGCCCATTCGGTAGTATCTAAGGTGCCATTGTCGAGGACTCGGAGAATAAGGAGAACATCGTGAAAGATGCTGATAGTTCTTTTCCATTGTTAAGAGAGGAGCATTAAGAATATCAATACAGCATCGGTTAGAAAATAAACTAGGATTGGACGTAAAATATATTTAGTTAATTTTTTCATTATCCAAGTATTTTAACATAAATTTGGTCCTTCAAATATTAATTTTTGTTAGTTATACTTTTTTTTAAATATTATAGCGCACATATACAACTCTCGAACAAGTTCTTTTGTTATGTCGTCCCTATAAGTTTACATATTTTCAACGCATTTTTTCGATGGCCTGCAAGTGATCATTTAAAAAACACTTCAACTCATGTGTTGAATGTTCACGTGAGTAATTACTTCCAAAACGTAATTTTTTGGGTAACCAGAGATAATATTTCAAAATAAACTCAGAAATGATGGTCAAAAATGAATTCTTGAATGAGAAAGAGAGATTTTTCCCAAGCATTGCAAACTCCAATACATTAAGTCTTCAATGAGCAAACAAGAATAGGCTAAATTAATTATACGTTTTGAGATTATGAAACCCGGGAGTAGATTACTGCCATCGTTTGAGATAGAATACGAAATCATAAATTTTACTCATAAATGCATAGACATGGTAACCTATAAATATGCATTGAAGCAGCATTCCTGCCTGGCTTGCGCATATAAATAGGAAGGTTGCAAGGGAAATAGCCGCATGTGATCATCATTTTAATCATTATCACAGGCGGCCGTTAATGGTTGTAATCAGATAGAGATTGATATGAAAGACTATTGAAAAAATTTCTCGCTGAGTTTTACCCGGACGTTTGTTATGATCATTGCGCTCACGATGTCTTCTCAATTAATTACCACGTTAGGGAGAGTATCGCACCTCCGTTGCAAGTCTAGCCTAAACATTTCTTACACCGCGTCTGTGAGTAACGTATGGCCGAGGGACAGTCATTATTCGTCCTCTTTGCGTCGGTTTCGCGGAGAATCCATTCAACCGTACGGTTTTTTTCGGTGGGAAGACATAAAACATGGCGCGCGGGCGTCCGCCCGTCGTAAAGGTGGTGAATCGGGGAAAAGGGGTCATTAGAGAACGGGGAGCGAGTCGGGACATTATGCGCCATCGGGACGAGAGCTACGGTAACAAAAGGACTTTTCCATAAATAAGAGATGAGTCGGCAGGGTTCGGAGTTGAGGAGGAAATCCTAGTTTATCCTCTTCAAGGACTGCTTGCTCCTTAACCCATCGACCAACCACTCGCCTCTCTCCCTCTCTCTCTCTCTCTCTCTCTCTCTCTCCTCTTGCTATTTCTTCCCCCACTTTGCCCTCAGTCGTCGTAACTTCTCTGCACCCGACCAACCTTCAACCCGGACCACCACTAGCGATAAAAAAAGGAGCGGGAACGGATGTAGGCGGGTGTTGGGGCCGGGGATGGAGAGTTCTTTTTCTTTTAATTTGGACCGGTCGCTGTAGCAGCGGTGCCTCGCATCCTCGAGAGCTTTCCTTTCCCCCCACCCTTCCAGATTTGGTCCAGCGGGAGTGGCATTGGGTGCCGTGAGGGGAGAGAGGGAGGATATAGACCGATACGAATGGGAGAACTCTTGAGATGTACAAATTGGTTTCAGGGGGAATGGGCGGGAAAGGAGGAAGACGTTTGTCGGTTCGGGGACGGAGTGAATGAGGAGGCACGAGGTGGTCGCGCACCAGCAGGAAAATTCTTTCGAAAAGAAAGGGAGAGAAGTTAAGGTGTTACGCTCGTGACTGTTTGAATAAAACAAATGAGAAGTTCTCACCTTAATTTGCATGCCTAAATTTGGAAATACCGTCACCACTGGTTGGACTGGCCTAACCTGTTGAAAGTAAAAGAGTTGAACGAAAATGAAAATTTGTTTATGAGTTTTGTGGAAGCTTTTCGTAGATCTACTGAAGTAACGTTTATAGTAAACTTGGTCATTTTTCCTAAAATTCTCGGGGTAAAGTAGCTTTAAAACCCTTGGTGAATCTGCACCAATTTTTATTTTTTTATGCATTTCCGACGATTTTGTTGGCCCATATGTCCCTGGACTCCCAATAGGCTGCAAAGTCTGTCATAAGGTTCACCAGGGAGCGGGCCAACAGAACTTAGCATACATCCATGCCCTGGGTGGTGAAAACCCACCCAGGTGGGACTCGATCTCGCGATCCCGGGATTAGCAGTCGAGGACTTGACCCCTACGCCAACAGAGGCCGGCTAAAATTGACTTTGATATCCATTTTATTTCCCAAATGAATTTCTTTTCGCACAAATTCGCGAAAAATGAATCGAATATCACAAGAATGTTGTTTTACTTTTCGATTTTTTTTCTACTATAAGCCATGTAAATTTTTGGTCTATTTGTGGTAAAATAAATACAAAAAGGTAGGAATTTTGAGGCCTAACAGTTTGTCATATACTTTTATTCGATAAGTAATATGAGTAAGAGGAAAAATACAGAGCACCGGAAAACTCACAAGATCTCAATAATCACACATGAAATCTCCATTGGAGAAGATGAGAGAAGGGTTGAGGGCCGTGAGTGTCGGTCGGTAGGGAAGAGTGTGGTGATGTGACCCGGCTGTTTCTTTTCTGCTCTCCATCTTTCCCTTCTTCCAAGGCGTGTGTGGGGCTTAGCTGAATGTGGAGCGAGTAAGGTTAAAGAGGTGTAGGCGGGCACAACGCGAGTTGCAAGGGGGGGGGAGGACAGGGGGAGATGAGGGTGAGAGAGAGGGCAGTCCGTGGGGAGAAATGGGGGGAGAGTGAGTTGTTTACCGCAACCTAATTGGATCTTTCCACATGCTCAAGGGGCGAATAGGGGTTGGGCTCCGTCGTCTCGGGGCTGCACGGAGGTGGTGGGTGGGGGGTCCTGCGAGGAGAAAGCCCGGAAAAAGGGGGGGGTGGAATTGGAGTAGGTGGTGGTCCAGGAGGAGGAAACGGAGTTGGGCGGCGGGAGTAAGGTAGGAGGAGAGGAAAGAGCAGTTCTCCGTGAGGACTTGGCCAGGGTGGGGGATGTTCCTCTTGAGGTTCGTAGGTTAGTAGACCGTATGAGTGCCCACTCCGGTAGGGTATGTAGGTACATCTGCACGCGCGGATTTCAGTGAGGGTATTGGATTGGAGGTGACTGTTTCTTCTTGCAAGGCTTAGCGCAGTCGGAGGAAAACCCAATTACGTCTGAGGGAGTGATTTCGGATCAGGTTGGTTTGATTACTAGAACACTGGCTTACCGTACGGATGACTAGGGTTCAAATCCCGGAGGAGGTGGACATTTTTCGGAGGAAACCTGCTTGGGCATCTTGTGGAGGGCACTTCAAGACCGTCACTCCGTCAGAATATACGTTAAACTACGGTCCCCTAGTTTCCTTTCGTTAATATCAGCCTAATGCCTACGCCGGGTTTCTCTCCACCTTTACTTCACTCCCCAAAGACCACTACCTGTTTGTATATTATGAATATGAATGAAGAAGGGTGAAATTGGGATTTTATAAGTGTAGTGAGGAATATAATGAATCAAATATGGCTTTTTTTTCTAAGTGGGACTCATCTTCATCCCCCCCGAATGCTTTACTTCCTTCAAATAATATCGTTTGTTCCGATAGATTGTTTTCTGCAGCTTACTTGAGATACGTGAAATACAATCACTCGCAATCACTATCAAGCAGTATTTTCTTCTTTACTCATATTCAAGCCGTTTCGAAAATTTCTAAATAAATAAAAAAATGAATGCCTCTCGTATACTTTTACACAGCTTATGAGATCCAGAAGAGATATATATTTCTTTATTATTATTTAAGTTTTTGTTAATAATATTTTGGTTTACTTTTAATCATTTACGAGGAAAATTTTCAAAACTTAATCAGTCGTCGATGAGTGTCAACAAAAATAATAGTAAATGCCATTATCGAAACTGCTAAATTATAATTCCAAATGCAATTAGTCTGAGCAAACTAATTTTAATTTGCCCATAAAAAGTTTACGGAAATTATTTTTTCCTCCAAAATCGGAAGCTCTTTTAATTCAATGTGATTCAAATTAAGTTTAGCTTACAGAATTAAATGGAATTTTTTCGTGTGTTGATCTTTGGGCCTGAAATTCCGATAAAAATTAAGAAAAAAATGGATTGCATTTTTACGCTTAATGCTGCCAGAGGTTCTCTGAGCTTTTATGTAAACGTGGAATGGAGAACACAATTGGATTACGTGGCGTTTCTACAAACTCTCACAACTTTTTCTTGCCTGTTGCGAAAGCACATTCGGATTTCACTGCATGGATCTAGTTTACCACGGCTTTCAGATTCCTACTCACAGAACTTATGAAGGAGGTCAAAGAGGTGAAACAAAGTACATCGTTTGTCAAAGGCTAACTTTAAAAAGTTTCAAATGACTCTCAAATAAGCTACAATTTGATTACATAAGTCACAGGTCATGGTCATTGAGCCATAAATAATTTTCTCCGTTTTTCAGAGTCAACAGTGTAATGTATCAAATTAGTGCGACCAAAAAAGAACTTTTAGTCTTTCGGCAAAATTGTACCACAAACTTCAAATATTCATTCACAAACATGAAAGCGAAAATAATGAGCAGCATATTTAGGCATTAGGATCCCCGACCAACTGAAAATTTCTCGGCGGTTAATGAGTTTGTAAACCTACTGAGGAAAATAAGTTGTCCCAATTTCATCCCGTGTAGCCTTATTAAAATAATTAGGCAGTGGCATAAGAATCAGTGGCTGACCCTGACTGCCTTTCATATATTTCTATAACTGTGCGGTGGTACTTCTCCGCATTTGAGACATATTTTACTGCGTAAATCGATCCTCTACATAAATTACCATTGTAAATTAGCCTTCCACAAACCCGATGGGCTCATAGTAGGTCCTGTTTTCAGTAAAGCACTTCTGACTTTGGTCATTGAATTCCAAGCCTGGTCCAGAATGGTTTCAATAGTATATTAATTACTGTCGTGAAACCGGAAGTGTCATTGAAATGCAATGAAGGAGATTATGGAGATGCAGGAGATTATGTCTAAATGTTGGGAAAGAATCATGAAATACTAAGCAAGTATCTAGCTCGGGGAATCGTAGAATGGAGTAAGAACACAAGAGGGAATTTTGGAAAAGGAGTCGGTGTAAGGACACATCATCATTCCTCGCAGATTCAGGCCGATATTATCGTAGGTACGACTTGGAGACTTTACAATGAGTGCTGGATACAATAGTCCCCTTACGAGTGTTCCACGTAAGTTTCTAACTTGCTGCGAAAAAGCGTTTCTGGCGAGGGGGAGAACAAAAGAGCGAAGAATGTGAACGAAATAATTATTGAAGTAATAACGAATCATGAAACTCAGCCGTTGGAGTGAGCGAAAGATGGGAAAGTCTGTGAATGAAATAGAAATGATGTGGCTAAGGAAGGATTCGATTTTGAGGAAGAGCTGAATGAGTAATTTGCAGGCTAAGCTCGAGGAAGAATAGTAAGGGTAAGAATTCAGATTATTCTTACGACAAAGTGACTTATAAAGGCGAATATGAACGTTCTCTGTCGTTGGAAGTGATATTCCTATGGTAATGATTCGCAAGAAAGAGGAAAATCACTAGTTCTTTTTTAGCGTAGACAGTATATTTAGGAGGATTTTTTTTAACCTCTGTCACCTGAAGCGAAATATTTGATTCTTTGTTTCAAGATAGCAGGCCATAAGTGACACCCAAGTGTACCTAATTAATTATTATTAAATTATTCAAAATATTAAATTAATTGAAATTAACCCAAGTTAATTTCAATTAATTTAATATTTTGGAAGAGCCTCATCGAGTTTTTATATCCTCTCTCGAAATGATAATACGAAGTATGAACTTCACCATACACCTTATTTAAGAAAATTTGAGTGAAATATTGAATTGGTATGGGATCAAGTGTTTTATAAAATCATAACCTTCGAAGCCAAACGAATCTTGAGTTGTAGTAATAAACACTATATCAGTGAAGACCTTTACGCCAATACCCCTCGTAGCTTTAATTTTCCTCTGGAAAATACCGAAATGCCTGCAAGCCACTTCCTAGTAAGCTTTATTTGTGGCACATATAAGACATCTTGATAACAGAAAGATAACAGATTCCATATATAATGACTTTAGAAATACTGCTCCACCGAAGCATAAGGCAAAAAGACAATCCTCTGACATGTTTTTCGCCATTAGAATCTCTTTCACAAAAGAATCAATTGAGAGAAATTAACAGTGAATCGCTTCCGTTGCCGCATACTTCGTATAAATAGAATTAGCAGATGTCCAGCTGCAAGTGCTCTGGTTAGCATCATGATTGATAGCGTGGGGGGTAGTGGATGTTTTCTTTGCGAATGCTGCAAACGTTTTGCAATCTCTTTTATGTAATAGTTCTGAAGTGATTAAATAGTTTCCAAACTTTCTCATACATTTTCATGACTGTTGTAATCCTTTCACCTTGTGGTCATATTACCGATTCCGATAAATTCAATGTTATTATTAAGCATTTATAGGTTGGTTCATGGGCAAATATACTTTTCAGCTCTCATTCCGGAAAAAAAAAGAAAATATTACAAGTGGCACCGCCGAGTTTTTTATGCATTCATATAAATTATTTTTGTCGTCTTATCTCCTAGCAGGCTCTTCTGAGCCTATCCGTTTTATTCTCCGTGCCATCTTCACAGAACTTTCCATCCCTTTTTTTCTTTTGTCCCTGGGTCCTTTCTTACTCCCCTTCTCCTGCAAAGGAAACTCAATTAGTTCTCACGTCTCCTGCAGCCGCTGCCACCTTTGTAGACTCTCACGATAGTCCCTACCCCCGTCTCTCCTCCTTTATATATTTCTCTCTCATTCACCCCTCCTTCCCTGCTTAACTCTTATTTTTCGTCCTCGAAAAACAAATCCCATCTCCTACTTTCCGTACGAGCATTGTCGGAAACCTCTCTCCCTCTGCTCTGCTGTCTAACACCCCACCCGAACTCACCTTTGCGATTGCTAATCGAATCTCACATCATTGCTTCGTTCCTTTTTATTTCTCTCGTAAAATGACTCCGTCTCTTCGTTCCGTCGGCATCCGTGTCTCGATAGTATTAGGCTGTCCCAGTTTTGTTTTGTCTTTTTTTTCAGGGGAGTGGACGTTGAGTCGCGAAAACAGCTCGGTTTGCGGTCTCCTGGCCATTTTAAGTTTGCCAGAGTGGACCCAACTGTGCGTGCAGCTCCGCGGCTCCTTTAGATTACTTCACGCTCCATAATTCTAGTTTTAATTTGAGAATCAACTCGCAGCTTCCCTTGCTCAGCGGGCGCTATTACCTCCGTGCACCTAATTTTGGCTCTAACGTTTCCTTCCCGAGCCCTAGAATTCCGTTGCATTTGCAGAACTCTAAATGTTTTCTTTTTCTTCGTTGCGACTTGATTCGGTCTATCTGAAACCCCCAGAAAAAAATTTATGACGGTCCATTTCTTGAAATCACATTGAGTTAGACGAATCAAATTATAGATTTCGTATCCTAAATGAAGTTTAAGACTACCTTGAAATTGAAAGGATATATTATTTCCTGTTATCCACTTGTAACCATACACTGAATCAATAAAAAAATGGACCAAGGAACTTAACTAGCATTTCAGCATAGCATATATTTGAATGAATTGAGGTTGTGACGTTGGTTATTGAAAAGGTTATTGTAAATGGCATTATGCTATTATCGGTTAAATTTTTCAAGTCGCGTAAATTTCAGAGTTAATTAATAGCAGCAGCACTCAATTAATTACCCTTCCTAAGAGCTCTTTATAAATCAATAGTCACCGAAAATGAGTCAATCCAAAAACAACGTTAGTTAATTCCAGATTAGTTTGATTAACATTCTTAACTCAGAATGCAAGAATAGCACACGTTGTTTCTTCCAGTTCATATATCGTCCTGCATCGGTGTTTAATCTGCCAAAGCTACTGATATCGTTTTAATTAACTTAATTCTGCGTAAACAAGTTCCCCAGCATTTTCCATTAAACATTCCGGGTAAGCGCATAAACTTTCCAAGCGATCCACCATCGTTTATTCGAATACAATGAAAACGTATCCTGATTTTGTTTTCTCTAATTTTGATGTCAATTTTCAACTAAATAAATTTGCAAAAATTTCTCTTTTCCTCTGACTTCTTGAGTTTCTTCATGACGTCCTGATATTCATCCAAAAGTAAATAGCCATCGTGAATCACTCAATATGCTCCATTTTCCTAAATTTAGGAATTCCCCATATATTCCCGATTGTCAACGACTCTTCATTCAAATCACAAATATGCTATCCTGCCCTAGAACTAATTCTATTCATGAATTTCTTGTCAGCCACATATCAATCGAAACAATCATATATTGGGTGATTGAATAGAGATGTTTCTACACCGAACCAGGCTATTCGATAGCATAACACTGCAGGTTTAGGTTTGGAATGTAGGGTTAATGATAAAGCAACACGGTCCCAAACAAGGATAACATCTGCAGATAGCGCGGAACTGAGCAATGGGAGTGTGTTCCCAAACGTAATTGGTATAATAACAGCTTTGGACCCCAATATTTCTGCACCCCCGTGTCAACAGTATTGAATCGAATGATGCATTTACTTCGCATTCCCAGATACGTTCAACACATGAACGGTGACAATAATGACCGTCTTGCTGAGTACAGGAATTTCCCATACATGCTAGACGGAACGGAATTCCTGAAAAACTACCACCCATCGTGGTAAGCTAACAACAGTTAATATCACTTCGTGAAACAATTTCACAAGGCATGGTATGCTAAGGTATGCGTGACGCTATTATAGATCATATTAGTGCCAGAGAACGATTATTTTTGTTATAATAGCTATATTTTAGTATGTCGAGTATGCACTTCGTGTGAGGCTAAGTTAGTCAAATACATAGCAAGAGTCAGGGAGAAGTTTCCATTCTTAAGGCCTGGTTACTCAATACAATAACCCCTATGTGTTAAGTACAAGCTCATGTACGAATTCATGGACCAAATGGAGTAGGTTCTATTTCCCTGTTCATGCATTCGTACAAGTTGGTGTGGTTACATGGTGAATTTTTGCGTTCATTCACGCGTTCTTACATTCACACATTAACTCATACGGGTTAATGTATCGTGTAACCAGGGCTTTAAATGCGGAATCCAAGAAAGTTGGAGCAGTGGCAGATGCCCTCATTTTTGTTATCAGTTGAAGGTGACAAAAAGAGCTGTTGAAGATGACGAAATCATTCAGGCGCGTATTTCAGCATCGCTTTTATATATTTATTTATTTGTTTGCAAATTTTTTTGAGCCGTTTCAGAAAAACCATTAATAGAATCGAGTTATTGAGGGTATCTGTGCAAATAAATTGAAGTTGGTTGAAGAGCTTTACAAAATCTTGTTGCCGAATAACTTGAATTTCGTTCAATGTATTTAGTCAATAACGAGAATTGATTTTCTTTGAAGGTACTTGGAACACTTGAGGACATTTTTTCTTGTAGTATTAGTGTTCTAGTTCCCTGGAAGATATTTCCACATGAGAGAGAAAGCCTTCATCTGTCCTGAATTATCAAATCGTTTAGAATGCGGCCTAGGCCCCCCTCACTGTTGTTTTTTTCCTTTCCCTTTCATTCACTCCGCTATCATCCTCCTTTTAATAACACTTCTTACGCCTCCTGAGTAGCCTTTTACTCGTCACTGAAGTCCAAAAGACCGCTCTTCCGCGTTTTACTCAATATCGTTTTTCCCAGAAATAAACTCCGTTTCATAGGCGACAATTGAGCATCGAATCTTTCTCTTGGACTTGCCGATCACATCTTTTGAACTAATCCGATGAAAAATGTTTGAGATACTAAAATGGACTATAGGTTTTTAACTGGATCGCCACCATTGCCATTCTTCTTGCATGGATTTTACGTAGTAAAAGTATTGTAATACTTCCGGATTGAGTTTTTGTTTTGCAAGTGCAACTTTTCAAGTTGTGTCCACCGAACTTCAAGCCTACATATTATTGTACTGAGTTATTTCCTAGCAGGAAAAGTACCCGAGGGCTTGAAACAAGCGGTTAAGACAGTCGCAGAAAGGCCAAAAGGACTTTTTACATCGAAAAGTGTCTCCCCGCTTTGAATTAACTTCAGTAAAAACACACCTAGCACATCCACTTTTTCTTGAGAGAGAATTGCACTCCAAGAAGCGGTTGAAATTATTTTGCCCGAGTCCACTGTTTCCTTTGGGCCCTTGTATCCCTACTTATCTTGGCTTCCAGTCTTGAAAAAAGAAGGATACGTCCCCCTTTTCCGAGAGTGTCGAGTATAAAAACCAAAACCTTCGCTACAAGCTTACGATAACTATCGAGTGCATTCTGGAAGACCTGGTTGCGTTTCATACTCTGATAACGGTAGGGTAAAAAATGAAATCCTTTTCAAGAGGACCCATTCTTGTTATCTTTCCACTCCCGAACTGATATCCCTGGCAAACTCCTTGTAGTTGGTTCTTTTTTTATTCGCACACGATGCCTTTAGCCTACCTTAGAAATTAGTTCAGCGATGTAAAATAAAACAGGCCGCAAAGACGACCAGGTTAGACCTTCTATGCTTGCTGATGAGCAGTATTTTTTTATTGTGTGACACCAATTTAAATTGAGAATAAAGAAGTTAACGGACATTTTGAGTCCTACTTGAGTGACGACCGAGACATAAATGTCCGTGAACGATGGGAGGATTTATATTTTAATGTCTCTAAGTGGCTGAACGTGCCATGCCATGAAAACTGAGGAAACAAATTGTACGAGGGAATTTGAATATTTGAATTTTTGTCGAGGTCGTTTTTGTAAATCTGAAAACAGAATTACCAGTTTCAAAAGATAAAAAGTCAATTATAATGAAATAAAACCGCCTTGTTGCGAGTAATGAAATGGCATGTATGAGATGACGAAATAAAAAAAGCATTATGACTAGTCAGCACTCTATCGTGGAGTAAGGAAAGGAGTATTTCTCCAAGTTGAGAGTTCTCTCTAAATATGATAAGCTTGCGTAAGTACTTGTCTAAATTAGCCGTAGATGTTCAGTCTCTTTACAGAATATTTCAATTAATTAATCACATAATCGTCTGCACTGTTCCGTCAAAATTTCCTGCCACATAAGCTCTAATTAGAGTGCATCCATATGATGCTATATTAGCAGACCATTTCGTAAATTTTGGAGTAATTTGCGTATGTTGCGATGTGGAGGCTATCCAGGGGCCAGGATCTCTCGATCCAGGGGCCGGAAAAACTCCAGGTTCGGGTTGAGCATTAATTCCTTTTATACATGTGAGCGTAGTCGTATTGGTTTGTTCTTTATCGTCTGGTTCTGGGAAAATTTGAGTAACATTTATAGCTGACCTCAAGACAAACATTTTCGAGCGTATTTTTTTTTTGTTGATTCTCTGATTGAATTTGTTGATTCTCTGAAGACCCATCTGAAGCAAGGTCTATTTATTTTGCTTGATTAAGTGTTTCATTTGAGATATTTTATCCAGTTCACATTTTGTCGCACGATTATTTTCAAAGAAGTTCAAACCGGTTGTTGGCACCTAGTATCTAGTCAAAGAACGTCTCGAATTCTGAGGATCTGGGTTGGGATCCCAGTTCAGGGTAATTATTTTTTTCGGCAAGAATATACCACGCTTGGAGTACACTATACATCCTCTGTCGGGTAAAGTTACTATTGTGTCTTGTCCCGCAGTACTTAGAATTTTTCAACCATGCAGTGCATTGGGCAAGGAGATGATTCTAGCCTAAAAATTTTGATTGCAGTCTAGAAATGTGCCAGGAATCTGACTGCTATATGCCAATGTTTTCACTTTGTACTCTTCTTAGGGCGAGATATCCGTTGTCTCGTTAAAACGTTTGGGGACACGAGAAGCTATCCTACTGGTCTTTCACAAAACTTCATCGATCGTCTACAAGTTTTCCATCAATGAAGTCCTCGCGGGTATTCCTCCAGGTAAGATATTTGATGGCCGACGTTTCGGTGGCTACTTCCGCCATCGTCCTCAGAGCATGAGGCCAACAAATACCTGCATTGCCTGGTAGAAATCCCGCGAAGACTTTATTAATATTATACGCCAGGAAAGAAACAAAATATTCTTAAGTTATCCATCCATGCTATGTCACGCAGCGTCTGTGCTGCTTTGATTTTGACCAGTGGATACTGTGCATGCATGTGTGCGACTAAGTTGTTCTGGTCTCTTTTGTCACTGACCCATCTCTCTCTTTCCTTATCCGCTGTGCAGGTGCCGTGGGAGGAGACGGTGGCGACGATGGGGACGACAAGGAGAAGGAGGAGGAGGCGGAGAGGGAGCGGCAGGAGGCCATCCGAGAGGCCGAGGAGCGGAGGAAGGAGAAGCACAGGAAGATGGAAGAGGAGCGGGAGAAGATGAGGCAAGAGATCAGAGATAAGGTGCGTTTGTTTCCCGAGGGGTGATCGGCTTGAGAGAGGGTCCAAGGGCCGTTGTGCTACACTCACCCTTGCACGGAACGAGGGGGAGTTGAAAGGGACAGGGGTGCCACCGCTGAGGGTTTGACGCGGGAGTCTCCTGTATTGGGTGTTAGGGTGATTGGAGCGACTTCCGTTTTAATACGGATTTTCGTGAAACTTTGTATACTTGTACTAAGGAGGCTATAACTTGAACTTACTTTCAATTGATAGAATTGTAATAGATAGGAGTGAATAAAATTTATGTAATCCATTCGGTTTCTACGTAATTTAAAGCTATTCAAACCATTAGCCATATGGCACTTGACATGGATTTCGGAATATTTCAATTAAATATGAACAGATTTTCTTCTAAACGCGAAATATTGTGATTCATATGAAAATGTAGTCGGATAAAAAAATAGCATGTTATCATGCCAAGTAAAAAACATGAACCTGCTTACTTACGGGTTTCGCTTGAATATCGAATACTGCGCCGTAAATCTAAGTCATTAGAATGGATAAATTTTAAAGGCGGAATATTTTCCAAAGCAATTCTTGAATCATTTAATTTTCTACATGCATAGTGATTTCCGCCAATTGTACAGATTTACCTAAGTGAAATGTGATCAAAGAATTGTTATAAATTTGAAAAGCTATTAAAATTGAGCTACCTCGAAGAATCAAATGGGGTGGAGGGAGGTTCTCTTCACGCATGATTAAACTGCTCTGCCGTCTTTTCATTTTCCTCGGCCGTGAACGACTGACATTAAAAAGCAAGTTTTTACATCTCTGGCTTTTTCATCGCCAGCGTTGCATACTAGTCGATCAAAATTCTAGTTTTCATTATTTGCCGCTTAAAAGATGAGACTAGGGTCTAAAGTTTGCCAATGAATTTGAATTTATCGTTGAGGAAAGAAAAAACGGCAAATCTTGGTTGAAAATAGGTAATTTAAATTTCAACAGATAAGTACTTGGTAATGGGGAGTGAGAGGAAGACCAAAAGGCAAGTGAAACCTCAAAATGAGCTTTTTCCTTTAAATTCAGTCACCTTTCGATAGCGTGGGCTTAATAAAAGTTTTTTAATTGTAACCGTGGAGATTGTCGCACGTCTTCATTGGCGCCTTCTCCTAAGTACCTACTAAGTCCGCTAGTGTGCTATCCGTCTGGACTGCCTCACATCCACGATCTCCAGAGTCAATTTTGGAATTGTTTTGCATTTTGGTGAGTTTCCTTTAGCATTTTCGTAAATGCCAAAAAATACCTCTCCCAAATAATGCCAGCCCCTCATAGAAAGAGTCAACAGCACTTTGGACCAAAAGGGCGATCACTCATTCCAAATCAAGCAGAATCCATCCGAGCTCAACTTCAGTGGTCTAGCGACAACTGGTGTCACCATAAGGTCAAAATTACAGCTTTTATGTTTCTGAAGTTTCACTGCAGTGTATGGTGCTTACTTTTAAATGTGAGGAGGCGAAAATCCTCCAGCCGTTCCTGAATAACCCCTCTTAGACAAAACCAGCTGCAGCTCTGTTGATCTCATGTCACTATAATGCTTGAAGGATTTTGGGATAGTAAAGTTGAATGGATAGTCAAGGGGAATTCACATAGAATAAAACAAAATATTGACCAAGCTGCCGGCAGGGAAATCTCTTCTTTTGTAGCTAAATTGCCTTGCTGGGTTGATCGGTCATTCATTTCTTTCATCAAGGGGTTCTTGTCCCTACTGAAAACTACCCCATGTTGACCATAACCCATTTCTGTGTTTGATTCCCTCAAATTTTGGGCTAGAGAAATTCGTGAGGAATAGCCTCCAGAGTTACAACCAAGTACCTCAGGAATCCTTGATTTTCAAATCATTAAAACTGATCAAACTTATGCTTCAAAATTTCATTATGCAGAAACTATAGAAAGCTTATATTACCAAACCCAAGGTTAGAGCACCTTAGAAAATGTAAAATTGCTACTATGTTCCAGTGATATCATACATTCATTGCAAGTCCATGAAGAACTTCCAGGTTTGTCTCAGAGGTTCCTCTTGTCCAGTATGATATTCACTACAGCCAACAAACTCTTCACCATAGCGTAGAACTTCAGACCCTCCTCAAAATCAGGAAGCTCAACTGCATCAGGGGCATGATGTTTCAAGTTTTCTCTGATTCTGCTCATCCCTTAGCCATGAATAGATGATTGTTAATTTTGTGAGAAAAAAAATTAGTGCAAAGTCGCAATGGACACATCAGTCCCCACTGGAGCACCAGAGGTAAGCATCGTTAGGCTGATCTTGAATACAGATAGGTGATTGTCCATTCAGTCTGATGGCTGTTCCTCTTATCAGCTTGAGGCAGGCAGTAAGCATGCTTATCTGTCAAAATATACTGGGTCATATTATTACAACAACAAAAATGTGAAACACAAGTCAGCAAATAGCCTTACTCGATGGCTAAGGCCTGGAAATAACCTCATATAGTTCTCTCAATCAGGTTTCTAGCTTGTACTTCAAGGTTTTAGTTGGTCCTGATTGAGCCTTGACTAAATTCAGCTTAGGCGATCCAGGTCAAAACCAAACTCAAGGTGGCAACCCTGAGAAGAGGGTGGGGGAGAGAAATCTCTCCCTCATTCTCAAACACTGTTGCACAAACAACCCTCTTAACTCCTCTTTTCCCTGCCATATATCTTGCTTTTGAGACTCAACTAAAGATGTCCCCAAAGAAGGTGACAGAAAATGTGGCCATGGGATGAAGGGTGTGGATAAATGAAAAGGGAAGGTATTTTGGACCACTACTTACCATGCATGGGCACAGTATTCAAGTTCCACATCAAAAACTATCACCTCCCAAATATCTTAGTCAGTGCCCTAAACCCAAGTTTAAAATATTTCTCATGTATGTTAATTTTTATCCTAACAATCATTTTCCAAAGCAGAAGGGATCAGGTTGGTGAGGGGATTAGAGTGATGTATACCATTTGAGGGACCACGTTTGATTCCCAGCTCTGGAGTAGATTTTGGATTTGAACCACATTCCCTACTTGACAGATATGTGATGAGCACTTCCAACCACAGTACTCCATCCTTGGGGTAAGAGATTCTGCTGTGGATCTCTTGGATCCTTTTGATCAGAGACTGCTAATGTTGATGAAAGGCATCTGTCTCCACTCTCCAAATAATCTTTCCATTAACTACCTATCAACCCATCCTGAGTGACACAGGTGACCTCAGTTGCTCTCCTGTTTTTACTGTTAATATAATTCCACTGTACAAGGTAATGTTGAAAATGTGATTTGCCAACTTTTTTTCTGCAGGAATCCAAGTTTGATATTTGTACTTAAAAAGAGAATTACTTGCCAATTACTGAATGTTTCATCACCGGTTTTTGTCCCTTTAAAACAAGCTTGGTTGAAGTGACTTATTTTTGCCGTATAATGTGCTCCAATGCCAGGAATGGAGCAACATTCATATCTCCCCTTTTAGCTGTGGTACCACATTTGATGGCACATAAGTCTCAATCCTGCTTTTGTGAAGAATTGGTTATGTAACCTTTCTGCAAAGGACCAACATTATGTTTTTGGTCAAATAAAGGTGAACAGCAAACTGCCATATTCATGTGTGTATGAACTGTGAAGTCTTCAGGGCAGCACATATTATCTATTTCGATCCTCCATATTCTGGTACTTCCATGTAAAGTTAAAATAGAAAATGTTTTGGAGAAATCATTTTTAGAGCTTATATGTTCCATCATGGCTCGCCTAGCATTGGACGTAAATGCCATTCTGAAGCTCTTCTCATGCATCCATTGGCTGCAGTGCAAGAATTTGTATGTAGTTATCTTTCAGTTGGCAGGAACTGAAAGATTTTTTTTCACAATTTTTATTTTCCCAAATTTATTACAGAACAGTCTCGATTATCTGAGTCCCATTTCACTGAGGTTCTTTATTATCCAAGGTACAGATACTTACATTTTGGCTGCATGAAACCAGTTCAACTTACGCTAACAAATATTAGAATTCAGCAATCGATCATGGTCGATCTTCTTAAACATAGGGATCCTCATCCCTATTTTTTCCTTACAATCTCACTTACTTAAATATGGCACTATATGGACGTATATTATTTTTGCCATAATCAATGTCCACTCGTAAATTTTCCATATTATTTGAGTTTTTGATTATCCGAGGTGGCCTCAGTGCATGTTACCTCGGATAATCGAGACTGCACTGAATGTTCTTGTTTTAAATCACAAGAGAGGGGAGAATTTGAGTCAGCTTGGGTCGACTGGAAAAACAGAAGAATATCGAGATCTTGGTGGCTACCAATATGGAGGATGCTGCTTCATACTCAATCGGGGTCAAATTGACTCTAGTAGGGAGTCCAGCGAATCGAACGACGCGACTCCCTAACGGAGTCAGATTGACTCCTTTTGGGGCACTCATCATTGGTTCGTGACATTTCAATCAATGGCGTGAAGAAGAAAGCACATATTTTACTGCTTGTTAACACAAAAGAAAGGAAAAGTATACCTACAAATCCTCCAAGGATAGTTGATTCAGCTGTTAGCTCTGTGATTTATAGTTTGTAGGAGCCTGGCTCGAAAAACATATGATGAATATAGCTATTTTTATTGTGAATTATGTTTAATTAAGTGGGACAAATGCTTTGTTGGAAACTCATCATTTTTATGCATCCCCATGCCATCATGTGGCTTAGTTTATCTCTCTCTCGCTCAGTGTGCATCACAGCCATCACTTGAAAATAAAACTTATTGAGACATTGCACTGTCTCCCTCATCAGACCCACCAGACAGCTGATTTGATTCAACTCGTGAAACTGACCCTAATTTGAAAATTGGTAGACAACACCTTCAACAAATTAATATAATAATTATCTACTCCTCATAATTTAAGCTAGTGTTTCCCAAATTGCGCTCCATGGAGCCCTTTGGGCCACGTAAGAGATTGTCAGAGGCTCTGTCTGTAGGAGTTATGAAGATGATAAAATCTCAAAAATTATATTGCTACTTCTTTCTTGCATTTTTTCTATTCATTTCTGTATTGATATTTATATACCATATTGTTTGTTACTCCATATACATATACCATGTAATACTTCTCATAGAGCATGGATAGAACTAAATAAGAAAAATTCTTTGGGGCTCCGCTAGACACTTTTGCCTCCAAAAGGACTTCAAGGCTAGAAAAGTTTGGGAACCACAGATTTAAGCATTTTTCAACTGTAGAGTGATTCTTTGGGTCTAATCCTATACATATGCTGGAATTACTTGATTTTTTTCTTTTATACCAGCTTACAAGTTGGTTCAGCTTGGAAAAAAATGAGTAGACCAGTCAGTGAAGTTAATGTTTCCTTCCTTCCTCAAAACAGTTTGAATTCCTAAATATTTAGTCATGAGTTTGCGACAGAATATTAAACTATGAGAAAATAAGCTCCCTTCTATGTAGAGAGATCATTGAAATTCTATCACAATATGTATCTGTGTCGAATTGGTGTACAAACTGGAAAAACCAAAAATCACTCAAATTGAGTTGGCAAGATTGTAAGATTTAAATTTTTAAAACATGTATATTTAATTCTCCTAAAACTTTCAGATGTGATGCGAAATTCCATTATTGGAAGGAAAAAGAGAGTCCCTGAGGATATTTTTTATGACTCAGCAGAAAAGGAATTAATAATTTATGCCTCATAAAAATTTATTGAGAAGGTACAAGTATTTTTCTCCTCAGAAATCTATAGAACAACTATTGCCTCAACATATAGCATCCAAGTGACATTTCTTTATCTGATTAGCCAATGAGCTTGATACTCGACATACTCTTCTCAATCATGTCGACTCTGTTTTTACCTGTAAATTAATCTCTGTACCCCTTTTCAGGAGAGAAAGTTACACCTTTAATGTTTAAGGGTAGTATAATTTCAACCAGTGTTAACTAATGATTCCAATTATTTCTCAAGGATGTCCTTTGTGACCAACTTCTTACCAATATTCCTTGGTAGCATAGATTACTCCATGGCTGTGATGCAATCACTGAGTTGAAACTTGAGGAACATAGCTAAACAAAACTCAGGAATCATCCCTCCAGATGTAATATCTATAAACCGGTCAACCACACAGTGTTGTAATAGTTTAGAAATGCAGCAGTACTTATTGATACTATTAGCTTGATATTCATTGTTTCCAAATATGCAATAGACATTTTGAGTGAAAAAATGGATGTACCTTCATTACCTTCCATAAATGTTTAGTTGTGAGTATAACAGTAGTTGTAACAATCTGGCTACATTCGCATGGGGCTTTATGCTGTAATCTGGACATTCCCAGTAGTGCATAAAATATCATTAATAGAGTCGTACTACTAAGTTTGTTTCTTATAGTAATTGGTACTTTTGATGAAAGCACATCACATGTTGAACAACAATGATTTTATAAATGAAAAATGTATATGGATGGAGATTCTCACATTAAAAGTTTCAATTCAAGATTTACTCCTTATTCATCATTGATTTCCATAGTTCAGCTTGAGGTATCTTCAAGCATGTGTAACCTAGAGGGTGCTTGTGCTTACCTATAAATATATTATTGTGAGGAATGAGATTATTTAAGGGATATCAGACATGGCAAGATTTTTGGCATTTAAACGGTAGACCACAGATAAGATATCCACAGAGACCTTATCGTAGTACCCATGAAAAAATTGCTCTCAGGGTTTTCAAATAGATAAGGCTAGTTTAAAATTCTGCTTCACAATGTAGCATTGAATTGCAGGCAGAAAGGGGAGAAAAGTACCCAGTTGTTTAATAGAAACATATCAGAGAGGCATATGTATATCAGAAGATTAAGCCATTTTTTCTTCTTTTAAATACCCATAATCTGTTACATAAAAGCCAGGGACACAAATCATTTTAGCTGTAACAATAAAACTTATACAAAGGCTTTCTGAGCTATATTGGTATCTTTCTAGGTCTACCATCATATCTCTAGCCTATACATGCTTGAAGGCCTATAATGACAGTTAAAAATAAAGCAAAGACACATTTTACTGGATGATCATTCACCTTATGCCTAAAGACTTTAAAATTGATTTCATATTTTTAGGATGGCTTGAACTTATTTCATATCTTTTCTTTTCTCCCAAGACATGAGTTATTTACTGATAATGCTCATGTCATATTTACTCATATCTAATCCTCATTAAGATAAGCATTTTGATGCAGCTAGGAGAAGTGGCATAGAGTAAAAGATTGTTTATTCAAAATATGCATAACCAGATGCTTTCTGGAATAACAATATTTCTGGTGTTCAGATTATCTCATGGTAAGATTTAGCAGTGCTTATATGTTTTACTGTTTCAGGGGCATAAGAGAGCAAAAATATAAACATGTTCTAATTTATATTACTGGAAATCACTGAAATAAGTTAACATTATGAGCATGTAATATGTCATCCAACAATCATGTACAATTATTCATAAAAATGTTCCTGTTACATGACAGTGTGTTCATGAATACATTTTTTTTACCAAGTAAAAGCTGTGAAATAGTTCAACTTCATGGGACTGTTCTTAAAGAACCTTATTCTAATCAGAAGGTATCATATGCAGAGATTCATTGATTTATATTACACTAGGGCATGATGTTGACGTCATATTCGTCCTGAATGTTTTGAATGAATGAATGAATGTTTTCCATTTTACAATGAATGTTTTCCATTTTACAATGCATAATTTTTGTTTTTCTGAAATGTCCCACACCTGTTCATGGCAAGTGGTACACCTTTGGGTGTGTAAAGTGAGCAAGAGAAATTTAATATTCAAGATGAAATATACAGCCTATCAAAGTAGCCCAGAGTATGAAGATACCAATATGAAAATGGCCCCTGAAAGTGATCACTATGACCATATCCATTTAGTCCATTATTTGCCACTATGATCATTTAAAGACATGACCACTCATGGCAAGGGGCCATGACCGTTTGTTTGAGGCAGATGTGTGCATAGGGCCACAAATGGCTAGGCTCACTTGTGGCCATTATTACCCAGGCACTAAGCAACTGAATTATATATATTTTACATGACCCTGACAAAGTGGCAGCAACAATGCAGGCAGAACCATAATTTATACTATATCTATTAAAGCTTTTCCAAGGTATTATCAATTATTAATTTCAAGGTTCTGTCCTTATTTTTGTGTGTCGAGTTTTTACTATTTGAAACATACTGCATATTCCAATTTAGAGCACCTGGGAATAATTCTCAAGTCTTGAAATGTAAACCATTCACATTAATTCATCAGCCATTTTCCATACTGATGAACTTGTACTAGTCAGCATTCAAAAGATGATTACAAAAACAAATGATGACACAAAAAGTACATTGTTATATTTGTGTAGCCAACAGCCTTTATCTCCTCAAGAGCAACTGTTTGTCACATTTTTACAGCTGGTACAACAATAAAAGAGATGCTCTGCATTTTTTGACCTTCATGATAAGCAGATTCAACATACTTTGCATATATTTTTATACCTAGAACCTCATACCAACTAGTATTCTTTCCTGTGAGTTCACTAACTTAGAACATGTTGTTTGCAGATTTCAAGAAGAGAGCACTTTAAAGGGAGTGTTTCCATTTTCATGTGTGCACTTTTCAACCTCTCTTTGTATTTCTTTCTTTCACTCCCGCCATGCAGTACAACATTAAGAAGAAAGAAGAGGTACAGGAAATGATGCCTCAAGAGGAACCTAATCCGTTGATGCGGAAAAAGAAGACGCCTGAGGAATTGGCAAGAGAGGCTGAAGCTGAAGATGAAGACGAGTTTACAAGTGAGTCTGGCCTGTGGCCTGCTCGCTTTTATCTATGTTGAAGACCTTTGGCAATATCTTCCAATCCATTCTTACCTCTGGAATCACTCAGTATGGCCTTTACAGCTCTCATCAACACTTTTATTATCGCTAGCACTTCTAAGAGCATGTTGTTATGCTTCATTGCAGTAGGTGCTTGGTTCACCAAAGAATACTTATGCATGGACTAGCTATCAATCTTTGGGGTTCTCTTTTGATTCTCCTTGGAATCCACTCTACTATTTGCATGTTGCCTTAATTAGAATCAGAGCTTTCAAATGAAAATGACTGTGTTCTACCAAATCATCTAACTTCTTGACTATATGCTACTATATTATGACTTTATTTCTCATCTTTGTGATTTTCTGCCTTTCTTAATACATGTAAAACATAACATTATACTATAACTTTGAAACCAGCTCAAAACCAAGTAACTACGCTTGATCATAGAGGCATTACTATTCATATATCTCACAAACATTCTCCATGCTAAAGGAGTAAATGAAAATATAAGAGATCACATTCCCTGACATGAGTGAAACAATGAAAAATGTGAATGAGTCAGTAAACAACAGGTAATTTTAAAGGCTATGGCAACGTGAAACATGCACTCATCACATCTAAAAAAGATTGGCGGGAATATATAGACAATTGGCCATCACCTGGAAGAACATGTACGTGGGAGGTCCAATTCAATGACCTCAACAAAGAATACTTTAATACGCTAAAATTTGAGGACAAAATTTTCAGGGCTAAGAATGGGATATTGATAGTACATATGCTTCTCTCATTCAGCCACTGACAACAAAAAACTAACAAGAGCAAAAACATTTTCATGCAAAATTATTGAGCCATGTCTTTCTCTCTCTCTCTTTCTACTTGCCTATCTCTACGTGAATCTCTGTTTCCTGCCTTCTAACTCGATGTTTTCTGCATGCTCTGGGTGGATGTTCTCTTCCATGGAGCTAATCGATGTTTTATGGGCATTTTAAATCTCATGATAAATAACGAATAGATATCTAATTGGCGTGAAAATGGCTATAAATATAAAGCAGGTAAACATCGTTGTCTAATAAAAATGTATAGCTAATATATATTGAAGTAGAATGCAGTGTCAAAAATATTTGCCATGTAATACCTTAGCCTTAAGATCACTTTTGGACAACAGCTTTATTTCTTCAAATGAAAAAGGTAGCCCTATCCAGTGTGCATTTTTTCCATCCACATTACAATGACTTAAGAAACATGAAATTCTGAGAGCAAGAAAAATACAATTAGAAAATAAAATCATATTTGCTGCCATGTGAATAGAGAGCAAATGTATCATGAATCTAACATACAATTCTACTTTGGAAAATAATTAATGCTTGCTGGATAGGTATTCTACCAGGTGGCGGATTTTAATGGATCAGGTGGGAAGTTCCTTAGCTAACTTTGAACTTTCTTGGAGTTAAAATGGAGTTTAAATAGTATGTGCAGTTAAATTCTTAGTTGGGGATTACATTGAGACAATCAAAATACCTAATTAATAATGCAATCATGTATTTGTCTCATTCAGCAAAAGATTGAAATATTTTGAAACATACAGGAGATTAGAAAGCAAAGGGCAAATTGTTTTATTTTACATTTCTGTACATATTTTACTTCATTTAAATATGTTTTGAAGCCATAAATTTTTATTCAATGGAATAGAGAAATTATTTGATTAAATTTACCTCAACTAAGTATTTTAACTGATTTTGATGTAGATCTGCGATTGCCCAAAAATGTTATCATGAATCGTGGTGTGGGTGGATATCTCTAGGTCCATGGTGGATGACCTTGGGGGCTGGTTGTCCTTCTTGTCGGATGTGTTGAGCGAGACCCGATTTGGCATCGGCAGGTGGCAGAATACAGAGGACTTATAGAACAGATAACGACGCATCTCAATAGAATGGCTGCTACAGTTGGAGATGCTGTCCCTCTCCTACCTCTATGTCCCTCTCTATGTACCTACCTATTAATGCGTGAGAAAAAATATAGGAGACAATCATTGTTAACGTACTGCACTTAAGATCTTCCAATATCTATACGTCACTCTAGCACATTAGATTGTATCTTTGAAGACTGTTACATCTCCTTTGTCAAATGTCAATTCAATGTTTCTTTGCTGTGTTGTTTACTCTAATAATAGGGACTGCCAAGAAGCAAACAATCAATGGTCAAGGAGATTGTCAATAAAGAGTCACAACTTTAAGTACAAAATGGGTTTTAAAAGCCCACTTCTATATTTCTAATTTTTGTACTATTTAACTTCTATTTCCAATGTATATTTACGTGTAGTGTTCGTTAAGCAATAAATGACAATGAATGGAAGTCATTTTCATTTTGTTTTCACGATGCCTATTGTAAAAGTGGTTATGAAAGCAATATTTTGACCAGAGCAATTTAAGTAATAAGTCTGAATAGCAAAGGTCATCCATTAAAATTTGAAAACTATGCACCCCACCATTTTTACTTTCATGGAGACCTGAAGCAACGAATTTTTCATATCACAAAAAGACTAACTTCATTCAGTTTTTTTTCAAGTCATGTGCTCTTTGCACATAAAACTAGTGATACCTAGAATTGGCACTCATGATGATAGAATATCTGGCTGGCAAACCCATGAATTAATAGTATTATATCCAGGAAGTCGCTCTAATGAGGTATGAAAGGACAATTTAAGTGTTTTAACAGTAGGATATAAGTGTTTGACCTTTACTCAGATGTATTCAAGTCTGGAGTAATGCTAGAGAAATATTTTAATGAGTTTCATGTAGAAAAAATCAAAACAATCAATTCTCCTCACTGTTTTGGTATGTGTCACCGTTTGTATTTGTAATACGTCACCATAAAAATAAATCTGCCCTAAACCAATAGGAAATATATTTCTGTTTGCCAAGGCAGATTTTGGTAAAATGTTTTTACCCCTTTGACTGTCACCTTATTCTCTGTCTAGTTCCTCTCCACAATTTATGTTCTTACCTTCCCAAGGAAGGTTCAAATGGGCAGTCTTATCATTCCACAGAAGAGTCCTCAATCATAGGGTAATAATGGATTGGCACATGTTCCCTTATGTAGCTTAATTACTTCAACATTAAATATCATGGCTCAATGTCAAGGATTGTTTTGCAGTGTTGGATATCAAATTAATCATAGAGCAGTTGGTAAAGTAAATATTGAGTGCATATCAAATTAAATTTCTACATTAAATCAATCAGTTCCTTGTAATTACATCACCACTATTACTCAACAATGACCACTTCCCCAGTCTCAAGAACAAGGCAGTCTCAGCTTAAAGGTTAACCTCTAATTATGCCTGATACTAGCAGAAATGGAGAAGACCCCATCAGTTATTCTTGCAATGCAGCAAGGAATAAATGAGGATGACAAGAAAAAAGAAGTTTCCAAATTCTAACCAAGAGTATGGTTGTCCATGAAAGTGATGCTTGCATTCAAAATAAAACGCCTGATAACAAATTAATTTACTTAAGAATTCATGAGAAGAAACACAGAAAATCTTGCCGGTAAAAGAGAGGATAATGCCTAAAATGGAAAAACTATACTCTTATCTTAATGGATAAAATAGAATGTATTTTTGTTCATGGATAACTTTCAGTAATTGTTAAGATGTGTGTTCTGAAATATGAGTGGTAGGCCATAAGTTATTTATTGGATTTAAATGGAAATTTCAACAGCCAAGACATAAATGAGAGATATTAATTAACTGAATTCCATTGGACTCAGAGTAATGCTAGCTTTATTGGCTTACAATGGCAATTACAGAAATAATGTATCTAAACAAATTAATATTGATCTTCTTCGGGTGATGCCAGATATTTCATATTTATGTGTGGTTTAAATTTTGGAGATAAAAGTCTTAATTCTGAAATAATATTTTGAGTGACATGTTACAAGGAAGAGGACTAAAGAAGTAAATAAAAATGAATAAGAGGAGGATTTGATGGTGCACATTTCTTTTAAACTATGCTCATTGTGAAACTGGTTGAGAAGTTAGGGTGTGTGTTACGGTTGCTGGTATTTTTTCATAATTTCAAAATGCTTTTCTGGTGAGCCTTGGTATTGAATGCAGCTACTTAGCGATGCCATTTGTTTTGAAAATATCAATCTCTTGCCCCATCGCTGCATGCTCTTCAATATCTTAACTGGCTGGCCCTGTTGAATGGCCTAATGATGTTCTTCCAGGCTGGTTTTAACAGAATGGCCTATTTTTTGCAAATGTATTTATTTCTATAAACTAAATCAGAAATTTCAATGCCTTCTTATTGAAAAAAAGAGTCCTGTCCTTCCTATTAAAGTGAGATATTTTTGTGTTTTGATCAACTTAAGATTTTTGTTACTTCCAAGAAGATGTGGCATATTCCTGAATACATTTCTTACCTAATTTTGGTACCTAAGGAGGGGAGGTGAAATTATTAGGTAATTATGAGCTGGTTGTCATAAATTGAGAATTTTCCAAAAAGTTGAATGTCTGACCTCTTTGCGATTAAAGACTGATGTTCAAAAAAGTAGAAAAATGCTACTGTACAAAATAACACTAATTTAGGAGATTAAGACAGCTAAAGTGTGAGTAATGACGTGATAAGATGGAAATGCAGGATAGAAAGGATCTGTCTAAACCTATCCTGAGCTGTAGAACACATTCAATTATACTTTATAGGGATACAAGATAAAGTCCCACTGAATATCTCCATCTAACACATTTCCCTACCCCTTATCCACCTCTACCTAATGAACACAACTTACAGAGTACAAATGTGGAATAAAAATGGAGAGCCTCATGTGGGATCATTTTTTACAAAGTTTATTTTAATAAGGAGATATATATGAGGTATCAACTTCATGTATGCTCACATTTTAATAAATCCATAATGAAATTTGATGAATTTTGCTAGTTAAATGTTTTAAATATCATACCATAATAAGTATTACTTATGTCTAATTTGTCTTATTATACCATGATTGGATGTTGATGGCTCTTGGTCAAAGATTGGTTCTCCAGTAGAGCAAATAAATATAATATGTGTATATACCTGATATATGCACAAGAGTGGCCATTATGACTTCGGAACAAGTTTTTGTAGGATGAGGCCAACATTTATTATTAAGTTGGAATATGTGGGTATGTATTGGTGTAGATTTTGCAAAATATGCTCACCAACAGAGATTAAAATTGAGTCATCAGTCATCAAAACTTGACTGAATATTCCAATCAATAAAATTTAAACTTTTAAATACTTATTTAAACCAAAATTGATTTTAAATTATTTTTTTATCTGATATCATTTCACTGTCATTTTCATTATTCCCCTTTAAAATAAATATTTTAAAATGCATGCTATATTTTAAGCAAGATGAAGCACGTCAGGCAATTGCACATATTTAGTAGACACAAGTAGTATAGAAATAGTGCCATGATAATCAGTGAATATCGTATAGCACATTATTTTACCGTGGAGAAAAGGTCATAAATAGATACCTACTTGATTTCATATTACAAGAATGTCTATCATTCATCATTACATAACCATCTTAGCATACTTCATATTGTTCCATCGATTCATTATTTCTCGATCCTATGAATGCATTTCACAGGTAAACTTCGTTTTAAAGCTGGAGTACATTTTTGCATTAATGCTAGTTCTGAAGGGTGGCTTGGTGCCAGGCATGAGACTTAGGACCACTGTTGCATACATTTTGCAAACCACTTGAAATGGGTTTCATTAATCCCAATGTGTAGCTTTCATAGATCTCTTTAAGGCATTAAAATTCAGTTGAGCTAGAAATTTCCAAAAAAAAGTTAATGTCTCCCAGCATATTACAGTCTAGAAAATTTCTATGCCAGCGTAGTAAATGTAGGCTTTCTTTATTTAGATATAAAGGTATTGCTAATATTTTACTTATTTTAGTTTTTTTGACCAGAATATATATCACATCAATTTCAAATCTTTTATTGCATGTTAACATAATCGCAAGTATAAATCTAAAATAATCTATCACATAAATTTTTAAAGCAATTTCAAATTCAGGTGATTTGACCATATCTTAGAGACATAAATTGTACTAAGGAATTGTGAAAATGCAGATTTTTTAGCTTTATATTCTCTATTATCATTACAGCCTACTGTGTATGCTTAAAAATGTCTTTCAAAGCCATACCTAAAGACACCAATATATGCTTACAATCATTAACTCTTGCATTGCAGCAGTATATTTCCAACAGTTGACATGTATTTTTACTTTGATTTGTTGCGATATTCAAAGTGGTGCATTATTTTTATGCCTGTTTGGGAAGAGGAGGACATGGCAAAAGCATGTCTGAATTTAATATTATACCCACAGCATTTGACATACTTAAATTTCATGATAGAACATTGTGTAAAATCAAAGTTACTATTTTTTAATCAAGGCAAAGAACAGAATATTACAGCATATTTATATATTTATCAATTTTAATCATTATGGAATCTATAATTTGATAATGAAACTGTATCAATGCTTACAAATAACTCAACATTGATGCCATATCTAACAATGCATCTCATTTCAAAAACAGAAATTGGTTTGTCATACACTGGGCATTAAGTCGGTTTAAAGTAATTTTTCCCTCAATTAGTTGTATCAAGATATATGTAACAACAATGTTGCATTAAAAAAGGATAGCTGTGATAGAGAAACCAATAATGAAATACTTATTAAATTATTGGACGTGATGTAGCTCTGATAGTCTGCTAACATAATGGAAGTAAATCATCATTAACTATTGTAGAAGGAAAATTTTTTATCAGGGCACATATTGACAGGTGTAATGAAGGTCACATAAACGTCAGGATACACAATTTTTCAGGGTACTGAATCAGGGCACCTCCAGCCATCCAACACTCATGCATTTTTGCTTGATCTACAAATTGCATTCATTTTCTCTCTCCTCAAGGTACAGCTGTTGAAAACTATGGTGATTAACATTGACAGAGTATTCCAGCTGGGACTATCCTAGAATAGTTTCACTTAGTTTGCTCAAACTTCAAATTATCCTGGAAGGTTATCAATAAATTTTATTTGTTATATAGAGCCATGGCTGAGTAAAACGGTATGAGCCCTCAAAACTGATCTAGCTCATAATAATTACACATATTTATGAGTCTGCAGATGTCAAACGTAAATTTCAAAAAGTTAAATTCAAGGAAGGAACCATTCTATATTCTGGGTGACTGAGTGTAGAGGCATCAGTAGAGTCTAAAGAAAGACAACACCTGCCTAAAAACACCATTCCTGAGACAAAGAGAACCTTGAAAAAATTTTTCATCAATAAGAATCTTAATTTACACAGCATTCAGCAGGAAAGAGATATAAAGCAGGGTCATGTTGACACACTTTAAATCATGTTAGGCACTGCTTTCAAGCCGATTCTAGCCAACATTCAATGCAGTATCTTTTTATTAAAACATATGGTAGAAATGACCAATTAAACAGCTATTCTAAATGGCTACTAAATTTCTTAAATGTTATAATGATTAAAAAGTAATATGAATTGAATATGATGCATACTTCATCCAGTGATCTTTCACACTTCAGGATTGACTTTAAAAATTGGTAAGTTTAATGCACAAAAATAGAAGAATTCCAAATGAATATATCATTACAACAAGAATAACACAATTAATTCCTGGTTTATTAAATCACTTCAAGCCAAGAGGAACACACTCCTGAGCAGTTTCATAATAATTTTACTCTTTCTCTCTACAAAAAGAATGCCAAGGCACTGAGGAAAACAATGGAAATCTAAGGTGAACACGTGACAGAAAAGGCATTTTATAATGCATCCAATTAGTGATAACCACAACAAGACAAATGGAGAGGGAGAAGATGCATGCAAAATGTTCCAGCCACAGCTGAACTATAGCCTATGCCAGGGAAAATATTGACCAGTCTTGTTATTGAGCTTGTACTTTGATTAAAATATGGTCAAATAATCATACAAGTTAGATATATCATAATGGCAGTCATATATATATTCTCAACATCAAATAAATCTCGTATGCATCTGAGGAATGCTGAAAATATTTTTTTCCTGGAATACACTGGCACCATCAAGAAAGTATTGATACAAAATTAGATAAAAGATTCTTAATCTAGACTTAGGCCAAAAATCATAATAGTTAACTTAAATACACAGTCACAATGACAAAGGATGTCTCAGAATGTTTCTCTTTTTGCATAATTTTATTTAATATTTTTTCTCACATGGAAGTCAAAAGCATAGTTCTCAGAAATTGTACAGGCATTTTTCAATTGATCAGTAATAAAACAACCAATCACAAAACAACTACAGGTACAAGTCAAGTCATGTATTAAGGGTAGGAGTTATTCTTTAAGTTCTGATTTCACTTTTATAACTAATGTTTCAACTGCTCCATGATATCTCATTCAGCACAACGGAAAAATGCATATTGATTTCAAATAATAATTTCTTGGAATAGAGCTGAGTTAATTTTTATATTAGAATTCACTTCTCATCTTAAATAAACTTCAAGAAAATGTAAACAAGAATTCATACCCAGTTTTTTATCACAATACATTAATTATCTAATGGATAGAGAAAGACATTCATGGTCCTCTGGGGTTGAGTCTACCATTTTTCAAATGATATATGTACTCTTAATCACATTATGTTGAACGAAATATTCCATTATGCTCATTTGTATTTTGATTATTCCACAAATTATTCAACATTAAAGGAAACTGTCGGAATTCCATAAACAATTACAACTATGAATGTAGCTGTTTTTATTCTATATACCACTTCAAAAAAGGTATTGCCTCTTCTTCATTAGACAATCTGTGAAAGATCTATAATATACAACTCATACAGGGATGAAATTAGCAGGGGATAATGTTAGTCTAAAGAAGGAATGTTATCAATCTCATAGAAGTTCACTACTTTAGGTCATAAACTGATATGACATTTCAATCAATGAGGGTTTGCAACCAAGGTAAGCATGCCATGCTAATTATATTCTTAAACATTTTTCAATAAGTCATTTTTTTGCCGTCAGTTGTGAATGTGATTGGAGCTCATGCCTCATCAACATCATCGCCTCCAAGATAATCCCCAAGTACACATGTAGTAGCACTCCTTTGCACTATCCCTTGCCATTACAATGCTGAAGACTAATTCAGTTGCTTAGCATGAAATCACTTGACTCTTCTTATGAGTAGCATGACAAATCAGAAGCAAAAAAATTATCACAAACTAGTATAGCTTCATCCTAATGTTAAATGATCGCTACGTACTGAAATTTTACTTTGCTTTTTTTTCAGAACTGAAGAACTCTATAGAGACACAAGTGAATGAAATCAAGTCCCAAATTGAAAGCAAATGTTCCCTACAGTGAGAGCATCTGCCTCCTACCTCGAAGATGGCTGCTGAGGAGGGATTCCACATTGCAATACAAATATCCCTCAATCCGTTTTCCTCTCCTAGCCCCGCCTCTCACTTATCCAACACCAAAAACAAATGTATTTCCCCGACCCATTCCATTGTTGGTTCAAAGTTAGAGGAGGAATTCAGTGGTACTGTTAAAAAAATATTGCTTTGTTATTCGCTGTATTTTTTCAGCTAGTATTACAACACCACCATCCTGGTAACCAAAAGATCTGAGAAAGTATCTTGTTTTGTTTTTTACTCCAGAGCTGGAAAAAAATAGCCTCCTTAGTCGATTCAAGAGAAGTGCTGAAAATTGAGACCGCATAAGTTTGAATTACCATTCATTTCATGAAAAATTTTATTGTTGAAAGGATAGTCTTGTGGGTATGTTTAATATGAAAATTCAGGAGACCTTTTAATAGAACATGACAGGTAGGGCATTAATCACAATGAAGGCCATTACAGAAGAGATTTGAAATTTTTAATGAAAATTGCCATTGTATTTAGAAACATCATTGAATCGGGTAGATTGCAATGATATAATCCAAACACATAGTTGGAACAGTAACTGAGGAGTTGACAAGTTGTGTTTTGTTGGTGACTAAGAGAGAGAAAAAGAGGCATTTCTTCAAAATGAGTAACCTTACATATAGTTTGTAAAATGCTGCATGAGTGGTGATGTTCAGAATCTTAATCTGTAATGACCTACTTGTTTGTTTAGACCACAGGACTTGTTTAAACTGGACCGAAGATAAGGCTTGAATGGGATGTGTGTGACTGCCGATAATAATGTTAAGATATGTTACATAGCAAATTTTAAAAATGTGTGTGTGAGCGAGTGTTTTCCCAAAACAAAGAAAATTTAAGGTTTTTGTACCCTCAGTTATTTTGCATGAGAGTTTTATACTAGATTTTGAAGAAACTAATAAAAAAAGAAAGGAATTGGTAGTTGGAGATAATATGTGAGGAAACATCCTAACTCATGCCTTCTTGGCAGTTTTTACACTTGAAAACCTATGTGTTAGATTTTGTACAATGATCACAATGTTGGACTTGGGCCAGTGATGGCTTCTTAAATCATTTATGTGGATTCAGAGTTTTCAACATCTAATCAGTATGATATGTTTTATTTCTAAAGAGTGATTCCATCAAATAATTGTTTTGGTTTAACTTATCATCAAGATTTCTCTATTCCTTCCTTCTACTCTCAGGCTTATTAAACTTCTGATTTTCTCTGGGTGTGTGCATGGTTGTTGTTTGAAAGCAATGTAGAAGTGTTGTCATAGCCCAACCTATGAATTAAATTAACTCTTTTGAAGCACTTTTTCAAGTGTTATCATGACCTCTGTCTCTTTCTCTCTCTACTGTGTGTGCAATTTTCTCTATGCAGTTTATAGCGTGATCTAATACATTGTTCTCTCTTTGTGTGAATTTCCCTTGCTATGAATTATAGTAAGGGTGTAGCCAAAGCTTATACTCACTATCAAACTTTACGGTCTGCCCTTAACATCTCATTAAGTGGAAATATTATTTAAATACTTGATGCTTGATTTGCAAATTTTTCCTTCTGTAATGAAATAGGATTGTACCCTGTTTTAGGGTGCATATAATGGACCAATACTTGGTTTTTTTTTTAAAGCATTGCCTACGTTGGAATCTCCTTCTTGGTAACTTCTCCCATTCCCCATCATATCAGACTCAACGTTTGCATTTTGCTAAGGGAAAAAGCATGATGCGAGTGTCATAAATTCAGGAATATATTAATACCTTAATTGAGATTGACCATAGACTTAAAGCAGCCAATTTTCGTGAAAGTTCATGATGTCAATTATGTTAGTCATTTGATAGATTTGTTTAGCATAATACCTTCAAAAGTTTTAATGATTGCAGAAATTAGTTTTGCATCTTTCACTCATCTCCAGATAAATTCAAAACTAGAATGCATGTGTAATATTTGTATGTATGCAGATAAATTTTGTGTATAGAGTAAGGAGCATATCTGAGTTGCTTGAAAGATGCTGCCAGAACTGGTGATTATGTATATACATATATTTGGTTTTCACAGTTTACAACTTGTAAAAAGAAAAGCATTCATTTGAATAATTGGCCAAATTTTAGTGAGCTTTGGAAAGTTATTCCAGGAAGGAGAATAGTTCACTGGTTGACTGGATATCAGTGGCATATGTTACCATATCAAAAATCACATTTTGCAAATGGCATAAGTCACTCATTCACAAAATCATCAGGTTGAAAAAGCAGTTATCACAGTTCACTATAGGTAAAAGTTAAATGATATTCTGTTCACATCTTTAATATGAACAACACGTTTGGTCCATCTTATCTAATGAAATTTTGATGCTAATACTAAATTCCCAATTTTTTTAATTATAAAATAAGAGGCCTTCAATGTCAATTAGTTTATGAAGCATATTAAGTATAGTTTGAAATTTAGTTATGTCCATAGGTATATCTTTTGAAAGAGTTAGGGATAATTAATAATTAAACAGAACACTTAATTACTTTTAGCAATAGAATAAAATACTATTATCTGCCCCTACTATCTCATCTATCATCTGTGTGTTACAATATGTAGAGCATTAATTGGCTTTTCAATATGCGTAAATCCTTGACCAAGCCGGAATTTTTATAAATTGAGTTTTGTAAAGGCATTAATTTAGTTTATACCATCACAGAGAATTTAAAGTTTGTAAAGCTTCTAATCAGAGAGATAAAAATGATTTGGCAGTAACATAATTTATTATAGGTATTTTGAAGTACACAGCTCTAAACCTTGTGGAGTACCAAAAATTAGAATCAATTACTTTTTCAAATCAAGACATTCTTTCACTGAAATATTTTTATTTTTATCATACATGCCGATTTCACCATAATTAAAAAATATATATATATAGGTCATAATAAGTGAATATTTTTCAATGTAGAGATGCTCCTTAGTCAGTTTTATCTGCAATGAAGCTACCATTACAGAAAGTCATTTTTCATTTTTACATTTATTTTAAAGAGAATATCAACTAAGAATTCTCCATTGAGGAGTTCTTGGAATTTTGTGATTCTTATTATTATTATTATTGGGGACCATGAGATTCTATTTTCTTCAAAGGCAGAAGAATGTATTGCATGATTTTTTTTAGTTAAGCAGCTGAACATGGATTTTTAAATCATTCCATTTTTCTAAAGTTTTCCTTCCCCTCGGATAATTTTAACTTAGTAAGATGTGCCCATTTATTGTTACGTTTTTCATATCACCAAATGCAATTAAACCTTTTTGTTCTGTTGGTGCAGAAATAAAAAAATAATTAACTCACACGCAAATGGTTAATTAGGCAACTAATACAACATCATACTCATGTAGGTATATGAAATTGGGTGGGTGTGTTTGGGAGATGTGGTTTTTGCATTAGGAAATAGAGCTGAATTTACATGCATGCACACATTTTAATCTTGCATTTTGCCGGATTCCTATTTCACGACAGATAAATGTTAATATATACTCCTATTAATAGTTTTGTTTCCCGTATTGGTCTTAAGAATTATTTAATTGACGCCTAGGTTATTTGCATCCTTCATGTCATCTCTTACGTAGACATTTTTTTCTTGAAACCTGCCGTGTGACCTTACAACCTTCAACTGGTATTTTCAAAAAAGTTATTTTGCCTTGATATAAGTGTTGTAATCAATGGAAGTATTGATTTTCCGGTGTCACTCAATGTTTTCCTTGTCAGATTTCTAATGTAAAAAAATCAGTTCTCTCGTACATATGTAATTGTTCTCTGTGTACTAACTAGCTGTTCCTTCTACCTTCAATGTTCAATCTATTAGATTAAATGATCTTTTCTTTCTTTTAGAGTTGACTGATACATTTCCTTGGTTATCTTTTTACCTGATACATCATTTTTAGATCGTATCTCAGGAACTGCTTATTTCTTATTTCCTTTAATTAAAGTTTGTGTTGCATTTTAAGCAGGTTCAATTGAAAGAGATGAAAACTCAAAGACCTGTGATAGAAAAAAATTGATGTTTCTAAATTATGAATCACAAAGTATTAGCTTCATTAGTAGTGAAATGGTTTTTTGCCTTGGGATTTCAATTTTTTGAGAAATTATCATTTTTCCATCACCTAAGTTATTCGATATGAGCATGCTTTAAAATCTGGGTGTAAAAAGCATTTCATATTTGTACAGAGATGAGATTATTTAAATGTAATAAAACAGTAAGATACTTAATATTGTTGTAAAAGTGAAATTATAGCTGATGGATGTTGAAGAGTTTGTTTTTAAGGTTACTATCAATACAGGGTCAACAAAGCAGCAGGTTTAGTGTTAAAAATGCTTGGAAAATATTTAAATCATTTCCCAAATAAAGTAATCCTTGATTTTGCTGATAACTTTTCTGCGGCTTAGGATATAATTGAGTTTTTCACTTTGAAATTAGATCTATACTGCCATTCCGTTTCACTGATTTACTCACACATGTAGAGGAACTAATAACATGAAAGCCGAAAACAATCATCGAATCTTGTTATATACCAGGGCTATAATTGTTCAAAGCCCTTACATTTAAAAATTATAAGGGGGACTATAATTTACTGTAGATAGTTGTATTTTTGGTTTTGTACACATGATGTGGTTATGGAAATTTACATAGAATGTTAACTCATATGGATTGCGAGGAATCATTATATTTGGCATATTTCCCTATCCTTGAGGATTGGAAATAAAGGAGTGTTGGTAAATAATTAAACATGATGTGACTTGTGTTGATTCTAAACTAGAAGTTGTATTGAGGAGCCTGTTTGTTTTGGAGAGGAGTTGAAATGAAGAGAGATGAAGTTGTTGTTACTATTGTTGTTAGTTATAATAATGCAAACATTGCTGTGAATTTAAAATGAGAAACTTGCATAAAATATGAAAATCGTTCACAGAATGGCATCTAGTGACCCAATGTTAGCCTTACTTTGACAGATGTTTGATACTTTTAGCTAGAACATTATTTGTCCCATTAAAACCATTCCTCAGTACCAACTTTAACAAAGAATGTATTCCATTCTGAGCTCATAATGAAAAAATGATGCCACTATATTGTGACTCCCTAAATACTATGGCTATCAATGAGTGGACATCTGTCGATAAGAAGGCTAAAACTGGGCATTATCACGTATCATGGCAGCCAACTTTTACTGAATGGTACACCATATTCATCATTCACTCAGTATGACAGTTTTGTAAACCATTCCTCATGTAAAATCTCTCCATATTCATTGAAAAGAAATGATAACCTATAGATGAAATACATGCTGCCATATAATTTGCTTTTATGAAATGTACCTTATTGTCCAACTACCTTATGAATAACCACTGATATAATCATTGATTTATGGTTTGTGTCATGTAAATAATCATCTGCATGAACCACAAATGTGTACTTCAACCATTGAACATACCTACTATGTTTATTTACAGCAAGCCCTGTTAATCAGCAATCAGCATTTTTGGATACTTTATAAAAATGTTGTGAATGTGATGGAAATTATGTTTTTGACTAGAGAAGTGAATACCATGACACAATTGTATAGATCAGATTTAAATCATTTAATGCTACACATGTATGCAAAAAAAATACATAAATGAAAGTACCTTTTGAGCCTTATAAAACAAGATGCTAGTGTGTGTGCATTTGTATATATACATGAATATATATTGTTCCTGTGATTGCGAGAGTAGAAAACACATAGACATAGCTATCTGGCAGCCTTTACATAGGAAAAATAAACTACAAAGTAAATTTGGACTTCAAGTTAAAATAGTCTGTCATTGTGAAATCACTCTCAAAAACCTGCATGCTCTCTCCCACACCTTTTGACAGAGTGCCAACTGTCTCTGTTGAGAATCCATTTAAGAACTGACAAATTAAATTTAAAAAATATGCATAAATATGGTGTCTTTTTATTTCAACAACCTTCAATGTATTCCCTGAGCACGACAAGATGTCAGGAATGAACTCAAAAGCAGATGACTTACAAATCGACACAGTCTCCCACCAGATCTTGATAACACCATTGTAAAATACATGAAGCTATTGCTTCAATTTCTGGCTAGGATAAAAAAAATCATCTTGTCTTAACCCTCTTAGTGCTGACCTCTGCCAGCGGTTCTAGTGAGAAATGCGGAGGGTAACTTAATGAAATGTATCACTCTAGAAAAATAAATATTATAAAGTTATTGTTTAAAATATCCATATGCAGTTTTTCTTATTGCATATACATTGAATTAGATAATAATAAAAAATGCTTATACTTCGCACAAAAAATAATTGTAATTATATTTGTGTGCAAAAGTTAAACAATATTTTGCCTATGAGCCAATATATGGGCCCGCTGCACTTTACGCCTGAGATGCCAAAGCCAATATATCGGCCCGCCGCACTAAAAACCTGCATGCTCTCTCCCACACCTTTTGACAGAGTGCCAACTGTCTCTGTTGAGGGTTAAACTAAGAGGGTTAAACTGTGCAAAACCCTTTATCATTGGCTCCTCAAAGGTCATCAATATGTTTGACCTTGATGTTATGCCAAATGTAAAGTTGGGAAATATTAATGTTCCCTTCTCAACCACAGTCAAAAATCTTGAATAAAGCTAGCAAAACTTTTTACCTACTAAAAGTAAATAAAGGGCTACTGCCCTTTGAAATGAAGGATTCAACTCCTTTGGGTTCATTTGGTGATTCCCCACAACAATTAAGTGAGTATATTATTGTTTTCATGATTTATTTATTATGTAATTTGTTTCCAGAACTTAAAGGATATTATGTCCAGCATCAATAAATTCATTTTCATTCATTCATTCAAATGCCGGCAATTCATAGTTATGGTGGTAGTAGCTCTGATTTCAGATCTACCTAGAGAAAAAACTATATTTGTACATCTTGAAAATAAAGCAATAGTCACAAATTATATAAAAAATAATTTAATGCAAGTTAATGCTATTCGGGTTGTTAGCTAGAAATCCTCACTGGAATGAAGACTTGATAGACTCAGCTGGGGAGAGAGGGAAAAGCAACCTGACCCATGAAAACATTTCCCAGTCACCCCCGCATTAGTTTTCAAGTCCTGAAATCAACGGATGATTGGATTTCATAAAGAGAACAAGTCAGTTTGCATTGGCAGTATGTTGATGTGAGGACAATTTATGGACAAAAAGTGTACCGGTGCCATTTTCTGTCATAATGGAGCTCAGTTGATCATGGACATGGGCTGGCTTTGAGGCAAAAGGTTGCCTCATCCCAACTGGTCGAAGAAAGGGTTCAGTGTGCTGAGACCTTGGGCCCCAAAATGAACAAAAAGTGTACCTTAGCAATTTGCTACCGCAACAGAGCTCCACACAGAGAAGAAGAATGAAATGCTCAAGGCACTTATCGCAGGGAAAGCATTTCTCATTGCAAGGCTCTGGTAACAAAGGGTTAAGAAACCATTTTCTAATCTCCCTATTTAAGTATCTTTCACAGGAGATGTTAAACACAAAATTTGCATTCACAGGTAAGTATGGTAAGAAATTCTTACCTTGAAATAATGACCAAGAAGGTAAAGCACATATTATTCCTACAAATCACTCCAGTTTTCATGGACATAAACACTGCTTTGATTTATATCCCTGGGTAATGAAGGAATGTCAATGGATGCATCAGTTTACACAGGCACACCATATGCCTAAACATAATGCTTAGAATTCAGGCTAAATTGAAACCTTATACCAAATGAGATACTTTACAAGCACAGACTTCCTGTATGCCTTCACATTCCCCATTCAAAATTCAAATGATGTAATGACACCCAGTGGTGATGCAGCCAGTAATGCAAGATTAGCTAACACAAGTAGAATGAACAGGACTTTCAGGAACATGCAGGCTTCATGTGTACTTCAAGATGGTTACTAAATATAGTCAGGATAATTGAATTAAAGCTATCTAAATAATGAGGATGCATCATTGACCCTTCCATGCAGAATTCCACTTATAGACGAGGATCTTTTTATGCAAAAGTATAAATGTCTACCATAAGTGACGCGTGATGCAGGAAAGTTACCCAACCAAAACAATAAACTAAGTAATGATGTCATCCTCCAAGACCCTGCTTAACCAGAATCTGGGCACTCTCCTGGGAAACTCAGCTCAACCCTTCATATCATTAGCTACCCCTTCCTTCCAGTCCACTACAGCTGTTTGAAGGAACTTTTGTAAACAAATGCTTATTACATATTCTAAAAATGTAAAATTTGAAATTAATTTTTCTCATTTAACCTTCATCTGGTCTTTTGTAGCGCCAGTGGGCACACGGTGGTAATTTACCACCTTTTATTTTTCTGTCTTTTTAGTCCAATTTTTGCCAATTTACATTGGCAGTATGTTGCTGTGAGGACAATTTATGGACAAAAAGTGTAACCATTTTTAATCATAAATATTTATCGTTAGGATCAATTTGATGAATAAACTTAGTACAGGGAAAATGTAAGCACAAGAGAATTTTTGATGATGACTGAGACGAAAGAGTCAAGCTAGGACTATTCTGGCATCTAATGTCATAATGTGTAACTGGAGAATACATGTCCCTCTCAACCTCCTGCATACCATCATACTAAAAATGCACTCGCTTTTATGATTGAGGCAGTAAACAACCACCCATGCTCCCGGATAAAGGTTAACTTAGTATGAGCAAATTTCAAACAAAATTCTGGCATTAATACGAACAAACTTCTAGTTTGGAACTCAAACCAGATTAAATTTACACATATCAAATGCATTAACATGCCCACTACCAGTCTAAAGTCCAGATGAAACAGGTTGTTGAATATGTTTTGGTAATTTAAGCAGCAGAAAATACAAGCTCATAATCAGCTGTATGAGTGAGGATGAGTAGTAGATCAATAAACAAAATCCATCTATATAAATGATGGAAATTCGTTCAAAAATTTTACATGCTCAGAAAAACACAGGGAATTCCTTTAAAACTTCAAATATTTTTTTAATACCACAGACATTTGTATAAAAACATTGCAATTTCAATCAGTTGACTATGGGCTCATACAACAAAAGAGGCTTTTAATCCTTTAGAGGGTCTAAGCAAGGGGCCAAGAGGAGAGCCCAGTGTCCTGCTGAGTAAGGTCCCAAGATGGAAGGGGAACATACCTTTGCCTTTTATTGCTGCAAGAGCTTCATCCAAGAGAGCAAAGGATATGATCATCAGACTCAAAATGAGGGTACATTTCTCTCAGCGAGACTCTGGCACAAAACCCTGGTGAAAATGAGCCGTTCACTGAAGTGCTCGGGAGCTGAGCACTAGCTTCTTCGCACATGCTTTTAGAACAGTGTGGACTGTTAAGGAGATATGCAGGAACTGTGCACTGAGTTTCTGCCAGCAGTCCATGAATGGCTCGTGAACAGCTTCTGAACAGGACACTTCAAGCACAGCTTAGATGATGAACATTTCATGTACAAGTGCTGAACAGAACACTTTTACCACGACTTGGAAATGTTTTGGAAATGTAATGCTTTGTTGCTTTGTGTAATGCCTGATGGCAGTTTAGGAAGGTTTCATGACTATAACGCTTCCTGAACGCTTTGTAAACACTTTACAAATGGATAAACTGAACGGTACGTTACAGTTCATTTGGGCTAATAGAGTCCAGGCATGCTTCAGGATTGCCACATGAACAGTTCATGAATGGCCAACATAACATTTCTAGAACAGTTCATGAATGGCTCATTTTTACAAGGGAAAGTTTAATGTCAAGTATCATGCATCAATGAGTTCCGGTAGCTCCATTACAGATCAAAGCTGCTTCACAATTCCTTTGACTACATTATGTGATGCCAGAGCTATAGCGGAGTTCTTATAAGAATACACATAAAATCTCCTTAAGCATCTGAAGTTGAGTGAGTAACACTAGAACTTCTAAAACTGTTAGAATAGGGTATATAAATTAAAAGTACCCACTTTCCATCCCACTTAGTATTCATCACCTGGGTAATTAACCACTGAAAAAAAGGTGATTTCTCCTTAAACAACTTAAATATGGGTCAGAAATTTGACTGAAGGAATTAATTGTGGATATAATCGGGCTGACTGCAAATAAAAACCATTACAATGTTATCACTGTCACCAAAGGTAGTGCCAAAGTATAGGTATTGAAGTAAGGAAGATAAGAAGTGCATCAGAAAAGAGTGAGTGCCTCTCTGCTAACAACTTACCCATTCTATGGTCCCCTATATGAGCAATTCAGAACCACCGAGCCATGCTGGTAAGTAAAGAGCAGATAAAGGGTTATCTCATGCTTATCACATGTTGTGAATAATACACTGACTCATTCAGACTTCTTCTACATGTTTACATTTGCTAGGAGGGACAATTTTTCCAAATCTTTCAAAATTGCTCTTTTCAAACACCTTAATCAGATAAAATTTCAATAAATTAAATAACTGCATCAACTAAAACTTCCTAACACTGAAGCCCAAGGTTGCAGCTAACATTTTGGGCCAAGAAACCCAAGAAACTTTTTGGATAAATACAAAATGCCTCATGCTAATGATTAAGTAGTTCGTTCTATAACACTCAAGGTAGCGGTCCGATCCCAAAAATTAAATCTAATTCAATAGGAATGGTGAAGGCGACAGCCTTTTCATTCCAAGCACAATAGAGTACATACACTGACAATTAAGTGGAAGCTTAAATGTTTTGGAAGTGAGTACCACTCAGGCTTGAGTTATTGAACATTATCACTAAGTCAAAGATATACTCAAGCATGGACTTCAAATTGTTAGGCATGAAAATTCAATACTATTATTTTGGTTTAACCTTCTTTGGCTAAGGTCATTTTAAATTTAAGGTCTCCATCTTGCAGACAGGGGTAACAGCATTTGGACAAATTGGAGGATTACCCATACAAATTTGAGCCAAACTCAATGGTACTTAACTATGGTGACTAATCAGGAATCATGTTTCCATTGTAGTAGGCCATTGCCCTCATTATATTATATTACCAAAATGTGAGAGGTCTGAGGACGAAATTCAACCTAATAATGCGCTCTACGTACTAATTGTATGATGTATTAGTCTTAACTGAAACGTGGCTCTCGCCGGACATTGTATCTTCGGAGTTGGGGTTAAAAGGCTTCATTATTATTAGATCAGATAGATCTAGCTTGACGAGCAGTAAATCAAGAGGGGGTGGTGTCTTGATCGCCATTCGTTCATCATTGTACTATAAGCGTCTGGTTACCCCATCTCAAGTCGTCGAGCATTTGTTTGTGCAAATTTCGCTAGATAAAACTGTATTACTAATTGGTGCTGTTTATCTCCCCCCGAATTCAAATACTGCTGTTTTTGAGGATTATTGCAATACAGTTGAAGGTATCATGACTACTACGCAATACACCGATGTACTATTGCTTGGTGATTTTAATGTTCCTGATTTTAACTGTGATTTTTCTAACTCTAGTCATACTAGTCAACTAAGCTCTCCCCAAGGTAAATTATTACTTGAGACCATCAACTTTCTTGAATTATTTCAAGTTAACAACTCTCTTAACTCCATCCATAGGAGACTGGACTTAGCCTTTTGTGATAAAATGAATGTTACCCCTTGTATTGTTACCGACTCTCTTGTACCCCCGGATGTTTATCATCCAGCACTACATTTCTTCATTCCTCGAAAGAATTTTTCTCACCCTGAAAACACAGGTCTTATTGATTACGACTTCAGTAAGTGCGATTTTACATCTATTAGTGCCATACTTGAGAACATTAACTGGCCTGGGCTGTTGAGAAATAAATCTGTAAATGAAGCCTTTGACACTTTTTACTCTGCTCTCTATGATGCTATTGATCAGTGCACACCTAAATCATATTTTCATGTCTCCTCCTATCCGAAATGGTACTCTAAGCAGCTTAAGACATTAATTAATCAAAAGCGATTTAATCACTCTGTTTACAAGGCTACAGGCTCTGCTGAGGATTACACTTGCTTTTCCAAGACTAGAGCAGAATGCAAAAAACTTGCTAACGACTGTTACCGCTCTTACATGAATAATTTGTCTTCCAATCTCTCCAGTAATATTAAACCATTTTGGAATCATGTGAAAACCATGCGAAATGATACTTCATTTCCTCAAAATATGTACCTTGACGATGCTGTTGCTGATAGCCACCACTCAATTGCTGAGCTTTTTGCTAAATATTTCTCTGGGGTCTTTTCTACTGACCAAGTCGACGTACTTCCTTCTTGTACCTTTCCTGTTAATATTACCTTTAATTCTATTTCAGTTACAGTTAATGAAATAATAACCAAGCTAAAAGGTTTGAATACAAGTAAAAGCAGTGGCACAGATAGAATCCACCCTATCATTCTCAAATCTTGTTATTCAGCTCTTTCTTACCCGCTTTTCATCCTCTTTAATTTATCCTTTAAATGTGGTATTTTCCCTGATGTTTTGAAAACAAGTTATGTCATTCCTATTCATAAGTCTAATGACAAATGTGACATATCAAACTATCGTCCCATTATAATTCAATCTGTTATAGCCAAAGTGATGGAAAGCATTGTTGTTGACAAACTTGAACCCTTGCTTAGAAATGTCATTGTACCTGAGCAGCATGGATTCAGACAGGGTATGTCTACTTTGTCTAACCTATTGGTTTTTACTAACTACTTAATTAATGGCCTTGAGGAAGGTCGTCAAATTGATGTGGTCTACACAGACTTCTCCAAAGCTTTTGATAAGGTTAATCATATTATTCTGTTACATAAAATGAAATCTCTTGGTATCAGTGGGAGTGGACTGGATTGGTTTCATAGTTATCTCATGGGCCGACATCTTCAAGTAAAAATTGAGCACACCTTCTCAAATCCTTTTCCGGTCAACTCTGGAGTTCCACAGGGGTCGCATCTCGGGCCCATACTATTTCTCATCTTTATCAATGACCTTAGTTATCTAATCTCTCCACTGCCACATTTGATGTATGCAGATGACCTAAAAGTTTTCAATGCTATAAACAACATTAATGACTGCCAGCTAATCAATAATTGTCTGAAAAAGATCTCAGAGTGGTGTAGAAAAAACCTGATGGTCATTAATACTAAGAAATGTAACTGTATTTCCTTTTATCGGAAAAAATTAACCATTAACTTCAAATATTCTATTGGTGATGAACATATTCCTCGTGCTTCCATGATTAAAGATCTTGGTGTACTGTTTGATAAGTCTCTGACTTTTGACCAGCATATATCAAACATCGTAGCTAAAGCCCTACGTATGCTGGGTTTTTGTACCAGACTTAATAAGGACTTAAGAGATATTTACACATTAAGATGCCTTTACACCTCCCTAGTCCGTCCCATTTTGGAGTACAATTCTGTCATCTGGTCTCCTTATTACAATTGCCATGTTGATGCATTGGAACGTGTTCAAAGAAAATTCCTGAGATTAATCAACTTCTATGCCGGATTCTATACTCCACACACACCTTACATTGAAACAATGGTTATATTAAATCTGCATACTTTATCAGTAAGAAGAAAACTTGCAGGGTTGTTGTATTTGTACAATTTATGTAATAATATTGTCAAGTGCTCGCCTTTACTTGCATTATTGCATTTCGATGCATCATTCACGAGCACCAGGAGATCTAAACTATATCATATTAAATATTGTCGAAGAAATTATTCTTTTAACGAACCTATTGTTCGCATATTGACTGTATAATTCACTCATTTCATACATTGATATACACCATGATTCCCCAGTTGTCTATAGGAGAAGGTGTCTACAAGGTCTATCTGAATATGTCTAGTCAATTATGATGCTAAAGAATTTCATAAGTTTGTTAATTTTTTTGGTACATATTTTACTTCCTGTAAGTCTACTTATGACTTGTTTAGAAAGCTTAGGACTTTCTTTTTAATTATTAATTTTTACATGGATATTTATTTTATATTGTGCACCAAAGTGTTTGACTTTTTTCTTATTACTTTCATATTGGATGTCTATTTGTTTACTCTTTATCTACTTGATATTGTATCTATTTTTTTTCTTTTAATTACTTCCTTTAAGGTTAATTATTACTTGTTCTGAATGTTTCTGAATTTTCTTACGTTTTTTTTATATATTTGATATCTATTTTTATACTGTGTATCTATTTTATATTGTGTAAATATTTTTTCCTTTCTGTTGTGTATTAACACATTATTCATTATTAGAATCACACTTATTAAAAGTTACATGTACTACTCATGCTCTGGAAATTGGGCACCTGCCCGTAATAAAGGATTATTATTATTATTATTATTATTAGCTACATGTTTTCCAGCCTTTCTATATGGTACCAATAGGGCAAGTCTCTAACTTTTTCGCCCGTCAAAAATGTCAAATGGACTTCAGCAATTCTATAAACTTAATTATTGATAAATGAAATCCTGAGCTCCAAATGAAGCATTTATGAAACAACACACTGACAAGACATGTCTGCAGAGTAATTGCTTAAGATGAATGGATCCTGTAATGTAATATATGAGTCATAGTTAAGACCCTCAATGGAACTATCCTGAGGTGACTATTTCAAATATTAAATTAAGAGATATAAAGAATTTAATTTAAGGTTTAACCTGAGAGGAATTCATATAAAAGACGTATGCTGAGATTTTATAAATGGCAAAGCATTAAATATCTACGTTCAAGCAAAAGTTGATTCTAGCCATGCTACTATTCAAAAGACCAAAGATATAAATCCCAAGTCCAAGTAATTGTGTCATTCTGGCAAGTCAGTCACGAGAAAATCTATCAAAACCCAGGACTACTTCACTTGAATACTCAAGTGAAGAATTACCAGAGGTGTGAGGCAGAAAAGGTGTGTATATGGAAACTATCTAAGGAAAGAAGACTGAAATTTGAAAGTAAATATTTTCAGAGTCTATGCCGCAATTTTCTATCATTAAAACTTATACATTCTGTGATGGATAATTCTGTCATGTTTTAGAAAAATAAGAAAGGAAATGTAAAATTTACTTGGCAAAATATGTAAATATTTACCTTCGACCTCAATACCTTTTATTTCGTACCTTCACTAACATATCTACCATTTATTTTTCATCATTGGAAGCCAAAATCCCCGCAGAAACTTAATGATAATATTAACAGTATTGTTTCAAAGCAATTGACAACATCCTCCTATTGGCATTAGACACATGCCTTTTAGATAACCAAGAAAGGTTATACCATTTTCTAGTTGTTGCTAGAAGTCAACATTTACAGAGAAAAAATGTATTACAAATATAACTAGAATGAGAATACGATAGTGAACACAAATTAAAAGTAATCATCCAGTACTATGGTTGAAGAGATCCCTCTTCATAATATCAAAGTTCAAAATTTCTGCCACCACCGGTTCCCGAAGACTGGAACCTCAGAAGGAAGACTAAATTCTAAACACTACAGTAATCCTCCTAATTTGCCCTCATACCTTCATAACGTAATTGACATCACTTCACAGTCGTAACATTTCATACAGCGCGGTCGCGGATACACCATTCTTATGTTTTGTTTGTATAAACAAATGAATGTATAATTGCGAAGCGTTCATAGTTCATTAGTGCCTTCCTTGGCTGTGTAGTTCAACACTAATGGTGTTATTTAAAGTAAAAATGTTTTGGTGGACGTATTTAGTGTTTTTAATGTTAATTGAGGGTAGTTATCATTCTTTTTTATGTATCCATATATTTTTACCGAACAGAGGTTGAAAACAGTGCTCACAAAAATATTGACATTTAGCCAGTTGCGTGAACTATTTAATTTTAATGTTGCTTAAAGCTGCCATTCGGCATGTTGTAATGTTTGCGTATTGCTATAGTTTCAGTTTCGGCTGAAAGGACTAAAGATAAAATGTATGAGCCCATCCTTGGTGCCGTTGCCTGCTTCAGGAGACTTAATGGAACACATCAATTTGGCTGCAGTTGTAAGTTAATTGATTTCATTTGATACTGTGTTGATACTTTTTCAGAAGTCGGTCCGTTTTATACGAAGGAATTTATTTCTGTCTTTTTAGCGCACCGCTCAGGCAATGTGGGCATTATTTATGTTGTCAATGGGGGGAGTGATTTGGACTGGCTTCTTCATGAAGCTCCTGCGCAGCCATATACCGCAGTCGTCCAGCCGGATATGTTTACTAAGTGAGACTATTATTAATGATGATAAAAATTATGGCGCAGTAAAAAAATGGAGGTGTCTTTTCCGTGTATTTCGTGTAATCGAGCAATACTATCCGTTGCACTCAGTAAAATTGGAAGTGAGCTTGTGACAATATCCCTGTCGGAGAGCTGTCAAAACCTATATTTTGATTCACCTATTGTGCATTCATCACATTTATCTTCTTCCAAATGATTTGTTACTATGTAACATCTGCCATTATGGAATGACTCATACTCTTTTCAGGGATGTAATGTTGAAGCTGAAGGATTCCAATAAGGTGAATGGTATCATCTTAATTAACAATCAAACAACGCTTCCTGAGAGCTTTAGCCATGAAGATACTTGTCCCAACCGATACTCCGGTGAGTTAGTTTATGCTTCTTCCTTGAAATTCAAGTGTAAATTTCTTACCTCCTCCATTGTACATATGTCGTCAATGAAATTTGTGCAATGACTCATGCTTGATTTAAAGTGTATTCTGCCCAGCCACCCTATTGAGTCAAATGAAATTGTGTTATGAGTAGAATAATCAACACTCTACAAACAGCACTATCTTAACTTTGAAATGCTTGATGAATCCAAATACATTTACCAATATTGCGTACACAACAATTGATGGATTACACTTATTCGCCTGCAAAATTTTCTGGGTAGATTTGCCACATAAGTTGCATATTAGTCAATTTAATTCATTTCAATTAGTGTTGAATCAAGTTTACTGATGAGAGCTTGAAAAACGAGGTTCAATATCACTACACTGTTTTATTTTGGAGATTTCCTCTGAGTTACATATTGAAAAATCAATTTAGAGTCTGGTATTGTACTGAAACATTTCAAAGCTCAAGTGCATGTCAAGAATTGTGATGACAATTAGATAAAAGTTTTTAAGAATTTTAATCTTATGTGTATCATTCCATGTGTAATAATGATTGCTGGACCATTTTTTTTAATGATGGTCATGCAACCAATGAAATCAGTGAAAATTATTCTTGGAAACATTAATTTATATTTTTCAGGGTTGTCTTCCCTTGAGAGTCAAATATGTAATGATGAAAAGCCATGGAATCCTTATGGAACTGGTCTCATGTTAGTTGATTGGGGATTTCCAATATTTTATGTAAGAGATCCGGATAGTATCCAAAAGATATCAAATGTAAGTTTTTCACCTTTTATATTAGTATTGTATTGGTATGTCAAGTATGCTAAAACCTAATTTTTGCTAAACTTCAGGTTGTGAGATTTTTGTTTAGAGGTAGGTCCTATTACCCACTGGGTGGACCGTGACTAAGCTACTTATTTATCATCATTAATTCTTGTACTTAGAATCTTAATTCCTGTCTATAATTTCCCCCTGCTTCTTTGTGACACATTTTCTTCTTCCTTTTAATTTACCAAATATTTTCTATCTTTGATCATTGCCCTTCCTGGCCTCCTGCTTCTGTTAAATGCCATCAATTAATGTACTTTCTTCATTTACTCTGCCAAACTTCTCTTTTCTTCTTTCTCTACAAATTATTCTCTCCATCATCATTGCACCTCTAATCCACATTTTTCTCAAAAGTCTACCTCTGTTTATTCTGTTCTTGGAAACATTCCTCTACATCCAATTCTCTCTCTTTTTTAGTGTCAAGGTCCCTGCTGAAGATTTTTCATGCATCTTATTCTCACCTTTACGCTTGAGTTCTCATCTTAAGATCTTACCTCAACCAATATGCCTCCTTTGCTGATCCAACTCGCCTTGCGTTATCAAATTACCATATTGCGTACCATACTTGCATTACCAAGTTTATGCCATTCCCATTTTGTCCATACATCGTGTGTCGGTGATGTGCTTAATGTCTATGACTTTCTAATTATATTATCTATATAATTCTCATCTTCCTTAACAATCTGATTGAATTTGTGTATATTTGTTATGCATTCAGGAAGTATTTATTGCATATGTGCTCTCTCTGAAATGTTCAGTAACATAATAACTCTTTTTGTTTGAAAGTTATGGTACCTCTTGTATTTAATGTCAAGTCATTAGTATGTAGTTAGCCTTATGCTAGTAGAAATGAGGAAATTTTCATCAAATCTTAGAGCAAGAAGAAAAACTGAGCATTATCAAATGAAGAAATAAATTACACTTGATTTACATTTTCATTTTTTTACATTACATTTACATTAATTACACAGATCAATTTTAGCCAGACAATCAGCAAAAGCCTGCAATTTAGCCAAAAAATTCATGGAAAGGTTGTGAAATACCTCATTTTAAAATAACTAAGAATGTGTTAAAGAAATCCAGTTGTGTTCACTAAATGGTCTTTCTTTTTTCCTGAGAAAGTAATTGGCCTTTTTGTGAAAAAAAAGTTTTTGTTGTTTTTGTAATTGTTGCTTGTCCCTTTTGTTTCATTTGTGAAGTATGAAATTCATCAGTTTATACTTTTGCATAAGCTACCTTTGAATATCCCAAATTAAAAAAACTCTAAGTTTTCAAATTTGTCAATAAAAAAATTGGAAGTAGTGGTTTAGTTCTTCACACAACCATTTTAGCTGTTTGTATATTATATGTTTGCCCTTTTGTTTCATATGTGAAGTACGAAATTCATACTTTTTATGCATACATTCACCTGGGGTCCATATCTAGATCCCCTACTTTTTGCAGCATACTTTGATTAATTTAGAACAAAAAGTAAGTACTGGCAATGAGAACCGATTTAGACAATGGTGCAAATTTCCCGCAAAGGTCCCTCCTCAGAAGGTTACATTCTCTAAAGATATTATGCATAGTGTATGATGCAGCCAAGGTTTATTCTGCTCTCCCATATTTTAAACAAGCTTGGAATTCAAAGACATAGGTTGTATGTGTATTCTAAGCATTTTTGTGTGTCCATTATGAGGTTGCATCAGAAAAATTGAAAGTTAATTTTCATTCTTAACTATTTTTGATGGAAAGTAAAAGAAACTTTGCAAAATTCCACAAACTTTTAATCACCTTGAACATGATGATGCCCTAACAGGTCAACCAATTGTACTGTTTCATAGGTTTGCCTGTTATACCGGTTGTGAATAAACTTTGTGGAATTTTAAAAAGCTACTTTTATTTTCTGTAAATATGAGTCAACTCCACCAAGTTATGTCAAAGGATATTAATTTTCTCAACTTTTTTACCTCCAGTGTTACCAGAAACATAATGCAAACCTTGAAGATCACCTTGGACGATCCCTTTGTGCTATAGAGACCAATGCTTACATGTATGCAGCGGTAGACTCTCAAACATGTGTTAGAAGGAGTTCAATGGTGACCAACTTCAATCCTGGTGAGTTAGAAAAGGATTGGGTGAGCTTGTTTGCTGTTTTTAGTTGTGTGTTATTTGATGGAGTGCTGAACTAAAAGGATCTACGTTTTAGTCGTCCACATTTTCAATTTTGTTATTTTAGTTATCAAACAGCAAACCATATGAGGATGTACCCCTTACACTAATAGGGGGGTTGAAGCAGTAATCATTTGGTCTCCACTCCAAAATGACTACCCTGACTTATTCCTCTACAGATTTTAATGATTCCATGAAACTTTCTTGTAGTGCGAAATGTTATTATCTTTTTCCTTTGCATCCATAGCAAAGCTGGTGATTAGTGGATGTATTTTAGGGAAACACATGGATGTGTCGAGTGGTCCAAAAGGAATAATGCTGAACTCTCAGGTTAATCACTGTGTTTATTGATATTCACCACACTCTAATACACAACATAAGATTCCCCGAAGGGAAGACACGAGTTTGCCATAATGCACTCAGCACACACTGCCTCTTCGTAACCACCACATCGCTCCCTAGGTCTTCATCATCCTCATCGGTATCTTCTTTATCCCGAAAGCCCTTATCCTTAACCTCTTTACTCTTATCCTCCTAATATTCTATGAAGACCTTGGTGGCTCCACTTGCTGAGAGTGGATGTATAATTATTATGTATATTTCAATCTTAAAAATAAACATAACAGTTTTAAATTAGACTTCTCAACAGGTCGAGTGCAGATATTACTCACAAATGGCTCACCTAGCATTAGTAGATGGCCTATGTCTCTTATGAGAGACAATAGTCTTCTGCCATATTATGTTAGCTGGGGAGGACATGTGAATCACCTGGGCCATTGTCGTTCCAACGGCCTTTTCATATGCCCTGAAGAATTTTAATAATCTTACAAGAATTTATTTTTTCTGCCATGAGTAGAGCAGTTATAATTGCTGTTTGGAGACAAAAACTATGTGCATGCATACCCATCATGCCATTCCCTAATATTGTAGGCACAGTCAGAAGAGCTTAATGCTTGGCATTAGACCCAGAAAACTGGCTCCATTTGAATAATTTTCTCAAGAATTAGGGTCGTCTACAAAAGTAGAAATTTTTCACGCCAACCCCCAATGTAATGCCTGATGACTCTAAAACACCCTGTGCCAAATATTAGCTCTGTGTCTCCCTCGGTAGCTGTGCCTAATGCATTTTTATATTCAGCATGGACATCTCTATATGGTTGACGACATGAACCATATATGTTGGTTTTTGCCCCCTCCTATGATCTGTATGTAGTTGAAGTACGTCAGGACAGTCACAAAGATATATTTTATTGGTCACTTGCCTCAGAGACAAGAATCATTGCTCAGTTAGTTAAGAAAATGTATGTTGATTTATGCATAAGCAAGTCTAGCATTTTTAGAAGGAGCAGTGCTGAGCAAAAAAATTTCATAGCCATCTAAAATTAATTTTTTAATTAAGAATTATGCCACAGTTTTGAACGAGGTGAGAAATTAATGGCAGAGTTTTGGTCTGCCAAAGTGAGTGTCCTGCAAAGTGATAATACTGGTACTTCAGATATCCAGAGTCTCAAGGTACAGCTGAAGCTCTGGCTAATGTGACTTAAGACATATTTTGTGAGTGAGGAGTGTTGGACAAGATCCTTAATACTCCTCCATTAAAGTGTCTTCTGACATATTCACTAATGGCTATTATGGTTGACTCTTCCTCTCACATTGTCCATTCATTCCTCTATGATGAATGTACATACTTCTTCGTTAGACCGTGAACCATTCTCTCTACATGGTCAAAGCAATAAAGTGCACTCCTTTCATACCTATCTATTAACCCTTTTAGTGCGGCATGACGTGATATCACGTCATGGGTACTGTGAGTGTTCCAGTTTTCCCGTACGGGGGCCATGTAAAAGTTCCCTAGTGAAAACTGGAACACACATGGTATCCTTGACATCATCAGCACCAGCGTAAAGACAACCATGACATGATATCACGTCATGCTGCACTCAATGGGATAATGGAGCATCCACTTCACATTATTTTTTAACCAATTCATCCCAAACCCTATCAATCATGCTTTTACCACTAACACTTTTCAAGTACATGGAACCCACTGTCTTTAGCCTGCCCTACTTTTCCCACATATGTGCTTATCCTGGCACTCGGAAGATTTGCTGCCGAATTTAGCTCTGAGAAATGATTTATTTAATGTACTCGTGATGTATCAAATTCTTTGTATGGAATCAGAAATAGTTTTTTCATTACATAACCATGGGAGTACTTTCTGGGTACTTTCATTGTACATTCGTATTGTACATTCATTGTACATTCGTATTGTTCATTCATTGTACATTCGTATTTTGCTCTTCTTTATTTAAAAATGTATTAATTATAAATTATGACACAATATACGTGTTTCTGTATCAATCAATCAGATGTCGATGCATTTCTTTTATTTTAGTTCGAGTGTGTGATCCTTTAGGGGATCGAAATGTCTGGTCAACTTTGTTTCCCTTACCTCGTGAGCCTCAAGCAAATTCTTCGTTCATAATTTTGGCTGCGCGAATGGACGCCACATCACTGTTTGATGGCGTAACTCCAGGAGCAAGGAGTCCAATCAGTGGTCTGGTTACACTTCTTACAGCAGCATCATTACTCTCAGCCATGGTGAATGAATCGATGCCTAAGTAAGTAACACGGTACTCTCTTATTAAGTGACTCATACACTATATAAACTCATAGACTAGACCCATATCAGGACTTTCTTTTAAAATACCATCATTATGGAAGGTATAAGTGAAGAGGAAACCTGTGAATTCCACCATTATAGTGCAGCCACCCATCTTAGAAATCAATTTTCAATGGAGAAATCCATCAAAATAGTAACTACCTTGAACTCTCCAGAAATTCTTGTTGATTTTTAAGGAATTTCGGAGTTTGCCCCTGGATTCACGTACTTTTAGTTCTTGCATGGTGTGGATTTTGTTATCCTTGTTGAAGTCTCATTCCAACTTTACCTGTCACATGGTGTGAAACCCATCTTTTACACTTTGCAGGGGGACAAAGGGAAAAAAGTGTATATGGTAGGAAAATGTGAATTGAGAGAAATCTTAATTTTCAGGCAATTGAAGCAAAGTAATAACCAAATGTTTCAAGATTTAATTTTAATAGATCATGCCTAAAAATCTAGTGGCTGCAGCTAGCTGTTGCAATTGGCAGGAAAAAATAATAATAAATTCTTTTCATAATTTCAAGTCAACAGGGTGTTCTGGCTTTAATCCAATAACAAAAGATTTTTCTGTTTGGGCCCGCAGTCTTTGTATTAAGGGCATGCATTTATTCTCCAAAAATACTAGAAGTCATCCTTGTCTTCATGTTGGGTGAATAGGTTGTAGGCAATAAGGTCCATGTGTGTTTTTTAACATGGATTTCTAGATTTTCCAAAGGCATAAGGCTTCAGTTTCTTACTGCTATCTGCATTGTCTGCTAACAAAACAGTGAGGCAAGTTTTGCTGTGTGTGTCCCCTTGGCAAGGATCCCCTTTTAAGGCTTGAGCCTTGTGTGGCAGTATATCATAAGAAAGTTTTGCCTTATCCACAGTAAAATATTCTGTGAACTCAACTTCACTTGAATGGATCCAGATGAATGAGGTGAAGCACCTGATTAGCTGTGCATACAAGGCTTTGTTTAGTTTCACATGAAACACTTGCTTGTGAATCCGGTTTAAGGCTTACCTGTCCGAATGATGGGTATGATCCTTCTTGTGTAACACCCCTGGATGTAATGTTTCAAGGATAAATTATGCAGACCCAATTCAATAAATTTGTATATCAAATCAGCCTGTTTGATGGGGAATAAAATGGAATTAAGCTTGATTTCAGTTGATTCTACTCTGTTTTGAAGCATTGATTTCACTGATTTGAAGCAGCTTTGATGTGTAGTCTTTACACGTAAGTGTAAGTTTATTCACTGCATCATAATGGTTTGAGACATTAATTTATGATTTTTTCTACCTTTTACTTTCAGGATTGAATCCAAAAATGTTTTGTTCCTGCTCCTAAATGGAGAATCGTATGATTATGTTGGATCCAGTCGATTGGCATGGGACATGGACCGAGGGGCATTTCCAATCAAGCTCGAGCAAATATCAGCCTTCATAGAGTTGGGCCAATTGTATGCACCTGATAAAAATTTTTTCATCCATGGAGATGTAACAAAAGTAAGGATGCCAGTTATTTGTTAGTTATCCATACAATACATTTTTTTGTGCTCTGTGAAGAGTCCATTGCAGTAATTTCTAATTCATGCAATTTATTCCATCCACTTTGCTTATTTTGAGTCAGTTGCATTGGGCTGTTTTTATCTCAATGTGTCGCCTCTCTGCCTATAGGCATCGTCTGCTAAAGAAACATTGTGTTTTAAGTACCTATCATGTTGGAACCTATGTATAATAAAAAGCAAATCAAAAATAACCATGGAAACATGGAACTAAGTGAAGACGGTACATTGGCTGTACTTTAATCTTAACATGTATCTATGTGTTGTGTATCATGTGCTTCACCATTCCAGCATACAGATATGGAAATCATATTAACTTATCATTATTTTCCTCAATATTAAAGGTAAACCCTAACTGGCCACAGAACATTCCTGTGCTCAATATGCTTTGTCATAATTGTTCTATATGTTTTGTCTTTTAATTTCCTAGGATTGTGAGAACCTCTCTCAATCACATCAAGGGCTAAACCTTTCCTAGCTGATTGTCATACAGTATGTGTTGTTATTTTTCATGTATATATTTTCAGTTGGCAAATTTCACCAATATCATCACTCACCAAGGAAAAGCAATTGATTTGAACTTTGTTAATGCCAATGCATCAACTCTTCCCCCTGCCTCTCTCCAAATGTTCAAGCATTTTTCAAGTGGCTTACCTGGACTTATCTTGGCTGATTTTGCTGACCATTTTACCAATAGGTGAGTAATTTATTTGTATTCAATAATAAGTGGTGTCTGAAGAAATGCAGTATCACCGAACGGGTATTGTATGCTGATATTTCGAATGTCTTCAAATTTGAAAATTTAACACACACACCAATTAACATGTAGCAGGAAATGATTAAGATTCAAACATTTGCTCATAGTTGTTGTCTATATAATTTGAAATAATTTTCATCAGAAATTGTCAGACTTGATGTTGAAATCAATGATTACTGAATTATTTTATAGTGATGTGGTCATAATTCAAGGATTTGTTCCAAAATTTCGAATCCATGGATTTGATCAAAAATTTTGAATCCATGGATTTGAGTTTCAATCCAATCCATCCGAAAAGGATTTGATTGAATAAAAATCTGGCTGTGGGGATGGCATTTGAGCCACGTCTCTGTAATCTCATCATCATCCATCTTTGATTAGTGCGAAGTCTCCCGTCGGAATTTATCATTTCAACACTTTTTACATCTTTAGTTTGATTATTAGAGTGAATATTCACTTCCTTTAAAATATATTCACGCATCAGCAGAGATTTTTATATATTCATCACGTCAAGTTTCATTAAAAAATCACCACATGGCACATGTGCAACACCGCCATCATAACTTTATGGAGCATTTCGTAGGCTGGTGGGCACACACAGCAAATCATTATGCCTGCCGTTTTTATTATTCGTTCAATTGGTTGGCCAAAAGTATTTCTTATTGTTTTTAAAAAAAGAAGTTTTGAGCTGTAGAAAAATACACATCAACCTCAGAATGCATTTTAATACACCATTATTATTTCGCCGAAAAATTATTGTGAATCCTTTTTTGTTGCTCCATCGTGCCGAGGCTGAGCGCCAAAAATGTAATGAAAATTTAGTTGGTTCTTGTTAAGGATTGATTAAGGCATTACTAGGTTCCAAACACCCATTGAACGCCGGCCTTGGTGGCGGCGGGGTAAAGTCCTCGGATAAAAATCCTCGCCTGCCAAACCGAAGGTCGCGGGTTCGAGTCCCGCCGGGGTAGGATATTTACACCTCCCTGGGCATGGTTGTGAGTGTTCGTCATAATTGAGTTAATTGTAAGAGAGGACTGTACTGGCCTAAATTCGCTCGAAATAAAGACAAATTATTATTATTATTGAATGGAGATATGGGTGAAATTGAAATATGCTTAGATTCAGAAATAGGTTTTCATCAGGACAAATGTTGAAAAGAAAGGGAGGCAGTTATCTCCTTATCATGAAAAGGTCATAATATTCATAATTCTTCCATGAGATGGACAGTTACTGGATTCAGTTAAAAATTTTGTTGCACCATTTTGTGGTAAATTTTAATAGTCTGTCACACGGCGGCCTCTCAAAAGCCACAGGTGCATTTTGGTAATGTACATAAAAATTTTCAATTTTAGCCAGACAATCAGCAAAAGCCTGCAATTTAGCCAAAAAATTCATGGAAAGGTTGTGAAATGCCTCATTTTAAAATTACTAAGAATTCGTAAGAATATATTAAAGAAATCCAGTTGTGTTCACTTTATAATCTTTCTTTATTCCTAACTGGGAAAGTAATTGGCCTTATTGTGAAAAAAAATTCTGTCAAGTTTTTTGTTGTTTTTTAAGGTCAATAATTAGATTTTAGATAAAGAGATAACCTAGTAAAACTCATGGGTTCATAAAGTCACAAGAATATGTACAAATGTATTTTAATTAGTTTTTAAATATGCTATTATTTATTTATGTATTGTTAATGATAAGGACTTCAGAATTGAAATCAGGGAAAAGGGATCCAAGATTCGGTGGTCTAGATTTGATAACAATGGGAGATTTGAATTCAAGTTTTGGATTCAATAATTTTTGGCTTCGACCCTTCAATATTATTTTTGAAATTGTCAGGTTTGATGAGTCCATTGTTGCCTTCAATTTTATGAGCTTATCCATCTTCTGATTATATAAATGCTGAAAATATATCTTAATGTTCCCTGAATTCATTCATATCATGCTTTTGTGGTCACAAAAATTTGATGACAAAAACCATAAAGAGTATCAATCCAGAAATATTCGCAGTTGACCCAGGATTGCTAATAGCTAATGTCCATAAGAATAATTCATGTGTTCCATTACTTTATAATGGAGAAGTGAACAGAGATGTCTACATTCTGCTCTGTGTAATTTTTTGTGAAAAGTCAATAGCATCACTCTTTATTTTTCGTATGAAAAGTTTTTATGAAAGGGTGTATTTTTAAATTTGTGATAGTAAAGTCATTTGAAAGTTCAGCACTAATCTGTCTCTAAATATGTGCCCAGATGTGGAAATTTTATCCTTAATTTCTACTTTCATATTCTTTTATAATTTATAGCAGCCAAAAGTGAGAGGTCTTGTTTCCCTCTTCCATACCTGATTGTAATAAAGCATATATATTATTCTAGAGCTCAATGTTGCATGTTGAGACCCTGGATCAACTTTGACTATTTCTTGGTTGATAAGTGTAATGGTACCTGTGATCTCCTTTTTGTATGCACAAAAACATAATTATAAATGTTTTAAATTAATTTAAAGTAAAATATGTATTAAAATAGAAACAAATAAGTAATCACTTCATCTTTGCATAAATTTGATGGTAAAATAATATTAAACTGTCAAATAACATTGTTATCATATTTGAAACCTGACCTTGCTGAAAAAAACTTATGCATCATGGTTCAAAATACAAAAATAAGCAGGGTTACTACTGTGGTGTGGCATATTTTCAAATTTGATGTTGCATCCTTACCTTTTGTTTTATGAATTTCAGATATTATCACAGCATATTTGACAATTCCTCCCAAATGAAGTATAAATATGCAAATGGAAGTGAAATTGAACCAAACTCTGTGCAAGTATTGCTGTCAAATGTGTCCTCAGCTCTTGCTAAAAGTCTGTATCAGTATTTGGCAAATGAGGAATACAAAGGGACAGAAGAGGACACAGCTCCTTTGGTAAGTGTTGGTGCACTTTTTGCTCATACTCCTGTGAAGATGGTAATGTGCCCTGAGAATAAGTGATGAAATACAAAGAAAATACATTAGGTAGAACTCTATCTGAAATAGTTATTAATCAACACATTTTTGTTGCTTCAACTTGTTCACAAGCATCCAAGTTGGACGCTTTAGAACAAGTTGAAACAACAAAACAGTTTAACAGTTGAAATTCCAAAAATTGATAAATGCATGATTGTCAATGACATATTATACCAATCCCACTCCCCTCTGCTGAACCTTCCCTTACCCGGTGGCCAACGCCTCCATCCACCCTCCCTGTCGCCCAAACCGTCCCACTACCCCCATCCCTGCAACATAGTCGTGACCCGCGATGGCACTACCACCCCTTCCTCCACCACCACCTCCCCCACCTCCTCATCTCAGGACTCAGCTGGGAAAAACCCATCCCTGACCACATTGTTGCCTCAGACCCACTCCTACTGAGCTGTCTCACTTTCCCCTCCCCCACAACCCGGCGGTGACTAAACCCATCCCACACCTCCTCCTGACCATTACATTGTAAAAGATTTAAGTTTCTCCTGGTGAATAGAAAAAATAAAATCTTCTCGGGCTCTGCACCAAGGTGATTGGCTTCATGTTTGCCGACGTCTCGGAAAACGACTTGCTTTCCATTTTCAAGGCGTGTTACTCTGTCCGTGTCAGAATGTAAACTCATTCTGACACGACAGAGTAACACGCCTTGATAATGGAAAGCAAGTCGTTTTCCGAAAAGTCGGCAAACATGAAGCCAATCACCTGGTGTAGAGCCCGAGAAGAGTTTATCATTGCATTGTAGCTTCCTCACCCCTCCCTACTCTACCTCCTCCCTCCTTGCCGCCTTTCCCCCCCCCCCCTTGCCTCTTAGACTATCTATTTGTTTGCACAATACTGTAAATTACCTGATGATATTGCACAGTGACGAAACTTAGGTCGTTAAAATAAAATTCATATGGAAATTACAAAGTGTTTGAATATATTTATAACCATATAATGTAAGCTTTAAAATAAAAGTGAAGTGGACATGATTATGTCTGCCATTTTCACTTGATGACTATTTACAAGTCTCTTTTACTGTTATCTGAGACACTCAGACTAGTGAAATCCAGCTTGTGGCATAGATTTGTAACCTATAGACTTGTAAGTCTGAGAAACTGGCCCCTGCTGATAGGTAGCACTCTATGAGTGAAGAAAAGTAATGGCCAATTATTTGTGCATATTTATTTAATTCTTTTCATAAAGTATTTGGCAAGGTAAGCTTTATTACAGAGAAATAGATAACTTCACAATATACATGTTTGACACCTTCACTGAGAGTCATCGAAAATTGACAACAATCACCGAAGTCATTAGCAATGTTCTCTTGTAGTTTAATGCACATTGGCTTTGCTCGTCTGTTTTGAAGTGTACTATCCAGTGCAGAGAGTCTTTGAAACAAATGAAGGCAAATACACTACATATTATGTTGTGAAGGTTCTAACAATTCTACCATCCTTGGAATAGTGAGAGCATGGTTGTCTGTATATTCTGCACATGAGCCTTTTTTGCCAATCATCACTCACATTCCTTGGCATGGTTGCACTAAGTTCAAAAATATTGTTCATTGACTTGTTCTGTCCAATGGTCCGATTTAAGCATACAAAACTGGAGCAATTGGTGTCATTTTGGAATGTACAAAAGTATGAATTCTGCATAAGTAGAGTATGAAAGCCAAGGTCTACCTCTATACTGCTTCCTTGTGAATGAGCAGTATGCTATGATAAATTTCCAAATTTCTTCCTCCGTTTTGTTTTCTGGTTCATATAATTATTTGAAATTAGCTTTGTTTTAAAAGTTGTTATGGTATTCTCACCTTCTCTAAGTATGTTGTTCTTGTTTATTTTTATAGGTGGATGAGTTATTACACTGTTACCTGGAATCATCTGATTGTCCCATTTTTCGAGCGGCTACAGCACCAGGAAGGCGGTCCTCGACTGCCCCTCCATCCCTCTATGTGGGGGTTAACAACTGGCCTAATGCTGGCACCACCTATACAGCACAAACTCTGGCATACCTTACTGGTACCTTAATGGCTGATGTGCCAGAAGCTGAGTGCCATCCCAGAAGTGAGGATACATATGTAAGTAAAGAAATTGTTTTTATTGGTAGTTGCAGTTGCTGAGTGCATTCTTGGAAGTTAGTTCTTTTTGTCTAGAGTTCATTATCCATTCATTCATTATTCTTTTCTTTGTTCCTACTTATTAAATGGTGTAGTAATAATGATCAGTCTAGCAATTGTGAGTAAATATTGTTGAAGTCACGCCAAGATTGGTGTGAGAGATATAGGATTCAATTTGTTGGTGAGGATGTTTACTGTATTTCAATGCTTTGCATGATAATTACTGAGATGCTCAAGAAATATTAAGAAAACAGTTGAATATTTTGGGAGAAAATAATTAGTTTCTCATATACACTGGACCCTATAAACTATAATGGTTTCATGCTCAAATAAATTTAGTCTGACAAATTTTGAGGATTTCAGAATTAGCCTCACTAATGCTTTAATAGTCTCCCTCAAGATGGTAAATTCCACCGAGGAAAAATCATATGCCTTGACCATGACTCCAACCTAGATTTCTATGATAGTGAATGGAGTTCTTAAGGCAACTGGGTCTCCCTCATCCCCTTTGGATTTTTGAGGACTTAAATAAACAAGTTTTTCAGGGCTGTTGGACATGTGATGTCACAGAAGCAGTCCAAAGCATGCAACTAACTTTCCTTGCAGATGGTGATGCTAACCATACACTTAGGACTCCTTCTTTGTCATAAGTCTGGGTGTCATTAAAAATTCCTTCCATCAAAGCCCTCCAGAATCCACTGGACAGGAGGATTCCTCAGTAGCTTAGCAGGCTAAAGAACACCATGCAATATTGAAGGAATATGGGTTTAGTCCCAGTCAAGGCAAATGATTTTATCCTCTGAGGAATTTCACAACTTCTGGTCTCTGCCAGGAAAAAGGAGTTGGACTCTTGTGCAAAAAATTAAAATTAGATCCACGGAAATTCTACTGTCAGAATACTTGGGAAACCAATTTTAGTCCAGTAGCACCTAATATGCTCAGCTGTAGATTGGAAACAAGAGGAGGAAATACTGGTTAGAGAGGTCACTTGGGCATCAGGTTGTTTAATGCAACCTTTCAATCTGTTTAGGTGCTGCAATTGGTACTAAGCCCATCATGCCTCTGACTATGGAGGATGGTTACAGTTTCCTCCCGGGAGGTTGAATTGTCCTATGAGGAACCTGGTCCCAAGTTGTTCATAATCACTCTGCTGTGGCACTTTTTTGTTTTGAGCATGCTTTTATATTTTAAAAGTTCTGTTTAACAGTAGTATTTTTGATCAAATAACCATTATCTGCTTGATAAAGATCTCATAGGTATTCCACGGAGTAAGCAGGTTCATGTCTCCCAACTTTTCAGAGAACAAGTCACATTCACCCAGCAGATATGCTGGGAAAATTTAAGGTCTTGAGCCATTATCTGCCCTTAAGAATCTTACATGATACGTAATTTTTTGTAATCTAGAGCTGAATAAGTACTGCATATTCACTTTTTTCTTATGGCACTATTCAAATCTAAATTGGACATGTTAGAAGTCCTACTACCTCTTAAAACAGTTATCTTTTGACGTTGAGGGTCCTCTTTAATGCAGTAGATGGGTCTTATGTCATAAGGAAAACTTAGTGGTAGGGTCAGAAAATTTCTTTAATTTTTCTCTATGGGAATGAAACAAGACATTAATAAAGAGAAAAGAAATGCCTCGGTTGTCTTTTGGTGGAATTATTGGTGCCCTATCTGTTGAATAATAAAAAGACACATTATTTCCTCACTTTTTGATTGATAGCCAATATATAACCCAATGATTGTTAACTGAATTTAAACCTGACCATGGGTATGGCAATGTGTTCTGCTTATTATAGTAATGGTCTGATGGAAATTCAGGTTTGAAATCATGATCAGTTAATAAGTAAAAAATGTGGAAACAAGCAATTCATTTTATTATTCATAAGTATTGAATCAATAAAGGATGCTGTGGAAGGAAAGGGGCCTCGTGACGTGAGATGTATCCTAGGAAGTGTGGTGGAGTCCTATAGTGGAAGGAGCACATAAATTGTCTCTAACCTTGGCCAAATTATTATGCCTAATTTTGTGGATTGCTGACAGGGTGTCAAATGATTCCCTTTCCATCATATTTTGGGTACTAGCCACAGGTTTCCAGCTCATAATTGATCTTCAACACACTATCAAAGTGCAGACATATGTATATGTGAGATGTTTAGAATTAATGTTTTTCATAGATCTCAACCTATTGTTAATATAAACATTCCAATGCTTTATTTTCATTAAGCTGTACCAGTATACATGGATTAGAGGTATCAATGCCAGTTATCCGGGCAGCAGTGAAAATGGTGTGTGCTATCGGTCTACATACAACTACTCGATTGCAGTGAGCCCTGCCTTTGAAATTGAAGGTAATTATGTAATGGTTTGACATGAATTATGAAATTTGTATTATTAAATGTGGTCAGTCTAATTTTCAATGGCCATACTTACTGTGACTTTGAGGTAAATGGAGATATTTTCCCATGTTTTATCAATGACAATTGGATGTGCATTCCTTTTAGTTTTAATCAGCTCCTGCTGTATTTGTAACTTACTACTGTATGTAACATTTTGTGTACTAATGTAACTGGTAGGATATTAAACCCTTGAAGTTCCTGAAAGGTACTAACCTGAAGGTTTTATTGCAGATTATGAATGGGCCAGCGGAAACTTCTCCACGTGGACAGAGTCAGTTTGGAAGGAGTTCTCAGTCCGAATATTCCTTCGTCCTTCACGTCAGCATGAAATTGCCACTCTCTGCGCTGGGCTAGTTGTCCTTGTTTTGTCATTTATTGTCGTCCATTTTACATCTTCTCGGTCTGGCACCTTATTCTGTAATAGCAGTGGCACTAACACGTAAGTAAAGGTCATTCTTTTTAATGTGTAAGCAGCATAATCTAGTGTCTGCATTGATTCTATTTAGAAATACCTAAGTCTAAGATCTGTATCATGAGGTGAACTCTTATCTACATATTCTCTTAATATTTATCATTTAATGGGCTGCATTTCACTTAGTCCTTCTTATTTGTATGGGGTACAGAAAGCTAAGTATGTTCTTCCTCTTACTTTTAGTACTTTAGGGGAAGTTCTGTCAGTTTTTTTGTCATATGCAGTCTACAGTTGGTGAAATTCTCAGCCTTAAAAGGAAATGAAATAGCACATAAAACATTTTAAAATAGCTGTAATGCTTAATGTATATTATGTTTATGTACGTAAAACTTCAAATTGGCACAATATATTTTAAACTGATTTGTTTTCTTTGAGCATAAATTTGTCATTATCCCAATCTTCTAATAAAAGGTATATTTGATTGAATAGCAGCAAGCTTCTTTAAGTTGTGTGCATATCTTGGAGATTGCTTTCGAAAAATCTCACCAAGGTGATACTTTCAAGCATCTCATGTACTTAAGGAGCATCATTCAGAAGATCCAACTATACGAGTGACATGATAGCCATGGTCATGTACCTATGTTTTGAGTTGGGGATAAAAATAATATCCAGGAAAGGTTGGCCAGACTAGGAAAACAGACCCTTACTAATCTCCTCCTGGATAATCAAATCCCCTCAGCATCAAAAATTATTTCGTAATCCAAATTTTTTGCTGGTGTGACTGGACAGTCTCCAACATGAAATGCTTGTACAAGAATTTTTCTATTTATGTATCTTTATGTTGAATATTGACAAATGCCAATTGGTACGAGAATGTGATGTTCTGGAGTGAGGTTCGCGTGGGATAGCTTTGGGATAACTACATATGTTATTTCAATCACATTCTTCTTTACATTACTATTTGTCCTTCATCCTGTAGCAAGGGATGCTTCTAATAACTATTTAAAAATTTCTGCTACACTTAATTACTGCCATTAGAGTGCATTAATCTGTGGTAGTATTTAACTGATGTTATTCAGAGATGCTACCTATTATATGCAACACTTTAGGTGTCATGTTGCTGCAGAGAGGTGTATTTTTTCAGTAAGTACTTACAGCATTCATGGCTCATAGACTGTGACCTGATGATAATTTTGGAAAACACTGATCTACATATTCTCTTAATCTTTATCATTGAATGGGCTGTATTTCACTTAGTCCTTCTTATTTCTATGGGGCAGAGAGCTAAGGCTGTGACCATAGGAGGAGATTTGTTAAGAGGTAAGGTGATTTGATTGAGGGATGATTTTTGGAGTATCGTATATGTAGCGGGTACAATTTTCTTGCTACACTAGAACCTAGTGGGAACTAGTCCTGTTTGCACCATAGCTAAATTATTATGTGTGGTGGTATCTTAATGGCTTTTCATCTTATCATCACATTAAATCTGATGCTACAACAAAGCTTTTTACTCATGCAAACAGGGATATCAGTTTCCTCCTTTGTCGAAATATTAAATTTTAGATTATGTTAAGTCATGTTATGTCTCTCACCTCTTTGAAAGATTTCTTCATCATTGATTTTCTCCTTTCGTTTTACCTTCTTCATTCTCCATCAACAACACATTTCTATAACTTTCAGTTCTTTTGTTCACCTAATCTTTGTGCTCTGGCATTGTTGACATGTATTTTGATCATGCTAATGTTTTTATCTAGTGCTTCTGTACTTTCAAATTTCTTTTTCTAGCTGTGGGTAAGCCCATTTACATGATGCTTACTTGTGAGTAATATAGCTGTATCCATTATTCTTAAAATCGAACAGTGGAATGGGTGCTATGCATTGTTGCACCTTTGGTTGTAAAATATGATTGATTTATTATCAATGCTCAAAATGGATGTGATTATGATACTTATTTTCCTCCTAATTATGGAATCTAATGGCTAAATATAGGCAAGTGGGTGAGTGAATTGTTTGGAGAGAATACTTCATCTACTTATCATCCTGCAAGCCACCACAAGGGTGTTTGTCCAGGGGTGACTTAATACCAACATGAACTACAGTGAAGAAATTGACTTTCACCAACACTATTGGTATACTACCAATCAAATGCTACAGAAACTAATAAAATAATCCATCATGTACCTATGAAATTGTTACACAAGAGTCATGCAGGGAACATGCAAAACATCATGTTAGCACTACTCAGCAGATTGATAACCATGCATTAGGGTGCTTATGAATTAATCAGCTACTCTACCTGTCAGCTAACCTAATTCAAAATCTTTAAGTAGCCATTTTGGTCTGTTATTGATCCCGGGATAAACGACATTTTAAACCTTTCTGTCCTACAATCTACTTCCCCTATTTTATTCTCATGATTTGATCTACCATAGTACGCTGGAGTTCGTAAGATATTGAAAACTTTACTTGAAAATTAATCAGTGTTAAATTTATGTAAAGATTGGGTCTAATTTGGTGGAGCTTGAATCTGCCAAAATAATCTTCAAAGTGATTATAGGAACTGTAATGGAGAAAACATGCTGTTGAGACTTGCAGAACTGGTTTACAGGAGCTTGGTGAGAATGTTTGGTGGTATATATGCCAAAACAACTTGGCATAATTATTCAGGTTTCATAGTTCAGCAAAAGCCCTGAAGGGCCACTGTATGCAGATATTAGTCTTGTTTAAATATGGGCTCTTTGGCTTCAGATTAAAGTTAAGTTCCAAATTTGGTTTAAAGATTTTGGTACTAATTTCAGAATTTCTACAATTGGTGACCTAACTTTTGAGTAAAACAGCAGTTATTGTGTAGTGTTATATGTAATCTGATAGAATGAGTTTTTCGCTTGGGCTTTCTCTTGTTGCTTCTACCATCAGTGATGGTTCTTCTCCCTAGATAAAAATCATTCTCTGATTGGCTATGGTTTTCCCAGCACAAATCTATGGTGACTTTGTCTTCTGATGCCTCCTTCCTCAAACTATTATTTTTCTTTTCTTTTATCTTGAAGCTGTAATTCCTCCTTTATGTTTTTTCCTTGCAGTTTAGCATTCTTATTTGATAAATTTTTTTTTGTATTTGCGTGTATTGCTATGTCAATTTATTTCTTGACTTGTTGAATGTATACGTTAATTATACTAGAGTAATCTCAGTTTTTAGTAAAATTTTGTCTTTTTTCTCTGTAGGTTGGTGGTTGGTTGCTAGGGGCACGACGCAAATCAGATATCCTTGTCGAGGCTCGGCCAAGATTGGTGGTCTCCTTCCTCTTCTTCAGTTCCTGTGACACAACTGTGAGTGAAGATCACTAGAGTGGAGGTTGGTTGGTGAGCTAAGTGGCGTTTTGATGTAAGAGACCATAACACCATGGTCTCAAATCAACTGCTCACTGTGTTCTTGTAAGGGTAATTGATTTGCGGTCTCGGAGCAATATAATTTGTAAACAAAAAGAAGCAAGTTGAGATTTGTGGGGTCAGTGGGTGTAGATAAAAACATATTGGTAAATGATGAGATTGGAGCAGGGGCTGTATATAATTTCTTTTATTTAAAAGAATCTGCTTTAATTTTTAAAACAATTGTCTTTTTAGCCTTGAGTAACCAGTAGGATGTTTAGAAATTTGAATGAGCATATTTCATCAGTTAGGCTACGGTTTAATGCTATGGAATGGGGAGTTATATAAATTTTGATATTTTTGAAATTGCATTTTTTTATCAGAGTCTTATAATCCCCAATGGTTTGCCACTGATGTTGTATTTAGGGCTTTGAGCAATGAAATTGTCCCAAACTCAGAAACTGCCTTAATGAAAATATCAGTCCAAGCTGTACGATGTACATTCCTCATGCAAAATATTTATCAGCTTAACTTTTATGTGTGATAACTTGAATGTGTGTGATAAGTTGCTACCATGTTGCAACTAGTAACTTGTACAGTTATAGTTGTACAATGCATTTTCATGACTTATATTGCTTAGAGGTATCCCATATTTTTGTGTTGTTATTTTTACCATGGAGTCGGGCATTGTTATTAATCATTGACTAGTTGATTTTCATTTTATGGGTACTGATGTTTTACTTTTTCTAACAGTGATGTCAGTTCCTCATTATTATGTTCTATTTGACTAGAACAGCTGAAAGACTAAATGTTTTGTTTTTATGGCTAAATTAATAGTTTTTTATGCAATGAATGATCTCACGAGTAAATTCAAGTGAACCGTATTTTATGGCTCATAAGACTTATGTCCATGCTATATACATTCTAAAATTGCCCATGCTGGAAACAATATTTAACCTTTGTACTTAGTACCCCACGATACTTGTGATGAAACTAAAGAGCATCCTTTTCTCGAGAAATTGTCAATTGACATGGCAGCTTGGCATGATCAGTGACATCGTCATGCTTTTTTTTTCCTTAGGGCTAATTATGAAATCCATTTCATATTTCTACAAATTTTGAGCAATAATGAGATTCATGGTACTGCTCGCTACCAATGGTTGTTATCTACCCCTGATAATTGTAACAAAATGACATTTCATGTGATAAATATAAAGTAAAAGGGGTGTCTGTAGCATGTTTGGATAATTTAGTTAACATGTTGTGATTGAAACCTTATTGCTGGTAGTCCTAAGGCCAAATGTGACCTCAGCATTGACCATGTGAGATGCAGGTCAATTTTCCAGTGATGTCTTCTGGGAAAATAATGCACCTTATGAGCCAAAAAATACAATAATAGTTACCTTGTTTGCATTCCCTCAAGCAATGCTGTCTTACCAATTGTACCTATACGCTAGGTTTATGTGTAGTATTAAATTATCACACTCTTGCACTTGAGCTGTAATACTTTCAGTTAAAGAAGGTTATGAATTGTTTGAAGTTCCTCTTTCCTGACTGTACTTTTGTCATTAGCATGTATTTGTGAAATATCTCTTAACTGTTAGCAATGTGTACTGAAAAACTTTTTTCTAGTCTGTTATTTCGATATATTGGTGCCTGAGATGTAAGCATCTACTCTTGGGTCAGCAAACATGGTAAATATTGAGTGTGTGTCTTTGTTTATATGTATTTGATGAATGTGAGAGATCAGTGCCAAAATATTTTTGGTACTCCAGAGTGATTTTTAAGTAATCAAATGAAAGCCAATCAATCCATTGTAGCAAATGACTATTTAAAAATAAAACTAAGCTATAATTTATGTACACTAGCATTTTTGTTGGCCAATTTATTCTACTTTCTCCTGTCCATCCATTATAAACTCCATCCTAGTGCTATTTTCAATTATAGTACAAGCAGTCCTTTAAATCTTGTGGTCCAGTCGTCAGGATAAGCTGCCTGTATTAATCAATGATAAAGATGAAGTCATGCCATAGCTACACAATTAAAAATATAGTTGTCTTCACTTCCAATCATAAAAAATGACAGAAAGATCATTGCATCCAGTTTTGAGACATTGTGTAGTTAATATTCTGAGATATTATACATAAGTTTAAAAAATGAATTGGTTGATACCCAGTAACTTACTGGATAGTCCTGGAGGTTGGGTAATCCATGCCATTTTTATGGGTTCCAGTACCTTGGTAAATTAAGCAACCATGTCATAATTGCTCCATTATGACTAATTCTAACAGTAATCTCCTAATTTATGAAATTGATCCAGCACACTCTTGTAGTTCAGTAGAGGCAGTTGGAATACATATTATCTGTCGAAGTTTTGTTGTTCATAGGCACCTACAGCTTTACATTCGAGTGGAGACTTCTAGCATTGAGGTACAGTTTAAAAAGAACCTAGGTTCTTTTTAACTCAGTCCTGAGTGGTGGGGTCTAAGAAGATAAGTTCTTGAGAAATGTGGAATTCTGTAAGTTCTGAGGTAAAATCCAGTCCTCCCTGTAATTATCATTGCTCACCACTTAGGTTCATTAATATGTTGCTCCATCATTTAATGTGTGTATTAAGCATTCAATGGTGTAGAGTGGTATAGTATAATATTCAAGTTATACTCAGGTGAAATGATTATTTTCTAGTAAAATGAAGAACAGTTTGTGGGTATTTGTGTCGCTGAATACTTATATAACTGTAGCCATTGAATCGCATTCTATGTCAAAGAGGCTGGCATACCAATTGTAATATCCCATGGTATAAAAACATCCAACCCCTGGAGTTAAATCCTCTCACTCTTCACTCCTCAATGAGAGCTTAAGTTTTCATAAGATCTAATCAAGAACAATGGTAGTGGTTGTCTAATCCAGAAAAAATATTATTTTGTCACAATTATCTTTTCTTTTATAGATTTGCTTGCCTGTACCCAATCTGGTATAGTTTATCTCCTAATTCAAATGAATAACATTTTGGATGTTACCAGAGGTAAAACATTTCTTGGTAGAGGAATTGAATCATGTCAAAAATCTTTCCTGGCCTCCTCAACTCCCTGGATTCACAGCCTGGAGAATCCTTGACTGTAATCATAGCATCTAAACTAGGGAAGGTAGCTCATGTTAGATTCAACGGCTGTGGGAGGGTGAGTGGCATGAGGTTATATGACATGTATTTCCTCCAATAGCTGAAGATATAAAAAACAATATTTTAATAGTCACTATAATCACAATGCTTGGTAGTTATAAACTAATTATAGTTACTTTTTCACCCAAAATGTAATATTAGGTATTATTTTTGAGCTTTTGAGGAGGGCAGCTGCCTTCCCATGACCCTTGCTGGGTATGCACATGCTTGTCTGTAAAGATGTACACAAAGACTGCAGAAGGCAAAAGGCCCTAGACTTGGATCCCACACTAAGAAATTATTTTCCTTAGAGAATTTACAGTGAATGTCGTTCATGATGGCTGGAGAATAAGTAATGCTATAGTCCATGTAGGATAATAACTCCATTGAATTATACAGATTCAACACCGAAGGAAGTGAAAAGTAAGGAAGTTTTCTCAATTGTATGATATAACAAAAGCTACAATCATGAACTCTTCAGTCATATGATTCAGAACAATATTGGAGGCCTAAATTACGTGGATAAATATTGGCTGCATCTGTCACCTCTCATATTATCTTAGACTCTCTGGTTAGGTATATTTTGCTGATTATACATATCTTTAAATTTCCATGGCATTCCCCATGAGACTGGTCAGAGAAATCAGTTGAGCTCTAACCCTTAATTTTTTGGGTATGGTGTACTGAATCACCGATGATTTGTGTGCTGACTTAAATCTTCCTCTAAATTTTATTGAGTTGATCATCCAAAGTTTGATCTATTATGTTGATATTTTGAATTTTGTGTTGTTGATGTGTCACGATATACGTGGTGCCACTGCTTAGGTCATAAAATGTTTTCTTATGCCAAATTTTCTTTCAAATATATGTACATATTGATAGTAATGATTTCACTGCAGCCAGAGTACTGTGCTAGACATCGAATATGGGCATGTGGTTGATGTGAATGGAGGATGGAAAAGAAGATCCGGAAGATTTTGAAGCTAGATTCTTTATCACCATTGTATACTACCCTGGTAAGTAAGGAAATAATGAAGAAGCCGACAGTTATTTATTGAAAAAATTTCAATTTCTTTAGGTTTGTTTAATTTTTTTGTTACTTATTATTGTATTGGAAAAACACATTTATGGATCGAACATTCTTACAATTATTGCTTCTTCATTCTCAACTGCTGCATACAAAACAAATGCGGCACAGCATTAATGAAACTAGGTTTTGTTAATATGTACTGTAATACGAAGGTCCTCACAGATGAAAAAGTCTGAGAGAGATATTACTTCGCTCTGGTTTGGCCTCACCTCAAATACACTCTGAGCATTTGGGACCCTGATCATAAAGATTTAACCAAAAAATTAATACAATACAAAGAAAAGTACTAGCATTCTTTGTTAAAAACTGCTATGAGTGAACATAGTGTTTCACAGGTTTTAGAAGTATAGGATGGGAGCTTCTAGAGACTAGGAGGCTACATGTTAGGGTTAGTTTGCTTGAGAAATTCAGGAATTGTGTGTTTCAAAGCAACTTGGAGAGTATAATTTTGATGCCACACTACATTTCTGGATCATGTGTGTTGATTGACGCCCTGAGGAATATAGCGGAGTCAGTCATCGAAACGTCGGCGATCTTAACTCTTGCCTGGCAGATAAATCAGTGAAAAACTGACACAATACTCAGGGAAATTACCAAATCCCTCGAAATATATGGAATTCTTGTGCCTGATGGGTTGGTTTATGCAGCGGTGTAAAACTCATCCTTACTTATCCTAAAAGTCGGGCTTTTTTCCACAAAGGAAGGACTCATTTCCTGAAAATCATTCGCTGTTCATTAATGGTATGGTTGAATGTGACTTGGTTTACTTCACAATACCCTGCATGCAATTCGCTTTCAATTACAACCAGGTGTATGACAAATCAGGATTTCAGAGGCATAGCTCTGTTGAAAGTTTAGAATGGCTGAGTGTGTAGTAGATAGAGCCATGGGGGAGGTTGTTCAGAGTGTGATTTGCACTTTGGAAAATGACTCAGTCTCTGGTTGAAAATTATAGGTTGAAAGTCTCTGGCCCGAGTTCCAGGAACTTACATCCGGAAATTTTTTTTACAAGGATTCATTTGTTTCCACATCTCGTCTTCCCCTACCTCAACCGTTTTCCATCGGGCTTACCCATAACTTGGGCAAATTAAGGTAGTCTGAGCGAGATAGTTCCCTAGTCATAATAGAGACCATATTAGAACTTAACGTTTTAATTTCACCAGATGTAGGACACTTGAATTTAATATTGCATTATTAATGGTGCAATAATATAGTTTTATGTGACAGAAATGGTAAGTAATTAAATGAAAATATATAAATAAGTCTTTAATCTGACTCTTTTTTTCGGGCGGTGCGTTTGAAACTCTTTCAAAACGGAAGGTTTTCTGTGATGCCCAAGAACCTATTGTGGTGACAATATGGTTAATTTTAAAAAACAGTTGAGAAAACAAACAAACTACACGCTGTTAGTTTTTTTTACGACATCTAAGTGTTACAAATTCCTCATTTTGTAAATAATTTCTCTCTGGAGTGCATGCACGTACCATTTCCCATGTAAAAGGGCTGGTATTTTTTGAAAAGTAACGTGGTAGGGGTTGAATTTTTGGTGTCATTAGATGGGTGAGACATTTTTCTTTAAAATGAGACCAAATGCATTGAGTTCTAGGTAAAATGATATTTCGCTCAAACTACTACCTTAAAACACAAAAGGAACAAAACCCTTGAGGTGGCTTGCAGGGTGAGACTTGAGATCAAGAAATCTTTTCAGGCGAAATATACCGTATCTAAGCGTGCAGAACACTCGATATGTTCCCAAAAATAGCTAATCAAAATTTAAAAAATCTGCTGCGTGTCATACGAGAAGTTGTGTGTGAAATATTCGTAGGGAACACGCAAAAGTATATATATATATATATATATATATATAAGCGAGTTCTATACAGCCGTCGGCCGTCTCTCGCATCCTCTTCTCCAAGCCTCCTTGTCTCTCCAGTCTTCATTCTCTAATTGTCTCCTTTTCATATCTTGGGTGATTTGCTTTGTCCAGTCTTCTGGTGGTCGTCCTATCTTCCTCCTCCCGGGTGGTTGCCAATTTAATATCTTTTTTGGCCAACGTTTCTCCTCCATTCTTTTTACATGTCCATACCATTTTAGCCGTCTTTTCTCTATTTCTTGTATGATGTTTTCTTCTACTTGCATAATTTTTCTTATATTTTCATTTCTTATTCTTTGTAGTTTAGATTTTCTGCTGCTTCTTCTTAGAAAATCCATTTCTACGACCTCCAGTCTCTGCCTATCCCTTTTGGTCATTTCCCATGTCTCTGCTCCGTAAAGGAGTATACTCTGAATAATTGTTTTATATATTTGCAATTTTGTTTTCCTACTTATGTCTTTTGACCATAATATGCTATTCATTTTATTTATTGCGAGTTTTGACTGATGTATTCTATTTGTCATCTCTTTTTTACTGGTTCCTTCTTTTCCAATCGTTACACCTAAAACACGCACGAGTACGGTTGATTAAAAATAGTTAAAACTATATTTACTTGAATGCACCAAGGCAGAACTTTAAAAATTTGCTCCCAGATTCTTGTGATGAATCGCCACTTTTCTCGGACTACTGGCTAACCATACGGGCGGCCAGGGTTCTAATCCCTGCTGAGGAGGATGTTTTTCTGAGAAAACCCGATCCCTACTTGAGTGTCTTGTGGAGGGCACTTCAAGTACAGTAATCCGTCTGTCGGACGAAACATTAAACCATGGTCCCTTTCGTTAAGAGCAGGCTAATGCTGACGCGGGGTGTCTCTCCACTCTTGTCGAGACCTATTGAGGAGTAGGTTGCACTCACACATTTGACCAAAATTGGTCCGTTTTGACCCTCCATGGGTCCGGTGATCCTCACTCCAATGACGTAAGTCAGCAGACCGCACGGCGGCAACCCAAAAAGCGAATCAGAGGGACACCTAATCCCAAATATTTGGGCAACGGGCTCTCTCGGTTCGCAGAGATGTGCGGTAGGCTCTAGCGAAAGCGGAGCTGACGGTTAATCGTCTCAGTTGTTTGGGGGAACCAAACTAATACGAGCACTTCGGGGAGGCGGAGGCCCCATAGAGGTCCTTTTGACCTCTATCTGCCTCATCGGTGTCGGTCTTGAAGGGGTTGTGGTTTCGCTAACCTTCCCTATCCCAATCCCTTCCTTCCCCCTCTTCCAAGTCCCTAGGTATAAGCGAAAGCTTGCAGGCCTGGGGACGGAGGTTGTAATCCCTGCGGCGAGAGCCGAAACGCCTGTCTCTCCACCCTTCCTCCCTTACATATACCCTATGGCGCAAATGACCTTAGTTGTCTGTCGCCTCCCCAAAAATCCAATCCAATCGGACTACAGTTGATCGGTTGAGGTTGTTGGAACATTTTGACTGCTACCCCCCCTTCCCACTCCAAATCCAGCATTCCCCTCACCTGCCCACACCATTTCCACTCGGCATGTTCCAATATTCACCCCAATTCACCCATCCTGTTAAACAATGCTGACGTGCGAAGAAGCAGACGACGCCGTACTCCTACCTACCAATCGTATCCTCCTTTATAAATTGGACTCCGGCCAATGGAGGATGCCATTTGAAAAGAAGGATCTCTTCTTCACCTTGATAAGTAAGTATTAAATTATACAAGGATAATTTTTTGTGGTTCTGCTGTAGTCCCTGAAAGTGATCTCATAATGAAAAGTTAAACCTTAAAAGTGATTTAGTGTTCGAGCATATGTGATCCGGTTGGTTATGGTTAGCGAGGTTGAGTGAGCGAGAGCGACGGTCAGCAGCACTCTGGGAACAAAAGAAAAGCTGGTCAGTCAACTTTCAGACCAGTCAAAAATCTTCAATGAAACAATGCGCTGATAAAGCAACTTTGCAATGTGACTTGGCATTTTTTCTAAGTTTACATTATACAGGGAGTACGTCGGCACCTTTTTTTTAATTTCAAATTACTTTTGAAGACAAGAGGCCCACTCAAAAAATAAGTTAGGTAATACTTCAATGATTTAGTGAAAAAATTAGTTTTAAGTCTGGGATATTATAGTTATCTAACTTGAGGTTTAATTTTACATTCTCTTTTAGGTACTAAATGGCTAAATATTTCTATTATGAATTCATTTAGGGAATTTCAGAAAATGCTTACTGGGGTGCATAGGGAGGTTAAGCCTTAATTAGGATGTCACAAATGTGGGCTGGACTTAAATATGCCTTTTTGCAAACAGTGGATCAACCCGGAATTTGGCTAAATTGTAGTTATCCTTCAAATAGCACTTTAATTTATTCAAATGCTGTGTTGAAGCACATACTGAGTATTCTCCCCTTTGTGTTCCATTGGTGCAACTTGTTGGGAGAGATGCATTCATAGGCTGGTTTCAGATTGTACGGATTTTCACCCTAGGTTTTTTATAAAACAATTTGTCTTATCAACCACGCTCAATTATCCAAAGTTTGCTAAACACTCGATGCATTTTTCCAAAAACTCCAAGATTTTCAATGACTGCATACTCAGAAAATAGCAATTGGTTGGATTAAAAATTTACTTTTAATGAACCTCAATGTAAGAACAAATACTTGGAGAAAGTAGAGCATCTATTTTGGTTGAAAACAGGATTACAGTGAACACTCAAATAGTGTGGATTTTTACATGTTTTCCATTAGATGGGGTCAGTTGTGCACGTGATTTTATAAAATATGATAAGTCTTCTCGCTAAGACACTGATTTAATGTTGCATTCGGAACAAAATTGTAGCTCAGATGCCATCAACATAGCCATATTTAAGTAGCTAGATTGTTAGTTGGGGGAGCCTACGACAGGAGCTCGGGCGCCTAAATCTTGAGTGGTCCATTGTGCCAACCGCATTTTTAACCTGCCTGCCACATGCAGACAGGGGACAAGAGTGGTGAAAGTATGAATGGTCACCCATCCCACCCTCATCTGGGCCCAACATTGCTTAACTTCCGTGATCTTACGGTAACTGGTGTTTCAATGAGGCTAGGCCCTTGCCCATATTTAAGTAGCTAACATGTCGTATTAAAATCAGTGAATAAATGTAATAGTCTATTAAAGGTACAGCAAATCAATATTTTAATCCAATCGACATGTTACCTTTGGCTCTGTTGGTGATGGCTTCTGAATGACATTACTTAGTGCTTATTCTGTGAGCCTTTTGAAGGAAAGACAGGTTTGGGGCAGCTTTGCTTTTAAATTTCTCTCGTTCTTAACAAGAAAGCAATTTTTTCAGGGCTTTGTCACAGCATTCTTTGTTCTTGTTTAGAATAAACTATTCTTTACTTAATATTCTAAAAATTAGCAGTATTCTAGTTAAGAATTTAAGTTCCGAATCTGTCTCACTATGAGGGATGAGTATTTTCACTTTCCTTGTCACTGCCCTATGAAAGTCAAATTTGTGTGAATTGTTCAACAAATAATAGTACAGAGTGTAGGGATTAGCTGTTGTAGAGGAAACTCACACAACAGTTCATATCATTTGCAGTACAATAAAATTGTTAGTGACCTAGGTTAACTATTCGTGCATCAATAGATAATTTCTTAGTTTTAAATCTTATAAGTCATTTCATAGCAATAAAAATCCACAAAAACAAATTTTTGGGGTGATCTGTATGGGGTTAGAAATCTGTATGGGGCTAGGAGAAATAATTTTGTTTTTGAGTCCAGTTTGCTATAATTTTTAGTCAGTTTTAAAAACGTGGTATAATATTTTTTTAAATAATTATTTTCAATCACTTTGATGCAACAGTGATTCTTCCATGGCTTCCTTGACTTCCTTTTTCCAGTTTATTATACATTTGTTGCACTTACCCTTTTCAGAAGGGTTACAAAGGATCTTTTCTCCAACATTCCAAGTGACCATACCACATCAAGATAATTATCCTATTTCCTTGTTGTCTTTTATGCAGTATCATTTTAATATTTTGAATCTTGAGAAAGTATCACACTTTGGTATGTGAAAGAGTAACTTTTATAGCTTTTGTTTCCAAGACTAGGTCTGGTTTTTCATCTCCCACTATCACGTTTTGTCATCATAGTGCTTATTAGTCCATTTAATACTAGTTTTTCGTAATCCATACAAATGTTTTGTTGTAGTAAACTAAATTACGTAGAAGACACAGGAAAAAAATTGTTTCTTATCAATCTTGTTTGTTAAATAGAAGTGACCCATGGTGGTATGTAGGGAACTAAACAAGATGGTCATTGTTCATTTCTGCTTCTTTGGAAAATATTTTTTGAGTGTACCACCCAGAGTGAATAAGACCCCCAGTGACCCCAAACTAAATGCAGACTTCCTGGCAAAACACGTATGGATGTAGGGGTAGTAACCTATAAGGATACATTAAATTTTTGATATAAATATTTACTTAGTATTATACAGTAGATTCAGGTTAACTGGGACACATGGGGACTGGTGCACTTTGCCCCAACTAAGCGACTGGCCTGATTTAGCGAAGTATCCCATTAAATAATGTATAAACAAACGTAGGAATGAAAACGCACCAAAATTCTGGAGTAACGTGGGTAGTCAGTTCGATTTCCACTCCTCTGCACTCACAACATCAGCACTATTTTTTTCTCCATGAGCTCTCTTAAATTTTGTTTCTGGTCTTCCATCGAGCCAGCTATCTGTTGGCTTAAAATCATCACGACCAAGTTTCAAAGCTAGTTCCTCAGACTTCTTTTTTGAATTGGGACCACTGATGCAAACCCCTCATTCACTGACAATGGAAAACCACCGATTTAAAGCGTCCTCGACATCTGGATCCTTACCTTGACGCTTGCATTTCAGGGGAGGATCTTGCTTTCTATTGAGACTCCATCCTTCTGTTTATCCTGATGCTGCATTAACAGAGCTACCATTGATTTTGGCACCCCAGAGACGGAATCTGGATTCCCTTGTTCATGGACAATACACCATTAGGTCATTGCATTGCGTTATTCTGAGAAAATAGCATTAGGTCATTCTGGGAAAATCCCTATCACCTGTCATTGATCACCATACCTTATCTTCTACCTAGGCTTCCCATTCTTAAAGGATAAGAATTATCTTCATATCCTAAAACAATTTACTTGGAAAGACCAAGTATCTGATATTGCTCACCTAAAAGATTTCCATCCAGGGAACAATCTTTCAAAGGGTGTCTGAATCCATAGGCAGTGGCAGTGTCCTTTTGTGGGAGTGTCTGAATTGCGAGAGGGTCTGTCTTAAAAGACTTCTGTACAACAGAGTCCAGGATTTGAATATTGTCCACAAGTTAGTGTCCCTGTATTAGATTTGTGTAGTGTCATTGTAATTTGCATATCTCGATATTTCATTACAGAAAGATCGGGAGGGAGAAAAATTCCCAGAGGAACCTAAACCCACAATGTGTAATATGTCTCTACCCATGATGTTTGTCATATCTATGCATAACCTTTATATTAGGTTTTAAAATTTGTAGTTCCCTAGAACTTGAAATGATTTGTTAAACTGGCTGATTACATTTTTTTAACAGTTAAAAATTGCTTAATGAATGATAAATGGAGAGGTTAAAAACTCAATTTAATTTCATACTTTCTTAATTTGTTCTATGATGTAAATTTCTAGGTGTGGTATTTCTTTTTCAGGGAGACATCAAAATATGCTGTCTTTTGAGAGAAATAAATAAAATTTATTTTACCAGTGTAAATTTTGAAGAATTCAATAAAATTAATAGGAGCTAAGCATATTCATTATAATTTTTCATATTTTTTACACCAACACTATTCCAATGAGGTAGTCCTTGCTTTTTCCTTCGGTGAAGGTAACAGATGGCAATACTTAGAGGAATAAAATTGCTCTTAAAGGTTCTCTATGGGGTTTGAGTGGCGTGGAACCCTTTTGTATATTAAGCTATGAAGCCTCTTCTTGGTGTTCAGACTGTAATGGTATGGTTGGCTTGTATCTTTCCTATGCCCTATTTGGAGTTAAGGAATAATTTTAAACAAATTCATATCTGGGTAAACTTACCATAGTACATTACCTTTTGGGTTATTTATTCTCATTTTAGTATCTTGGGGAATGAGCTAAAAATTTCAATAATTTGCTTGAATGAACTCTTTTCAAAATTCTTCAACTTGTATAGAGACTGAACGTTGTCTTCTTGCGTAGTCATTGTTTTAATGCAAATAGCTCATAAAAAGCCCACATGCTAGACCATACATTTACATAAAGTTGTATTTAAATGGGCTAATGGGCAAGAAGACTTCTTGAGGATAAGAAGGAATGCAAAGGCTCTTTCAAGTCTTTTTTATTTAGTCGAATCAAATTTTCAATACATTTGAAGAAAACTCAGCAGTTCTTTCATTAAGTTACTGGCATTGATGGCCCATGGCAGTTCGATGATTTTCTCTTGCGTGGATTATGCTGGGCAAGGCATGCATTCACCACATTATTAAAATTGCCCTGAATTAAGGAATATCCTCCCAATTATGCAATGAGATTTAGTGCAGAGTTCCAATATATGCACATGTACATTTTTTGTTTTAAATATTTTATGTATGTTAATTGAAGTGAAATAAATTTTAACATTTATTCTATCAATTTGAGTTGTACTTGTTGACTTTCTTGGTCTACCTAACACCTTGGTCCAACATTCTTTGGATACTGATATCATTGCCTAGAGATATTCAGCCTCCTAACTAAGCCTTGCTTCAAAATAGATATTACATGCATCACAGTTGATGTTGGTATATTAGGCTCTCATGGCTAACCAGAAATGTCTTGTCAGTCTAAAATAGCTCTTAAATACCCCTAGAATTTTTTTGTTAAACCACAAGTAATAAATGTAAAAGTTAGTATTTGAATTGGATGTTCCCAATATTTTTTAAGATTAATTAAATTTTGACTCCACATTTTTTGAGTTGATTGTAAAACATAGGTGCTAAAATCAATCCATAAATGTCAGATGACTTGTGATGCTAGAGTTAAAATTATCTTCCAGATGACTAGGTCTGAAGCCAAATGCCATAGTGTTTTCTCACACATGTAAAGGATAACTTACTGCAGGCCTTTGGTTGCTACGTCTCCAAATGAACATTTTTCATGCTATAATTAAGTAAACACTAACTTCAGAGGTGATTAGGCTTCTGCCTAAGACTAAGCAAAGGTGCATATCACATTCCCTGAATGGTTCAAAGTTGCATACTAATCTGTCATGGGTTCGACATTGCTACACCCAGCCATAATTTATTGGAAATCAAATGGAGGCCAGAAAGTCTTTGAATTCTCATTTGTTAAGTACAATATTTTGAAGCGAGCCATTTCAATGAGTTTTTATTAAGGGTATTACTGTTAATTTTTCTAACAGGTGCCCATGGAATATTTTTCATTGTCATTTTCCATTAATACATGTCTTATCTTAGTTTATCAAGATACAATCAAGTTACATTTCAGGTGCTTTATGAAAATTAACATTAAAATTAATTAAAACCATGAAAACCTAGATTACAATAGTTATTTGCTCAAAAAATAATTTTCTATTTTTCAGGTGCAGAATCTGCTTACAATGTGTATATGCATCATCATCAAAGATTTTTGTGGACTGCAAACATTGGAATTACTTGTTGAAAAATGTTTGAGATAGTGAATTTGTCTACCAAATGTGTTTGCCTCAGTTTCATATTCTGTATGTAATTTGATTTTGTAAAATTTGTACAAATTGATTTTTGTCAATGCTTTGGGAAAATAATTTGCTATTGTAATGATTGTAACCTGACATTTTTCTACAAATAAACTAGTTGTTCTCAAAAAGTTGCCTTTTATCCATTAGCTATTTACTTCACCTTTAATTACTGTTTACATTCTGGACTTAGAATGGATTTAGATGTTTACACTTTGGACTTAGAATAATTTTTCCTCTTACTCAGTCCAGTAAATCTATTATAAGTCCATGTCAATTTTTAGGGTTTCCTGTTCAATGTTGAAACTTAGGTATTTAAAATTTGGGTAGGGTCTTAGTAAAATTATATTTTTTGTATTTAATTAATACAAATTCATAAAAAAGTGCACTCCATCATGTATGGTAGCTACTGTGTACTCAAGAGTGACATGGAGTACAAGTCCCTCCTAGATAAGAGAATAGGGCTTTCCCTATTCTCACTGCTATGAGAGACTTATACTCCACATCACTCTGAATACCCAGTAGCTGCCATACATGATGGAGTAGAGTTGACATTGTAGGAGGTTTTTCAGAAAATTCATCCTGGATGGTCCACAATTTGGTTTCTGGTCTGTGCATCTACAGATTGCTTGAATCTCACCACTTTATGACAGCATAGAGAGGAGGCATCTTGCAGGAGTGATGTGGTAGGTATCTAGGCACTCATCCCAGCAATGATCCTGACAGGAATATCTTCAGATTAAAGTGAGGTCCTCTCTAGAATTGAGAATCTGAAAATAAATCAATATAAAAATAATGTGAGTTAAGGAAGTTTTACCCAGAGGCATGTCTAATATAGAAAAGTCTGGCCTGGGTGGTACAATTTTTGGCTTTTGTTAGTGATCAAAAATAAAACTTAAATTGGTTAATTTAACAGAATGATGATTCTTGTACATTGAGATAAAAATTTCACATATTCATTCCTCTCTGAAAAAATATTCAATTTTCAAATGAAGGCCCTTGTGAAATTGGCATCATTTTTAAAAGTTCTATTCAAAAATTGGCACTGAAATGACTATTAAACAAAGCTTATCCACATCAGTTACCTATTATAACAATTTACCATGAACCATCATAAATAATCAGAGCAGTTAACTGAGGTCAGTAAAGGAAATACAATCTTGACAATCTATGTAATCTAATGGCTGACCAATGTTGACAATTTTTCACTACTTGTCATTTAAATTTTATATTGAAATGAGTTAACATATTCAGAAATTTTGGTAGAGTGATCGAGGACTGCCTCAAGGGGCTCTAACTGTAGCTACACCACTGGCTAGATCATTAGAAAAACAGAAGTCAGACCAAACCTTAAATGACAATTAAAATGGAAAAGTGAGACAAAAGGAAATAAATAGCTGTAACACAGTCAATGTTAAGTAATAAGACACTCTTGTCATATGGATGCAAGAGCAAGGTCAGCTAACAATTAAAATGCAAGATTGATCAGAGGCCCTATGCTGGAATTTAACATGCTACTAAAACAGTGTTATTGTAACAGTGTATAAGAGGAAATGGCTGTATTTAGATGTGCCAACTTCAGTCTAAACTTAGCAGAAGATAGCTACCTTTGCCATTCAGTTACAGCCAAGGAATCTCCAACATAAAACCAATGCTGGGAAGCAATGGATCCAAGTAGCAGTGACAAGGAAATAAACAAAAGTTTAACGGCAGATAGTTCAGAAGGCTCCATCCTTCCCATTCATTGTGTGGGAAGTTAATTTGGATGATATCCAAAATACTGAGACTGCAAAAGATTAGAGGGAATAGTTGACCTTGCACACCAGGTATGAAATCCCACATACCAAGCTAATTCTCATAGATGTCTCCATTTTGGCAAAATTTTTTCTTTAACCATGAGAGAGTTAAGTAGTTATGATTCAAAAAATTTCCTGGGTGGTCATCCATGGGGGAGTGAGCAACAATAATGAAAGATTTGCAATGTTAATCCTTTTTCCTTTTGCAATTTATGAATCTTGCTTCTGGATGACAGTGAGGGTTTTGTCAGAAGCTTTGCGAAGAAAGAAGAGGATTTAAGTGTAAAAGCAGTAATGATGTGATCTTCAAGTGAAGGAAACCTGAAAAAGAGGATTGGATAGAGTAACAGACTGTTCTGTCCTTTGGTATTACCCATTTCTGGATTACGTAATGCCAATATTTCTCCTCCCTGGCCAGACACACCCTTGGGGTGCTTTTTCTTCTCCAAGGAGAAGAAGAGTTGGCATGTTAAAATCCAGACATGACTAATCCCATTAGACAGAGCAGACCTTTCTGAATATGGACTGAGAAATATTGAACAATTTGCAGTGATAGTATGTTCAATTGAAGTTACAGCAGTTGGCAGAGACCAAAATCATTATCCTAGCATGTATTAGAGACAACAGCACTTTAGGGATGAATTAATACATGATCAGAATAGGATAAATAATCTTAGAAGTCAATGATGAAGTGGCAATACTCGAAACAACTGTCAAGGATGATGCTGCATAGCTAAAAATAGCTGTAAACCAAGAAGTGAGATTTTACGTAGAAATGTGCGGAAAGACAAGAGATGTCCAAAAGCAGAAGAGAAGAGAAAAGCAAATAAATAAATATGGTGTTATTAAAGGATTATATAATGCCACATGTGATAAGCGGAGGTTAAAGGGAAGCGATGGTGTCTTCATTCAGGTTCCACCAATCATGTGTATCCCTGAGTAAAATTGTTTGGCAATTTTATTGAGGTCATAGATTAGCCTGAAGTTTCAAATGGATTATCAGAAAAAGTCAATGGATCCGGAACACTCAAGATGCAGCTAAAGGATAATTTAGAGGTGTCACTGTTATAGTGACTGATGTCCTAAATGCATCACACCTTCCATATCATCTGTATTAATAAGAGCATGATCAGATGATCAGCAATGATCAGATGTTTCATGCCAGCTTTAACAGCCATCAGGTCACCATATTAAATGACAAAGGATAGGCACAGAGAGGAGGCTTTAAGGTTTACAGTATGTACAGACTTGAGATGCACATTTTTCACAGAAATCAGATGTTGAATATACATTAGGAGGAAAGTGTGGAATAGCACATTGTATGGCATTTTTATAAACCTCTGTTCTTTCTAAGGATATAAATAGGAGAATGCCAGCTGAATTTTGGGAAAGTTGAAAAATAACAAATTTCCTGAGAGATTTGATGAGAAAAGAACAATAAAAGCACCAGTGCTGGTTCAATCAGATGTAGTTGGCAGAGTTAAGTCAAAATTGTTGGGTGAAAATTAATGTTTTGCTGCCTAAAGTCACTGATTTCTAAAGAAATTAGTCAGTTCACTTTTTAAGGAAAAAGATTGAAGATCTCCATCAGTAGAAGAAAATCACATCAAGTCTAAGAATGTTTATAAAATAGAGGAAGAGATTTTTCATTCAGGGGCATGATAAGAACATCACATTCTGGATGGAGAATAGCAGATAACAAAATATCAGACAGAGAGACAAGAATAATCATTAGGAATAAAAGGAACACATGAGTCAGCAGGGGTTCCAAAGCCTGCAAAATGTAACCAACCTTGCCACAGAATTAGCTGATTATTTGCAAAAAAAACTGTGAGATAAAGACATTCGAAGAGGCTATACATTGCAAGTCCAACTCTATAGGTCCTCTAAGCTCAAGAAATGGGAATAAAAGGATTTAAGGTGGATGGAGATGAAAACAAAGGGCTTAGGCTGTCTGAGGACATCGCAGTCGTGGTGTAAAAGCTAGCAAACCAGCAAGCACCCTTGAACACAAAAGATTAAGTACAAGAAGGACCCACCACGAAGCAGGAAGAAAAAGTAAAGCCTTGTACATATATGGAAGAGAGAAGCTGAAGACAGTTATTCCACAAGGAGAAGTGTTTGAAGAGATGGAATCCTTCACCCACCTTTTAAGCTGAATAAAATGAATGGAAAAAGTATGACAGACATCAAGCAAAGATTAGCTCAGATAATAAGGACATTCAGGTTGAAAAAGCAACTACTCTGTTAAAATAAGGAAAAAGTCTCTCAAAGTTTTTGTAGGATGTTAAACTATATTGCTCAGAGGATATCTTGAGTATATTCCCAAGGTTACTCTTCTCCTAACTCTTCCCATTCTTCCCAGTTACCCATTCCTTAGCAGATGCACAACGCCCTTCTTCTGGAGAAGACCAGACAGACTGCTAGAGAACATTCAGCGGATTGTAGTGATTTTGATACCAAAAAAGATAAAACGGGGTAATGTGAGGAGCACCTTGAGTCTGATATCACATGCATCAAAAAATAGTCCTGCTTATTGTAAGCCAAAGGATGGAAAAGAAAATTTAAAACAACATCTCACTAAATAAATTCAGACTTATGAAGAACAGAGGCACCAGGAAGCCACATGCTGCCTGAGTGTAAAGGAAGAGAATAGGGATGGGCAAAACTACAGATATTGGGTGCAAACAGATAACCTTTTTTTCTATTTTGCAACTACTGGGTACAATAAGAAATCTGTATTGATGGAGGTACCTGTACTGAAAATAAAAATACTCAAACAGCACAATCATCTGGTACTCAAGCATTCAACTGTTAAGGAAAATAAATTGAATTTTGATAATGCTAATTACTGGGATGTGTTGTAATAAATGGATATTTACAGAGACTGTAAAAGAAAAACTTTAATGGCCACTGTCCTTAAGTAATAGTATTGCAAACTTCTACAACATTTAATGACAAGAATCAGTATTCAACATCCAACTTCAGAATTAATAATAAAAAAGTAGTTTGAATAATCATATGAGTAGCAAATAGCTTCTAGGTCAAGTGGAACCAGCATTAACCAGCACATTGAGCACATGCAGCACCTAATTGAATTCCTGGATCTCTGTCCAAAGTATGAAAACTGAATGCCTAATTTTATACAGGAGCTATAAGCTTTTTGAGTTCATAATCACATGGTTCTCTACAATCAGTAATGTTAATTGGTGGCTAAAATTGGTCATAGGGATGGCACATTGCCATTGTCTCTTTCAATAGGAGCAGAAATGGTCTTGAAAGTAGTTTTCATGCTAAATTTTCATTCTATCGACAAACTTGATATTAAATAATGGAATGGAATAAGACAATTGATTAAACTCTTGTGCACAAGGACTTCCAACCCTACATGATCAATTTCAATCAGGGATGTGATCCTGAATAGAAATATCCAATATTTTAACATTTTAGAGGTAATTCACAGAAAGCCATGAATATGAAATGGTTTGTAGTGATCACTCACAAAAGAGTATGTAGTATTATCCTGTTTCAAAAGACACAATATCATTAAGCAACCAATCTGGGAAAGTAAGAGGTGCATACTGTGTATGAAATCTTGGCAACATTTGAAGCTCAAGTAAATTTGAGGGGGCTAGATAAACCTCCTAGGAAGTGAACCATAGTCCCTTGAGCTTTGCATTGGAGAGAATTGAATTGGGAGCACATGGGTTCCTGTGTTGCAGAGGGAAACTTAAGTATGGAAAAATCAGGAATTGGACACACTTTTCTGCTTCTATTGGATACCCTCTGGTCACCCACCCACCACCGTGATAACTGTAAGAGTGTATTGTAAGAAAAAGGCTAATATGAATTTACTTGCAAAGGAGACAGAGGTGGATGGGGTGTGAGAAGTCATGCCAATAATTGCAGTGATGTGGAAATATAAACCTTCAAGAGGGCCAAGAGTGCGTGTCATCAGTGGAAGGCTTAAGGGCAGCTTGTGGGTGGGTCACAATATGAAGATTGGGGAAGGTTGGAGGATGAGCAAGGTAGTAGTTTTGGTCGCGCAGTCTTACGTAAATAAAAGTCTGATACCAGCGGTAAAGTATATATGTTGGTAACTTATGCCATCTTACGTCTTAGACGTCTTACATAAAAACCAGAGTGAGGTGGAACAATGACAAAAAGGCGGGAACAAAAACACAAACTCAGGGCGGTAAAAAAATTGCCAACACAAACTGCGTATACTAACACAAGGAAGAGTCAGTGAGTCAGAGGAAGGAACAGTCAATGAGAAGTGCAGTATTATTGTTGGACTGCAATGTAAAGTACACACTTTCCTTCCCCCATCCTTGCTCCCATGGTATTGAAGGCCCTGGTAGAAAAAATTACAGAGAACAGAAAAAAAGTGGACCTCCATTATCTCCAACAAAGAAAAGTGCATTTGATTCATCTGGACATAGACATGACATGAAAATAATTTCCCCACATAATGCACAAGATAAACTCTCTCATGGCACAGTTGTAATAAAATGTCTAAGCTGACGCTAACCCCACGCACATTCTTCTAGGGAGGAACAAAGACCCTAGAAGTTTTGGGAGGAAAATAAATTATATTCCCTAATTAGAACAAAAAATATTCTGCACCATTTGAGCAACAGAGCACACTAGCTGTGGCTGAAATGGGTACTTGGCGGAGACAAAGAGCCCATTGAAGTACCCTGATCGGCAGCAAGGACCAGTTGGCAGGGCAGCGAACCTAAAGTCATGACAGAATGGTACAATATCTCGTCGATATACAAAAGTCAACTAAGAGAATGACACTAAATAAACTAGTCATTACATTGTCATTCACCAGTAGTTATAATGCAATTATCAGAGTATTACTTTATATCAAAATAATGACATTGCTTTCAAAAGTAAAAAAGATTGAATAAAAGGATTTCTGAAGAGCTTTAGGCCCTTTGTGTGTACAAAAAAAAATACCGATATGAAATATTGACAAAGTTTCTTTAGTTTTGGGAACTAAAATAAGTTCGATAGTTTCAGAATTAACTTTGTAAAACTTTTCCATAATGTTCAGGAATTAACAAAAGCTTTGTAAATTTTACGTAGAAAATTTATTGGGCTGTCCAATAAATATTCTACGTAAAACATACAAAGTGTTTGTGTTTGTATGAAAAAGAAGTGTTTGCATACAAATGCATCACCAAATTTTTATACTCAACATTTTAAAGTTTTTTTGTATTTTTTTAACTTCAGGATCTATGTGCAATCTTGAGATGTAAATTGATATTTTAAAAATTAATTTTCTCAAATTTAGAGAAAAAGACGTAATCTCCTTTTCCATCTGAAGACCGAAAGGAATGATGGACCGAAAGGAATGATGGACTGAAAGGAATGAGGGGCCAAAAGGGACCAGTGACCGAAAGGAACAAGTGACCGAGAGGATGGAGGGACCGAAAGGAATGAAAGAACAGGTTGGAACAAAAGGACTGGTCGTTCTATAGAAGTCAGTCCTCGGTCCTTCCGTTCAATCCAAGGACCCATTCGCTTGCGAACGATTCACCTCTAAACAAAAACATTCAAATGCAGAAACAGAATCCATTCCTGGGCATGTGAACCTAGGTTAAGGGGAATTGTAAAAAAATTCCATGCACAATTTTTACCATAAGTATAACCCTAATATATTTTTTAATGCCCACCCCATAGCAAAAAACCCTAAGAACAGAACCAGTCAGAGATGTCGTTAGCACACTAAGGTTTACCTCATTATTGACTGACATCTTGTCGTAGGAGGGACTCAGGACAATGTGCCATTGACCTTGACCAAAACACATGTCTCCCTAATCCTAACGTTAACCCTCCCCCAGTGGCTAGTATCTTGCTTTTAGTTCTGTTTCATAGACATTGTGCTAAATTTTCAACAGTACTCTCCCCTCTACCTACCCATCACCCCCTTTCTCTTCCTTGACTATTGCACCAACCTATGCTTGCACACTTACCTCCCCTCCAACTCGCAGAACCCTCTCCTCTCTATGCAGAGAGTGCATAAACATTGTTGCGTAGCCTTGCTTGCAACTGAAATTGAATCATTTTCCTACATGCTGCTGACAGAGTGAGACCACACAAGAGAATGTTAGGGACCTAAGGGCAACTGCTGATTGATTTCCACATTTCCACACAATGTATTAACACTGAAAAATTAACTGGAATAGATCCATTGCTTGGAATGTGAAAAGCTTTCCATGAAGCAGATACAAGAGAGGTTAAAGTTTAGAAAGATGCAAGTTTACGAAGCAATGAAGAAGGACAACATTTAAAAAGAGTTTGAAAGAGGTAGGTCCTATTGTACAGGAATTGTATTGCATGGAAAAAAAGGAAAAACAGACAAAAATTAAAGATTATATGTGTATTTTATAGATTGCTTTTTATGTTAATATATTTAAAAAAAATTACCACAATGTGATACTGTTTCATTATTTCATAACAATTTCATCTACATGTAGAATTTGAGTCAAACCAACCACTAAGGAGTGCTTTCCAATCATCCTGCGCAGATTAGCTCACATCGCAACAGATGGAAACACACAAGCACACATTGAAGCAGACGATTGGAACAGGCTGTGCCGAAGTGTTTACAGATAGCGGAGCGACCAGCGGTAAAATTTGACAGTTCAAAAAGACTTTTAGTTCCACATACGATATGTGAAATATATACAGGGGTATTAATTATTGGAGCAAGAAGATAAATTAAATATGCAAAATAATAAGGAATGTCTGTAAAGTCTTGCAACGTAGACAGCACACGAAAATGACAATCACCGGGTAGTTAGGTATTCCACCTTGAATCCGAGTCTCCCGTATATTCATTTCATTTGGTGTCAGTTTAAGAAAATTGGGTGATTTCATGACATATTTCTTGAATTGTGCTATGCTAACGCAAAATGCTATTGTCTCTGCTCTCCCCTTAAAAACAATTGATTCAGTCATTCAATTGTCTTTTGAGTGTTTTGGGAAAGGAAGGTGAATTTTCATGCGACTTGGCTTTTTACTATATTTTGACCTCTGCTTCTCTTGGACTTTGCTCTGCTCATTGGTTTGACCTCTGCACCTCTTGGATTACTCGCCCGGAAAACTCATTGACCTCTTGCATTACCTCACCTACAAAATTCGAAATGGAACAAATGAGCATGATGATATATCCTATTGATTCAAAATGGATTTAATTACTTTTATGGACACCACATTGGAAATATTTAACTAAGAAATTCAATTGAACTTTCAATGCATTCTGTTAAATACAGTTGATTTTAATGCCAAATTACAATTGAATTGGCAGGTTATTTTCATTGGGGTATTTAAATATTTAGATAAATTCAACAGCATGTTGATAAAATATAAAAATTGTGTGGATAATATGGGCCTCCATGCCTCTGGTAGAGCCCCATTGCATTTCAAATATTTTGACCACTTCAATGAAATATTTGCCCATAGAAGCAATGTATGTTCATCCTATGTGGAAGGATCATCACTTAAGGGCAATGCCACCACCACTGTCAATGCCCCAAATTGCCCTCAGAGGTTATTTGCAGTGCCAATTGAGCCGATGCCCTCCTCTTCATCTCAGAGTGAAATTTTCTCTATCTCAGCCTGGACCTTCCTCATCATCAAACATGGAAGTGCTTGCCAGCCATGTAAAGAGAGAGGAAAGCACAAGGAAGAATTTAGTGGAGGTCACAAAAAAGAAACCTCCCCATGGCACAGGTAGTAGGGCTGCCAGAACTAGAGCAGAGCTGGAGCACCAGTGGCTTCACCACTTGAAAAGGTCTCAGGAAAAAGATGATCGGCGAAGTGCAGTTAATGAGGACTTATTAAATATTCAGAAAGAGAGAATGGAAATCAGCCGAAAAAAATCTGAGATGTGGGAGGGTATGGTGCTAGAAAAAAAATGTACCAACAGAGGAAAGAAGATGATAAAAGGGAAAGGCACAGGGAAAGAATGCAGGTGGAGAGGGAAAAGATAAGGCTTCTTCAGACCCTTCTCACCAAAAAATAAAATTTTAATATGTTGGAGATGTTGGATATCATTATGCCATTTCTCACGATAGGTTAATGTTTTTATGGTGAATGCTTTTCCGGTGAAAAGTATAGCCCTGTTTCCTCAGTAGAAAAAAATTAGCTGGAAATAGAAATAGTGACCCCTGTTGAAAGTAGAGTTATATAATTATTTACGGTTGTTATTTAATTGGTATTGGTTGGTATTTAATTTTATTTGGAGTGTTCGAGCCCCTCATAATTTGAATTTTTCCATAATATACAGGGAAGATGATGATCCATTTCCTTTCAAAAGTGGCCAAAATTACCTTTCAGAAAGATAAAAAGCCAAATTATTTGTTATTCTTCTCAAGGTATTATCATAGTTACCTTTGAAATTGAGAAATTCCTTTTTCTTCTGCTACATATTTCCCCACCATTACAGATTTTGTCTGAAAGCACAGATGAGCACAGACGAACTACGGTTCGGGATGTTTTCACCAGCTTAGCACAAATGACATCACATAAGCCATTGGAACATGCTTCGCACTACACAGATTAAATCAGATCAGTGCAGATAGCTCATTGGAAAGCACCCAAGGCAATACATGTAATGGGCATGATATTGCTTTCAAGGTCTTTTTTGAAATGTCCGACCCTGGGCTAAGTGGAAACTTGTCTTATCCAGAATAAAATAATGGCCCCGAGAGATTCCACTAAAGACAGGTTTCACTGTATACCAAATCTTAGCTGTACGAAATACAAAAACTTCACGAATTTTAACCATGCATTTCCAAAATAATTTTCAAGAATTATGTTTGTACGTCTAGCTAGGAGATAGTGCCAGGTTTTGACCATAGTTTGGTAAAAACTGAACTAATCCATTGTATTGCCTATATCTACCACATTTCTCATAATTAAAATTCAATGAAACCAAGCATTACAATTCTTCAATTAGATATCAAGAGCGAACAGACACATGATTATTCACTGCATTCTTAACTGTGACTATGTCCAGCAACCTGAGAAACATTAAATGGTGCCGCGGGATACAATAAAGCACAGCACATTCCATGATGGAAAGTGATTAACTTCTATCATTAAGTAATTTGAATTGACCCATATGGCATTATGCAACCTACCTTAAATATATTATCCATGATTGAACAAGTTATTAAGCAAGTTCAAAAGTTACAGAAATTCACAGCTAACAAACCACCAAATGTTAATTAAGAATTATTGGTGATGATTTTTGCCAAACAGTACTACCAAATAGTGATGATTCTTTGCCGACAGTACTAGTAGCTACTTACCCTAGTTTACAGATATACCAGGCTAATGAAGTCATATTTAAATAAATTTACTACTAATAAATAAAAATAATAAGTCACAAACACCAATTAATCAATAATATTGTGTTTGTACTAACGGTATGGAACAATCGATGCTTTAAAATAATTGTAGATTAAAAACCAGTACTTTCATAGGCAGGATCATGCCTAGTAGAGAAAACAGTACAATTGAACAAGCAAGCTTATGCAGCTTTTGTAGACTTGGAGAAAGCCTCTGAAAAGTTTCAATGGAACTAACATTCAGGCAGAATAAAAATCACTGAATGGATTACATCAATGGAATAATTATCTACCAGCTATACACCAAGTAAGTTACTACAGTGAGTATAAAAATGTAGAAAAATACAAGCCAAAATTAACACTTTCGCTGCTAATCCCGTCATTTGACGTGTTTCCTTAGCTGCTGAGAAACAAACATATTCCAACCAACTTACAATCAACTTACAATTAAAAAAGGTAGAAAAATCAAGCTTTAAAGCAATATAAACCGCATTATCTAAGTTATACAGTTATTTTTCTGTGATAGCATGAATAAAGCTTAAAATACGCAGCATTCTACCTATCCGGCAGCGAGAAGTGCCCAGCAGCGAGAGTGTTAAAAAAGGAGTTCAACAAAGATGCAACCTCTGTTGCAGTAATGTCAAGCATATACTTGGAGGAGGCAATAGAAGAAGTAGAAAAATTGGATTGAAAGTAGTTCAGGTTAGAAGAGAAGAAATAAACATGATCCGTTTTGCACATAAAAAGTCGGGCATAGCAGGAAATTTCTATGATCCACTAATATCATTGTTCAAGAATATAGCTAGAAAATAAATAAAAATACTAATATCCCAGTGCATGGCAGAGAGGAAGAGAATTTAAAGCAAGTGGTCCTCTTAAAGGCGGCAACGTAGTAAGTCCTACTGGTGGTAAGTCCACCAGAAAGGTTAGAAGAGGATGTCCATGCTCTTGCCCACTTTTTCAAGGAACAGCAGAAGTCAAGGTTTGGTGGCAAGCCCAGCAGCTCATGCAAGGTCCAGCAGCCACTTCACAAGTGAAATGAGGCTCCAGCTAGAGGGAGGCAACATGGGACATATCGCCAAGATTGTGCAGATGTATTACAATGGTTGAAGGCAGATGTATTAAGAAGCCTTCCAAGATACCTTTGCTAGCCATCCCAGAGTTAGCAAAGTAGGGGGATAGAGTCTGTAATATACGCATGTAAGGGAAGTAATGCAAGATGAAAGTCCCCATGAGGAGTTAGAGTGGGGCTGATGAGCTACCTGGTCTCATACACAGTGACATCAAGGGTCCCTTTATTCCTCCACCCAGGGGAGGAGCTAGGTTTGTCCTGACATTCTTCGATGACTACTTGAGGTACGTTAATATGCAATTTCTTGAGCAGAAAAGTGAAGCTTTTGTTGAGTTATATACATTCCAAATTCTGTCACTTTGCATTAGGGTAAAATTAAGAGACTTAAGACAGATAATGGATTAGAATTTCACTGCAGTGAGCCTTAGGAGTACTTATAGAAGAATGGTATAGAACAATTGAAGTCAAGCCCCTGATGCCAGCAGCAGAACGGAGGTGCAGAGAGATTCATTTAAACCCCAATGGAGATGGCCAGATGTCATAAGTTTGACTCCAGTATACAAAAGAACTTTTGGGATGACACTGTCAACACTGCTTGCATCACCCACAAACTGTGCCCCAGCCGAGCCATGAATGATATCCCTGCTCATCTATGGAATCCTATCAAGAAGTGTGGAAGGGGTTGACGAAGCTATAATTTTTTGGATGCCAGACTTGCACTCTACTTGAAGGAGGAGGTATGCTATATCCAAGAGCTGAGGTATGTGCATTACTTGGTGATACTGAGGGAGTTAAGGGGGCTTCCAACTCTGGTCTTTTTGAAGAAGGTCTGTAATTGTAAGGACAGATGAATTTGATGAGACCAAATTCCCATTATTTAGGCATCATGAGGAATATGACAGGAGCCCATGACCAGTACCTAACCCAAATACAGTGGAGGAAACTGATGCAAGCAAAGGATCCAACAGTTAGCTGATGAAGGTCGAGTGGGATGTGGAAGAGGAAGCCTGGGGCCTGAGGAACAAGTTTGATAGAGCAATAAAAGACTTCAAGAAAAAGCCCATGGAGCAGATGACATTAACAGAATAATCATCAAAGCACTAGAAAGTAAAGGCAAGGACAACCTAGGTGAAATAATCAAAGATACATACCAAAGTAGAAGACTCCAGAGGACTTTCAAAGGAGTGTAATGATCACGATACCAAAGACGACAAGGACTGAGAAATGTGAGGAGCGCTGAACCTTGAGTCTAGTGTAACATGCATCCAAAATGATAATGCATATAATAGGTCAAATAACGGAAAGGAAAATTAAAGACAAACTCTTGGAAAACCAATTTGGATTTAGGAAGAACAGAGGTACCAGAGAGGCCATACTCTGCCTGAGGGTAATGGCAGAGAAAACAACACATGTGAATTAGCCACTGTAGGTGGCATTCACAGACCTGGAGAAAGCCTTCAACATTGTTGAGTGGAACGAAATGTTCCACCTGATGGTTAACTTGAAATGGATTACAGCAACAGAAGCTACACAAAAAGCAAGTTTCCACCATACAATCAAGAGATGGAAGATTAATAGAATCTAAAATTAACAAAGAAGCAAGACAAGGATACAACCTCATACCACCAAAGTTCAACATATGTTTGGAGGAGGCTATTTGACACTTAAAAGAAATTGGACTGAACAGAATTAAGAAAAACAGAGAAGGAATAAACATGATCCACTTAGCAGATGACATCAGTAAAAAAGGGAAATTCTCGATGATCTTAGATTCGATGAGCTATAGAACAATCTATAAACCTCTTCCTATGTGATAAACGAGACACCGTCTGGTACTTTGTGTTTGGGAAGTGGACATTGACTTCTGCTCCGTTTGATACCCGCTTATCGGTCATATTTTTTGGTGCATAGACGCGGACCGTAGAATTGTTCGACTTGTTACTCACGTGGTTTAGCGTGTGATTCATCTGAGATAAAAGGTGAACGGAATCCCAAGCCCCGGCAACCGCGGGGCTGAACTCTCGAATAAATATTGCCAGTTGATGAGGAGACTTCGGAGTTTAGTTTGACCGTTTTCTGGCTCAACGTTTCGTACAGCGTCGCAGCGCGCGTCTTCGGGAGCAAAGCGCATTTATCTCCCCTCCTGAAGGCGCCCGCTGCGACGCGGGACGTGACGTTGAGCCTCAAAAATGCTCAGTCAGCTGATATATTTGAAACCCTCCCTGTAAAGAATCGCTACAAAATCCTGTGATCGAAGTTTAAATTTACCGGCATATGCGAGTGGAACAATCCAGCGCCAGAACTAAACTCACGGATGAAATTTCCAACCTGATGGTCGGCGAGGTGACATTATGTAATCTTACGTCATGAAGGAGAACGCGTTAAAATATTCCTCTCACATAGTAATTACATATCCGTCACGCTGTTCTCTTACGTTTTAAAAACGGTCAAATATTATCAGTGTTAATCCGAAAGAACTGACTCTGTTAATGATTTCTTTATAGCATCGATTCATATACGTTCTCATGTTCCTAGCAACCCCCTATAGACTCCAGATATTCGTTTTCTCAGGAATCTTCTCGCTACATTCACTCATGATATCCTCAGTGTAATAATATCGGTCATGACCTTTTAATGATCCTCAATATATGACGTATTATTTATAACCCAATTTATGATATAACAACGTCGAAACTGCTTGGTTACAAAAGAATATTGTAGGTGTTAACTTCTGTAACAACTTGTTTTCTCATTTGTGGTAACCTATACTTGTATTCGGGCATCAAAAATGTCGCTGCAAAGTGTAAAAGCTTCAAAATCTGTATTTTGCTTGGTTAATTTTTTTTCACGTACACCAGTACATGATTCTGTTGTTCTTCGTTTTTCGAGGCTTGTTTTCGAGGTTTTTCGAAACACTGCAGTCACGGAGTACTGCTCTGAGTTGCAGTTCGGAAATCGGGCCAAAATCGCTTTGCTTTAGTTTTTTACACGTAGGGGTTATTCCGGTGATCTAAGGTCAGTCACAAAAAATCCATCTCTTATCTGACTTTCAACCATGTTAGTTAAAAAAGAAACGTTGTAGTTTTCCACAATTTTATTACGACACGTCCGACCGGTATCAATGTGTCTCACATCATCATCAAATATCCTAATTCATCATCTTTTTGATCTCTGGAGGTGATGAAAGACATTGAAACCGGTCAGACATATAATAAAAAAGTTTAAAATATACGTTATTTTTATTTAATTAGTTGATATATCACATTTACATAAATTTAATTTGTCAGCTATCACGTTTATTTTCAGTCATGCTGTGTTTACAGCAGTTTTCTAGATAATGGTAAAAGCACTTCCTCCATTCGACGTTAATGCGCTTTGAAGATGGCGGAAAGTGCAGTTACTGATCGCAGGTTAAAAGCCCTTTGTCCTCTCTGTATACTCTCGTTCGCTCTAAAGACCACTTTAAACGATAAATTTTATTGCGCACTCGAATGTATCGTAGATTGTGCGAGAAAATGAATTGAATTAGAGCAGGTTCTATTTCCCGTTCAATCATTTAGACAGTCATACAATACGCCGCTTTACGCGGTACAGTTCTCCTCATGAAACAATTCATACATGCTCTTTGTACAAAAAAATGTACTGTGTAAAGCGGCTTTAATGAAAGTCCTGTTTGATTGAGCGAATATAGTCGGACCTTATTTTTTCAAAACACAGATTCGCGTATAGCTTAGAGTACGTGCTCATATTTGTGAGAACTACCTGTAGATAACAGTGGAAAAATGTGCACCAAACCGATTTGTTTTTTTTTGGCAATTCAATGCAGTTATCACGCGTAGCCTCATTGAACAAGACATATATATCGTGTGATTGCCTCTCCATCCATCCTAAACGGAGTCTGACGTTTGTGTACCAGGAAAGTGGAAATTCCTCGAAGTTATTTGCCTCCGTCTAAACTGCTGAGATAGTGCGTTTCCTCTTCTATTGTTTGAGTACCGCCACGACAATATGAAGAAAGCGAGTCAATTCATTGCCAATGTCACGGACAATAGAGACCTATTTCTATTATCCTTGGCCAATGTGTAGTCGACCACCGCATCTAACACACGACGCCAAAGTGGAGAAGTGAGCTCGTGGTTAGCTAACAGACTCAAACCTGTTTGTTCTCATTTGTCTAAATTCTATCCGAGTTCAATTCAAATTTGAACCGTGCTTGAATTTGAACCTCGAAACCTGGATCAATGCCATTGTTCAAGACGAACAATTATTAACTGGGTATTATCTTCTCACTTACATTATTTACCTATCAAGGATTCAAAGCATAGTGTCATTATCAAGGCCTAATGGACCAAGGTTTCAATACACTAGTGTCAACATCAACCTTGATAGTGACAGGAATGAGTTGAGCCCTGCTCAGTGAATAAAATATGTGTAAAAGCAGTCCACTGATTGATTTTTCATCACGGACGGCGGATATTTTCAAGGGCATACTCAAGTTACTTCTTATAGTTTCATTGCTATGACTAGGCGTAAAAAGTCCTTATTAAATTCACTGGTGACATTTGTTCACAGTAGGGGAAGCGACGGCAAAAGTAACATAATAATAGTTAACAGGTATTTAGACTTCAGCTTCTGAGGTCTTGTTGCATATTCTAACTTATGACGAAAGAAGCCGTCTAAGTGAAGCCGAGGATAGGATTACCCGTCTATGAGGATGAATTATACATCAACCTCCATGGTTATTCAATGGCACGGAAATGACTGCTCTTCATGCATACGCAACGATACTCTGTAGAAATGTGTCTTAGAATTTCGTTTAGTTAATTCTCATATATAAAGCAATAGCGAGTAAAATGAAATTATATTCAAATATTGTTTAGCTTAAGGTGTTTGCAGATAGCACTTGAGAATTAGCAGTAGCCAATCAGTTCTCAGAGGAGGCATGAATTCGTTTTTTCATTAGTCTGTAAATAAAATTAAATGAGACAGAAACATCGGTTACAAATGCGAGATTATGTCATCATGTGTGAAGGCATTTTTGAAATGAGACCCGTCAGAGCATTTTCCATGAAGGAGGAAGATCATTTATGTCACAAGAGACTAAAAATATGAATGGTTACAGGCGTAATAGGAGAATTAGTTAACGTTTTTCGACCGTTTCTAAATAAAACAGGTGTACAATTGAAGCTCCAAAGAATCTTTGCGTTAAATAAAGAAACATTGATGAAAGTGCCTCAAAACAGGAATTCAAAGTTCTTGAAATGTTGATAATAAGCTTGTCCGAGAGGAAAAAAACTTTCGCACTCGTCACGAGTATGGGGAACAGTGGGAGTCGTTAAAAGGGAGGGAATTAAAATATGATAGGGAAAGCCGTTGAGAGCAAGTGGTAGAAAGCTGAAAGCTCGAAAGATTCGATGGATAATGGCGACAGGAGTGGAACAATCGGAATTAAGACAGATCTACGAGAATTACACTCAATGAGACGTACATGCCGTTCCCTTCCCGGGTAGGCACTCAATGAGACGTAATAGGAATAAATCAAAACTAAATACACCAGAGATAGAGGTGACAATGGTTCTTCATGACGTGTTGCATTAGGGTGGTCCTTATTTACCAAAAATTCGAACTTCTTTAGGGACATCCCCTTAATTTGTACCTTTTGGTTATAAAATAAAGTATGCAAAATATTACTACAATTGCAAATGGGGAAGACGTGCCGCATCGCACCGAAATTTTGAAATATCGATATTTTTTCCTGTTCTCCAGACATTCCTGGTGATTACGGAGAACTAGGTGTTCTTAATTGCTTTCCTGCTATTACCAACGACTCATCGTATATTTTATCAGTTTTATCTCGAATCTTTTCTATTTCTGTGGACTAGTTTCCGAGATATGACCCCGGAATGCTTGCGTCTACGCTGGAATCTATCGAGCCTGCTGCCACGTAATATGTTTAGCGTCATAATATTAGCTAAAGACATTTAACATTTAATTTATTTCGGTATATCCTTAAGGTTATTTAACACCTAAAAACTAACTAAAGCTAAGCGTAATACATGGCAGTGGATTCGGGAGATTCCAGCGTGGGCGCGCCCGGCGACTTGGGTGACAGGTGCTCACTCTCGGGACTGTATCTCGGAAACTATTGGGCCGAAATTGAGAATATTCGAGATGGAACTTGTCAAATGTACGTTGAGTCGTTGATATAGCAGGAAAGGAGTTAAAAACACTGGTTTCTCCGTAATCGTCAGGAATGGCCGGAAAACAGGAAAAAAATATCGACATTTCAAAATTAAGGTGTCTTCCCCATCTGCAATTGTAAAAATATTTTGCATACTTAATATTCTAATCCAATGACACAAGTTTAAGGGGGGTTTCAAAATAAATTCAAATTTTTGGAAAATAAGGACCGCCCTAGAGTTAAATTTTCCTTTTGGGTCCTTATTAGACCTTTAAATTCCACTCCCATCGACTAACTGAAGAGAAAATTTTCACGTATGCTCGTTAGTACTGCTATTAGTAGTCGAGAAACAAAATTATCAGCTTCAGACATGTGAATATGGATAGATATTGCTCCTGATTGTTAAACATTGGAAGATAGTATATTTCTCAGAGTAACACTTCTTACGAGTACCCACATTAAGCAATAGAAACCTTTCGGTTCATTCGTAAACGCCTTAGAGTGAATTGATTGACCAACCAACCTCTTACAATAATGCTACCCGTGCATGTTCAACCCAAAATGGGCACCTGCTATCTTATCACATCACCTTATCTCCTCCACCCAGTGTTCTGGACTCATCTTGAAGTCTCCTTATGGGTGGAAACGCTAGCTGTTTGCCGATGATCGTCTCTCTTATTTACTTTGTTAGAATCTTCGATCGACTTAGTTTGAGAATTTTTTGTGTTCCTTCCCTTAGATCGCATTTACTGCCAACAGAACTCGTTCATTCCACCGAATTTATTCTATTTATTCACATCATCTTCCTATATATTGTCTGTTACGCCGCTGTCGAACTTGACAAATCGAGTTGTCTTCCCTCGGTAGCAACTGTCGGAGCAGAAATTAGATGCACTCGAGTTTGGGTAAGAATAATAAACTAAGGAGAAGATCTACAGAAAAACTAATCACTTCTAATTTTTGCAAATTTGACATTGTATAATTTCAAATTTAAATTTTTAAACGCATTTTTATATTTTTTACCGTGGATGTAGTGTAAAAAGCACCAGTTTTTGACGGTGCGCGAACAAAGCGCCAAATTGGATAAGCCGTAACTCAAACATAAGAACGTCTGTTAAAACCATATTTCAATAAATGGTAGATAAATGTTTTCTATATATATATATTGTCATTTTCAGATTTTCATCTTGAACAGAAAAATGGTGGTTACTAATTTTGCAAAGTGCTCGCATTTCCAAACTGGGGCGTCGCACAATTTTGTTCTTGGTCGCGTTGTAATCCGCATGTTTTGAACTTTTCGAGTATGTAATTGTTCAATATTTCTTTAAATGTATTTAATTTGTATCAAGTTGTATTTATGCTGATCAAAGTGAGCGGTCCCATTTGGCGAACCACCTCGGCAAAACGGTGCAAAGTGGTGCCGCGTACACCCGCTCGGGCCGCCAGCGCTCGTCACCACATGCAGATTTGTGCCTGGATATATAGCTTTATCCTGATACAGAACTTTATCCCCACCTAGTTACTGCTTCCTCAACACGAAGTATGAATGCATATAATTGCTCTATTTTTCTATTTTTCATCAGCTTTCCTAATTAGGTCTTCGGACCTCCAACGGAAGCTTAAAATAGTGATTTTTTGCTTCTTTGTATTCCATTTGTTTATATATTTTTTTAAATATCCATATAGACAGTATATTAAATCAATTATATTTGCGAAAGTAATTATAATCATCAACTGATTAAATATGGTCATCTTAAGACTCACTCTTCTGGAGGAGATGTTCAGATCAATGACGGGGGCAGAACTTGAAGAGCATCTCGGGACAGGTGATTCGGGTCTCCCCGCTGGGCTAAAAACCTCCCCGTGGCCTCAAGCTCTCGCTTATATCCTCGGAGGGAAGTAGTGGGAAAGGGATAAAGGAAAGGGAAGGGAAGGTTGGGGAGCTACAACCCCTGAGAGGCCGACACCATGAGGCGGATGGACGTCAAAAGGACGACAATGGACCTCCGCCTTCCCGCAGTCCTCGTATCTGTTGGGTTCCCCCAACAACGTCGGACGAGTCGCCGTCAGTCTCCCTTACGCGAAAACTTACCGCACATCTTATGAAAGCCGGAAGCCCGTTGCCCAAAATAAATTTGGGATTGGGTATCCCCCGACTCTCTTTAACGGTCGGCGTCGTGCGGTCTGCAGGAATACTTCATCGGCTCAGGATTCTCCGGACCAATGGATGGTCGATACGGACCAATTATGGTCGAAAATTGGGTCCTTTCGCCTCGGTACTCCCCGCCGACCGATAGCACCTCGGGACAGTTGGTCTTTTTCCTAGAAATAGTCTTCAAACTTTTGTGCATGTCGAATGCACTTTATTTCGCAGGAAGCCGGCAAAGGGGATAAGGAACTCATTTCATTTTTTATTGTTTTTCATTTCCAGGACGAACGGCACCCCTTCGTAGCCTGGAACACACCGGGTTCGCGGCTATGCTTTGGAAGATTGTCGCATACGAAGTCGCATTGGATGGTGGACCACGATTTTGCTGCTTATAAAAGTGAGAGTGGAGACATTTTTAAAGAGATAATGTGTGTGTGTGAATTCAATGTCTGAAATGGACCAAAAGACAATGGTGATTTTAAAACCCGCCGCCCCTGAGTGCTGCGCACGGGAGGTATGGGCGTGGTTCAAGCTCAAGCGTGACCAGCAAATGAAACGTATGTTGTAATTTTGTAAATAAATCTAGTACGCGATTGTACGCTGTTGTCAATGAACCAAATACAAATGGTCAATATTTATGGGGTCATGGAAATTAGAAAATCGAATATAGAATGGAAATACGGCACAGGTAAAGAGTTAAATGTAATTGTCAGATTGATGAAGCAAATTTAAATACAGTTGGGTAAAATTTGTGTCTAGGGTGAAATAATACTCATAAAAACGCCTAAGTAGGTACCTACTTACTGGGTACATTAGAAGAAATTACTTATACTACTAATGGAGGTAACTCAGCAGGTAGAAATAACAAATGTGCTCTGTATCAACGAATGGTGATATGATTGATAACTTTTAGCCCTCTTTTGATCTGCCGTTGGAACTTTTCCTACCGATGGCATCTCTTAATTTGACCGCGCGATTCGTTTTTCGATTCAATTAAGAGATTATTAATCCCCTCTAAGCTACATCGTACATCGTGAAAATCACGTCTATTATTTAAGCGCCATTCCAAAATTTCTAGACTAATTTAAATGTCCACCATTTAGTTTACATTGCCTCAACAACGAAGTTGATACAGACGAGGTGATTTTCTAGAGCACTGCTACTGTCATTGACGATATGTTGTTGTATTAAACTTTTGTATCGGTTTTCAAGAAATCTTGGGAACATTTTATTGCCCTTGCTCTCCTAAAAAATGATTTCCATTCGGGAAAAATATGAAAATTATTTTCCTGACAATGCAAACTGACATGTAATGCCGAAAAAAGCATGCTAAAAACGAGTACCGAACGCGTTTGGAGGGTCATGTGGATCTAGGCGCCCACCCGCAAAATCCACCCCTCTTTACGGCCTGAAGCATCTTTTTACTCATAATTACCTGTTAAAACTATTTTCGCGGAAAAATCTTTTTATTTAAAAAAAATATTTCCCCCTAAATATGAATTCCTTGTAGCATATAGCTTTCTCATTGACCGGAACGTGAACCGAGGATCTTAGAATTAGCGCTTTCCGTTCTTAGATTTAACCGGTTAAGCTATTGAGGCGTTTTTTTCTACACAAATTTTATCTTATACTGTTAAACGAGCAATTTATCGTTGGAACTTTTCCTACCGTTGGGATTACTTCATTAAACCCATTATATATGTTTGCATACATAAAATGGGCCCTTATTTAACTCGGAATCAATGCAGAGGTTTCTGTTTTTGCTTTTTTGAATTATTTGAATTATTATCAGGACGAAGGAATTTAATTTTCACTATCGGATAGAAGATAGAATTTAGTATTTAATTCTTGAAATTGATTTTGATCTAAACTTCTCTTTTACTTAAAATTCTGCCCCTTAGTCCCACATTTTTCAGAAAATTCCATTATACTATTTCGTCCCTCTTTAATACTTAATGATATTCTCTGTCAGAAGGCGCTGTGACCGGTGACGTTAAGGCGCTCGCGTGAAAGATATGAGGATTTGATGTCATGTGTTCGAGGCTCTGTGGCGATGATATTTTTCAGTCGAATGTGGTTGGGAAACAGCGAATGATGCCTTATCCCGCACGTGTAAAATTTTTTCGTTTTCAACCTATTTCCTGGATTTCCAACTGACCCTTTTTGGAATAGTGTTGTCGACAATTTTGGAATTCTATGCTTTGCCCGGAAAGAGACTCATAGGCGGAAGGAGTATCATGGGCCGAATAATTTCTGATTTTGAAATAAGATTACTTTTTGGGGAAGGCATCCGATCGGTCGTAGGACTTTTGCTAGATCCAACTAAAGTGTACTTTTAGGCCTGCCAGTTAAAAAAGTGCATAATGGAACCACATTAGTTTATTTTTGCTGTCGGAAAATATGCGAGTCGGTCAAGGAGAAGGAGCTTTTGAAGATTATTTGTTAAGACTTGGGAATGGAAATTTGCGAGAGACCATGATAACCAAAGAGGTAAACTGCCAGCCAGGTTTTCGTCCTAAGATTAAGACCTGATATCAGCATCAGAACAAATAAAATATCAACAATTAGGGCACATAAAAACTAAAATCTTAACTTTTTTGGTTCCTGTGCCACCAAAACAAGTTAGTATAACAATGGTGGTATTTTTATTATAGGTTATATAAGACTATTAAATTCTCTCTAATTCTCTTTTTCATTCAATACTTCACTCATCCAATTAATACCTATTTCCTGGATGATGCAGATTTTCCTGAAGGGGGGCTCAAATCTGCAATCCCAGGATATCAGATGTGGAGTGTACAACTCCAGACTGTGGTAAAATAAAAATTATTCTTAGCAATTACGAGAAAGACATCTTCAATATACTTAATTTTAAGAAAATACTAATGTGTAAAAATCGTTCATTTTCCACTTAGGTTAGGGAATTTGCTCGGCAAGTTGGAAAACGGCCGTAGCCCTCCTCTGGCGGTAAAATCTTCTATTACGGAAGGCTACGGGGAACCATTTCACCAAGTCTCCTCAGTCTGGCGAATGATTCCTGGATTTTATCATTGAAACCTACAGTCATGGCGCAAGGAAATATTAATTGAAGTGCGATAATTTGACAAGCAAGTAGCTCATCATAATTGAGATCCTTATTCACCTTTTTCCATTCGCTACCTACCATGTTACGCACCTCAATACAATATTTTTTCCGCACTATCCTTTTCAATTTCTTGGATTCTCAACTCCCATTTCCTCATTTTTGACTCTGAAAAAAACTTCTTCCACTAATCTTCCGACGGATCGTAGCTATGGAAATTCTATGGCTCAGCGACGCCCTTACTCTAACCTTATTTCACCCTTTTGCAGCCAAAGAAACAGTTAGAACTCAATGGAGCCGAAGAAATAGTCCCCCCCACCCCCCATTTACCGTTTAAAAATCTCTTCGGTCAGTATTTCCCGTATGAAATCTTATGTCGTCGTCTTCTCTTGCATAAAATATCAGCATTAATTCCATTACCTCTTCGTCTAGCTTTCCATTATCTTCCGGTCCAGATATCCCTTCCCTATAACGGGGTTGTTACAGCATCCATAAAACACCGAGTCTCCGTCGCGCCGTGAAGTCGCCCGGTTCTACCGTGGTTTTTGAGTGTAAAACGTTGATGTGCTGAAGTTGCAGAGTATCGTGTGAGGGCGCCTGGGTGTCTCCCTACCGGGGGCTAAAGCAATACTCGGGCAATTACTGCTACCTTTAATGCCCATGTGTGCCGTTTCGGCAGATGTAATTTACATCTACGAAATACCGTGCAAGCTACCGCTAGAATGTGTGCCATGGGGTGATTTCACACCAGACATGCAGCTCTTATCCCAGTACAAATCAGAACCGCGAACTTTCCCCCGGCCGCTAGGAGCGGGTCAAAATCAGTCAGGATAACAATGCGAGGTCAGATCAGAAATTAGAGAGCGCTACGTAGATGAACATGCTACCATGTAGCACCCTAGTTATGATAAAACTACTGGTTAGTATAATTATTGCGATTGCTAAATAGTACTACAAGGCTCTATATCATGCAGGAAATTTCATCTGGGGTGAGTACCTAATGAAGATGATGAGACATATTCAACGGTGTCCGGAGAGATATTGTGGAGTATCGGCGTGAATTATAAAAGAAAAAAAATTGTAATGTCCAAGTGGACATAACAAAGGTTTTTCTTGTACAATTCATGATGACAAGATATTTGGCTCAAGCACAAAACCTACTGAAATATTGCCGAAGATAAAATGGTGGTATATTACCAAAGAGAAAGGGGAATATGGCACTTAAAAACTGCGTACATTTAAGTTTTAGTCGCCATATTCCCCTCTCCCTAACCTCCTTTTCCATAACTATCCGTGGTTCAGTTACGGCCATGATTCGTGCGAGGCAAGATGAGTAATTAGGCCTATTAAACACTACCATTTCGTGCGGCGCGTGGCACTCTATGGATCAGTGGCATGTACCATTGGAAAAGCTGGCTAGAAGATACTAGAAACCTTTGAAACCTGGAGCTGTAGGAGGATGCTGAAGATAAAATAGACAGAAAAAATAAGATTTTATGAAGTACACAGAAGAGTAGAAGAGGAGAGGTCCATATGTAACACTATAGAAAAAAGAAAAACAAGATGTATTGAACACACTGAGACGTAATGGGTTTTTTGAGGAACATTATTGAAGGTAAAATAGAGGGAAAAGTTCCCAGAGGAAGTCCTAGGTAAAGGTTCATAGACCAAATAAAGAGGAAAGTACTTAGGAGAGATACCAGGAGGTAGGAGAACTAGTATTATATAGAGTGGAGGGCTGCAATCGACCAATATTTAGATTGAAAATCCCTCTCAAACCGTAAGAAATTGCTATTTTTGATTCGGACTCAAGGATGCCCGATTTAGCTTTCAGATTTAACTAGAAAGTATGTATTCTAATTTAATGTGGATATTTTATACCCTACTCTTGCTTTCCAGGATATTTTACGTGCTCTCATTATATTTTTAATGCTTCGTGCGAAGAGGTGGACCTCCTAATTTATTCGATCACTGCAATTGTTGTTTTGTTCGCTCAAGCGCGGCGGGGGAAGTGGCCGCGGATCAGCACAGCAGGGAGCTCGCCAGCGATAACACGTTCGGCGGGCGTGGCATCAGTGCCAGATAGTGGAAGATGCGCGCTCATCGATTTTCATCCATCCTCGGCCCTGCTTCTCTGTGCGTGCGTGAACATCATCAGATTATGTGTCGAAAGTTCTCGCTGTTTATTCAAGCCCTCCTCTGGGCAGTAAAATCCGACGCGCTAATTAAGGTCGCTTGAGCTAAGTGTCACTAAACGCAAAATTCGATGAACCCCATTGTAAGGAAAAAAAATTCCCATTTCTATTTATAACAAAATAACAGCCACTTACCATTGTATATTTATAGATATTTTTAAAGATAATAGCAGCCATTTTCCATGGGAAAAGGTACGTGTCTGTACTCCAGAGGGTTGGTTTGAAATGCGAAATTAATCCTAACAATGAGATCACGTCAGAAATTTAAGTGTGTAGATTGTATTCTTTCTCGACGACTTTTTAAAAGCACTGCACTTTTTGCAACACCACCGCTGCAATTTTTCAGGACCGCACAAAGGATTGCGATTGTGAAGGTGTCTTCGGTGTAAGGCGTGAAAAAATGAGAGAATATTATCCTTGCACCTTGTGTTCATTACTGAGAATTTCATTAATAAAATATTTTTCTGCGTCATTAATGTCGCAATATTTACTTGGCATTTCTTACAGTTTCTTGAATATAAAAATAAAATTTGAATGAAGTTTATTATCCTAGTGAAAATATCGCTCAAACTAGCACAAGTTGAGCTATATTTATATATTCGCCTGAGAGGGCATGTGGCTGGATCCGTAAGAGAAAATGTTAAGAAAAAACTGGGAATATTATCGACGCGGTCAACTACAAGGTTCCGAGCAACCCACCATTGAAGTGTGTGAAACAGACTGATTCCACTCGTGGTAATAAATACTCGTCTCAGTTTCAAAATGAACCCCTCGAACTCCTCTGGCCGCTAATCCATAGACCAAAAAGCACTCAGGAGAACAATGCACCACTAAATCTTAAAAAGGAAAGTTCTGCTTACAATAACCAACTTGCTTACATGTTTCGGATGTACCACGGACCAATAACGATTAGTAATAAAAATACTATTATTTCATGGACTCAAGGCGATAATGATTCATGTAAAAATCCAAATCATTCGGAGTTTGGTATCGGTAATAATGATATGTTATTTAACACCAGTACCAAGTCTAGTCTACTTTGCGAGAGTGGCGATAAGGTGGACAATATCCGATGCTAGTTTATAATTTCTCACTGTCCATGGAAAAAATTACATTTAAAAACCTATTTCTCAGCATTATATTTTTTCTCTAGAATTCTTCAAGTTTCCCTGGCGTTTCAGGAAAAATTTATCAAATTTTATGCTAAGCGATATCTTGATCGAACGGTCTAAATTCGCCGCTACTCCCTAAGCCGCCTCAGTCTCACAACTCGTCCTCGTTTATCTTTTTTTTCTCTCGAAAAATGCTCGGGATTATTGCCGAGTAAGACCCCTCGTCTGGCGGTTATAACTTTTCTCCTCTCCGGCCGTTAATTGCGTCTTTTGTTCGGAGCTGTCGTTAACACCCTTGACCACAACCACATTCCCGCTAATTATCCATGCACGCGTTCACTCGGGGCGGCGTCGTGAGTCGGGTACTGCTCGCTGGGGGAGGGAGCTCTTCCCCATTTCCCTCCCCGCAAGAAGGTCAGTTGTGTCACCCCCAGCATAAGAATTCTCTCCCCGCGAAACCCAAGGTGGCGTCGCCGGTTAAATCGCATTCGGTTACAACGTCCTGTGCATTCCGTCGTTGCACTAGCTGCGGTCGTCATTTCCGCGAGACGTACGCGCTGGGGACGAGAACTTCGATCCCGCCCAACACGGAATTAACTTTCTAATGGGGCGTCGTGTGAGTCCCAGGCTAATCGTATTTTCTTGGAAATTTAGCGCGGAGAGAGACTTCCTCCTGGGCAAGGCGTACCCGAGGGGTGCTGTCCCTCTCTGAAGGAGGCATTTACTTCCAAATCTGCAAAAAGGAGCCAGAGAGGATGATGACCTGCCCCCTTAACGTGATCCATGGCTACGCCCATGCTCCAGGGTGCAGAATCTTGCTAGAAAGAGGGAGTGGCTGAATGCGTTTTGCGGAATTAGTTGTTCTGCAGGACAAGTCACGTAAATAGCTATAAACGGACAAAGCACTGTCTTCATTTTAAGGAACGATATTGAAACAATATATGTCACCCCTTTTCTCATAGTAAATTAGATCCAGATCCTAGAATACAGGAAATAAAACGTCATTTGTTTAGAAAAGGAGTCGAATCCAGTTGCTACTAATATTTATTTCGTCCTTATGTATACATCAGGAAGGGCATGAATGTGGATTGGTAATGCATTCGTCAGGAAGATTATGTTCTCCAAATTGCTAAGTTGTAATTGTAGCATTAAAACCAGTATGATAGAAAAACCTTTACCAAGAGTCACCCACTGCAGAGATAAATGAATGTGCTAAATTCACAATAACAAGTACGCGAACCCAGATACTCCGGGTGTGATAAAATCACTAAAGAAACGGCGCCTTCGTAGCTTAATTATTTAAAGTAATCAGCGCAAACTCAGTGGATGTGCGTTCAAATCTCAGCCCTGGCGAATGTTTTCTTTCCGTAGTGAATGTTGCACCTGCGTAGATAATTTTTTCTTTGAGACAAATTTTACCAGTAGTCTACTTACAGTCGGTAACACTAATCTGGAGGTAAGAAAGCACTTTATCAAAACGTATTTTTTGAGCATGCTCTTATATCTTTGAGAATCCTACATCATGAGAACTCCAAAGCAAAAGATATTTTAAGCAACTGTGATGTAGTATTATCGAAGATTGATGAAAATCAAACGGACGCAGAGTCACTGACAAATAAGTCTGGCGAAAGGCTCGAGAGAAAATATGTACAGAGAATACTCAATGAATAAGGGGAGACACTCATCGGGCATATTTTGCGACACAATAGTCTATTGAAAACAATAATGCAAAGACAATAGAATGAGAAGAATTTTTCATGGGAAGAAAACAATGGAATATTTCAGGAAAATTAAGGACTCCATAGAAAAAGAATTATGCAGGAATGAGGTGGTTGGCAGAGAGGAGAGTTACAGCGAAACGATCTTCAAACTGATAGCTGCTGATGATGATGGCTGATAGCTTTTGAAATCAGTCAAAGCTGAGGATTAATATCGAGGAAAGCTTCTCATTTGCGAACAAAAAATGTCCGGGAGAACATTTATAGGAAAAATTGATGTCCAAAAGTTGAGAGGTCGGTCGGGGACAAAGTTATTCTGCATTCATATTAGGTTTCTTTGACTCGAAGATTTTCCATTATGCAATTTCTATCTGACCCATTTAAGTGAATTTAAATGCCCAATCCGCCCGATCTTCCGCTATTTTATGCTATCGTAACGTTTAGTATTTTCCCTTCATCAAGCATACGTCGTTTAATGCTTACTTATTTAATTTATTATGATGTTTTATCTAACGATATTATGATGCGGAGGTCAATTTTTCTTTATTATTGTTTTTTTTTATTTTCTTATCATTTTAATTGCTTGTTGAATGTTTATTTTTTGTGAAAGAGTTCTTCTGAGGTGAATCTGTCCTCAGACAGGTTTCAATTGAACTACTCCCTCCATGCTTGTCTATCCTGTGCTGCCACCCTCAGCTTTTCGTAACTCCTTCCATTCATAATATCAGTCAGCATGTTATTACTTCGTCTTCCTCTTTCTCTCTTTCCCTTGATCTTTCCTTCTAATATTCTTTTCTGCAGGCAATCTTTCCTCAGGACCTTTCCCATCCAGTTTACCTTCCTCTTTCTTACTGATTTTAAAATATTCCTTTTCTCGTTCATCCTCGCTAGCAATTCCTCGTTTCTCACTTAATTACTCCATTTTAATCTTACCTTTCTTCTCCATAGCCACATTTCAAAACCCTTAAGATATTTATCCTATTTCCTCCGGACTGTCCATGTTTCTGCTCCATAAAGCACAACACTCAAATAAAACATTTAGAAAATATTTTTCTTAAGCCTATGTCTATTGCTTTGGCTGAAAGTAGTTGGTGGACTTACTGAAGGCTGCCTTTCCCTCTGATATTCTACTTATTTACTTATTTCCTCCGAACGGCTTCCATTCCATGTTATAACTGTTCCAAGTTATCTAAAGGATGGTATTTGTTCTAGCCTTTTTCCATCAATGGTGACATTTAGAACTCCTTCCTCTTTTCATGCATTCATTACTTTAGTTTTCCCAATGTTAACCTTCATTCCAAAATATTTTCCTACCCTCTCAATATTATCCACCAATTCCTGAGATTGTTTCTCACTCCCTTCCATTACCGACTGATCATCTGCATAATTTATGATGCTCACTCATTCTCCTCCCACAAGGAATGCACCTACATCACCTATGGCGTCTTCAGTTAATTTTTCACTTTAGATGTTGAATAGAGCTGGAGACATACGACAGCCTTGTCTCACTCCCCTCCCAATGCGAAATTCCTGTGTATCTTCTTTGTCCACTTGTATCACTACTTTTCGCCCTTCGTACAGCTGTTAAACCCTTTCGCCCTTCGTACAGCTGTTAGGCGTCACCATCACTGAAAAAATGTCACGGGGGAAACACATCAGGGAAATAACTAGTGTAGCAAACCGTAGATTAGGATTCGTAAAAAGGGTTCTAGGCAAATGCGATGAGAGAGTACGAGAAAGAAGCTATTTTACACTTGTCAGGCCTCATTTAGAATACGCCGCTAGTATATGGGATCCGTACGAGGAAGGTATGATTAAAGAATAAGAGCGCGTGCAAAGGAGATCTGCTAGGTTTGTTAAAGGCCGTTATGATAATTGCATAAGTGTCACGAGCTTAATAGAAGAACTAGGATGGGAATTACTATCAGAACGCAGGTTAAAATTTAGGTTAAACCTTTTAAGTAACTTCGAAACCGACTTGTTCACAGATGACGTTAGATATATATTAAGAACCCCTGCGTATTATGCTAGATTTTGTCAGATTAACAAGATTAGAGAGATAGATTGTCGTACCGATAGATTTAAAATGTCATTTTTCCCTCGTACTATAAGAGAGAACAATAGGCAGCGTAGCAAAGGGATAGGTAGGTGAAATATAGTTAGAATAGTCTGTAGCGCATGATGTATGTATTAACAACCAATAATCCCTTCCTTATTATGTAGATATTAACCATCTAGCTCCATGTGACCCTATTATCTAGCATATCTCCCTTAAATATCCTACTTGCATGTCAATAGTGCATGTTTGGTGATCTTTACCCCCTGCCACACACCCTCGTGGTGGCTCGCAGGGTATCACGTAGATGTAGATGTAAACAGATCTTTTTGTGAAGGAGTTAAGGGGTTTTTGATTGGAAGTGGTTAGAAACTGAGAGAGAAAGTCGGATGTGTAAAGGTGATCGCTCCAAAAGTTATGTTAAAAAGATTGTATCATTGGAAAATAAAAAATTAATTGAGTAAACAAAGATCCGACGTTACACTGCATTGAGGAATTGGTACAATTTTTGACCAATGATCTCTCCGCAAGAAAATTTTTGAACCCCTCTTTCCGTCACAATGTGTCTTTTTATATGGTCTATGTCAAATACTTTTAATCTCATAAAAGAAGTCTATGACCGATAAGAGGAAATAGAGACCGATGACCCTATTTCTCTCAGCATGATGAACTATTATTTAAGCGATCGACCAACGGAGGTCCAGAATATCGTGGAAAGTCGCTGGCGGCACAGGAAAGTCGACGACAGGTGGCAGAGTAAAAGACCAAGTCGATATTTTATATCAGCTTGAATGTGAGTATTGACTGACCTTTGTAGCTGATCGAGTTTACTGACTGTTACTGAGACTATTGATAGATTGATTGTAACGTACCCATTTGAGTAACACAGAAATGTTGGATCAACCTAGACTTAAGAATTAAGTTTGTCGGTGATGGTAATTTTTAGAAATTAAATTCCGCTGGAGTACTTATTTTATGTTTAGCTCCTACATAATGGAGTTCCAGTACAAGTTCCCAGTGGCATCATTTTTGTTAATGTCTGTTGCTTTCTGTCAAATGGCAAAAAGTAGAAAAATAGCTGTTAATGTTTCTCTAAACATTACTCTCGTGACCACGAATACGTCTGGTGAGGTGTGAAGATCATTAATTGTGTGAAATCATACCTTAATATTGCTAACGAAATTGAAATAGCTGTTGCATAGTGCACAATTTACCTTAGTTGGTGTAGTGAACTTTTAATTCCTATTTTTTTAAATAATGGAGTAAGAATTAACTTTGCCGTACTTCTTGCTTTCATTGAGATAAATTGCCCACTGGTACAAATACCTTCGAACTTAAACTGATTGAAAAAATAGCAGTGTTATTTTTTGGAACAATTAAGAAGCTATATTACTTGAGTTTTGACTGCATTTTATCTAATAACCCTTATAGAATCGTCGAAAATATCTAGTTCGGATCGGTATGACGAACCAAGCATTGCCATCCTCTCCTACCTCAGCAATCAATTAACTGGTCACTTCACTTCCCCAATTACCTTCCATTAGGATCAGGTCTGCGTTGATCAGCGATCACCGCGATTTAAAGCTTTTTATGAGTAACTAAGTTTGAACTAAACTTTTTGGCAGTGTCAGTATTTTAAATTCAGACCGTTACCCCCTATAACTGAGTCATGCAGTACAATATTATACCCAACCATCACGTTTGGCTAAAAAAATCCTATAGCCTATGATATTTCTCTTATAATACATCTTCCGTCCCTTCCTGCATGTATGCTGAAAGTCACATGATAGAAGTGTAACAGAGGATTTGGGCAGATTCGGGTCATTATAGCAGATTGATGAAGAATGATATGCGTCTAATGCCTGACTGGAAAAAAAATCATCCACTTCCAAAATTTCGCATTTGCATGCATATTTGTATCATATGTGCCCTCTTATTTTCCCTAAGGAGCATTCCCATTCAGTATTAGGAGCATAAAAACTAGTAAATGTAGTATAAATGCGAGTGACAGGCCGAAAAAATCAAATAACGATCAAAAATATGTGATCAGCCAAATGGAAGACATAATGAGTTTTCTTTAATCATGCTACAATTAGATTTTACAGCCAAGGTTTCGAAGGGTAATCATCATTTACACGGATCTCGATAGTGAATTCTACTCGTCAAAAACGGGTCGGTAAAAAAATAAGCCACATTTTTTAATAGCTAATTGCTGAAAAAATTGGGAATTAAGGAAAGCATAAGTAGAATCAATTGAAAAAGTTAAGAATATTTTTGGGCTTCCGAGGAATGCGTGCGTCATTTAAACAGATAGAGTGGTCACCAGAAATCCCCCAGAGTTCAAAGACGTGAGTAACTGTCCCGCCCTCCACCGACGGGTCGCAAAGTGCGCGGAGCCATTCGTTAGTTCTACGTATCTCCTTCCACTCGAGTTTGCTCTACCGTGAAAACTTTCGCCAATGGCTCGAAGTGAAAAAATAAAAGAGGCACAATCAACCCTGATGCGTAAAACGCGCGTCGCGTAAACATGTCCTTTCTTTGTCGGCCTTTAGCGGATGTATGACGTCCGATGGCGGCTAAGAAACCCGTTTAAACTGGAAGTGATGTCCTTCTAGAATATAAGCTCCTAACCTCCAGATCCTTTTACCAATCCTCATCTTTCCAGTTTTGCTGCTTTCAGTGCGCTACATGAGCACCCTCTCTCCTTCGAAATATTTTTATTTTTTTTACATTTTTCTTGTCACTATACGATATTTACTGGTTTTTATCGGTTTCTATAGTACAAATATTACGCCTACTAATCTTCCACTTTCGGAGGGACGCCACATTCTCACACGATTTCTTTCGGCTCAGCATACGAACTCTCTTTATCCCATTCATAAATCGTGAATGAAAAAGTAATGCTTGGTTTTTTCACATAAATTTAATATAAAACGACCATGGTTTCAACTTTACGACATCTTCAATAAAAGCATTACTTTTTCATTCACAATGATCAATAAATTCCACAAAGTCATGCCGGAAACCACCAACCCCATTCATAAATCCTATTCTCTTTATATCCCCACCCAACAATCTCAACTCTATCGCGGCCCTATGCACACCCTCTACCGTCTATTTCCAGCTCTGTCCTCATTCTGATTCTAATAAGTACCTATTTACCTTCAAGTATGAAACTTTAAGTACTAGTCTTAATTGCGAGTTGTGGGTATAATATTGGCCTAGTTATCTTATGAATTTAAAAGTACGAGCTTCTTCGGACAGGTAAATTTTTTGCTGCTATAATTTACACTTCCGACGTAAAAGCCTTGAGTATCGCTTAAGGAGTGTTTTACTAAAATTAAGCTGGAACGCATGATTTGTAAATAAAACATCATCCCTCCAATGATTCCGCTCAATTAGAAATATATTTTAAGTTCTGTTTTTCCAACACAGTAATTTCGCTTTACTGATTGCTGTGTTTTACATGGCCTTGCATAAATCGTTGCGGAAGGACAAGAAAATCAGCTTTCTTCTGGATCCCCTAATAGGGTTTCCACTTGTCGAACGACTAGTAGGGCGTCTCCTTACAGTAGGACAACGGGTGAGGTGTTTCGTGGAGCTTCCCCTTGAGGATACTTCAATGAGGAGGCAAATAAAGTTTATGAACGATTATTAGCATTAATTAATGAGAGTGGATTTATTCTTTCCCTTCGAGTCATCTGGTATTGAACACGCATTGTGGCGAAGCTCTATAAAGAAGATAGACGGGGCGGGGGGGTATCTAGCATACGCAAAGACTAGATCAGCTCGTTCCAGGTAACAAGTTGGCCAACCAATGGCTGCGGGTTCGAACTGCATCCGAAGAATGGGTTTATGGATCATCAGAGGATGTTTTGCTCGTCATTTTTAATCGGTGCGATGTTGTCTTAGCTAACATATATCAAAATCGTAGTCTTACACGAGAGTTGAACGATATCGCGAAGTAAATTGTAAACGCAGATATTAATTCCCTCTCTGGCTAAGATATTAGTCTTGTATAATGAAAAAGAAAACTTTGTTTTATTCCACCGATCAATTTTTAGGTACCACTAGTTTCGACGCAGCGGCGTCATTTTCAGGTACCTGAACCCCAAGGTACCTGAAGGTATCTGAAGATGACGCAGCTGCGTCGAAACTAGTCGTACCTAAAAATAAATAGGTGGAATCAAATTTTTTTCCATTATTCATAGTGAACTTCAACAAAGTTGAACTTGAAACCATTGGGATCATTCACACAACGTGAATTGATCCCATCCCAACGCTGAATTTTATCAGCCGTGTTTTTGGAACAATTACAAGGATATCATAATTGAAATGCACTCATATCCCTACGACGTAGCCCGCTGTTACTCTATGTAAACTTCTTTGCTTTGCATATTAATCATTTGAATGTTCGGTGAAATTCGACATATTCCGTTAAATGTCCATGAATATTTCTGGATAGTCACATTTCGTTGAATATAGGTACGTGTAACATCGGCAGTAGTGCCCATCGTGTGGATAAAAAGTGAGGAAAATTATTAATCGTTTACTATAGCACCTGAAAAAGTGTTTCAAGTACAAATTAATATGTAAGCGACAATCTTTCTGGCAGGAAAAACTGCATGTCACGGAAAGGTTACAAAATTAACTAAAAGATGACTCTTTAGCGCTATGAAGAATCATTTTTTATGAGAATACATAAATACTGACACAATAGATTGTATGAACCACAATAAAAGTACATTTCTTTTTCAAAATGAAACTTTGAACGCATCAATAGTTGATATACTTACCGTCGTCTTTACTATGAGGTTTGAATAGCGGTTTTGTTTTGGGAAACTTTCGATTTAATGGCTGTAAAAATTGCTTTACATTTGGTGTCTTCGAACCTTTAGTCTTTCTAATTGGTAGAGTTTTGATGCCACGTGATCCGATATGCGCATTTACCAGAACATAAACATGATATTATTTACCGATGATATGGAATTGTTTATGGAAATACATCGAAAACTTCCTTTGCCGTTTCACTCACTCAGGTTTTGAACATAACGAAATGGTGTTGAGATTGTGTCATTTTCCTGTGAATTTATTATAAGGTTTCAGTTGCTCCAGGAAAAATACATCTAGAAACATAGCACAGCGTGAATTGATCCCATCCCAATGCTATATTTAATCAGCCGTGTTTTTGGGACTATTACAAGGATATCATAATTGAAGTACACTTATATACGACTTAATCTGCTGTTACTCTAAGAAAACAGGAAATATTTCCTCCCCATCAAAGCGGAAACTAAATCTCATAACCTACATATTTTGGAGGTCATAAACTAAAATTCGCAGAAATATATGCGGAACTCTCACGAAATATCTGCGAAACGAAGCCCACCATGGTTGGAAGGTTACCTCAAGGAGTACGGCATTTAAATAGGATGGCCTTGGAGGGTCAGAGATCTTGAAAGAGTCTCTCACCTGATGCCATTCCACTTCCTGCCAAGGAATCGTGAAATCAAAAGCATGAAATTCTATTAAGATCACCTGTGTTCATCGAAATGGAGAAAAATAAATGTTTACTCTGAATTGAGATTGAACTGCAATTTATTGACGTGCACATTTCCATTGAATAAAATGCATAGTACATTGAATGCGTTTTTGTGTAATTATCCACTGCAGGAATGATTGCGTAGACTTCATGAATTGCTGTAGATCGGTAGGTTTACGTAGGAGTACAACTTCTGGAACGCTCACAAAACTCTCTACTTTGTCCCTCTTTATGTACAGAACAGAGGTAAGGAGTATTAACTTGATGTGACTACGGAAAGAGATATTATAAATCTCGACGTACTCTCTTTATAACAAGCTCTTGGCTTTTGTATCCTCACTATTTCTTTAGTCTCCCATTCTACATTTGAAACTGCTACTCCCATTTTCGAGAGGTCTAAAAAAAACAGAATTACCAAGCAGCATTGAGTGGCGATAGTAATATAATTCATAGGCCACTTAACCTTAGTTTCTTATCTTTATCGCTGCGTTAATGATCAAGACACAATTTCCCTTGTTTTCTCGGAGGTTTTATGACGGATAAACCCGATTATTCTCACGTATTGCACTGCATTCGTAGCATAGATTCTTGTTTTCCACCAAGCTTAATTAAATCTGGAGAGAGTTAACATTCTTTTGAATACTTCGGCGTTCCAACTTGGTTATATGTATCAGTCACAAAAAATTTATAGCTCTCTCACCTTGCAAACCGTTATTACGGCATTGTAACGGCACCGTAAATGTTCCGCGGTTTATGACTCCAAGCAGAATATGTGGTGACCTCATAAGACTTAAGTACGCTCTTTCCTTCAATGATTTATTTTTTGCCACACATTTGTTCAGGAAGTTTCATTCACGTGGTTTGAAGGCAACTTCCCCACAATCAACATCTCTCTCCTTGATTCCGTTTGTGACTTGCTGTAACGTTTCCGATATTACGTTGCTGATGTCATTTTGTGTACAAGTACGTCCATTTGTGCCAGATTTTGCTTGGCGAGTCGCTAGTCCTATATATATGATACATCGAACTAGCTATATTTGATATCCCGTCCCCCCCGCAAGTTCCCTCGCTACATTTAAATGATATCGGTATTCAAAACCTTGCCTGACTCCCTCTATTATCGGTTTGACATTAAATTGAAAGCTTTTTCCTTTGTCAATTGATGGTATTCCATGCTTTTTTCACAAATTTTTATTCACAAAACTATAACAATACCACATACAATGTGATATTGTAAAATATTTACGTGGTATTGTAATTGTGAAGTGAAAAAAACATTGTTAGAAATGGAAATTTGCGTATAAAGAGGATAGAAGACGACATGTACTACCTTGATGTTTCGCTTATTTGCAGAAGTTCATTCTTTTTCATATTACATATTTGTCAACCATCCAATTGGATGGTTGTTGTGGCCCGGTAATAGGTTGGTGTACTTGGTTCGATGCCGCTAACACAAAAGTTGAAATTGGGAAAATGTCTTACCTTAGACCAATTTCATGGTAATTTTAATAAAAATTAAAAGTCAATTACTTTCACTTGAAGATTTTTAAAATCGTGTATCATCGCCTTAGTCTCGAGTTTCTTTTCCCAAAGAGTTTTATCTTGCTGTCAGGATGGTGGTGATCACTCTCCAATATTGATTTTTGTGTTGCAAGCAACACATCGTCTCTACTCAAACAAGATATGAATCGAAACCGTAATTTTTACGTAGTCGGCTTGCCAATACTTTTTTGTCCATTCTTGTGTAAGACAATTATGATAAATTGGCTAATAGCAGTGTAGTTTAACTTTTATTTTAATGTATATATTAAACAAAAAACTCAGGTTCTGAGGGTTTGGCCCATGGGGAACATGATGACTAGCCAGAAGTGGCTTATTAAGATCGCTTATTAAGATGTGGAAAAGTGAATAACTCTGAAATTATGGAATTCTTCTCCTGTAACTATTTAATCACTGAGCTTATTTATACATATTTCCTTGTAATAAGAAAGATTTGTTGTGAAGATAGTTGTGTCATCTTAAAACGCTAACTTTCACGTATGTTGTCCAGATCCAAGTCCCTTGAAGATTGGCTTCATGAGTTATTTTAGTTGGATTAAAAATAGTTTTCTCTCATTGCGAAGCAGAAACAGTTCGACCTGAGATTTCCAACGGCTTTTCTCGCCACGTGAAAATGAAGGTGACTTCTTGAGTTGCGAAGCAGACACAGCTTATTCCTTGAGACTATAAGCAGTTTTTGTGTGCTAATACACGGTGGAAACAAAAGAAAGGCTACGAAGAAGCAAGTCTCCGCTTAGCCCACAAGCATACCTGCGGACTGGCATCTTGCAGAATAAGGAACTTCAAATGGGGATTTTCGGGAAGGCCCTTGGGATGATTTCTTAACATCTACAGATAAATTTCCCCTTATTAAAGTCTAGAATTAGGAAAAGAAGTAGCACCGCGCCGCAGAAGAAAAAGTCACTTTTTAATTATTTTAGGGGAGCGATATGACAATGTCTGCACACATTCAAATATCAGATTTCTCTTTATTCAAAGTATTAGGCTTCAGTATTTTATGTACTGCTGATTTTATGATCTCATCGTGTAACCTCAGATCCTAAACGTAGGACAATTAGTTAAGAGTCCGAGGCGGGATTTTGTTTTCGCGCCGGCGTGTTTCCAACTTGGCAGCGAGAACCAGTGGTAATCGTTTCTCTTTTGTATGCCTTTCACAAAGTTACAAGCGGTGCAATTTTACCAACTCAAGTGGAAGCATTCAAATTTGAAAGTCGACGATATTTCATAAGACATGCATTATTGTGACTCCACATACGCTGGCTAGTTGTCAGAGTACTCATACTCTATTGACGTAATCCTTGTCATCAGACCAAAGGTTCCAGTGGCTACAATCGGTATGTATTTTCAAAATTTTCTCAAGTAAATGGTCGAATCAACAACTTTCCTACTATTACCTACTGTTACTATGGAAATATTAGAGAACTAGCTGTGGTTGTTAGGGAACATGAATCACCAAGGTCCTACTGGCCTAAAGACTCCCTGGGAAAAGAACTAAGACGAAACAGGAGATTCTTTAGGCAATCAAACTCTCGCGCTTGGTGAACCTTGGTGAAACTCAGTACGTATTTCTGTTCTGTATGTTTCTTATGTATGTATAGTATTGTTGTATACTTGTCTTATTTCTTATTTGTGTTCTTGTTTATTGCTATTCATATTTTTACGATGTTAGTTTCCTTCAAATTAACTGTTTGCTTCCATTAGGATGTTGCATATGAGTATGTTATTGACTTATTAGCCTAAGTAGCCAGATACATGTTTACAAGTTGTTTAATTAATTATTACTGATGGTTATTCCTTAATAAATGTCTTATCCGAATGGTGACAGGATTTTTTAATAAGAAAATTATAATTTTACCATATTAGTAAAAATGAAATAACTCGATAGTAATTTCCACACTGTTTTAATGAACACCGACCATGGTTTTGACACTTAATGTCACTATCAAGGTAACCTACTATTGCCTATTATTACTATGGAAAGATTTGAGAACTAGCAGTGGTTGCCAGGAAACATGAATCAACAAGGTTCTACTAGGCTAAAGACTTCCTTGGAAAAGAATTTAGAGGGTTATTTCCTCAAAGTTACGCTGAAACTCTTTCATACGTTAAACTTCACCTTCGTGTCGTAAATAGCGCTCCTCTTCATCCTCTTGCGTTGAAATCCTTCCCAGAAACGGAGCGAAAAATGAATGGAAGTATCCCCAATGTCTTGGCCTTGGTCCCTCATGAATTTTTTTCGCGGACGACTTAGTTTTTGCGCGCTTCCATCCAACCCGAGCAGAGAGTATCCACCCGGCCGCCATCCACATTTGGAGCTCGCGATCATTTCTTTCTCGTATCCCAACGAGAAGAACGCCAGACCGGCTCTCCGGATGGTGTATAAGCGTCCCATTCGCCCGACTAGTAAATAAACATCCCGGTTTTAATGCGGGCAATAAAATATTTTTGAGTCTTCCTATCTCCTCCCTATTTTCTTTCGAGGAACGGTTGGAACGAGTTTGCCATTTTCATCATCTGTTCATTTTTTTTCTCTCGCGTCCACTTCTCTCTTTGCCGTTTCGCAAGGTCGACAGGAGAACAGGCTCGGTGGGGCCATTTCCATGATCGGGTCTTCATTTTTTTTTTGCGATTTTTCCGATTACGTATGCACAGGTGCGCCCGTGCAAACAAGGGTGTATTCATTTCGCCCGTGCGAGGAAGCGCGGTCGGTCTAAAAATAGGACCGTTAAGCGGGTGCCGTCGAAATTTAAATACCATTTGTAGCCCTCTTTCCATCTTGGTGGACTCGCCACTTGGGGGCCCAGTGAGAACCCAAATGTCCTTCCAGCGCGGTTGGAAATTCTTTCGAAGGAATTGAGAATTGAGGGGATACCATTATCCTCAACAGTACTGAACTCATGATATTAGAGTAAATCGTCGATCGTAAAATATATCCTTCCTACCTGCGGTCGTCTTCATAATTTTGCGAGACCAGGATAGTAATTACGGAACTTTGCGATGGATTGGTATCGAATGATATAGCATCCGATGTTACCATATTTGGGCAGTGAACGATGACAAGTTCCATGAGCTGAAGTCGTCGAGGAAGGAAATAAGGCAACAATGAGTGCTTTCGATTTAGAACGGCGATCGCCGGCGATAGACGGCAGTTGCGCAAATCGATCTTGCTTTGTTCGGCTCTCCTCATAGCGGAGAGCCACGGCGATAGACGGCTATTCCGCTAAATCGAAAGCACCGCGGCGTGGTGATCGCCGTCTATCGCCGGCTATAGCCGCAAATCGAAAGCAACCAATCACTACGTTTACCAATCGAACTCAGATTGATTTGGCCAGTTCAGCTAGGTATGGTAAACGCAACAGGCCAGTGGGATCGATATGTGAAGCGAACCAACTCGGCCCGCTTTCTCTGCCAGTCTGATATTTCAAATCGATATGGACCAATTCAAATCGGTATTTCAATCGATTTCGCACTGGTTAACCAGGTCATCCGAGATGGCTGGCTTAGAATGTTCAGATCAGTCCGAGTTCATATCGATTCGAGTTTGATTGTTAAACGCAGTGAATGAATCGTACGTTACTCGATGAGTACCGATCGAGGAGGCTCGAGTTGAACATCTTATCTGATGTCAGCGAAATGGAAGGTTTCTCTTCGGTAATTCTATCCATACTATGGTTTCTTTAAGAGAATACTGAAACCCTCCATTATTTTCTTTCAATCCGTTCGATATATTGGACGCTAAACTGAAGTCTCTTTTCCGTCGAGAGCACATCCGCTTTATCGAGTGTTCTAGACCGCTAGGGCTGGAGTCTGCCGTTAATCTTATAGCAACATATAGATCAATATTCAGCAACTCGAACGCAGTTAAATCCTCGATTGTGCCAAAATACTACTAGTAATAAATAAATACTTTTCCATGAGCAGGATTACCTGCATCTGAGCCAAAACGTTTTACCCCGCTTCTTCCACTCTTTCTAAAAGGGAATATTTTCCATGAAAAACATCAAATGTGAAAACCGATTTCTCGATTAAATCAATTCGTTTCTTCTGTCGTTCTCTTCGAGAGTGATCGAAAGGGTAAGTCATTGAAGTCTTGCAGACGCAAATTATTACGTTGATGAAAACATCAGTTTCTTTATTCACTTCACACATTTCCTAGAATACTTCTCCAGCGTAAGGCAATCCTCAGCAAAAACTGCTCATCCGTCGTCCGGCTATTTGAGCGCTGAGTATTTTCTTGATTAGGGCGTCGAAGCATGAAATCGTTCGGAAGTATGCGGCATACGATATTATCGTCTATAATTTCAACATTTCCTTGATGAGGTTGCAAAGATCATCTTGGTTCATTAAAAATCACATGTGAATAAGTCACTCTCCGAAATATGGTTATTTTTTGTCCCATTGTAGTCCTTCACTAGTATTCGTATCCAACTATTTTGCAGAGAAGGGACACAAATCTTTGATCTAAATAATAACTCATTCAAAATCATGCCATTGGGTCACCAACAAATGTGGAATTGCGTTGTTGGTGCTATTCGTAGTTGTTTATATGAAAAAGTCACTCTCAAAAAGAGGACAAAATCTAAGGCCGACATCATCTAGGGATTTTAACTTCCAAGTGTACCAAAGTATAAGCCCCTTACCGAACTACTTTCCGAGATTTTTGACGAAAAATACCACCCCGTTTTCATGGGGAATGGTACATTTATGCACTTCAGAGAGACCTCATTTTTAAAATGAAGTATTTCTAACACCTAGATCTTGTGAAAAACTTAACAGTGTACAGTTAGTATACTTTCTCGAATATCTTTAAAAGTAAATCATGTTGTTACCGCAGTAGTTTTTTCAGAATCGCAAAAAAAACCTCCTTTGTGAAGGGATTTTAAACGTACCGCGTGAAAAAATGATGATAGCTGAATTAGTCACAGTCTGCTTGTTGGAATCATAAAAACAGAATAACTCGATCATTAACTTGCTCCCTCTTAAGGTAGTTGGAGCGAAATATCATGTTACTCAGATCTACGATCCACATGAGCATTCGATTCGAGGTCTTTGCTGAAATCTTTCCAGTATTTTGTTTTATTTTAACTTTGACAATGTGTATAAATGTTGCAGCAATGTGATAATATGAGAATACAAGTCAAGAATCGTCGTCGTTTCTTACTTTTCAACAAGCTGGCAGTGTATTTTGGGATATAATCTGGAAGAAAATAGAGAGTTTAAATTATCACTTCCATTATTCTTATGCATCAAGTAAATCGAGTTTTCTCGGGCTTGTCAGGGAAGAGGTTAAAAATTAGCGTAAAGACTGTGCATATTGAAAAAGTCGCACTTTGTAACTGCAAATTCATTTAAGTCATCGACGGATGTTGGTGCTCAGGAGAAGCTCCAGTGTGAATACTTAAACAAACAGAGCATACTAAAGGGAGACATGCCATTAGAATCGTCTAAATCTTGCACAAGATATACTTTAATGTTAATGAATTGATTCTCCTGCTGCAGGCTATCTTAATTAGTCACAGTCTGCTTCTTACATTGATAAAAACCGGATAACTCGATCGTTTACTTGCTCCCTCTTAAGGTAGTTAGAGCGAAATATCATTTCATCCAGAAATCATTGAATTTGGTCTCATTGTAAAGAAAAATATCCTACTCTTCCAAATGTATTACCCTTACCGAACTACTTTCCGAGATTTTTGACGGAAAATACCACCCCGTTTACAGTACGTGTATGCACTCCAGAGGGACCTTATTTTTAAATATGAGGTATTTCTAACACCTATATCTCGTCAAAAACTTAACAGTGTGTATTTTGTATGCTTTCTCGAATATCTTTTAAAGTAAATCATGTTGTCACTGCTGTAATTTTTTTCAGAATCGCAAATAACACCCTCGACTGTGAAGGAATTTTAAACGTACCGCGTGAAAAAATTAGTCGACTTGAAGATTTAAATTGATATTTTGAATTAATTACTTAGAATTTCAGTCATATAAATTTATATTATTGCACCATTAATATAGCATTGTTTAATGTATGCTTACTAAATCTGCTGAAATTAAAACTTATAATTCACATATGGTATCGATTATGACTAGGGAACTATCTTGCTTAAACTACCTTATTTCATTTTCTCCACTTGTTCAGCAGACGTTGACCCCTTTTCTTTCGGTATGAATATTTTCTGCCTCAGTGCAAATTACATTGGTGATAGAGAATTTCTGAGGAAATTGAAAGTATCACGATTGGTTTGTTATCATCATCAAAGAACGTTTTGATGGCCTTTTTTTATCATATGACAATCGTGTTTTTTGTTGGCAGCTCCATTTTCACTAATAAAAGGCATCTCTTGTTTTCATCGATGAGTTTATCGGAGAGCCTTCCACTGCCCTGGTGAATGATAAAAGGATTAAGGGTCAACTTTCCTATTCCAAGTTATTCGCAATAGGATGTACAAAATTTGCCAGTGATATTGAGCATCTTGTACGCTACGGCAACATCTGGAGTCAAAATTATCGCTAAATAGTTTCGTGCCCAATTGTGAAAGGCGAGAATAGATGGAACAAATGAGTACGATAGAATTGCGAGATACTGAAGCCATCAATATGCGCAATCAGTCATATTGGATGAATCAGTTGTGCAATTAATACACCGAAAATCATCGTAGTACAGCTGCAATTTGCCGATTCAAATGCAAAATGGACGTAATGAAAACATTGAATTATTCATGAAATTTACGGACAAATCTAGCGCGAGAGCCATATTTTTCGGATCATTTATATTCACTTTTAATGCGTCAAGAAGCATTACTACTCTCTTCTTTTTCGTTTGTTTGCACCCGGTTTTAAATATGCTTTCGAAAATACCATGACTAGTTTTTTTTTATTTGAAGCTTTTTAAATTGAAAGAAAGTAGCAAATAGACTTGGATAAAATTTCTACAACAGTTTATTCACAGTGTACGATCGATTACACGTGTTAGGGCTCTATCAGGCACAATTAAAATGTAAAAATGTGATTCACCTCAGGCGGGTGCCAAGTTTAGTCAAGGATAGTGAGAGGAATCCCTTTCGGTGCAAAAGGACTCCCAAGATTAGTAGGAGGAAGGGGAAGAGATTTTCGTGAGCTAGGTTGAAAGGATTTTGATAGAGGAGAATTAATAATTGTGCCAAGGCGTCGAATATGAAAGAATTCCTAAAAAGTTATGCCGAACAATATTTATTTCTCCCGGTGAAGAAGGATGATTTTTTTCTCTGTGGAATTTTTTACATATACTTTTAAATTTTACCACCTGTAGGAATTTAACATTGCATTGTTAAAGGTCCAATAATATACTTATATATGACTGAAGTTCTGAGTAATTAAGTTAAAATATCTATGCAAGTCTCTTATTTGACTCGATTTTTTTCGCGCTGTACGTTTAAAACTCCAGGTTTTTTGTGATACTAAAAAATTACCATGGTGACATTATCATTTATTTTCAAAAATAGTCGAGTAAAAATACAAACTACACATTGCTAATAGTTTGACATGAGCTAGGGTTTATAAATTCCTCTTTTTTGAAAATAAAGTATCTCTGTAGTGCTTATACGTACCATTTCCCATGTACAAGAGCAGGTATTTTTCGCCAAAAAACTCGAAAAGCAAGTCGGTAAGTGGCTAATGTTTTGATCTCTTAGGTAGGATGTGATATTTTTCTTTAAATAAGACCAAATTCATTGATTTCTAGGCGAAATAATGTGTTTCTCAAATTAACTCAATACTACTTCAAATTACAATATTAAAATAACTGAAAGTGGGTGGTATTTACTCGTTTGCACCTTAATAGTCATAAATGAAATGCAGAATAATAAAATAATGTGCAGTGAAACGGAAACCACTCCATTGACTTTCAAGCTTTCGAGGCACTTTTAATGTTCTTCAAGTCGCTGGGTATTTTTTTGTGAAAAAAATATCCAACCTCCATTCATAAAATAACATTTGCAGCATACGTCATCAATGGAATTTTTTATGTCAATAATTGCGTATTGACATTTCGGAGTGAGATAAGCTCAGTTAATTACATAAGCGCTAAAACGTGAATGGCACAGATTCTTTTGAAATTGCTTTCAGGAAAACTTGACTCTTTTTTCATTCGACTTTGATTCTTCGAACACTCTCTGCGTCATCCCATTCACCTCCGTCGATTTCCATACATGCTCATGAGTTCGGAACACTTTCGTCGGCCGGCTTGTGAGCGTGGGCAGCGTCCTCGAAGGGCGAGCGGCCATATTCCGTGATCAGTGAACGACGGGCGTCTGGATACCATGATTCCGGGAAGAAGAAACGCAATTTCGATTAAGCCGTAAAACTTTTAAGCTGGGGTGAAAGTGATGTCTCTCCGAGTAAATACATTGATTGACCTCGCCATGAACGAGCTTCCCTCCTGACTGTGTGGTTGAATTCGAATAATGAATACTACTTTTTGTTCGTCTTCAATTAAATTAATTCAACCCAATTTTAATTTGTAAGAAACTATATTGTACCTCTGCAATACACACGGTTTGGTAATAATATATTTAAAGTGGTTGTACCAAAAGAATTTAATCAGACACCGCATGGTATAAGTACCATAACTACAAAAAATAAAGTCTAGTTAAAAATCAAAAAATTGTTGTGGGAAGAATGAAAATGATGAGTAATAGAAGCCGTGTACTCTCTAACTGTGTTTTTTTTACCATAAATGTGAAATATATACATAATATGTATAAGTAGATATGTGTTTGCATGTATAAACAAATACATAAGAGTAAAATGAATGGCGCGATAGGAAGAGGTAGGGCGAGAAAGTTGTGGTTGAATGTGGTTGAGGAAATTCTAAGAAGGAGGAATATTTGGAGTCTTAAAAACAGGAGAGCGTCCATGAAGCAGTGTATAGGGGTAAATGAAGTAAAAGAGGTTTGCAAGGATAGGTCAGAATGGAAAAAATTATTGAAGCAGAGTTAGGTGTACAGAATGTATTTATGAGTGAAACTTTGTGACTCTGCCTACCCCGGAAGGGAACGGCGTGATTGGTATGTATGTATCTATGTATGTATGTGTGAGTATGCATGGATATATATGCAAACAGGGGATGTTATCTTGGTAAAAATGTAGTTGCCATATTCATACGTTGTCGTGAAACCCGCTGACAAGTCCTTGGGACTTAGCGGGGCCGAAATGGATATGTTGTTTGAATTAATATATATGAATTTAATATATGAATAAATGCTTAACAAATAAAATAATTGATGCTTTCCATAAAGACACGCCCAAGTCATAATAGTTGTATGGCGAAAGTAAGAGGCTATGCATTAAACATAGTGGGCTAATATAATTGTGATAATTTCTTTTTCCAGCTCGAGGAGCCAACTGCATCATGGCATTTTCAATTAAAACTTTCTTTTGACCCTATCCATCTTGACATCAATTACTGGTTTTTATTTGCCATCATCTCAACTAATATGTATTAATGCCTCCATAACCATTATATGTATTCTACCAAATGAACGATACTAAGATGAAAAACAACAGGTCACTTTGCCATTCCACAATACATTTCGTAAAACATAAGCCTAAAGATGACGTCAAAGGTGGAATCCTAGGCCGCGTTTCATAAAATATATATCTGAAGGAAGTACCAAGTTACTGTCTTAATTTTTATACGTTTCGATCCCGAGAAATTTTGCTCGAAATAATTATTTTAATAAATGGCATGTCCACAGAGAGTCTAGCCCGTAATTTTCTCTTCCGTTTTCTTCATATAAATCTTAAAGTTCCAACAGGAAATCCCTCTTGAATTCTACTTACCATTACCTGCCTCGAACCCGTCAAATATTCATATTCCTACCCTCCCTCTCCTAATCTTTCTCAGCATTTTCCACTCCATCGCCCTCTTCCACATTTCGTCATCCACGGATTCGCCCTCCAGGTACATGGAATAAAATGTTTCTTTGTACTAACCACACTGTTTTATTGCTAATGGCCATGGTTTTGACAAAATTACGTCATCATCAATGTCCTTTGAGTACCTCCATGTCAAGGTACCTTGACAGAGGCATAATTTTATCGAAAATACGGTCGGTTGTAATACAACAGTGTAGAAGGTACAACATTTTATTTCAAGTATCTATTTTCCGCAAAGTTATATATAATGTTTTATTATTCCCAAAGAATGTAGATAAAATACAACCAAGAAGATGGGGAACTTTAGGTAACCTAGAAGGAGAACCTGTACTGAGGTTACCATCAAATAAGTATGTGACCATAAATTGCTATTTACCATGAAAAAAATATACCAACATTTAAAAAATATTTCCTTAACAAAATACGTCTGCAATATTTTGATGATTAAATAGCCAAAATCTTACATTTTTTAAAAATGAGGTTAGGTGTGATAGTTAAGCCTGTCTCCTCCAGGCAATTCCGCTACTTCCTTTAATTTCTCTCCTTAGTTATTTCTTCAGTCATATTTTATCTAAAGCCTTCCTGACATGTTTACCAATCCAACCAACCTACTATGTTTTCAATCCTCTGGGATAACTCTCGTCTAATGTCACTTTTTTCGAAAAACATTCTTGTACAAACGGAAAAATGCTATTGTTCTCTGCCCTACTCATCTTGATTTTAAGTGCATCTAGTACCAAATTTATTTGGTGAAAAATAGAATGAAAATATAGGATGCTATTGACTTAGATTGGAGGGAATGAATTTATGAAGGATCTCAGATTTTCCCGGCGTATCTGATGGATAAAGGTTTCTCGGGTCTTCCACCGGATTGAACAAGTCCATGGGGCCCCGTGGACCTGCTCACCCGGTGGAAGACCAGAGAAACCTTTATCCAATGAATTTATAATTAACCCAAGCATTGCAAGCACCTATTTCATGTCCTCGGCAACCTTCTTAAATGCCCTCATTATCGGTGCCCTCTTTCCTTTAAAACATCTACGGCAGCCGATAGACTCTAACATTAAACCACAATGTCGCAATCTTTCGTGTACGAGACTTTCCTTGTCTGATTTTCCTGCTTTTAATTCTCAGAAATCGCTTACTTCGAGAATTGACTGTAGAAGTCTCCGGGTTAACGGTGATATTATATTCCGATATGCGCGTGACTGCTGGAGAAATTCTCGAGATGTTACTTGAAGGAAGAGAATATAACATTGCGAAACGTGGTCACCCGAGGAAAATGGAGACGAAGTGATGGGAGTATGAGTCGTACTGTTTGGTCATTTTACAAAGACCCCCTTATTAGGCATGTACTGCGGTGTGAAGCAACATTCTATTACGAACTTTCTGTTTTCCTTCAATCAATTTGATGAAAAAACCAATCAATATATCATAACCTTGAAAGAACATTTAATTGTGCCTTGATTAGAGTCAATACAGTGGTATCTTGACTGTTGAACTTAATCCATTCCTGCCCTCGGTTCTTACTTAGAAACCTAGTTTTTTATAGGAGAAACCAATCCGTCCTCAAATTAATAAAAGCAAAAATAAATTAAATGCATTTGTATTTCCGAAAGTGGCCAACTTTTGGGAGTTTAAACTAATTAGTCGCTCGTTTTGAGTAGCCAGTGACCCGCAGCACCAAAAAAGCTTCACAGTTAGTATCTCTTAAGCAAGTTCGTATCATTCAATCAGTCTTTACCGACGTTTTATCAAATATTCGACATCACCAGGGCTTAGACTATTTAGTTACAGTTCATCAGGAGATTGCAAAAAATCAGACAATTTCCATTGTAATTTAACTCATTTACTTACATGGACTAAAGTTGAAAATTTGGAGCATGGTTTCAAATTAAGTACAGGTATGCTTTCGTGCACAACCTCCCTTTCCCCCAGTAGCCTGGTCAAATTTAATGCTATTTGCTTTCATCAGTAGGCCGAGAAAAATGTACACTTCTAAAGCGCTTCAGAAAAAGGTGGTGAATTATTTAAGGACTGAGGTGTTCTAGCTTGTTCATCGTCGTTTTTTTCCGTAAGAGCCAATGCACCTTTCCCCTGTTCATGCCGAATTTGCCGGGAGACCAAATTTATTCTCGACCTGATTTTCATCACCGTGCATTTGTGAGGCAAATGTTAGAGATTTGTTTCTACCGTGACTTCCCTCTGTGGCGTCGTCAAGTTCTTTTTCCTGCGGGAGATGGGGAAATATGAGGGTTGTGGAACAGACGGGGAAGTACCGCTAAAAAATCCGATTCATTCATACCCGACTCACAAGCCCTCAAGAAATTAATTTGGTGAGAGCGATTTATGTTTCCATACAGGTGAACTTACGCATGCGTGTCCTCATTAAAGGTAACCATGCGTTCAAGTGAAATAAAATTGCACCCTTCTGATTTGTTTTTTTTTTTGGCGATTCATTGCTTTTTTATAACTCGTAGCCTTATGGCACATGCCATGTATTTCGTTGTAGCTTGGTTAAATTTGTCAAAATTCACTTCTCAAGTCGAATTAATGCATGTCGTATTAATGTAGTCGTTGCTAACAAATATCAAGGTGTCACGTCCGGACAGAGATATGAAAAAACTTATTAAAATATATTTTTCGTCTAAATTTCAAACACCGCACAAAAATTGTCATCAGCTCTAGTCATATCTTACTTTGAATAAAACAAAAATGTAAAATATTATTCTTGTATTATTCCCATTACGGCATTCTTGTTGAGTTATTTTGCATAAAAATTAGTGATTAAATAAATTTGGGTCCAAGTTTTTTCCAACCTAATTCAAAAAAATTACGAAAACGTGCACTCAATGACTCAAGATTACCGTTGAAAGCACCTTAAGATGAAAGCTCTCATCAATCTCATCCCGATTAACCACGAGTAATGTTCTTTACATGCTCATGTAGAGTTAACTTCCATAGGTTAACTATGAGAGTGGATAGATTGTTTATGCGGGAAATAGAATAATATTTTTTCGCCAAAAATAGATCCTTCAAACGTGGCAGTCACGCGTACTTTCACCTTCACTTTTTTTATATAATCCAGTGACTTCTTGGACATTATTTCTATCTGGTATTCGCTTTCCATCAAAGTACCGCCACCTTTCTGCCAATAAATTTTATAACTTTCCGTCGTGTTAACTGCCCAAGTGATCCATTCAATTTCGCTGACCGCGCGTTTCATTGGTTTCAATCTCGTTTCAGCTTTAATCCATGGTCGCACCCCACTTCTGAAACAATACATCTGTAACTTCATGTACGTCCCTCACGAGCACGTTGGCAGTACATTTGGCTTTCATGAATCATCATTGCATATTTCCATGAAGCGTAGAGATATGAATACAATGCCATTAGCTTACATACATCGTTACAGCACATAAGAAAAATGACAAAGTTTTCGACGAATATTTTATCCGGTATTGGTCGCACCCCATTTACGATAAAAATACTCAGGGTAAATAATTGGGGCATAAGCGCCTGTAAAAAGGTCATCATCACCGGATGATAGTACTAATGATGATGATAATGTATTAAACCCGGATAGTATTTTCGTGTTTCCAATTCTGTGGTGTAGTACAAGCTACCATTAAATATGACTATGGCAATATACAACAAAGTTACTGTAATATTTGACTTTAATCCTATTGGAATACCTGAGGAAGACAAATCAGTGCTGGAGAAATAGATTTTTTTACATATACCTTTTCCACTAAAGTTAACTTCAACTGCCTAATTGCTTCCGTTTGATGCGGTATGGGGTAAATATTTAATAACTAATTTGTCTCTGTTTTCTCTTAACAATTGCTTATGGTGAATGCATCGTTAGAAGTCGTCTTCTTTGTGACACGCATCTTAAATCGCAATCTGACTCGATTGGAAAGTGTTCTTCGGGGAAATTATGACTTGTACTACGCTGTAAGACTTTTAATAATTAAATGAATGAATTAAAAATAAAGCTAAAAAATGACTGCAGCTACTTTTGAGTCATTTTACGTAATGAAGACATGTTTCTATGTTTTCAGCAGAAATGTGGCTACTTTCGTGACACCATGTCATGAACATAATGGGTAACAATTACCCTCTTGAGTGAGGAAACTGGTCTTAATTATCCTGATATGATCGATCTGATCAAATAGCCATTACCTACGTAACTGTTAAAAATGATGGACAAAGTTTTGTAGCGCCAAATTGAGAGAACCTGTTCTTGATAAATAAAACTAAATGACCTCATTGGCAAAGGACTCTCCCATAGGGATCAAACTGTATAAAGAATAATTTAACTTGAATCTCGATTCACTATCAAAGGACCGGATTAATACATTTTTTTCCATAGAATGCATTCCTATCTCTTGCCCTTTTTGATTTGTAACTTTTCAACAACTTGGCGAGTCAAGAGTGATTTCATTTTATGGAGACTCAAGCGTATCGCACTGCATTATTTTATCTCATTCTCAGCTCAAGCTAATTTACGCTAATTTCAGTCAAGGATAGGGGCAACTTTCGGTAGGAAGTGAAAAGGAAAGCGATGACTCATTCAGTTTGACTATACTCGAGGATATCTGGAGAGGCAGAATAAACAAGGTGACATTCCGCTTCAATTTTTCTTGTGGTTGTAAGCAAGCGAGATTTTTTTCCGCGGGAGTCATTAAGTCCACTGTGAGCCGAAGAAGCTACCTCGTGACTTTCATATGCACCACTGGTTATAAGGAATCCCAAAATAAATATTGTGCGCCCTAGATATTCTCCAAAAATAAATATGAATGCTCCAGTGGATGACTCGGATGACGCTCTACATCTGAGTGGGATTTCCCAACTCGGAGACTATATGCGTCAGGCGTATCTTAGGAGGAACGTAGAAACAGTCGTCGGAAGGATTCATTAAATGAAAAAATTTTGAACTTTGACTCATTCGAGTCACTTACAGGAGCTCTAACCTTTCTTTTCTTTTCAATGGAATTTTTACTGAGGAAACTTAATTTACCTACTACTGTTTCACGATTGAGTATTCGTTATTCAACCGCAATAGCCAAGAGAAAAAGTTAAATTTGCACCATCTTCACTCGGCGAAGAGGGCTAGAGGTAGTACACTACTATCTTTTGCTGGAAACTGGTATACTTCGCCTTGTATTTCAACTGTACTCAATTAAGATCAATCTCGAACACTTACTACAAAGTCTATGCACTTTGAAAACGCCTTACCAACCCTCTGCTTATTATAATTTCTATTTTCAAGCATTGGCCATTTTTGAAAATCATTACCATCTTTATAAAATCTTTTGAAGCTATCGCCTTAATTACATTTTCAAGGTTTTCTAGAGGATAATGGAGGAGAGATAATTTTCTAGAGGTTTTCTAGGACATGGATAGAGGATCCTTTATCCTGTAGCCATTAGCGTAATTCATGTATTTTGATGGTGGGCATTGATGACCGGGAGTTCCGGGTGGATAGGCAGATATTAAGCTTTTTGAGAGCAATTTGCGACCGCAAAATTATCGCTCATGTAGTTAATTTTCCCTATATTGTTCTATTTAATTACTTTAATAACATCATTGAGATAAATTAAGCAGAGCAATTAAATTTAAACGGAAAAATGTCCTAAAGTTTTACGAATCAGGCGATATCTGGCAGAAATTGGTTATAGATGTCATGATCACAGAAAGAATAGAACAAAAATTGTGTGGAAAAGAAACTTTTTTTGAGAGATGATATCAAAAAAATATCCCTGTTAAGTTTATAGTTCCGGGGTTTTCAGATAAAAAAACAGGGGGGCAACTATCACCCCATGCAACCCCAAAATTACCTACGTCTACGCCGCCGGCCGGCAGATTATCTTGGTAAGTCCGAGGCATCCAGAAAAATAGTAACTGGAACGACGAAAGCATGAAATATACATAAAAATTCTATGTACCATAAATACACTTTTGAAAATTTACATTGGATTTTTTAAAAATTGCAAAACATATATTTACGTTTTCTCAACAGATTATTGCTCTCAAATAGTTCATTGAGCCAGGAAAAATACTTAATCGGTGATATAATAAATCAGGGCGGCACATCTACTGAGGTTTTGCGTTGTTTTAGTGATAACTTTTTAACACTGACGACAAATATTGAGAAATTTACTCGAGGTGAAACTAGGAATCGCGGTTCAAACACAATATAGTTTTGCCAACCAGTATCTACTGTTTGTCAATCAGTAGTACATGTACCAATCACCACCACGCCGTCTACGTCCCTCTACCCGTTATTCCGCCAATTCCTTCCAGATTCGAATTTTTTGTCTATACCACTTTCACCCCGGTTCACGATATTTAGTAATTAATCATCACAATAAAGTTTTGATAAGATGGAGGATACAGCCAACCTTTTTATTGGATTTAAATGTATACAATTGCAATTCATGATGGCAAAATACACATATTCTTGAGATATGGCTCATAGAGCTGAAATACGCAGTCATTTTAAGTAGTTTGAGCGAGATAGTTCCCTATTCATAATGGTGACCATATTCGAAATATACGCTTTCATTTAAGCATCCATAAGAAGCATGAATTAAATATTGCATTATTAATGGTACAATTAAATACTTTTATATGGTCGAAATTATAAGTAATTAATAAAAAATACGAGCATACATTTTAATTTGATTCATGTTTTTCATAAGGTACATTTAAAAATTTTTTACAACGGAAGTTTTCCTACGACTCTGAAAAAATAACTGCGGTGGCAGTATGATTTTTATCAAAAACAGTTGAAAAACATGGCAGCTGTATACTGTTAATTTTTATGGCGAAGTATTAGGAATTCTTCTTTTTTTATAAGCTCTCTCTTTACTCCATACACCAACCATTTCCCATGCATTTTTTGTTAAAAATCTCGGAAAGTAGCTGAGTAAGTAGCTGATATCTCGGTATTTTTGGAAGGGTAAGATATTTTTCTTTAAAATGGAACTAAATTCATTGATTTGGTGAAATGATATTTCGCTCAAACTGCCTTAAAATCATATCCCTCGGATAATTTACCGAATAAATACATTCATTTTGGTGTCAAATGGATAAACATACCATTGTAGAAAGCGGTATTTGAAAAGCAAAACAAAACGAAAAGATATAATTTATCGTTTCTTTCAATTCTAAGCAGGCACAGGCAAAACTTCCTTTAGAATGTTACCCTCAGTGGCCGTGCCTTCGATTGGAAAACATAGTTAATGTGTTTATAATGAGAGCTTCAGTCAGTTGACCTACTCTGCCGTCGCTCCAAAATTTCCTCAAAAATTTGTGCTGAGGACAAGGCGATTGCGAAACTTTTCCGCAGAAAAGACGATATCAACTGAGCGAAAGGAAATTCGCCTCCGTTCGAGAAGAGAATATTATTCGCCACAAAATAACAGCGAGGAAAGCGTATTTTAAAGGTCTGAGAAGAATATCAAGTCACGGTTCAAAGTATCATGCGGTAAACATCACAGGCCTTTGAACTTAAACTTCATCACCCTATTTTTAGGCCCCCCGATGATGTTGCTCTCTGAAAGAAAGGAGGGTGCGATAAATTCTGCACATTCTGCCGTAGTAGGGATGGGTTAAATGTGTTCATTCACCGGTAATCGAGAACCCGAATGAATACCTGGGTACCCGGATGTATACTTGGTTACTCAAATTATTACCTGGACACCAGGTATTCATTTCAGTACTGATATGAATACGTGAATACCCTGTCGAATACCATGGTCAATGGCGAGGTACTCGGTACTCATCTGCGTATTCTATTTGGATACTCTCTTTCAGTGGTATTCACCCAGGTACTCGAGTCTTCATCGTGGCACTCGCGCAGCAATCACGTGGCTCGGAGGAAGACAGTAATGAAGATAAAAAACAAATACACCAATAAGAAAAATATTTTCTCTATCATGAGATTTTGCGGATATATATTTGAAGTCGCAAACAAACTGAAAAAATGTGTTTTGTCAATAACAGGGCCAAAGGTATGGGCCAAAAATAGTGAAAACTTGGACCAATTGGAAAAATATTTTCTCTATCCTGGGATTTTGCGGATATACACTTGAAGTCATAAACAAACTGCACAAATGTGTTTTGTCAATAACGGGGCCAAAGGTATGGGCCAAAAATAGTGAAAACTTTTCTAAAATGTGTAAATCTATTATTCTGGGCTATTCACCCAGAATAATCATTTCTTATAATTTTAAGTACTCAAACTTGGGTACTCATGTAGTCGTCCGGGTACCTAGGTATTAATTCAGATACCCACATACTACTACAGATTACCGGTGAATGAATACATTTGGACCAGCCCCATGCCGCACTAATAGTGCAATTTTGCTCGGATCTAAATATTAGGGCGTTTATGAGTAATGCAGTTTAAAAGAAATAATGTATCGGATTTTCCATTCGTAAATCTACATTTTAGGATTGGGAGCTGCTATTTCAAAGCCAGTAGATCCTATTTTATGCATGGCTAACTTAATTTTATATCAATTTCGAATGATCAGGTAATTAAACATACGATAAAGAAATCAGTCCAAATTAAGATGCCAAAGGTGACCTGTAGGGCACTAGCCTGAGGATGTGATCACCGTCTGGAAATGAAGCAATACTGTTGAATTCATTCATTTTATTAATAAAAATGTTTTCAAGTACAGAATTACAGTTTACACATTACTTAAAATTATAAGAAAAGGGTTATTCTGGGTGAACAACCTAGAATAATAGATTTACACGTTTTAGAAAATTTTTCACTATTTTTGGCCCATACCTTTGGCCCCGTTATTGAAAAAACACATTTGTGCAGTTTGTTTATGACTTCAAGTATATATCCGCAAAATCCCAGGATAGAGAAAATATTTTTCCAATTGGTCTATTTGTTTTTTATCTTCATTACTGGCTTCCTCCGAGCCACGTGATTGCTGCGCTAGAAGGGCCTTTACAGATTGCGTCAAAGAGAAAAATTTTTGAATTCGTCTTGTCATGTCTTCATCCCGGAAATCCCACCTCAAAGGCGTATAATTTCTGTTGCGAGAGTGCTCAAGTTGAAGCAGAAAATCCTTACTGATTGAGCCGAGAGGGTATTATTTTCCTCGTCCAAACATGTCGCGTTTACGACGGATATCTTACTCTGAGGCATATGATTCGTTCGATTGTATTCGTTTTGTGGCAGAATGTCTTTACTAATGATTCCTCGGGGGATAAATACTAAACTCGCCTATTAATGTCATGATTTTGGCTTGTCTAACTCCATGGATTATGATTTCTGGCGAAATCATAATCCATGGAGTTAGACAAGCCATGGATGACGAAAAGCCTTCACTGATGGTGCCTGTATTGTATAAGATGGCTGATGTGTCTAAAAAATGGACGAAAGTCGCCATCTGCTGTGATATCTCTCTTTAGCTTTCGATGTAATCATTCTCGGAAAATATTTGGAGATAAACCGCCTCCCGGTGGCCGAGTTATTTCCTCGGGTTGATTACCTCTGCGTTGATATCTTATCTTGTGGTTTTCCTTTTGATATCAATGTTTCCAATTTGAAGCATGCTCGTTCAAATTCCTACTCCCCTCAAGCATTTGGAATACACAGCTGAAGGGAAACAAATATTTTATTGTTTTTTATACCTACACATCCGTCACCATAGAAAAATGCAGTTGATTTATGCATTTTTTTCTAGCTCTTTATCGTATTGTAAAGTATAGAAATTTACAATATTTTAGGGGTAAAACATTCGAATTTACTCCTATTTGACGCATAAATTGCTCACTTTCCAGAAGGCCATTTATAGAAATCCATTTTTTCTCCCAAATTCTACACTTTTCTCGTCCGAGGCAGGTGAAACGTCATGCTATTTCCCTTTGGAATGTATAGCATCAAACTGAGCGGCCGGCCCGCTTAAAACAGTCTTCGTTAAACATAAAAGCGTGGAAAAAGTCATAACCCTCCATTTTTGCATGTGTTGTGGAATATTTTAATATATAGAAAGATGTGAAGCAACAAATGGCGAGTCGTAGGAATGATAAAATAAAATAATCGTCCATTGCATCAGAAAAGACAGAGCCATCTTGGATGCTTTCGGCCTTTTCTATTTGGAGCTATTAGCCATACGCCTCTCTAAGAGATTGGGATAATGTGAGTGTTACTCTCAGTGATCATTGAACATTTCTCGTTTTCCTAAATCGCAACATTGTTCTCCGATAAATTCTGATGACCTTAATGTAATATCTGATTGGATATCTTCCACTGGGCAGCAAAAATGGGCAATTGTGGTACCCCGGGCAGCAAAATTGGGGAAGGGATTGGAATATAAAATGACGTGGTAAAGTCATTTTATATTTTAATCCCTTCCCCTTCCAGCTAGCTCCCTCTACAGGCCCGTCGTACCTCTGTGCTAGGCATAGGACGTAAATATATAGGAGCATACTGATAAATCTTAAACCAATACATGTAAAATATACCTATTTTCCGCGAGGTATAGTTAAAGAAAACCAGAGATGGCGGAGTTAAGTCTATATACCCCTAGCCCCAACCAGATTTTTAATATTTTTTTCTAATAAATGTTAATTTTGACAAATTGACGTGTACGTAAAAGATCTCGGAACCAATGCTCAAGGGAAAATTGCCTGTTTTACGGGTATCTCGACTTCAAATATACACCGATGCATAGAGTTATTGGGTTATTTAACAAATATACCGATAATTTATCCTTCAACTCTTACTCTGAGGCTACTCAAGCGTCCTCATATTTCCCGCCTTCGCGACGATTACGTCACACGATACTCTCCGAGTGAGTTCTGCCTCCCCGCGAGCGGATTATCTGCAGAGACTAACCCCTTGAACGGCGCCACGGTTAAGGTCAAAGTTCATCTAGCCCTCGCGCTGTACTGAAATAAAGATAGAGGGCATTCCATCCCCAAATGGACTTCTAGCTGTTGGTGAGTACGCTTTTCAACTATTTTCATTGGCAAACCATGTAACGTTGTGTGAGATTGTCCATCGTTTCCCAGAGGAAACGCGTGATCGACATTCTCCTAGCTTTACGTCGCATCGGTTTTTTTCCATTTATGTTGCGCAGCGGTCTATTAGCTCTATCCAGCCATTATTGCAAACTGATGGTTAATTTGAAGGCTTTCAAGGCAAAGCTTTTCCTCAACCTGACTTACCCGCTCTTGCCTCCCATTAATACAATAATTGTACCTCATGGCATATCATATTTATATCCTTCCTCATTGGCATTCTTCCTGATTGTTCTAGATCTCAGTACGGGAACTTCCATGTTCTCAATAGACTCCAAATGTATGTATCTCTGACGGGTTGTTATTTGGCAGAGATCGGTGGCATATTTTTATGAATATATTTACTTAGCTCATTTATTGCACTTCAATCACGTGATATATAATTCCATCCATTAAGTTCAGTTCACCAAAAGTTATTCAGTGAATCTATGAAACAGATTGCCTTAGAAGTGTTTAATGTTAACTGAAGTCGTTATGAACGGTATACTTAATAACCGCGTTTGCGATATGACTGGATATTCTACCGATGAATTCCTCTGAGCATCATAGTGATTATTGTGATACTAAAGTGTTGTGGACGCTCTAGGAGCTCATTGCAAAAACTAAATCGGTGCTTGAATTATCGAATATAAGTCTGCTATGTATACCCGTGGTGCTTAAAATAAGTTCTTCCAATTCAGCCACACTCTACTTCCTTGTTATGATGTCAAGCCTTTTTTGTAAATGAGAAAGGAATATCATGTGCTGACACGTTATTTTAGTGAATAACCTTTGAAGGTTTCGCCCGATTTAAAAGCTAAATACTTTGGCCGGATACGTTGTCGGCTAAAAAAAATGTCTTACACATTTGATTTTACTTAAAGTTTATTATCCTTCGCATCCCTACGGGTTACATATATGTCGTTTTTTTATTATTCTCTAGATATTGTATAAGAAGAGGGAATGCCTTATCTTTTATATGTTACATAATCTCGCACTCCTGATGTGAGCTTTTTAGGTTTGAAATGGTCCGAAAGCGTTCGCAAACTTTGATTTCAAGTTCCCTATACTTATACTTGCTTAGCTTCAATACATGCTACCATCGTGTTCCTAATTAACGGCAAGAGATGCGAAACGAATGCGTTCACGGAATGCCGTCGGCCCACCATTGCAAATTGAACGTTCCGCAAGACATAGATTGATGGGGAAAAGCTGGATTCTTTTATTTCATCGCGCTTCAATTCGGTTGGTTGGCAACCATTATCGCTTTGATCGCGAAGAGGAGTAACCACGCCTAATTAATTATTTTTTTAATCACCGAAACTGACAGCAGGAAAATGGCTGTAAATCATTTTATGTACGCAATATCACTTTGCTGAACTTGAGGGGGTATTCGACCCTTGGTCTTGAGTATTCTTTCCCTGAAAGTCATTCCGGTCAATCAATGCTCAGGCGAAAACCACTTGCTCGCCCGCAAAGTGATCGATCTCAAATAATTTAACAGATAATTTTGTTATTCTCTCTAGCGGATTCAAATGAAAACGTTCAGCTTGGAAAAAAACGTACTTCGATGAAGTAAATGATGGCGTTTTCGCGAAAAGGTGTGGGGTTGGAGAAAATGAATTACATACCCGAGGCTCAGACACGACTACCCGGGTTTTTAAGGAATGAAGCCCACTCACCATCATCATTGGTCGTTCAATCCAAGGATAGGTTGATATACCCTCCTTCCCTCCCTATCTAGTGCTTGTTCCCTTACTCTCTGGTGGCTCTTACTATGTACTTTCCTCTAAATTTGGTCGTGAACTTATTCCTGGGTCTTCCTCTGAGGACTTTTCCCTCTATTTTAACTTCAGTCATGTTCTTCACATACCCGTTGTGCCTCAGGGTGTGTCCAACCCATCTTGTTCCTCTTTTCTGTGTAGCGTTGAAGTCCGCTAATTTAAGCAAAATCTCTTCCGAGTGGAAAACTTGGAATTTGAGAATATATAGAAAGACAAAAATAAAGTACATCGGACTATATGCTGAAATACTCTGTTTGCAATCGTAAGGATGAAACTTGAGTCTGTTATCCCCTTTCACACGAGTCCAATCTTTTTTCGAGTGTTGGCGTTCGGTATCATGAGCTAAATGTCTTGGTATACTCAAAGCATAAGTACAGTCGAACGAACCTCGATAAATTGAAATGCGTCCAGGGATACGAAAACGTCTCAAGTAGTAGAAACTTCAAGTTCCAAAAAGTTACGAACTCACAAGGCAAAGAACAACAACGAAATTTCTTCTCAATTAACGAAAACTTGTCTCAAAGAAGTTTGATTCATCGAAGTATAAATGTACTTATCTTTACATCGGATGATACGTATCCTCGGCGAATTGGGACCCAGATCATCGAGACTATTGTGAGCACTTTTGCTGCTCTCCCTGGCAATTAAATATATATTCGTCACAGTGCTCTCCTGCTGAGATCTCGTCTCGCGTGTGTCCTAACCAGCGAATTATATCCCCACACCACTGATCATATTACTACGACCAGACGCTGGGGACGCACGATCGCCTGATTCCCGCGCGAGAGGAGCTGTCACGTGACCGATATTCTTCGCACACTCACAGAATCTCTCTCTAGAGCTGTGACAATCATGAGTGATTCGTTCATTTTGAACGATTCAGAGGCATGATCCAAATGAATTGAATCACGTTCTCCGTTCAAATCGTTTATAATGAATTAAATCAAGCTTCTCTCGTTCATAGGTCGAGTGGAGTAGATATTGAAGAATCACACGATTCATGAGTCATCGAGAACAACTTGATTTAGTTCAAATTGAACCAAACACGCTGTTCATGAGTGGAGAGCAACGCGATTGGGACAAACCACATTCCAAGCATTCCATAGCCTTTTGGCCACATAGAATTTACTGATAAAAACTGAGGAATAATTTTATAGAGGCGATCATATAAAGTTGATTGATTGTAACACCGAGCATAATCATTTGTACCCAAACATCGCAAGTACATTACTTTCTTAATGTATAATCTCCAATCGCCGTGGCAGTATGGGCGAGTTTTTAGGCTCACAACTCCAGGCAACATGATTTAAGCTGTTCTAAGGATAGGCACTTTCAGGTTCCTCAAATTTCCCAATATTTCGACGGTAAAACTAATCTGAAAAACAGATCTCATATCACGCAATATCTCCGTGTTGGCAGCTTCTCACTGGTAAGAAATGGTTCGATTTTATTCTTCGCCTTAGTTTGGTTCCTCGCTGATATTTGATTCTTCGTAGTTAAATCATTCATCGTCGTTTAATCATTTGGTTCTTACATGGTTCATTTCGTTCATTATGAATGATTTAAAAGAACGAGTCATTGTCATGAATCGAATCTTCGAAATGAACCGGAATTCCCACCTCTCTCTGCCTTTGGTCGCCAGACGTCGCTCGTGTACGCATTTGGCGTTCCCCGCCAGTCGTTAGGTTTTTGTTTTTTTTTGTTCTCGACTTTCTCAACACAGCCTGCCGCGTTGTTGTCTCCCAGGAGGGGAGATTTTGGTGGGTGGGACAGAAGCGTGAGCACCCGAGCCGGCCTCCCGCGCTAAGTACGAAGAAGGCGCGCGCCGCGGACGGTCCCCCCGTGAATCGACCAATCGGATGCGTACACGTTAGTCTTTTGGCTCGCGACACCGGGCGAGGACGAGGCGCCAGTGAAAACGGAGAGGAGGAATGTAGATGAGTGAGCCACGGGAGACTATGAGAGTGAGATAGATACGAAGCCGGAGCAGCCGTTTAGAATCAGCCAGGGAAACTTGGAACTTACACAATGGGGAGATTAAATGAGTGGTGGGCGTCAACATGTTCCATTTTTTTCCCTCAACGGCTTTCATTCGGTCAAGGTTAAGTGCAGCGTTGGCCGTGGTCTTGGTTCTGAAAATAAAATTGCGAGGAAAGCCGCCGTTCGAAGTCTATGATCGCTCGTGGAGTGAGAGATTGACGAATACGAGACATCGTAATGAGGAGATTCTTATTGACGATAAGACTAGCTCTCAGACCCCACGTTTGAATGAGTGTAATGCCTTTGGAGACTCCTCATCCTTCGCCATTCTCATTGCTGATGCTTGGTTCCATCGAAATGACCTGTTTTCAATCTTAACCGTTTAAATATTTTTTTATAAATGCACGCATGCGATGGAAGACCGAGCACAGTCACTATGTTTACCAATCGACCTCAGATCGATTTGGCCGGTTTAGCTCGGTAAACGAAATGAGCTAGTGGGATCGATATGAGAAGCGGGCCAACTCGGCCCGCTTTCTCTGCCAGTCTGATATTTCAAATCGATATGGACCGATTCAAATCGATCTTTCAATCGATTTCGCATTGGTAAACCAAGTGACCCGAGTCGGCTGGCTTAGAATGTTCAGATCTGTTTGAGTTCATATCGATCTGAGCTCGATTGGTAGTAGTGTACGTAGAACGTAGTGAGTGTTGTGATTTCGGTCGAGTCAATGAGTGGCCGTCGACGGAGAGTTCAGAAAATATCACTATCGCACTATCTCAAGCTATGTATTGGTAGAGCTTGATTACGATTGAATTGGTCGCTGGTACTTTGAAAGTATAAAATCAAGTTCAAAAGACACCTAATCCCAAATATTTGGGCAACAAAGGTTCGGTTCACAAAGAGGTGCGGTAGGTTTTTCGCGAAAGCGAAACCGACGGTCACTCGTCTCTGTTGTTTGGGGTAACCAAACTAATACGAGCACTTCGGGGAGGCGGAGGCCCAATTGAGGTCCTTTTGACCTCAATCCGCCTCATTGGTGTCGGCCTCGAAGGCGCTGTGATTTTGCTAACTTTCCCTACCCATCCTTTCCTTCCACCTCTTCCTAGCCTCGGTTATAAGCGAAAGCTTGAGACCAGGGCGGAAGTTGCAATCCTGCGGTGGGAGCCGAATCACTTGGTACTTTGAAAGTATAAAATCAAGTTCAAATACGCTCCTATTTTCCAGCATCAATCAGCTCGATGACCTTCTCAGTTCGCTACAGATTCCTCATATCTAATATAGGATTTGGTTCTTTCTTGCCGAATAAATATATAAATTGTTCTCGGGATTCCGTCCGAGTAAGGGTTTTGGCTGCTGCCAACGTTTCGATGGAATACTCCATCGTCTTAATTATACCACCGCTTATATACCTATCTAATCGGGGGGGCATTGTTGTCTTCTTTTTCCGTTATTTTTGAATTGACGGTTTCCATTCTCTGCTTAGGATATACCCAGAATTCCGAGTATGGAATGGGAGCCATTGGTCTCAGGCTGGCAAATTACACCTTAAAATATGGACTCTGGGTACATCCTAAGCAAGGAATGGAAATAGTTAATTCAAAAAATAACGGAAAAAGGATACAGTAATGCTCCCCCGATTAGATAGGTATACAGGGTGTCCCATAAATGTCACGCCACAGTGACACTGGAGCTAGGGCAGCCTAAGAGGAACCGAACCAGCCTAATATGACCTCAATAAAAGTTGCACGGTTATCGAGATATTGCCAAATTAAAGCTTTTTCAAAAATTTCACTTTTTTTACATTTATAGTCCCAGAAATCACTTGAATAGCTCTCAATTTGGCTCTCTGATGGGGCTACTGCCACAAATTAACAAACAAAGTACTCTATCCATCCCATTTTTTGAAAGCCGATAAAGTTAGACAGGTATAGCGGCTTTCGCGTTTCTTTTGTTTGTTCGGACCCCATGACCCCCCCCCCTCCCTCTCGGGCCTCTGTTCCAGGTAGAAGTCGGCACATGAGTCACAGTTGGAAGATTAAAAGAGCGGCCCTAATGAGAACGTTAAATTATCCGATTGAATTCTGGGACTAGAAATGTAAAAAAGTGAAATTTTTGAAAAAGCTTTAATTTGGCAATATCTCGAAAACCGTGCAACTTTTACTGAGGTCATATTAGGCTGGTTTCTGTTCCTCTTAGGCTGCCCTAGCTCCAGTGTCACTGTGGCGTGACATTTATGGGACACCCTGTATAAGCGGTGATAAAATTAAGACGATGGAGTATTCTATCGAAACGTTGGCAGTGGCCAAAATCCTTACTCTAACGGAATCCCGAGAACAATTTCTATATCAACCTAACCAAGCTTTCTAAAATCCAAACAAAAATCAATGGTCCGATTGTGGAGAGCAGTAATCCCCAATGAAATGAAAATGGGAGAGCCGAATTGGGGCAACCGTGAAATTTACCCAGTGCTTGTGTTTCAAAATTACCTATTTATTTCTTCCCTCTGCATCGGAGATGACTGGAAACGAATAAATAGTTCGATTTCTGTTGAGCTCCTGAAGTGAGACCTCTCGACGCACAGCATGTTCAGACCTATGGGGTAATCCTGACGAGGGGTTAATGCACCATATAATTCGATTTTTTAATATTCATCGCGTAAACAGTGTGTCCTGGCGGATATTTTATGATAACAGACAGGGAAAGTGAGATGCTGCGAGATTGTGATAAGTTTGGCGTGGGGGAATAGAATACCGTTTATCACCCCCGAGAGCCCGGGTTCGGATCCCGGCCGTGGCGGCGATTCCACAGCAGAATCTCGTTAACCACGTGGATGCTATGTCAAAAGCACTTCATGTTTCGTTAATTCGACTGTGGAATGGGACGTTAAATAAAACCATGGACCGCTTGGCCTCACTTGTAAATAGCGGGCTTACACCAATACCAGGTTTTATCTCCAACCTTCCTTCATTCCAAGTATTAGGGAAGAGAATAGATGGAACTGTACGACCCGGTAGCACTAGGGAATACTGAAGCTATAAAAATTCGTAGGCGGCCATAGTAAGTGGATAAGTTTTTCACTAAAGACGCCGAAAGAATTGGTATTAGTATAGCAGAATCATCGCAGTACCTTGAACATTAATCTAGAAAATGCAGAATTAAAATGGTGGGCTTCTAAGCTGAGCATTTTTCGTGAAATTACGGGATAACTGCGCGTAAGCGCCATGTTTGGCGGATCGTTTCCCGCATGGAAACAGGCTTCTATGTCGTGCGTCAAGACCGCATCTGCTCACTTTTTTAATCAATGCTCCACTCCTTCAGTAGTGTTTACCATCCTTCAACCAGTTCAATTAGCCTTATGCAGCCTAGCGCATTCCACTTCAGCTGTCTTGTCACCTGCCCTCTGCTACAATATTGGTGTCTCTCTCCAAAGGTATCAAAGTTCACCACGGATGATGATTCAAGCTCACGCTGCAAAACTAATTTCATCCCATTAATGTCGAGGCTAACAGTGCACGTGATTTAGCCAGCCCAACGTGCTGTAATTCGTCTAAGCGTTACCCTTCAAGTCACCTCAAGGGTGAGTGCAGGGGTTGACACCACACCATACATCTACATCTACTGATTACCCTGCGAGCCACCACAAGCGTGTTTGGCAGGGGGTGACTTATCACCAACATGAACCACAGTGAAGACATTTACTGTCACCATCAAGCACCACATGATGGGTATACTATAAACCTAAGAAAGACCTACTACCTAAGAAAGCGAGTTGTAATGAGAATACACATTCCGGGAATACGCTCACTGATAAATCCTTTTCTGTCGTGGTAGTAAATTGCCGTAGCTTAAGGAATAAAGTAGCTGACTTCTACCATCTAATTGAAACTACTGACGCAGACTTAATTATAGGGACGGAAAGTTGGTTGTGTAACGAAATCGCAGATAATGAAGTATTCCCAAAAAATTTCACAGTTTATAGAAAAGATAGAGTGGAAAGGACCGGGGGAGGAGTTTTTATTGCAGTGAAGGATTGTTATATTAGTAGGAGGGAGTCATTTTCCGACGACCAGGTAGAAAGCGTATGGTGCTCCATTCAAAATCCTAAAGCAAAAACAATCTGTGTGTGCGCATATTACAGACCACCAGATACCCATATAACCTCAATATTAGGACTAGAAAGTCAACTCAGTAAATTAACCACTCAAAAAAACGACTGTCATATTATAATCGGTGGGGATTTCAATCTTCCGTCCATAGACTGGGACACTTACAGTTTTATCAATGGGGGGAAAGACAAAGACCTTTGTGAGTCACTCCTGTATACATTCACATCTCACTCACTACATCAATTAGTCACTGCTCCAACTAGAGGGAAAAATACACTTGATCTTTTAGCGACAAATATTCCACACATGGTTGTAAACATAGGTACGGATAAGGGAATAAGCGACCACAAGATAGTTAAAGCTATTTTTCCGTGAGCATGATCAAGAAACATAATCCACAAAGAAAAATCTACTTATATAATAAGGCTGACTACGAAGGTATGAAACGAGAGTTCCAAAATTCATTTACTAATTTTCAAAAAATAAGTATCAACAGTAATACTGAGGTTTTGTGGAATACTTTCCTCAACGTTACACGATCAGTAGTTAGCAAATACATACCAAGTAAATGGAAAAGAGCCAATGCAGAGCCTAGGTGGTATAACGCGGAGGTTAGAAAAACATTAAAGCACCAAAGAACATGTCATGCTAGGTTAAAAAGGGCAAAAATTAACAAATCCTCCGAAGAACTATACACAGTCACCGAAAATTACAAAATATCTAAACTCTTAGCAAAAAAAGCGTGCCGAAGGGCGTTAGCTGATTTCAAAAGTAAATTACTGGGAGAACAATTGAACGATAATCCCAAGGCATTTTGGTCGTATGTTAGGGACACTCAAGGAAATAAATCAACAGTACACACGCTTAAGAATATCAAAGGGGAAAAGATAACCAACAGTCTACAAAAAGCCAATTCGTTAAACTCATTCTTCAAAAGCATTTTCAGTACTTATACACCACATCTTTTCGATCCGCAGCCAGTTCGTTCCCAAACATGTATGCCTGAAATTATTATAAATTGACGCGGCATAGAACAGCAGCTAAAAAATATTAACCCCAACAAATCCCCCGATCCAGATCAAATACCTGCTCGCGTATATAAAACAATGGCATCAGACATAGCGCCTTACTTAGAATTAATATTTACCAAATTTTTAGTAGATCATGTAGTGCCTAAGGACTGGAGAGTAGCAAATGTCACACCTATATTCAAAAGCGGCGACAGGGAAGACCCTAGTAACTATAGGCCTATTTCTCTCACATCCATTTCCTGTAAGGTATTTGAACACATAATCGTAAGCTCCATTATGAGTCATTTAGATAGGGAGGAATTGTTAATAAATAACCAACACGGATTTCGAAAGGGTAGATCTTGCGAAACCCAATTGGCCCTCTTCGTTCATGACATCTTGCTCTCGGGTGAAAATAATGTCCAAGTTGACGCGATATTCCTCGATTTTAGGAAAGCTTTTGATAAGGTACCTCACGTTAAGTTGCTCTCAAAACTAGAAGCATATGGAATAGATAAAAACATTATTAGTTGGATTAATCAATTCTTACATGGGCGGGAACAAAGGGTTGTCATAGACGGTATCATGTCAAACACAGTTAGCGTTACATCGGGTGTTCCTCAGGGAAGTGTAATTGGTCCACTTTTATTTCTCTTGTACATTAATGATATTAGTAACGTCGTTAAAAGTAAGCTTAGACTCTTCGCAGACGACGCGGTTGTGTATAGGGATATTAACAATTCCGAAGATAGCGACTCGTTAACAATCGACCTACTTGCTATTCATGCTTGGTGCGAAAAGTGGCAGATGGAACTAAACATAAAAAAGTGCGTAGCAGTCAGCTTTTGGAAAAAGAAAAATTGGCCAGTTAGGGCTTACAGAATTAAAAATACAGAAATTATTCACGCCGAGTCTGTTAAGTACTTAGGAGTCACAATTAGTCACGACCTATCTTGGGGAAAACATATTAGGGAAATATGCGGTCAAGCATATAGGAAGCTAGGCTTTATCAAGAGAGTACTCGGAAAATGTGATGAGACTGTGAAAGACCGTTGTTATTTTTCAATCGTTAGGCCTCATCTGGAATATGCTGTTAGTGTATGGGATCCATACGAAACGGGGTTGATATCAGAGTTAGATCGCGTCCAGCGAAGAGGAGCTAGGTTTGTGAAACGATGCTACGATAAGTTGGCTAGTGTGTCTGGACTGTTAGAAGAATTAGGATGGGAATCGCTATCACAGCGTAGATTAAATTATAGGCTTAACCTCCTAAATAAATTTCAGGAAAATCATTTTACTGACGACGTAAAAAACATACTATTAACCCCTTCTTACTACGGCAGATTAGATCGCGCCAATAAAATTAGAGAGCTAGATTGTAGAACCGATAGGTATAAAATGTCATTTTTTCCGCGTACCATTCGGGACCATAACAGCTGTGATCGTCGTCATGAATAGTTCGAGTATTGACAATAGTCAGGCAGTTAATCTTTCTCATTATATTCTCCTCTTTCTCATTTATGCATGATGTAAATAATGATGTTCTTATTTATGCATGATATTTTGAATCTGTAGTAGTAGTCTTTGTATCCCTTGCATGTTAGAACGATTGGAGATAGAATGTTTCTTGGGTATTAGATTTGTAATTGGCGCTTTGCATGTGTGGTACGCGGGTTTTAATGTAATGTCGGTGTTCTACCATATCATTCATGCATGCCTGGTGCGACAGCACCCCCTGCCACACACCCTTTGGGTGGCTTGCAGGGTATGACGTAGATGTAGATGTAGATACAAATGCTGCAGAATCTATAAAAATGATCCATAATGCAACTATGAAAACATGACACAAGGTTCATGCAGGGAACATGCAAAAAATGGTGATAGCACTACTCGGCAGATTTAGAAACATGCATTAGCGGGCATATGAATTAATCAGCTACACCACCTGTCAACTAACTTAATTCAAAGTCTTAACGCAGCCATTATGGTCCCTTATCGCTCCCTGGAAAAACGACATTTTAAACCTTTCTGTTCTACAATCTACTCCTCTTATTTTATTCTTATGATTTTATCTACCGTGGTATGCTGGAGATCGCAAGATATCGAAAACTTCTTCTGAAAATTAATCGGTTTTAAATTAACTTAAAAGATTGGGTCTAATATGCAATCGATGGTCTGAAAGCGATTCCCATCATAATTTTTGCCAGAGGTCAGTAACACTAACGAACTATCATAACGGCCTTTCATGTGCCTTGCTGATCTTTTCTGCACGCATTCTAACACTCTGTTACTAAGCCTACCTCATGTGGATCCCAAACACTGGCAGCGTATTCTAAGTGGGGTCAAACAAGGGAGAAGTATCTGATTTCTCTAACTTTATCGTCGCACTTTCCAAGTACTCTTTGAACAAATACCAATTTACGTGCTCTAATAGTCGAACACACTATCGTGCTCTTATTTTCTGCTTTAGTGAATATATTTTTATGTTGAATTAAGTATCCAACATACTTAAAAGGGACTTCACACGCAATACGGCTGCTAATTATCATTATACTCATGTGTGATTGACACTTCACTATACATCACGGGAAACGTATGTAATAGTTCAGTCATAATCAAATTAATTACTCGAAAAATATAGAAACATAAAATAAAATTAATTTTCATCCTAAAGAGAAAATTGGGAAAAATTATACAAATAAATAAAATAAAAAAACCGTAGAAACAACGCCGCCAATCGTCTTAATAAAAATTCGATCGATCGATAGCTAAGGGGCCATTCAAGTATTACATAAGACTTTTTGGGGGTGGCGGGGATTAAGATCATTTTACTTTGTCTTATGAAGAGGCAGGAGGTCTGGAACCATTTTACGTAAGAGTTTTGTCCGTCCTGAAACATTGTACCGTTCCTAAATATGCTGTGATTGTTCACAACTTCATCAGCTGAGTAATGTTTTGCTCTTAATGTCAATGAATGTGGTACCCCAACACTGCATAATTATACGATATCCAGGGCTCAAAGCTGTACGATGGCTTCTATGGAAAGATGAAACTGCAAAAAGCGAGTATTTGTCGTAGAATAGATACAAATATCTAACGTCTTACGTAAGACAGAGAGGGAAGGGGGAATGAGGGTATCTTACATTGTCTTACATAGAGGTAGGAGGAGGTCAAAAATGGCATAAATCGTCTTACGTAATACTTGAATGGCCCCAAATATGGAACCTGCTGGAAATTGAAAATCGCAGGATATTTTACTAATGGTTATGTACATATTTATAAAGCTGGCGTCACAACGTTTGCGGTTACAATGGTGTAACTCAAACCTCTATCGCATCGTTAGTTTCGGAATTAGCCTAGGTTTACAACTTTTACAACAGATCGTGTAAAGTGTAATAGAAACAATTATTTTCATTTGTTATGTTAAAAACGGTGTTTGGCTAACTTACATCGAAATTTCTTATCTCAATAATAAATATTAAGAGAATGGCGAGAATATAAAGTCGGGCCATCGGATTTTGAGCGCCGAAAACAGGCCCTTTTTTCAAAACAAATATTGTAAAGTGTAGATAAGGATAGGAAAATGTTTTTACACACATCAGTAAACGCAGAAATAATTATTCCATCGCATTCATTTTATTTTGCCAAAATCGGTTGACTCTACTTGAAGATACAGCGCCCTAAACTCAACGGACTCGACTTTTTTAATAACAGTAATTTTACGCGAAAAAATGACATTTAAAACCAATTTGTCCAGCTATCAAGGTCTCTAATTTTATACATTTGCAATACAAGGGTTAATGCGGTATCAATAGACGGAGCAATGCATTACATTAACTCATATAATATGCGTACGTCTTCACTGTTAAGCTCATGTGCACTCATGGTTTGGACCGATCGATTCTGACCACGATTGCATCTGTAAGCCGAATCCATAGCGCTTAAAGATGCACCACTCTTGCCCAGCTCTCGAAACTTTGAACTGTATTTCGTCATTCTACTAGGCACATTTTTTGTGCCGCCTCTCAGCAGGTCACTTGAACGCAGCTGAAATTCTATAGGAGAAGAAAAGCCTATTGATAGGAAAGGAGTGAATAGTTCAGGGCAGCGGAACTTCCCAAAACACGACCTCGAAAATTGATCTAAGCGAGGAATAGAGGGGAGTATTATTTTGTTGGCGACCCCAGAGAAACCGTCGCAACTTCCGTGTCGTAGATTTGTCTAGCCGTTCGTCTACTGTCGCGTTACTCCATTGTATGAACGTGAAAAAAATTCCCAAAAACTAACCTCTACAGTCTTCCATCAATCTAGTTCGAAAAGGAATATCTTAAGATAAATATTTTGTTTAATGAGGGGGATAGGATATATTTGAGACAAAGGGGAGAGCTGGAGTTGTGATGCGAGGATCAGAATAGCGAGATAAAGTTTACTCCTGTTACAAAGGCACTTGTCTGTTGTAGGCGGGGTAAAGTCCTCGCCTTCCAACCCGAGGGTCGCGGGTTCGAGTCCCGCCTGGGTAATATTATTCACTGCCCAGGATATGGGTGTTTGTGTTCATCTCGTGATATATTAAAACACTTGTAATTGGGGAAACCTGTAAGTGTTAAATAGTTTATTATTATTATTATCAACCATTTTCAGGGCTCGGGTTTGAATACTGGTGGAGGTGAAGAATTTTACCTGCATCCCGAACCGTTGTTGGGTGACACTTGACACATCAAAAAATTAGTAATCCATCCATTAAAATTTTGGCGTTAAACTGTGGACACTAGGGCACATTTCGAAATTACGTCGTCGATTTTCTCTCCACCTCTCCTCAATTACCCAAAAACCCACCTCTTTACCAACCTACCCACCCGTCTATAATGCCGCAAACGACCTCAATTGTCAATCGCCTGCCCAAAATAACCCACCAACTAATTCGCTATTCAATATCTGTGAATCTGCACTCCTAGAATCCAAATTACTAAATTTTTAACAATTAATAAGTAGATGAGAAGGATAAAATTACGTAAAGAGATTCAAGTTGCGTATGTTCGTGATTATTACTATATCCTTTACTATAAACAAAATGCCGTTCATAATGGAGAAACAAGTGTTAATTTTGCCCAAGAGGAGTCACAAAAAAGGAAGCTTTTAATATACTCATCAAGCTCGTTCGAAAAATTTCTTGGAATATGACGATGAAAATATTTCCATGCCGTCATATTGCAACAGGGAAGAAGGAGATTCCTTATTCACGAGATTACGTCGGGTTACTTTTTAACAGAGGATTCATCTGTCCTTTGATTTGTATCTACTGGTGGTAATCCCACTGTTTGCCAATGCTCATGATATCCTAAAATGGAATAAAGTTTTTTTGGGGCTTTTAAAAGACTTTAAAGGACATCCAAGAAAATTGACGTCAAGGGTCTCCCCTGAATTCCGGATGACTGACTGACGGAGAGCGTGTCAAAAATTATCAAAAATCCTCAAGCTCTCATTTCACAATTCGCTCCAGAATATCCGATTCATAATTAGCCCTCGGAGATGTCTCTTAATTTTTTTCCTTTTATGTGACCTCGCCGATAGTGAATCTCCACTCTTGCCCTCCGTTAAATCACCCATGGCGACTAGGCGATCCACCATGGGGCGTACTTTTGACCCGTGTTTCTGGGCGCAAATGTTCTCACATTAGAGGTCAGTAACATTTAGGAGGAGTTTATCACTAGAAAAAAAGAGCTTAAGCCTTCCTGCATCCGCGACTCCAATCGAAAGCCGTGCCCTCCGACCTTCTCTCTTGGCGTTATCGAATCGGCCATGTTGGAATTGGAAGTGACTCCAGTGAAGGAGAAAGTTTTTCTTATGTTTTTTTGTAGCCGGGCTTTCCTCGTACGTTTCCTTGACGATTCATGTTTAATCGATTAACTTAATTGTCGAAAGCAAGGCAAAGTTTAAGTGTCTAAAGAAGAACGCGTGCCTTTGACTCACAGTCACGTACTTTCCCCATGCATAGAGTTAGACACGCGTGTGGGAACTATATATTTGCGATATCCGATTGGATGAGTCATCTTAAATAGATTCTGCCTTCTCTTCTTATCTCAGTTCTTTTGGACCTATCAGCTGCTCAAGTGGTCATGGAGCAAAGGCAGTTAGTAATTGAAGTGCATTGAAAGTGATAAGTGGTATACCGGAGCATTCTCATTTCAATGATGACCCCTACGAGCTATGTGATGTAATTCACAGCAATGCAATACGATTTCATACGATAGATTGCGTCTTATGCAATGATAAATGATCGCGATTGGTCACGGTTGCAGTGAATAAATTTCCTCACCTCCCGTTAGCACACTCGGGCCGTAAGTACGTACGATACCTTTGATAAGTACGAGATACCTTTAGTATACAAGTTACTCATGCGCAAAATTAATCTGATTTCCTTAATCACTGAAATGTTTTCGAAAATTTCGCCAGCAAATCAGTTCTTCTTTTTGCCGCCATGGTAAATTCAGTGCAATAGTGTGTGCTAAGCATGGGGTTCTCAGCCAGCGGGGGGCGGAGATATTTAGGAGGGGGATTTATGGCGGAATTAGGACCACAATTCAGCAAAATGTGATGCTCAGTAGTTAATGTAAAACCTGTAAAATTGTTATCAGCCTTATATTTTCTTGTAGCGTTCAATAAAGTTTATTGAATGCCACTGCCAGAATTCTTTTCTTAAATATGTGTATACCTTTCACTTGTGGAATAAATTTATTATTTATAAATTTACATTGGCAAGGGGGAATAATGTTCTGGACTATGCTAAGGGAGAGAATCACGTCAAAAATTAACCAATTATTCAGCGAATCGGCTAAAAAACATCATGACCTTAATTACTCTACGTGTCTCCTGTTAAACCGCGTTCGCGTAACCAAAAAATGACAGTATTAAACGCCTTCATTACAATAAAATACTGATGTTGAAAAGAGAAACATCATTTTCACGTAATGCTCCACTTGATAGACGGTAGCTTTAGCCTGGATAACCATAAATGAGCTAATTAAAATCGTCTCTCTTTACAGCAGGGAAAATTATTCCTCCGATGATTTTGATCTCAAGGAGGTGTCAAGGCTACATCGTTGTTTTCCGAAGAAATCAGGTTAAGGCCGACTCCGAATTTTTCTTCCTTCTTTTGGCCTGTTTCCCTATTTCGGTGATGGCTTGCTTTAAATGTTTTTCCTTTAAAGACCCAAAAAGAAATTCTCGGAATCAAGTGTAGAGTTTTCAGAATTTGTCCGAGGGAGACGCCAAGTATTTTTTAATCAAAAAAATATAGTGTTCAATATTTCCTTGACATTTTTTGATAATTATCATCAATGTAAGATTATGGAAATCAGGCCTCAACGGTAGATGAGGTTGTTAATCTCTACTCCGGATGATTATCATGGATATACCTAAATAAATAGCGAGTGCATGACTGCCTAGGTGATTTTTAAGGGGGCCATTTGGAACTTGTACCATTGGAAAAGAATAAAGTCATACAAGCGTGAATACGTGGATCCCATCTATTGCATAATTTTAAAGGTGGTTTGAGCGAGATGGTTCGCTAGACATAATGGAGACCATATTCGAATTATACGTTTTCACTTCACCAGCTGTAGGACACATGAATTGAATACTGGATTATTAGTGGTGAAATAATATGGTTTCAAATGACAGAAATTGTAAGTAATGAAAATATCTTAATAGGTCTTTCATTTTTTTCGTGCGGTACGTTTGAAGCTCCTTCAAAAAGGAAGGTATTTGAGATCCCGAAGAATTTACTGCGGTAACAATACGGTCAATTTTCCAAAATAGATGTTAAAATATAAAAATTACACACTGTTAATTTTTTTACAAGATCTAGGTGTTAGACATTTCTCATTTTTTTTAAATAGCTTTCTCTGGAGTGCATGCACGTACCGTTTCCCATGTAAAAGGGCTGGTATTATTTGGCAAATATCTCGGAGAGTAGTATGGTAAGGTGTTGAATATTTAGTGTTGTTGGAAGAGTGAGATATTTTTCTTTAAATGAGACGAAATACATTGATTCATAGGTGAAATGATATTTCGCTCAAACTACCTTAGGGTGGTTTAAGGGAGAATTTTCTCAAGTCATAATAGAGACAAATTTTAAGCTATCCGGGACTAGCCACGGAGTTTCACTTTTACGGAGTCACCCGCAATGCACAAATGTGCGAATTTCCACAGAGAAAAAAAGAGGTCAAGGCGGATGATTTTTTCTCTGTGGAAATTCGCACATAATAGAGACCGTATCCGAATTTTATTTACAAATATATGCAACTATAATGAGCATGGAGTAAATAGTTTAATATTAGTGGCTTTAAAAACTTGTTTTATCAAAATTTAAGTTAATATCTACATATAAATATGTATATTTAACTTTACTCTTTAGATAGACGCTGAAAATGGCAACAAAACTGAGACTTTTTGTGCAATTTTACATAATATACTCAGGTGAGTAATTAATTTATTCTTATAAATTGTGGCAATAGCATAGGGATCACTCACTGTTAAATTTCTGACGCGATCTATGCATCAGAACTCTTCATTTAGACTTAAAATTTTTGTGGAGTCCTGTTCACTGACAAAGGTCTAGATAAGTAGAATGTAAAATGGCTGTTATTTTATTATCGTTAGAAATATGAGATATTTTCCATCCTAATGAGCTCAAAGAAGTCTACACGAAGTGATGCCTAACGCGATCAAATTTTATGATTGAATTTTTGTTCGAAATGATACCTCGCTCAAACTACCTTAAGCCAGCAGTTCCCATCCTGATCCGGCTGTACCACTCATTCCAATCGGTGAAAAAAGAGACTGGAGTCTACAACTCCTTGCAAATCATTCAATTGTTATTTGGGCAACTATGAATCATTATCCAGTAAATGTTTTCATTAAATCATGACATTGTATTCCTTAACTTCGGAGTTATGTCAAGATAGAGCGACTAAACATCTCATTAATAGCCAGTTGTAGGAACGACACATGTAACTTCTATACATTTATGGGACTCATACGCCATGGCGACCATTCCATAAGCGTTAAGGCTGCTTTACACGGTAAAATTTATTGTACAAACGAATGTATGAACTCTTGCACAAGGAAAATTGTACCGTGTAATGCGGCAAATTGTATGATTGTCTGAAAGGCTTAACGGGTAATAGAACCTGCTCTACTTCCATTCAGTTTCTTGTACATTCTATGATACATTCGTTTGTACGATCAAATGTACCGTGTAAAGCGGCCTTTTCAGAACTACTCGATTTTTTTTTATTTTTATTTTTTTTATTTTAGAATTATATTTTTTTTATATTAGAATTTATTGGTCTCATAACCTATGGCACGGAGTTATGAGTTTCATGAGTAGTCAAGATGGTGGATGCGCAATGAACCGCTTAGAGACTTGATTCTTAATATAAGAGTTGTTTTAAGACAGATGACCAGTTTGTCTACTCTTAAAGACTAATGATATTTGCATTAGCATATATTCACAAGCTAAACTGTTTAATTTTATCCGGGGGAGATCAGATCTAATACTCGAAGCAATTAACTATTAGTAAATAAGTTATGTAACTAGTAGATGTGTTCCTGCAATCCGAATATTATGAGATATATAACTCCATGGATCTCATAAATATTGACTCCATAACTTAATTTTCTTGCAATCCGCCATAAATGTGGAAAACTGTAAGCTCTTTTGTCATCGATATGGAATACCTCCACCGTTCCAGCCTCAAAACCATTTGACCAGTCCGATGTTATGAGTTCTGAATGGAGATAGAAACATTGGGCTACTTCGTCATTCATTTACTTTCCAGTCTAATTATGCGAAGATCAAGCCCTTAGTTACGTTATGCATGAGATGCATACGTGATTTTTGCATCCGCAAAATAAATGCAGTGTACGTACAGCACCGAAAGAAACGAGCCCATTTTATGAGAGGAGAGGTAGAGCGTATTGCTGGGTGAATTCCAATTTCACGCCATTTCGGAATGCCAATTTTTTAGCCTGGCTCAAATTTTGTAAAAAAAAGAAACATATGTTTGCTGTTTCGTTAGGGCCTCACCCTGAAGTCGCTGACGAGTGATGATTGTACATGTCTTATACCTATTTACATTCACAAGTAAGATGCGAACGATTCGGAAGTTTCTATCTATCACTGGTTAAGTTAGCGCTTCGCCGCTTCCTACTTGCGATAACAGAAATTCCTAGATGCGAGCCGACATTAAATGTGCGATATTTCCATAAGTATGCGGATTTGATTGTCCTTAGTCCAACTCGCGTGCACAAATTGAGCGACGGGGTGATGAAGCGATGAGAAATGCTCTTTGGCCCCATAACCTTTCCCCCTTGAGAATCGCACTAGATAAAACTCTCCATATCTGTCCACACTATTAAATCTCATCTCTTATAGTAAGAGGTGGGGCCAAGTTGGTGTGGTGGCTACTACATTCCTAAGGTCTTACGGCGATTTTTCAATGGACACCTGATCCCTCTTCGGGTGTAACGTGGAGAATATTTTAAGTTGAAACTTGTCTATCGGATGGAACAGATAAACTGTGGTATTCAGGGCGTTCTTCCGTTAAGGGTAGTCTGATGCCGAAACCGGTTTTTCCTACATTCCGCAAGTAACCCTCTCCTACTCTGTTGAAACTCTTAAATAGAGCTTACCTCAATTCTGTATTCGAGTTGATATAATGACAAGATCACTCGCTATTCCGTTTGTAGTTCCGGTAAGAGTAGAGATTTCTCAGTGGAATTTAGATGTCTAATTGGGTGCTTCATGCAAAGTACATCATTTGCAGTATTAAATGCAGGAAGGGAAATTTAACTGAGCGCCATTTGTTGAGAGAAGTCTCTTGTCGACATCAGGTTTCTCTTACCTTACCGTGTAACCCATGTATCGTTTGCAGTGCAAATGACCCAAGTTGTCAGTTGGCTCTCCAAGTTACACATCAGCCTTCTATAAAAGTATACGACGACCGTATCATCCTTTTTTATCAGGCGTGGGGAGAGTCTTCTCTCGCAACTGCCATTCCGTGTTGGGTCGAATTCCCCCCATTGTTCACACATGCCAGGAAAATGATAAGCTTCCATTCGCATACAGACGTCAGAGAATCATGTCATAGTGCGTGTTTCTCGTTGCTTTCTCTGATACGAGGCAGTAACGTCATGGCTATGGAAAACCCATGATGTATGAAAAAGCTGCTATGAGAAAAAGATGCTATGAAAAAACATGATGCATGTTTTGCTTAGGATGTGAGCAATCTTGCTGATAAATATTATGCCTCAGCCAAAGAAGTGCCAGCGGTATGCATATTTTGATCATTATGATCGCTTGCGTATGGCATCGTGCCAATAGCTGTGGATTTATTCATTTTCCGTTTATGGGACGAAGAAGAGCTTAGCTGCTGCGATTGTGTTCTCTGTTCTGGATGAACGATTTGAATATAGATCGAGGTAGATTGGCTAGTTGGTTATTTTTGGATGCCGCCGACAGTTAATGTAGGAAATTATTTCCCAGTAGTTAGGCGATGAAATGATAGCAAAGTAACTTAAAGGAAGGTGGAGAAAAACTCAGTAACAGCCGACTATTGGAGAAAAGTACGAATGGGTCGCTCTGATGCCAGTTAGCTTTATAAATTACAAGATGATATACCCGTTGATTCTGAACAGGAGAGATTGATGTAAGATATATTATTTGTTTTGTTTTCACAAAAGAGAATCTGACTTTCGATTTATTATCTTAGTCTTTTATGAATTAGAAGCTTTCTCTTGGAATTGATTTTTAGATTTGGCACCTGCGGGTGACACCATACAGGTGACAACGTCGCCAGTCCCGCTATCCTTTAAATTTGGAATTACCCAGTTTAATCACTTTAAGATGCATAGTATTAAGCTTTTCTATCGGTATTTTTCTGATTCTTCCTGCGTTGGATCATTTTTGTGGACGACTGTTTCGCTGGCATTCCAGTCAGATTCATTAGGACCCGATGAAGCCGACTGGAATTCCAGCGAAACGGTTGTCCACAAAAATGGTTCGACGCGGGGAGAACCCGAAAAATACCAATAAACTAGAAAAACGAGGAAGCCTTTGTAACTATAAAGCTTTTCTCTTGAATTTTTTTAGTTTTGAATCAGGGAAGCTACGCATAAATGACAATTTTCGTCCAGCATTTCAGTTTTAACGAGATTGACACCACTTGGAGCATACCTGGAAACATTGTAAGTTGATGTACAAAAGTGAATATGATTGTATTTCCACTTTAATTGAAGGGCGTATTTCTATGTACGAAAATATCTACCAGTAGATAAGAACTGCCACAAAGAATACAAAAGAATGACTATGGCAAAGAGCACAAACGTAATGATGAATCGACGAACCAGAAATCAGACGACCACAAAATCAGCGTCTGAAATGGTGACCGACTCGATATTGCAACATAAATGAATAATTGATCACAGCTACAACGTTAGCACGTAAATCATTGTCCACTCAGTGATACTTTGTGACGTAAATCCATCAATAGCTGAGCAACGGTGACACGAAAAACGCCAATGACACACAGAAAAAAATTCTGCAATATTAAATATCCAAGAACTAAATTTAAGGCAGCGGTAGAGAAACCTCTATTATATCGAGTAAAAATACAACCCCAACGTGATATTAAAAGTTTTATTTAGCGACTTAAAGTGGATTACCTATAAAAAAGGAAGCCCTTGTTGAATTTACATAGAATGTGTAAAAAACCGAAAACAGAACGGCAGTTAATGGAATTCAGATGATGCTAATGAATAAATAAATATAAATTTGATGTATTGAATTATGTAGTTCATGAAAGTATTTTTGAGGTTTGGTAGCCATTCTCATGCGTTGAAACTATTATAAAACATTGCCATTTTATAAAAGAATCCAGCAAAACATTCTCGCATTGATTTCTTACACGCCTACTTTCCCCATATGAGCTACGTAAGGCAAGCTCACCATGCCTTTCGGTAAGAGAATGAAGAGTTTAAAAAGAGAAATTTCACGAGAGATCGTAACAATTCACCAAAGTTCCAGGAGTTTTGATCTGAAATCTCTATTCAAAGATAGAAATAAGAGAAATTATGAAATTTTCTTTTCACTGTTGTTTAGCTCAGGTTTGGGCAATGTTTATATCTGATCATATTTCGCAAAATAAATAAGGAAAGCGAAAAAAATGAAATTTACGTGTGTTTCTTATGGGAGCACTTTGGTTCATGTTACGCTCTGCCCACAACCCCTGAGGTACTGTAGTGGTGTCTTACTCTCACAATATATTTTCCAAATAGTGAGTCATATGCATAGCAATTATTGTTGAAATTACTCCAGGCGTTCCAGATTTATGTTGGAATATACATACAGTTATTGATATCAACATATAATTGATATATACATACCCACATCCATTGATATGCATTGAAGCACACGGCGCGAATTCGGAAAATATGATTGGTATCACAGCCCAGGGAAATGGTATTTCATCCTTAATTGCGCAAAACCTTGAGCAAAACATTTTCACAGCGCTCTTTACGGATTGCGTATTTTGCAAGTCATTTTAGGTTATCGATCATTTATTGGGATAGTAACAAACCAGAAAATATATGCCCCCTGGATTAGGCTGGAGTAATGCACTTGAGCACTTTCGTCTACACACCTACATCACGCCCTTCAAGCCAGCTCAAAGGTGTGTGGCTGGGGGTGATTTTTCACCAACATGCATTACACTGAACCCCTGATGAAGGTAATGAAGCTACAACTTTTAATTCCTTAGCAAAAGCCTGAAAATAATTTTCAGGAGGTGAAATTTTAATAATGTGCACCACTCTATCGGTATGCAGACAATGTCACAAAAACTTGGTGCATGAAAAGTTACTTGTGAATACATCAAAACTTCAAAGCAACGGAACACACCAGGCGCGATTTGAGTGTCACGTAGTAGATCAAAAAACACGCATTACGGGCCAAATCAACTAATTATTCATAAGTGAAAAAATAACTTGGTTTTCTTCCACTGATTATTTATTTACTTGGCACAACACGTTTCAACACAACGGTGTCATCATCAGGTACAAATTCAAAAAACTTTTCAAGAGGTATTTATATCATAAGGGGTTTGGGGGAAAGTAGGAGGGGGAATTAGGGGGTGGCGAGGAGGAAATCTCTAGAACCAATATATACCTATCAGTGGAAGAAAATCAAGTTATTTTTTCAATTGTGATAATCAACTTCCACACCGTTGATCCATGGAACGTAACTAGCTACACTTTCTATCCACTAGCCTCGTTTTAAATCTCAATTTTGGCTATTATATTTCCTCAGTTTCAATCGGAAAATGTATAACCTACCACCCTACTTCTTTGAGAGATTTAGAAACATCCTTCACACTCGGTTCATACGGAGTTTTTAATAATTGGTTCCCTCGCAAAAACCGCGACCATTCTCTCAAGTGTTTTTTGAGGAAGGCGATAGAGTCGAAAAACTGGTTTACCTTCGAATCAAAATTCCTCCGGCGCAGTTATTCCAGAAAATTCTAGGGACAAGTTTTTTCTTATCTTTCTGCCTTTATGATGAACATCTTTGAGGTGGTAATCCGTCGGGATTTCCATTTAATCGTTTTAAATCCCTATTCATGAAATTTTATGGCAAGAAATAAAGTGATAAAGCCGTTCGTTTCATCTCATCGCTATCTCAAAGAGTATAAACTTTTTGTGTGCCGCTAATCTTCCGAATTTTTCCTTTATCGTAATTTTATTTACTACTGCCTTCGCCGACAAACAGAGAAGAGAGGCGATCGCTCCAAAAATTCCATGACGTCAGGACACGAAATCTCAACTTTCTCCCAAAAAAAAAACCGACACGTGATTTGAGAAAAAAGATTATACTTGCTCAAAAACCTTGTCACAGCACACATCACCTTGTCCACTACATCTGCCATCAATACGGTCATTGTTCTAGTTTCAAAATGAATTTTTTTTTAAGTATAGAGGGACTTCCCTTTAAACTAGTGATTTCAGCTATACCTTACCTTGGAAAAACTGGGGAAAATGACCACGAACAGCAATCGAAGCGTTTTTACAAGCCGGCTTTAAATTGCTATTGCGATTAATTTTTAGAATCGACCAAAGAATGCGGTAAAAAATAAATTAATATTTTCTTCCGCTTTATATGAGTGTTTTTAACTTAATCTCAGGCAGCCTACTATGAAAATGATAGCTCTTATATTATAAATTAGACATGGTAACACACTTAACGTTCGAGCTTACCATGGCTGAAAAAAATCTGGACGTATATCTTTTATTCGCGCAACGCTTTACTCACATCACGACGTCAATTGATCAAATTCACTACTTTTTACGAAAGAGTTTCAGACGTAACTTTGTGGAAATATTAATAAAATAACAATAGTAATTTCTGCTTTGTTTTAATGAAAGCCGACTATTGTTTTGACTCTTATTATTACAAAATATTATCAAGGTAATGGCAAAGTGTCAAAACTATGGTCGGCTTTCATTAAAACAGTTTGGAAATTATTATTGTTTTTTATTCTTACCAATATGTCTCTACTTTTCGTTTACCTTTATTAGTGAAAAGGGCAAAAACTTACGTTTCCCGAAGTTTGAGAATATTGTGTGTTGCAAGCGCTTGCTGTAGGTAATCCAAATAGACCGATGTTTGATGATTTACTTCTAAAAAAATTCACTGAACGATGCCCATGTGACATCAATCTTCAATAAGCCATTATTTAATATACTCTCTGTAGTCGCTAGCCAAGCTTTGACGGAGTAATCGCGCAATTCTTTAAGTGCTTACAAATTAACTGCAGTGAACATGATCAACTGAATACGGCAAGAATTTTCAGTTTTTTTATAACAATACGCCAGACTTTTCCCTCCATTTTATCTTCAGTTATGTCCTTCGCAAACCCATTGCGTCTCAGAGTGTGTTCACTCCATCTGGTTCTTCTTTTCTGTGTGGAGGATCATATGGAGCACCATGCAGAAAAAAAGAACCACATGGATTGGACACACCCTAAGACACAACGGGTTTTTAAGAACATAATTGAGGGTAAAATGGAGGGAAAAGTCCTCAGAAGAAGACCTAGGAATAAGTTAGTGGATCAAATAAAGAGAACAGTACATAGAGAAAGACACCAGGAGGTAAGGGAACTAGCATTGATAGATAGGTAAGGATGAAGGGCTGCAGTTAACCAGTCTTAGGATAGAAAAACCAATGATGATGATGGCGCCAAACTTCAACGGCAGACGTTATTTTTAAATAAATATTTATTTCCTAATCTTGCACTACTCGCTTGAGTTCATTCAATGGTGAACGTTCGTGCATGAGTCCTGGCCGTAAATAACTAAGTACTCTCAAGATCGAGAGAGAGTGATGTATAGAATAATGGCCTCCCAGATATACTCACGAAATAGCGTTGCATGCTTGCCAACTCATGGACGAACAGCACGGGCTGATTCCACACTAGACATGCAACCCTCGTCCCAGTTCAAGGACAAACCTCATACGTTCCCTTGTCCGCTAAGCGAGGTTGCATAGTTAAACCAGAAAGTAGGAGGGGGCTCTGTTGATGAACATGGTAACATACAGCACGTGGGCAAAGATTCTGCTAATGATTAGAATTACTGATATTAGTATTACTGATATTACTAATATTGGTATTCCATCTACATCATACAGAATGCGAGGAAAGGCAATTTTCCACTAAGATAAATTTTATTCGACCTAAGTCGCGATGTACTGCATTATCATCAGGCACAAATAACAAATAAGAGGAGTAAATATACACAAAGCGAAGGCAGTTTGGGATAGCAGGGGCGGGGGGGAGGACAAGTGGTGGGGGCGGGGTGTGAAGCGGGGGAAGGTTAAAGAAGAGAGGCCAGGGAGGGCAAGGTGGGGGAGAATGAATCCTCCCCTACAAAGATCCCCCTAACCTGTAACTTCCCTCGCTACCCCACCCTCTCCCCCCCTTCTCAACCCTTCCCCAACCCCCCGCTCCTGCTATCCCAACTTCCTTTGTTTTGTGTGTATATACTCCTCTTGTTTTGTTATTTGTACCTGCTGATGATATACTACAACGAAACCTAGGTTAAATACAATTAATCTAAGTGGAAAATTGCCTTTACTCTCATTCTTTATGATAAATTCTTTCCATCACATCAAGCCTCTTTTTGAACAGCAACATATCACCCTTTAAGCCACCTCAAGGGTGTTTGGCAGGGGGTGCTTTATCACCAACATGCACTACATTATAAAGAACGATATTTTAAACCTTTCATTTCTTCAGTTTATTTCCCTAATTTTATTCTCATGATCTAATCTACCATAGTATGTTGGAGTTCCATCCAACAGCTTACGTTCCAGTCCCGACAGTGGGAGAATTTTATCGTTGGAATGCAAATTCCTTCTTGGATGCTTTGTGGAGAGTATAAAATGCAGTATGTACTCCGTCCGCTGACTGAGATATTACGCTATGAAGCTCTTTTGTTGCGAGATGGCTAACCCATCACGGGTTAGCCACGGGTGGGAGAATTTTATCGTTGGAATGCAAATTCCTTCTTGGATGCTTTGTGGAGAGTATAAAATGCAGTATGTACTCCGTCCGCTGACTGAGATATTACGCTATGAAGCTCTTTTGTTGCGAGATGGCTAACCCATCACGGGTTTCCATCCACCTTTTCTCCCCCCCCCCATAAATTATCTTACCTTTACCAAACTGCCAACCTACCCTGACAGGCGCAGATGAAGCTTCGGGTGGACACCCTTTAATCCTATTTTCTTAAACAATTAATTTTTTGGTGCAAGTGAAACTTACCTCGAAAGTGGTCCCAACAATTTTAATAAGACACCACATATTTAAAGATGAAAAATTCTTCGAGCTGATCTTCAGAAAATTTAGATGCAAGGGACCGAGCTCCAGCCCAGAAAAGATTTCCGGACCATATCCAGAAAAATCTGGGAATTTATTGGGACTTTAAGCTAGAGTTGAGGAGTGTAAAGGACGTTTCTATAGTCCTTGCGGGGAGTATTTTCTTTTACGACTGCAAAATATGGCAAAATATTCTTCACACAACGTGACTACGGTATAATTGCGCGAGAAAGCTTCAATTGTATTTTTCATGCGTTCAATTTTGACTTACTGGTCTGTAAGCTACGATAACCGATATCAAACACGGTATTTTGGTGTTTTTATCGCCCTTATCATGATTTATACAATGGTCATGGCCACTGTTGCACTCGAGGTTAGGAGATTTCGCATTTTTATTAGCTGTTAAGAATGACAAATATCGTGAACTACGTTATTTTCAAGCATAAACAAAATTAAATAAAGAATATGTTATTTTTGATCGTAAATGACATCGTTATTTATAATGACCTTACTTGTATCAATTAACTCATCACGTGAGATTTCTTCGTACATCCGCTTAAAGAAAAATCACTGTCTCATCAAATACTGGTCTTCTGCTATAATTTTATATTAATATGACTAGTAGAACGTGATGTCCAAATTAATAGGAATCTAGGCTAGAAACACAAATACTGTAGGTTGAGGTCGCTTATCACGAATTGCGAATGACGCGAATTATGCATTTTTTCGTGAACTTATTGAAATAATGACCTGAAGAGTTTCTGTTCTACTCAGTGAATTTATGGTGCAATTTTTCTGCGCTGAAAGAATTCACTATAGTAAGTACGTATACCACTGATGTGTATTTGACTCACGGGAGATTTACGATTGACGTTTCGACGGTCGGAAAGGTTTGTCTGAATCATCCAATAATCAGAGGGAGTGCCATATTTTCCAAATATTTCCAAATCCGTCATACTCGATAATTTTCGGATCGTTGGTGTAAATATAGTCTGAAATGAAACAAAAACTGGGATTATTGCTTTACATTGTTGCTCATATGTGGAATATTTGTGGTTTAATTATCCAAAACAACCAAGATGTACGTGGTGCGATCATTTACAGCGTGCTGCAAAAAAATGAGAGCACATTGAAAATTCGCTCGCATGATCATGTGCATGATTTTAAATATTTTAAATTCTCCATTTTACACGAGACATAATTCCATGCGTAAATTCACAACGTACTTGTTCACAGAACTTCACAATTTATCCAAATAATTTGCACAAGTTGAATATTAAGTTTACACTATATTTTTTTAGCGTAGCCAATTTCAACAGGCATGTATGAAATATACATTCACATTCACCGTTGGAAGTAATAATTCATCAAGTCAATATAAGAGGTCTTTGTAATGAGCCAATATACTTTTTAACCTTGACAGTTTTTTACCAAACTACTCCTTTTCTTCTGTTCTTTTTCCGTTAATTAAGTTCTGCATAAAAGTACGTCGTACATTTTAATAATAAGGACAAATACAGCTACAGGAATAGAAGGCAGGAACAATGGAGATTATCCCTAGAATAAAACAGCCCTTAGAACAATCATATAGGCTGTAAAGTTTTCTTTGCTGGGGATTACGGCTGTAGGTTTAATGGGGGCGTATAAATTCTACTGCTGTTATCAAACCTAACTCTACTGCAACAACTTCGGCATGGTGAGCTTTCCAGTAAGATCACTGTCCAGACTTGGTGAGCCATCACCAGAAGCATAACTATGTCATGGTGGCTCCTAATATGTCACTCAATCGATATTCTTCCCGGGCATTCCCTCCCGCTGCCGAGAGCTCATCGTCGGCACTGCACTGACCTCATGAGCGGCGTCGGTTGCCTGCGAGACACATTCCTCCCCATACTGCATCACGGAATCCAGATAAGACTTGCCCAGCCGACCCTAACGCGTCAGCTTTCGCAACAGGAACGCATTCCGAAATGAAACGAAACCATAAGTAGCTATTCTCGAAGGGTTTTGTGGTTAAAAAACTTTCGGTATCACCCATTTGAAATGGGTAATATGTATTCTAAATCCCTTTTTACACGGGGCACGCAACACACCAAGTTTGGACAGTGCCCTCACTGAAATGCTCGCCATGCTGAAGTTGTAGCAGTAGAATTAGGTTTTATTGTAACAGTACAATTTATAAGACCCATTAAACTTATAATTATAATTCCAAGCAAATACAGGTTTACGGCCTAGGGGATTATCCCAATGGCTGTTTTACTCGAGGAATAATCTCATTGTTCCTGGCCTTTTTGTAGCTGTACTTGTTCCTATTATTAAAATGCACAACATACTTTTATGCAGAAGTTAATTAACAGAAAAAGGTGTCGTCTCATGAGTCGTTCCGGTTGCCTAAGAACAAGAACACAGTAAATCCGTAGAATCTGTGCCTGTGAGACACATTCCTTCCCATAATACATCATGAAATTCCAGATAAGACTGACCCTAACGCGTCATTTTGCAACAGGAACAAATTCCGAAATGAAACGAAACCATAAATAGCAATTTTCGAAGGGTTTTACGGTTGCAGAACTTTCAGTGACACCCACATGAAATGGTTAATATTCCCGCCCGTTTTACACGGGGCACGCAATTGCACAAACTGATGTATGTATATACGACCGTGCATTTCAAATTGCATCGTGCAAAGCGGTGAATCACAAGAATGCATGCGCGAATCCATAAACGCGAGATGGCAAAATAGCTCCTGCTCCACCTCCAATTGTTATTTCACGCCAGATTGATGAAATAATGTAGTTTTAAATTGTATAAGTTCGTTCCTCGTGTAAAACTGGCTAAATACTCTATTCTAATACCCAGTTTTATGTCTGGTTAACTTAACTGCAAAATCATGAAGAGGTAAGGGTTCCGCATATTATATAAGACTCTTGGTAAATTGATGAGGGCGTTATCGATGGGAGACCGTATTGACATCGGTTTTGGTGTATAGTAATAATAATATTTAAGCAAAATGATAAACCAGCCAAGATGAAGCTTCTGTTTTGAGATTTTGACAGCACTACTTTCTATGTTACCTAATCGAAAGTGAAATTAATGACATATGAGTGATTACCGATTGTGGAAGCAGTTTTTCAAAGATACTGACTCCAAATGGAAATGAATCTAAAAAAATTGATTATCAAGTTTTTCAAGGCTAAAGTTTCGATGCAACTGAACCGAAATGGAAATGAGACTAGAAGATGCGCTTTGCTTGGATTTTGTGTCGTGAACACTTTTGATGCAACCAAACCGAAATGGAAAAGAAATATCACCATTTATAATGGATCAGAATTAAGATGGATGGCAAAATTTATAACTATCGTAGTTGTAACTGAATGAATTGTTCTTATCTTGGTTCTTCCAAAAACAACGAACGGAGTGTTAACGCGAATGCGTTAATCGCACCTACACCGTAAAAACCTACGATTAAATGTAAATTGCCCTAGCTCGGGTTTTCACCTAGTTTTCCGGTCTTGGTCGTTCAAAATTTTAAGATTTTGAGTTCCGAGCAAATTAAAGCAAGTATAAAATCTTTTATATTCCTTTAAATGTTTAAAATCGTGTTACCTTCATTTAGATCCGTCTCCTCTCAATGGAACCATTCCACTTGTGGACGGAAATAAAGTTCACAATCGACAGCTCATATCGACCAAAAGCAACTCACTCAATAGATGCAGTCAGTTGATGAAATAGTTTCGCTCCCAACTAAAGGGAAACTAAATGTTAAGTTTCATTTCGGTTCACACAGATGATTCGGTCGTCTGAGTAATTGGTCCTCACGTAACTTTGACTAAAAAAGCCGCGTTTTTATCTCGTTTCCACAGTTTGTTATTAATTGTTATTGCGTTGACTTTAGCCGGAATATATGGCCTTGTTTATGGCTAGAAGGTTCTTGTTATCTCTTTTACAAACGTTTTTCCGGAATACCTCCTCTACAGATTACCCTGTCTTGACAATGAGCCTTGATTTTGATTTCATTATCTCATGAGTACTTAAGGACGGAAAACAAAGCGTAAACCATGCATCATCTGGCCTTATATTTTTTAGTGTGACAAAATTTATTTTTTATTCACTTAATGTTCACTCTACAGGCTCCAAGTTTGAATTGATTTCATCTGGCTGAAAAATATGGGTCATTCCACAACAATTCAACAAACGAATGTCCCTAGAGTCTCAGATTTTTCTAAAACCTGTAGATTGGGTGACAAGTGACCACAAAAAAATAATCAAAACTGTTTTGAGAATTAAAAAGTTGTGAGAAATTTGTATGTATTTAAAATTTTTCACATTTTTGCAAAAAAAGCGTGCCTAAAATCGTATTTTTAGTTATATCTCTGCTTTTAAACGTCGTAGAGCATCTGCATACATATCATTTTTAAGTTTATTGTTTTGTAGAACATTCAAAATTCCATTTAAAATTGCTTTTCTTGAATCTCCTTTTTTGTTTAATTTTATAGTTAAAAATAATGCTAAATAATGTTTCTAAAATATTCTATCTCAGAATTGACCGAAATATTATTTATCATCTTTACGCACCTAACTAACAATCCTTAAAATGTCCAATGGAAATTAGTAAACACGCTCAAGAAATATTTTTAAATAGTGGGGATTTTTCCCCCGGCTCCACGGGCTCAGCCCTAGAGCTAGCATGTTGCAGACATGTAATGACGGGTATAGGCAGGTGCGGATAGCTCCAGCTCATTGTATGCCACACACCCTTTGGGTGGCTTGCAGGGTATGACGTAGATGTATGAGACATCATAAACCATATACTACAGAACTAAATATATGCATCTTTACTATTGTTTCAATACATACCCTTTGCGAAATTAACCCGAATGGTCATAATAAGAACCTACAATAGCTCTGCCAATGTATTCATACATTCTTCTTATTTTGAATTCAAAGTCAACATTTTTGCTTACAATTTTTTGTAACATTGGAAATAATTAGATCTGACAATGAAACGCCCGTATCCGAATTGACACGAAGTTTGCCACTAAAACTGCCAATATTTCGGTCTTAATAATTGTAAAACCCAAATACTTGAGCGTAAAATCGAGCTATTGTTGGTAAAAAGGTTTTTCTTCAGCTGTATGTGCTCTTCACAGACTTTCCGCTGGCAGAATTACGAAATATCAGAATTAAAATTTAATCAATTGATCATTCATTAGTGAAGCTGCCATTTGTTTGATTTAATCTACTAAAAAGGTTTTCGTGGAAATGCGCTGTATGACAACTTTGTCTACATTTGAAAGATATTGCAGAAATATTTAAGAAATGCACGATACTGAGTCCATGCAACCGCTTAGTATAGAACCATATTTTATATACTAGGATGAGTATAGTATATTTTTCAGTTTTGGCACGTAGCTAGATGCCACCAAATATTTCAGCATTTATTTATTGGCGCCTCTCAAAATAATTCATTCTGACGACCGAATTGCATCATTCAACTTGGAAGTTGAAATATGTATCATATGACATCCGCCAAATTCTAGCAGTGCAACCAAGTCATGGATTGTTTGCGGAAACAACGTTACAGCTACCAGTTAGTATCAAACTTTTTGATGCACTTAATTCTAATTTATATTACAGCGAAATGAATGCCCAAGATGATATGGTCTGTATTTTTAGCAGATGGCAAAACAATATGCATGTACATGATAAATTAGAGGCGTCTGACGCTAATGGATATCCGTGGAAATAATTTAAACGCAAAATATAATTAGATAAGAAGACAAATATACTATCCATGTTCATTTCATAAGGATACGTTTTCGGCAATCTCATTTATAAGAAAGGCAGAATTTTTCTCATAACCTCCTCGGTCCTGGCGTATTGTATACAATACACAGACGTTTGAATTTTTTCCCACTCAGCAACGCAAAATATTGGCAACGCCACTAGTTCAGCGCTTGCTAATAAGTGGCAGCATCATTAAGAACCTTGATTCACAGAGATATTAACTCTGCAAACATGGCTTGCAACGCAAAACGTAAGTATGAAGAATTTTTCAAAAATAATGCTGGATATGTCTCGGGACTGAGGAGGTTAAATGTAATCGTATGTGAGAGGTAAGGGAAAATTGCTCCTTTAGAAAGGAAGTAATTTTGTAAATCAATTCCTTTTCGATTATTTTCGGCTAGCATAGATGCTCTTCATATGTCATCCAGAAAAGTGGAAAAATATGCCTCTTTTTGTACGTACAATGAAAAATTTTAAATTCAATTTTTCTCTAAATATATTTCATTCTGTCCATTTTCTCTTTTTTGGTGCACAAGCCCTATTCACTCGGAGGAAAGCGATTCAGTAGCATTGAAAATCTACTCTAGCCAAAGAGACTAGTTAAAATATCAAGAGTACTTTTTCCTGGGACATCAGCATCACGCTTTTTGGAAGAAGAACCCAATGCAAATTATCTCGGGGCACCATGGTTCTCGACCAATTCTGTAGTAATTGCTCTTCTTAGCTTTTCTATATCCATAGACAACTTATCCTTCTATATCTCTCGTCTTGGTGTTACACAGATAATTTTCCTAGACTACTCCTTTGGCTATTCGTTTTATCTTATTATCATGCGGGAAATATAAAAGCACTTAGTTTCCTCCACGTATCCTCACCACTCGAATAGAAATTCCTTGGGTATAAGATTTTTTGCTTTTTAGCTCCGTTCCTGTAACGTAATGACAGATAGTGAAGAACGTAATGACCTAGTGAAGACTTGATAAATCGATAAAATCTTCTCTAGGTAGAAAAATTACTTAGTTTTAAGCACTCAGTTTAGAATTCCTAACAGCCATTGTCCCACTGATTCCAAGAAAACTCACTCCAGTCATTAGTTACATCAATTTCAGTATCAGATGGAGATTACAAAATCGTATCTGTTATCTTATATACAAAAAAAACTGATTTTGAATCTGATAATGTACTACGGCGAACGAGGATGCGAAATGTTTTTTCCTCTTATTTCATGAAAGAATTTTTCGCTTTAGGATGATAAAGTCTCTCGTATTGATTAAAAACTAGACTTTTTACTCAATGACGATAAAGATGGTATTTTCCGCAGGTGTTTATTTAGTTCAACCAGTTTCAACGCTAATGAATGACCACGTAGTCACGCCTGAACTCTCCGAGTTTATACAAACTTGTTGCCAGCCAATAATTGAAATAGTTTGAATGCAAGAAAGAAATGCCATATAAGGAAAATACACAAATTTATAAGCGGTAATTATTCTGCGGTAAGCGGTAATTCTGTAGATTTATCGGGTAACTAGTTATTCGATTAACATGTTTAGGTAATGGCATCTGGAAAGTATAGGCGATACAATAACATTACTGTATAAAAGTTTACCCACAATGAACAAAGTTGAATCTAAATTCTGTATAATGCCTTCATCACCTCTTTTGCAGGTATTGCATACATCATTTGAATACTTATTCCAACTGATCGTTATTGAGGGACAAAAAATTGAGAATTATGGACCAGACACTGCTCATTTACAAATACGAGTTTCCCTAATTTAAATTTTCCACTGCATCTGGCCAAGCTTTTTTATAAGAATTATCATATTTTGCTTTGTTTCCGGCATAAGATTAGTAAATAATGATAAGCTACCACAGAGTGAGTGCCCTCTCTTTTTTCGAATACGCGCTCACTCTTCTTATATATTTCGACATCAAATATTTGTCCTTCACATTACTTACACGAAGCTGAGTCCACGACCGAATTGGGTCACAAAAATACGTGCTCCAACATATTTGTTACAATATTCAAAAGCGGTGCACAATGAAGAAATCACTCATGGCCATGAAACCGTTTACGTTGTCTCGCGGAAGAAATTCCTAACACCTTCATTTCATGTATGGATTGGTAGGAAATGATAATTTCTTCATATTGGAGCTCCTACGAATACATAAGTGTACTTTTATCGTTGATGTAAAAGGTTATTCATACTAAAGGTCAATGTGATCGATAAAGGTAATGCTTACCGAGTACTAGCCCCAAGTTCTTGATAAATTCGTGTAATTGAGAGCAGTAGGACTGATCTAATTCTCATGCTGACTCTTATTCCCCAGAATGGTCAGCGTACAAGAATATTACATGACTTGGGTTTACGTGGACATTCCCATAGATTTTTCAGTCGGAACTCCAATTTCCTCCCAGCAGCCTAAAAGTCAAAACAATGCTATCACAATCTTTAGTTAATGCCAATAATTGCACGAGATCATAGTAAGCCGGATTTCCCCGTCGCATCTAAGTCACTATTTCCCACAATTCTCAAGTACATGCAGTGCATGAATGAGCAATAAGCTATTTAAAAGAGTACGTCCATTCCCACGGTCATCCTTTCACGCTATTCCATTTCGGGTTCGGCAAAAGTGGAAGAACTGAGTTATTGCTGTTTGAACGAGGAAACGGGCTTTCGTTAAATGATTTTCCTCCATTATGCTGCATTCTTGCATACCTCTTCCGCCTCTATTTCATTCGTGTATCGATTGCTTGGTACATGCTCTCCCATATTCTTAAGATTACTAATATTTTTCTTCTTAAGAGTCTCTTCCACCTCAACCGCCCATGAAATCATGAGCTACCGCTTTCTCCATTCACACAACTATCATTTATATGTTAAGTTCTTAAGTATTTCCCAATTTTCATTAAGTTGTTTCAAATAGTACAACCATTCAATAGTTATGACCGCATTGGATTCCAAGTATCTATGAAAATATGTTTAAGTTCTTCATTTCAAAGCAATGTAATATTTATTGTGATGGAGAGATTGGAGACTCCGCAAATCGTTTTATATTTCTCTCATCTCAATGAGGGGTACCTCGGGTAACATTATGTTAGTTACCAAAGTGAAAAATAATTTTCTTACATTTCCAGATAAAAATAAACTTACAATGCATGCAATTGGATGTATGAATGGCAAATGCAATCAGCTGATATTATTTCCTCATTCATCTTTTTCATTTCCAATACGACTAATACATGTATGATAATGAATCTCCCACCGAAGCTCTGGTATCAAACTTGGGGGAATTCATGATCCAGGCAAAAATAGTAGCATTCGATGACTTTCTCTGAATACGAGAAATTGCAGCATTGTTTTCATTGAATGAAGCGTAAAGTTACTCAACAGGTACTTGATATCCAAGATAAGTTACCTCAAACGGATTAAAGTTTTCGCGGAAAACCATCATATTTATCTCTCACGATTGAAACAGTCGTTGAATTTGAGAGGAAAAAAAAAACAGAAATTAAGTATGATAAGGAATTACACGCAGTAGGACTTCACGCTATCTTTATTGAAAGGACTACTTCGAGCTCAAGACCAACCGCAGAGTCGTAGGTATCGTTACAGCAATAGAATGGACACTATGAGCGTCTGCTAATAACTTATGCTCATGTGTATGAGTAAAATAATAAAATGTAAATTATATTTGTTTATGATAAAATGTTTATTTCCGTAATTCATTCCTCGTTTACTTTCGTAATACATAATTTATGGAGGAATAAAAAAATAAACACAGTGACTGAAGCATCAACGGAATGCTACGCATTTGTATCAATATTGAAAAGAATAATTTACACAAATTAAATTATTGTAGAAAAGTACGAAGTAGTCTTTTCGATATGAATACTAATGTTCCAAAAATGTTTTTCATTGAATGATGCGTAAAGTTACTCATCAGGTACTTGATGCCCAATGAAGTGACGCCTGATATAGTCAAATTTAGAATACTACGCAGTGTAACCTTAAAAAGGAACGCCGAGGGCGTCACCAAAATGTTGAGATGGAGAACTACGACGATTTTTGGAAGCAGCTTTTTCTTCTTTCTCCCTTACGAGTCGTCCCGCATTACATTGACCTCGTAGTTTCCACGAGGTGATACGTGATTGAGAGCACGTCTCTTCTCAGTTGATCGGGCAAACGGAAGAAATCAGTCGGTCCAACAACATCAGTGCCTCGTGGAGTAGGGCTCATCAGTAAAACTCCACAGCATTTACTACTGCTAACCTATGTATTTCTTGCTAATATCTTGTATCTTATACTGTCGTATTCTAGAATTTGGATACGCCTGATGATGTTTATAGGCAATTGAGAGAATATCCGAGTCTGGTGAAGCCCAATTTCCGTTTTGAATTACATTACTGTTGCAGAATAATTGTCTTTCTCTTTAAAATTAACTGTAATTAGGAAAAATGTCCGACTAACAACGTTAAAAAACTAACGTCAATGTGTAAATCTTCCACAAATGTATCTAATATTTCATCAATCTTAATTTGTGAGCTACCTTGTTCAAAAAGGTTTAAACTACGAAGTTACGGCTCATTTAGAGACTAATATGGGATCCCTACGAGGAAGGTATGATAAAAGAATTAGAGCGCGTGCAAAGGAGATCTGCTAGGTTTGTTAAATGTCGTTATGATAATTGTATAAGTGTTACGAGTTTAATAGAAGAACTAGGATGGGAATTACTATCAGAACGCAGGTTAAAATTTAGGCTAAACCTTTTAAGTAAATTCGAAACCGATTTGTTCACAGATGACGTTAGATATATATTAAGAACCCCTGCGTATTATGCTAGGTTTGACCATATTAACAAAATTAGAGAGATAGATTGTCGTACCGATAGATTTAAAATATCATTTTTCCCACGTACCATAAGAGAGAACAATAGGCAACGTAGCAAAAGGGATAGGTAGGTGAAATATAGTTAGAATAGTCTGTAGTGCATGATGCATGTAATAACTACCAATAATCCCTTCCTTATTATGTAGATTTTAACCTGTACTATACCGTAGTAACTAATATTCTATTGTAATAACTACTGCAATTACTTGCAATAACTAATAATCTACTGTAGTAACTAATAAACTATGACCCTATTTTCTAGCATGTCTACATTATATATCCTACTTACATGGCAATAGTGCATGTTTGGTGATCTTCACCCCCTGCCACACACCCTCGTGGTGGCTCGCAGGGTATTGCGTAGATGTAGATGTAATAACATCATATAGCCAAAGACTTGCCACCGCCCTTAAAGCATTCACGGTTTCGTCTCAATCTTTGCAAACACACGTACAGTCATGAGCACAATTAAAAAGTTATTTCGACGATATCACACAAAATACCCTTCCAAACACATGAATTAAACTTGCATCAGTGAAGTACGAGATTGAAAAATGATGATCCCGTAATTGAAGTACACGTTAAACAAGCATTCTCGCTTACCTGTCCATTATTACATAAAAAATTAAGAAATGACGATGGCTTGAACGTAGAGCCACTTTGCGATCAATCATTAAGTTGTATAAATGACAACTCATTTCCCGCTAATTATTTGCTGGCTGTATGTTGTAACTCGCTCGCTCTGGAGAGAAAAACATTTTGTTACCAAAGAATAGTGAAAAAACGGTGGAACATTTAGTATGTGTAATTAGAGAATAGATACACGATCGATATGATTCAATCATCGTATTTCGTTGTATTATTTTTAATTGCGCAGAAATTAAAATTGCACCAACTTAAATGACTACTGTCTTCCATGACAGTAGGTTTTACTGACAAAAGCGCAAGGTCCGACAGGAGCCATAAAATGAGAGAGACACATTGCCAAAGAGAGTAACAATCATTCGTTCTCTCCACGCACAAAAAGTGATCATAATAAAAACTGAGCGCCATTAACAACACGTCCACAATACATTTCACCTTCAAAAACCTTATCCTTTACTTTTTATGCGGTTGTGTCCTAATACCCCTGCCACACGCTCATGTGGTGGCTCGCAGGGTGAATTTCAGTTGCAGACAGAAATCATTGAAGTTATTGCAGCGCACATTTCCTCACACTGCTGGCTTTTCACGATGGCAATTTATTACATCCATTGTACAAGTAAATCCTGAGCCTATTTGGCGCTGGCAATAGTGAGAATCTTACATTGGTGTTTTCACCTCTGCTATCTATCTAAGATTATAAAGTTTTTTATCCAAATACGTAACAGACAGACATGGAAATAAATAAGAAGAAGACTAAAATCCTAGGATGCAGAAAAGAGAAGCTGAATGTAGAAATCACCCTGAGGGGAGAGAAATTAGAGCAAGTGGATTCCGTCACCTACCTCGGAAGTACCATCACGTGAGACGGAAAAAATAAAACGGACATCAAGCGGAGAATAGCCCAAGCTAAGAAGGCGTTCATGGGAAAAATATAAGTGCTGGGCTCAAAGAACATAGAACTACAAACCAGGAAACAGTATGTGAAAACATTCGTGTGGAGCGCGGTACCTTATGGATAGAAAGAATGGACCATTGGAAAAGATGACCAGAAAAGACTAGAAGCCTTCAAAACCTGGTGTTGAAGGAGGATAGTGAAGATAAAATGGACGGACAAAATAAAAAATGATGAAGTGTACAGAAGAGTAGAAAAGGGGAGGACCATCTGGAACACCATACATTATAGTTCGGCTGAAATTTCCTTGCACTTCAGTACGATGCGAAAAAGAAGAAAATGTGGTGACTTGTGCGTCGGTCGCAAGTGGTAAATTTAAAACCAGGGAATAAAATAATCACTTTCATTTATCCCTTCTATCAGCCGTAATTTGTCAAAATAAGATACACCCAGGACAAAAATGGGTGTCTGCGAAAGTGCCAGGAACTTTCAAACAAGCTATAAAGAAGAACAAGATGGATTGGACACACCCTGAGACACAATTGGTATGTGAAGAACATAACTGGAAGCAAAATAGAGGGAAACATCCTCAGAGAAAGACTCAGGAATAAGTTCATTCACCAAATAAAGAGAAAAGTACATATGAAGAGATACCAGATGGTAAAGGAACTAGCATTAGATAGGGAAGGGTGGAGGGCTGCAGTCAATCAATCTTAGGATTGGACAACCAATGAATGAACGCGTCAGTAAAATGATAATTTGATCAATCGATTATCGCCATGTGAACGTGGAAGGTGATAAGAAGCAAAAGTAGGACACGATATGTGGAGTAAATGCTTTGACGGCGGCAGTAATGTGGAAAGGTGCAAATTTGGGGAGAAATAAGTAACGCTTTCTACCATGGAGAAAAGCTTGTGATACGAACGAGGCATTTACACGAGGAGGGGACAGCGTTTTTTTTTCTCGTTTAATAATGGACATGATGTGTCTATCTCAAATTAAGTTAACATCTCTCTCCCACACATCGCTTCCCTTCAGGAATGTCTCCGAGGAAACCATATCTCATCTCCCGGCGACTGCTTTCCTCTCTCCACACAGTTTCGTAACTCCTAGCAATCGGGTCGCGGAACCTCACATGTTTCCGACAAATCTCTTTTGCTGAAGCCGGACGAAGAAAAATATATAGATCAATTTATTCTGCCGGAGTTTGTGATGGGGATTTAGAGGGAGAGATGACGGGTGCGTTTCTCTTGGCGAAGGTTAAAGTGTTTATTTTTCTAGATACACAAACAAAGGAATGGCATGTCAGGATACCAGAGCCCTCTGCTATTAGAAGAACGGGAAAGGAGTTGAGTATTTTTATACCTTTGCGAGTGACTATTCCGTAGAGGGAATGAAATATTTTTTTCACTCTCAATGATGGAAATCTCTGTTATAATTTTCGATGCCGTTTCTTAATTATCAACTTTGATTCTTTGTCAGTCATTTTTTTCACTAATGAAAAATTAAAAAATTTTAACGACCCTATAAGTTGTGGAAGAATAATTAGTTTTCTGGAGAGATCCAGACTCGAGCACTTTTATACGGTACTATTTTAAAATTATTCACAAATTAAGTGCATAGTTTCTTTATAAAATCTTCACCTATTGCATAGCTTGATCTAATGTTGTTAATCGATAAAAATGAGCCTCTAAAATATTCTCATCAATCATGAGAAAACCATAGTGAGGAAATTTTTCCAGGTAGGAATTTGATTCGCGTAGTACAAAGAATGTCACGAAGATAATTACATAAGATGCTTTCGGGAAACAATACGCGATCTCAAGCGAGATGGATGAAGCAGAGTTCAGCTTAAACTAAAATCGGGCCATAAGAAATGTTAACGGTACCCTTGACTTTGGATAAATAACGTTCTTGAATAGTGCACTCGCCTCGATTTTTGTTACACGTTGAGGCTGTCCAGCATGCATAGGAAGAACTTAGAAATGCACTATGTACGGCGAAATATTCGTACTTTAAGTTTATGATAATTTTACAATACGAGAAATTGCGACAACCACCGCATAGCTGTCATTATTGCTACTGTTGTGGTGGGAACACGGACATACCTTCCGGATGACTTCGTGAAACTCATCCATATGGAAAGTTTGTCAAGGTTTTTAAAGAAAATACGCCTAACGAAACTATTTCTCATTCAAAATTCTCTTCGCACGGCATTTCTTTGTCAAGTTGAAAATTAGCCTTATCATGAAATTAGTATTTGTCCCAACATTACTTACTAAACTGCGGTGACTGATTATTTCCTTTTTAAACAGTCGCTTCTCGATTTCTAAAAGGAAAACCTGGTTTATTAACGAAAAAAGTAGCTTTCTCTAACGCCCATAATGACCAAAAGATCGAATAAAGAATATTTTGATGCTGTGATTTGTAAATTTGACAGGATTTTTTACTTTCCAATATTTTTAAAATGGTAATGAGCCCCTTGTACGGTCAGTAATGGGATTGGAGCGATTTATTTTGTTTGAATTTCAGGTAGGGGCATAATATTTTTAAACCTCAACCAAAAGGTACTCTCTCTCTCTCTCTCTCTTATAAGAAAAATTATACAAAATTAATCCGAATGTTTCATACCACTTAACCAATGACATTATACATTCGCCGCCAAGAAAAGAAAAATAATCCGAAACATTTTTGGACTAAAATTTAAACATTGAAATGGATTTGGAATCGCAACAAGAAGCTTTATGGTGAAACAGATAGATAAAAGAAATTGAGGAACATAATTACAGCCCTCGGTGAGCATTTAAAGGGAACGAATGAGGGAAAACTGACAGAAAATGTACTTCTTTGACCACACCCCAAAAACTCAAATGACGAAACGACAAGGAAATAAACATATCCGACGAAGAAATAGGAAATCGAAATAAATACAGGAAAAATATTCCAGACTTTCAGAAAAGAGCGGAACAGGAGATGCAAACGGTAAGAGATGATATTCAGACAGATGAAAGAAAAGAGCAACATTGAGAAATATTTTTTTAAATACTGGAGGGATAAAGAGGAGAAAGAATATAAACTCACGAATACTCTATTTAATGAGGTCAATCAATGGTTGAAATCGGATACAGAAGATATTTACCATTATTATCATATTTATCTCTTATTCATTTGCTCCTAAGTCACATTCATTATTCATGAAATTGTAATTCCGAATCTCGCGGTTACGTACGCCCATTGAAGAAACGGAGTAAAAAAAGGACTCCACCCGCTGAGTGGGTGCCAAAGGCTTCAAGACACACTATCTCACCACTGCGTCATTGGCAAGTAGACTGAAGGTCCTCCGCGGTGAAACACCTTCCGGAGGTGGGGGGTGGCGATTCGTTTACTCCATGACATCTTAAGGTCAGATTTGAACCTCTCGCGGCCGAGAACTCTCAAGTTCATTGGAAAAAGGGTTCGGCTTTGGCACTTGTAATCACAGCTGCGGAGGCCAGCCTGTTTTAAATTCGCATGCGGATTATCTCTCATTCTTTCACCAGTTGCTAATGGCTTTAAAACATGAAATAACCGTCGTGGCATGACCAACCTGCACCTAGGAGCGATTTTTCTCACTAAATCACCTTTTTTGTGAAGGACCTATGAAGAAAATCGTGGTTCCGCTAGCAGCGCCAAACATACTGGGAGGCGTACTGGACGAAGTTATTTGTGTCGTCAAATCACCTAAATTTTATCATTCGTAACATAACTTTTCATACCTCAAGACCTCATTTATAGACGCATAAGCGTCCGTCATGCTGCTGCCAAAAAATACCAGAGTAAGAATGCAGCCTTGCGTTTGAATATTTCTGGGGTCACCAAAAAAGCAACTATATTTTTTCTCGTCTGTATAAATAATTAAAGAATTTCAATTTTCTCGTGAAATATGGACCCTTTTTCTTGTATGTATAAATAATTTTAAAATTTCAAATTTTCCGTGAAATTCGGACCAATTTTGGAGAGTTCTCACTTTGCCATGAATTTAAGGGAAAAAAGTGACGTGATCACGCTGCGGTTCTGAGGAGAAATTGCATATCAAGATCAAAAGTTATTGCGGAAGCTACCGTTACTAAATAACGTACTAACAGGTCGTATTTACATGATATATTCTTCCACCTAACGTTCATGAGAAACAAGAGATATCTACCTCTCCCTCTTTCACTCTCTCATCCCCTCTCTCCCTCTCTCTTGAAAATAGATAGATCAATAACTCTCTAAGTTCAGACCAAAGGAAACTATGAAATCCTGGTCATCCATTAGATTCGCGATATGCCTGATAAAAATCGATTAGAGGCAAAGTTAGCAATCGCGTGCTAGCTCGCGAAACCGAGGCCTTTTCATAAGATAAGATCGTTAAAGTAAGACTGGCTATCATGAGTTTTATCTTCGTACTTGGTTGAAATGGTGAATTGCTCGTAGACCACGTTACTTAGCGGTCGGACAAAGGTCAAGAGCGCATAGCCCCGCCTACTTCATACGATGCGCTCAGCGGAAACGACTTTAAACGCGAAACAAGCCAGCACGGGATAATTTAAAGCCCTTCTGAGGCAAAAAAAAAAACTTTCCAAAAATGAGGGATTTATAATTCAATTGCTACTGTTATAATTTTTTTAACGTTAAGTTTATTATTGTTTTCGCAGTTTTTACATGGCGCAAATAAAGGTAGCCGAGCAACAGAAACACCTTTGGGGCCAAAAAATTCTTCATTTGAAAATAAGTTTATCGTTTGTTCACGAAGTTGAAGCTATTAATTTTATCCAAATTTACGAAAAATATTACTGCCAGAAAACACTTTACAACGGAAAACACGGACGTTCACTGAATGTAAAATGTTTAAACAGGAAAAGACAAATGATGACAAAATAAAACCAAATACGCGCATGCGCAATGTGCTGCGAACGGATATCAATAATTCAGGATCTCTGCGAAAGACACCGTACCGTCTGAAATAATGCACCTCTAGATACATATAAAGAATTCCCAACATCCACCGCAAGATGGAATTGAAAACTTATGAACTTCACGTACCGAATATGAATTTTGTTTCGTTATAAAAACTTTGCCATATACATTATCATCAGGTCGATTTATCGGTCGATCAAGCTTCCTTAAGCACCACAGCCGTGGCAGATTTAAAGCAGCTATTGTTTCGTATCCAGATGAAAACATTCTGATCACGTGTTCCGTCATGTGTGACTGAAAAGTGAGTGACTGTTCTCAGAGTTGGCATCTGGAGGATGTCTGCCGCCGTCAACTATGAGCTTAGCGTTCGCAACTCCGAGGCTAGCGGGAATTTGTTTGAGGCTTGTTTATTTTCCTTCACTTTTTTCTCCTGAGAGCAAATACCCGTTTTCTCCTCCTCTCAAGCCCTCAACATGCACTTTCACTCACCCAAATGTCTGACGACTCTGCGCTGGGCCCGCTAACGTGTGTGTATGCGAGAGGGAGAGAATAGCAGGGAGAGACTACTGCAAGCAGAAGGCGACACACAGCCACGTCCGCTGAGATATAAATAGACGAGGATTGCGGCTAGTACGGGCGCAGTGCTTCGTTCCCGCGATATCTTCCAGTCCCTCGCCCCTCCATCAAAAGTTTTTTTTTTCTTTGACGGCACGGATAAAGAAGCGAGAGGGTTCTGCGGCATTTCCAGTCTAGAGACACCCTCTGCTCACATCCTTCTGTGTGTGAAAGCTCGGAATAGTATTGATTCGTGTCCCTTCTCCATACAAAAGGGCAATGGGGTACCGATTAGTCCCTTTCTTTTCGTTCACGCTTCATTTCGTCCAAATTACGTTTTGCGAGCTATTTTTTCTCTCCGAACCCTAAGTCGTAAAAATGTCATTCATGGAACTTTGGGCATGAAAGTAGGGCTCATTGTTGTGTAATCTTTCGTGAACTCATAAGCTCCCTTATTTTATTGACAAGGCTACACTTTATCTATCAGGGAATGAATCAATTTAAGTACAAAATATCTTTATCTTTCTATTTTACACGGAACTAGAAGTAATGGAAATTCTTTTTTCCCCAGGGCTTCATCTTTCTTCAACCTTACCTTGACGAGCTAACTAAAGTAGTCAATAATTTCCCTTGTGTCTCATGGTACATCGAATGTATTGTGACTTAGCTGTGAAATCGTCAACAATTGTTCAAGTTGACAACTGGTTCCGGAGGAGAATTCATTTCAACGTATAATTCACCCCAGATATCCTTAAAACGCGTCAGTAGAGCCATTTTAAAGCCTCCTTGAACAAACGAAGAAATCATCGATATAAAGGCGTCATTACGGCTGACATCGCAAGCCGGCAATCTAAGAGGTCCTTCAATAGATGCAAAAGGTGTTCACCTATCGGGCGCAAAGTGCGCCTCTAGAGTATGTTACTTACATGAGGCCGGTTTTACACGTCTTTCTAAAGTGTTCTTTTATAATGCCGAATCATTTAAGTGACATAAAAATTCAGTTCCCTTAGTATTTCAAAAAAAATAATTTTTGTAAAAAAACAACATGAACAAGCATTACCGACAAAGATGTTTTGGTTCAATCAATACAGGGGAATGGCTCCTAATGACTGAATTTAGTTTTTCTTCTCAGGAGAATCCGATCCATTAAAGTACATTTTACGGTAAAAAGTAAAAAATTAGTTCTCCAATTCTTGACATAAAATGGCTAATGACCATGGGGTAGACTTCAATACTTGTCATCGGAGGTAAGTTTCCATTGCAGGGACATTTAGTATTTTAACTGCTTTGATCATGAGGTTAGGGGTGTGATTAGGAACACAGCATTGGGAAGGGAACATGAGTTATTTAACTTAGAATTCAATATTTGTCATCGGCGAAGTAGTTTCGATTGAAGGAACAGTTAGTCTTTTTACAGCTTTGCCTATGAGGTGAGGCATTTTGAAATGAAATAAAATGAGTTACTTCAGTAAAGTGGGATATAAATTTAATACAGCTGGTAGTATTTAGTTTCAAATAGTATATTTTGTCATTTTTCTGCACTCAATAAGTAAAAATTATGCATTAAAACTGATCCAATTTATAGAGAGTTAAATGGAAGTCAATTTTCGAATGGTAAGTCATTTATATTATTGACGCGATGACCACGGACATTATTACTTTAAATGCGGAGAAGCTTGTGACACATTCTATTTCCAGAGTTATATTCAGTCGCAGAAAATTGATATAATCTTCATAATGGCGCGCCATTTGTTAAAATTAGTCCTTTTTAAAAGTCAAAATTATTGGCAATTTTCCATCACAAAGCGATTAAATTCTGCATTTCATTTTCTTTTATGGTAGGAAATAAGCAGTAACTCTCCGCTTATATATGCAAATTAACGTCATTTTCGTTTATTTCCACTCCTTTTCGCCATAAAGATAGTCGATAAGAATATCGATCGATGCAGTCCTCTGCAGCTTTTCCTCCTCATGCGCAGTTCTTAAACAGAGTGGGTGAGTGTCCTTTTCCTTTTCCTGAAACACATACTTTTTTGATATTAGGATTTAAGCGCCTAACATACCTAAAAATAAATGCGCCACTTTTTCCTTATGAAAATTCACCGACTCAAAAAAAATGTGAAAAAATCTTTTTATAAGCGGTTGCAATAAGCCATTGAATGTCAACGTTACTGATAACAACTGCGGCATATTTTCCCATGAGTGCCAGCGACGCTCCCCGAGACTTTTTTCGATGACTGAAAAAGTTAATGAAGATGCATTACTTCGACAGCTTCTGTTTTAGCCGCTTCATATGTAACTCGCGTTACTAATTGGTATCACTCTTTCTCATGGTAAACTCTTCTTCGCAATTGTATTCTCATTCATACTTTCCTATGTTGATCCTGCCTTATAATTTTACATGTATCTTTTATTTTCATTCATCCTTACAATCATCGTTGAAAGGTTTAACTTCGTGCACGCTAAAGAAGCACTCTCGAAATAGCATTTTCAATACCACTTGGTGGAGCGTTTGATTTTTTCGTGGTGTCTCAGCTCAGTAGGTTCTTTGCTCCTTCGAGAGAACAATAGAGTATAAATTTAAACGTTTCCCATTCCGCACCTAAAATGATTCGGGTTATTCGTTAAAAAAAGTCGAATCTGTAGTTTAGGATGCTGTATCTTCAAGTAAGGTCAACCAAAATTAATGAAATAAAACCCATGTGGTAAAATGATCAATTCTACGTCTAGTAGTATGAAAACAAATTTTTCCTATCCTTATCTGAACATTCACGGTATATTATTTGAAAAAAGACACTGTTTTCGGCGTTCAAATCCGATGTCCCAACTTTTAGTTATCGCTATCCTCTTAATAATGAAGATAGAGACTAGTAATTTTCTTATAAGTCACCTAAATATTGTTCAAACACAAAAAAGCAAACAATTGTTAATATTTTGAGTTTTACAAATATGTTGTAATAGGAGGTAGATTTCTCGGGTTTCCATCCGGGTCAAAGGAGTTATCTCCGATATGTTTCGGCAGCTTACTCCGGTACCGTCTTCAGTGGTAAGCATCGTCATCACTGAAGACGGTAGCGGAGTAAGCTGCCGAAACATATCGGAGATAACTCCTTTGACCCGGATGGAAACCCGAGAAATCTATCTCCATAGCATTCACCGGGAAAGCCTGAAATCATTCTTGTTGTAGTAGTTTTAAAGCTCCGCTAATTTTGAAACTATTTTCGATTAGTAATATCCTTAGTTTTTTTAGTAATTTCTCGGGCAATTATTCAGGCTTTCGATTAAGGAACGTTATTTACCGTGGATATGCGACGTACTGCTTCGACTCTCGGTGGTTTAATATACAATACATCCCGTATTGGTGCAATTAAAACGCAATTTACCTGATTTTTTTGCCATTTCACTTGCTGTACGATCAGTTTAATATATGAAAAAAGGTATTTTAAGGAATCTCTTGACTAGGTTTTCCAGTAATTCCGCTTGATTTCAAACAAGCTGCTTACACTGCTTCGAAGCACGATTATCGCCTTTAGCAGGGGGCGTCCCATGACTTTCAACGTCCATTGAGAAAACGCTGGTTTTCAACGACGTCATGAAATGAAAACACGATTAGAGATATTATAGCTCCAATTACGCAGATGGATGAAAGTGACGCAACGATACCTCACTAGGCTAGAGGTTTTTTGAAAATCGTCAAATATATAATCCGTGATGCAACTTCGTTTCAGTCTGGTGTATAACCTTTATTGCTCCTTGGAGCTAAACTTAAGGTTAGGCGTTCATGGTAAATCTTTACTTTGAACCCTTAGTCGTAAACTATTATTATCAATTCAATAATTTCAGCCTTTACTTTGTAAAACTTTTCCATAATACTCAGAAATTAACAAAATATTGTAATTTTATACGTAGAATATTTATTAGATGAACGGCTTCGACCTGATGATGTTGACTGTTCGACGAAACTGGTCGTTTAAGAAATGTTCTACGTAAAACTATTAACGTTTTGTTAATTCCTGAGCATTATTATTATCAAACTATTATTAAACTACTGCTCGTGATTATCATTTAAGCATAATAGCATCAAATTAATTGCATCATTGCAAAGAGTTGAATCCAAATGGCGCAAATTTCGCTTCATTTTATTCTTATTATGTATAGCGACAGAAAATTGGCAAGAGAAGAAAGGATGATTTCCAAAGTCGGTATCTTTCAAGTGGTCAGAAGGACTGCCATGGATCCAAGGAGAGCCATGGATCATCGAGGACATGGAAAGGGCGGATTTCCTTGGGTTTAAACGTCATCGATATGATTTTTACCGAATTTCTCCAATGCAATGAATTGTTTCGGATTCATTTTTTAATGGTCATTGAATACAATCACAATAAACATTCGCGCAAGGTTAACAGAATGTACAACTGGTCTCGTCAATTCTCACATGGTGATTTAGAAAAATGAATCTTATACAAATATACCGAATTCCGTTAAATTCTGACACTTACGGAATACAGAGAGTCCCTAATTCCATAATATTTCGTCAATCCACTACTATCTCTCTGTAAAATAGAAATGAGTTGCTTTCTCAGCTTTTCACACGGTGCTCGATATACGAACATCAGGTGACATTTTCAATGTAACAGAACTAGTCGGACATTAAATTGAACTCAATTCAATCAATGATTTAGATCATACACTACTCAAACCAAGAAAAACCTAATATAAAAAAATCGTGTCTGTACATGGGATCTAAAATATTAAATTTCTTGCCAAAAATAATAATGAGATGCTAATCAGGAAAACATTTTTGAAAATGGCCAAAGAATGGCTACTGTCTTATAGAGACGTTGAATCTTTTTTCTGATTCTTTTCCGTTTGAGAAAGTGTTTTATATCGCTGCTAACCAATGCAAATTAAAATTTTGTGCAAAGTTCAAAGAATGGTTTGTCAAATGAAAATGTTGCATGTTTTTCAAATGTTCATGTTTTTGTTTTTATTCTACTGTGAAGGGCGCATCTTAATAATGATGGTAACTTACTTCAGGTCTTGACCTTGGAGCCCATCTAAAGTTTCCGTTAATATGGTAAATTATTTTTTAACGCAATGTTCTGCAGATTGGAAGGAAATAAAATTCTATTCTATTTATCTTGCGAAAAATGTGTAAATGTGTTTTTTTCATTATAGTTCCTATACGAAAAGCTGTTACGGTCCTTATTAGTATTGTGCCATACCCTGTTTTTTTTCCTCCAGTAAAATATCCTTGGCAAAGATCGTATGGAAATCGGAAATATGGCGGCGGAAAATCACGAGCCTTCGACCTTACATACATTATATATCTGTATTAGATGACCCAAGAGAGTTCATATAATAGACACTCTCCCACTTTTCCGTTTGAGATAGTTTGGAATTATCCTTAATTACCCACCGGCATATTAATAGGGCGTGCTCTTTTTGACCTTGATCGCAGATACTAATCACTAGATGGATTCATAAATCCTATCTCGTAAAATAATAACGCTCAACCATTCTTAAGTTAAATCCTTAATCATTTCGTAGAATAAAATTGAAGTCACGTCGCGTGAATTAGTGCAATGAAGTAACTTAGTATATTTGCATCCTAATCTTTTGGCCGCCATTTTGAAAGGCTGTTATGTTATCAAGGTTTAATTTGAATTTTAAACTAACGTAAAGGTTATATTCTTGACTTAGCCAGAGAGGTTGCCATTATCAAGTGAATTTTTGTGATTAAAAAAAACTACGCCTGATATTCTCTCTCACGTCATCAATTTTTTCTGTGTTTACAGAATTATTATTTTTCGACCTCGGCACGTGGAATTACCACAAATTTTGGCTTCAGGTCCGCGCCGCCAAGACAGCCTTGTGCTACGGAAAAATAAGGTGATCGCTTCTTGGCATCCGGAAGGAGCATCGCAAATGCCTTACGTCAAAGGCGGCTCCTACGTGTTCCCTTAATGGCGTAGGTTGCTATCAGACCATGAAATCGCTACGTTGTTATGTGATATTAAGAGATTGCCTAGCGGGCTGGTGGATGTTGAATCATGCTACGCAGCATCGCAGGAATAACCACAATGTAAGCAGACCCAAACCGCCAAGTTCTCACGTCAAAAATAAGCACGCACTCACAATTTGAATTTAAAACGATCCGCGATACGTCTTGACTTGAAAATGCGCATTTGTATTATTCTGCGTTTTACTTTGTCTTCGGGATAGTGCATGAACAGGAAAATGCTTAACCATGACGGAATACGGAAGACCAAGTGATTTTTTTATTTATAAAATGCGAATTTGAAGTGGACCAAAGGTATGATTTAGTTTGATATTCCTCACTGATATTTATATTACGCCAAGTGACCCTTAATTTCCCCTAGAATTTTGTTGACACGATCCATTCTATCTCGATATCCACGACTAAAGCTCCAAAATTTACGACAGTAACTGTATTATATCGATACAATGATCCACTGATTTCAACAATAGTAGATCGATACATTGATCTGTTAATTGCAACCATATCAGGTTGATACATTGATCCATTCATTGTGTATACAGCAGGTCGATACATTGATCCAATAATGCAACAATAGCAGATCAATACATTGACCCACCACTTCTCTCGATGTACTCTTCTTTTCTCAATTCCCCCTCTTGCCATGGCTGGTGCCGCAAATTACCTAGCCGCACGCCCTTGCAGCGGCTTGTTTGGTATCCCGTATATGTACACGAATATCTTTCCTAAATACGATCTAAGTTAGCTTTTCTAGCAGTTGACTCGACAGCACCGTAGTTGGCACAACCAAGGAAGGAGCGACTTTGGAGCGAAAATTTGGCAATAAGCTAGCCAAATTTGCAAAAGTGCTCGGCATGGTTTACATTCTGTTTTTCTCAAGAAAGGTACAAAAATCATTATCAGTTCCGGAAGCCGTAGCGGGGAAATTGCATTTGGAAAAGTGACCATTTATGAGAGGCGAAAACATACTGAGTGATTTGATTAATGTACATCCCATACACGTCCCATTAATGAAAAGCAATAAGTTTTTGTTCAATTCCGTATTATACTGACCGAAGAATAGGGAAGCGAAGGCATCAGGAAATCAGGTGACCCCGGAGTAAATTTCTGGAAAATAGAGGGATATTTGTGAAAATCTACGATAATAAAAATTCACTGCAGTCTGCATTTTGCTTTGAAGGACTTCCCGGTGATCTACGATGTTGGCACCTGGCTCGAATACAGAACGTGATCTAAAGCCAACTAGGAAAACAGAGGAAACCCCGAACAGAAATTTCTAGGAGTGATTTTTACCCCATTATCTTTAACGTTTAGCCAAATTATATAATCAATGCAGTTGGTTAAGGGTTCCTTATTCTGAATTTTAAACTACTTTTGCACTCAAGATAAAGGGCTGAAACTATCACTATGAGATGAGTGAAGGAATAAAGCTGTTGGTTCTTGCATTTAATTTTCTTTTATTCAACACTTTTTTCTTCAAGTTGCGTTTACGGCTCTTAATCGTTCATTTATTCACCGTTTCAGCAATACAAATTATAGTTTCCTATGAGGCCACGGCAGTGGAATGGGACCATATGTCTTATGTATTAATAGCTTAGAATTAATGATCAATACAGAAATTTGTAGGAGACTTAAGTTGGTGTATTTGTTAGTTTTTTAATGCAAAATTTGTTTATCTGTTGGTACCCTCGCCTCTTTTTATGTGGTTGATGACCTCTTTATGTGGAGATTCTTTTGATCCAATAAAACGATTGAAATTTGTTCTTTTTCCCGTTACAATTTTAACCAACACCCTCGTAAATTTAAAATCGGACGGCTCCAATGTGAAGGTCAAAAACTCTCTGAACTTACAGCGAAGGTTCGGCCAGAGGTCCCCGTTATTAATGCCGGTACCGTATTGATTATTGGTAATTCGTGGCACGGGCAAATATTGATACCGATACTCTCACAGTTATAGAGCATCAAAGGCAAGCGATTTCTACGATATCGCAACTCGGGTATAGAATATACTTCATAAGCATATGGCTTCGGCTCCAACTTTATATGTAAATTTATCTACCATAATAATACATAGCACTGTACTTTTTCCGATGAATTTTATTATGTACGGCTATTATCAACCATTAAAACAAATAATGCAAGTTAAAGCTTCTGTAAACATTATGAAACTCCAAAAATACCGAAAATATAAGCTCCCAGTCTCTCTGATTATCCCCCGACCAAAGAAAATAATGTTTGCGCTAAGGAAAGAGATAATACTTGTAATTACCTTTAGATACTGTTTATTTTCATCTCATATGTATTTCATCGTAGATATTTCGTGATTAAATATATTAATTTTCAAATTTTAGTCATGAGAATATCCCAGCACAAAGTTTTTTTTAGATTCGCGATAGTTGGGTACATTTTTAGCAATTTGAGATGGGTCATAGTCTGACGATTTGAAGAAGGAATATATTTCAACAACTATGTCAAATTTGCTAATTACAAAAGAACGTATTCCCTTGCATTTAGGTTATCATAGATCATTAATAAGTACAGATATGAGTGAGAATATTGGGTTTCAAAGACTTGCCATCACGTTTAGCAAGCTGTACACTTCAACTAAAATTGACTTCCTTCCACTCGCCATTTGAAATTTATGGAAAGACTTTAGGATATTAAATCCGGTTGTAGGCTATATTTGGGAAGTATGTCTAAAAAATAATAAAAATTCACCGCAGAAAAAAATTTTTCAGCTAATTTTCGTTGTTTTTTATTAAGATTTTCATATATCTTTTTAATACTAAGTAAAAAAGTTTTGATATTTTCAAAAATATGTAACGTCTCGGAAATTTTCATCGGTTCTATTTGTCATTCTTAATTCAAATATATTCGAGAGATTAACAATTCCGAAGTACCATTCTTATTTCAAAATCGACGATTAGCATATCACAAGACAATTGATATTCTTATTATTAAGCACTATCTCCATCTATTGATGGGCAGTGGCTATCTTTTAAAACACGCACGCTTCCGTGAAATAATTGTTACTTACTCCAAAAATTGACCACTATAGAATGAGTGGAGTCTTAACTGAGCATAAAGGCAAAAAAATGTGGTAAATTTTAAAAGGCTGAAATCCCGGAAGGTAGTGTGCCTGATGAGAAAAAGAATATATGTATATGTTATAAATATATGTATATTGATAACACATCTACATCTACGTCATACCCTGCAAGCCACCCAAAGGGTGTGTGGCAGGGGGTGCTTCCACACCAGGCATGCATGAATGATACGGTAGAACACCGAAATTACATTGAAACCCGCGTACCACACATGCAAAGCGCCATTTAAATATCTAATTACCAAGAAACATTCTATCGTCAATCGTTCCAACATGCAAGGGATACAATGACTACTACTACATATTCAAGATATCGTGCATAAATAAGAACATCAATATTTACATCATGCATACGTTAGAACGTAGAGAATATCAAGAAAACGATATTCTGTCTAGCTAATGTCACTATTTGCACTATTCATGACGACGATCACGGCTGTTATGGTCCCGAATGGTACGCGGAAAAAATGACATTTTATACCTATCGGTTCTACAATCTAGCTCATCAATCAATACTACGACGGGGTTAATAGTATGTTTTTTACGTCGTCAGTGATATGATTTTCCTGAAATTTATTTAGGAGGTTAAGCCTACAATTTAATCTACGCTGTGATAGCGTGATCGTGCATGACTCATGAATCACGTTTGCATAGTCACAATTTACATTTATTCAATAGTTTTTGTAGTTGTTGTATCATATTTTAAGTTCAGTGCATGTCGGTAAAGGTAAAATGGCTTGCAGGGTTTTATGTCGATGTAGAACCCTAAGATAAATATATTTAATTCTACCAACTCGGCAGAGGCATGATTCGCAAGTGGATGGGATTTTTCCATCCCGCAGCGAACACGGAAGGAGGAACGTCCCACACAACTATTTCTTATCGGGGCAGATACGAAACTGCCAGGTCCTACTTCCTTATCTCCCCTATCCCTCCCCCTTATCTCACCGAAATGATTCACTCCCGCGACGGAGCCCGTCGAATCTATAAATATTTATCTCCACTGGCTTGAATTCCCTGGTCACGAAACCAAAATTTTGATCTTGCGTTTTGACGTGAGTCACTCTGCTTAAGGTTGGAAATTTTTAATTTAATAATCGCTATTGTTTTGAGTCCGTCGTTTTTATCTGGGGAATCGTTGCGAAAACATAGCAATAAAACAATAGCATTCAAGTCAGCAAATGTTGGTTAATCTCTTAACTGCTCATTTATATGTGCGGATTTGATTAGATTGTGATCGTGATGATATTCCACCAAAGTTTAAGACTGACAGAACCCATAATAATCCAAGATAACGTCTGGTAATCTTGTTTTTATGCTTAGGAACAGTATCCTTTGAGAGGATGAACGTGAGGCATTGCACGGCACTTTTTATTCGACACAACAATTCTCATGGTTTACCTTCTTTAGGTTCATGTTAAAGTCAATGACACTCAGTGGGTTTCAGATTCACTCATTTCTTTGTGTGTGGAGAACAAATGGAATGGGCTCAGAGCATTGGCTATTTACTGCACTGAACTGCAACTATTATTTCCATCTGAATGAGCAGAGGCTTGGCCAGCTAAAGGTCCGAGGTTCAATTTTCGGCGAAGGCCTCTTTGTACACGAGGCAATTTCTATGTATTTCACCGTTATACAGGCATGGAAGAATATATTCACTTTGCACGTATTTCCATAACATTTGAACCCATATTAAAACAATCGTACTTTTCCACTAATATTTATAAAACATAAATATTAGTGGAAAAGTACAACGATTATTTTAATATGGATTCAAGCATAAAATACTTCCACGAAATGACGCCTGAGGGTGTAAAGTCTATTCCATAATCTTTCTTGACAGCTATCCATTCGACTTATTTCGGGGTGCAATCTGCGTGAGTTCCCCGAGGAGTGCTGTCGGAGAAGTGACTTGCCCTTGAGAGTTACGCAGATGAATAATCACGAGCCTTAAGAAGCATCTTATGAGCAGAACTTACAATATTTGACAAATATGAACATAATGTGGATGAAACATGTGACTCGAGTCTCCTAATAACATGTGGGACTTGTAAAACTAAGCGATACTTCAACGCTCTAAGTATTTGAAAAAAGGAACAGAAAGCCATTATCCACTGAACTAAGGAAAACAATGTAAGAGAATGCAAAGCAGGTTGTTACTGACAATGAGCTGCATTCAAATGTTAATAAAGGGTTGTTGTTCGCAGTTGCTTTGAAGATATTTAGTTTTCTTCACTAGCCATGCACAAAATAGGAATGTTTATTGCATTTACATATTACCTGTTTTATCGGCATACTCACTTCCCTTCATTGTGCAGCTCCAGCTCATCGAAATATAAGTATGGATCTACATAGTTATGACCAGTGTTGGTAAAAGTACTGAGAAAAAGGAACTGGGCTCAATTACAGTTACTTTATAAAAAAGTAATCAATTACAAGTAAAAATTACACATTTTAAAAAGTAATCAGTAAAATTACAGTTACAATTACAATTACTCCTTGTAAGAACGTCCACTTTATAGACCACCCGGCCACTGTCCAATGGTGCAGTAGAAATGTGGAAAAATTGAGACATAGAAATTGCTATAGCCTGCAATTCCACTAGCAATAGGTACATACTATTATAATTGCTGATACAACACATGGGGTGTCATGTTTTGTACCCATCATGAGTAGGCTACAACATAAGGGTGGCTGAACCCAAACAGGCAAATTAGGATACTCAGGGATTCGACGTTGTCTGTAGGCCTAGGTAAATCAGTGAATAAGTAAATGCGATGAAGTAAATCATGCAAATTTTATGTGTACAAAATGTCGTACGTTTGGCAACACTGCACGGAAGGTGACGAGAGCAAGGGGATGCTACTTGACAATTCACGCGATTGCGAGATACGTCCTTGAACGCTTTCCTGTTCAAGCTTGTATAGAGGCCAGCGAAGCTGCCTGAAAATAATTAAAGTTTACATGGGAGCGAGTAAAGTAATCATCGATTACAAGCAAGTAACGAATACGACATAAGTAACGATTCCTCTTTCACCGTAAGAAGTGAATTACCAGTAAAAATTACATTTCGTAAAACGTATTCGTTACAAGTACAAATTACTGCAAAAGTTATCGTTACAAGTAATCCGATTACTTTTACTCGATTACTTACCAACACTGGTTATGACGGCTCCTAGATACAAGGCTTCCAATGATACCGTGGTGGTCTATTGGTGGTTTCAGTTTTAAGTCTAGAAAGAAAACTCAGATATTTTTATTCTTGATGCACTAAATACAGTAATTAATTTTTCCAAGTAACAAACTGCCAAAATAGTAGGTTCTACTTACATATTACTTTGATTAAACTTCCTACCACTAGGGTCTCTGAATTGAAAAGAGGACACTCAATTACTTTTAAACTGGAATCCAAGGAGTATAGAGTCTTTATACTCATTGAGAGAGTCTTTATACTCCTTGCCAGGGAGTATAGAGACTCTCGCTGGAATCTGGAGCTGGAATCGCTGAATCCTGTGTGAACATGATAAGTTCTCCAAGACCGTTTGAATCCGTGCTCCAAGGGTAATACGAGGTCTTAGAAGTGGGCTACTTGGAGAATTTTTATGCCAACCTGCATTAAGCCTTAGGATTAATTCTTTAACGAAGTAATGATAAGATGGTCTAATAAGGAAGTTTACTCAAACCACCCCTGATACCGCAATCCCCAGTGGCGCAATTGGTTAGCGCACGGTACTTATATGACAGTATACGAGCTATGCCGGGGTTGTGAGTTCGAGCCTCACCTGGGGAATATTTTTTTCAGAGCTGAAAGAGTATGTGTAAAGGATGTAAGCCTTTTATTTATAACCACACCGAAAAATTGCTATGTTTGGTGCTTTAAAACGTATAGCTTACGTCGTTAGACGTTGTTAACAAATACCAATTAGTACGGTTCTGTGTTTAATCTTATTTGTGAGGCTCTATCATATAATGCTCATATTAATATCCAAGTAATTACACAGAACAACTTCAAATATACTATTTCCTCAAGTTATACTAACACATGAACACGTGATGAAAGCCAAACCTTACTACAAACGACACTTGTAATACTTTTCGAAACATCACGCGACAAGCCATTAATAACGCAATACCAAGTAAACTGAAAAGTCAATACGGAACCTTGGTGGTATAATGCAGACGTCCGGAAATCTCTCATGCGACAACGATTCTTGCACGCAAAAATGAAGAACGCCCATCACGTCTACCGGACGCGTATACAAAAACCCAATGCAGTCTATAAAAATTTCTTGTCGCGGCATAGAAAGTCCCCTGAAATCCATTAACCCCAAGAAATTACCTGGTCCCGATGAAATTCCCGCCCGAGTTTATATAGAATTAGCGTCAGATATAGTACCGTACTTGAAAATAATATATAAAAAATCTCTAGCAGAACATCGTGTCCCTTACGACTGGAAAATCGTGAACGTTACACCTGGGTGATTCCACGCTAACTCAACTAAGGCCTTGGCTCGACCATCTCAGATTTTTACGATTTTGGCACATAGGAAGAATACAATGAGGAATGACGACTTGCCAAAAATTAGCCTTCTGTAATTATATGTATATCATATACTTCAAATATCACAAATTAGCGCAAATTGGCGCGCCGCAGTTCCGAACTATATCTTCAATAAATAAAGTTCTCAAATTTTAAATATAATGAAATTTTTGCAATTAAAGACTTTATTCTGTGCTTGATATCAACATTTGGCTTCCTAGACCTATACTCTGAGGTCCTATATGACTTGAATTATTCCTATTTTTTAAATTTTGATCCACGTTTAGGGCCTAATATCTCCGACATTAATGATAAGATATGGTCAAACTTAATTTTTTCGAACATCAAGAACACAGGACTGCACTTGAAGAGCATTAACTTCAATTTGCGGCACGCAACTACAGCAAAATGGAGCAACAAAAACGGAAAGATGACAATGTTGCTACTTTTGGCGCTTAAAAAAAAAGCGATGTTTGATAACTCATTTTTGGTTGAAAATTATATTTTACAATAGCTTAAACCCTTATCTTTCAATAACAGAAATAAAATTGGAGGATTGAAAATATATCTACAAACAAAAAAGATAGGACGAATAAAATGTCCTGCTACGCACGCGCCCGCTTTGAAAATGACACGTTGGTGAGTCATGCGAGTGGCCTGCGCATACGCCGCGCGTCGAATATCCAAGTGAAGCAGTGGTACGTAAATAATTCCTTCTAACCTCTACTTCTACCCATATGAAGATTTACCATGTATTGTAAAACCAGCATGGATTCCGAAAAAGCAGGTCCTGCGAAACCCAGATAGTCTTTTTTTCTTCACGATATTCTTTCCGCTGAAGAAAGGCTCACCCAGGTAGACGCGATATTTTTTATTTCAAACAAGCTGTCGATAAAGTTCAGCATTCAAAATTATTTTTTAAGCTAAAAACCTATGGAATACATCATGATATAATATGCTGGATTGAAAATTTCTTACGTAACGGCGAGCAGAGGGTAGTTCTAGATGGCATTAGTTCAGATATAGTTAAAGTCATTTCCGGTGTACCCCAGGGAAGTGTCATTGGTCCTTTATTATTCTTTTTGTATATGAATGATATCATCACCGTCGTTATGAGCGAAATCCGCCTTTTCGTGGACGACGTAGTATTGTACAGGGATATTAACACCGTGTGACGTGATTGTGTGAAGTGTGACAGGATTGCGTTGAAGAAAGACCTAGATGCTATAAAAGAATGATGCAATACTTAGCAGTAGGAGTTGAATTTTTAAAAGTCCGTCGTTACGAATTTTTGGAGAAATAGTAGCTTAACATACGAGGCGTACACAGTTAATCAAGCCGAACTAATAAATGTAGAGTCAGTTAAGTACTTAGGTGTGACCCTTAGTCAAGACTTGTCGTGGGGAAGCATATACGAGAAATGTGTGGACATTCAAGTCGTAAATTGGGATTTATTAAATGAATACTAGGAAAGTGTGACGAGAAGGTAAAGGTGCGATGTTATTTTTCTCTCGTGAGACCTCACTTGGAGTAGGCCGCTAGTATATGGGACCCTGATGAAGTAGGACCAGTTTCAGATAAAGATCAAATACAGCGGAGGGCAGCTAGATTTGTTAACAATTGTTATGATAAATATAGTAGTGTTACCAAATTGTTGAGAGAATTGGGGTGGGAACCTCATTTAATATAAACCTCTTTCCGATCGAAGGGAAAAATATAGGTTAAATGCTTTACGAAAGTTTGATGTAGACTATTTCTGTGCGGACGTTCACAATATTTTGCTAGAGCCAAACTATTATGGTAGAAACGATCACAGGCATAAGATTAATGAAATAGCCTGCAGAACCGATACATTTAAAAATGAAATTTTTTACACGCACAATACGGGACCATATTAGTCACGATAGATCAGTTTTAGGATACTATAGCCTAGATTAGGTAAAAATAGGTTTTTGTACTTGTGCTAAATATCTTAACATCTTTCTTGGCTACTAGCCTCGCATGCAATTTTCGGCATGATATAACTCTAGCATGATTTAGAACTAGTTATCTGTCGCAGTAATTATAACCAGTAGTCGTATCTAAAGTAGTGTACTGCAAGGTAGCATGTTCGTCCAAGTTGCAATCTCCTAGCTTCTGGTCTGACCGCGCACTGTTATCCTGTATTTTTAGCCTGCGCCTCGCATTTCGGGGAAATGTGCGCAGTTCTGACTTCAGCTGGGATGACGGCTTGAGGCCTTATGTAGAGTCACCCCGTGTCACACACCCTAGTGGTGGCTTTCACGGTATTTCGTCGATGTAGGTATCTACATCTACGTCATACCCTGCAAGCCACCCAAAGGGTGTGTGGCAGGGGGTGCTTTCGCACCAGGCATGCATGAATGATATGGTAGAACACCGACATTACATTAAAAACCCGCGTACCACACATGCAAAGCGCCAATTACAAATCTAATACCCAAGAAACATTGTATCTCCAATCGTTCTAACATGCTAGGGATACAAAGACTACTACTACAGATTCAAAATATCATGCATAAATAAGAACATCATTATTTACATCATGCATAAATAAGAAAGAGGAGAATATAATGAGAAAGATTAACTGCCTGCCTATTGTCAATACTCGAACTATTCATGACGACGATCACAGCTGTTATGGTCCCGAATGGTACGCGGAAAAAATGACATTTTATACCTATCGGTTCTACAATCTAGCTCTCTAATTTTATTGGCGCGATCTAATCTGCCGTAGTACGAAGGGGTTAATAGTATGTTTTTTACGTCGTCAGTAAAATGATTTTCCTGAAATTTATTTAGGAGGTTAAGCCTATAATTTAATCTACGCTGTGATAGCGATTCCCATCCTAATTCTTCTAACAGTCCAGACACACTAGCCAACTTATCGTAGCATCGTTTCACAAACCTAGCTCCTCTTCGCTGGACGCGATCTAACTCTGATATCAACCCCGTTTCGTATGGATCCCATACACTAACAGCATATTCCAGATGAGGCCTAACGATTGAAAAATAACAACGTTAAGTATAGATGTTATTGGACCGCGGAAACATACAAAGTAGCGCAAATGCATGAACGAATGGCCAAAAAAATAGCCCATGTTTTAATTTGGAGCATTGGTCCATGCATCTGTAAAGCCACGTTCTTGCGCGGGTACATGCATCGTGTAAACACGCCTTTAGAGTATTTGGCAATTTCATAAATATACCGAGAAGCTAAAGTTTTACAGAAAGTATGCGGACGTGAAGAACTGGGTGGCAGGCAATATCGTGGATGTAGATTAAATGCTCTCATAACTTCATTAGAAGTACTTAGAGTTGAGGAATTCCTTCCATTGCAACACACGAGAAATGACATGAGTTGATGACTCTTTCAGACCTGCCTCGGAAACCGCTCGCTCTTTCCTAGAAGACGGGACAGCGGAAATCGTTTTCCGGAAAAAAGATGGATTTAGCGCGTGGCCATCACTCCACTTCTCTCAAAAGTGGGGAGTCACCCACGCACTTGAGTTTTTTCCGACTCATGACCGCCCCTCACCGCAGAAGTATTTCGTAACCCGCCCCTCGTCACCTGAGAGGAACGTCAGTGGCCCTTTGGCAAGCGGACGGAAGACGCAAAAGTCCTCCCTGCTTCCCCCTCGAATATCCGAGACGTGGGGCCCTTCTCATTCCGCGTCGCCTGACGCTGACCGCCCACACGCTCGCAATGGTCCTCTCTAGATATCCCTTCCTCCCTCCCTCCGAAAGGCGGTTATATCAACACGTGACATTTAGCTGAATGGCGTGGCGTTTGGACGCACGAGGGTTTATGGCTGATGAGGAGGTGGGGAGGGGTGATGGTCACCCTGGAAACAGTTCGAAACGCCCTGACTGGCGCCAGGCGTTACCTTCAACCCAGGCGGGAGTGGACGCCCGGATTACGATCCTATTCGTCAGTCGGCGCCACTAGAAAAACTCGCGCTGCAAACGTCACATGAGGTCGAAGGATCACTTTGCGAGTACTTGATGATTCAGCCACATGGCACGTAAATCTACGTATTACTAATTACCCTGAAAGCCACGACAAGGGTGTTTGGTAGGGGGTGACTTATCACCAACATGAACGATAGTGAAGAAATTAACCTTCACCAAGATGAACTACGCAATGGGAATTCTGCAAATGCCACAGACACTTACAAAACCAATCTCGAATGTAACTACGTAAACGTGATACAAGAGTCATCGTGATACAAGGGAATCATCGTGATACAAGGGAACATGCAAAACTTGGTGTTGGCACTACTCGGCAGATTGAGAAATATGCTTTAGGGAGCATGTAAATTAATCGGCTACACTACCTGTCAACTAACCTACTTATTACCAATTACTGAAAGACATATTGATTTATATTAAAAAATTAAATTAAGAAAACATAAAAACTACACGTGGTTAATTTTTGACGAGAATATATTCCTTATTTTTTAAATTTGTTCTCTCTGGAGTGCATACACGAACCTTTTTCCATGTAAAATGGCTGGTGTTATTCGTCAAAAATCTCGGAAATTAGTTCGGTTAGGGGCTGATATTTTAATATCTCTGGAAGGTTGAAATATTTTTCTTAAAAATGAGCCCACATTCATTGATTTATAGGTGGAATGATAATTCGTTCAAAATATCTGAAGGTCAAAATTGAGGGATTGTTGGCCTGTAACTGTGTGGCAGCCAAGTGGCTGAAGGTACGTGTTAAGTTCTGATTTGAACTGGGACGAAAGCTGTATGCGTGGTGTGGAATTACTCCGAGCCACCATCCATGGTGGTGGCTTCCACAGTACTTCGTAGATGTTGTTGTAAAACAGTCCGGTTGGGCTCATGTAAAATATTCTTAAAATTAAAAGCTTAATGAAGTTACTATTCGCGATTGAAATAAAATAATCTGTACTTTTTCACAATTTCAAATAAAGTTGGATATTCTTTGGGTTAGTTTTATTTGGACTACAATCATTTTTTCCTCTTTGTAAAAGAAACCTCTAAGTTGACAGTATTTATCTCAAACTATGATCCCTAAAAATAGTATGGATAAAAATATTCACGAGCATTGTCGCAGTGGAAACTTGTGAAGTATGTGCAATGCCTTCAATGGTGAGTTATGTGTCTTGAATTAATGGAGTGCTTTCCAACCACGGTCATAGAGAAGTAAGAAGAAGTTTCCAACTATGGAAAAAGATATTAAGAAAAATATACATTTCATTTTGAAATACGAATCGACCTAATAAAACAGCAACAGAAATGAAGTGGTTCAGAATATATAAAGAGAAAAAGTATGATGTAGCTTATCCAAAAAAATCCAACTTCATTCGGGCAAACAACCAGACCTAAGTGACAGAAGGGTCGACAACTTAACCCTTTCCCTACGAAGGCCGTGTATACACGGCTTGAATTTTTCTTCGCTAAAGAACGAAGGCCGTGTATACAAGGCGTGAATTTTTCTTCGCTAAAGGCCGAAGGCCGTGTATACACGGCTTTGCGGTCAATCACGCCAAAAGGGCCCCAAGCGTCATTAGAGACTCCACGCGCTAGAGGTCCGACCCTTTCTCATTGTCCATGTGGGGATTATCTCAGCCCTTTCCCGCACTAAATGTCCCCCTCAAGGAAGGTCCTCACGGTCAACTATTTGTTTATATGTTGGAATAACTAAAAACGTATTTGTTGAATTTATTGGAAATCAATGCTAAGAATTACATTCTCGATGTTCTTCTGTTCGGTTCAAAATTTTAAACGGAATTCTATCGTTTATATTAACGGAGTTCATCACCACTTTGGAAAAATTTTAGAGACGTTAAGGTTAGATGTTAAACTGTAATAGTTGAATCATACAAGCAAATTATCTTTGAAGTATGAAGTTCTTTGCCGTGAGCCAAAATTACAGTTACCATTTTTCAAAAATCTCTCCACAGAACCTATAAATACAAATGCATTATAAATGCATTTCGCAATAAACGCAAATAAATGCGTATCCTCAAAATTTGTTAATTTACGGTACAAAATAAGGGATGTTTTCGGTCGACACATGCTGTACGTATTAGCCCATACCATGCTTTCATCTGAGCACATTAATGCATTAATGTTTTCTTGGAAAAACATATTACTGCCCAATCGGGACATCCAAGAGTAGATTGGCGCAAGTAGGCTTTTACTGAAATATTTGGAGAAGATAACCTCACTCTTCTCGGAATAACTCATTTTCTTTTCTCTAAAATAGGATCTAAAATATGTGAATATCTGAAAGTGCAAATACCTAGGAATATGCGACGTGTATTGAAAGTTGTCATTCCCCTTGAAGTATTTGTTGGTCTTTGATACAATGCGCTTTTGCTGAAAACCGTAAAAATAACCGTAGAACTTCGTTTAAAATTTCTAAATGCAGTGCAAAATGAAAGGTATATATTGGTGTACAGACATTCCCTGCAAAATCAACAATTTAAAAAAATGTAAATCACCTTAGTAACACTAATCTGACCGCATAAATACACCGCGATGGGCTACCTTCAAGAAAAGGGTCGAGGATTATATCTGGTCAGTTGCCGAGAAAAGGGTCCGGCACCCCGCTAGGCAAGGTCATTAAGCGTAGGAAGGGACTACCTGGACGATTTCTTGCCGCGAGAGAGCTCCGTACAGGGCGAAGAAAGAAATGCTATAAGCATTCGTACAGCCAAAACCATCTTTCCGTGAAGGAGTCCGGCGCGAAAGGGTTAAGTCGCGTAATGGGTTTCCCACGAAAATAAGAGAATGCATGCGGACAAGTAATGAGGCTGAGAGACAAGTTGTGTCGTTTTCTCGAGTGCACTGGCCCCGTTTACCTAGGAACAGTGTCACTTAAACAGCGTGAGAGAGTTTCCTAACAGTGGAGCACTTAAACTTTAAAAAGTAAAAGAAGGAAATGATGGAAAGGATTTCTTCGCATTATGTGCGACAAGAGTTTTTAAAAGGTACTGGACAAATTTGTTTACACGCGTTGTAGATATTATTATTAATAAACTTAGCTATGCTGGGCTGGTGCTGGAGTATGGGTCACGACTGGCAACTGAAACAGAAGTAAGAGCAATCGTACACAAATAACCGTCATATTATTCTTTTTCGGGATACGTCTACGTAATACCCTGCAAGCCACCACGAGGGTGTGTGGCAGGGGGTGAAAATCACCAAACATGCACTATTGACATGCAATTAGGATATTTAATGAAGGCATGCTAGGTAATAGGGTCACATGGTTAGTATCTACATAATAAGAAAGGGATTAATGGTTGTTATTACATGCATCATGCACTACAGACTACTCTAACTATATTCCACCTACCTATCCCTTTCCTACGCTGCCTATTGTTCTCTCTTATAGTACGCGGGAAAAATGACATTTTAAATCTATCGGTACGACAATCTATCTCTCTAATCTTGTTAAGATGATCAAACCTAGCGTAATACGCAGGGGTTCTCAATATATATCTAACGTCATCTGTGAACAAATCGGTTTCGAATTTACTTAAAAGGTTTAACCTAAATTTTAAACCTTTTAAGTAAATTCGAAACCGATTTGACCTGGGATAGACTCAGTCAAAACAATTATAAGCTGATGAGACTTTGAAGCATGTTATTCGACAGGTGGTGTAACTGATTAGTTGATTTTCTCCCTTATACTTTTGTCTTGATATGCAACGTATTGCCAACATCACGTTTTGTATGATCCCTGCATGGTTCTTGCATCTCACCTTCGCCGTATTAATATACGTTAATACACATAGTTTCTGAGGCATAGGTACAATACATCTGCATCTACATTTTAACCTACAAGCCACATCAGGGGTGCTTGGCAGCATACCTATGGTTATGTGCAAGTTGGTGAAAGTTGCATGCAGATAATGTACGTATGATGGAATATTCCTTGAATCTTGAACTTGCAAATACTACATAATGTACGTATTACATGCAAAATATGTAGTATTTGCGAGAGATAACTCACCCCCTATGGCACACCCTTAAGGTGGCCGACAGGGTATTGTGTACATATAGATGTATACTTAAATACTCTGTGATAGGCTTGTTGAGCTGTCTTTACCGTCCTATTTTCCTACAAATTGTCATATCCCTGCATGCCTCTTCTGCTTTAGTTTCATGCTTTTAATGTAATTCATTAAAAAAACTTAACCGGAAGATGACACCTCTCGGATACATGAGATCATAAAACGAATATTTAACTGATAACTCATTTTGTTTCTCACTCATCCATTTACCAGCAACAGGAAACACAGATAAAACACACCAGAGCCATGGCAACTCTTACGGTCCACACCGTACATTTAAATTTCTATCGCTAGTTTTAATTTATAAGCCTTTAGATCCGATGCGATTACTTTCCCTATTGTACCAGAAAGTGCTGGCTGGAATTATAATGTACTTAGTTGATAATCGAGTTCACGGGCTTTATATGCCTGCCTCGATCGTGTGTCTGCACCACACTTCGCATTGGTTTTGCAAGGTCGTGCTAAGAGCGTAGTTAATTGCTTGCAAATCAGTAGGGTAGGACATTCGTAGTTTTTAACCCATGGGGTATACGTTGAATACAGGATTCATAGTAAGCATGCGACGTAAGATATCCCTCACATAGGTGTTCATAGACATGCATGCGCAAAGAAAATATCTGCATCTCCGTGCAAAATAGCGCGAACACAAAGGATATTAATGAGAATGATATACATAGTTTTATAAATGGAAAAAGAGCCATTTGCACGATGCATAATTTTTTGTCCCATGGAAACGGATTATTTGCCTACTCTTATGATACAAATAGATAACTTTTAAAAGAACTGGTACCTCATTCCTAGTAGATGGTCAATTCTAATGAAAGCAGTAAGCAATTTAGCCAGCAATATTTATTTTCCATATCGTCATTTGTGCGCTATCGATGACTCCTGCAAAGGATTTTGATTAATTCATCGCCACAGCAAAGGTTGTGAAATTTTCCTCTAAATGCGGTGCGGTGGTACTGAAGTTTTATGACCCATTTTGATGGCGTATAAAGAAACACCCTTGATTACAGTTGAATTTATTCGAAACAATAGGTTCTTTTGTCAGTGTTGGGAATTATGGCAGTGGACTCATTCCAAGAATCCCACGTGATGAATAGAGTGATGCATTCTGACTCAGACATAAAATTACTCTCAACGCTTAGCTACGTCAAAATTTCTTGGAAACTCGGATGATGGGCTAAATTTAATGCACAATGTTATGATTTGGAGCGTTTGGAGCCCTCACTATGGAGATCAAAAGGTCATAATTATATCGTGAAAAAGATAGTCGCAGATTTGTAGGTGATAAACGAGATGAGAGCCCTAAGAAACAAAGCATTTCTCTGAATTACCAAAATTATTTGCTAAACAAAAGTAATATCAACAGGAGTAGCAGTCATTACTAATGCAAGAGTTCTACTGAACTTTACGTTCTTAGCATGGAACGTGATGCGATTGCCTCTTGGCGTGATTCATCTCGATAGTATATATGGCAAATATATTTCAATACATAAGGAATTTTAGCAACAACAGTAATTATGGGGCTTCGGGGAGGAAAGTAAACATAATTAATTTGTTATTTCTTCTAAAATATCCACACTTACATGGGTTACACCCAGGTAAGTCATCTTCAGGAAAAAAATTGGTTGAAATCCAAACCAAGTACTAAAGACGTCATACTGAAATTTACAGAACTACTACGATATTTTTTTTCGATTCTCATCTAGGTTCACTTCGTATATTACTTCTTCCACAACAGACATGGCCTTAGTACAGATTTTAATATTTAACCAAGATAGAGCTCGTTGTAAGGCAAATGTATCCTGCTTTGTACTGGAAAAATAACTTACCGTAGATATTTTACGTCAGTATAATTGGTACTTCTGCTGATAATGTGTCTTAAACAATTCGCCACACCGCAGCTAGCCGAAGGTTTTACTTTCTCCACTATTTTCACAATTCCCCTCAGTTACTCAAAATACAATGATTTTTCAGCGGAAACAGGACCTCGTGCAAAAAGTTGGTTTCACTACATGAAGAGAATGGGATTGTCTATAGGTGTGGTTTATCTAGCATTTTAGTCTGACTTATTCGTTCCTTAACGTGGCAGAAATCATGGCTGTATATTTTAACCAAAATTCGGCAAAGTAAACTCTGTGACGACTCGAGAGCGGGTCTCGTGGTACGGGAGAGGCGGGCCGATACAAGATGTGCTGTTTAGCATTCCGCGTCGCTCTGCCGGCTTTGCTTGCGTCTATTAATAGTCGCCCACAAAAGGAACCAAAAGAAGACATGCAAAAAAGCGCAAGAGGCGAGCGATAACCGGCTGGCACTGTTTCCAGGCCTCGCGGGATTGGACGAGAGAAATCCGCCCTTTTGCAGCCCTACTTCTTCAACGCTGCGTCTGCTCTGCCGGTTGGTACCGCCTGGCGCGGACTCTCAATCGCTCGTCTCTCTCTCTCTCTCTCTCTCTCTCTTGGTTTCCCGACGTGCAACGTTGAGAACTTTGGCGAAAATCTATGACATGAGAACGAGAAAAGGTCGTGACCTTGTGGGAACTTCTGCAATCCCTCTTTCTCGAGTGAGTCCACGCGCATATCGACCATTAATACCCGACTTTATGTAAATTGAGTTATTTAGACGCTTTATTTCAAATCTGTCTTCGAGCAAACTTCAAAGGTGTGATAGATGGGGTGAATTTTTACCTAAACATGCACTTCATTAGGATCTGAAGCTTTTCGGTGCATGAGTTCCTCAAAGTTTTCTCATGCTCCCGTCCGGGAGAGTGAGACAAGACTCGAACATCGAAATATCGGCCAACATGGATCCACTCACCCGGACGGAAGCCCGAGAAAAATTTGAGAAAATGCGCTTCGTTTTTAAATTATGATATCTTTTATGGCAGACAAATCAAGTTACAACTGATGCTGCAAAACATATTTAATGGTATTCGAGCACCGCGTAGGAAATCATGTTTTGCATTAACTTTCTATATAGAAAACGTTAGAGGCAGTGACTACCAAAAATACATGCTTCATTCTTAAGACATTGGTGAACAAAACGCTTCTCACTGAAATCTTACGATCTGCTACTGTTAAGTGATTATACATGCGTGTACATTGGAATAGATAATTAGTCAAAATCGCTCAGTCCAAATAAGTTTCCAGGTCTTGAAGACATTCCTTCCCGCATCTATAGAGAACTAGCCTCAGAAATAGCTTCTTACTTGCAGGCAATATTTGATTAGTCCATCGAGAAATCCGTTGTACCCAAGGACTGGAAAATTACCAATGTAGCATTCTGATTTAAAAGTGGTAATAAGGAATAGGTATCGAATTACAGACCGATATCTCTAACATCTATCTCATGCAAAGTTCCTGAACATGTAATTTTAAGCTCAGTTATGAGACACCTCGATATACAGAACTTGCTAATAAAAACACAACACGGATTCAGGAAGGGAAGATCATACGACACTCTATCAGCACTGTTTGTCCACGATATTTTTATCTCCGGTGAAGATAACATTCCGAAGACCGTCAATTAAAAATTGGACTAAATCATTTACACCGATTCAAAACCATTTTATTTTCTGACGAAGTTATTAATATCTTACAAACTCCAACATTCTACGGTAGATCTGATTGTGATAATAAAATGAGGGAAATAGACTGCACATCAGACAGGTATAAATTTTCGTTTATTCCGCGATCGATAAGAGACCATAATGGCTGCCAATGAGACTTGACAAAGTAGGCTTGACAAGTCGTGTACCTGATTAGTTGATTTGCTCCCAAATGCTTATTCCTTAAACTTAAACTACTTAGGTAATTCACATTTCTCACGAACCCAGCATGACGCTTATATCTCATTTACGTAATTCCAATACGCATTAATACAAATGTTTTCCGCAGCATTGGCAGTATATCTATAGGATATTGCATGTTGGTGAAATTTAATGGCACAATAGAGTCTATATTGTGATAACTCACCCCCTCCGTATAAACCTTGAGATGGTGTACAGGGTAATATGTAGATTAAGATTTACATTTTTGGACATTACGAATTCACAAGTACATCTACATCTACGTGATACCCTGCGAGCCACCACGAGGGTGTGTGGTAGGGGGTGAAGATCACCAAACATGCACTATTGACATACAAGTAGGATATTTAAGGGAGTTATGCTAGATAATAGGGTCACATGGAGCTAGATGGTTAGTATCTACATAATAAGGAAGGGATTATTGGTTGTTATTACATACATCATGCACTACAGACTACTCGAACTATATTTCACCTACCCATCCCTTTGCTACGCTGCCTATTGTTCTCTCTTATAGTACGAGGGAAAAATGACATTTTAAATCTATCGGTACGACAATCTATCTCTCTAATCTTGTTAATCTGATCAAACCTAGCATAATACGCAGGGGATCTCAATATATATCTAACGTCATCTGTGACCAACTCTGTTTCGAATTTACTTAAAAGGTTTAACCTAAATTTTAACCTGCGTTCTGATAGTAATTCCCATCCTAGTTCTTCTATTAAGCTCGTAACACTTATACAATTATCATAACGGCCTTTAACAAACCTAGCAGATCTCCTTTGCACGCGCTCTAATTCTTTTATCAAACCTTCCTCGTACGGATCCCATATACTAGCGGCATATTCTAAATGAGGCCTGACAAATATGAAATAGCTACATGAAGTATGGAGAGAAGCTGTGAGTACTTGTTATACAATCATTAAAAATACTTAACACACCAAATTATCTAACTACGTAACTTACCGACTGGCCTTTTAGTTAAGCCTTAAAGGCAGCCATTATTGTCTCTAACCATTTCTAAAATATATCCACATCTACATATAATTAATACTCTGCAAGCCACCACAAGGGAGTTTGGCTAGGGGTGACTTAGCACCAACATGAACTGGAGTGAAAAAATTAACTTTCACCATCGTGCACCACACTATGGGGCAAGCTACAATTGCTTAAGATGCAAAAGATCAAGTCTAATTTTAAAAATATGATATTTTAAACTCATCCATTCCACAGCCTCATTCCCCAATTGACAATACCGTTGAACCATCGCAGATGTCGACTAGTTAATTTTCACGAATAATATTCTTTGTGGCAATCTTTGTCAGAATTTGTTTTTGCAAAATGACTAAAATTAACTAAACATCTTGAAAGAGCAATAGTGAACATTGACATAATCAAATTTAAGTTTCAGCCTTAACTTTGTAAAACTTTTCCATAATGTTCAAGAATTAATAAAACGTTGTAAGTTTTATGTAGACATCATCAGGAGTCGGTCGATCGTTATCAGGTCGACCTGATTATGTAAAATATTCGACGAGACCGGTCGTCCAATAAATATTCTCAGAAAAACTGACACAGTTTTGTTAATTGCAGAACATTTCCATTATCTGTCATTGTCATTTCTTCAAGCCTATCAATGGGGTTAAATGAAGGTGAAACCGTTTATAAAATTAATTTAGCATGGTAGCTATAAGTTCAAATTTATTGCTTTTATCATCACCGGCGAGGGCGTCGGTAATTCACGCGGGGCACAGAATATTGATCACGATGGCGTAACGAAACCGTGAGCCTTAAACTTCAGAGTGTAAAAATTACCTCTTTCCATATTTGCTCTTTCTCTGGTAGACGCCGCAGCTTAGGCATTAAAGCGTGATTATCACGCGTCAGAGACGAAAGTAAACAAACAGAAGAAACCTCCTTCAGCTTCCCTCTCCCCTCCGCCAGCCTCTTGGCCTCAACACCTCGGCGGTGGGACGATGTTGACAAAATTTGGCAACGGCGCCTGCATTTCTCCACCCGGCTTCCGTAACGCGGCGATGCCTCGTACGCAGTCAACCCAGAAAAAAAGAAGACAACAGAAACGCGCCAGACTGGTTTTTGCACGTGCCATTCTTTTTCGCGTGGCGGGGCGACTGCCCCGTGCAAAAATAGCTCGGACGCAAGTATCGTGCTTCGATGCAGCGTTGTTGTTCGATAATCTGCATTGGGATACTTGGAGCGTGATGTCACCCATCGCATTTGCAGAATTTTTAATGAGTGGTGCCTGATGTGTAAGATAATTATCTTTTGAAAATATACAGATGATAACAAAGCTGGAGACGGTATTTAAAAAACAAATATATGAACGTTTGCATCTTACCCGAATAGCTTCAGCTTAAAATGTCAATTTTTCCAACTCTACCCCAAGCTTCACTAAATAGAGATAGATCTACTTATTACCCTGCAATTCACCACAAGAGAGTTTGGAGGGTGGTGAATATCACCAACATGAACTAGAGTGAAGAAATTTATTTTCACCAACATGTAACACACAATCGGTATGCTACAGACACTTACTAAACTAATCTATGATGTAACTATATAAACGTGGCACAATATACATGCAGGGAACAAGCAAAACATGGTAATACCACTACTTGGCATATTTAGAAGCATGCATTTAAAGGGTATATGAATAAATCAGATAGATACGGCCAACGATCGAACCAATAGCAGCCAATATACCTGACGATAAACACATGCAATTTTTCTATCTTTTGCTATATATCAGTACAGCTATTCGCCTAAACAAACTTCACCTTACAATAACAAGGAACTATAGAAACGAAGTACGATGTTCAAGTTTAAAATACCGAAGAAGTTTACCCTGATGAAACTAACGATATGAGATACGGGCTCCATTGATATGACTGATAATTATACGGCCATATCGTATGTTTTTTGCGCGTTGGTGACAAATATTCAAAATATGTGATGCTGTCATCAACCTGCAACCAGCGCATTACAACTATATTAGATATACATCTACTAATTACTCTTCAAGCCACCACATTGGTGCTAGGCATGGATGTGACTTATCGTCAACATGAACTAGAATGAAGAAATCAACTTTCACCAACATGCACCACACTATGGCTACGCTGCAAATGCTACAGAAACTACTAAACTAATCTACATCTAGGTGATACCCTGCAGCCACCACGAGGGTGTGTGGTAGGGGGTGAAAATTACCAAACATGCACTGTTTCCATGCAAGTAGGATATTTACGGGAGGCATGCTAGAGAACAATGTAACATCCAGCTAGGTGGTTAGTATCTACATAATAAGGAAGGGATTATTGGTTGTTATTACATGAATCATGCACTACAAACTACTCTAACTATATTTCACCTACCTATCCTTTGCTACGCTGCCTATTGTTCTCTCTTATAGTACGAGGGAAAAATGACATTTTAAATCTATCGGTACGACAATCTATCTCTCTAATCTTGTCAATCTGATCAAACCTAGCATAATGCGCAGGGGTTCTCAATATATATCTAACGTCATCTGTAAACAACTCTGTTTCGAATTTACTTAAAAGGTTTAACCTAAATTTTAACCTGCTTTCTGATAGTAATTCCCATCCTAGTTCTTCTATTAAGCTCGTAACACTTATACAATTATCATAACGGCCTTTAACAAACCTAGCAGATCTCCTTTGCACGCGCTCTAATTCTTTAATCATACCTTCCTCGTACGGATCCCATATACTAGTGGCATATCCTAAATGAGGCCTGACAAGTGTAAAATAGCTTCTTTCTCGTACTCTCTCATCGCATTTGCCTAGAACCCTTTTTACGAATCCTAATCTACGGTTTGCTACACTAGTTATTTCCCTGTTGTGTTTCCCCCATGACATGTCTTCATTGATGGTGACGCCTAAGTATTTAATTGAATCTACGTTAAAAAACTAATCTAACTCGACAGATTTGGAAACATACATTAGTGAGGATATGAATTAATGAGCTACACTACCTATCAAGTAACCTACTTCAAATTCTTAACGCATCTTTTATGGTCTCTTACCGATCGCGGGAAAAACGACATTTTAAACCTTTCTGTTCCACAACCTATTTCCCTTATTTTAATCTCAAGATCTGTCGTGGGTTGTCACTTTCTGCCGGGTTGTGGGTTAACCTCCTCAGTCCCGAGACATAACCAGCATTATTTTTGGAAAATTCTTCATACTTACGTTTTGCGTTGTAAGCCATGTTTGCAGAGTTAACATCTCTGTGAATCAAGGTTCTTAATGATGCTGTCACTTATCAGCGGGCGCTGAACTAGTGGCGTTGCCAATATTTTGCGTTGCTGAGCGGGAAAAAATTCAAAATTCTGTGTATTGTATACAATACGCCAGGACCGAGTAAGTTAATGATTGTGCAAGGCAAAAGACATTTTCAAGATGCTGATTAAATTCTTGCCTCACATACACTTTCTCTTGGCAAATGGCAGTGGAGCGGATTTTTCGCCAGGATTAGTAAAAATAAGGAATGAAAAACCTTGACGCTTATGCAACCCACCGAACGCTGATGTCTGCATAGCCTAACTTACCCCTCGCGCCTTTAAGCCCCAGCCGACACGTTTAGCATGCTGGGACCGTGACACACATTGCGACATTAAGTCTTCATTAGATTTTAATGATACTGGTTTCAAATACTCGCGCAATTAAAATGGAAAAGAATCACGTGTCGGACAAAATACCAGGTACTCTAAGGGACACGCCCTACCTTTGCTGTTTTAAATAGAGGTGTAACGCTATAAGGAAATGGCGAGGGGCATTTGAGCCAGTTCCCTAGTCTAAACAGAATCCGGAGACCTAACCGTATTCCCAGGGTATCCCCAAAAATCTGGGAGAGTTGGCAAGGCTTTGACAGATGCGTAGTAGAATTGGGGAGACGGGTGTCTTTCCCGCAGTAGAATCCAAATAAAAGGCAGATGGACGGTGCCGGCAAAACACCAAAAAAAAAATATAATTCCGTAACTGATTTTTTCGTGACCTATCCGAGAAACCTTATTCTAAATATTATGAGAGGTATTTACAGACACTCTGTAGGAGATTGAAAACAAAGCAAGTGCTACTCTCAGCTTTTCCCGCGTTCGAAACCGTTTGTTTTTAACCTTTTCCGATTAAGATAAGGGAACTGAACAGTTGACATGACGTTGGTTTTTTAGACAAAATAGTCTGTTTTGAACTGATAGTTATAGAAATGTGTTACTAAACAAAAACCGTAGTGAACTAAATGTATTTCAAGCGTGATAATTCCAACGAAATCGGAAATTATAGCATTTTATTTTTCTAACAAATTCATTCACATTTACAAAACAACAAGTAGATGATATTACAAACACTGGAGAAAGGAAGTGCTCCTACCTACTCACCTTTTCGTGGTATACTGTTTGAGGCATTAATTAAGAAAATAGGTTATCTACATCCTATATCACAAGTTAATGCAGATTATAAGCACTAGAACCAAAAAATAAAAACCGAACGCCGTGTTATTCACTCATTAAATTCAATCAAGAAACAAATCAAAATACGAGTCAAAAGGATGTAAGTGTACTGTATTAATATTATATTGAACACTCCAAGTCTTTGTTTTAACAATACTAAGATTCATCACTTCGTGGCGGACATGAAGGAAAGCATAACTAATTATTTGAAATTCACAAGACAAAACTTGGCCTAACGCCGTCCTGTTTATCACAGAACTTAACCCACTATTGACGGAATTATGAAACATCAGCATGAAAAAATACTGCTACTATATTAGTTTTTTTATAGCGCTATTTAAGCATTTTGAAAAAAATACAATTTTTTATAATAACATTTATCTTCAATTTTGACGTATTTGTATTGTATATATTTAATTTAATCTACAAAAAATATTTACACAAGGTATACTTCAAAATTACCTTCATAACGTCCCTTTTTAAAACTTTCCCAATTTCTCTTCATATGACAGCTTAAACTATTTATTTCATAGCTTCACCAGGCACACCATTGTCAGTGAATAGCGCCACACATTCACATATTCTAATTGTTTGATAAACCGCCGAAAGAGACGTAACTTTCCACATACTTAATCAGAAGCGTTAAACTTTTGTCTAGCGCATCAGATTAATGGAAAGGCCTCTTAGAAAGCAGATATTTCAATGATTTTGAAACGTAATAAAATTGAATTACTCGTCTATAGAGGGTTAAAATGGGTATTTCGGTTTTATAACATCTACGTCAATTTAAATACGGTACTTACACTTTGACTTTTATCTTCCTAAGTTTTTCCGCGTATAATAAAGTCTTCCCAATTCACTGTGAACAAACAGTGGAGTGCAAATTATAATAGGATGCTTAAGTGCCTTCCCTTTTATGTTTTGGTCGTTCGACTCTTCCTGCAATTTCTTCCCGCTAGCGGGCGATCGCTAGCACTAAAGAGATTCAATGCCAAGAACGCCGCGTATTTTGTCCACGTTGCATTTCCTCTGCAAGCTCGGGGGCTTACGAAGCTTCACGGAATGCTTGCATTAGACCTGACGACCTGGCATACAATTCTCCCTCGACTCGTCCTACCGAGAAAGCAGAATGCATCGAATGAATTGTGTACAGGGAGAGACAATGAATGAGTGATTGATAAATGGATATAGTGGCCATTGGAAGAGGAGGAAGACTCTGAAATGTCATTATGTCATGAATGCAATAGCCATTATTATCCCACCACTTTTGTACGGATTCATATTACGCGTTGTGGATGGCTGGTTTAATTTCCGGATCTCTTTAATTCTTCCTAACCTCCTTTCCCAACAAGCAACAACTAAATTTTCTTGATAGGCAGTTTCATGAGCTACGCGTACATTTGTCGTATCAACGAATGTGATAAGGAAATACTGTAGGTTAGCAGCCAAGGATTCACAGAATTCAACGTCGACCAAAGAAGCTTAGCAGCGCTGTCTGTACTTCATATCTGCTAAGTGTGCTGTTTCGACAGACGTATATCAGCTGTATTCGGGTCCTAAGTCCTGAACAAAGGGATTCTTATCTCTGTAACATGAAAGAGCGTTTAGCCAAGCAGTCGGGGTATGCAGGGTGAGGTGAGATGGCGAGGACAAGGAATGTGAAGAAGGGCTCGAGACGGATTTAGGTTTTAGGAGCTTCCTAGACCACGTCTTCGAATATTAGGTCGTCTCGGAATGCAGAGACGGTTATAAGTTGTTGGTCACAGAATTAAAAGAGCATTGTTTAAAGGAAGCAAAAAAATTAAGACGAATATTGATAAAATAGTCTCTTGACATCTATATTACCCTGCAAGCCACCACAAGAGTATTTGGCAGGGGGTACGTTTTCAACAACATGCGCTATAATGTACAAGTAACTTTCACAAACATGCATTACACTATATGCATGCCACCGATTCTACGAAAACAATTTGTAATCCACATGTACAAATTATCATTGTATATTGAAGCTACGTCAATTACATACAAGAGTCATGTAGGTGTCTTTATCTACATCGACAAAATAACGTCTAAGCCATCACTAGAGTGAGTGGCACGGAGTGATTCCACAACAGGCATACAGAACTCATCCCTCTTGAAATTAGAATCGCGAACTTTTTCCTGTCCGCAAGGCGCAGGCCATAAGCAGTCAGGATAACAATGCGCGGTCAGACCAGAAACTAGAACAGTGCTACGTAGACGAACATGCTACCATGCACCATACAAGTTAAGCTAAAATTACCGGTTAGTATTATAAATGCCAATAATAGTAGTGCTGTATAGTGCTATATCATGCAGAAATCAAGAAAAGATAAATCATGCTGAAAATATATGTGGGGTGAGTTGTTTATAACGATGACAAGATATTAAGATAGACATTAAGTACAAAATCTACCCTACTAAGTGAGAGCCAGAGTATCATGGAACTGATTCATTGAAACTCTTATGGTTCCGTATTTTACGTGGAAACAACAGCATTCAAAATCATTAGGTTTTGCAGTCTATTTCCTAAATCTAAAACCTTTGTTCGTTTTTACCATAATAGTTTGGCTCTAGCAAAATATGTGGGATGTCTGCAAAATAATAGTCTAAATCAAACCTTTGTAAAAGATTTAATCTACATTTTCCCCATCGATCATAGAGACGTTGCCACCCTAAATTCTTTCAACGACTCAGAAATACGTTTATCGTAACGATTTAATGTCATGCTGCTCGCGGCTATATTCTATCTATTTCTGAAACTAGTTCTACTTCGTAAAGGTGCCATATGCTGGCTCTCTATCCCAAGTGAGATATCTTGAGATAGCATTAAATCGCACCTTCACTTTCTTGTTATATTTTCCTTACGGTTGGTCCGTCCGCAAATTTAACGTATGTTCTTACCCCAGGACAAGTCATGCGAAACGTTATGTTATTTTTACGTGCCAGATTAAGAAACAAGCAAAACTGAGAACACCTAAGTTGCGTACTTTACCCGTTCTCCGTTTTCATTTGACGAGCTAGTCACGTGTCAGCGCATCAATTAGTTTATAACACACGCAGTTTTATTGTTGGTCGACCATTTATCGGAAAGATTAGCGACGATCTAAGGCGAGAATAATGTTTACAATACTGAGTCTCAAATTTCCCGCGAGAACTAAGGGTAAACAGCACATATGTGTTCGTTTTTTACACTTTAAGAGCTCGCGCCAGGAATAAGCTATCCTTTGACGTGTTTTCGAGGGACTGTTAGCATGTTGTCTTGAACGCCTGGTCGTGGCTGAGCTCGGGTCTTTTGGATCAATATTTTAAGTTCGCATGCACTAGGGTGTCCGTACAGAAGGGCGTCATATCACACCCGCTAACTGATTGCACACGACTGCAGTGAAAAAAATTCGCATTACACGGCGGGAGATTGGGCAAAAACCGACTGTTGACGCTTTCCTAGAACTTTTATGATGGGCAAAATTTAAATCAGTCAAATTCAATATTTTTAAATATAACTTAACGTAATATTCCAGAAAAGTGGAGCCATAACCGTACTTCATATATGACATTTCATATAAAGTTATTTATGAGACCCCATAAGAAGGCCTCTTCGATTAAATATTTATTGGTCTTGATGCTGTTTAGATACCTTGTTTACTTATTTAATAACGAACTCTAGTTGTGAGGAAAAGGAGGGAGTGTAGAAAAATTGCTGCTTCTTGAACCTGTTTTTATGAAGGAATAGTGAACACCTCAGAGAGTATTTCCCTTTATATCTGCATCTACGTTATTTCCCAAAAAGCCACCTCAAGGGTGTTTGGCAGGAGAGAATACAATCCCGTAATAGTTATAGTATAATTTAATAAAAAAATTGGAAAAAAGTCAACATATGGGGACTTTATATTAATTTTTATCTTCATTGATGCCTGAAATCCGCATTCAGGGGGTATGCCAAGGGATGAATGTTCAGAAAAATATTCACAGCATTGCATACTGGTAGTGTTCAAGGGACCATGTTGCGATTAATGCGTGCCGTAGTTGCAATATAAATGAACTCAATAGCTACCGTAGCAGTGGTAGCGTACCTATTGTGTAGTGCATGTTGGTGAAAGTTAAATTTGACGCTATAATACATGTTGGTGATAAATCACCCCCTGCCAAATACCCGTGGGGTGGCTTGCAGGGTAATATGTAGACGTAGATATGTAGATGTCTATGGATTGAGAAAAGGTCGCATATGCAAAAGGCATGTGGTTATGAAAGTAAGTTCTCGTGCGATACGAGTGTAAGCACTGGTTAGCACAGAAAAAGAAATGTCTTCATGCAGTAATTGATTAACTAGGCAACCTAACGAATGAATTATTTATTAACCTTGGCGCCATACTAACAGTAGTTATTCGTAAAAATTATAAAATTTTAAATCCGTTTGTTTGATCATTAGCTGCTCTAACTATATGCTTAAGGTATTATCTAACATATCGTACTCTGGTTGGCAGAGCATTTGCACAAAGTAAAGAAAAGTGACTTACTCCTTGCGAGGCATCCTGATCAGAGTGATAAAACAGCGTCCCACTCAGACGCTATACAACATTCAGATTCGTAAAAAGTGCCCGAGAAATTAAACAGAAACTTTCGAGTGCCAATACATTATTTGGAATAGCAAATAGCGGCCATGACGCGATTCAAAGGAAAAAATCGTCTGGAGAAGCAATTTTGGCAAACGGCTCGGGCGTTTTTTCATGCAGAAAAGCAGCATTTGCCTTATTTTTATCGTTTATCCGCAACAGTTGGAATGAGTTTTCACTTTCTAAACTACTTCTAGGTAATGGATCTACATCCACAAAGTTCCATGCAAGCAATCCCAATGGGGTTTTACTGGGGGTGACTTTTCAATTCAATCATTATAAGTTATGCCACATATATTTAATGTAGAAACTGCGAATTTTGATCATTTAGCAAATATCTGCAAATATGGAGAGTGGATTTTCATCAACAATAATTGCATTACATTCTACAAATATAGATATAGGAACCACGGCTATAATGAATATTTCAACGACATGAACGGATTGGATATCTTCATAAAGTTTCAATTGCGAATACTTACCACAAGTGACAGCTTTCAGAAATTAACACTCCTCTTCTACTGATTTTCTGATACTTAGAGAAATTTTTGTATAACTTGCTACCTTATCCCCTTTTCGTAAACCCTGCATGTATCTTTGGAAAGAAATCTCAACAATGCCTCTGCAATATAATGCTTGTTATTGCGAGAGAAAATTTGTTTATACTTTTTTCCTTTACATTATGAGGGCATTTAAACTGTGTAGAAACAAAGTCAGATTATTCTCTGTGCCTCGTAGAAATCAACCTTTAATTTCAATTGTTTTTTGATGGATAAAAATCTGTAAGTCAACATAAACAGTTGAACATGGAGACATTCAGATGTCACTAAGTGATTATACGTAATGTTACAACTGAGAGAGGAAAAAACAGTAGATTTCCATGCAATTACTTATAATATAGTCGTTGATTTCAACACATAGTACTCACCATGAATATGAGTCTTAATGTCGAAACCATGGACGGTCTTATTAAAGTAAGGTGGCGATTTACCACTGTTTTATTCTATTTTCATTATGAAGATAAACACTTAATGAAATAATAGACTGGTTCACAGTTTATACTTTAACGGAATGACTACCATTTATTACATTTCTCTCTCCCACAGTGATAATTATCTCACAATGAAAGAAAACATTCTATAACTCGGCTTTGGGACATAAAGACCGATTGTCCATGATTCATGTTTTCAGCTGAATTGTTGCTATTGTTCACCGTGCGCATTAAGAGTAGACAAGATGCAATTGATCAAGAGTCAAAAATGAGAAATCCTAAATAAACCCAGGGTAAAAGGCTAATTGAATGGTTATTATTAGTGCCAAATTAGCATCAAAGGAGGTCTCTTCACTTTACTGGTGAATGCGTCCTTGGTTCTCTGGGAAGACTTGTCCTAACGCCTTCCGCGGCTCGCTTTTCTGCCTGATTGCGCAAACCAAAACCTAGATGCAAGCGTTTAGCTGGGCATTTCAAATATGGCGTTTCCTCTAACGCTGAGCAAGTAATTCTTTCAAAGATAAGACGTTGGCGGGCACTGTTGAGCTCTCAGTGAAATGAAGGAAAGTGAAGAGGCAAAGAAGGAGAAATGTAGATATTCACAGCGGTGACACTTACATCTGGGATGAGACATGCTACCATACTTTCGGGCCGGTAAAAATGTAGACTTGATCTTTTATGTAAGTTCCAATACGATCTATTTTCTGACGAAATCAAAAGCATTTTACGAAACCCGACCTACTACCGTATATACATTAAGTCGCGAGTACAAAAATAAGGAAATAGACAAGTGAACGGACAGGTTTAGAATGTCGCAATTTCTGCAAACGAATAGGGACCAAATGCTATCACTGAGAAGTTACAATTTGACTGTTTTACTGATAGGGTACTTAATAATTCGATTTCAAATTGATATCTTCTGTATCAACACGCTAAGTAGAGCAACCAATTTCTCTCACTTGCGTCATATACCTATAGGTTTCCTAACTCTGTCTATTTATGTAGTAGCAAAATGCACTAATAATGGATTCCTATGGCTCTCATAGAGAATCTTGGTAAGAAAACAAACCTTGCCACACGCCACAGAGTTGGCTTGCAAGTGTAGTGTAGATGTAGATATAAAGAAGTATAATGGCCCTAAAGACAAGCCGAGTTCACAATCTCATAATATAAACAAATAGCGATCTATTAGCTGAAAATTGTAAAATTTCTTCGAAAGCTGTCGAGGCTGAGTCCAAATAATTCATAATCAACATTTAATAGGATGTATCCTCAAGTGCCCAATTATATACAATCTGATATGTTTACTTGTTTCAATACATTCATTGTAGGGATTCATGTAATCTGGCTCTAAGATAGAAGCTGAAAGATAAAAATTGTCGTTTACTCAACAAATGCTCTAGTCTTTTATCCATATTTTTTAAACTATTCTTTGATTTCATTGATAAAACTGTGCCTCAGGAGTTTTTTGAGGATTGGAAACATTTCACTCCACCAAAATACAGGATAAAAATTTGCTTCATTTGAAAGAGGAGTGGGTTTTTAATAAAATAACTCGGTATGGCACTAAATATATAATACTTAACAGTCATTCATTTGCATATTTTAAATATTATGTGTCGTTGAACGAATATTTACTAGCCAAATGAGGTTTAGGATGATTAATTTCTCACCATTTTTTTTGTTTGAGTTTAATTATTGTCACTTCTTTGTCGCTAAACTGACGGCATGAAATCCATTGAAAGAGGCGTGATGGAGCAGCGCCAAATGTCAACAATTCTTGGCATTTTCTCATTCATAGTCTTGTTCTAAGCATCGCGTAGTGAGATTTTTATTTGAAATAAATATTTGCTTATCGCCAGGAGTAGGCACCACAGTAAAATTGTGCTTTACTTAGCATCTCAACAATCTGCCTGGTGTACTTATAATCCAATGCTAATTACGGCCATTACGATCTCTAATTGTTCGCGGAATAAAATAAATAAATATATAGATATATATATATATATATATATATATATATATATATATATATATATATATATATATATATATATATCAATCCTGTAATTTCACAGGTCTCATTAATTTATTTTATTTATTAATACCCCGATCTTATTCATTTCTATCCTTAAATTACGGAACACGAAAGTGGAATCAGTATCAGAAATAAATAGCACACATTGGAAGCAGCCTTATTTTTTTAAAGTTGCAAAACTAATTGGAGCAATAATACCGAATTGTTAAAGAAATTACGGTGAAATCTGAAAAAGAAACTGATTGAGGGAGAAAATGTAGGCTGAATCTTTTTCACCAATTTGTAGCGTAAATTTTTTCCCGAAGATTCAACATATTTTGTAAAGCCAAAGTATAAAGGAAGAAACAATATTCAGATTCAGGCAAAAGAAATGGGTTACAGAATCGACAGAATTAAAACGTCATTTAATCCACGGACAGCAAGGAACTACAAACTATAGTTGCGATGAGTGCTTTGCATGACATTCTCAACCTCACGACTTGTAGGTAGACTCTATTAAATGTCCTTGGCGTTTGTGTTCGATGAAATATCGTCACTACCTCCTCACCCCGCTTGAAATCGCTAGGAAAATGCGAAGAGAAAGTAAAGGAGTGATTGAATTTTAACTCGAGAGATCTCAATTGGGGTATGGAGTTAACATATGGGACCCTTACAATGTACGAGTAGTTTCAGAAATAGACCGAATATAGCCGATATCAGCAAGATTTTCCAAAAGTCGTTACGATACACTTAGCGGTGTCACTGAGTTGTTGAAAGAATTGGGGTGCAAACTCTATCTGATCGATGGAGAAAATAAGAATAAATCTTTTACGAAAGTTTGATGAAGGCTATTTTTTGCCGGGCGTTCAACATATTTTGCTATAGCCAAACTGGCATGGTAGAAACGATCGCTGGCATAAAATTTAGGAAGTAGACTACAGAGCATAAACATTTAGAATATTGTTATTTCCACGTAGAATACGAGACCATAAGAGTTGCGACGGATGAGTTCCACGAAACTTTGACCCTCACTAGGTAGGGTAGATTTTGTACTTGTGCTTAATATGTTAAGTACTTAAGGGTCACAATTACTCACGACATATCTTGGGGAATACATATTCGGGAAATATGCGGTCAAGCATACAGGGAGCTAGGTTTTATCAAGAGAGTACTCGGAAAATGTGATGAGAAAGTGAAAGAACATTGTTATTTTTCAATCGTTAGGCCTCATCTGAAATATGCTGCCAGTGTATGGGATCCATATGAAGCGGGGTTGATATCGGAATTAGATTGCGTACAGCGTAGAGGAGCTAGGTTTGTAAAACGATGCTACGAACAATGCCTTCCTGCGAAATATTCCTGAGTCATCATTAGCTGACCTCCTCACACTAAACCAAGTGTGGAGTGATGGTAGCTTCCCACAAACCTGGCGGGAATCCGCGATTATCCCTATTCCAAAACAAGGGAAAGATAGAAGTGACCCCAATAAGGTGGTTCCTTTCTTATTATGTAGATACTAACCATGTGACCCTATTATCTGGCATGCCTTCATTAAATATCCTAGTTGCATGTCAATAGTGCATGTTTGGTGATCTTCATCCCCTGCCACACACCCTCGTGGTGGCTCGCAGGGTATTACGTAGATGTAGATGTACGCGGGTTTCAATGTAGTTTCGGTGTTCTACCGTATCATTCATGCATGCCTGGTATGGAAGCACCCCCTGCCACACACCCTTTTACATCTACGTAATACCCTTAGGGTGGCTTGCAGGGTATGACGTAGATGTATATGTACCTCGATGTATGTTGGAGTTCGTAAGATATTGATAACTTCGTTGGCTCTGATTTGAACTTGAACAATTGCTTCATGCCTGGTGTGGAAACACCCCCATGCCACACACCAAAAAGGTGGCTTACGTGGTACTTCGTGGATGTAGGTTCCTTCTCTCTATTGGCGTGATGTTTGTGAAGCGATGTGTTGTTTCCGAGAAGGGCGACTGCCCAGTTTTTCGCCCCAGTCGCCCTAGGTCGTCAATATTTTTCAGCCTTACGAGGCAAAAAAAAAGCCAGGCGAAAGAAAAATATCAAGCCAACCTCGAAACAGCAACAAACACCTTGAATATATATATATATTTTTTTGGACTCTGTGACCTGCGTCGTTGTTTTCCTTCCCGGCACGCTTAAAAACGTGCCCCGCTTGCATCACCCAATGGGAGACGGTCTCGTCACAGCCGAGATGGCGGGGCAGTAAGGGGGAGGCGAGAGGGTGGGTTGCGTGTGTTTCTGACCTCACGAGCTTTCCTTCCGCCGCGCAAAGGCGTCTACTCCACTTTGTTGACGTCGTCTAATATAGCCACGGGGCGACGGGGCGAGGGGAAAAAAAGGCAGAAAAAGATTGATGGAAGAAAAAAAACATTGAAAAAAAGCGGTTAATCGAGTGAAGGTAGCCAAGTCTCACGCAATACAATCCTCCACCAACCACAAGACCGAAACGACACTTTCGCCAGGTATTTTGATGGGCGGCCTTCCGACGGCTGCTGCTGCACTCGCAAAATGCGTAACTAAACCTCAGTCCGAGGTTAGTTTCTAACGGTTTGCAACTCCTCCCTCCCCCTGTCAGTTATGTAAAAGGACTATATCTTCTCCCCTTTCCCCCGCCACACATTCTTGAGGTGACTTGCAGGGTAACATCTACATCTACGTAATACCCTGGGAGCCACCACGAGGGTGTGTGACAGGGGATGAAGATCACCAAACATGCACTATTGCCATGCAAGTAGGATATTTAAGATTTAAGGGAAATATGCTAGATAATAGGGTCACATGCAGCAAGATGGTTAGTATCTACATAATAAGAAAGAGATTATTGGTTGTTAATACATGCATCATACACTACAGACTACACTAACTATATTAATACTATCTATATCAATACTAACTCTAAATATATTATAACTACGTAGATGTAGATGTATTTCACCTACCTATCCCTTTGCTACACTGCCTATTGTTCTCTCTTATGGTACGAGGGAAAAATGACATTTTAAATCTATCGGTACGACAATCTATCTCTCTAATCTGGTTAATATGATCTAACCTAGCATAATACGCAGGGGTTCTTAATATATATCTAACGGCATCTGTGAACAAATCGGTTTCGAATTTACTTAAAAGGTTTAACCTAGATTTGAACCTGCGTTCTGATAGTAATTCCCATCCGAGTTCTTCTATTAAACTCGTAACACTTATACAATTGTCATAACGGCCTTTAACAAACCTAGCGGATCTCCTTTGAACACACGCTCTAATTCATTTATCATACCTTCCTCGTACGGATCCCATATACTAGTGGCATATTCTAAATGAGGCCTGACAAGTGTAAAATAGCTTCTTTCTCGTACTCTCTCATCGCATTTGCCTAGAACCCTTTTTACGAATCCTAATATACGGTTTGCCACACTAGTTATTTCCCTGATATGTTTCCCCCATGATATGTCTTCAGTGATGGTGACGCCTAAGTATTTATACATGAAATACATCTACATCTACGTAGTTATAATATATTTAGAGTTAGTATTGATATAGTTATAGATAGTATTAATATAGTTAGTGTAGTCTGTAGTGTATGATGCATGTAATAACAACCAATAATCTCTTTCTCATTATGTAGATACTAACCATCTTGCTGCATGTAACCCTATTATCTAGCATATCTCCCTTAAATCTTAAATATCCTACTTGCATGGCAATAGTGCATGTTTTGTGATCTTCACCCCCTGCCACACACCCTCGTGGTGGCTCGCAGGGTATTACGTAGATGTAGATAAATAGCTTCTGGAGGGTAATATATAGATGTAGATAATATCCTGCAATTGTATTAGCGGTAACTTCGTTGTAAGTTGGTAAAGATTACAGGGTTCATTCGATCGAAAAAAAGAACATTGAACTCACGCGTTCTACATTCTTATTTCCTTATTTTATATCTATAAACAGCACTTCAAGCTATTAGTTTCCAAGGAAAAAATATGTTATATCTGAACACGGTAACCTTTACAAGTAAAACATGCAGTTTAATTCCCGTACCGGAGAGGATAATCTGGTGGGTTCCGTCTTGCCTTTGGCCTTCAGATTTTCGGTCGCCTCGGGTCTCTCCCTGAGCATGAGGTCATGTTCAAACTTAAAGCTGGAAGCCCCGTGGAGAAAACGTTCAACGACACACTTGGGTTCCAGAACAATCTCGATCATTTCTCTAGTCACCACTGGATGAGTCATAGCTAAGCATATTATCCCAGAGATTAGGAGGTAGTACATCTACATCTACATATACGTAATACCCTGCGAGCCACCACGAAGGTGTGCGGCAGAGGGTGAATATCAGCAAACAGTCAAGTAAGAGTCAATAGGACTGCCTACTTTCCCTAAATATTTAAGATTCAGATGTAATTAATCACTATGCTTGTAGTTGGATAGGGTTATGGAAGTGGATAACGTAGTGCTTCGATGGTGTACGTACGACTTACATCTACATCTACGTCATACCCTGCAAGCCACCCAAAGGGTGAGTGGCAGGGTGTGCTTCCACACCAGGCATGCATGAATTATACGGCAGAACACCGGAACTACATTGAAACCAGCGTACCACACATCAGTCCTCATTTAGAATATGCCTATGCCGCTAGTATATGGGATTCGTACGAGGAAGGTTTGATAAAAGAATTAGAGCGCGTGCAAAGGAGATCCGCTAGGTTTGTTAAAGGTCGTTATGATAATTGTATAAGTATTACGAGTTTAACAGAAGAACTAGGATGGGAATTACTATCAGAACGCAGGTCAAAATTTAGGTTAAACCTTTTAAGTAAATTCGAAACCGAATTGTTCACAGATGACGTTAGATACATATTAAGAACCCCTGCGTATTATGCTAGGTTTGATCAGATTAACAAGATTAGAAAGATATACAATGACTTGGAGATACAATGTTTCTTGGGTATTAGATTTGTAATTGGCGCTTTGCATGTGTGGTACGCGGGTTTTTAATGTAATGTCGGTGTTCTACCATATCATTCATGCATGCCTGGTGCGAAAGCACCCCCTGCCACACACCCTTTGGGTGGCTTGCAGGGTATGACGTAGATGTAGATGTAGATATATTGTCGTACCGATAGATTTAAAATGTCATTTTTCCCGCGTACCATAAGAGATAACAATAATAAGGAAGGGATTATTGGTTGTTATTACATGCATCATGCACTACAGACTATTCTAACTATATTTCACCTACCTATCCCTTTTGCTACGTTGCCTATTGTTCTCTCTTATGGTACGCGGGAAAAATGACATTTTAAATCTATCGGTACGACAACCTATCTCTCTAATCTTGTGAATATGGTCAAACCTAGCATAATACGCAGGGGTTCTTAATATATATCTAACGTCATCTGCGAACGCTGTATTTATTTGTCGCAGCAGTATTCTGCATGGTAGCATGTTCTTCTACGTATCACTCTCCCGGTTTCTGGTCTGACTGCCAACCGTTGTCCTGACTGCTTTTGGCCTGCGCCTGGCATTCCGGGGAACGTGCGCGGTTCTGATTGAACTGGGATGAGAGCTGCATGCCTGGTGTGGAATCACCACGTGCCACACACCCTAGTGGTGGCTTGCAGGGTATTTCGTAGATGTAGACGTCAATATAGCCCCAAGTCTAAACCAAAGGACTTCGTAAACTATTTAATTCCCCCGCCACACGCCCTGGATGTGGCTTACACGGCTCTCAAAATACGTGAATTTTTAATCAGAATTTCGCCTCATTACGTTTCTAATTCTTTAGTACTTGGTCCTTCGCCCTCGGTAGCTGTATTTCTACTCGATCCTTGTTAAATTATAGCTGTGCCCCCGACGGGTCGATGTGTCTTGGCATGATTCTTTGAAAGAATCGAATCCTGGCAGTTTTTAAAGAAAAATTCAGAATAAGAAACGAAGTCTATTTCTAAAGCCAGTGAAGTTATTACCAATAATTATCGCACCAGGGTGATGCAAATGCAACTGTGGGCCACGGCTGGGTTGACGCAGGATCTCAATAACCATGCCTTTCAGAGCCTTTCATAAACCGGGTCCTCGCTTTGTAATTCATTTAAGTGATATTAAATAAATGAATTCATATGCTCGGCGAATGTAGTCATTTATGTAGAATTTATACAACGGCATAGGGTCACGGATGGTCGAATATAGGCCAGGATTCGCCTGTGTTTCTGGTAAAAGATCTCAATAGCTGATGCGGATTCCACATGAGTCGATCTTGTTTTGGCATGAGCAAGATTTTGATAGGCATGCCATCTTAAAGAGTGTAATATGTGGCGAATATCTACATCTACATCTACGTCATACCCTGCAAGCCACCCAAAGGGTGTGTGGCAGGGGGTGCTTCCACACCAGGCATGCATGAATGATACGGTAGAACACCGAAATTACATTGAAACCCGCGTACCACACATGCAAAGCGCCAATTAAAAATCTAATACCCAAGAAAAATTCTATCGTCAATCGTTCCAACAAAAATATATACATCTACGTACATCTACGTAATACCCTGCGAGCCACCACGAGGGTGTGTGGCAGGGGGTGAAGATCACCAAACTATATAAAATATAAGCAGTTATATTCTTTAAGTAATGGCAAACTGCGCCTTTTTACAGTTTTGTTGCGACTTTTCATTTCCGTTAAGGCGTAATAGCGATTTTGGCTCAGGTAGGAATGATTATTTAAATGTCTCGGATGACGACTGCGATGATATTATCGCGGCTCGCATGACGTGTTCTTTCTAACAACAGTCGTTGATAAACTCCGCTCCCACGTCACATAGTTCCTCCATTCATAAAACGTAAACATCCCTCATGACTAAGCCGACTCGCTCCTGCAAGGTCTCCAATATAGCTTATAGGTCTCCAATATAGCTTAATGTAATGTCGGTGTTCTACCATATCATTCATGCATGCCTGGTGCGAAAGCACCCCCTGCCACACACCCTTTGGGTGGCTTGCAGGGTATGACGTAGATGTAGCTTTGGAAGCTTTGTAAATGACGATTGAATTGGTTTGCTGAAAAAAATTGACATGGAATTAACACCAACGTGGCACGGTGAAGTGCTAGTCTTTTCGGCGTTTTAGGATCAACATAGCGTGAAAGCAAAGTGAATTTGCACATAAAATATGCGTATTATTTAGATTGATAAGATAGCTAGAAAAAGCGACAAAAAGATACATCTACATCTACAAATACCTTTAATTGTCGCTTTGCATGTGTGGTACGCGGGTTTTAATGTAATGTCGGTGTTCTACCATATCATTCACGCATGCCTGGTGCGAGAGCACCCCCTGCCACACACCCTTTGGGTGGCTTGCAGGGTATTACGTAATGTAGATGTACCGTACAAGCCACCACTAGGGTGTTTGGCACGGGGGGATTCCACACCAGGCATGCAGAACTCATCTCAGTTTAAATCAGAACTGCGCACGTTCCTCCGAATGCCAGGCTTAGGCCAAAAGCAGTCAGGACAACGGTTCGCAGTCAGACAAGAAACCGGGAGAATGATACGTAGGAGAACATGCTACCATGCAGAATACTACTCAAGATATAACTACTGGTAACTATTATTAATGCGACATATAAATAGCATTACAAGGTGCTAAGACATGCAAAAGTATATCATGCTGGAGATTGCATGCGAGGTTAGTATCTACAATTCATATTAAGATATTTAGCACAACTGAAAAAACCTATTTAACCTACTCAATATCCTAGAACTGATCTATCACAACTATTATGGTAGTACATGGAAAAAATAGTCATGTTTACATAATTAGCACTACTGAAAAACCTATTTTACGTAGACAGTATCGTAGAACTGATCTATCGCTACTACTGTTTGAATTTATGGATAAAATATGCGTATTATTTAGATTAATATGACGACAAGAAAAGCGACAAAGAGGTATAGTGATTTCACGTATAGAACTCAAGTGAACTTAGTAAAAACGTTTTCCTTTTACCGGACCGTCTCTGTAAAATTTTGTTTCTCTCTTCGAACATCTTTTTTTCTGAGAAAAAGACCTGCGATCGTACCTCCAGACTGAAATGCTTTTTTTAAACGTTTAGGCGTCTCGGGTTAGTGGACGAAAAAAAATGGGCACCATAAGATGAAGACAAGGAAAACCTTTTCCTTAAAGGGCCTCCCTTGTCCAGATACGAACAAAAGGAAATCCTTCCACGAGCACCTAATACCATCCACAATACACAAGAGCCTTTCTCTCCTATCTCTCCCCCCAACTTCCCGATAGGCTGAGGCGAAAGAGAGGGGGGGAGGGTGAAGAAAGATGAGGTTCGAAGAGCAGACCTGCTCTGTTCGAGGACTCATTCCTACTTCTCTGAAAAGAAGTCTTTCCGTGCCTCGTTATGCTCGCAGGAGGGGACGAGGCAGGCGCATTTGTTGGGGGGGGGAGGAGGAGGTGAGCTGCCAGATAGTTGTGCCTCGGAGCGGGGGGGCGCAGGGAAGGCAGTGTAGGGAAGACGGGGGGGAGGGGTGAAGGGCAGGATGGGTGCTGACTGGCTGGCTCTCGTGGTGGAGGGAAGTAGGAGGTGCCGGTGGCACCACAGGGAGGGATACACGACAGAGAGGGGGGAAGTTTTTCTCCGCTCACGTTTTATAGAGGGTGAGGGAGGAAGCTTGGAGCGCATACGTGAGGGCTATGCAGGCTTTAAGCCGCGGGAAGGGGGTTGCTGAGGAGGAGGAGGAGGAGGGGTGGGTGGGAAGGGGTATATACACACACACATGTGGACGGCTGTAGGGGAGGGCGTTGTGCGGAGGGGGAAAAAGCATTGGGGTTGGGAGAGTGGAATGTAGGCGCCCCGAGACTTGGGTTAGGCATGGAGGGAGGAGGTCTGCGCTGCCTGGATTTCCGAGGAGGAAGGGGATGCTGGTGTGTGAGTGTTGGGGGGAAGGGAGGGGCGGTAGGGGAATGTAGGGGTTGGTAGGGGATGGGGAAAGAAAGGAGGGGAGGTGGTCGCCTGTAGAGACGAGGAACGCTCTCTCATTGGTTCAGTTGCGGACGACTAGCTGGAGAGTTTGGCTGCGCGTGCAGTGGTGATCCGTTGTGTTTTCATATATACTTTCTCGTATCTCGAGGACGCTTAGTAAACAATAAAACGTGCTCTTGAAACCAATTGTACCCTGACTTCGCTCCGCACATTTTCTCTTGACGAGTGTACTGCGGAATTTTTGTACCCAATATATACATATTACGAGCGGCATTGGATTTTTTATCAATAAATAATCCTTTCCATAATACATACGTTACGTTCCGTGGGAGGATTTTATTTCCAATCCTCGTCCTTCCGTCGGGCCGGCGTATTTATTTCTACAGGATTTTGAAAAAGGTTTTCAGCGGCAGACATGGGAATCAAGGACAAGGTGAGTTACCAGCCTCCCGTTAACCTGGCCTTTACTCTAGCGAGTAAGGCAAGGCGAGTTAAACATAAGTGTGTACTTTTTAAGTGGAGGAGTGACTGCATTGTACCTTGTGCTTCGTATGGACATCGCTCGGTGTTTCCGATCGAATGTGGCGAAACTTTCACAACTGGGTCATTGGAGAAATGTTTGCTCGTGCCCCCTTGAAGCCCTCCAACGTGTTGAAGTTACGGTGTCGTCAGTCATAAATGCCGCGGCGAGTCAGTCCGAGTAATGTATTTGGGCCGCCGAGAGGTTAGTCCTCAATCCACGCTTAACTAGTCGGCTTTCTAAGTTTCCGTCTTGTGTTCGAGGTCCCGAGGAGAGTCGGTGCGCTATTGGGGTGTGGTAATTGTCCGGGTTGTGCCTTGTTTCTTGCCCTCACGACTTGCCTTTCAACTCTTTCCTCTCGGATGTCGCAATTCGCGTTCTTCCTTTGCTCGGGTTTCCCTGTGCCTAGCCTGGAGATAACTCGTTTCCGGAATCGTATGTGGCTTATCTGGTTCAGAAAAAAGCTGCGACGTAGGGGGCTCATTTCTCGATAGCAGAGCGGATGTAGAATGTATACTAAAAAATGTATTCGTCGCTTTAATTTTTTTTTCAAGTCAGACGGAATTTTTGAGTTAGATTATTTTTGGATTACAAGTAATAGGCATCCAGTTGTAGTACTGGAAGGTAGCGAGCGTTTTTCGTAAGAGCTATGAGTCCTATTAAAATATGAATGTACTCACGCGAGTGTAAAAGCGAAATATTGCATTAACGCGTACGCGGAATTGTTGTGTTACAGTAAAAAGATAGTGTTTTTGTGTATATACACGGTCAGTCACACTTCCACTCGCCAAGTACTCTGGCACTTACTGGCGAGAGCACATGCCCGTATTAGGAGAGGGTGCCATTTCATGCGTATGCAATCGATCATTGACGCAAGTTAGCGTGTTTTCATCGTTTGGAATTTGGCAGTATCGTTTTTTAGAGTTATTTATCATAATAGGAAGTAATCAATCAGTAATATTTACCTCTTTTTTGATAGTTTCACCTCTCTAACATTTGTTTTCATGCCATTTCAAGTGGCCAATTGGGGAGGAAGAAAGAGTTGATTGGGAAAGAGACTGCTCGTTATCTTTGTTGCTCCACTTGGCACCGTTTTCCTCCGTGGATTGGAAATAGAGGGAAAAGAACGTTATAGGTAAAAGAGATGTGGGTTTTGTTTATGTTCCCCCCACCTCTCTCCCCTAGCTTTTATTTTATTTTTTGGCCCGGGTGCAGTATGAATGGGGGATGAGTCGGGCGCGGAAGGAGAGAGACGGACGCAGGCGTGGTGCGGCATTTCTCCCTATCTACCCCTCACCCCGCATCTCTCCTTTTCGTGCCCCGACGACTCTGATGCTGCGAGTGGTTCGAAGTCAATGCCCTCGATGCGTCTCTCGTCGTCTGCGGATTCAGGCGGTCGAAGTTATCGATCTTTTCCTCCCACTCCATCGCCCCCTTTCACCTTTTACAATTTGGCGCACCGGCAAAATTTTCGGCTTTGCGTGATCAGCTTCGAGTCAGGTTCCAATCTCCCCCTCACTCCTTCCCCAGAATCCCCTCAACCCGTTTCGCACCCATCAGGAAGGTAAACATGGGAGGGAAGAGCGTTTTAGGTATTTAATTTGGTCAAATTTTAAAGTAAAATAGCTGACCTTTCCAAAAATACTGAAGTATTAACCCTTTACCTCACAGTTTTTCGAGATTTGGCCAAAAAATGAGCCGATTTCTATTGGATATGGTACACGTATGCACTACAGTGAGAGATTAATTTAGAAAGTTGAAAATGAGATCGAAAAGCGCCTATATTTTGTCATATGTGGGTAGTTTGTATGTTTCATCAGCTAATTTTTAAAAATTCAACTTCTCACAGCGCTACTTCCCACAGTGGCACAGTACCGCGGAAGAGACAAATGTTATGAGGGCATTTTCGTAGTTAAGCAAGAAAAAACTTAATCAAGTTAGAGACATAAACATTTATTAAATAAATTACTGAGGATTTATATGCCAAATTTAAAATTTACCGTCGTATAAAACTACACTTTTGTGCCAATAGTATTGCCATATTTCATTCGTACTTATAACAGGTGGTGAAATAAAAATAAAACTCGAATGTGATCTCAATCGTGACTAAGGGAAACTTAGTGAGAGTATTTGAATGATAGTTTGTGGTGAAAGTTGCATTTCCTTACATCTGGGTTCACTCTCGACGACAGTTCTCCTCCAAACCGTTTTTTTATAGTGCTGCATGCTCTCGACGGAAGTTGTGTGTGGAAATAATTGCTAGAATTGATCCTTTCCCTTCAAAGCCCTTGACAATGTGTTTAAAATAAATTTCCTACCACCTGGTTGCCTTAATTAAACTTACTTAAACACTAATAGTGTATGAAATAATCTCGATGCTGAGTTTGTTTTCCCATTTCCACGATCCCTAAGACTCAACTCGTGAGTTCCATCATTAAAACCCATACGAGAAGGGAACGAAACTAAAATATTTCGTTTGTAATCGGAGTTAAGTGGTGTAATTAAGAGCAATTCGTTGCACCCATGATAGTTACATGAGCGCGGGCCTCCGAACATCGAACCACTCTTGTTTTGAGGGCTGCGTATGGAGGAAAAGTTGAGCCGGTATTGCTAACAAGTCTTCATTCGAGTTTTCCGCGTTTGGAAACAAGTTTCATTTTCACTGGTGTTCTTCATGTTGTATGTATGGTATAATTTCATTTCCCTTTCCTCAACATTTCCAAGGGAGGGTGAAATTCAAAGTCGGCGCTATAGTCTCAAGCATCACTTAATGTCACATGGTTTACCTCTGAAATGAAGTAACACAGTATAGCGAAATATCTTTTCAGCCTAAAGCTTGCTGTTGTAGCCTAAAACGTGGACGTGGCAACAAGACTGCATAGGTTGATTTCATACAGCTGTAGAGTCGAGATTCGATAAGTCGATTATCCGTCGGAAAGTAGTAATATTTCGATTCTTAGGGTGGGGTTCATAGCCGACGCTTGGAGCTTAAGTGTCACTTGGTTAGAATCAAATAAAGAATTTCAAGTTTTACGTAATAAACAAAAGTGGAATTACAACGTAGGTTTCGATTTCACTATTTTCGGGTGATAACGTGACTAAAGCAGCATTCTAATTTGTTGTTTCACTCACTTTCCACCTAAAGATGATGTAGAATCATTGAAATCGAGGTTATAAAGTAAATCTTAGTCACTTTAAGTCAGTATCAAGTCTTTGAATTGCCGTATGTTGAAATTCCTTATGTTATCGCCACTATTCTTTAAGGATTTCGTCTCCTAATCAATGAAGTGTCAACTATGAATATCACCCCAAGTATTTCTCTCAGCTGTAGGCATTTCAATCGATCGAAGTTCGACTCTAATGTCATAGGAATCCAACCCCAGCACTCCTGTCGTCATTAATCCGTCTTTGTTTACCTATTTGTTTCACGCGCGGTCCATCTATCCGTCCACTCTCCCCCTCTCTGTCTCCACCACACCTTCCCCCGCCTCCCACCCTCCCGACACCGACAGAGCCTTCCTTCTCTCTCCGGACCGTGCATCGCGTTTCCACTGCGCAACCACACCACGTATCGATTGGCCCGAAGACCCGACGGTAGTGCCTCTGCTCTCCCACGGCGCCACGCCTCCCCTCAGTCAGGGAACTCAAAGACAGTTCCAACGCGGCAGGCTGCTCACACATAACGTCAACGGAGAGTCGTTCGCACCCTCGGGAATCTTCAGGGACCCTCGGAAGATAATTCTTTTCGTTCCCTTCCTTCCTGACCCTCACGGGAGGGGGAGAGAAGGGTACCTCCCCCCCCCCCAACCGCTAGGACTCCCCAAATCCGAACCCTCTCGGGGAGTGTGTATACGTTTTTAGGGGGTTTCTGTCATCAGGGGTACTGTGAGTCCCTTAATCGTGCCCGCCTAACTCCTTTCGTCAATGTTGACGAAGGGGTAGGTGGGAAATCGACTGAAAACACGTCTCGTCATACTATCCTTACCAAATTTAGATGGTTTGGAGGGGAAATTTTTAAAATCCTCCAGATAGCACGGCGTAGCATCTTTTCCCCAGCCCCCACCCTTCCCATTTTCCCCCACCCCTTTGTCCTCCCCCCGCCCTTTAAAGAAAATTTCAACACAAGGTTCTCATCCGATCATGATTGCTCTACTCTTTTACATCAAAAGATGAACCCCGATAGCCTAGAGATGAGGGAGAGGGCATTCCGTATCTGCAGAGACTACCTACATGGAGCTTGGAGGAACATCTCATCCCAGGACATGGTGCTGAAGCGCATAAGGTGAGATTGACAAAACACACGGTAAAGAGAGTATTGTCATAATTTCTTTTAACTATATTTTAGAATTATCCACGCACCCACCTCTTTTCATTTCCAGCTTTTTTCTCACACATTGCACTGTAACTATATTGATCTCCATGGTCTGCTTTGATTGCGTTTTCTTGTATTTAGGCCAGTTTTGTTGCACTATCATTGGCCAATTCATCTGGATATTGCGAGGAAGATGGTATAATGAATTATTTTATGGTTACTTTGATGTTTTATCGTAATGACCGCGGAAGAGTTCGTATTTCTTGGTCCTCTTTCCATTTGTATGATTCAGAGCTATCAACAGGCGGAAGCTTTGGCTCTTTTAGCGAGTCTAAATGACCAAGCACATCGTTTTTAGCTTAATAACAAACATATCTCGAAGACAGCTAAACATTTTATTTCGATTTGCGCTGCATGTGACGTTACCTGTTAGTTTTGCGCATACGAGGAGTCTTGTACGTAAATATATGGTCACCTCATACAACCTCCGTTCTCTCTCTTTGCATGCCATCAAGTTGTATTTTTCTGTATCTCATCTTTTACACGTACGGTTAAGCATTTATTCAATTCTGCGTCGTCTCCCTCGACCTCGCTTGCGTTAAGCGTTATCTGTAGCATCTGTTAAGTATGTATACTATCTTCATATCAGCCTCATTTTCATACACACCCGTTGTGGACCATCGTCGAATATCAGGTATCCTCCTGAGGTCAGGAGATCGGAAAATGATACGATATAATTTCTTTCCTCAAAAAGTCACATATTAATCCTAACACTCTTCAGGTTCAGTGATACCATTACCTTTGCTAATTGTTACCATGTTGGCCAATTAAGATGAGGCGTTAGTTTAGCGTGTTTAATAAGGTCTATGTTAGCTGCGAGTAAGATTCCTACTCGACCATGCGGTCACATGATGTATTTCTTGGCAAAAATGCTATTATTGTTTGCGCTTTATCTTCAATTTAGGGATTTTAGGAGTTTACAATATCCATGTAATAATTGTGCTGCAACGGGAACTGCGCAATTTCGGATTATTGATCCACTCAAACGTAATAAAATATCGCTGTAATCTTTCTTACTCTGCCAACGTCAGTTTCCTACAGTGAATGGTACGATAATTTCAAAGGAAATCATTTCGTCAGGATGTCTTTGACGCTAATGCGATTTGGCATGGTATTCCTAGAGATAATGCCCTTTGTAGCTGGGTAATTTTGTATCTATACTTTCTAAAAAACACCCGCCTTCTGATCTCCAGGAAGAAAAGTCATCATTATCCAGGCAAATCACTTGAAATCAAATGTGAATGGTAAGACATTGTACTATCGTGGAGTGGTAAGTAAGTATGCTTTCAGTGACGCACTCATGTTCCCGTCTACGGCTCTACGTGCGTGATAAAAGTAAGGGTATATCTCTTAGATAAAAAGAAAATTAAGACATTCCAACTCGTTGGTAAGGAAAATCGCATTCTATTACTCTCGCTACACCGTGAGACGCACACCTAAGGGATATTATTTAATTAAAGCTGTTTACACGCCCGATCCGCGAGTCTTATGCAGCTGCTTCTCTCCGTGACGTAGTAAAAGTATGAAAGCCTCTTCAGTTTGTGCCACCGACGATAAGAAACATTATGTGAGTCTTTTTTGTGTATATCTTTGCCAAAAGTCAATATTTGCTCTGAGAGGTACTGAATTTCGGTGGGCTTTACCTGCCGACAGCACTCTTTGAACGCAGATTCAGTTTTTTCACACGATTGAGAATGAAAAACCTGATCGGCTTTCAATTAATGGTCTTTGGCGGATGCAGTGATGTCTCTGGTTATATCAAGAGCAATTCATACTTAAGGCGTCATCAAATTGACTTCGGGTACAAGGTGCGTCATTGGCGGTGGGTGCGAAGTTGCGGTCCGCGACGACAAAAAAATATTTACCAGTCCCCTTAAGCATTTTCTCTTAATTTATCGCATTGCTAAAGTAGTATCCGAAGTGTCTTCCATAATTTTCATCCTGAAGGTTAATCTCAACTTCGACGGGAAAGGGAGGGTGTTGCCTGTCGTATCACGAGGTTACTCTCCTGACAGTACTTTCAATGTAAACCTTCTCGCGAAACTTGGCTTTATTTGAATAGGATCGTCATCTAATGAAATAAACTTGAAAAGACTGTTCTTGGGTGCTTATTCTTACTTTCCTTGGCGTTTCTGAGGGAGAAATTGATTACAATTGCGTAGATAAATGAGGAAGTTATCCATTGAGACATATCAACATTGTTTTATACAGTTGAAGCAGTCATTAAATTTTCCATCTCATAAACCGCTAAAATTTCCCTTAGTGAATCACGTGATCGGGAAACTAAAGATAAGTATAGGGGGGAGGAATGTTACTATTTACATTAAATATTCTTTAAATTGCTGCTAACAGTGATAGAACAACTACTCTATAATGACGGTGCTCAATGGCTAACAGTCCTACATATTTGTCATTTAGTGCATGATACTCCTCAGGGGGAAAGCCTTACTTGCAAGATTTTAACAGAGAAAATTAGTCGTTCTTTGTATCGGTAATTGCTGTTTTAATCGCGAATCTTGTATTTTCCCGACGTGTCGGGGAAAACACTTGGCGTCTTGCTCAAACAAGAGTGAGGGCGGCAGCAGTAATCCGCTTTAAAGCCATGTAACTTGTTCCCAGTCACATCAAGATGTCAGATTTCCTTTGTGATTCCGCGTCAGGAAAAATTGAAAGTCTGAGGTTTTTTGCGAAAGATAAAGAGAAGGGAGGCATCTGTCTTACTTTCTGGCGCCAGGACACACGTGTCTCCCGTTCAGCGTCTCAGCCTGCCACGTATCTTCATCTCTCGGATCCGAAAAAAGTTGGCACTGACCGAATTCTCGAGGCGGCTGTTGATACCAGAGGCAAGGAGCAGACTTCGTAAACAAAACGTCTGAATCCTCTTAAGGCGAGCCTTAAGTTAAACTTAAACCCGGGATACAGGCGGAGTTAACGTCGAAATAAAAGCATTCAACAACTCCCTAGAGAAACTGAAAAGAGATCTGTGCGCGTTCCATTTCTTTTCGCGGTTTTATAAATACTGTTTTCATCTCGCATAGCAAAGATGTGCAGGGGTGGCGTGGGTTCCGTTTCTGACGCCGCGTTATCTAGTCCGCCCTTCTAAAATGTACATGTAACGTGGCTTCCAACCAGTACTCTATTCTTGCAGGTAAGACGCTGGACTAGCACGTATCTGGGACTGGGAACTGTTCATTCACGCTGGATCGTAAAATTTGTACCACCAAATTACAGACGCTTAATTTTATCTCATAAAAATAGGATCCAGTTTGGAACAAGTTAAATAGACAACACACAAGCAACGCTACATATGGTAACTATTAGCATAATTCGCGGATTCGATGACATTTCCTGTATGTGGAGTAGGTGTGGATACTGATTGTACGCAGAGATAATGATAAATTTTAAATCACAGAATTCCTGCTCTAAATGCTAAATAATAGGTAAATAGAAGTAGGTGGCAGTCAGTTACATAAAATAATGATCCATTGAAGATTTTTATCTAATTAAGTTGCGGATAGAGTTCGTCCCTAGCAGAGTGAACGGCGATGACAGTTTACCGAACATTAGGCACAAGTTAGTTAATTTCTCCATCATAGCCGTCCATTGTTAAATATGCCATACAATCTCGTCAGCACGAGGCCGTATTTTTCCGTGAGTTATGTTAGCTTGACATCACAAGAGGGTCCATCGCGAGGATTTCCCACGGGAAATGCGTGTTCTGAATAACCCGGCCGTTGAGTCATGGTGTCGGGTGATCTACGTCTAGATCTCCGGCTTGCGTTTTCATTTGAGCTATTTTTAGCATTGACGGATCAGGGTTTTCGCGCTCGAGCTAAGGGGCTCGTAATCTATACTTACTTCCCTAAAAGACTGGAAAATAGTCTCCAGCTCGGAGAGTGAATGGAGAAACGGCTCGCGTCGGAAATTTATTTCCTTCGAGGGCCGTTTCCTTCCGTTCACTTCTGTAAAGCCTTTGGATTTGAATCCACTTTTACTTGTTCCGAGTTTTATCGTTGTTAAATATTATTAGGAAGATTTTTAAGGGCGTACCTTCCTAGTGAAAATAAAGCCCTTACTTTTACTGAGTAGTAGTTATAGTACAATAACTCCATAAGTAAACTTACATACGCTTATAAACAGTCATTATACGATGAACGTGAAGAATTGGATATTTATTCCGTAAAGCCCTTATGTATTTTGGCATCTAACATTTCAGGACCAGCTTGAATGAACGTATTTCCCAACAACAAAACTAGCAAACAATGGCATATTCTGTAGAAATAGTTGCATAATTTGAGTGCGTTGCCATCGAAGCCCATCAAGCATTCTTTCGAGTCCTTAATAATGTTAAATCAAAGTTTTTTTGTTTTTATTTTAGCTGTTAGATATATTCATACAGACTCCTACCTCCTCGATACATATACCATTTCGCACTTAAAATTCTTCCGTCAAAATGTTGTCAATTTCGCCGTCCAATTGGAGTATTTTTGTATAGTTTTTCGTATTCTCGTGCCGTCTTCGTACCGAAGAGATGCATCACTCGACGAGAATCGTAGTCGTTAGCGAACTCTGTTTGCCATCGCTTCGCGAAAACTGTCGGCGCGGAGATAACGCCCGTGGCCTTAGTTGCTAATGGGAGGTGTTAAAAAGAGTTGGTCGCGGTGATGATAACTGATTTGTAGACCTGGTTAGGAGATTTCGTGATTCTTCAAATCGTTGCTGATTTGAGAATTTGTCGCCCTCTCTGGTGAGTCGAGTGGTGAATCATAGTGTGATAATGCAGCCAGACGGGCAAGAGGCAGAGACAAGCTAAGCCACATTCTGGCCAAAATGCTATAGATGGTAAACTCCATGATGAATGGTATTCCCTGCTTCTTTGAAGTCGCAGATATTTATTGACTGTGACTTAAGAAACAACTGTGAATTTAATATGCGCATTTACAGTTTCCACATATGGAGAGACTTACGGGAGCAAATTAATACACCAAAAATAGTTTATACTCACATATCAGGCCGTTTAGATGAGAATTTTGACATGGTCATCATGGTCATCACTGAATCACTCAACACTAACATAGCCTAATAAAAAGTAGCAATTGGTCTCAAAAATCACCAAGTTCAGTATGCAAGTCTTTAAATGAACTCTAGCCCAGAAAAAAGAAAAAAACCATTTCCACATTGTTTAGTCTGGAAGGTTAGTATATTTTCAGCCCATGTTTCCAGTGAGTGATATGCAACATTAGGATAAATGGAAATTATATTGTTTTAACATTTAGTATTGAATTATATGCTTGCAATTAAGAAATTTAAATATGTCATAATGAGTTCAGCAGGATTTTTATGAGGCAAACTCAACATAAATTGCATCACTTTCTTTTTCAACAATAAAATATTCATTTATATTTTTCTGATTTTTTCTGTGGACCCTCCAACAGTTGATATCAGGCAGAGGCATTTCAATCTTGCAGAATTCTTTTTCTCTTTGTCGTCTCCTCCTCTTCACTCTTCACCTCTCACATATTTCCCTTTCATTGTTGATAAGGTGACCAATTACATTTTTACATAGATGATGCAACATATGGGAAACCTCAGTGTGTTCCAGTTTATAACAAGGGCTTAGCTGGTTTTGATGATGGTTATCAATGGCATCTGCAAAAAAGCATAAGTTTTTCTGTACTCAACTTTGAATTAATATACATACTTCCAAGTTATTTATCATAATCCCATTGTATATTTCAATGAAAACTCATTTGGGAATTTGCAGCTCCTTTACACCTAAGGTAATATCTTTAATGTGACAGTACTTCAAATTGAAATCTCTTGATCGTTAATTGAAATTTGATTCAAAAGTTGAATAATGCACTGGTTCATACTTGCATCAAGAATTTTATGGTGCTGTCATTTTGTCCCATAGAAATGTCATAATAAAATCAATATTTTCACTGTGGAAATAATTGAACTACAGTCCTCAACTAACTTATTGTACCTATGTCAAAGTGGAAAGCCCAACTGTTTGATTACTATAGCCACACTCATTTTCAATCACCCTTTGATTCAAATCAACACCCCTTGTTCTCTGACTATTGGCTTACGATGTAAAATCAACGGCTTTATGTGGTTCACCATGGTATTAAGTTTGCATTATAAGTCCATATTTGGGAGTCCTTTTTGGTTTGTACTGATAATAAATCAATCATCTGCAAAAGGACCACTGCATGCATAGCTTTCAGTCAAGGATTTTAATAAATGCCATGGATCTAGCCATTATTCCAGAAATTTTACTACCTACTCACCTATCAAAATCAAGTACAAGACACAGTTTTTTAGTCACAATAGTGTTAGTTTTTCTGAGAAGTTGAATCTGGGCTTGATCCTATCACTGCTTTCATTAAGCTAACCTGACTTCACTGAATTACAGAGCTCTGATTCAGATAGCTTATTTGCTGGAGCTGCTGAGTAAAACTGTTTGCATGCTTTAATTGTTATTCATTAAAATGAGTGAAGATTGAGTAAATGATTATTAGAATCAAACTCATTAAATATTTATGTCAATTCCCTTAGTTAATAGAGCCCTAAAGGAGTTTGAAGTAATTATTCTAAAAAAGCCGTCATCTTTATTTGATTGGAGGAGTGCATATTGATATGTACTGTACATATGTCAGTTGAATCAACTAAGGATTGAACCCAAGTTTAGTCATCAATTTCAGGTGTTTATCTCTTATACTGGGAAATTATCTTTTCCAGTGGAGGATTGAGCAACTGGCTCTTCTACTGTGCACTTCCTGTAACCCACCCTCCCCGTCAGGGGGAACCAGCAAGGGTTCTACTTCGTCTGTATGGTCAGATCCATGGTGGCAACAATGTGGGTGGAGGTGGTGGCGGACCAGGGGCAGCAAACGTGCCCATGCCCACCCAATCCCCCCTGGAAGGCATCCTCACGGAATCTGTTATTTTCACATTGCTATCTGAGAGGAGACTTGGACCACGTCTCCACGGTGTCTTTCCCGGTGGACGACTGGAAGAGTACATACCAGTAAGTTGTCATCACTACATAACAATTCAGTGGTGGATCCCCTTATGTGATACACATCAATTGTAATGAGTCATAGCCGTTATAATGGAGACCTTGCATTTAGGCTCAGGTGACTACTCGATCACTTTAAAACCAAAGGAATTTCCTAAAGTGAACCTTCATGACCAACTGTAACTAAAAGTGATGTAAATAGTAATTCTGATATCCAGAGATGTGCAGCTTGCAGCACATGAGACTTTTTCAAGAAGTTCTGAAGGATTTATGAGAAGTAACTTGCTGTGACACTGGGTCAAAATGTCTAATGTTCAGGATTAACAATATTAACTGAACTCTTGCTTCTCCCTCATTTTATTTGATTTTTAGATGAAACAAAAGAGAAAATGGTAATCTGTTAATAATTGTTTAATCATGAACTCCAGCCTTTTTTCAGTAGCATATGAGTGAAAATAGAATGTTTTTCATAATTGCTCATCGCAAACAAAGGACTTCTATCTCATGAGATAATTCATCAATCAAAAATAACATATTTTTGTCCAGCTATGTCAGTTGAGATATCAAACCAAGTCTAAATACATTAGCACAATTACTTACTCCCATCAATAATGATCACTCCATAATGTGTACTGCTCAATAGTGCGGATCTATCTCAGAATTATTTGCAGAGGCAAGTCTCATGGAAAACAAAACCTTTTTTTCTATTAAAGGCTCAACCCCTGAAGACAGCTCAGATGAGTGACCCTAAATTGATTCCATTGATTGCTGAGAAAATGGCACTGATTCACTCAATGAACGTGCCCATAAGTAAGGAGCCAAGGTGGCTGTGGGACACAATGCAGAGGTATGTTTTCAGAGTCCTCTTGAATTTATACATATGTTTATCACTAATATAATATCTCTTGAGAGATAGTCACATGAGCTCTGTTACTATAAGTATTTTTTTCTAATGTTGATGCCCATATCAAATTTCAAAGTACACTAGTTGGCTCATGGAAGGTTCTAAATTGATGGTAGCTGATTGCTGTCAAAACTAGGGCTGTCAAACAGGCCTCATTTTTTTATGATAAATCTGTATTTTTCATATGTAGTGGACCCACTGGGAGATAATAAGATTTTTTTTTGTCCACCATTTTAGCTTCTAAATTTTTATTGTCACTTGCATTGAGTCTATGAGTAGGCATATTGCACCCATGGGCTTCTGCAAAATGTATCAGGCAAATTGCTAGAATTACACCTTTTCAGGGAAGAAAATATCAGCACCCAGCAGTGAATGAGTTATGAAGACTGTTGCTAAGCATAAATAGTCACTCAAATAATTGAAAGTAAAACATAAGATGCATGCAAAAGCAATTTGGTAAATGAACGTCCTCTTAGGTAATAAATCTGTTAGATGGTACCATAAAGGGAAAAATAATATCTTCCTAATCTTGGACAAATTGTACTGGTAGTCCCTTAAATTATCAGTACTCTCCATGAGGCACTGGGCACATATGATCTGAGGTAAACCAGCCTCCTATGGAGGCTAACTATCTTCTGTAAGAAATTATGTTTCAACTGAAAAATCAAAGAACAATTTTTAATCTTGACAGGTGGATGATGAATGTCCAGGAAATGAAGACTGACTATGAGCTGAAAAATTTTCAAACTGATGACAAAGGTGCCCTTATTGAGACCATCCTTGGGCACAATTTTGCTGATGAAGTGGAATGGCTCAAGTAAGTGTGAATGGAAATGTGTGATTCTAACAAAAATTTCTATGGCACTTCTTTTAACAGCGAAAAAAATTACATAATTCATTTATCCTCCCAGGAAACAGGTCACAAAACTCGCCTCCCCAGTTGTATTTTGTCATAATGATATGCAGGAAGGAAATATTCTTCTTCGAGAAGATGAAACGCCAGAGATGAGGGCTGCAAATCAATTGTCCCCAAACCGGCGTCATTCCAACATGGTGATCATTGACTTTGAGTATTGTTCATACAACTACCGAGGATTCGACATTGCAAACCACTTCTGTGAATGGACGTATGATTACACCCTAGACAGCCACCCCAACTTCTCATCATGCCCTAAGGCTTACCCAACTAGAGAACAACAGGTAAGTCAGTTTTATCAAGGGGTTGGGTGATAATCATGGTGATATGGAAGCTCCAGGAGCATGTCCTCGGTAAACAAATTATTTTGAAATCAGTATTTGTGTCAGTGATCAAGTGGTATCACAAATCATATTTGTAGCATTTCAATTGCAGAGGATATTCATCCTAAAATTTCAAGTTTCAACAGATAAGCTATATGGCTGTAGAATTGAAGTGGAGTGAATTTTACATTTATCTTTGGTTAACAAGGTGTGAGCTCAAGTCATACTTCAATTTCTTTTTTCTCAGAGATTCCTTGGTCTTGCCAATTGTCTTCAAGAGTTTTGCTTTAGAATTGACATGTTCATTACTCTATCATTGAATTATGAACATGATGAAATCGTTTCAGGCTTAACTTGGTGGAAATGTGATATATCCATGATAAAATATAACAACAATAGTAATTAAAGTGTGGATATTACTATTGTTGTTATATTTTATCATGGATATGAACATGATGTTTCAATTGAGTTGGGCTCTCCTGACTGCACAATCAAAGATAAATGTACTTTGAAAACTGGCCAATAAGAAGTAGAGTTTGAGAAGGAAGCATGAATAATCCATTCAGATTATAATATGTATGCATGTATTCTGGGAGCTTTCTGCATTTCAATGTGTATATTGAATGATTTTTAATGGTTAGAGCTCATGAGTGTATTTCAATTGAAAATGTACTCCATACTATTCATTTAATCATCAGTCATAATTTCTGCCTCATTAAGCCAATTTTCCTATTGAGTATATATCTACATATGATACACTAAACCTGCCTCCTGTATTTTATCCATTTATTCATTTACGTGAAAACCATCATTAACATAAAACTTTTTCAAAGGTTATGTATGATTTGTAAGTAATCATATTTGTTGTCATTATAAACTTAGTTACTATCCCCCTTCTGCCTGGCTTACATAGTGCAAACTGCTAAAATGAGAGTGCCTGCAGTTTATACATGGTTTTGTATTTGTAAAACTTTCCTTTCTCATGGATTTTTAAAAATGTGTCAAGTGTGTGAAGTAATGTATGTAGAGACCATTTTTAGTAAAGCAATCTGGCTTTGAATGCCGTGACCCACAGGTTCTCTCTTTTAGCTTTGTGCTTTGCCTTCTCAGGCATTCCTCCTTGGCGTCTCAGTTATATTGAGAAATAAGCTAGACCTTCAGATGCTCTTAAGTAATTAGTTGAAAGAATTTGAGAGGTTAATGAGTCAAGTACCTACTTGATAGGAAGTAAAAGATATATTTGTCTGTTTGTTGAAAGTACTTTATTCTGGTGTATAGCCAAGAAACTATCATCCATGTGGCATTTTTGATGTTGACAAGCTGAGCGAGAATTATTCAGCTTTGGAAATATGATTTTGAAAAGAGTGCATGACACCTCAATTAATCAAGCTTGACTATCTCATTTGTCAAGGGGTTTTCAGCTTTTGATGACAATATCACACATGGACCACCATTGCTTTCAGATACATTTAAATATTTATATTTGGTGTGATATCCTGATGTGTGTCAATCTCCTGGAAAATCTATTTATGTAATTGTCAGAGCCTTTATTATTTTTTGCACTGTTACTATTAGCATGATTGTTGGTTCACCTTTGAAATTGTGAGAGCTTTCAAGGACTGAAGAATTTTTGTGCATGTGTAATTATCATTATAATATTGCAGTAATTCAAGTCAATAAACAAGGAGTTCATTGTTGTTTTCTACAGCATTTATCTAATTAAACACCAATGCATTGTAGGATTACCACTAGCTACCCGATGATGACAAGGTAACATTGAAAAGTATTTAATTTAGAGAAATAATTCTATCAGAAAAAATCTTTTTAAAATGTAATCAAAGTTTTTTGGTGGTACTTTTTGATGTAGAAAAGCTCACACTGCAGTAGATCTACACTGAAGCAAGATTTCAATTTTTGCAATTTTCCTTGAAAGATATCATGAAGCTATGGCATTTTCATAAAAATCTTATTGAAGGTTAGTAAATGACTTGGGTGACAGAATTATTTTAACTCCAGTTTTTGATCATTTAAATGAAATCTACAATAACATATGCATATACAGCACCCAAGATGGCTCTTTATGTATTCAACCTTATGCCATACACACACTATGATGAGCTACTTTGTCACAACTACGGAAATCATTGGAGTATGAGGCTTTTTAAGATAATTTATTATAATAATTATTAAGATGTCACTTACATATTTTAAATGATGGCCATGAGTATCATGACACTTAGTCTGAAACGCCAAATAAATGAGATAGCCTTATCCAATTTTATAGCTTACCCGCTATTTCTTTGACTAGCTTAAACATCATGGATGGTAGTTTATTTTTATCTATCAAATTCACACCGTTTTGAGTTGTGGTTATTTTCCCAGCTGTGATTTTCAAATTATGGTTGGGGATCATTTTTTGGGGAGACCAATTGAAATGAGGACCTTTAAGCGCCTTTTTAAATTGGTTTAAAATATATTGAGTAAGTATTTTATTGAAGGAGGGGATGCATGTTTCTTTTTTGTCTCGATTTGCCCTTTTTTTGTGTGCTTCTCCTTCCTCAGTCGTCGCTGCCACCGTGCAGTAGTGGTTGGTCTGCTGCTGGTGTGACTAGTCACTCTGGCCCCACCCACTCCCACAACACACCTACTCGCCTGGCTGGATAGCGAAAAAGCTGCAACAGTGGAGTATCTACTGTTGACTTACTTTTTACGGCAATAGCGGATTGATGAGACAAATACCCTCCTTAAAGAATAAAGAACATTTCTGGCTGTTAGTATTTGCTAAAAGTATGCTAATGGCAAAAAAATATCATTCTGTCCAGCACCATTTCCTGCACAATGACTAAGATGACAACATTTATAATCTCAGATGGAGCTATTTATGTGATATCACTGTTATTTTTTTAAATCTGAATCTAAGCTTCTTCAAATATCAGATTTGAAGTTATTGCTTTGTTCATATCAACCACTGAAATTTTTTTTGGTGTTTTCTGACGTGTTGAGCTGACTTTGAAACATCATTTTAATGATACATTCTGCAACAAGAGTTTAATGAATGTACTATTCAAGTGATACTAAATTTGAAAAATATTTCTATTGGCAGTGAAGGAACTAACAAAAGGTCATTCCATCAAATTCCACCAGTAAACTTTTAGTTTATGAAATGGAAACGTGCGCTCTCTTAGTTAAAAGGTTTATAGTCCTGAATGGGAAAAATTGCAGTTACAGGAATATATGAGGCTTAAATATTTGCTTAAGATAATTGAAGATGTATTTACTGAACTGATGTACTGTTACTGATACTGTGGGGGCCATATTAAGAGTTTGCAGTGGTTTCATGTGATACATGAAAAATAGGGAAATTTTATCGAAATAAAAGTTTTTTGTTCTGCTTGGAAACCTTTTGGCTGGAATTATCACAATACTTCAGGTGATAGTCCTGACTTGATGATTCCCATTTCATTAAAACCGGGCTTCTAAAATGATGCTCATAATGGGTTATTCTGTACTGGATGTTTTTCTCCAGTTTGGTGGGCATTTTTGGAATGATCTTTTGCAGATTAAGGTATTGTATGCTGAATGAAGTTATATGCACTCTGGAAAAACTATGCTGGGAGTTACTTGCACTTGGTTGGCTATTTAAGGCTTTTATCAACTTTATTAAGAAAGCTAAATAGGTAATGCTTGATGAACCCATGAATTTACCATCTTGATTGTTTTAAGTTTGGTTAATATTCATGGGTTCATCTGGGAATTTTTGCTGAAGCACAATGTTATGAAGCCTAAAACTTAATGAAATGAACTTTGATGACCACTTACTCCAATGAAAAGTGTGCATGAAAACTCTTGCACTCAGTTTTTAAGCGTAGACATGAGTTATTTCACAGCCCAACATTTCTTGATTCAGCTAAGGCTAATTATTCTCACTGTGGGGCAATTTGGAGGAGAAATCAACATTCATGGCCACTGAAATTTAAAGCTTTATATGCTTGTGGAATGACTTTCATTTTCAGAGAGAAACTTTTCATGAGCCTATACACATTTTTTGCTTTGATAGTCATCTTGGCATGGGATCAAAAGTCATGTGGTACCTACAGTTAAAAACTGAGTGGCTACTGGTTGACTTGCTTTAATCATTTTCCTTTATGAAGCATGATGACATAAGTTGGCATTCTGAAATTCATTTTAAATCTATATATATGCTTATATTTCTTGATTTAGTTTTATGCACTTTTTCATTCGAGTACAAAGAACTTAAAATGTTGATTACCTGCTCATTGATATTTCTGGTGACATTTCCATCCCCAGAACCAATGAATGCACTTTAACAATTCTGAGAAAAAATATTGGTGCTGGACAGACTGAAAGCAATCAAAGGCAGATCTAATGGAGAATAATTACTAATATTTATATTTAAAGTCTTTTGAGACAGTGAAATTGTTTTATTTTCTGTTTGGATCTAAAATTTTTATCATTTTCTTGCATATGTTAAAATGAATGACTCCATTAGACTATGCCATAAATTGCAGAAATACTAAAATTACTCCTGAAATTAATGATTACCCTTAACTTAAAGCTTTCCATTATGAGATGACATGGGCAAGGCATTGCAATGCAGCATCATGATGGGCTGTTGCTTTGAAGAATGTGTTTTTTTTTTCTTTTTCATCACTTAAATTTTGTCTACATTTCTATCTTTGTGCCTTGCTTCTATGGTTGCCGAACAATATGTCCCAAAATCACATCCTAGATAATGCAATGAAGAGAGTGTAGAACATTTAATGGTTTGCCTTGAATTTCAGGCAACTGTCCATGCATTTAGTCGAGATACCTGGATTAGAGATTTTATATCTTGATCACCAACAACCCATTTGCTTTGAAATAAACAGCATAATAAATGTTTGTTTACATTGGGTTTTCGTGCTAAAAAAGTTTTAGCTATAATTTTGTTATTTAAAGCTATGGAGAAAAAGACGCTTACTAGTAACTGTTGTAGAAACAGTAGAGCTACTTTAAATGCAAATAACTTGGAATATAATAACATTATAAAATCAAACGTAATGCTTTCAATAGCTTTCAAATGATGTTATCATTATTTATGGGTTGATGAGAAATTTCTAAGGCTTTCAGTACATGTCCTCATTAATGATCATGAATCATGATTTGCCATTTATTTCATGGCAATTTGTCCTTTGGTCATCAAGATAAAGTATCGCAAACTCCAATATTTGGACTATGTGCATGGCAATAGTTACACAGCCTTAGTGCTACCATTCAAGTGAAATAGTTAATGTCTTATATTGTAAAATATCTCTACTGCCTAACATATACCATTAAATTACTGCACTTCTGTTTATAACATCAAATATTAGATGATATCTCTGTCATGCTCTAGCTTGCATGTGCCATTTGTTTTTATGTCCTCCTACTTTTTCTTTGACTTACAGTGTTCAGGACACCATCACATTGCTCTTTGTAATGCCAGACTCATGTAAATGATCATTTGAACTTATTGAAAATCAACAGAACTGTCATCGACTAACCTTTCCAACCAGGAAAAAACTGAAATATTTTCATTCAGGCAATGATTATCTGCTTTAGTATTTAATTCAAATCGGTTTACTGTTTTATATCTCTCTTTTTCCATGGTTAAAAAAATTGTCAGTTTCTCAGAAAATTTGGAGAAATGTCATGGGTGGTAGAAGTTTCAGCATAATGCTTTTCTCGGCAGGGAGTGGGAGAAGACTTATGTGGTCTCTACCGTGCTTCAGTAGCCACTTAATTGTGTCATAGCCAAATGATAGTCATTGTCACAGGACGGGAAAAAGTGAGTAAAAGTTTTCGAGAGAAGGAATATTCCATGTAGAAGCTTCAGTGAAACTGCATTAAGTTAATATTTGTCTTTAAAATGGAGACATACTTAATATATCTGGATTAAAGAACGTTCAATATCTATTGATTCTGCAATGATACCTTTACTTAAGGCTTTGTTAAAACCTGCCATGTGCTGCTTTTGGAATTCATCATATTGTCCAAGCTTAATCCTATTACATTTGACGCCGTAATGTGCATATTTACTTGTTTGTTAGATTTTGATATGACAGAGAAAACTTTTTCCGGGAATTCTGAAGGTGTTATCTTCAAGAAATGGTTTACATCCATTTGTTACCTAGCATGAAATGCTAGTTTGGCAAACTTGCCGTTGAACTTTGAAGGTACTTTTAATCCTCATTTGAACAGCATTTTAAGATAAAATCATTAGTTCCAATCTGAAAAGTTTTTCAATTGTTTGAATGACCTGAGATTTTGCGCCCTCATTGTCATTATGATAATTCATTTCTTTAATTTATCAATTACCTTCCTCCTTTTTGTTTCGTATTTTCAATCAATCAGTAAGCAATATAAACTATGTACGAGAATTTATCTTGGCAGTATGAATTTATATAACCAATAACTTTAATACAAGTTTATAACCTGTATTTACTATCCACTGCTTTTTTCACTGAAAATTAAAGTATTGTCACTTATTGCCATGCATGGCTTCATGCAGGAGTTAAAGAGACAATCAAAAGCTTTCAAAGAATCTGGTTATCAGCATCATGATTAAAGTGAAATCCTCCCTCATCACTCTTTTCTCCACTAAAATGGATGAAAAGGTGTGCTGAAAACTGAAGAGACAACATATATTTAACCAGAATATATGTGGTGTATTGTGTTGCATTTATCATCAAATAGCATTTCACTACACTTGCTAATAGGAGGAAGACAGAAGATTAGAAAATTATAATCATATGAATTTTCTGGGTCACCATCTAGATAGGTTCATAAACTAACTTTTATCAGTTAACCATGTTAAGTAACATAGTTTTAGTTCAAATCCAAATGGTCAAAATCAGTCATTTAGAATTACTCCCTAAAGTATTAGTTTACAATTCATTATTCACATTATAGATTTAAATATTCATAAGAATTGTTGTTTGTAAGAACTCCTTCACTTATCACTCATTAACTTTATTACAGCTCATGTTCATCAGGACATATTTGCAGACAATGAGGAAGAGTAAGAGGTATCAACAGTCTTCCTCAGGAGTCGACATTGACAAGGAAGCTGAACAAGTAATGGCAGAGGTTCAAGTTTTCACAATGGCATCCCATTTGTTCTGGGGTCTCTGGAGTATTGTGAATGCCAAGATCTCTCAAATACCTTTTGGATATTGGGTAAGAAATCACTTTCCTTGTACTATTAACGATTTTTGATATTGATCTAGTTTCTATTCACAGTGGACTCCTACTTAATGAAATTTATTCTTTCCAAAGGGCCATTTGTATTGTGAATTATGTCGTGAAATGAATTAACAATTTTCAGATGTCCAGCTGATGTTTGGTGTGCAAATGCATTTATATTCAACAACAAATAATCCTTATTTTTCTGCCAAATCTAGGGCTAATGACAATGTCTTATATAAATAAACCAGCATTCTTACAAAATTTTGAAAACCAAAATCAGCGAGGGTAAATGGAAAAATAATGAAGGAAAAATCTATTTATACCTTAGTCAGGTACATGCACCAAAATGTATTAACAATTGAGTTGAAATTTTCAATGAAAAGCATGCAGTTCAAACCCAAGTTTCTGACTGTCTTCACCCAGTATTTTGTTAAAAAGAACCCATTTAAAGGTGAAACATCTGTCAAAAAAGGAGGTTAACATATACCCATTCACAGATGTTAACACAATGCAGATATTACATACTTTCACATTCTCCTTAATGGCCATTATTTCTTTGTCAATTCTGTATACCCATGAGGAATTTCTATCAAGTATACCGTTAAATCACATACTTAAAACGTTAACAAGATGCTAGGTTGCATCCATTTTTGCATAACTCTCTTGGTTCCTTTTTTCTCATACTCTCACTGACATTCTCAGTGTTTAGTGAAAAACTTCAAGTCCAAAGTGAGTGAGTCAAATCCAAATAATCAGAGAAAAATTGGCTGATTACAGTTTAAAAAGACAGATGACGACTTCAAGAATTTCACAGGCTCAGCTGTTTGAAGATTATGCATTGACATGGTACACACATTTTTTACCAACTGTTCTATATACTAAATCAAGAAGTATTTACTCTTGGGATTAAAATCCTAGATATCCTAGTAGAACTACTCAGTCTTTACAAGTGAGGGGAGCAAAAAAATTTTATCCTATTAGGGATGCATTTCCTGCAAAATGTCTTAAAATATATTCCGCCTCTGTTATCCAAAACTATGAACAAAGAATTCTTCAAGGGATTGATGACTCATAGAATTTACTTATATCTTAGATATTGCTTACAGCTGAATTTAACTTTTTATTCAATTGCAGGAATATGCTGCTGCTCGACTGGATGGTTACTTTAAGAGAAAGTCTCAAATTAATGGCCAGACAGGAGATTCCACTTTGAAGAGGAAGGCAGATGACATGGAACATTAGTTTTTGCAGCTGAAAAGATCTTTTTGATGGATGTCAGTTTATCCATCAAAGAACCCTGGATCATTCCAAGATAAATCCTAGTCTTTAGGGTACCTACCTTATTTCTTTTTAAGAAAAGACTGAGATGTAAACTCATGCTGTGTTTGGTCAAATGCAACCACTGGTTAGCTAAAAATCTCTCAAGCCGTTGAAAATGGTTGTCACATTGAAGTCATGCTCTCTAGTAAGATTGCTTGGAAAGTTATGTCCACATTTTCATCAAAATACAATTCTGCCTTAAATTTTTCACATTTGCACTTACACCAAATCAAATGCAGCAGGAAATAATTATGTTAATCAAGGCCAATGGAGATATATTTTCTTGATGTCACGAGGGGTAAAATAAAGGTACTTGCCTTCAAAACCAAGATCAAGGCCAATTGAAGTATTTTCTGGATAGTGGTTACAGCCACTTGCCAATTAAACAACTGATGATGAGAAAGAATGAGTAGACTTGCACTTCAATTTCTGGCTACTTTGTAAAAATGCACAACCTCCTCATAAATTCATCTTCATGGTAGCAAGTGTGACCATGGTTCTCTTTAGACTTTTGTAAATATATTAATATACACCAATTTTACCATGTAAGGTTGGTTATATGGACTTAAAGCGACATTTTTCTTCTGAGTAAGAATATGATGTTAATAATCACTCTTGTCTTTCAGAAAGGCAATCTGTGTTTTCATATATGTATTTGTTTGTTAAGTTATATGTTAATTTGGACGTCTATGAAAAATATTTACTGAATGGTAATATTTCATTGTACATGGTACATATTTTGTACATATTTAATAAAACATAATTTTGTGATACTAATGGTGTATTTCTTTTGTGCTAAAACTAATAATGGAGTTGGCAAAGTAAGGTAAACTAAAACCTTTTTAAGGGTACATACAATGCTAAGGTTAAATGAGGAATCCTATCAGAAATTGTCCCCGAATTATATTATTATACTTATTCCATACGACCCCCTGGCTGGAGCAAGACATTGATCACAGAATTTCTAAATTTTCATAGGAAAGTCTCTACATTCTATATTAAAGTTATTCGGGGTATCCCACTGCGTATTGAGCATTTTAAACTCTTTCATTCTCCTGACGACGTTCTCAGTATGAAGAACGAAACATTGAGTAAATTTAAATGCTCAACACACAGCAGGATACCCCGAATAATTTTAATATAGTAAAAAGTTGCTGCGAAAACCATCAAACAAAGATTACAAACCTCTATGGGGAGGAGATCAATAATAATTAATAATAATTTTTTTATTCACTGAAGGCAATGCAATATTGCATAGTTTCGTCAAAATTATAAATAAATTTGTCATATAGTCATCAACTATAGACATATACACAATAGCACATACAATATACAACACATGAATAGCATTTAAATTCAGTACATTTTAACAATTCTCTTGCTATAAAGCAGTAGTTGAAATGCTACACAATCTTTGCTTTACTATAGAGGTATTCTTTTGCAAAGAAGATAAAATTCATCAGTTGAGTACACAGGTTTTTGAAGTAAAAATTTTTGAAGTTTATTTTTAAATTTGTCTAAAGAACTAATAACCTTAATATTTTGAGGGAGTAAGTTGTGTAGTTTGGCTCCTTTGTGATGGGGACCATTCGTATTTAATCTGGCAGATCTTGGTTCTATATAAATATGTCCAATTTTGATCTGATATTATGTTGGTGGATGTCGCAGTATTGCTCATATAAATTCATGTTTTTTTCACAAACAATATAAGCTCATATATATATAGTGCATAGATTGGGAGAACAGAGGGGAAAAAATGGAGTAGGAATAATCATGAGAAATGAAATAGCAAAAAGAGTACAAAAGGTAATGTATGTAGATGATAGATTAATAGCAGTAAGAATTGGAATGGTGCCGAAGGATCTATTATACAAGTGTATATGCCGACATCAGCTTATGAGGAAAAAGATATAGATAGGATGTATGAGAAGATTGAAAATGTATTAGAAGAGGAAAAGGGCTGCTGTAAGGTGATTATGGGAGACTGGAATGCTGTGGTTGGAGAAGGCGAAGAGGGAACTGTAGTGGGAAAATATGGTTTGGGAGTAAGAAATAAAAGAGGAGAAAGATTAGTGGAATTTTGCAGAGAGATGAAATTGTTTATAGCCAATACATGGTTCAAAAATCATAAAAGGAAAAGGTATAATGGATGTCACCAACAGAAGATTGTTATCAGATTGATTATTTCTTGGTTGAACAAAGATATAGGAATGCAATTAAGAAATCAAATGGGTTGCCGGGAGCTGATATCAATAGTGACCAGGTTCTAATAAGGATGGAAATTCAACTAACATTGAAGAGGGTGGAAAAGGCCAAAATAGTAAAGAAATGGAGCTTGGAAAAGATGGAGGAAATGGGTAGGGAATATATAGGGGAAAAACTGTCTAAAGCAATTACAAAAGATCGAAAGGGGGAGGAAGGAAGTGAAGAAATTTGGATGAGGATAAACAATTCTATAGTAAGTGAAGCAGAAAAAGGATACTATGGAGGAATCAGAGCAAAGAAGCCATGGGTAACAGAGGAGATGTTGAAGAAGATGGAAGAAAGGAGGAAGCATAAAAATAAGAATGGTGAGCAAGGAAGAGAAATGTATCGAAGGTTGAATAATGAATTGAAGAGGGAAACTAAAAAGGCAAGAGAGAAGTGGCTTGCGGAAGCATGTGATGTAATAGAAAACCTCGAAAAGAACGGAAAGTATGACCTGATGTATAGGAGGGTAAGGGCAGTAACAACTGATAATAGGAAAATGAAGAGTAAAATGAGATCAATTGAGAGTATAGACGGCAGAATTATGCATGAGAGGAAAGAAATATCAGAAAGATGGACAGAATATTTGGAAGACCTGTATTGCTCAAAGGAGAAGCCAGTGGATTTGGACTTGGAGGCAGAAGAAATGATGCCCCCGGAAGATAGAGGTTATTCAGTGTTGAAGAGGGAAGTAGAAAAAGCAATTGAAGAAATGAGAAAAGGGAAGGCAACAGGAAGGGATGAGATCCCTATTGAATTTTTCAAGTGCTTGAATGAAGAGGGTGTGCAGGAAATTGTTAACATGTGTAACAATATCACACTGGTGAATGGCCTCAAGATTTTGTAAGAACAGTGATGGTACCGATTCCTAAGAAACCTGGTACACGGAAATGTACAGAACATAGAACGATAAGCCTAATTACATATGCAGCCAAAATAATGTTGAGAGTTTTGAACAGGAGATTAATAAGAATAATGGAAGAAAATGTAGGGGAGGAACAATTTGGTTTCCGGAAAAGGAAAGGAACAAGGGACGCCATTGGCCTGTTAATAATAACTGGAGAAAGGTATATAGAGAGACGAAAAGGAATGGTGCTTTGTTTTATTGATCTGGAAAAGGCTTTTGATCGGGTTGAATGGAATAAAATGTTCGAAATTCTAAAAGAGAAGGGGTTGGTATGGAAGGAGATAAAACTCATTAGAGAATTATATATGAGGCAAAAAGCTGCATTAAAAATAAATGAGGATATGACAGAATGGGTGGATCTTGGTAGAGGAGTAAGGCAGGGATGCTGTCTGTCGCCAACCTAGTTCAATATATATGTTGAGGACATGATCCATAAATCTTTTGATGGGATAGAGGAAGGAGTCAGCATTGGAGGTAGGAAGATAAGAAGTATAAGATTCGCAGATGACAAGGTAATATTAGCAGATGATATGCAATCACTTCAAAGGTTGATTAAGGTTTTGGAAGAAGGGATGAAGGAATATGGGATGAAGATAAACCTAGGAAAGACAAAGGTGATGCCAGTCAACTGTGAAAATTATGCGAGTGTGAAAATAAATGAAGGTGTAATAGGAAAAGAGAAAAGCTACCGGTACCTAGGAACGATGGTGACAGACGACTGGAGAGGTATTGCAGAAATAAAAGCAAGGATAGCAATGGCAAAAGAGGCCTTCAGCCAGAAGAAAAACTTGCTATACAATAAAAGTCTGGATCTGGAGCTGAGAAAGAGACTAGCTAAATGTTATTCATGGAGCGTTTTCATGTATGGATGTGAAGCGTGGAAATTAGGTAAGAGGGAAAGGAATAGAATAGAAGCTTATGAAATGTGGGTGTGGAGAAGGATGGAAAAAGTAAGATGGATAGATAAGATGAGAGATGAACAGGTTTTGAGTAAAGTAAAAGAAGGAAGATCGCTCCTAAAGGAAATTAGGAAAAGGAAAGGAAACTGGCTGGGCCATGTGATGAGAGGGAAAAGTATTATAACTGTGGCACTTGAAGGTTCAATTAAAGGAAAGAAAAAGAGAGGAAGGAGAAGAATAAAACTGGTGGATCAGGTGAAGAACATCAGCTACGATGAAACAAAGAAGGAAGCTCAGGACAGAAGCGGATGGAGACGACAGTGGTGTACAGGACCTGTCAGCAGACAGAACACCAGATGATGATGATATATAGTGCAGGTAGGGGCATAATTTGAGCCATACAAAAGTAAGGTCTACAGGACTCCCTGTAAGGTTAGAAAACAAGAAGGTTGGAAAAGAGCAAACTTCTGTCATCACTTGCCTTTTTGCAACGATGCTGAGATTTGAACACAATTCAAACATGAGTGAAGATCAAACATCCCATCCAAACTCCAAAAGCCAGGAACATCCTAAATCGGGCAAGCCGGGCTCTACTGAGGGAACGTGTTCAGTTTAAGCGTTTCTCTCTTCTACAATGCTCGACAGAGTTATACGAACTGCACTTAGAGATATCCAGTACAATATCATGGGAATATTGGGATCTCGTCGATTGAATCACAAATATTTTGGCATGCAATACCTTTCAAATAACAGCTCTCAGACAAAAGAAGAAATTTGAAGCCCTTACAGAAAAGCAGTCAACGGCTAAAGCTGAACTTCCAAATGCAGAACACAACTTAACTGATGTTGCTCTGAGTAAAGATGCCATTCCTGCGTTGTCCAAAGGACTCAATTTTGCCGTGTCTCCTAATCATATTGCAATCGAAGAAATAATCTCTGGTGTGGAAACAGCTATTCGTGGACTACCAATGAGTCAAGCCGAAGATATACATCATGATTTGGTGCAAATCCTTTGCAAAAGCAAGCCGCCTCACCCTAACCTATCATCTTCAGAGCTTCGAGCAATTAAAGAACTTCAACATATTAAAGATATCTTTATCCTACTGGCTGATAAGGGGAATGCAGTTGTACTTGTTTCCAAACAGGATTATAACATGAAAATCAATTCCCTCTTGGATGATAATACATACAAGAGACTAACCAAGGATCCTACAGCAAAAACAGAAATTGAAGTAAGAGAGGCCATCAAAAAGTCATCTATTCCAAAAGAAAATCACTGGAAAGTACTTCCGTGTGCATCGAAAATTCCACGCTTATACGGACTTCCAAAAATTCACAAAGAAGGAGTACCACTAAGACCGATAGTGAACACCATTGATTCTCCAACATACAAATTAGCACAATTTATTTCCAGAGACATCCAGCCCTTCACAGGAAACTCCAATTCATATGTTAAAAATTCGGCACATTTCATCGAACTTCTGAGGGATCTAAAACTAGCACACGAAGACATCTTAGTGAGTTTTGATGTCGTGTCCCTTTTTACTAAAGTTCCAATCGACGATTCAGTAATCATCCTCAAGAAGTTAACGGAGGAAGGGTTACCGGATTATATCCCCGAACTAGCCGAATTTTGCTTGAGGAACAGCTACCTTTCGTACAACAGGAAAATACACTCTCAAAGAGAAGGGGCAGCAATGAGTTCTCCTCTGTCACCAGTCATTGCTAATTTATACATGGAGAAATTTGAAAACGAGGCTCTGGTATCCAGCAAACTAAAACCATCCTGCTGGCTTCGGTATGTGGATGACACTTTTGTTATTTGGCCACTCAGAAAAGAAGCTCTCGAAGAATTTCATGAACATCTGAACAGCATCCACAAAAACATCAAATTTACAAAAGAAATCGAAGAAAACGGTTCCTTAGCTTTCCTTGACATATTAATCAGACGAAAGCAAGACGGAATTCTCGGGCACTCAGTTTATCGGAAGAAGACCCACACAGACCGATATTTAAATGCGGCTTCCCATCACCCTGGTCAGAAGTCCTGTGTTATTAAAACTTTACATCATCGAGCCAGCATAGTATCGGACAGCAAGAATTATAAGAATGAATTAGAACACCTTCATTCGACTTTTAAAGAAAACGGGTACTGTCACTCATTCATAAAAAAGAGCATTGAATGTAAAAAGTGAGGATAACGAGAAGAACGAAATGACCGAGCCTATAGCCTTCGCCAAGCTACCATACACCTCAGGTACAATGGACCACATAGCTCGCATCCTATGACGAGCTAGGATTGAGACCAGATTTGGTACAGTAAAGAAAATTAGGAATATGCTGCCTTCTGCAAAAGATGCCATTCCGCCTCTCGACACGGAGGGTGTGTATGAGATTCCATGTACCTGTGGCTCAAGCTATGAGGGGCAAACCAAACGGCCAATTAAGATCAGGCTAAAAGAGCATAAAAGAGCACTAGAGGCAAGGCAGTGGATGCCTTCAGCCATCGCAGAGCATATTATGTCAGATCCAGGACACAAAATACTCTTCGATGAGGCTAAAGTTCTGGCCAAAATTAGTCTTTATTATCCTTGACTAATAAGGGAAGCAATCAAAATAGCCAAACGACAATCCAATTTTAATAAGGAAGACGGCTATCGCCTGAGCAGTGTATGGAAAAGACACCTAACCACCAAAGATCTTTAACAGCACGCATCATTTTTTTAAATGCTTAATACGCAGCAGGATACCCCAAACAACTTAAATATGGTAAAAAGTTGCTGCGAAAACCTTCAAACAAAGTCTCTACATTCATATACATATCTACACAATATAGACCTTGTTTACCCGTGGGATAATAATACCTAAGAAAATATTTTATCTTAAAAGGAAGAGAGTGAACAAAAAATACAAGTACCTACTTTTTTCAAGTCTACTAGATTAGATGGGTTCTAAAAACTCAATATCCTTTCAATATATGAAGTTGAGGTAGATCATTAGAAAAATTAATATATAATTACTACCCGGGGTCAGAGCTGGATTTACATATGGGCTTAAAGGGCTATAGCCTGGGGCGGCAGAATTTTGGGGGCGACAAATTTTAGGGAGGAAAGTTCAGAAAAATATAAACTGAATACCGAATAGTATATTTTGTCACAAGGACCGAAAGTGGTCAGAGAGCATGAGTAAAGTAGGTAAAGATTAACACAAAAAAATAATAGTAATAGGGCAAAGGAGAACAAGGTGGTGTGCTGGAGGGGTGGGGGGGGCAGCACTATCTGGATAGCCCAGGGGAGGCAAATTTTCAGATCTGCCTCTGCCCGGGGTGGACCAAAACTAGCACTAAGGCCTTGTAGTGAGGTCATAAAGAATGAGAGTAATTTAAAATAAAGAAAAATTTAAAAATGAAGAAAAAAAAGTAGGAGAGAGAATAAAGAGAGAGCAATTTCCCACTTAGATAAATTTTTATTTAACCTAGGTTTATATGTACTACATCATCATCAGGCACAAATAACAAAACAAGAGGAGTATATACACCAGGCGAAGGAAGTTAGGACAGCAGGGGGGGGGAGAAGGGGTGGGAAGAGGGGAAGGTTTAACAAGAGAGCCGCGTGAGGACAAGGCAGGGAAAGAAGTTGGAGTAGCGAGGGAAGTTACAGGTTAGGGGGAGGAAGGGGCAGGTGGGTAATTGGGAAAGATACACAAGTGTCATTAAAATGTAGCACTGCAAGTCACTTGTTTGTATGGATTGGGAACAACTCATCAACACTGTTGGGGAAACATGACAGAGTTCTTAATGGGTCACACCGGTGTTATGACCGGGCCCTGTCATGAGACGGGACTTGAACACATTTATTATGTCATGGATTCTTGCCCTAGGTTGTTGGAGGATAACACATAATCACAGAGATACCTCGAAAAGAAAATGAAATTTTATTTAAATCAAGTATTTGATCATTTTATGGAAGGAACCAAAAGGTGCGCCTCGAATAGCTAAACAAGAACATTACCATGTCTCGGGAAGGAGAGAAGTTGCGGATACAAGCACCGATGGATGGCGCTGCGGCTACTGGTGCATGAGCCTCATGGCCCGTGCCTCAACTCCTCCGAATCGACTCCGCTACATGGCTTAGCCAAATTATGACCATAGATCACTATGACCTGCTTGGCCCATCAGGGCCCCTATTGACCCAAAGGGACCCAACTTATCCCTGACCATCTCTCCGTGTGATTATATAGCAAAGCTGAGATGGAGGTTTTCAGCTTGGTGATGATTGACGTCAAGGAAAGTGAAAGGTCACACTTCAACACAGTTGTCATTTCTCAACATTCATTTTCAACATATAATATACAACTTCGTAACAGGGTGACACAAAATATAATACACATAAAAAGCAAACTCACAATTTTCAACTTTTCGGTGGGTCGCCCACACCTTCATCAGTGATAGACTGAGGATTGAGGAGGAAGATTTGTACAGGAGGGGCGGTGAGGGGAAGGAGCAGGTAGGAGGGGTGGGGAAGAGGGGGGAGGGAAGGAGCCAAAGACCTCCTAGTAGATGTAGATGATAAATCTTTATATTAGAAATATTTTAGCCGGAGTTTAAGTCTTCTGCATTATAATTAATTAAATCCGCTTTGCTCGACGTACCTTAGCACTGATTCATTCTGAAATAACGAAACAGTCACTTAGTAATGGTTTTGGTTCGTGGGCAATTATGGAGGAGAGAGAAGGGCTGCAGGCCTCCAGGTTCCCAATCCTGGTAGTGCGTCATCATGTTACTTTGTACGGAAAGTGAGAATGATGGAGGGAATAGTGTCATCATCACTTATAATACAATGTTATTTGTAGTGAGGCATGAATCTGTATCAGTTACGATATAGCAGCAGATAGTGCGATATACATTTTATGGGGAAACACCAAGTGAATACTTCCTTATTTCACTCTAAATTATTACATTATATTTAATATTGATCAATTTTTAGTACCATTGGGACCTGACCATCTACTTAGACTGGGCCATGTCATGAAGGGAATATTTTGCTGGAGACAATGGACAACCCTACTGAAGTAATGACTGCAAAATTGAAAAAGGGTGAATGTAAGGAAATGTATACAGATGATCATCATCTGACATCATCATGACATCCTCTGAGTACGACAGTGAAATGGTTGAGGTAATAAGCAAAAGAGGTAGAAAAGTGGCCAAACCGAGGACAATTTTAGAATACAACAAGTCAATGGGTGGGATCGATCTTTTCGACCAGATGATGGCATATTACCCATGCGAGAGAAAGACACTGCGCTGGTGCAAAGAAATTGGAATTCATCTATTTCAGATGATGCTTGAGAATTGTTACCTAATGTTCACAAACAAATGTTTCAAAATGCTAACATATACAGTGAGAATATGCCATTTTATGAATTTTGACTGAAAATTATGAATGAAATGATTAGGGAATCAGTGCCGCTTCAGTCAGAAAAATCACCACTGACGTAAAAGGCGTAAATCATGAAAATTTTCATGCCGCGGTTCCCTCAGGCGGTAAAGGCAAAAACTTTACAAAAAGTGCAAAGCGTGCACAAAAAATGGGATCCGAAAAAATAGTGGTTATCTTCTGCCCAGGATGCCCTGAGAAACCTGGATTATGTCTGGAACAATGTGTTATTATATTCCACAATTTATAATGCATGACATTATGCAAGTTATTTATGCAATTCATGCAATTTATGATGTATTTTTTACGTTTTAATATTTTGTTTAAAGTATTTAGATGAGAGATAAAAATTTTACATCACAAAATTTATTAATTTGTTTTCCTTTTCTTTAATTGTACACTGCTAAATGTTCAAGAAGTAATTACGTCGGTTAAATATATGTCGGAAACATCTGTAATGAGGGCATGACACAGCTATAGTAATAAAAAGAACATAATTTGCATTTCATATACCTATACAAAAAAATGTTGAGCAGGTTTGCATAACCGTAATTCAAAGCCAATGGAAGAGGACCGATCAAGCGGTCCTCAATAAAATAACAATTCTCTGTATTATTTTTTAAAGTTTTTAGTTATAAATATTATAAGGATAACATATTCATGCAAATTATGCAAAAACCTATCATAGCCACCACGTAAAGTTATTCATTGTTATCTTAGCATTGTACGTGTTAAGCATTGAAACGTGGGTCGTGCGTTTTTTTTTTAAGTATGTGGTATTGTAAATGTTATCATTAACTTTTCTGAGAGGATGAAAGAAGTAGCAGATGAAATGAAGAATCATAGAATTGATGTAATCAGTTTATAAGAGATAATATGGCAAGGACAAGGCAGATTAGATATAAAGGAATACACCTTGTCATACAGAGGGCCAAATAATAAAACAGGAATATTTTGTACAGGGTTCATGATTTCTAGTAAGACAAGAAAGAGCCTCTTATTATTTGAACCAATAAACGAGAAAATTTGCAACACATGAAGAAAGGGAAAGTTTAGAAATATGACTTTCATCACAGTTCATGCACCTATAGTGGACACGACTGAATTGGAGAGGGAAGAGTTTTATGAGGAATGTGTTTAATCTTAGTCCAGAATATGATGTGGTTACAGTCTTAGGTGACTTTGATGCAAAAATTGGGAGGGAGGATGAGATGAAAGGAGTAGTTGGAAGATACTCAATGCATGAGAAGAGGAGTGAAAATGGTAATTTACTGGTGCACTTAGCAGCCAGAAGCAGCCTTATCATAAAAAGCACATGTTTTCCTTACAAACAAATATACTTAAACAATTGAAAAGTCTGTGGTGCAAATGCAGTTAATCAAATAGATCGCATGTCGACTAAGAGAAGGCATTCTTCATTAGTTATTGATGTCAGAACCTGCAGATGCTCCAGCTGTGAGAGAGACCACTACTTAGTAAGGGCCGTCATAATACTGAAATTATAAAAAACCAATGAGACACCTAAATCAACCAGGAAACATAGGAATGTTGAAAAACAGAATCTCAAAGATAGATCTGATGCGTACCAAATAGGCATTGAGAGAAAGCTTGTTGAGTACCAAGAAGATAAAAATATCAATGACAAATGGAATGATATAGAGACAATCACTAAGTCCACTGGCATGTATAATAAAAGTCCTTTCCATGCTGCCATCAAAGTATATAATCATTAGCCTGCCAGTTTAAAAAATTACCCTTCAAGGGGTTCATTTAAAAACCAGCTGAAAAACTTCCTGCTAGATAAATGTTTTTACAGTGTCAAGGACTATTTAGAAGACTGTTTATATAACTATAAATATGTATGTATGAACATGTTGCAAATTACCCATATTGTACTAAGTTCATGATATACATGCTTGTTTCCTTTTGTGACTTGTCCTACAATTATCAATGTAAAATCTTTGGACCAATAAAAATATTCTATTCTATTCTAAGGAAGTGGCAGAAGAAGAAATTGGTGAGTGAAGGAGGGAAAGAGATAGAGATTGGTTTGACAAGGAATTGTAATGTATGAAAATGAATGAATGAATGTAATGTATGAAAAATGAATAAATATGATTGGCTAACATTCGTGCCACTTCCTCGGGTATCAAGACCCTGGATGTACAAGGCAGTCTGGGAAACCGGCTGAGTCGTGGCAGTCAATGTGTTCCTCTCACGTAACGCAGTTTGCTGATGTTTTTAATTAACCAATTCCTCAATGCCTGTACGTTACAATTGGCGACGAGGTGTATATTTTCGTATCCTGCCGTAAAGTACTTTCAACCCGTGTGTGCAATGCAACCAGTTCGATTGTACGCGGTTAGTTTTTTTTACGACAATTAGAACGGAAGGAAGTTGTATGTCCATTACCATGCGCCACGTGTTGGACTCAAAATCTGAACATTTTGATGTCTGAACATGAAACGGTGAATATTAGGCCGTTATTCATTAAGAAAAGGAGCAATTATGTCAGGTATTATTGGCGGAATCGGTGAATTCGATAACTGCGTGGAAAGTTGGGACTCTTATATTGAGCGTTTTGAACTATTCGTGGACTGCAATAATGTAGCAGATGAAAAAAAAAGTGAGCACACTACTAACTGTCATAGGTGTGAAAACCTATAGTCTATTGCGGGATTTATGTACGCCTGCAAAACCATCTTCAAAAACTTTTAACGAGTTAGTGAAGTTGATTCAGGAACACTTGTATTCTAAGCCATCGTTCATTGCCGAGCGATATAAGTTTAGTAAGAGGAATCAGCATGATGGCGAATCCATAGCAGAGTACATCGCCAGACTCAAAAAGTTATCCACCTACTGCGAGTTCGGCGAGGCTCTTAATGACTACCTCAGAGACCGATTGGTGAGTGGTATCAGAAGCGAATCAACCAAGCAGAGATTACTGGGAGAGGCAGCCCTAACCTACGACCAGGCAGTGAAAATCGTCTGCTCGGTGGAGGCGGCGGAGAAGGATGCAGCGACGCTGACGGTCAACGGCAGCAGCGGCCGAGTCCAGCGGATGGCAGCGCAACAACGTCCACAGACGAAGGATGGGTGCGGCGTAAACCGGAGCTCAAGATTTGAGAGAGTGCAGTGTTTGTGCTGTGGGCAGTATGGCCATTATAGAAAGCAGTGCAAGTTGTTTGGTGTTGTGTGCCATAAATGTGGTAAGAGAAATCACATTCCTAAAGTGTGTAAGTCAGTAGAATCTGGTAAGACACCAGACTATCAGTGTTCTAAGTTTAAGAAAAATGGGCCTAATCAGTCTAAATTTCAGAATAAAAGGTATGCACATAATGGGCAACACAATTTTGTGAGTGATGACCACTATAATGTGAGTAATTCCAAAAGCATCTCGGGTAACGACCACTTCGAAAATTATGTTGAAGATGTACAGCATTTATTCAATGTGCGTGAAAGAGTAACAGAAGGAACTAAGGTTGACCCTATTAAAATTAAGGTTTTAGTTCAAGGTCGGTAAACAACTTTTGAAGTTGACACGGGAGCCAGTGTCACTGTTTGTAGTGACCATTTTTACAAAAATAATTTCAGTTCTTGTACATTGTTTCCTTGTGATCTCACTCTGCGTTCGTACACTAATGAGCCTATTTTACCTGTAGGAAAGGTAACGGTCGATGTTTGCTATGAAAATATGCATTATAGAAATTTGGATATCTATGTTATTAAGGGAGGCTCACATCCATTAATGGGTCGTGAGTGGCTCAAGGTACTTGGAGTAGACATTTCATTTAAGAGTAACTTGTGTGCTATGGATAAACCTATCAGTAATGACCCTAATGTTGAAATAATGAAAGCAGAGTTATTCAGTCAATTTCCTGAAGTATTTACTGACCAATTAGGGCAGTATAAGGGAGAACCTGTAAGGCTTAACCTGAAGGAAAACGCTAGGCCAAGGTACTTCAAACCACGACCAATACCCTTTTCTTTAAAAGGTAAAGTCGAAAAAGAGCTCCAGCGCTTAACACTAGGAGGACGGGAGTTTCACCCTACCTAGAAGGACGGCTAGGGGTCATTTGACCCCAACTTCGTTTTCTCATTTTAAAAGGCGTTTTATCTTCCCACAGACTGTTTTATTGTAGTATTATTCCTATTAATTCTTTAACAACACATATAAGCATTAGTTATGGTATTCCAATTGTTAAAAATACATAATTATCAATACTAAAAACAATGAATTAAATTACATTCGAAGGCCAAGATTCAAATTTATAGTCACTCTAATCACGAAATTGCATTACTATTACTTGATACAAAAGATATACTTCAAAATTTCACAATAAGGATAATGGTTTTTTCATACTTTGTTATAAAAAAATTAAAAAATATTACTTTGTTGAACATTTCTGACACACAGTTATTTTTTCGGTGCACTTTCCACAAAATATGTTTTTACACTGAAAACATACACTTGAAGATTTGTTTTGACAATTTGGAGATATTTGGCACCTTTTTCTCTCTGTGCTCTAAGGGATGTGGCTATGGTATTTGATGAATTGTTGTGTTTGAATCGAGCATGAAGGTGAGGGTTCCGTCGGAAATGAGGTTCCCAACACTTCTTCGACTGATTTTTGAATAAATTTCTTGCGACTCAGTTTACTATTCGTAGTTTCCCTTTGGAGAACCATCCTCCATCCCAGCTACTTATCAATGCCAGATCAAGTATATTGAAAAATATATAAACAGGCCAACTCCTTTTAGCTGACCAGGTTCAATATTTCCGGCAAATACTGTCCATGTTTTTATTGTAAAAGAGGATGGTGTCTGGCTTTCTTTCATTAGTATCGAACATCGTCACATCTGAGTGCATGGTACTTAGTAAAAGAACATTTTTCTTCTCTTTTGCTTGGTAATTTATGAGAGTGTTTTTGTATACTCTAGTTGTGTAAATTTTATTATTCATGCGGACAGAAGGAAGAAAGTCTCGCCTGTTTTTTCTTATAGTTCCGGTAAGAGAAATTTTCCTTTTTTCAAGTTTTCTGCCGATTGAATTGTTGAAAAATAATTGTTACAAGTAACGTTTATGCCTGAATTCTTAAAAGACTCAATCAATCTTATTACAACAGATTCACCCAATGCTTGATCTGATGGCCTCTCTTCATCTTTCCCACAATACGGAAATGCATTTAGACAACATTTAGATTTCACGTCAGTCAAAACCCAGTTCTTGATTTAGAATTTATCCGCTTTCTTCGGCATATACTGTATGAAAGGACACCTGCATTTCATTGGATAGAGCTGTTCATCGGCCGTTACGCTTTCACTTGGATTATAGCAGGCTCGGGAATTGGTGACAAAATGGTTCCAAGGATCAGAAGCCAAACTAAACTTATCTGCCCTTAGTGCTTGACTACGAGTCGCCTTTGAATTGACGCGTTTATGTTTCATTATATTCAAGAATCGATCCCTTGGCATTGCACTCGAGAAAATTTTTGAGCCCCAGGTTTTATCCCAGCAGCTTTTTATAGACATATGCCGCTGTTCCAAGATGCCTCTTGCATATATCAACGCGATAAATATAAGAAGTTCTTCTCTCGACAAGCACTGATCAGGGTTTTGAAGCTTTCCATGCTCCACAGTATATTTTACAATGTTGCCTAACAGGGTGTCACCATGGAAGAAGAAGTCGGATGGCAATGCAATCCGGGCAGTGACAAAAACATCACAAAGAATGGATGTGGGGTCGATGGACAGTGATATTTCGCACCGTTTCTCAAAGGCCGCTAAACCATGGCTATATGTGGCATGGCTGGATGAAGACACACATATCAATAGGAGTACACATGATTTTCGAGGCGAGAATAAAAAAAATAAGATTATCAAAATAAGAAAAATACCCATAAAAAATTATTAGCGCGTGAAATTCACACAGAGTAATACGGGGTGCCAGTTACTTTCCCTGTGCCGCTTGTGATACTCCGAAAAATCGGATACAAAAATTATCACTGAGGTTACACTTCTGATATGGGTGTCTAGAGGCATCACCCGGCATCAAACCAGGTACTCTCTGGTTCACAACCAAGAACTATACCTACTGCACTATAACGCCACAGAATACAGTGATCTTCATAATGAATGAAGAGCCTAAGGGTAAGAGGAATATGAAGATACAGCGCGAAAACAAGTTGTGGGTCAAATGACCCCCAGCCGTCCTTCAAGGTATAACCTCTTCTAAAATACCATAAAATAGAATAAGAGTTAAATTTTTTCCAGTTAATCTAATTTCAGGCAGAAATAGAGAAAGGAAAGAGGTTTCAAAAAATTTGAAAATATTTTACATAGAGAAAAATTAATTTGAATTCTGAAAATGGGTCAAATGACCCCTGCCGTCCTTCTAGTGTTAATAGATGAACACATTCTAATCCCTGTAAATAGTTCTGAGTGGGGAACACCAATTGTACCTGTTTTAAAAAAGAATGGCGATATAAGGATATGTGGTGATTTTAAGGTTACTTTAAATCAGTATTTGGAAATAGATAAACACCCTATCCCTAGAATTGAAGATTTATTTGCTAATTTACAGCAGGGAGTAAGTTTTAGCAAATTAGATTTGAGCCAAGCTTATATGCAATTAGAGTTAGACGAAAACTCTCAAAAACTATGTACAATCAGTACGCATAAGGGTCTTTTTTCTTATTGCCGAATGCCCAATGGAATCTCGTCAGCCCCTGGAATATTCCAAAGGGTAATTGAACAAGCCTTGCAAAACTTAGAAGGTATCTCAGTATTAATGGATGATGTTCTTATCACTGCTCCTGATAATGAAACTCATTTTCGTAGATTGCAAGAAGTATGCAAGCGCTTTAGTGAAAAAGGCTTTTCAGTCAGAAAAGACAAATGCACGTTTTTTGCGGACCAGGTAGAATACCTAGGGTTTATCATAGACAAAGAGGGACTGCACACCTCTCAGTCTAAAATATCAGCCATAGTTAATGCACCTATTCCTAAGACTGTCACTGAAGTCAAAGCATTTATTGGTTTAATTAATTATTATGGAAAGTTCATCAGTAACATGTCAACAATCTTGAGACCATTATATAATTTGTTAAGAAAGGGTGTGACATTTAAATTTGATGAAGAGTGTATAACATCTTTTAACCATGTCAAGGGAGTGTTAACTAGAGCCCCTGTTTTAGCTCATTATGATCCTAGTTTACCTATAAAACTAGCTGTTGACGCAAGCTCTATGGGTGTCGGTTGTGCATGAAGCATCATGACCAATGAAGGTGTGGAGAAACCAATTGCATTCCACTCTAGAACGCTATCTCAGGCAGAATGTAAATACTCACAGATAGACAAAGAAGCCTTAGCAGTTGTGTATGGTGTAAAAAAATTCAACCAATATTTGTATGGTCATAAGTTCACAATATGCACGGACCACAAACCTTTACTTAGCATTTTTGGGCCGAAGAAAGGGTTACCCATTTTTGCTGCAAGTAGACTTCAAAGATATGCCCTGTTTCTGTCTGGATATACTTTTGATGTTCAGTATGTAAAGTCAGAAAAGCATGGAAATGCAGATGCTTTGTCACGTTTGCCATTAACAACTAAACATATGTACAGTAACAATGATCCAGAATGGAAGGGTACCTATTTACATTGCATTGCTGAAAGTTCTGTTCCTTTAACTTTTGAAAATGTTCAAACTGAAACCCAAAATGATCCTATCTTGAAGAAAGTGTATAACTATGTCATGCATGGTTGGCCAAATTTTATGTCAGCAGAGAATGGTGAGTTACTGCCATACTTCCAAAGAAAGGATGAGCTCACGGTAGAGCTTGGAGTCATAATGTGGGGATATAAAGTTGTTGTACCCAGAAAAATGCGTAACTATGTGTTGGATGAGTTGCATGCAAGTCACTTAGGAATAATGAAAATGAAGTCCATTGCACGATCATATATTTGGTGGCCATATGGTGGCCAAATATAGATGAAAATATTGAGTCATTAGCAAACAGTTGTTCTTCTTGCCTCATGGAGAGATCTAACCCAAGTAAAAGTCATTTACATGTTTGGCACTATCCATCTATGCCTTGGGAAAGACTGCATTTAGATTATTTGGGACCTTTGCATGGCAAGATGTACTTAGTAATTGTTGATGCATATACTAAGTGGTTAGAAGTGTTTGAAGTAAGCTCTACTAGTGCTAAGTTAGCTGTTGAGAAGCTGAGAGAGCTATTTTCTAGATTTGGACTACCAGTCACAGTTCATAGTGATAATGGACCTCCATTCACATCATTGGAATTTAAGAACTTTATGCAACAAAATGGTATTATACATACATTTTCACCTCCTTATCATCCTCAGTCCAACGGACAAGCTGAGAATTCAGTAAAATATGCAAAGCGTAAAATTAGACTAGCTTTCCAGGAAAATGTAGATATAAAAGTAGCCTTAAATAGAATGCTTTTCGATTATAGAAACTCAATTCATTCTACAACAAATGAGTCACCGGCAAAATTGATGTTCAACAGACCATTACGGTCTAGACTGGATCTTTTGAGACCCAATGTAGCCAGAACCGTACAACTTAAACAGGAAAAACAGAAGGAGTATTTTGGTGGAAAAAAGGGTAGAATTCTCCATAAAAATCAACCTGTGTTAGTGAGGGATTACCGTAGTAAAAACAAGTGGATCGAGGGTGTCGTTCAGCAACAACTGAGTAGTGTTATATTTTCTGTTATGGTCAAATCAGGGCAAATTTGGAACAGGCATATTGATCAGCTGATTGCCCTTGACAGTAATATTGTTAACAAGAGTCAGCTGTCCACACGACCACATGAGCCTGTTGTTGGCGAGGCATGTGTCCCTGCTACCCCAATCAAGGTTGGCGATTCCCATGTCACGGAATCATCCGACAGTCCGACTACCTCTCTACACCCACCTCCTCAAAATAGTGCTATGCCTTTATCCACACCTAGTCCATCTCTGCCACCATCTTCCCCTGTCAGAAATCGTTATCCTACTCGAACAAGAAAACCAGTAGAGAGATTAAATTTATAAGTAAAAATATTTGTGATTTTTTGTATATTATGATTGAGTGTATTATTTCGTTTTGTTGTGAGGATAGAAATATTTATTTAAAGAAAGAGTTCTTGTTTGTTTTCTTATTGAGTTGATCCACATCTTATGATTGCAATATGAATAACTTTTGTTGTTTTTCATCCAGGTGTGTTTTTCATGTATCAGATATTTGTGTGAAGATCCAGAAATTGTTAAAAATTTTGAGGGAGGAGATGTAATGTATGAAAATGAACGAATGAATGTAATGTATGAAAAATGAATAAATATGATTGGCTAACATTCGCGCCACTTCCTCGGGTATCAAGACCCTGGATGTACAAGGCAGTCTGGGAAACCGGCTGAGTCGTGGCAGTCAATGTGTTCCTCTCACGTAACGCAGTTTGCTGATGTTTTTAATTAACCGATTCCTCAATGCCTGTACGTTACAGGAATGTAATGACATAATCAGGAACAAAAAAAAGCTCAGGAAAAAACGATTGCTAGGGATACAAGAAGCTATGGAAGAGAATATAAACAATTAAGAAGGGTAGCAATTAAGGGGTGCAGAAGAAAGAAAACAGAAGCGATGCAAAAGTGGTAACAAGAAATAGATGAATTGAATGATCAACCAAACGAAATTAGAAAGTTTTACAAAGCCGTTAAAAGAATGACAATAGAAGGATACATTGCGCAATTGGGTATGTATAGCAACAAAGAGGGCAAGATACTTAGAGGCAATGGCAAAATAGTGGAGAGAGAGACAGAGCATTTCAGTGAGCAGTTTAATAATGAAGGGAACATGGATGAGAGTGAGGTATATACATAAATGTCAAGACAAGCTTCAAGATGAACCGGACAGGGAGGTTATCAAAGAGCCAACGATGGAGGAAGTTGAAGTAGTTGTCAAGAACTTAAAAACTAATCAGTGACCTGGTGAAGATGAGATAGTCCCAGAATTTATTCAGAAAATTGGAAATACACTCATGGGATGCATACACGAATTAATTAGTGACATTAAGGGACAGGAAATAATGCCAGAAAAATGGAGAATTGGCATTATATGTCCTGTATACAAGAAAGGCGACAAAACACAGTGCAACAACTACAGAGGAATAACACTGCTGAATTTAGCATATAAAATGAACTCAGGAATCACTCAAAGGAGTTATCAGAAGAGCAAAAGGCATCATTACCGAATATCAGGGTGGATTTTGACCAGATAGGGGCACGACAGACCAAATATTTACATTGCGGCAAATAATGGAGAAGCCCTCAGAGCTCAACCAAGATTTACACTTACCATTTGTGGACTTTAAACAAGCTTTTTTGTGAAGAGAAGGACACTGTATGAAACATTAAATAAATTAAACATGCCTAGGAAGTAATCAAACTGATCAGAAAAACCATGTGGGAAACCGTGGCTAAGGTTTAGGTTGGCAATAAAATAAGCAGTGCTTTTCCACTTAATATGGGAGTAAAGCAAGGGTATACAACATTGTTCATTCTGGCCTTGCATTGGGCAGTAAGGCAAATTGATCCTGGTGGAACAATATTTTACAAAAGTGGTCAAATACTGGCATATGCAGACAATGTCATTGTAGCCAGATCTGCAAGGAAGTTTATGGAAATGTTTGGCTCATTAAAGGAAAACGCAGGAAGGATTGGACTGGAGGTTAACTGTGGCAAAACAAAATTCATGTGTATGTCCACATCCGAAGCTTGTAGACGACCTCAGAAGTTGGATATTGATGGTGATAGATTTGAGGGTGTCTCATCTTTTAAATACCTTGGAGCAAAGGTGACTTTGGATAACTTGATAAGTGCTTGTATAAAATACAGAATCACGGCTGGCAACAGAGCATATTTTGCAAATCTTAATCTGCTGAAAAGTAGACTGGTTAGAGGAAACACTAAATATAACATATATAAAACTTTTATCAGACCTGTTGTCACTTATGGATGTGAATGCTGGACAGTGTCAACAGCTGAGGCACATGAGCTAATGTGTTGTGAGAGAAGAATCCAATGCAGAATTTTTGCCCCATGCAAGAAAATTGAGTATTTCTGATGCATTGGCATGAAGAACTTAACAGCCTCATAGATGGCCAAGACATTGTGAGGTTTGTCAAATCACAGAGACTCAGATGGATGGGACACTTGATAAGAATGCCAGACGAGAGAGTGGCCAAACAAGTCTGGGAGGGAAGTTTATTAAATGTAAGAGGAGAACGCATAAATGGATAAATGGATAGATGGATTGGAGGCGGACCTGGCTGCTATGATTGTAAAAGGATGGAGAGAGAGAAGGCCAATATTAGAGAAGACTGGAGGAAAATTGTAGTGGAGGCCGAAGCTGACAGAAGGCTGCCAATGGAAGAAGAAGAATACATGATTACATCAATTCAAGTCTAATGACTAAATCATGAAAGGGAAGGATTTCATTCACAACCAAGCAAGGTACAAGTTTTAAGTGTGTAATTCCATTAAGCAAGTAATAATTTACTTGATGGTACTCTTTGAGAAAAAAATGTCTGAACCTGCCTGCCATCATGACCTTCATCAGCTCATTGTTCCACATAACCTATTCCGTACTTGTACTCTCCCAATACTTAAAGTCCCCAGAAGTTTCCTCTCCTTTTGCACCACACCAAGCTTCATCAATTTTCTTCCTATCCATCAATTTCAAATTCTCCATTTGTCTCCAGACCCACATCTGTAACTCCAATAGCCTATTTTGGCCTTTATATCTCATAGTCCAAATTTTTACACCAAGAAACACTACACACAATATTTAGCTTTTCTCCAGCCTCCTCTTTACATCCTTACCAAAGGTTACCATCATCTTCTCCCTATAATCACTACACAATTTTATCGTGAGCACTAATCTCATTTTGAAGTCTGTAGTACTAACTGCCCACCTTCTTTCTACCAGATACCCTAGTAATAAAATTTATCCAGTTTGCGGCCTCCTATTTTTAAATCCTGCTCAGCTTTCTTTGTTCGTTAACTATCTCTTATTTTTTTATTTTTCTTCATTCCATTTTTCCACACATTTCCATATCCATCTACTAAAGTTTGTGCTCTCTTGAATGATTAACCCTTCAAGTGCTGACTTCTGATAGTACTAATAGCAAGAAATGCTGAGTGTAATTTAATGAAATGTATCATTTTAGGAAACATTCTTCCTTTCCCTAGTGTATATATCTTGTACTCTGTGATATATGTTCAGCAAAATCTGTCCAAATTCTCTACAAATGCTGGTTTCCATTGCCATGAGACTCGAAGATCAAAAGATCTCCATCAAGGTAGTGTTAGGACTAGTGCATCCAGCTCTGGCCCTAAAGAAACAGGCATCAAACTATTTAACAAACTGCCCAATAGGATAAAAAACATAAAATCGTTGTGCTTTTAAACTTAATGTTCAAAGTTTCCTTCAGGAGAAATTGTTTTACTCTGTAAATGAATATTTACATGACAAATCAACCTGACTTTTTGATATGTAAATGTGAATGATTATCTGTATTGTGCTCCTTGTACTTAACATGACATTCTTGCCATTTGCTTAATGTTTTTGTTATTGTATTTTGATTGTACATACATCATTTGACGTGTCTCATATCATGTGAAAATGTGATCTTTGGACAAATAAATCATTATTATTATTATTATTATTAACAAATAATATTAAGTTATTGTTAAAAATATACATATGCAGTTTTTTTGTGCTTAAATTGAATTAGGTGATAATCACAAAAGAATTTTACATTGTCTATAAGTTAATGGTAATTAAGTGTACTAAGTTGAACAATACTTGTGCATGAGCCAATATATTGGCTTGCCACACTTTTTGCCTGAGATGCCGATATATTGGGCCACCAAACTAAGAGGGTTAAATAAACAGTGCCGGGTCATAAGCATAACTTACCATCTAAATCAGCTGGCCTCCTAATTTCATTTCCATGATTAGCACTTTCCATGCCTCTTTCCAATTTCTCAGCATAAAGGCTAAAAAGTAACAGGTACTACTTCCTTAACCTCTGACCTACAACAGCCTGCCTTGACTCTCTGTCATCCACCCTTACCTGTTCCCATTAAGTTTAAAATGCATCTAATATCTCACCAATATACACAGAATTTCAACAGTATCTGCATTGGTTTGTCCCGATTAACTCTGAATTTACTTGTTAGCATACCCACCGGGACCGATAAGATATTCATCAGGTGTGCTTTTATTTCAATCACTTGTATCCTACCACTCGCCAGTCAAGTTTTCCTATCCTCATCTCCAATTGTTCATTCAGCACCAAAGACACTCCACATTGACTCACTCCCCCTCAATAGATTACCACGTAACTATCACTCCTATATTTCCTTTCACCCCCTCCTGCTAGACTTGCTGCATAGTGGTGATGTCCAGTGGCTCCAAGAAAAGTGTCTGAGGTTTGATTGTCTGTGAATGAATGCCACTACCATAACGCACTGTGTCAAGGTTATTGTCCAAGGAAAGGGGTGGACACCTAAAGTTTACAGCATTTTTGACAACTGCTATGCTAACAGAACAAAAATTAACTGATTTCTACACTCTGCTTCACTAATTATTTATTATTTAATTATCCATATGAGAACAATTAAATTTCAGCAGTCATTATGTGAGACTAAAATGAACACAGCGTGCATGTCTTCTGCATTTTTTAAACCCATGACCTTTGGACAGCTTTGCAGAGTAATATTGGACCTCAGCCACTGCAGTTATGTAGCAATACGATGGCAATAGGTATTCTTTTCTGAGGCACTTCAAGTAGGAAAGTTGATCATGATGCTTCTGATTAAATGATGAAAGAATCATTTTATAGGTGATTTAAACAAGTGTCTCACATTAAATTTTATCGCATTTCTAGAAAGAATGCAACAGCACCAATTCAGGGCCTTGGTTTTGAATTAAGCCATATACTTTGTTAATTTTCCCAGTCAATTTTAACTACAACAAACTGTACCTATTTATTAAGGACAGGTGTATATAAAAAATTTTAGGATTTTTATGACAAATTTTAAAGCGGAAGAATAAGAAAGCAGATGGCAGCTGTGCAAGATGTAAATTATCCAGCCACTTCTCCCAGTCACATTCCCATGAAAAATTAATTGGCTAAAGTATAAGCGCAAAATTATTTTTTACAAGCCATAGCCAGATTCTGCACTGCAGCGATAACAACAGATACTTTCACAATCACTTTTGGCTTGATGACAGGAGACTTCAGGAGGTAGAAGAGATTTTTGTTCATGCACAGATATGCAAGAAACATTAAATATACTCAGCTTTCTCATCAGTAATACTCATAGATAAAAGTGAAAAAATTGTACCTTACTGATCTGTTTTTTTCACAATTCATATGATAGCATAGCAATATTGCTATTTTAACATGTAGCCTTTTAGCACAGGGAATATATATGTAATAATTTGATTAAATATATACAAATTTTCTCCAAATCACCACATTTCATGTTATTACAGTTTGTAGTTTTTTTCTCCTCACAGAATTAATAATCCCACAGGTATCTGCACCCAAATCACCAGCTTTAGCTTGTTTCTTCAAGGCAAAGCCCCAAAGCCTCCAAATTTAAGCTAATTATCCTGCAAGTAGAGGTTAGAAATTTTTGTATTAGGTCGATGATTTATTGAGGTGCAGCTGAATTTTCAAAATGCATTTTCTGTTTACCTCACAATTCTTTGCAATTATGGATCATGTAATGAGAAACTTTTGAATATATTCTAAATGTATTTCAAGCTGTCTTTTTAATTTCATTCATGTCAGAACACATGTTTACTTCATAAAATAAATATTCCATATCAGAAGTCTTGTTACATGGCCTAAATGATAACTTTAATGGTTTCTATAATATTTTTAGACATTGCTTGATGTTGCTTTTCCTCTGGAGTCAGTGAGAAATAAAGGAATTGGTAAAATAAACTGGCTGACACCAGAAATTGTTAGGATGTCAAACTATTTGAGAAATATGTCGCATGATATCTTGAATTCTGATGAACATCAGGTGCGTGATCAGTACCTGGATTTAAAGAGACATTACAGGTACGGTATAAAAAGAGCAAAAAGGGAGTACAATGATCAGCAAATAAAAAATGCTTCCAACTATGCCAAAGTGGCATGGAAAATTATTAAACAGAGTTCGACCTCAAATTCAATGGAGACTCTTGATCATATCAAAGATGATGATGGAAATGTCATTACAGATCCTGTTATGATATCTAATGCTTTCAATGAAGCATTCTTACAGATGCCTGCTTCTCTGTCAGCTGGCCCCACTATTTCATATAATCCAAGCTTAGTGCATTGTAAATCATTTTATTTAAAACCTTGTGATAAAAAAGAACTACAACAACATTTGACAAAGGTAGGAGGTAAAAGTACTGTGGATATTGATGGTTTATCTGGGAAATTACTTTGTCAGTGCGGGGACCTTATTCTTGATCCTCTCCTATCTTTAGTTAATCAGTCTTTGTTAGAAGGTGTTTATCCTGATGCACTTAAGGTGTCCAAGGTGGTTCCTGTGTACAAAAATAAAGGAATAAGAAGTAACTTAAATAGCTATCGGCCAATATCCATTATTCCCACGTTTGGTAAAGTTCTGGAACGAGTGTACTCTAAAAGACTTATTGACTTCTTGGATAGTCAGAATCTGCTATCTGCACAACAATTTGGCTTCAGAAAAGCTAGGTCTACTGAACAGGCCCTTTTTAATACTATTGATCGCATACTGGATCAGATTAATGAGAAATGTAAAGTTCTAGGAATTTTCTTTGATCTTAGTAAAGCTTTTGATACAGTCAATCATGATAGACTGCTCTCCAAATGCTAGGCATTAGGCATTAGAGGTGTTGCATTAAATTGGTTGAAAACATACCTAGATCATAGATATCAGAAAGTAGCCATCAACAAGAAGGTAATATTTACTTGTCCACTTCACTGGAGGTAATTAAAGGTGTTCCTCAGGAATCTGTTCTGGGGCCTATACTCTTTTTGATTTTTATAAATGACCTACCAAATAACCTAACAGTAAATTCTCACAAATGTGTAATATATGCTGATGATGTGAGTGTAGTAACATCTAAAAAATCTGTAAGAAATTTAATCACAGCTGGTGAACTGTTGTTACAGCAAATGATTAACTGGTGTAATCACAATGTACTCGTATTGAATAGTAACAAAACACAAGCTATGTTTTTCTCAGCAAAATGTAATCAGTTTGTAAATAATGGTACTCTGTCTCAACTAAAAAATTTTAATGTTGTGAATAATTTTAAGTTTCTTGGAGTATATATTGAACAAAATCTAAAGTGGGATGTTCATGTGTCATATTTATGTAAAAAATTGAACTCAGTATTTTATTTATTGTCAGTTTTAAAATATACTGTAAGCCTTGATGTACTGAAAACATTGTACTATGGTCTTTTCTATTCCAGAATTTCATACAGGATTATATTGTGGGGAACTCCTTCCGCATTGAATACTGTATTTTTAATACAAAAGAAGTTATTGAGAATGATTTGCCGTAAACCTTTTCGTGCTCACTGTTGGCCTCTTTTTAAGTCACTGAATATTTTAACTCTGCCTTCATTGTATATTTATTATTTCATACTCTATGTGAGAAAACATGAAACTGATTTTATCCCAAATAAGAATTATCATACCTATGAGACAAAAAGATGTAATGATATGCATGTGCTGTCATCTGCTCTTGCCATATATTCTAGGGGACCTCGCATTATGTGTATAAAGTTGTATAATCACCTACCACAATTTATAAAAAAAGAAAAAAGAATGGCTGAATTCAAGACTTTAGTTTATGATTATCTATTGTGTCATTGTTTTTATACTGTTAATGACTACCTAAACCATCAGCAATGATTGTATATGTCTTGCTAGTATTGATATGTTTTTCTAAATAATGTATTGACGTGCCTTATATACTTGCAGCTTGGACTACAATGTATCTCTAGGGCAAATAAAGTTATTATTATTATTATTCTTTGTTACTTCTGTAACTTTCCCCTCCGAGTCCTCGGCTAATATCGGGTTTCGTTGCCGTCATAATGGCCGACAACTCGAGAGGGGCGGTGCAGAGTTCGTAGCCGCTTCCGATTAACCCATCGGATCAGTGGCTACGCTGCGTTCGTGTCGTGCGCACGGAGCAGACGGAGCGACCCCAAGAGGACGGCCTTCTGCATGCGGGCTGCAAGTGATTCCGCCTGTGCCACGCAAGCAGGAATACACTTGATGCTCTGTATCAGCTTGATTCCACCGAGCACACCTATGACTAGGACTACTAGTTTTACAGAGTGTCCCGGGTACATCTGCCGAAGTTCGAACAGCAGGTCTTGATATTTCGTCCGTTTTTCCGCCTCTTTCGCGTCCAAGTTCGTATCGGCCGGGGCCGAAAACTCGATTACGAACATGGAACGAGATTGGCGGTCGAGGAGAACGATGTCAGGCTTGTTCGCCTCCAACTGCCTGGTGGTGGGGAATGAGTACTTCCACCAAATTTTTATTTTGTCGTTCTCCACGACGGACTCAATATCTCCAGGGGCATAGGGCAGCACATAAACTTCGTCGATGCCGTAATGACGTCGAAGGTGGAAATACAACACTCGCAGAGCTGCATTGTGCCTAGTTAAATACGCTGATTGTGCGTAATAACTACAGCCGGAGAGAAGGTGACTCAAAGTCTCCGGCTTGGCTCGGCACGCTCTGCATCTCGTGTCCGCCACCTCCGCCTTGAATATCATTCGGCGGTACACGAGAGTGTTGATGACACCATCCTGGCACGCGAGAAGGAAACCCTCTGTTTCGGACCTGAGACCCGCGGAGCGAAGGAAGGCAAACGTCAGCTCCTTCGATAGCCCATGTTTTTCCATGTTTCGGTAGTAACCTCCATGCATGGGCTTATCGGTGCGTGTCTTGAGCAAGGTCTTCTGCTCAGCCTTTTTGACCTCGAGCTTTAAGACGTCTGCCCTCAGTGACACGATTGACGTGCCACTGTCGTTACCGTCGGATGACAGGTCAAAGTCCAGACCGATTTCGTCCGCTGCCCTCTTCGCCGCCTGGAAGAGGAACGCCCCCACCCCGGCACCTTCGTGCTCCCTTACGAGAGTGAGCAGGGGGTCCGTGCTGTTGAACACACGGCAAACTATTCCCAAAACAACTCTGTTATGTAGACACTCCAGGCTCAACATACCTCTACCGCCTACACTGCGAGGGAGATACAATCTGGCGACGGAAGATTTCGGATGAAGACTTCTATAGATGGTCAGCATCTTCCTCGTTCCCCGGTCGAGGTTTTGCAACTCGTTGACATTCCATTTCATGCATCCGAAGGTGTACAGCAGTGTCGGAACCGCGAAAATGTTCGTGGCAAGAACCTTGTCTTGCTAGACAGCTCAGAACTCCAGATTTTTCTGAGAGTCTGTCTGTACTTGGCGGTGAGTCTTTCCTTCACTGCTGCTACCTCCTGCATTCGACGCTGGGGGACGCCGAGGTATTCGTAGCATTCGTCATCTTGCAGATGACGAACGACGTTCCCGTCAACGAGTTGCGAGTCTTCCTTGTCCTCCGATATTCTTCCTTTCGCCAGGTGGATGGATGCACACTTGTCCAATCCGAATTCCATCCCTATAGCCTCACTGTATTGATGTACGGTGTCCAGTTCAACGCGCAGTTCTTTGGCGTTGGAAGCATACAGTTTAAGGTCATCCATATAAAACAAATGGGTGACCTTGTGCTTCCTGTCACCAGGAACGCCGCACATGTATCCTCCGCCTCGCCTCAGCTTGAAGGAGAGGGGGAGGAGGGAAATACAGAACAGGAGGGGGCTCAAGCTGTCTCCTTGAAAAACGCCACGATGGTATGTTACCAACTCAGTGGAGACGGTCCGTTTGCCCGAAGTCAAGACGAAGCGCGTTCTCCAGAGTGGTAACAGGCGTTGGATGCAGGACACAACCTCTGGGTGGACTTTCATCAACTTCAGCACGGCGATGAGAAGCTCATGCGAAGTGGTGTCGAAAGCCTTGCGATAGTCCACCCAGGCCATTGATAGGTTTCGCTAATGTCGGGCGGCATCCTGACATATGCACCTGTCAATGAGCAGGTTGTCCTTGCATCCCGCGATTCCTCGTTTGCACCCCCTTTGCTCGTACACCTCCTCCCACACAGGCTGGATCTGCCGGAGGATAAGGTCGCTCAAGATCGTGGTGAACGCCTTGTATACAGTGTTTAGACAGGTTATAGGGCGATAGTTCTTCGGATTGGACAAGTCTCCCTTTTTTCGGAATGAGAACCGTGCGTCCCTCAGTCAGCCAAGGTGGAAATGGTTCTCTACCTGTGATGAGGGACGTGAAGATTCTGGCCAGATGTTTGTGGGTAGAAGTGAACTTCTTCCACCAGAAGCTATTCACGGCATCCATTCCTGGAGCCGCGATATTCTTCTTGCCAGAGAAAGCGTGCTTCACGTCACTTTCCGTGACTGAAAGGGGTCCATCCACATTGTGTAGGTGGCGGTCGCAGAACTCTTTAAAGAGTGCGATGGCCGGAGTGTCTCCATTGAATGGCCTCGTCGTTTCGTAGATATCCTTCCAGAAACGCTCGACCTCATGAACGGGTGGCGGGGATTCAACAACAGGCGGAGGAGGCCGAAAGAGACGGGACGGCTGAAGGAGAAAGGTGGAATTCTCCCTTACGGCTCTACTCCTTTTCAGGAGTTTTTTCTTGGCCGAGGTAAGCGCCCGTACCCTATCGACCTCGTGCTGCTTAATAGTAAGCAACACGTTTTTGTTCAGTGTGTGATGGTTGGACCTGAGGCTGCGCGCAATGCGCCGAACTTTGGATGTAAAGGTTCGCCCAGTAGTGATGTACTCAATCACACACTGAATCTTCGACGACTGCTGTCGCGCCAGCGTGATCTTGGCATCCAGCTTTTTCAGCCTTGCTGCTGCTTTATCCTCCCGAGAGGAGTCCTTTCGGGAGGTTGCCAAAAACTTGGCCGCAGCGTAGACCACGCAATTCACCGTCCAGAGATCTGACGTCTCTGTCAGGATCTCGTCGATGAGTCCATTCATTTGGGGCAGGTGGTTACCCCGCAGAGAGATCTTTCGATGGATGCTTCTCTGCCTAGTGGCTCCTTCGTCATAGCTAATTGTGCTTCTTAACCGCGATCGTAATAGTTCAGAGTCAGTCTGACCTACATCCTCCCTCTTAGTAGGAGATACCGACAAACGTGCGGTACTCACGTCAGCAGGTGGAGGTGCTGCCTGTGACGGAGAGGGTGGTTCGGCTGGTGGTGCGTTACTCTGAACCTGCGGTTGGTGGGTATTTTCCTTTTTTCGCAGATGGTTGGCCTGGTCGCGCAAGTTCTGCTGCGACAGGTGGCCGTGTTCCGGATGCATCTCACACCACAAAGAGTGCATCCTGGCCATGTAACCCTAGCGTTCGGGCTCGCTGGCAGCATAGCAGGCGAGGTGGTCGCCCCTTAAGGCTTCCGTCCACTCCATGCGAGCTCCCATATGAGGTCTTCTTTTTCCTTGGCCACGCCCAACTCTACTGGGGCCCCCATCCGAGAGGGGCCGGTTATTATTATTATTATTATTGTGTTATTCTCCATCGATTCCCTCTCTTATGCTCCCATATTTGATAGAATTATTTTAATCAATCTCTGTTTGCTCGATGTCTGAATAGTATGAAAAGGAAGGCAATAGAGTGTATTACAGAAGGAAACAACAGTACTTTAGTTCCTTACGTAAATTTTTATGGTCCTCTTTGTTTTCATTCTTCTCTTTCTAAGACATTTCTGATCCTTGACAAGGATTTCTATGGTTGGCTTATGTGGGCCCTGCCTTTCACTTTTGCAGTGAATGACATTCATCTCATGAAGCTGGGGCTGAGTCTCGCAGAAGCAAGGAGTTACTTTTCTCTGCTCATACGCTGAGTGGACTACCTTTTGTTAGGCTCATACCCTTCTACATATCTGGCAGTGGTACCGAAGTCCCCAGGTCCAGAAGTAATACCTGCACGCATGCTCAAGGAGTTAGTGCCACAGATTACACCATTATTAGAAATTGTATTTAGCAAATCATTATCTGAAGGCAAGGTGCCCCAAGACTGGAAAATAGCTAATGTAACATCGATATTTAAAAAATGAAATAGAAGTGACCCAGGGAATTATTGGCCTAAATCATTAACATCACTCTTATGCAAGATCCACAAACACATTGTCGTTAGTAATTGGCTTATGTGGGCCCTGCCATCCACTTTTGCAGTGAATGACATTCATTCATTATGACATTCCTGGATAATCATAACCTCTTACACAGCAGTCAGCATGGCTTCCAAAAGAGCAGGTCCTGCAAAACACAGCTAGTGCTCTTCCTCCATGATATCCTAAAATCAGGTGAATCGAATAAGCAAATCGACGCGATATTCCTTGATTTTAAGAAGGCATTCGACAAGGTTCCTCACAATAAACTCATTTATAAATTTTATTCATGCGGAGTTAATAAAAAAATAGTGAACAGGATAAGGGACTTTCTCAATGATCGAAAAAAAAGTAGTTATTGACGATTTTAGCCTTGATATGGTTGAAGTCACATCCGGTGTTCCTCAAGGAGGCGTGATGGGCCCTCTTTTATTTATTATTTATATTATTGACCTAAGTTCTCGAATTAGCAGTAAATTAAGATTATTTGCAGACGATACTGTAATCTAGCATGAAATAAGTGGAGATGCAGACTTTGAAGTTCTGTCATCTGACCTTAAGAATGTTCATTCGTGGTGCCAGGTGTGGGGTTTAGAACCAAATAGTAGTAAATGAACCAGAGTTCACTTCCTGCGAAAGTCATCAAACAAAAGCCATACCTACACTGTGGGTGGAGTAAACATAAAACCTTCAAATACAGTAAAATATCTTGGAATTACCTTAACTTCAGATATATCGTGGGAAACACACCTACAAAAAATGCGGCACAGCATTTAAAAAACTCAGTTTTGTTAAGTGCTTAATAGGAAGGTCCTCGGATGAAAAAGTAAAAGAGAGATGCTACTCCTCCCTGGTTAGGCCACACCTCAAATATGCCGCGAGCATTTGGGACTCTGGTCAAAAAGATTTAACCAAAGAAATTAACAAAATACAAAGAAAAGCAGCACGTTTCGTTAAACACTACTACGAACGAACATATAGTGTTACACAACTGTTAGAGGGATTAAGGTGGGAGCCCCTAAAGACTCGGAGGCTGCACGCTAGGCTTAGGCTGCTTGAGATATTCAGAACTGGTGTGTTTCAGAGCGATACAGAGAATATTATCATGAATTCTAACTACATTTCTAGGACTGACAGATGCGATAAAATAAGAGAGATACTCTGCTGAACAGATAGGTACAAAAATTTGTTCTTTCCGCACACAATAAGCGACCACAATAAAAACTGAGCTCCTCCAAATACACTCCCATAGGACATGTCACCATTTCACCTCCAAAAATTTTACATCTTCACACAGCTGGTAACCTACCACCCCCTGCCACACACCCATGCGCCAGCTTGCGGGGTAGTATGTAGATGTAATGTTTTGCATGATTGCACATGTGCTCACAAACTTAAAAGCTCGGAGGAGGTGTTTGCATAAGGAGAGGGTGTTCCACTATCAGCCTCCACAGGCTGTTAAGACACCAACTAACCTCTCCACTACAGACCTAAGACCTCACTCCACACTAAGCAAATCGGATACAATACAACACGCAAGTTTTAAAAACTCCGTTGAAAAATGAATTTATACACTTTTTCGTGTTTCCAAACTATGTATTTGTCTTTAATTCATTTTTCAATAACCATCTATTGAAAAAATGTCCACTGTTTACGTAGCAGGAAGATAATACAGTGCAATAATGCTGATTTCTCTAATACCACTAGGTATATGGAGACATAAGCTTAGTAAGTCTGATGAGCATACTCCACCAGACATTTTAGTTCAAGGGCTTCTCGTTTTGCCCAAAATACAGTGGATGCTCTTCCATGAAGTAGCATGGATTTGCAAGTTTGTGTTGGGTAGGTAGGCATAGCCCAACATTTGCAGTTGGCATCGTGTATGATAATTGTATGGTGCTGCCACCAGGCATTCTTGTTGTGAAATAAAAGTGTTTGATGTGACTTGCCGCAATGTGCTACACGTAACGGGTGTTGTTTCCTTATTTCGTCTTCTGACTGATCCCAGACCTCGACAGGTTATGGGCCCAGAGCGTTTGTGGACTGTGAGGAGAGTGATTAGCGAGGAAGGAGAAACTTTAAGTGAGAAAAGTTCAAATACCTGTCGGGAGGTGAACTCAAAATGGCGGACGGCGTGGACCACATTAACTCTTTCACTACGAGCATTCCAAAGCTCACAAGGAGAAACTACAATGGTTGGAAGGCACGAATTAAAATGTCACTGCTTGTTTCAGATGCATGGGAGGCTGTAGTAGGCTATGAAGATGCCGATGGAGCACAATTAGGACAGACTGAAAAACGGCGGAGATCCAAGAATAATCTTATCGCCTTGTCCTTAAAAATGAGCACGGTGAGTGACGAGTTATTAAACGACATAGCGGACTTTGAAGTTGCAAGTGAAGCGTGGAAGGCGCTGGAGGATATTTGTTGTGAGAATACAGAGTACGGAGCCGCTCAGAAGCTGAGAGAATTGGGAAAAATGGAGAAAACGAGTTCAATGAGTATCCAGGAGTATTGCAATACGTTAGTGAACATGAACATGTGTTGATCAAAAATGATCTCGGAGTGAACAATAGGCAATTGGCCGCAATTTGCTTAACGGGTCTTCCCAAGGATTACAAAATTACAGTGAAAACACTAGTTGCCTATCCGGACAGAATGACAATGGCAAATGTCAAAAGAGTTCTTTTGGAAGAAGAAGAGCAAATTAAGGCGAGAGGAGAGGAGACTCATCAAGCCCTGAAAACAATGAAAGCGCAACACGTGAAATCTTCCGGGTGCAGATTTAAAACTAGTGAGAGGGATCATGCTGGATATTACGCAAAGGGAGGAAACAAACAGAAGAGCATAATCTCGAAACAAAAGTTCTGGTGTTATGTTTGTGGGGAGGAAAACCACTTGTCTTATGATTGCCCTAAGAAGAGAGAATCTGGTAAAAGGGAGAAAGGAGAGGAGGAAAAGAAGGCATCTGTTGTGACAAGAGAACATGTGGCCCTGTGCACAAGAAGGGATACCAAAGAGAATGATGGAGTATGGCTCCTAGATTGTGCTGCGTCCGACCATATGTCACGACGGAAAGATTTATTCCAGGATTTTAAGCCCAGTGAAGGAACAGTGAAGGTGGGAGACGGAGCACCCATAAAAATCCAAGGTATTGGAAATGTCACAATTCACATGTCTGAAGAATGCGGAGGGAAAGATGTTACCCTATCAGATGTGTTATATGTGCCGGAACTGGAGGACAATCTTATTTCACAAGGGCAAATAGAAGAGCGAGGGGTGAAAGTTGTAGCTTTTGGAGGTAAAGCGCAAGTCTTTAGAGAAAACAAATTGGTCTTTCAAGCCCACAGAATCTCCAGGATGTACTATTTCACAACTGTGAATGGAGTCACAATTAATGAAATTAAAAGGGAACTGCAGTCATCACATCGTAAGAAGACAAACTTAGTCTCGGCATCCACCTGGCATAGCAGACTAGGACACCTAAGTGAGAAGGCCATTAGTAGGATAAGATTGTTGGAGGAGCTTGTGGACAAGAAAGTCGAGGAGAAAGAAGACTGTTTAGCTTGCATCCAGGGCAAGAAGAGGCGAGACAAATTCCCAGAAGGAGAGGGGGAAAAGATGACTACTAAGCTATCTCGAATCCACTCAGATGTCATGGGGCCTATTAAGCCGGAATCAATTGGGCGACGGAAGTATATTGTTACTTTCATTGATGAAGCTTCAAGATACATAACCGCAGTAGCAATAGCCAAGAAGAGCGACACATTTGAAGAGTTTGTGAAGTTCAAGGCGAAAGCTGAGCTGTCCCACGAAAGGAAGATTAAAGAACTGCAAAGTGATAATGGAGGGGAGTACATAGGAGATGAATTTGAGAAATTTCTTGCTGAAAGTGGAATACTTCACAGAAAGACAGTACCCCACACTCCCCAATAGAATGGTTTGGCGGAAAGAACCAACCAGACACTCTGCAACGTAGTAAGGTCCCTCCTCATCCAAGCTGGAATGCCAGCAAAGTTCTGGGCAGAAGTACTCCAAACTTCAGTTTACCAGCGGAACAAATGCCCATTAGCATCCCTTAATTTTTCTTACCCATTGGTTGGGAAGAATGGTTGGGAAGAAAATTACAGAAAAATGACTTGGAGCATCTTCGAGTTTTTGGCTGCCAGGCATGGGCATGGATACGTGGTGTTTTCCCTCCCCAGTTAAAAACTGCAAAAGTTCTCCCTCTGCACAAGTGGGGTGATAAGATGGAAAAGGTAACTACAGACATATATCCCTGGTCTCTGTTTTTTCAAAGGTCTTTGAATATGCAATGTTAAATAGACTTTCTTCATTTATTGTAAAACATAAACTTTTCTCCTCTTCTCAACATGGTTTCTTAAAGGGAAAAAGTACTGAAACAGCCATTTATAAATTTATTGATCTGATTCTTCAGGGTTTGGATGCACATATTGAGACCATAGGAATTGTTTTGACAGTGTTGACCATGTAATTCTGCTGAAGAAGCTGCATTATTATGGAATATCTGGTATAGCCAACGATTGGCTGAAATCCTTTCTTTTTGGTCGAACCCAATTTGTTAACATAAACTCCTCTAACTCTAAGGTTTCCTCAGAAAAAACACACATTTCCAAAGGTGTACCACAGGGCTCAGTATTGGGCCCTCTACTTATCTTATTATATATTAATGACCTTCCTACCCGTGTCAGACAGGGTGAAATAATTATGTATGCAGATGATACTAATCACCTCATTTCTTGTGCCGATAATGTGAATGTAGTTGCCCAGCAAGAGGTCAATAATATGTTATTCTGGTGCACTGATAACAGGGTTGTGTTGAAAAGAAAAAAATCCTCTTTCATGCTTTTTCACATGCATCAAAACAAATTATTTTCTTCCCCCTTGTTGAAATTAGACGGTAAATCTAATGCTATGTCTTCTGTTACAAAGTTTTTGGTGTGTATTTCGACGATACCCTGAACTGGGAATCACATATTGATTTTTTATGTTCACGAGTAGCAAGGAGCTGTTACCTACTACGTAGAATAACTCTGATCACAAGCTTAAGTGTTGCTCTCTCTGAGTATTATGCTTGTGTTTTTAGTCAACTAAAATATGGTGTCTGCGCATGGGGTCATTCCCATCGAACAACAAGACTGTTTAAACTACAGAAGTGAGCCATAAGAATTCTGGTCGGTTTAAATAAACGCACTAGCTGCAGATTATATTTTAAAGAACTTAACATCTTAACATTCCCATGTATATATATTTTCTATACAATTATGTATGTTAAAGAGCATCATCTGGCTCTTGGATTGCCCTTGAACAATGATGTTCATTCATATAATACCAGAAGAAATGGTGATTTTAAAGTGGTGTCTCACAATTTAGTGTCCTTCACAAGGCAACCGTCTTATGCAGGTTGCATGTTGTACAACAGTCTCCCTAGTGAGATCAAACAGACTCGTAGTATTCCTGTTTTTAAAAAGAAATTGAAAGAACTTCTATTGAACAACGCTTTTTACTCAGCCGATGAGTTCTTGAATAAGTGATTGTATTTATGTATTGTGTTTTCCTTTGGAGGTGAGGATTTGTATTTATGAATTTTGTTTCCTTTGGAGGAGAGGATTTATTTTTATTTTTTTCTCTTCTCCTTGACTTGTCCTATACATATGTTCTTTATGTCTCCGGGACCAATAAACTACTTACTTACCAAAAGAGCTGCAAGAAGGTAAATTTGGTCCCCGGGCAAAGGAGTGCGTCATGCTGGGATACAATGAAGGAATGAAAGGCTTGTGGGATGTGAAGAAAGAAAGGGTCATTTCCAGCAGAGATGTAGTTTTCAGGGAGCACATATTTCCATTTAAAACTACTACAAACATTCAGCTGCAAGACCCGACGGCAGAGCACATGATCATCCCGTTCATGGTGGAAGGAGAGGCGGCTATCCAGGGAGGAGTCCAGACTGAGGCAGAGAGAGCTGTCCCGGGAGCAGTCCAGGCTGAGGCAAAGAGAGCTATCCAGGGAGGAGTCCAGGCTGGGCCAGAGGCGGCTATCCAGGGAGGAGTACAGAGGGTAGGACAAAGGCGATCCGAGAGGTTGAGGATGCCCAAAGTACCATGTAGTATGCCATGCTGCAATCGGGTACAGAATGCTGGATCCCAATCCCTAAGTGATGTAGTGATCCCAAAGAATGCTGAGGAAGCTCTCAGTGGACCTCAGGGAACAGATTGGAGAGGCGCAATGTTGGAGGAGCTTAAGACTGCATGAACTCAAAACTTGGGAGGTGGTACCCAGACCAAAAGAGATAAGTGTTGTGGGGAGTAAATGGGTATTTTCAGTAAAAAGGTCGGGTAATATCATAATCAAATTCAAAGCAAGATTGGTAGCACAGGGTTATCATCAAACTTTTGGGGTTGATTACTACGATACGTAGAGTCCTGTTGTGCAGAAAAAGTCAATTAGAATTTTAATGGCACCCTCAACTGAATATGACTGGGACATTGAGCAACTCGATGTAGTAGGTGCATATTTGAACAGTTTCCTAGAAAAACCATTATACATGGAGTAAGCTCCAGGCTTCCCATCTGAAAACCCTGCCTTGTTTGTTTATAAATTGTCCAAAAGTGTCTATGGGCTAAAACAGAGTGGAAGAAACTGGAATAATTATTTACATGATATTTTATTGGAATTTGGGTTTAAAGAATGTGTGAAGGAGCCCTGTGTTTATGTCAGGAAAGGTGTGATATTGGCTGTTTATGTGGATGATTTTTAATTGTTTGGTGTTAGAGAAAATATCAGAGAAGTAAAGAATCAATCATCTGGGAGATTGAATGTGAAAGATTTAGGAGAAGTCTCTAATTTCCTTTCAATGAAAGTTAGCAGACCAACAAGGGACCACTTGATAATAAGTCAGGAATCTTATGTTGATGAGATTATTGCAGAGTTTCTTGCATCCAATAGTAGAGGGTATAGTGCACCTTTGGAAATGGGTTGTGTAAATGCTGAAAGGGATTTGGAAAATAAATTTTGCGAGGAAACATATAGAAAGGCTGTTGGTTGTCTTCTGTATTTAAGTACAACTACTAGAGCTGATATCTCTAGTGCAGTATGCTTTGTAAGCCAATTTTGTTCAGATCCAGTAAAAAGAGACTGGGAAAATGTAAAACATATCCTGCATTATTTAAAGGAGACGAAGGAAAATGCCTTGCATTATGTGAAAACTGGTGAAAAATTGACTGTGTTCACAGACTCAGACTGGGCAACTGATGAACGGGATTCCCGCTCCATATCTGGTTTTACTTTTATCCTGGCAGGCGGACTTGTAAGTTGGAGAAGTAGAAAGCATAAGACCCCAGCTACATCATCCACTCATGCGGAATATGTAGCAATGTACGAGGGTGTAACTGAATTTCAGTGGGTAAATGATTTTTTGAAGGAGATAGGGCACGAAAGTGCTGTAACAAAGCCATGCATTATCTATAGTGATAACACTGCTGCCATTGCTATTGCTCATAATAGGACTATTTCAGATAAGACTAAGCATGTTAGAGTTAAGTTGCATTACATTAGACATATGGTCAATAATGGAGAAGTGTCTTTTGAGTATGTTAGATCAAATGAAAACTTTGCTGATTTGTTACCTAAACCACTAACCGGTCCAAAGACCAAAGAGTTGTCCCGTAAACTTGGAATATATTAACTATATCCCTAGAAAGTTTTTGAGTTGTTTGTTTTATCAGAAGGGTTTGTTTTATTTGCTTTTATTGATAAAATGTTATTCATTACTAGGAGTGCATAATGTTGTGCTTGCAGGAGAGGTGTTGGGTTGGTAGGCATAGCCCAACATTTGCAGTTGGCATTCTGTATTTTAATTGTATGGTGCTGCCACCAGGCGTTCTTGTTGTGTAATAAAAGTGTTCGATGTGACTCGCCGCAATGTGCTACACGTAACGGGTGTTTTTTCCTTATTTCGTCTTCTGACTGATCCCATACCTCGACAGTTTGTTCGTAATACAAATGAAAAAGTAGACCACAAAAGAAATCTGAATTCTGCACCAGAATTACCACTGACCCACGTAGCAAAAATACCTCTCAGATACATTTCGGAGATATCTCGAATATCACATGTGATGTCTCAGAGACATACATGTAACCTTCAGAGAATTTCCGAGACCTCTCTGAGACGTCACTATGTCCAAAATAATGGTGTATGCGATGTCACATGAGATATCTCAAAAGACGTCTTTAAACATCTCCGAGATGTTTCAGAGAGATTCGAAATATATCTGAGACAAGCCACACACAGCTAAAATACATCTCAAGAGATATCTCGAAAATCACATGTGATGTCTCAGAGACATACATGTAACCTTCTGAGCCTTTTCTGATATGTCACCATGTCCAAAATAATTGTATATACTTCTATTCTCTACGTAAAATATCAGTCTTAGATGGTAATCTTCAAAGCATGACAACAGCATTGATTTTTATTGCTATTGTCAGGCGCTGTAAACAATGCCATTTTAGGAGAGTCAGGGCTACATTTGTAATAATGAAAATTGGAATATAGTAATTCCATGGTAGATATATGTAGCGGTGGAAATAATTCCAACTTCAGAAGAGTTCGGAAAAGCAGTAAGGCGTTGATCGCATTAAATTACCAATGTAGAAATTAATTTTCTGAATATCTCACGAATACCTCTCTGAGGCATCTCTGAGACATTCGTGATGTTTGAGATATTCGAGACTATGTTGAGACATCTCTGAGACATTCATTGCTATGTGGGGGGTTTCAGTTAATATTTGAGAAAAAGAGTAATGGGAAAATGCAAGGGCAAATTCCATGGAAATTTCCTCTATTTAGCCAATCTTTCCCAGAGGAGCCACATATTCATTAGTTTTTGGGTATGCCATCGAGTATTTCCCTAGTATGAGAATGTGTGAAATAATCATTTACCAGGAGAAACTTTGGTACGTATGAAAAATACTCTTACTACCACTTACTCAGCTAGTACTCCAGTTAACAAGGTTAACTAGCTGTTACCTTACAATAGAAAAGACATCCATCAAATGACCTCACTTGAAAAAACAAAATGTCAACACCTTGAGTAACTCCATGGTTGAATTTAAGGTTCATTGAACCTGATTGCATTATGCTTTACAAAATGAATAACTACCTTTATTGAATGGAGCATGAAGGAAGAATACAGTTGTACTACCTCCTCAGAATTATCATGGAGTACAAAAATAAAGGACAACAAAGCATTAGACGTCCTAGTTTAAGATTGTTTCCTGAACAGTCAATATTGCCAAATCCATGAAGTCAGTAGAAGAAGAGTAAAAGTAGAGAATGAAGTCAGTAGAAGAGAAGTATTGTTTGCAAATAATCAATATGAAATTCCCTACCTCTCAGATTAGAATCATTAGTAGATTAGTAGCCAGCCAGAAAGAATATCATTCATAAGAGTAATATGCCACTTCCTGGTGGTTTTATAGGCTTATTGGCAAATGAAACACAGCTATTATAAAATAATTATAATATTTTTTTCATATCCTCATGGCAATCAATTATTTCTTGTAACCTGTGTCTCATTGACCCCACGAGCTTTTGAAATAATTGTGGAAACCACCCAAGGGAAGTGTACACCTCCATCACATGATCCTCCAGGGCATCAATAGGGTGCACTCGCTCAGTGGACCACTCCTCGACCATGATCCCCCACAGATTCTCAAGTGGATTTAAATAAGGGGAACATGATGGCCAGGGAAGGGCCCTAAATTCTGGACAAGTGACCATATATTCCATCATCATTGAGGCTTTATGTATAGGACTGTTGTCCTGGGCAAACACAACTTCTTCACCTTTGGGAACTACTTGATGTGCGTAGGGTATTAAGTTTTCCCAAAGGATATCCACATACCCTCTGGCTGTCATTCACCAAGGGGTTCGAATCAATGGTCCAGGCCCTGATGCAGTCATCGCACCCCAAAACCCAATACTGATCCAACCAGACCTGTCATTCCTGACCATATTTTGTGATTGGTACCTGTGAAAAGAGCACATTTTTATAGACATTCAGCAATTTTTAAAAAATTATCGATATCCAGAGAAGTATTAAATTGTGAAAAGAGGACTCAAGAAATAGTCTCTTTTTAAGACCCACCTTTGGCCTCTAGCACACCATAGTTCTATTCTGCCATCCTCGTCACTTTTAAGGTCTTCTCATCAGCAAAGATGGTGGGATCCAAGAAGGCCTGGTCCATATTCACCAGTCTTTGCGAAGGAGAGTCAGGATTCCACCTGCTGTCCATTAAGGCAAGACTTCTGGCACGGCCTATAATGGCACAGTCCACTTTCAATATCCCTACTCCAGTTGGTCAAATAACAGCACCCCCACCCTGATTCTTGTTGAAGTGAGGCCTGTTAGAAATTCTTTGGTGTTGTCTGTTAAGGATTGTGTGTGTTTGACTTGTATTCCATGTTCAATATGTAATTTCTGTTAACATATGTAAGTTGTGTTGACAATTGTTTTTCTTTTGTATTTGGCAGTGCTGTGAATTCATTTTTTTTTTGTTACTCACTCCCGCCCAAAAATGTGTGTGCATCGTAGTTTGATTTCGTGTTCTGTATGGCGTATGTGAAGCCTCAAATACAAGAGTTTTTCACACGATTTCTCACCCTTTTTATTCCACTACCTTGCTGAACCTAACAGGTTATGGGCCCAGGTAGCACGAGAAATTGTGGGATGTAGGCGAACTCTTAATGAAGATGGTGTTACCTATTGACGAAGTATTGTAGGTACCGTGACCATGACTGAGCGCGATGGAGTTGACGCTCAGGTTGTCGTGAGACTCACGAAGGACAACTTTTATCAGTGGCGAGTTCTTGCCGAGGCGGATCTTATCGAAAGAAATTGTTGGTCGGCGGTTGATCCTGGGTACGAGAATATCGAAAGGCTGAATGAAGATCAAGCCAGAGCTAATAGGAAGGCGCGGGCGTACTTGTTCAAACATGTGAGTGCTGAATATATTGAAGACGTTAGCCACTTAGACTGTGCAAAAGAAATTTGGGACACATTGGTGGAGATCCATACGACCTTCTCTACCATTCACTTGTGTGTACTGTTGAAGGAGTTATGTTCATTTACAAAACCAGACAACATGAGCATGCAAGAGTACGTAGCCAAGATGCAGAATCTGTCAAGAAAGTTAGCAGACGGTGGGTTTAAATTGACGGATAATCAATTAGCAATGCTTATGGTTGCCGGTCTCCCTTTATCAAAGCGTCAGAACTGTTGAGTATACACCCAACCTCTCCACGAAATCAATCAAGAGCAGGCTGTATCTTGAAGAAGCCCGAATAAAGCGAGAACAAGAGAGTGAAAACGATACAGCAGCCCTAGCTGCGTTCCAGAGAAAGCAGACGTTGAAGACTGCCCGTTATAATGATCACGTAAGAGGCCAGCCGAGCAGAAAATCAACCCAGCAGCAGGTGCCATGGAGAACTGATGGGGGCCGTTCCAGAGCTAAAGAAAATGCCACAGGTGACCATGGCTCTCCACATGTGAAGTGTTACGCATGTGGGAAATGGGGGCACATAGCTCGATTTTGTAAAGAGGCCATCAAGTATGCTGAGCAGAAGAACTCATCAAACACCGATCGAGTGAGGGCTGCGAACGCTGTCGTGAAAGAAGACCCGCCGGTGTCAGGCGAGCTAAAAGGAGAAAAATCTAAGGTTTATGTGTGCGCTACGGGACTTGTAACTATGAAACAAAGGTATGTATGGTACCTGGATTCAGGCGCCACAGATTACATGACCCCAGATCGTAGTATCATCAGCAACTTCAAGGAAATGACCGGTAGTGTTATGCTTGGGAAAGGTAGAGTACAAGTTTTGGGTAAGGGAACTGTAACTCTCAAGTTAACTGAAAAATGTGGTGGATTTAAATTGCAACTAAGTCATGTGTTACATGTACCAGATCTAGAGTTAAACCTTATTTCTGTGAAAAAATTAGCATGTAAAGGTGTTCAAATCACATTCTTTGATACTCATGCTCAAGGTGTTGACGATGGAGAAATTGTTTTCAAGGCATTTGAATCTGGTGGTTTATTTACCCTCGATGCTGAACCCGTTGAATTTTCGAGCAATATTGCAGGTGCTGTTGCAGAAAATATTGATGTAAAGGGTCCTTATTATGAGGCCACTGCATTGAGAGCAAGTACCATGTGGCACCAACAACTAGGTCATCTAAATGAGGAAGCCATGCATAAGATACCAGTACTTCAAGGGGCCAAATGCGAGAAATTGGGTAAATGCTCTGTTTGTTTGCAGGGGAAGATGACTAGGAAAGGCTTCCCATCCCTTAGTATGAGGCAGACCAATCAACAATTAGAATTAGTGCACACTGATATCATGGGTAAGATCCAACCAGTGTCAATTGGAGGAGCCCAGTATGTATTAACCTTTACAGATGACTATTCAAGGTATTTAACTACTCGATTTTTGCAGAAAAAGAGTGAGGTGTTCAATGAGTTTTTAAAGTTCAAAACGGGGGTGGAGAATGCCCTGGGTTTAAAACTAAAGGCAATTCAGTCAGATAATGGAGGCGAGTATGTTAATCGTGAGTTTCAGGAATACACTAGTAGAAATGGTATCATTCATAGGAAGACAGTGCCCTATTGCCCGCAGCAAAATGGCAATGCTGAGCGAGCAAATCGTACACGGAGTGAAATGGCCACACGCATGTTGATTCAGGCCGGAATGCCAAAGAAATTTTGGGCAGAAGCTGTTAATACTGCATGCTATATCAGAAACAGATGCCCGAATTCGGCTGTTAAATTTAAGATCCCATTAGAGATGTGGAAGGGGGAAGAAATCAGGGTTGGTGAATATGATTTCATGAAAGTATTTGGTTGTCAAGCGTGGGTTTTTATATAATAATGGGAAATTTAGCCCTAAGGCTGAGGAATGTGTTTTTCTAGGCTATGAGGAAAATGTTAAGGGTTATAGGTTGTGGCATATAAATAAGGGTAAAGTGATCAAAGCTCACCATGTAGTTTTTGATGAGGAAAAATTTCCATTCAGGGAAACCTCTGGTGAGGCATTTATGCCAAATGTACATACCGTATTTACTCGCATACAGGACGAGGTTTTTTTTCACTTTTATCCGCTTAAAAAATCGGGGTCGTCTTATGTGCGCGAGCGAAGGATTCTTTGCTGTTTTTTTTGTGTTAGTGTCAAGGTCGAAATCAAACTCACCTTTGTTGGATGGTGCGATAATAACCTTGTATGATGGGTGACCTGTCGCTATTTTTGAATCTGTGGCGGCAGACGACGCCACGCTACATGTGCTTCGGAAGCGAACGTATAGATGAGCCCGGCGCGGCGGCCGTATCATCTGATATCAGGGAGCAAATCCCGCCGGCGAGAACAGGGGCAGCCACTTCAACCGGTGGGCCCCAACGACGAGCAGAGGAATCCAGATTCCTCTGGATGGCCGTTCTCTACACTACTCCCTCATAGGGTCACTCTGTGGTGTATTATCGGCAATCTAGAGGACTCTGGAGGAGTCTAGAGCGGCGAGGGCGGAGAGTCTCTTTCGGGCGACCGCGAAGTTTTGCGTGTCGGCTCTGTGTATACTCTTGAGTGATTTTGACTCTTGACCCTTGGAGACAAAACGTAGTTTCTGTTCTCCCCACGTCGCGACAACTCATTCCAAAAACTGGTTTAGTGACAGATCACCCTTCGTTACCACCGCACTGTTTGCTTGTGCTTTGTTATACCGTGGGAATAGAAAATGGAGGAAGTGCGGAGAACACAGTACACTGCTTCTTTCAAGAGAAAAGTTATTTTGCACGCGGAAAAGAGCAACAACTGCGCTGCAGGACGTGAGTACGGTGTATCAGAAGTGTGCGCACGGAAGTGGCGTAATCAGCGAGATTCGCTGTTCAATTGCGAAAGCACAAGAAAATCATTTCGTGGACCGAAAATTGGCGAACATCCTAAGATGGAAGAAGAGCTACAAAACTTTGTGAGACACATGCGCAACATGTGCATGCCTGTGGCAGTGGAAGTTCTTCAAGCGAAAGCCAGAGATCTCGCGAGAGAATGCGGAATTCCACGACAAGAATTCAAAGCCAGTCGTGGTTGGGCATACCGCTTCATGAAAAGAGCAGGATTCTCCACAAGACGACGGACCCCCATTGTTCAGAAGTTACCTGATGACTACGAAGCCAAGCTGATCCGATTTTAAAGGCATGTCATCGATCTAAGAAAGCAGACAGCATTCTTAATAGGGCAAATTGGGAACGCAGATGAGACGCCAATTTACTTCGATATGCCAGGCAATACGACTGTTCACCCGAAAGGAGAAAAGCAAGTATTGATACGGTCAGGTGGCAATGAAAAGCAGCGAATCACAGTGATGTTGGCATGTACAGCAGACGGTCATCGGTTACCACCATATATCATACTGAAACGGAAGTCAATCCCGAAGAATGAAATCTTCCCAAGAGACGTTGTTATTCGATGCAACGAAGAAGGCTGGATGAACAATGATTTGATGATTGACTGGCTGAAAACAGTATGGCTTCGCCGCCCAGGGGCATTACTAAGGCTACCGTCGATTTTAGTGATGGACGCGTTCAGGGGACACCTCACAGATGACGTAAAAATCTTGTTACAGGAGAATAAGAGCACTTTCGTAACAATTCCTCGGGGAATGACCTCACTATTACAACCATTGGACGTGTGCATCAACAAGCCATTTAAAGATCGAGTGAGGAAACTGTACACGGAATGGCTTACTGCCGAAGATCGAGAAATGACTGCAACTGGCCACATCAAACGGGCCAGTGCTTCACAGCTTGCTTCATGGGTGTCAGTTGCTTGGAAGAGCATTCCTCAAGAGATAATATCGAAATCCTTCAAGAAATGTTGCATTTCCAATTCACTCGACGGATCGGAAGACGAAGCTTCATGGAGCGATAGCGACTAAGAGGAGAGTTCTGGCGAATGTTCGGAAGGAGAGTCAGAATAGGCGGAAGCAGAGAGTGCACTGAAGGAATCAATGCCGCACGACATGACTTTCATGATAAAATCCTGAATAAACGAGTTAGGAAGTCCAGTTTTTTATTTTTTTTCTCTAAAATCCTATCTCGTCCTATATGCGAAGTCGTCCTATATGCGAGTAAATACGGTAAGTTGCTTGATCGTGATGAGGATGTAGTGTCTGGCGATGCGGAATGTTTTCAGGATTTGAATTTTTATGAAGGTGGCATGTTTGGGAATGATGATGTAATGTATGATTCAGGAGGGGATGATGTAAATGAATCACCAGGAGTAAATCAACATGATATTACCGATGATGAAAATGAGTTTCCTGCTGTTGATGGGTTGGAAATACCCCTGCGCAGATCAAAAAGAATCAGTAATCAGAGGGAGCGTGAGCAATGTGATTCATGTGTCAATTGTATTGGATGTAATTTTTCTCAGAGGCTTAACGTTTCAGATGAACCTGATGTAAAGGATGCTTTAAACTTTAAAAAAATGGATACCCCTCAATCTGTGAAAGTGCACACACACAGTTTTCTCAATAGAGAAACGAAGCCCATTTCTCTTTGCCCAGTCATTGAGTTTTGTGACAGTTAGCTGAGTTTGTCTTGAAACGCTGGCTAATGTGGAAGACCTGCAGAAGATTGCAAGATTGTCTACGAATAGGGATCCCATTACCGGAGTTTTAATACAGTCAGCTATGTCATTAATGGCAATTGAAAATAACGTGACGCTTACAACAGAACCTTGGGGAACGCCGTTTTCCTGGTAGTAAAACTGTGAGAGGCTCTTACCTACTCTCACTCTAAAACAGCGGTTTGATAAAAAGTTTCATATAAAAATGGGTAGATTACCCCTAAAGCCCCAACTGCATTGTTTATAGAATTTTCCTGCGCCAAAGCATGTCGTACGCCTTCTCTAAATCAAAGAAGACTCCAATGCAATGTTGGCGCAGAACAAAGGCCTCCTGGATAAAATTATCAGTCCGTACGAGATGATCTATTGTACATCTACCCTGGCGGAAACCACATTGAATGCTGGAGAGAAGGTTTCGCTGCTCTAACCACCAAACAAGCCGGCGATTAACCATTCTCTCCATAACCTTACACAGGCAACTTGTGAGTGAAATGGGCCTATAATCCCTCGGGTCATTCTTCTCCTTCCCCTGTTTCGGTATCGGAACCACAACAGACTCCCGCCAGGACTGTGGGAAAATTCCCTCAAACCAAATATGGTTGATGGTGTGAAGGATTTCCGCCAATGCACTCTTTGAAAAATTCTTTAGGTAGGTAGGTAGGTTTGGATTTATAGGGTGCGACAACAGCTATGGTCATTTAGCACCACGGTGTATCGGTATTAACAATCAGTGGATTTTCTATTAATTTTAATGCGGAATTTTAGTAGTATAGTAGTATTTAGGTGGATAGGGTACTTCGACGACTGAGGTCATTCGCACCACGCCAGCCTAAAATCGCCATGTCATGTTATTTAAAATAATAGTTAAATATATAAATAAATAAATAAAAGCGACGCAGCTCACATTAAAATGGGCGTGAGATAAAACACCACATAATGGTTGGTCACAAACAGTTAAAAAGCCCAGACTCTTTTAAAAATAACATTATCCGACTGACACAATCAGGATCCTCTCCTAGGACGTGTCCTAGGTCTCCCCTGATGTTCAGCCGGATGCGCAGAGCACGGTACCTATCACACACCATCAGAAGGTGTCTCAAAGTTATGGGAGAGTCGCAATCCTCACAGTAGGGAGGGATCTTCTCTTCGGTGAAGAGGTAAGAGTGAGTGAGGGCACAGTGCCCTATCCTCAACCGTGTGATTGCGACCTCTTCCCTACGTGTCCTCCCGACTGATGTGGGCCACACTAATACTACCGGCTTGATGGTGCGGAACTTATTCTCTGTCACGGAGTGCCAGGTTTCCTTCCACTGTCCTAAGGCTACGTTTCTCAGCGTAGCCTTTAAGTCTTGGTACGGTACCAATACTGACGAAATGTGTTCGTCTTGAAGAGCCTTCTTCGCTGCCGAGTCGGCCATCTCGTTACCGGCTATTCCCACATGTCCAGGTACCGACAGAAAACGGATAACGATTCCCTTCTTAGAAAGGGATTAAAGATGGTTCTGAATCTCCTGGACAAGTGGGTGCATCGGGGAATAACCGGAAATGGCCTGCAGCGCACTCATAGAGTCACTACAGACCATGCATGCGCCACAATTGCCCCTAATACCACCAAGAGCCATCTTTATTGCGAAAAGCTCCGCCGTGTAGATGCTGCACAGCGGGCTTACCTTCACCCCGATGACTCCATGGTGGGACGAGACCACAGCGCATGCGCATGCCGACTCAGATTTCGAACCATCCGTAAACAAGGGAGTGAAATCGGAGTGGCGGCACAGCTCTTCCCTAAAAAGTTGATGGTACTCCATAGGCGTCGTGGAACCTTTCTGGCCAGTTCGTAGGGTAAAACTACACTTCGGATAGGGCACTCGCCATGGTGGGTGACCGGAATATCCATGGCCGTACACTTCTGGAAGTCTCACATCTGTTCCTTCCATAAAATTTTTAAAACGGACGCTCAGGGGTCTGGTGGCCCTTGTCCACCTGTTAAAAATGTTTAAAAACCTGGGATTAAAAATTACGTCGAAACACGGGTGAGTCCTCATGGATACAATTTTTGCGACGTAGTTGGTCATTAAGACGGGTATCTAGCGGGGGCTCTCCGGCATCTGAGTATACGCTTAAGACGGGAGACGTCCTGAACGCTCCGGTCGCCAAACGTAGCCCCGCGTTGTGAACCGTTGCCAGCGGTTTCAGGTAGCTTTTGCGGCCCGAGGAGTAGACGAAACATCCGTAGTCCAACTTGGAACGCACCATTGCCCTGTAAAATGAAAGCATGGTGGTCATGTCGGCGCCCCATGTAGTGTGCGATAAAACGCGTAAAATATTTAAAACGTTAAAACATTTTTCTTTAAGAATCCGGATGAGTTCCTTCCAATTAAGCTTGGAATCGAACACCATCCCGAGAAAACGAACCGAATCAGTGTATGGTAAAATCCTACCACCGAGACGTAACTCTGGTGGTATGTGGTTGCCCCTGCAACGATGAAAATGTACGCATTTTGTTTTTTCCGCTGAGAAGCGGAAGCCGTTCTTTTGGGCCCAGCCGTCCAGTTTATTAAGACAGAGGATGACCGGCAGAGAATAGCCAGGTCATCCACAAACAATGATCCCATGACAGGTCCCGTGATGCAGTCGATAGCATCTTTAATCGCAATAGCAAACAATGTCACACTAAGGACTGATCCTTGAGGCATTCCATTTTCCTGCATATAGGGTTCGGAAAGGTGTTTACCTATTCTGATTCTAAAAACTCGGTCCGATAAAAATATTTTAATAAAAATGGGAAGACTTCCCCTAAAATCCCAGCCAAGCAACGTCTTTAAAATCTTCTGACGCCAGACCCTGTCATACGCCTTCTCCAGGTCAAAGAAGACCGTGATGACGTGCTGGCGCATCAGAAAGGCCTCCTGGATGAAATTGTCGCTCCGAACGTGGTGATCAATGGTTGAACGACCTCGCCGGAAACCACACTGGATATTCGACAGAAGGTTCCGCCGCTCCAACGACCAAACGAGCCGACGGTTTACCATCCTTTCCATTACCTTGCACAGACAGCTGGTAAGGGAGATGGGCCTGTAGTTACCCGGGTCCACTCTGTCCTTTCCCTGTTTAGGGATCGGAACCACCGCAGATTCCCTCCAGGAACATGGGAAGCTACCCTCGAACCATAACTGGTTAAGGGTGCTCAGGATCTCCATCAACGCTTCCCCCGAAAGATTTTGAAGGAAGGCGTTGTGGATTCCGTCCAGTCCCGGAGAGGTGTCCTTGGAATCCGCGATGGCTGACCGAAGTTCCCATAGCGAGAACGGGTCGTTGCACTCCGCGATTACGGACGTCTCAGCAAAGCAAAAAGGATTTCTCTGGAAGCGTTCCTTCATGGCCAAGAACGCTTCCGAGTAACTCCTGTCACTGCTTATATTGACTAGTGACTCGCCAAAGGCCTCGGCTACATCGCGAGGAGAGCTCACGATTTGGCCATTTATTCTCAAGCAAGAGACGCCGTACTCCCTGCGGGAGCCCGAGATGCACCTCACCTTATTCCACGCCTGTGCAAGTGGTGTCCTGTGGTTAATGCTATTGACGAATTCCATCCAGGAGACCCTTTTAGCCTCCTTCACGTCTCGTCGGGCTTTCGCTCGCAGTCGACGGAAGGACGAAAGGTTCGTTGCGGTTGGGTACTTTTTAAAAAGACGAAGCGCACGTTTTCGAAGACGAATTGCCTCGGCGCACTCCTTGTTCCACCAAGGAACCGCTGGCTGTGGGACATTACCCGATGACCGAGGGACGCTGCAATTCGCTGCTTCGATCAAGCACCTTGTTAAAACCTCCACATTGTGTGTGGCATCACAATAACAATTGTGTTTAAAATTAAAAACGTCTCTAAAATTCTGCCAGTCCGCTTTACGGACAATCCAATTGCCCGGTCGGATAAAATCAGTGTTAAAACTTCCTTCAGGATTTATTAAAATGGGGAAGTGATCACTGCCACAAAGATCTGTGTGCACGGTCAAATTAAACTTGTTAAAAAGACTGCTCGTTGCCATAGCTAAATCTATACAGGAGTAGTCTCCATTAAAAACATTAAAACGGGTTTTCTCACCGTTGTTAAGTAATAAAAGTTTAAAATCGAGGATGAAACTGGCTAAAATCCGTCCCCTCCTTGTGTTTTGGCCTCTTGAGCTTCCCCACAAGGGGTCGTGGGCGTTAAGATCACCTAATAATATAAATGGCTTAGGCAACTGCTGGACAAGTCTCTCTAGGTTGTAACGAGTTACCGGTGCACCCTCCGGCATATAAACGTTGCATAACGTTATATTTTGCGGGGTAAACAAGGTTATGGCCACAGCCTGAAACGGGGTGTCAATCCGTACTCGAGAGGTGTAAAGGGCCTCCCGAACAGCAATCGCCACCCCGCCATGGGCTCTATGACCAGTAAGGTCATCTAGCCTTTCGACCTTGTATCCCCTTAAAATTCCACTGTCCCTCGCCTTAACATGCGTCTCCTGGAGACATATAACAGAAGGGTTAAAATCTCGGATTAAAATGGCCAGCTCCTCCCTATGCCTATAAAATCCATTACAGTTCCACTGTAAGATAGAGGTCATAAAATTTAAAAATAGTAGTAGTAGTATTTGGGTGATTAGGGTGCTTCGACGACTGAGGTCATTCTCATCACGTCAGCCTAAAATCACCAAGTCATGTTATTTAAATAAATAGTTAAATATATAAATAAATAAATAAATAAATAAAAGCGACGCAGCTCACATTAAAATGGGCGTGAGATAAAACACCACATAATGGTTGGTCACAAACAGTTAAAAAGCCCTGACTCTTTTAAAAATAACATTATCCGACTGACACAATCAGGATCGTCTCCTAGGACGTGTCCTAGGTCTCCCCTGATGTTCAGCCAGATGCGCAGAGCACGGTATCTATCACACACCGTCAGAAGGTGTCTCACAGTTAAGGGAGAGTCGCAATCCTCACAGTAGGGAGGGATCTTCTCTTCGGTGAAGAGGTAAGAGTGAGTGAGGGCACTGCCCTATCCTCAACCGTGTGATTGCGACCTCTTCCCTGCGAGTCCTCCCGACTGATGTGGGCCACACTGATACTACCGGCTTTATGGTGCGCAACTTATTCTGTGTCAGGTAATGCCAGGTTTCCTTCCACTGACCAAAGGCTACGTTTCTCAGCGTAGCCTTCAAGTCTTGGTACGGTACCAACACTGACGAAGTGTGTTCGTCTTGGAGAGCCTTCTTTGCTGCCGAGTCGGCCATCTCGTTACCGGCTATTCCCACGTGTCCAGGTACCCACAGAAAACGGATAGCGATTCCCTTCATAGAAAGGGATAAAAGATGGCTCTGAATCTCCTGGACAAGTGGGTGCATCGGGGAATAGCCGGAAATGGCCTGCAGCGCACTCATAGAGTCACTACAGACCATGCATGCGCCACAATTGCCCCTAATACCACCAAGAGCCATCTTTATGGCGAAAAGCTCCGCCGTGTAGATGCTGCACAGCGGGCTTAGCTTCGCCCCGATGACTCCATGGTGGGACGAGACCACCGCGCATGCGCATGCCGACTCGGATTTCGAACCATCCGTAAACACGGGAGTGAAATCGGAGTGGCGGCACAGCTCTTCCCTAAAAAGTTGTTGGTACTCCATAGGGGTCGTGGAACCTTTCTGGCCAGTTCGTAGGGTAAAACTACACTTCGGAAAGGGCACTCGCCATGGTGGGTGACCGGAATATCCATGGCCGTACACTTCTGGAAGTCTCACATTTGTCCCTTCCATAAAATTTTTAAAAAGGACGCTCAGGGGTCTGGTGGCCCTTGTCCGCCTGTTAAAAATGTTTAAAAACCTGGGGTTAAAAATTACATTGAAACACGGATGAGTCCTCATAGATAAAATTTTTGCCACGTAGTTAGCCATTAGGATGTTCCTCCGGGTATCCAGCGGGGGCTCTCCGGCATCCGAGTATATGCTTAGGACGGAAGACGTCCTGAACGCTCCGGTCGCCAAACGTAGCCCCGCGTTGTGAACCGTTGCCAGCGGTTTCAGGTAGCTTGTGCGGCCCGAGGAGTAGACGAAACATCCATAGTCCAACTTGGAACGCACCATTGCCCTGTAAAATGAAAGCATGGTGGTCCTGTCGGCGCCCCATGTAGTGTGCGATAAAACACGTAAAATATTTAAAACGTTAAAACATTTTTCTTTAAGAGTTCGGATGTGTTCCTTCCAATTAAGCTTGGAATCGAACACCATCCCGAGAAAACGAACCGAATCAGCGTATGGTAAAACCCTACCACCGAGACGTAACTCTGGTGGTATGTGGTTGCCCCTGCAACGATGAAAATGAACGCATTTTGTCTTTTCCGCTAAGAAGCGGAAGCCGTTCTTTTGGGACCAGCCGTCCAGTTTATTAAGACAGAGTTGTATCTGTCTGGACGCGGTAACTAGTTTGGATGACCGGCAGAGAATAGCCAGGTCATCCACAAACAGTGAGCCCATGACAGGTCCCGTGATGCAGTCGATAGCGTCATTGATCGCAATAGCGAACAATGTCACACTAAGGACTGATCCTTGTGGCACTCCATTTTCCTGCATATAGGGTTCGGAAAGGTGTTTACCTACTTTGATTCTAAAAACTCGGTCAGATAAAAAATTTTTAATAAAAATGGGAAGATTTCCCCTAAAACCCCAACCATGCAACGTGATTAAAATCTTCTGACGCCAGACCCTGTCATATGCCTTCTCCAGGTCAAAGAAGACCGCGATGACGTGCTGGCGCAGAAGAAAGGCCTCCTGGATGAAATTGTCACTCCGAACGAGGTGATCGATGGTTGAACGACCTCGCCGGAAACCACACTGGATATTCGACAGAAGGTTGCGCCGCTCTAACCACCAAACGAGCCGACGGTTTACCATCCTTTCCATTACCTTGCACAGACAGCTGGTAAGGGAGATGGGCCTGTAGTTACTCGGGTCCGCTCTGTCATTTCCTTGTTTAGGGATCGGAACCACCACAGATTCCCTCCAGGAACATGGGAAGCTGCCCTCGAACCATAACTGGTTGAAGGTGCTCAGGATCTCCATCAACGCTTCCCCCGAAAGATTTCGAAGGAAGGCGTTGTGGATTCCGTCCAGTCCCGGAGAGGTGTCCTTGGAATCCGCGATGGCTGACCGAAGTTCCCACAGCGAGAACGGGTCATTGTACTCCGCGATTACGGACGTCTCAGAAAAGCAAAGAGGAGTTCTCTGGAAGCGTTCCTTGATGGCCAAGAACGCTTCTGAGTAACTCCTGTCACTGCTTATATTGGCTAGTGACTCGCCAAAGGCCTCGGCTACGTCGCGAGGGGAGCTCACGATTTGGCCATTTATTTTCAAGCAAGAGACGCCGTAATCCCTGCGGGAGCCCGAGATGCATCTCACCTTATTCCACGCCTGTGCAAGTGGTGTCCTGTGGTTAATGCTATTGACGAATTCCATCCAGGAGACCCTTTTTGCCTCCTTCACGACTCGTCGGGCTTTCGCTCGCAGTCGACGAAGGACGAAAGGTTCGTTGCCGTTGGGTACTTTTTAAAAATACGAAGGGCACGTTTTCGAAGACGAATTGCCTCGGCGCACTCCTTGTTCCACCAAGGAACCGCTGGCCGTGGGACATTACCCGATGACCGAGGGACGCTGCAATTCGCTGCTTCGATCAAGCACCTTGTTAAAACCTCCACATTGTGTGTGGCATTACAATAACAATTGTGTTTAAAATTAAAAACGTCTCTAAAATTCTGCCAGTCCGCTTTACGGACAATCCAATTGCCCGGTCGGATAAAATCAGTGTTAAAACTTCCTTCAGGATTTATTAAAATGGGGAAGTGATCACTGCCACAAAGATCTGTGTGCACGGTCAAATTAAACTTGTTAAAAAGACTGCTCGTTGCCATAGCTAAGTCTATAAAGGAGAATTCTCCATTAAAAACATTAAAACGGGTTTTCTCACCGTTGTTAAGTAGCAAAAGGTTAAAATCGAGGAAGAAACTGGCTAAAATCCGTCCCCTCCTTGTGTTTTGGCCTCTTGAGCTTCCCCACAAGGGGTCGTGGGCGTTAAGATCACCCAATAATATGAATGGCCTAGGCAACTGCTGGACAAGTCTCTCTAGGTTGTAACGAGTTACCGGTGCACCCTCCGGCATATAAACGTTGCATATAGTTATATTTTGCGGGGTAAACAAGGTTATGGCCACTGCCTGAAACGGGGTGTCAATCCGTACTCGAGAGGTGTAAAGGGCCTCCCGAACGGCAATCGCCACCCCGCCATGGGCTCTATGACCAGTAAGGTCATCTAGCCTTTCGACCTTGTATCCCCTTAAAATTCCACTGTCCCTCGCCTTAAAATGCGTCTCCTGTAGACATATAACAGAAGGGTTAAAATCTCTGATTAAAATGGCCAGCTCCTCCTTATGCCTATAAAATCCATTACAGTTCCACTGTAAGATAGAGGTCATAAAATTTAAAAATATATAAATAAATAAATAAATAAAAGACCTAAAAATAGTTAAAAATAACAAGAAAAAAGGAGCAGCTTAAGTCCTAAGCTAAGCTAAGGAGTGATCAGCGCTTGAGGCGCTGCTTCCTTCCCTTTTTTCTAATTATTTCGATTTCTGTATCTGAGATTCAGAAATCTTCCTCCATGGCTTCCTGTGGAGGTATTTTTTCCTTGCCTGATGGACCGGGGGATGGTGTGTTACCACGCTTTGTTTGCGTGGCCCCGGCGGTGGATTTGGTGGGGTTCTTCCTAGGAGAACCCGGACCGGTGGTTTTTGTACTTTTTGCCGGATTTGTGGCCTTAGCCGGCGTGGCCGATTTCTGTGCATAGGCTACAGTTGTTGGACTCACATTTTCTTCAGTCTGAGGGGAAATGGTGACCTTGGATGTTCGAGGAGAAGCGACATGGGCGAATGATATGGAAAAAGTAGGAGCAACTTGTGCTCTGTACTTTTTCCGAGCCTCCAAGTACGGGATTTTTTCTACCGTCCTAATCTCCATTACTTTGCACTCCTCGATCATCTTTGGGCAATCGCGTGAGTACACCGGATGTGCACCCTCGCAATTGACACAAAGTGGGTCACCTGTGCATTCCGCATCCTCATGCTTCTCCAGGCCGCAGCGGGGACAGGTGGCCTTGCCCTCGCACCGTGTGGCCATGTGGCCGAATCGCTGGCACTGGAAACATCGCATGGGTGCCGGTATGAATGGCCGCACTGGCACCGATTCATATCAGACTAAAACCTTGTCGGGGAGCTGATCAAGCGTGAACGTGAGAACAACAGACGTCATGTTGACCCTTTCTCCGTTGCGCTTTGTAGTGAGTCGACGAGCATCGGTGACCCCCTGAGAGGCCATCTCCCGCTTGATCTCGTCGATCTCAACATACAAAAGGTCGTAGTGACTGATCACTCCCCGACAGGTGTTCTGAGGTGCGGTGCACCTCGACTTTAACGGGTATTTCGCCTAACTTTTCTTAAAGCAATCATTTATCGCTTTGAGCCCTCGTTGCCGTTTCGATGAGCAGTGTGCCGTCTCGAAGTTTCTTTGCGGATTTTAGTTCCCCAGGAACTGAACCAGACAATAGTTTTCGAATAAGGAAGGGAGACACCTTCTTCAGGCTCTCCCCTTCCTTCTGGCACCTCATCACTAAATAGCGCACACTAGCGCCGGGAACATTACCTCCCCCGCCCGTTTCCGGACGGGATCTTTTAGGTGGTGGAAGGATATCATCCGCCATGCCTAAATTTGATTCATCCCCCGAGCTCCCCACCCACCATGGAGCCACACATTCGGGACGCCGCACCGCAAACCGGTGCGGTCGCCAGGGCTACCCGAGGGGATATAGCACCCTAGAGGTGGTTGTCTGTTTCGGGTTGGATCTTCGATGCACGGGCCCACCAAACCCGTACATCTCCGACCGCCCTACGCAGACCCCCACCTCCCTGGCACTCGCCACCGTAAGGCATAGAACCACGGAAGCCGATTGACCGGGAGTGGCTAGCTGCCCGGCCGCCCGTTTACGCAGAATCCGGGGCCGAAGAGGGGTATTGGCCCCTGGTCCATACCGAGCATCCGACCCCCGGATGGGAACCACAGACCTCACCCTCCAGGTTCCCCTTCTCCTCCTTACGGGTCTCCGCACACGGCAAACATGCGGGTGGATCGCAGGCCAGGTGGTGTGGCCGCGCACAGACAGCTGACCCACAAGACTGTCCGGGCTCAACCCTTGTTGGCTCTGGGTTTGTTTTCGGGGTTTCGCCTCCCCGCCCTTTTAGTCGCCTCTTACGACAAGCAGGGATACTGCGGGAGTATTCTCCATCCCTATGCCCGCAGGTGTACTTAAAATTAGAATTAAGAAAACTAACTCCACGGCAATGGCAAAAAGGAGACGATCCAAATACATGGGATCTCGTGACGTTATCCACATAGCGAACGATAGAGAACGATAGAGAACGCAGGAGGGGGAGGGTGGATAGACTCCCTAACACGAAGAAAACATCTGGAAAACAACACGAACAATTGTTAGCGGACACAAAAGAGCACTTTGCAAGTCGCTACGGGCGGTACGAGGAGCGGAGGGAGGGGGAGAAGCGGTGATAAAGTGTTTACATCAAAAGTAACGCGCAATGAGATACGGGAAATGCTTCTGGCCTGAACTTGAAAAAACAATTCTCGAATGGGTCATTTCCGAGAGAGAGAAAGGAAGTAAAGTGTCAACAACTAGCCTGTTGCTGAAGGCAAAAGGACTTGCGGAAGAATACAAAATAGAAAACTTTAAAGCCAACCCATCATGGGGATTTCGATTCATGAAACGAAATAATCTGTTCATTCGTACAACTTCGAGTGTTGGGCAAAAACTACACCAGGACTGGGAGGCCAAGGTAGAGAAATTTAGACTATACGTCAAAGAAAATCTGCGTGGTGTGGATCCTGCACATTTCGGCAATATGGATGAAGTGCCTGTTAGTTTTGATCTTCCTGGTTCCAGGACAGTACATTTATAAGGATCCAAAGAAGTTTCCGTAGCCACAACTGGACACGAGAAGTCGAATTTTACGGTTGTCTTAAGTGTAACATCCGATGGTGGAAAGCTTTCACCCTTTGTTATTTTTAAGGGAAAAACATTTCCCAAAGGAAACTTCCCGAAAGGCATCTTGATTGCTGCAAATGAGAAGGGATGGATTAATCAAGAGATTATGAAAGTGTGGGTTGAAAATGTGTGGGGAAAAAGGAAACAATCCTTTTTCAAACCAAAATCTTTATTGATAATGGACACTTGCCGTGCTCATATTACTGACAACACGAAGCGGTTAGTGAGCAAATATTCCAAACTGGCAATAATACCGGGTGGATTAACAAAAAACATCCAACCGCTGGATTTATCCATTAATAAATCTTTTAAATCAAAGTTACGTTCTAGTTAGGAAAAGTGGATGATGTCTGGTATGAAAGACTACACAGAATCGGGAAGGATTAAAAGAGTGTCTTATGAAGAAATAAGCCGGTGGATCCTGGAAAGTTGGCAGGGTGTCACTGTGACTTGTGTAAAAAAATGGATTTGGAAAAGCTTTAGGCAATATTTCAACGCCAGTGCTAGAAGATGAGGAAGAGTTAACTTCGGAGAGTGAACTCGGTGCTGTGCCTGAAGAGATAATAAATGCACTTAATTCATTTAATTGTGACTCAGGTGACGAATTTCTTGGATTCGAGTGATCTGCCTAACCTATCATATATTTATACGTACGTGTATATAATACGACCTACTCTACGTATACGTGAAGTACTACGTATTAGAATAAATGAAGTATAGAAATTATGTTTCTTCTTTTTCTCATGGATTTATGAGATGAAATAACTGTAACAGTAGCAGATCTGTATAAAATAGAATGCAATTAGAAAGGCATGCTTCCAGACTAATTTATTTTTGCGAGACTCTTCTTTAAATTATTGTGTATATACGTATGTAAATGTTTGGATTTTTTCAATTTTCATTACATAACGCGCATCGTCAATTTTTTCGATCATCTGACATTTTTGTATAGATAACGCACGCGTTAGACTTCCTCTATTTTGTGCCCTCCAGCCGGCATACTCAAGTCTTACTTCTAGAGAAACTCATCACTTTTGTCTTCTAATATTATATCTTCATCCGGTATATCTCACTCTGCACCAGGTTCGATGCCCCGAGAAGGATAACCGCGGAGGTAACCCACCGAGAATTTAGGACTGTTTTAGCCATTGACATGAGGATATACATCGCTATAATAATTAAGGACAAACTTTTCTTACCTTCGAGTAGATTAACCCTTCTCTCTGTCCACTATCGATGACTGGAAAGTAATTTTCTTTGTATTGAATGAAAACAACTTTAAACAAGTTTCCAAAGACAAAATTTTTATTTGGTGCCTATTTTTAATACTATAATAATCCAGTGAGCAGCTGTAGGACCTGGTCCTCATCTAAATCGTAACTAGATGATTTAGGAGGCTTGAATAAACTTAGAAGAGCCACCTGCCGAATACTTGTCCTGAATCCCTTCACAGAGGGATTTCGATTAAATCCTCCCTTTTGCCTTATTACTGAAAAAAAATTTTCAATAGGGTCCTGATTCAATCGTGCAGTAAATATGTCATCGTCGCTCATCTCGTGACACAACGTTCTAATTGAATTGAGTAAAATAAGGAAGCCATCAAAGCATGGGGGACGGCTACCATCTTTCTCACGTATACTACTTATTACGCGTAGCCCTTCTTCTAGCACCTCGATTGACTGTAAATGTTATCCATCCAGGCGTATATGACTTTTCAAGATGTTGTATTTGCTGTTCAGGGCATCAAAAAGATTTTGATAAATTCTATGAAGTCGGCTGTTGGGAGGGAGGATGGGATTTTTAGCTCTCCGGTTGAGTAGATCGTACGGATAGCAGCTGCAACCGAATGACTAAATATTAGAGTTGCTAGTTTCACTGACATTTTTTGAATGGAATTTGGCCATAAATGGGCCGGAGTGAGTTTCCAGAGCGCTCTTGTTGTGGAGCTGGACGAGTCATTCCGATAAATCTTTCGAATATTTTCAAAAGAAAGGATTTTTCCACCCAGGACGAAGTCACTATTGAGGAAATTGTTCCTTAAAGATTTACTTAGTTGAGGAGCGTCCAAAATACAGTAAAGTTTTACCCCTTGTACTTCAAAGAAAGGCTTATCTAATGATACCCCAATCTCTTTTATTGCTTGTCGATTTGAGCTCGCTTGATCGCAAACGAAACCCTTGGGCAGCAAGTCAGCAACCATTAATTTTTCAATGAGAGGAAATAAGAGTGCCCGTATTTGGGAACTGTTGAGCCCGCGTTCAGAAATGAACTACCCCACAGGTAATTTCCAGGTATGGTTAATACCTCTGATCAGGAATCCTACCTAGATGTCCCAAATCTTCATAACCTTCAATCATGTCCATCGAACTAGAGTATTCTACATTTTCAAGCTGGGACATCTAATCGAAAAGAATGACGCAATCCTTACTTCTACGCGCCATGACGGACACTTTTAGCTTCAATTGTTGAAAGAAAAAGTCGTCAAATCCCGTCATGTACTTTGATGAACTACTAATCCACTTCCTTAAAATTGATACAGTAGGAAGGGTCAGCTTCTTGAGGAGAAATCGGTATGTAGATGGTGATTTGAAGAATAGAGATAGTGCAAAATTCTGCTCCTCTTCACTCCATGGGCTTCCAGTTTTGTGGCTCAACTGCATTTATGTAAAAAGGAAGGCTTCCCTTGATTTAAAGTTTTTTCCAGCAAATTCGAGCTAACAAACCTTGTTTTTCACATCAGCCTTTCACGATTCCGAAACCGTGAAACAGTAGTTTCGCTTTTGTTTTCCTGTATTTCTCTACCTGAGCTTTCAGCTTCTTTTTCTTTTGCGTCTCATTGCGGACTACTTCTCTTGCGATTAGAGATGCACGTGGATCGGCGGGAAGCGGTGAAATCGCCTCAACCCTCCACAACGCTCTGCGAGCAGTCTTAGCATGAGTTGGCCTAGGAGAGGTATGACGGCCGGTAGGTGGTGTAAGATATGATCTCATCATGCCCATGATCAGCAATAGGAGATGTCAATTCACCATCAGGAGATAGTGTTGCGGCATTTTTAGAATACGTATGTGTTATCCGTGGAGTCAAAATTCTTTCGGGAGTTGTAATACTACAAGGAGACGAAGTTCTTTCCGATGTCAGTTGCACCACCGAGGTTGACTGGTGATGATGCGAAAGTACTCCCTTCACAAGCTTACCGCTTGGGTTGACATCATTTTCTTTGAAATGCTTTTCACATATCAACTTCTTATTAAAAGTCTTGGGTGATAGACCAAGTAACGCAATATTACCTGTTCACAAGAGAAAGATTTTGTAGCATTTAGCCTTTCCGTAGCCTTTACCGTAGCCATTCTTCAAATACATCGTGCGGCCAGCACAAGTAATCTCGCGTCGCGCGTCATGCCTCCTAGCTAGACGGAGAAACGCTTTTCCCAAAAGAAACTTCCCAAAAATAATGAGAAATTGGTAGCCAAAGTCATCGGATCGTACTGACCCAAAGAACCTGAAAGTAATTCTTTTGTTTTGAGAACTAAAAAAATGATATTATGAGTTTTTGTACTTCTTCCTCTTCAATTCTGCTAGAATTTATAAGCACTCTATTCTTTCATACTACCTTATTGTTGAATGTCAAAAATAATGAAACTTTGCGATGCGCGAAGTAGAGGGTAGCTGTTCGAAAGAATTTTACTACGCAGAGGAAATTAATGATTACGGAGGAGAAGCAAGTTGAATGAAATAACAGAGTATATTGTGAACTGAAAACAATGATAGCGAAACTACAAGGTAGTTGTGGTTCTATTTAGTTTACATTAGCTGTTCAATCATAATTTGTTCGTAGAAAACTGAAATATTGGTTTGTGTGGATTTTTGTGGAGAAACTTAAAGGGGGCTTCGTAGTTTATGGGTGATACAATAAATACAGCTGTATCATCCGAAAACCTTCATTGGGAATCCGAAAGTATTCATCATCGCATAGGAAATATGCAGGAATATTAGTTTGAACATTGCCAGATGATATATAATTGATTTGAGTTCTTTGTTTACTACCAATAAATGATTTCAGATTATCTGGTGTACATGAGCGATAAAACTTGCAAAGCAAAGAAGTTAGGACTAAAGGAGCGTAGTTAATTACGTCAATGTACAATGAAAGTTTCATTTGGAATCACTGACCGAATTCCTCGCACATTAATATTAGGCTCCGTAAAAATTTATGGAAGGTAGCTTACATGCTTGTGATAGGTTACCCCTGCTAAACACCCTTGCAGGTGGATGGTTGGGTAATGTGCAGAGGTAACATTTAACATCGGCATCCATGTCGCACTCTCATTAGCACTAATTTAACTCATACTTCAAAGGTCATTCTTCGGAGCAAATGTCACGACAAGGGGCATGAATAAGTAAAGAAGCTGATAAAGTAAAGAAAAAGTCATTCGCGTACAGAAAGCTCAGTACATGAATCGGTTCAATAATTTAGGCTCATCATTGATGATATGAGTTACAGGATAAGACCGTTGGAGGTGCTTTTAAACACTTTCTTACATATACTTTACCGCTTAAGTTCAACAGTTTGGAAAATTCTTTAATAGTTCAATTTATGGAGTGACTTATCCTTTGAATTTCATTATTTTTTCGCCTGTGGAATTTTCGCGCTTATCGTTTACGTATGTATACTCAATACTTAGGCATTTATACAAGTGAAAAATAGAGGTACCTTGCGCTTTCCTATTATTTATAAGTTTGCTTTCATAAAAAGTTGATAGATCCTTTACTTTCCCCAGACATTTAGGCACAACAGACCAATTATTTTAGGACGCCAACGTAAAATAATACTTCGATGGTTTACTACTGCACCTTATTTCCTGAAAGTTTATTTTATTTTTTAAAATTCAAGCAAAATATACCACTTTCGTTTGCCAACTACAAATTCACTTAGTATCCTGCTGGCCAATTCTTACGAAGATTACCACTTTCCTCCTGGAAAGCGGGCAGGTAACCCAACATAAGGTCTAACCCGTGAAGTGGAAACAAGGTACTAGCCGTAGACAGGCTAGCCTGTCGATCTAACGCATGCCACTGCTCTGCAAAACACCTTCCTCGGAATTCTTTCAATGATTTCCTATAAAAGCTGTATGTGACTTGTTCACTTCCACCTCTCTCGACCAATATTCTAACCCAATTGTCATTGGGTGATTTCCCTCCCTACCCTAAGTCACCATATAATTTCTCTAAGATTTCGCACGACTGTCTTGGCTTCTTTTTGAGAAGTATTTTATAGGAAATCGAATTTTATTTTTAGAAAGGCAAAGATTTATTATTTATTTTTAGCATATAAACTATTGACTTATTTGTGATATACAACTAACATCAACTTCACATGGCCTCAAATTTAGTATGGTACTCCTCAAAATACGACGATCGTCGTTCGAATAACCCTACTGCTCTACCTTCGCACTTGGTGTATGTCTTGAACTACCAACGTGACGTGGACTGTTGTAATGGTAAAGGTGTATATTCCCTTTCCCGACAACACTGGGCAGCAAAGACGGTGGCCTTGGCCGCCTTCAAGAGGCGCACATCCTTCCCCCTGGACTAATTCGTTAACTCTTCTACGGAACTGGGGCCCCTCCCATAGCAAGTTATTCTATGGCAGCCCCGGCCTAATCTCCCGGAATCATTGGGCCCTCACAAGACGCAAAAAGCACGTGGCTACTGAGTACCGTGACGTTTATGAGGACACGAGAACGCCCAACTTCTCACGCGCCAAGTCGGAGCAGGCTGCGGCTCGGAACGAATTCAAATTGGCCGCTCTACCATGGAACTAGTTGGCCACAGAGACCACTAACGATCAGTTCCTGAACTTCTTCAAACACGCATTCGCTCTTCAGCACGGGGGAGAGACATCTATATTACTCTATGGTATAACGAAGGAAATCATTGAAATAAAAGACTCAGAAATAACTCTGACGGCCATGTTCAATCAATTACAGACGCTGAGCGGTAGGCTTCGAGTAATTGAAACAGTGCTCGGCCAGGTTAGGGCCGAGATGAATCTTTTTAAGCTCGAGTGGGAAACTACCATTGATCGAAAACTCAGTCCTTATTTTCTCAGTCCCGTTAACTTTCAGACGGCCCTCCACCAAATCGCTCAACAACTCCCCAAAAATACGCAACTACCCCTTCCCCTGGACCTTGATCACATCTATTTGTACTTTTCTTTTGCGAAGGTTACCTGCGACGTTCGCACTAGCTCCGTGAGACTTTTTTTGAGCCTCCCCCTTCAAACCTACGACCACTGTTGTAGTAGTAGTATTTAGGTGAATAGGGTGCTTCGACGACTGAGGTCATTCGCACCACGTCAGCCTAAAATCACCATGTCATGTTATTTAAAATAATAGTTAAATATATAAATAAATAAATAAAAGCGACGCAGCTCACATTAAAATGGGCGTGAGATAAAACACCACATAATGGTTGGTCACAAACAGTTAAAAAGACCAGACTTTTAAAAATAACATAATCCGACTGACACCATCAGGATCGTCTCCTAGGACGTGTCCTAGGTCTCCCCTGATGTTCAGCCGGATGCGCACGGTACCTATCAAACACCGTCAGGTGTCTCACAGTTATGGGAGAGTCGCAATCCTCACAGTAGAGAGGGATCTTCTCTTCGGTGAAGAGGTAAGAGTGAGTGAGGGCACAGTGCCCTATCCTCAACCGTGTGATTGCGACCTCTTCCCTGCGAGTCCTCCCGACTGATGTGGGCCACACTGATACTACCGGCTTTATGGCGCGCAACTTATTCTCTGTCAGGGAATGCCAAGTTTCCTTCCACTGTCCAAAGGCTACGTTTCTCAGCGTAGCCTTTAGCCTAGTCGAAACACGGGTGAGTCCTCATTAATAAAATTTTTGCGACGTAGTTGGCCATTAAGATGTTCCTCCGGGTATCCAGCGGGGGCTCTCCGGCATCCGAGTATACGCTTAAGACGGGAGACGTCCTGAACGGTCCGGTCGCTAAACGTAGCCCCACGTTGTGAACCGTTGCCAGAGTTTTCAGGTAGCTTTTGCGGCCCGAGGAGTAGACGAAACATCCGTAGTCCAACTTGGAACGCACCATTGCCCTGTAAAATGAAAGCATGGTGGTCCTGTCGGCGCCCCATGTAGTGTTGGATAAAACACGTAAAATATTTAAAACGTTCAAACATTTTTCTTTAAGAATCCGGATGTGTTCCTCCCAATTAAGCTTGGAATCGAACACCATCCCGAGAAAACGAACCGAATCAGCGTATGGTAAAACCCTACCACCGAGACGTAACTCTGGTGGTATGTGGTTGCCCCTGCAACGATGAAAATGTACGCATTTTGTCTTTTCCGCTGAGAAGCGGAAGCCGTTCTTTTGGGACCAGCCGTCCAGTTTATTAACACAGAGTTGTATCTGTCTGGACGCGGTTACTAGTTTGGATGACCGGCAGAGAATAGCCAGGTCATCCACAAACAATGATCCCATGACATGTCCCGTGATGCAGTCGATAGCGTCATTCATCGCAATAGCGAACAATGTCACACTGAGGACTGATCCTTGAGGCACTCCATTTTCCTGCATATAGGGTTCGGAAAGGTGTTTACCTATTCTGATTCTAAAAACTCGGTCCGATAAAAATTTTTTAATAAAAATGGGAAGATTTCCCCTAAAACCCCAGCCCTTAACGTGTTTAAAATCTTCTGACGCCAGACCCTGTCATACGCCTTCTCCAGGTCAAAGAAGACCGCGATGACGTGCTGGCTCATCAGAAAGGCCTCCTGGATGAAATTGTCGCTCCGAACGAGGTGATCAATGGTTGATCGACCTCGTCGGAAACCACACTGGATATTCGACAGAAGGTTCCGACGCTCCAACCACCAAACGAGCCGACGGTTTACCATTCTTTCCATTACCTTACACAGACAGCTGGTAAGGGAGATGGGCCTGTAGTTACTTGGGTCCGTTCTGTCCTTTCCCTGTTTAGGGATCGGAACCACCGCAGATTCCCTCCAGGAAGATGGGAAGCTACCCTCGAACCATAACTGGTTGAAGGTGCTCAGGATCTCCATCAACGCTTCCCCCGAAAGACTTCGAAGGAAGGCGTTGTGGATTCCGTCTAGTCCCGGAGAGGTGTCCTTGGAATCCGCCATGGCTGACCGAAGTTCCCACAGCGAGAACGGGTCGTTGTACTCCGCGATTACGGACGTCTCAGCAAAGCAAAGGGGAGTTCTCTGGAAGCGTTCCTTGATGGCCAAGAACGCATCCGAGTAACTCCTGTCACTGCTTATATTGACTAGTGACTCACCAAAGGCCTCGGCTACATCGCGTGGGGAGCTCACGATTTGGCCATTTATTCTCAAGCAAGAGACGCCGTACTCCCTGCGGGAGCCCGAGGTGCATCTCACCGTATTCCACGCCTGTGCAAGTGGTGTCCTGTTGTTAATGCTATTGACGAATTCCATCCAGGAGACCCTTTTTGCCTCCTTCACGACTCGTCGGGCTTTCGCTCGCAGTCGACGGAAGGACGAAAGGTTCGTTGCGGTTGGGTACTTTTTAAAAAGACGAAGCGCACGTTTTCGAAGACGAATTGCCTCGGCGCACTTTTTAAAAAGACGAAGCGCACGTTTTCGAAGACGAATTGCCTCGGCGCACTCCTTGTTCCACCAAGGAACCGCTGGCCGTGGGACGTTACCCGATGACCGTGGGACGCAGCAATCCGCTCCTTCGATCAAGCACCTTATTAAAACCTTCACATTGTGTGTGGCATCACAATTACAATTGTGTTTAAAATTAAAAACGTCTCTAAAATTCTGCCAGTCCGCTTTACGGACAATCCAATTGCCCGGTCGGATTAAATCAGTGTTAAAACTTGGTTCAGAATTTATTAAAATGGGGAAGTGATCACTGCCACAGAGATCTGTGTGCACGGTCAAATTAAATTTGTTAAAAAGACTGCTCGTTGCCATAGCTAAATCTATACAGGAGTATTCTCCATTAAATACATTAAAACGGGTTTTCTCACCGTTGTTAAGTAATAAAAGATTAAAATCGAGGATGAAACTGGCTAAAATCCGTCCCCTCCTTGTGTTTTGGCCTTTTGAGCTTCCCCACAAGGGGTCACGGGCGTTAAAATCACCTAATAATATAAATGACTTGGGCAACTGCTGGACAAGTCTCTCTAGGTTGGAACGAGTTACCGGTGCACCCTCCGGCATATAAACGTTTCATAACGTTATATTTGCGGGGTAAACAAAGTTATGGCCACAGCCTGAAACGGGGTGTCAATCCGTACTCGAGAGGTGTAAAGGGCCTCCAGAACAGCAATCGCCACCCCGCCATGGGCTCTATGACCAGTAAGGTCATCTAGCCTTTCGACCTTGTATCCCCTTAAAATTCCACTGTCCCTCGCCGTAAGATGCGTCTCCTGGAGACATATAAAAGAAGGGTTAAAATCTCGGATTAAAATGGCCAGCTCCTCCTTATGCCTATAAAATCCATTATAGTTCCACTGTAAGATAGAGGTCATAAAATTTAAAAATATATAAATAAATATATAAATAAATAAAAGACCTAAAAATAGTTAAAAATAACAAGAAAAAAGAAGCAGCCTAAGTCCGGGCTAAGGAGTGATCAGCGCTTGAGGCGCTGCTTCCTTCCCTTTTTTCTAATTATTTCAATTTCTGTATCTGAGATACAGAAATCTTCCTCCATGGCTTCCTGTGGAGGCATTTTTTCCTTACCTGAAGGACCGGGGGATGGTGAGTTACCACGCTTTGTTTGCGTGGCCCCGGCGGTGGTTTTGGTGGGGCTCTTCATAGGAGAACCCGGACCGGTGGTTTTTGTATTTTTTGCCGGATTTGTGGTCTTAGCCGGCGTGGCCGATTTCTGTGCAGAGGCAACAGTTGTTGGGCTCACAGTTTCTTCCGTCTGTGTGGAAATGGTGACCTTGGATGTTCGAGGAGAAGCGACATGGGCGAATGATTTGGAAAAAGTAGGAGCAACTTGTGCTCTGTACTTTTTCCGAGCCTCCAAGTACGGGATTTTTTCTACCGTCTTAATCTCCATTACTTTGCGCTCCTCGATCATCTTTTGGCAATCACGTGAGTACACCGGATGTGCACCTTTGCAATTGACATAAAGTGGGTCACCTGTGCATTCCGCACCCTCATGCTTATCCAGGCCGCAGCGGGGACAGGTGGCCTTGCCCTCGCACCGTGTGGCTATGTGGCCGAATCGCTGGCACTGGAAGCATCGCATGGGTGCCGGTATGAACGGCCGCACTGGCACCGATTCATAGCCGACAAACACCTTGTAGGGGAGCTGATCAAGCGTGAACGTGAGAACAACAGACGTCGTGTTGACCCTTTCTCCTTTGCGCTTTGTAGTGAGTCGACGAGCATCGGTGACCCCCTGAGAGGCCATCTCCCGCTTGATCTCGTCGATCTCAACATACAAAAGGTCGTAGTGACTGATCACTCCCCGACAGGTGTTCTGAGGTGCGGTGCACCTCGACTTTAACGGGTATTTCGCCTAACTTTTCTTAAAGCAATCATTTATCGCTTTGAGCCCTCGTTGCCGTTTCGATGAGCAGTGTGCCGTCTCGAAGTTTCTTTGCAGATCTTAGTTCCCCAGGAACTGAACCAGACAATAGTTTTCGAATAAGGAAGGGAGACACCTTCTTCAGGCTCTCCCCTTCCTTCTGGCACCTCATCACTAAATAGCGCACACTAGCGCCGGGAACGTTACCTCCCCCGCCCGTTTCCGGACGGGATCTTTTAGGTGGTGGAAGGATATCATCCGCCATGCCTAAACTTGATTCATCCCCCGGGCTCCCCACCCACCATGGAGCCACACATTCGGGACGCCGCACCGCAAACCGGTGCGGTCGCCAGGGCTACCCGAGGGGATATAGCACCCTAGAGGTGGTTGTCTGTTTCGGGTTGGATCCTCGATGCACGGGCCCGCCAAACCCGTACATCTCCGACCGCCCTACACAGACCCCCACCTCCCTGGCACTCGCCATCGTAAGGCATAGAACCACGGAAGCCCATTGACCGGGAATGGCTAGCTCCCGGCCGCCCGTTTACACAGAATCCGGGGCCGAAGAGGGGTATTGGCCCCTGGTCCATACCGAGCATTCGACCCCCGGCTGGGAACCACAGACCTCACCCTCCAGGTTCCCCTTCTCCTCCTTACGGGTCTCCGCACACGGCAAACATGCGGGTGGATCGCAGGCCAGGTGGTGTGGCCGCGCACAGACAGCTGACCCACAAGACTGTTCGGGCTCAACCCTTGTTGGCTCTGGGTTTGTTTTCGGGGTTTCGCCTCCCCGCCCTTTTAGTCGCCTCTTACGACAAACAGGGATACTGCGGGAGTATTCTCCATCCCCTACCCGCAGGGGTGATCAACTGAAATATGAAAATAAAAAGTTCTCTATTAGCTAATACCAACATGAATAAGAAGGAATGTATGCTTGGAAGAGATATTCATTTTCAGCCATTATTCCATGTTGATAGTAGAAAGCAGGCTACTAATGGAAACTAAGCATTGACTCGTTAACTTTTAAGGAAGTGAAAATATTGGAAAAGAAATATCTTAACTATTATTGGCGTCATATGACCAATAGTGTGGATGGTTTTCTGTGCCTTGATAACATTTTATAAAGCTATTGAAATATATGGTTGGTCCCACTATCAGCCTTCACCATTTTTAAAAGCTTAAAATGCTAGTTATTAATGTCCATTACATTTTTTTTCAGGGCACTAGCATGGAAGAGATTCTGCTCGAATACTGTAATGGACAAGTATCCATTGAGGAAACTGCATAATAGTTTTCAGATTTGCATTAAGCACTTTGCTGAGGATGCCTTTACATTTCCCTCATCTGAAACTCTTCTCCGATCTGCGGTGCCCACTCTTTTACCTTTAATAATAGACCTTGCACAGCCTCCAGTGGCATCCTCTGATCATACTCCATCTACTTCTTTTGATGATGAACCTCCCCTTTCCATAGCCGAAATACCTGATCAACCACTTCCATCTTATACTATGCCTTTTTCCTTAACATCTTCCCGTGAATCTGCACCAACTACCACCCATGGCAATGAGCCAATCATTTCCACTGTTGAAGATCCAGTTAAATCAACAAAAGCCTTTGTCAGCTCTGTTTCACTCTCATATCCTCCACCTATTGCTTCCACATCTCATTCCTCGATATCCTCTGATGCTCTACCTTCTCCAATTATGTCCCCTACTCATTGCTCATCATCCCAGGCTACTGGTGCAGAAATTCTGGGTACACCTAAAAGAAAAATTCGGAGGACATCTATCCTCCACAGCATTGGCATGACACGCCTGGCCCACCTGACCCCAAGGAAGAAGGTATTGATGGATAACCTCCATAAGTGCAAGAGAGAGCTCCGCAGGATGAAAAAACTGAGTCTTAAGTATAAGAAGGACATTCAGGGGATAGCAGCCATAACAAAGACTGACTTTATGAAGTCCTTTGAAAAAAGTCTGAGTCCATCATCATTGTTGCTGGTAAAGTCAATTATACAGCAAGATCGGAAGAAACCAAAGGGTAGGCGGTGGACATACTCAGAGAAGACAATGGCTCTTTCTTTATTTAAGAAGGGACCAAAAACATACAGGTTTCTCCAGAAGTTTATCCCTCTCCCTGTTAAAAGCACTTTGGTGTCTTTATTGAAGACAATTCCTTTGAAGACAGGGCTGAATAATGAAATTTTCACTCATTTGGCATCCATTGTTAAAAATTTTGAGCAAGAAAAGGACAAATGTTGTGCCTTGTTATTTGATGAGATGTCAATACGACCGCAATTAACATATGATGCTGATGAAGACGAAATATGGGGATTTGTTGATCAAGGCAGCCAAGGTCGAGTGGGTACTATAGCCAAGCAAGCCTTGGTTTTTATGATCAGAGGTGTAAGAGCAAGGTGGAAGCAACCCTTATGTTTTTACTTCAGCCATGGGTCGACTCCAGCTACTACCTTGGCTGAGCTGATCAATGAGGTGTTGTCGGCACTAACCAATATTGGGCTGAAAGTTGTTGCCACAGTTTGTGACATGGGAACCAGTAATGTGAAAGCTGTGCAACTTCTTGGTGCTGATTTCTCTTTGCCTTATTTTGACCATGAAGGGCAAACAATAATAACCATATTCGATCCTCCACACCTACTAAAGAGTTTTAGAAACCTTTTTCTGAAGTACAACATCAAGGTTCCTGTTGATGTTTTTGGAGAGCAGAAATCTTTGGTAGCTAAGTGGGAACACCTGAAGACACTTGCCCAGGATGATGTCTCCATTACATATCTTCCCCTGAGGTACGTTCTACCATTAATTCTTACTAGATGGTAATTACTTTTCACTAAGCACCTCTTACAAGTATTATAATCGATTTAGTAATTTGGAAGAATGTATTTGGGTCAAAACCATGATTCAAGAATGACATTTCTTCTGCTATGCACAACTTATTTAAGCATCACAAAGTATCTAATGCCAAGTATGGCTTAATAATCCATAATAATTTTCTATTTTTAGTCTCTTCAACCTCACAGAAAGGCATTTGGCCCCATCTCGTGAAAAGATGAGAGTGGACCTAGCTGCTAAAGTCTTTAGCAGGCATGTTGCTGCTGACATACATTCACTTGTGGGAAAAAGTATGCACTCCATTTAGTATTGAGAGTCTGATGTAAATGTGAATGTATATAATTCAGGTATTCCATTTATGAACATTTGGTCTACTTTTATCACGACTTCCTTTTTGCAGATGTCTTAGGAATGGATGGTCTTGCCACAGCTGAGTTCCTGATGGAGGTTGACCAGCTGTTTGACAGCATGAATGCAAGCCAGAAAGAGTGGGACAAAGGCAAGGAGTTGAAGACGGCTGTCACCCATGACAGCCCTCATCTCAAATTCTGGTTTAAAATGGAGGGGAAACTGAAGTCGTGGGAGTTTATTCGGAAACGGACAATCAACCCACCCTCTCAAGATGGGTGGTTGGCATCCATCAGGGGCATGAGAATGCTTTGGAAGAAGCTGGATGAAGAGGGTTTTCTTCACATGAACTCCCAAAACTTCAACCAGGACCCTCTGGAGAACTTTTTCAATGTGGTCCGACAGAATTGTGGCGGTAATCACTTCCCTAATGCCAGGCAGTTCCACTCGGCCTTTAAAACTGCCTTACTAAACAACCTAGTTTCAAACCACACGCCAGGAAATACAAGAGAGGATGGATGCTCTCTTTTAGGTAATATTTCATCTTTTTCTTCCCCTGAGGGAGAGTTTGCAGTCTCTGTTTCCCATAGTGCTGGCAAAGAAAAACCTGGCATTCTTCTGCCAGACTCAACCGTTCTTTCTGTTCGAAAAGTCTCTGCCCATTTTGTACATTGGTTTATAAAGAAATGTTCCTGTGAAGAATGCCATCATCTTCTTTTTGGAGAAGTTTCTGAAATGGCATATGTATACTTTTCCTTTCTTGTTGAGGGACTGGGATCAGGTAAAGTTTGCCCTTCAGAAAATTTAATTTCTGTTGTTAAATTAGTTTTAAATTTGGCGGGCGGGTCACTAAGGAATAGAGCTTTTAGTTGTTCGGTCAGAGCTGTCGAGGTAGTGTGTTCGTGCCAGTGATCCAGCGTGTGGGAAGGACTGTAATATGGAAGAATGCTAGAAGCCTTACAGAAAAGCGAGATATCGCAGAGGATACAGAAAAAAGAAACCAGTGTACAATGTGCAGAATCTTACTCGGAGGAAAATATCAAAACAAGGTACGTATCTAGTGTTATGTGTTGTTTTAGTACGTTACATTGTGTACGATGAAATGTCACATCTTACCACGGATTCTAAGCGCGTTGTTTAAGCGGCTAAATCGGCGAGGCACATACTCATAGTATTCATATTTTTGTTACAGAAGAGATTGAAAAGGAGTTTCAAGCACCTAGAGCAGACTCAACGGGTAAAGGAAATACCAAAAGAGAAAGGTAAGGTGAACGAATTTTTCTGCTTCGTCGCGCCTTGTGTCATTGTCACAAATATACGTTTCATCCTTATCCCCATAACTCTGATTTTTCTGTAGTAACTTTTTTCAGAATTTTGTTTAAAACTATTATTAAAAATTATTTACGCCAGTGATGCATACGCTGAGCCCGGATGCAGTCATTGGCCGGAGAAATCCATTCAAGATGAGGCGGAAATCCCTTCGAATGATGAAGTCACAGGCAAGAAGGACGAAACTCAAAGTCCTGCGAGGTAGATGACAATATATATACCTATATTTTGCTAAGCATTTTCTTGCCAATTATAGCGAAGTTCTCTCTCTCTCCCTTTCTATGCTGCAAACTTGGAGGTGCATTTCATCGTGCCATGGCATTGATTTTGAATTCCATTTTTGAACTGTACTTAGTCCTTAAAACTTTCGCTTCTCCATTCTTTTTGCAAATCATTAATTTTCTTGGGCAAAAACCTTGAATCCAAATGAATAAGCTGTTAATTTCGAAAACTATTAGCGTCAATTGATAACACTACCTATGTCATTATTTTCAGAACCATTTTTGTATCACCCGATGCTGACAATGAGCGTGTTTATCTGCTTAGAGGAAGAAGAATTTTCGACATCGAGCATCTGTTTCAATCGCTAAAAGAAATGGGAAATCATAAACCATATGGCTGCACCGTGTCGGACATGGAGATTATGGACGAAAGAAGGAATGGATATTTTAGCTCATTTCGTTTTAAGTGCAAAATGTGTGGGATAGAAATTACTCTGTCCAATGAAAATCCAAACAGAGAGAAACTGCCGATCAATCAAGTCATGGTAAGTGATATCACTCTTATTATTTCTATAGCATTGATTGACATAAAAGGTAGTTGCACTTTTCCTCAATTATTTTAAGGCGTATGTCGCGTTTCGGCCTCAGGTGCATGACATCACAGTTTATGAGAACATCGCATTTATACATTTGAGGAAGAGGTGGGGGAGGATTTGACAAGTTTGAGGAAGGGGGGGGGGCGGAACAGACGTACGGTGGGGAGACAGTGGGAGAATATACAACGAAAGAGATACGGATGAACCCGGGTTAGGAGGAGGGCTCTAGTAATAACTATAAAAGAAACGACACTGAAAAGCACCATCGGAAGGCCAGGGGAAGGGGCGGTCTGTGGAGAAGAAAGGAAATGGCAGGGTGAAAGAACGGCCGCATGCCCTTAGAAATTGAGAAGTGGGAGTAGGTCGCGAGGCAAGCAAGAGGAAGGGAAGAGAAGTCCTCGAAACTGAGAAAGGAGCGTGGATAGAATTAGCAGGAGTTTGGCGAAGGGATTGCAGGCAGAAAAATGGTCAACACAAGACGAAGGGACAGGGTGGGTGGGCGGAAAAACCCGAAAGAAAAAAAAAGGTTGGAGTGGGTTAGGGTGTGGGTAAAGTAGGAATTCACCCATTTGTTATCGGGAAGGGTACCATGAGGGGAGAATGGGTGACAAACTCTTCATCAAACATTCACGAGCATATTTTTTAAATACAAAAAACCCTTAGAACATGCATTTGCCAATATGCTGAACAGGAGAGCTCGTTTTTCTCCTCGAAAGAAAGTACCCACGCCTGTTACATTTAGAAGTTTGCATGAAGACAATTGATCAGTGACGGGCTTAATATGCGCAACATTTCCATTACTGGAGTGTATTCAATGTATTAATTTCCTACTGCTGTTTTACATAACGATTTTCAATCTAGAAATAGCGATGTAGGAATATGCATGCTACTTTTGGAAACTGTATAACTATTGTTAACTACTGTATAACTGTATACTATAAGTATAACTGTATAACTTGGATGCCAGAAACACATGAAACACGAATTTTAGATAAACACAGAATCGAGGAGTATGTGAGGATTCTGAAGGCTATAAACACGGCCATAACCTAACATAATTACACACATGATGAAATTCAAGCTATCAACGACAGCGGTATAACACTTCAGTAGTTTGCTTATGGATTTTGAAATTGTAATGAATATACCGGGCATTGGATATTTATAACTATTTTTTAATACCGAAAGGTCTGTAGATGAAATTATACACTTTCGCCAGCTTATATTGGCAAAATCCTAGTACTAGAGTAATTAACAAATCGTATATAACAATTCTTGAGTGATTTACTGGATACTTAGTGTTAAAATTATCATTGAAACTTGAATATAGAACATTTATGCCTATTATAGAACATATAATCTTAATATCTTAACCTCAATTTTAGGTCACCAGCACGATTTGTATTGGGCAAGGCTAATCGCAAATGGCAGAAATGAGTGCCGTGCTTGACATGCAACGTATGTCCAACTCATCGTACCAAAAGAATCAACAAATAATTTCATCCGCCGTTCATGATGTTGCCTGGGACTTGATGAAAAAGGCCGCAGAGGAAGAGGCAGAGCTTGCTATTCAGGCTGGAGAGATGGATGAAAATGGTGTCCCGCTTATTACGGTGGTAGCAGATGGCTCATGGGGGAAAAGATCCTACAAGACCAACTACAATTCCTTGTCTTGCGTGGTGAGTAAAACGCTATTATCATTTAATTATTTTCATACATATTCATTTAAAAATAGGCAGACTTCTAACATCCACATAGTTAAACCTTTTAGAGTGTAGGGAAATTTATTGGAAAGTATGTCATTGACATGGCAAAAATTAGGACAAAATTATTGTTGAAAGGGAGGAAGAGTTTTCATGATGCTCTCAAACTTTAACATGCGGTCGCATAACACCGTAGAAAAATAATTTTTGTTAACTTTTCCAGGCATGCATTGTTGGCTACAGAACAAAGAAGGTATTATTCATTGGTATCAGGAACAAATATTGTTCTGTATGTGCCAAGGCAGCCTCCAGTGGCAGGGGCGACCAGCCAAGAGAGCACCTCTGCTTCAAAAACTGGGCATCATCGTCTACTGCAATGGAGTCAGATATAATAGTGGAGGGATTTAAAAAAAAGCATTGAGATGCATAATTTGAAGTACCACCAACTCATAGGTAATAATAATTCCTATTTACATTTAACTAATAACGAATTATGCCTTTTAAATGGCGTTATCGCATTTCTAATCATGCATTGAATCCATGAGCTTTATTTATTTTCTACGTATCCATTACTTTTTATTTCCCAAAGATTCCTTTGCCCATTTCATTACCTGGTATATTTGACCATGGATTTCCATTCCTTTATATTCGTTTTCCTAAACGAATTTGTACTTATGCTTTCATAAATTATTCTTTCTTCTTCCTCATCCCTAAATTAACTTGTATTTTCCTTTCAGGCGATGGAGACAGCAGCATTACGAATAAATTAGCAATCAATCTTCCTTATGGCATTGACTTCCCCGCTCAGAAGATTGAATGTGTAAACCATTTGCTAAGAAACTACTGCAATAGGATACGTGATGTCATAAAAAAGACCAAAAATGAATTCGGGCGAATACCACCCATACTACGGAAGAGAGTAGGCGATTGGACAATGCGTCTAAGAACCGCGGTAACTTCAGCTATTCTTTTTCGTTCGAATGAAAAATCACCGGAATCGGTAAAAAACTTGGAAAAAGATTTAAAAAATGGCCTATGCCATGTTTTCGGCGACCATTCCCGATGCGCTGAATACTTCTGCAAGGATGCAAAGGAAGGGGAAGTGGACTTAGAACCCGAGCTGAAGGAAAAAGGAATTTGGGATGAATTAATGGCAGCAAATACCCTCCTCGTCCGTCATTCTCCCAGCCTTATTATGAACGTGACAAACAATTGTGCAGAAACTTACAACGCCTATGTGGCAAAGTACATAGGAGGCAAAAGGGTCAACTTCGGCCTAAGAGGAGCGTATCAGTTACGGTGTGAGGTTGCGGCTACGGCTTGCAACGTTGGTCCTGACATTCATTCCGTGATACACAAGAAAATCACGGATAAAAGTCCGGGTTATTTTACCAAAAGATTTGACTTAAGTAGAAGCAGAGAGTCGAAAATGAGGAGTAAGCGGCGTTTGGAAATGCCATCTAGCAGGAGTAAAAGATCCAAAGTTGCAGGTCCAGATGAACATTACGGCCTAGTGGACAAAGGTGCTCCGAGTGAAGATGACGAGAATTTAGACTTGGACCAGGAGAAGAGAGAAGAGTTTCTCAAGTCGTTGAGCCTAACCACCGCCGCAAGAAAGGCATTAGAGGAAAGCACCCGCGAGCAGCGACGATGCGATATTTGGGTTGCGGAACGGTTGAAGAGACTAACTGCCTCAAATTTCGGACGGGTGTGCAAATTACGCCCAAAAACGCCTCGTTCAAATACAGTGAAAAGTTTGTTGTACCCAACATTTAAAGGCAACAAAGTGACCGAGTATGGGGAGGTAGGCGAAGCCAAGGCTGTGGCTGAGTTCTCAACCAAGAGTGGTGAAAAGGTTAATCCATCGGGCCTAATTGTCGACGAGAAACTTCCTTTCCTCGCCGCATCACCTGATGGAATATTAGAGAATGGAGAAGGAATTCTAGAGGTGAAGTGCCCTTATTCATGTAGGAATATGTCCCCGACGGAAGCTATCGGCAAGAAAATTATAACATATTGTGAATTGATTGAAGGAGAGCTATCACTTAAGAGAAATAGCAGCTACTACTACCAAGTGCAAGGCCAGTTGCACATAGTCCAAAAAAAAATATTGCATTTTTGTAATCTGGAGCCCTCACGGAATGATATACGAGAAAATTCATAGAGATGACGCTTTCTGGACCCATAACATGGAAGGAAAATTAAAAGCTTTCTACATGGACCACCTTCTTCGAGAAACTCTATGTCCTAGATATCCTAAAGGGTTAATTATAAAGTAACATGCAGCTGTGACATAAGAGGAGATATTAATGATTTCCCGAAAATAAAAGGAGACTACATGCACCAACAATTTCTAGTTTTTCATTACATTCAAGCTATGTATCCGCATTAACAACCCCAATAGAATACCTCCATGTGCTTTGATGTAACTCAACCCCGTGATTTCCCCATTTAAATATGCCATTAGGATCAAACGATTGATTTTACGGAGTCAGCTTAATTTTTTTCGATACATCTTCTCAGTACTAAACAAAAATGGCTCGGGCACATAAGAATGTAATGGGGCATTCTTGGAATTACACGTTACTCAGTTCTAAAAAGGCTACGTATTACAGTATCCTACGGAGAAATCCGATGCTTACACTTGTCGGTTCTTTTGAACGGTAAATAATAACTCAATGAAGCCCTAAAGGCGCTAAAAAAGGAAATGTCAACTTCGTATTCAAAATATTACTTAAAATATTGGATTAGTAAAGTTACTGGTGACATAATTTTTAATCAAGGCGTTTCATAGAACGTATACAAGTGATGTTTCCCGAATTTAAGCCAAGAAGGACGATGTGGGCTTGTAGGGACATTCATTTTCCCGACCACCAAATATCAGCATATAATTGGCTATGTAATCCTGGAGAATTTCTTCGCCGATTTTTATTGATACTATTGGTAGATATGACATTATTTTGGATGTAGATTTCGATAAACATGCAAAATATTTTTCCAGGCTCGGAGAACTTATTTGGTATGACTGCAATGTACTTATGTCATGATTCCGGTAATTAAACCAATCCCTGGCCCGAGATCTGAATTTCCGGCGTTGCCATTTACAATCGCTTATCAACTGACGGCAATACCGTCCAAGTCGTTCGTGAAATCTATTCGATACGTGAATCCTTCGGTTTGTAAATATAATGTTTTCCTCATTTTATTCATTCATTCGTTCATGAGTTACGAACTTTTCGCAACATATATTCGCCATTAATTTAAAAACAAATTTACTTCGTAAAATAAATAAACAGTCAAAAAGTTATTAAATTATGACGTAATTTAAGCCTATAACTATAATTTTAAACCATTATCAATACGCTGAACAAACCATAAAAAATATTACGTCTTCTTTGGTTTAATACTTTTTCAAATTTCGTCATTCTCATAGAAACTTTAGCGGCATTATTTCACTCTCGTGCAACTTAGCTGCGAATTGGAAAATGAGAAAAAGGTGACATGATAAACCTATTACTCTAAATTAGCTTTCGGTAAAGTGGTCTACTATTAATCCATCCAACGTTATTCCCGCTACAAAATGAATTACCAAACTAATGTCACTTGCTTCGTACTTTATCAACTACTGCTGTGAAAAAATGTTTAGCGACGTATAATTCATCCCAGAGCTACCGTTCATTGGTTACCCAAGTGCTGGAAAAACACAACTAAATACATATTAGTTTTCTATCCCTTTCGAGTTTCAACTTCATGAATTATTCAAATGTGAAGGTATTGAAAGCGACGTACTTCTAATTGATACGCCTAACTTCCTTAAATATGGTCAGAAATGTGTCGTGTTTGGACTTACTCTTTTTTAAATTTTGTGCATGTATTCAATATTTTATATCCATTGAGGTGCACCTTAAAATGCGATTAGTTATTTTTTATCACCTTAGAGCCCACTAGGTGACTCATACTAGCAGTTTGCCTCTTGAAAAGGTGAGCGTCGAAGCATTTAGTTCACCGAAAGTCTGCTAATGGGAAGGTGTGAGAGGAAATTTGACACTCTGAAAGATATCTAATCCTATTGTTCGAATGTAATATGATAGTTTTTTCTCGGAACGGAAGGACCTTTTTCACTTCTCCCATCCTCCAGATTTATTCTTCCCCTCCAGCGCCATGACCCCCTTCCACTTCTGACAGAGGCGAAGCTAGCGGCGGCTCCTCGCGTTACAAAAACCATTAAAAAGGTCATTTCAAATCGCAACCAGCCCCCCTGGGACCTTACACCGGGGCACTCAGTGCCCCAGGGAATTTTAAATTTGCCGTAAATTTGATTTGGCAACACTGGCCGCAGCCGGCTCCCGTGACTTTTACTTGAGCTTGACGAGCTGTCAGTTACTTTGTTTGCTGTGACCGTGGCACATCTCATTCCTTTTGTGGAACGTTGTTGGGGCACTGAGTACCCCAGTGTACGGTTAGTGTGAGTTTTTATTCAAGTGTGTATATTTCGTTTTCGTAGTTTTATTCGAATTTTACCGAAGTGTTTTTACACTGTATTAGTTATGGATAGACTACGAACTGAGGAAGACATTTTAAGTGAGTTAGCTCGTTCCTCTGAGCCTGAGGATTTTGAAGATAAGTCAGAAAGTGAAAATGAAGAAGACATTTTGGAAGAAGATGATGTTGTCAGACTTTTTTTCACCCAACGCATCTGAAGATGAGTTTGTTCTTGGTGAAAGTGATTTTGAAGGGGAAGAAGGACAAACAACACATGCAAGAAAATGACCTAGACGAAATGAAGACGCTCAAGACTTGCAAGTTGAACCAGAACACCAGGAAGATGAAGATGAAGAATCAGATGAAAATGGAGTTGAACAAACGGTCCCAGAAAATGTTATTCAGGTAAAAAAAAGAGTCCTCTGGGGTAAAAATAAGTACCGTTGGGCAACAAAGCCTGCTGGAAGAGTTGGTCGAACGCCTCGAAGAAACATAGTTTTCCTAAAGCCTTCACCCAAAGGAGCTGCAAAGGGTGAAACAAATCCTGCGCAGGTGTTTTCCCTTTATTTAGATGAGAACATAATAAACACAATAGTTAACTTTACGAATCAAGAAATCGCTGTGCAAAAGCTTCAGTACAACAACCAGAGTTGCTGTGGTGAAACATCTTTCAACAAAATCCGAGCTTTAATTGGACTTTTAATCTACTTTGGTGCCCAAAAGCAAAATCACACCAGATCTGAACTACTTTGGCATGAATCAAGAGGGTTGAGGATTACAAGATCGGTTATGCCCTTCCGAAGATTTGAGTTCCTAATCAACTGCCTAAGGTAATGTAATTTATTTATATAATTAATATTATTTTTGTTCTTACGGAATTTTTCCTGAACAATAAATATTTTTCTATCTATCTATCTATCTAAGGTTTGACCAAAAAAATACTCGAGCTGCAAGGAAGGAGACGGACCCCTTTGCTGCCATTCGTGATATATGGGACCGTTTCAATCAAACCTGCCAGGAACTGTACACCCCACAAGCGTACTGCACAATAGATGAACAACTCTTAGGATTTAGGGGCAAATGCCCTTTTAGAATGTACATACGCAACAAACCAGCGAAGTATGGTATCAAGATTGTGATGATGTGTAGCTCAAATGGTTATCTGATGAATGCGATACCATAAATCGGGAAGAAGATGAACGCTGAAGGAAAACCTCAAGCTATGTTCTTTGTGGAGAAATTGTCTCAACCAATTCATGGCACTAACAGAAATATAACAGTTGATAACTGGTTTTCTTCGGTGCCACTATTTAATAACATGCTCGAAAACCACAAGCTTACAATGGTTGGGACTCTTCGAAAAAATAAACGTGAGATTCCACCTGAACTTTTAAAAAATAGACCAGCTGAAACTTCACTGTTTTTGCATGACAGGGAGCTGACTATGGTGTCTTATGCACCCAAAAAGAATAACACTGTAATTCTCCTCTCAAACATGCACCAAGGTTGTACCTTCAAGAAAGATTCCAATTTGCCTGAAATCATTCACTTTTGTAACTGCACAAAAGGCGGAGTAGATGTTTTCGACCAGATGTCAGCTCAATACTCGTGCAGTAGAAAGACAAGAAGGTGGCCTCTATGCATTTTTTACGGAATGTTGAACAGTGCCGGGGTGAACTCATACATAATCTATCGAGACAACATGTACTCTGCCAATCAGACACCGATACCAAGGCTAGAATTTCTTTTCACGCTAGCAGAGGACTTCATGAAGCCGTGGATGCAAGAAAGGCTCGAAAACACAACCATTCGAAGAAGTATTAGGAGTGTTATACAGCTGGGTGTCCAGGTGCCAGCGCCGCCGCCAGGAGCAGTCAACCGGAGGGCCGGAAGGTGCAGCATTTGTCCACGAAACAAAGAGACAAAAACAACAATGGTGTGTGCTGAGTGCAACCAGTTCACTTGCAAAAGTCATGTAAAAAGTGTTTGTGTCAGTTGTAGTGAAAACAACTAGAAAAAAAACAACAATGGTGTGTGCTGAGTGCAACCAGTTCACTTGCAAAAGTCATGTAAAAAGTGTTTGTGTCAGTTGTAGTGAAAACAACTAGAAAAAAAACTAAAAAACTGCACCTTTAGAAGACTTTGTTAGAAAATGTAAGGTTTCTTAATTCTCTTATTATATTTACTAAAATCTTAAAACAAGTAATTAAATTTATGTTTTTGCAATAGTTTAAGGCCCAAAGAACGCGTTTTTAATGTTTTTTTAATAAAAATAAGTTTTTGCATTTTATATGATTTTTAACTTTTAGGGGCTCTCAGTACCCCAGTGTACGGTTAGTGTAACTGAAATGGAGGTGTACGGTTGCAGGGTTAAGCGGGAGAAGAGCCCTTCGGGTCCTTTTTTTCCCGCGTGCATAACAGTAGTTATTATGCTAAACTCTGTCGGGATTGAGCATTATCGATAAGACCACATAAACCCGAAGTGTACACGTTTGTGGTCATCACCAAATTTTAAATTTGACGATGACTTCAGAAATGATACGGAATAAGGAGAACTGGTGCTCGAATTCTATTCGAGCTCCACTGTTTACTTTAACTCCACTGTTTACTTATGGATAAATCTAACTGTTCAACTGAATTTCGAGAACATACAGACAGTCATACTAGTTCCAGCGAACATAGCGAATCAGCATCAGGTCATTCACCATCTAATAGGACATATAAGTCCTTTAAACCATCACCATACCACTTAACACCTCACAAAAGAAAAGGATACTTAGACCCTATCGTAGAGTATCACCGCGCTCGAAAACGAAGACATACATTCGTACTATTTTTCGGATTCCTTTTTAGATTCAAGTCCTAATGAATAACATTCGTATCGCGAATTCCCAGTTTTCATTCGCTCTATTTACCCACCGTTGACCACCTCACAGTGACCTCAGACACGTAGCAGCAATCGACGTCACATACGGAAAGAAAAGGAAAAAGGTACCTCAGTAACCTCACCCCCATATCCTTGGAAAAGGCACCTTGAAGACTACATCAAGAACCTCACCCCTCCTATCCTTGAGGACGCACCACCCCAAATCCTTAGAAAAGGTCAAGTTCTTTTCTGTTGGTTAGGCTTCGGTCGAGAACATGACTCATGGATGAAACAGAATTAATTGTTAGCATAAAAACTAAAAGTTGTTATCATAATTTAGAATATAAGATAAAAATGGAGGATGGAAATATCACTAAATTCAACGTATGCTAACAATTTGGCCACGTATGTTACGGCGATTTCAATGGATTGTAATGCGTAAATAATACAAAATAAACGAAAATTGAATTTAAACAATATATTATCATCGCATGTACAAGAGTTTAAACTTGAAACTAAATATGCACAGCAATGGCATTTCTCTACCAGTCCACGGAGCATATACATTATGTATATGCCTAATAAAAATAAACTCGACGTTGTAATGCACGCTTTCACTGGGAAAAAGTCAATGTCAATAATCACACCAAGGATAAAGGTGAATTAAATAATATCCACCCTGGATTCATCTTAAACACCCGCATTGCAAAAACACTCACCTCCTAAATGAATTCCGTGTGGAATGTTCTCAGGCCCAAGATAGGAAACTTGCACACCGCAGTGAACACCGTGGATGGTATCAACCGTCCCGGCGAGATACACGAATCCGGCATTTGCCAGTTGCGCGGAATTTTTGGTTTTATTCCACCATTTCTTAAAACTTTTCAGCTTCACGTCACTATTTTTTAAGTCCAAACTGTCCAAATGTTCAGTGCACCATTCAGCTATAGCATAAGCACGGGCGTGAGCGCATATATCCCATAGATGTTTTTGATAGTGGTACCAACACTCAGTTCCGAGTCTTCAATAGGCGGACATCCATAATCTTCCACATTAAATAACGGCTTCGATGACCTCATGAGAGCTTTAATGAATCTAGTTTTCTCAATTCCCATTGCGAACACGTTGTTTGGGTTTTTGTACCTCCCACCTGTTTTGGGTTTGGACTTGCGCAGTGGGAGGAGGTAGCTCGGGCGCATGCGCGTACTGCGCCTCCTACCTGCCGCCGTCAGGCCTGTTCGCCCCGCTCTCGCCCCCTCTCAATCGCTTCTCTCTCGAGCCTTCTCGTCAGCCAGCAGCAGCTGCCCGACCGAACAGTGTAACTTACAGTCCACTTCTTAATAAACTGAAGGAACTTAGTAAATCAGCGTATTGTCTTTAACTTTATTCCGCACAAATTTATGGTCCTTCGGGCCGGATCACGGTTTCTCGTACTTGTTCCTACGAACCATCGCTTGTGCTACGATGAAATAATTGAACTTTATTTCAGTGTTGGAACTTTCTGGAAGCCACGTGGTCGGACATGAGGACATGTTTCTTCGGTAGTGGTGGTTTTTTTTCGACTCCATCTGCCAGGGTGTGTGCTTTCCCTAGGACTCTGAAGAAGATTCAGCAATTTATCGAGCGATTGCGTCCTTCTCGGCCTGCTACATTTTCATCTGGGTGTGGACTTGGTTGTCTGGTGGGATACAATTGTCTCGTGTAAACTAGTAGCCACTATTTATTCCGTCGATCAAATAATCTCGTGTGTGCTTACCTTCAGTATGGCGTCGGAGCTAGAAACTATTATTCAAACTCAGATCAGTGAGAGTGAACTTATTTCTCGGTTTTGGTCAAATACGGTTAAAGTGGGCAAGGAAAAGTTAACCACTAACTTGCTTGAAAAACGTAAGGGCTTGCTGGATTCTTATAGGAATGCCTTCCTCTCTGGCCACTACGTAATCTCAGGGCAAGCTGAAGCCGCTAATTCCGAGTACATAAGAACTGATTTCTTCTTGAGTGTCGAGGAACATTATATCGACGCTTTGTCGAACATTTCAGAGTGCATTTCTAATTTGCAACGGTCAAGCACCTGTGAAAGTGAAATATCACGTGGTACTTCCGTGAATTCTAATCTTCCAAAATTAGAATTACCGATATTTTCTGGCGATCTGTTGGAATGGAAAAGTTTCCGAGAGCAATTTCAAAAGCTAGTCCACGATGTACTGGAGCTTTCCAACGTTCACAAACTATTATATTTGAAAACTCACTTACGTGGCTCTGCTTCGGATGTAATTCAGAATTTGCCCATCACTGGGGAGAATTATCAAGGGGCATGGGATGACCCCGAAAGGCGGTATGGCAGCAATAGGGTACTGTTAACTTTTCAAATGAAAAGCTTATTTGAACTCCCAACCATGCAAAGGGCGACTTCTTCGGAATTATAGCGTGTCCTAGATCAATTCCGCCAAGCTGTTAGGGTGTTTGAGAGCCTCGAAAAGCCCGTTCAGGCATGGGACGAGTGGTTCGTGTTTCTTTAAGTCAATAAACTTGATTCTTCCACGCGTTTCCAGTGGGAATTATGTAACTCAGATATGCGTGCCGTCCCATCCTTTGCCAGCTTGTCTGAATTCCTTGAAACCAGAATTCGTGCCTTGGACGCGGCAAGGGAAGTGGGTTCTTCCGATTCGACCTCAATTCCCGAGTCAAAAAGGGGTCGAATAAGTTCAACGAAACCGCCAAATCAGTCGAGTAGAATCTTAAACGCAGTCTCATCTAAATCTTCGAAAAGAAATAATGCTGCATGCCCGCTCTGTTCGAAGGGTCATTTTTTGAGTTATTGCTTGGGTTTTAAGGGCCTCAAGCCGGAGGAGCGTAGAGAAGAGGCCAATAAACTTTCTCTTAGTTTCAATTGTCTGTCTCGTAATCACGAGACGAGTAAGTTTTCTGTGATTTGCCGAGTTTCCTTATAATTTTCGACTTCCACGTGTTTAATGGTAGATACCTATTACATCTATAATAGACATGTAACGTAGTAGTAGTAGTATTGAGTTAATAGGGTGCGTCGACAACATGGTCATTTTGCACCACTACACGTCATGTTTCTAAAAGAAATATATATGTTACATATATTGGTATAAAAATAAAATTGTTAATATGAACTCTTAGTCAAAATTAAAAATAAATATAAAATGAATTTTACATCCTTAAAATGCTGTTAAAAAGGCCAGTTTCATTTAAAAATGATAAAACGCGGTTGAGAACGACTGAGTCATCGCCTAGGATCGACTTTATGTCACCCGCTAACTGCAGCCTGCTACGCAAGCATCGGTATTTGTCACATTCCGTCAGGATATGCCGAACGCTGAGAGGGCAGTCGCAGTCATCACAGCGAGGTGGTCGTTTCTCTTCGGTGAAGAGAAAGGAGTGAGCCAAAGGGCAATGCCCTATCCTCAAACGTGTGATGACTACCTCCTCTCTCCGAGCACTCCTGACAGAAGAGGGCCACACTGACACGTCGGGTTTCACGCTGCGTAGTTTGTTTCCCATTTGGGAAGTCCAGTGTTCTTTCCATTGCTTCAAAATGACGCTCTTCCATGCGACCTTGAGATCGTCCGCAGGTACCAGCAATGTCTCGGGTTCTAAATCGGATAGAGCCTCTTTCGCCGCTCTGTCTGCCCTTTCGTTTCCGCGTATTCCCATGTGCCCGGGTACCCACATGAAAGTGATCTTTACACCCCTTAAGTGGAGGGAGCGAAGGGCGACCTGTATTTCCTGAGCAATGGGGTGTGACGGAGAGAAACGTGAGATGGTCTCGAGTGCGCTCATAGAGTCACTACAGATGACAAAGGATACGTTATAGTCACGGATTCCAAGAAGGGCCGTCCGCAGAGCGACCAATTCTGCCGTTAGAACGCCGCACAGCGGACTGAGCTTCAGTTTCATCACTCCGTGGTGGCTGGAAACTACGGCACATGCACACGACGAACCGGTTTTCGATCCGTCCGTGTACACGGGAGTGGACTCCGGATTGAGGTTAAGGAATTCATTGAACAGTTGCTGGTACTCTGCGGCATTGGTGGAACTCTTGCGATAGCTGTGCAGACGAGTATCGCACAATGGTCTCGGCATCGACCATGGGGATTGGCTGGAAAGACCTGCAGGAAACACTTCGGGGACGTTAAATGGACATTCGTTTAAGAATTCTCTTAGCCGTAGGCTAAGTGGTTTACTGGCTCTTGGCCGTCTATAGAATATGTCTAAAAATCGGGGTGTAAAAATAACTTTGTACGCAGGGTGATTTTTCATCGATAAAATTTTTGCAGCGTAGCTGCACATTAAAAATTTACGTCGAGTAGCTAGGGGTGGCTCTCCAGCATCAGAGCATATACTCAGGACGGGGGATGTCCTGAAGGCCCCAGTTGCCAGTCGCAGCCCTAAATGGTGCACGGTCGACAACGGTTTCAGATATGATTCGCGTGCCGACGAATACACTATGGACCCGTAATCTAATCGTGAGCGTACTAGAGCGCGGTACAATAAAATCATTGAGGAGCGATCCGCACCCCATGTCGTTTTTGTTAAAAACCGTAAAATATTTAAAATCTTGAGGCATCTCTCTCGTAGGTGGCTTATGTGATCCCGCCAGTTAAGCCGACGGTCGAATATCATCCCTAAGAAGCGGAGTGATTCCACAAAAGGGAGTTCCACGTTGTTCAAGCGCAGGGTTGGCGGGACGTGTACCCCCCGCAACCGGTAAAAGTGGATGCACTTGGTTTTCTCGGATGAAAATCGAAAACCGTTTCGCCGAGACCATACGTTTAGCTTGTTTAGGGTCATTTGCAATTGCCTTCCTGCTGTCGCGACTTTAGACGATCGGCAAAATATCGCCAGATCATCTACAAATAATGATCCCATTACCGGTTCTTTAATACATTCGACTACGTCATCAATTGCAATGGCGAAGAGAGTCACACTTAACACTGAGCCCTGGGGAATGCCACTGTCGAGAGAATAAGATTGAGAGAGATGCCTCCCAATCCGTACTTTAAAAACTCGGTCGGTTAAAAAATTTTGAACGAAGATGGGTAGGTTCCCCCTAAAACCCCACGCGTGAAGCCTGTCCAAAATTCTCCGCCGCCAGACTCTGTCGTACGCCTTTTCTAGGTCAAAAAAGACTCCGACGACATGCTGCCGAAGGAGGAAGGCCTCCTGGATGAAATTTTCCGCACGGACGAGGTGATCTGACGTTGATCTACCACGGCGGAAACCACACTGAATGTTGGAGAGGAGTTTCCGTCTTTCCAGCCACCAAATGAGTCTCCGATTGACCATTCTCTCCATGACTTTACACAGGCAGCTAGTGAGGGAAATGGGCCTGTAATTAATCGGGTCAGATCTGTCTTTTCCCTGCTTTGGGATAGGCACGACTGCGGACTCCCGCCAGGACGATGGAAAATACCTATCAACCCAAAGTTGATTCAAGGGTTGGAGCACTTCGATCAACGCCTTCTCCGGAAGATTCCGGAGGAAGGCATTGTGCACTTGGTCCAATCCTGGGGAGGTGTTTCGGGAGTCTCCAATGGCAGAAGTGAGTTCCCACAGGGAGAACGGGTCATTGTATTCTGCAGTTGTACATCCTTCTCGAAAAGAAAGCCGGGTAGCTTCGTGCCGAGCTTTAAGCGTTAGAAAGGCGCCGTCGAAATTGTTGTCACTGCTGGTGTTGGCTAGGACCTGACCGAAAGCTTCGGTAATGGCGGGCGCTGCTGTCATCAGGTTGCCTCCAACTTTCAAGTAGGACACGCTGGGCTGTCCCGATGACGAAATGGATTTTACCTTGCGCCATATCTCTGCAAGTGGTGTCCTGTGGTTAACACTGGAGACAAATTCCATCCAGGAGATCCTCTTAGCCTCCTTCACCACCCGACGTGCTCTAGCTCGAAGGCGACGGAAAGAGGCCAGGTTTGTCGCCGTGGGATATTTATTAAAAATACGAAGTGCTTTCTTTCGAAGCGCAATAGCTCTGGCACATTCGTCGTTCCACCAAGGTACCCGTGGTCGCTTTGCCGTACCTCTAGAACGCGGTACACTTGCATTTGCCGCTTCAATGATGTCCGAGGTTAAAAGCTCAATATTACGTTTCGCGTCTCGATTATTGTCGTGAACGTAGTTAAAATGTTCCTTAAAAATTGCCCAGTCGGCTTTGCGGGTGAGCCAGGTCACCGGTCGCATAAAAGTTTCATTAATACATTGGTCCTTCTCAATAAACATAGGGAAGTGATCGCTCCCACACAGGTCGTTGTGAACGGACATCCTCATTTTCGTTATTAGGCTGCTTGATAAAAAACAAAGGTCTATGGAGAAATACTCGACATTAAAACTATTAAAACGTGTCTTCTCCCCGTTGTTCAATAAAATATGATTCGAATCAAGTACAAAATCTGATAAAATCCTTCCTCTCCTGTTTTGCTGGCCCCTTGTGCTACCCCATAGAGGGTCATGTGCATTGAAATCTCCTAGGAATACAAAGGGCCTAGGTAGTTGGCGGACAAGGTTCTCCAGGTTGTATCGCGTGACCGGTGCACCCTCCGGAAGGTAAACGTTGCATAACGTTATGGCCTCCGGAGCGTAGACGGTCACCGCCACCGCTTGAAATGGCGTGTTCAGGAGCACTCGGGAGGTGTAAAGGGCCTCTCGAGTGGCAATCGCTACTCCACCTTGGGCTCGTTGGCCACTGATGTCATCGAGTCTAAAAACGTTAAAACCTTTCAAAATGCTCTTGTCTACGGTTTTAAAATGCGTCTCTTGAAGACAAATACAACACGGGTTAAAATCGCGAATTAAAATGGCCAGCTCCTCCTTGTGCCGATAGAAACCATTACAGTTCCACTGTAATATGAAAACCATTAAAAGTGAATAATAAATAATTTAAATACATTACTACATAAAAAGGGGCATTAGGCCAAAGGGAGAATCAACGCCTTAAGCGTCTTTTCTCCTTGGCTTTAGCCCGCATTATCTCCGACTCGGAGAGATATTCGTCTTCTTCCATCGATTCAGGTTGGCTACGTCGAGCCGAATCAGATGGACCGGGGGACTGGGACTTTCCACGCTTCGATTGCGTGGCCCCGGTGGTAATTTTTTCCGAGTTCTTCCCAGAAGAACCCGAACTAGCTGTATTAGACTCTAGCGGAGTGTTTTTCTTTGTTGCCGGATTTAAAGCCTTATCCAGCTTGGCTTGTTCATCAATTGATTTATTTTCTTCTTTTTTTTATCCGTAGAATTTACATTTTTAGGTGTTTCTGCCACAACAGCAAACGACCTCGAGAAGGTTGGTGCGATTAGCGTCCTGTATTTCTTTCTGGCCTCTGAGTACGGCAGCTTATCCACAGTCTTGATTTCCATAATTTTCTTTTCTTCCTTCATCTTGGGACAATCACGAGAGTACACTGGGTGTGTACCCTCGCAATTGACACAGAAGGGTTCTGAGGTGCACGCGTCACCGTCGTGCTTTACTTTGCCACAGCGCGGGCAGGTGGCCTTGCCCTCACATCTTGTGGCGATGTGGCCGAAACGTTGGCATTGAAAGCAACGCATGGGGCTGGGAATGAATGGCCGGACGGAAACCGATGTGTATCCTACAAAGACCTTGTCGGGGAGCGTGTCGCGCGAGAAGGTGAGGATAACAGACGTGCTGTTTATCAGCTCACCGTTCCGTTTGATTTTCAAACGGCGGCAGTCGATAACGCCCTGAGAGGCCATCTCTCTCTTGATTTCATCGTCATCGACGTACAGCAGGTCATAGTTTGTTATTAATCCCCGACTGGTACTTAGGGTGCGGTGCACCTCGACCTTGACGGGGATATCTTTAAATTTTTTTAGAGCCATTAATTTGTCACTTTGCATTTCGTTTGCCGTTTGAATTAACAGAGTTCCATCTCTGAGCTTCTTGGCAGAAATGAGGTCACCAGACACCGCCGCAGAGAGGACTCTACGTATTAGGAAGGGTGACACCTTGGTTAGAGTTTCACTTTCCTTAACACATCTCATAACAAGAAATTTCCGACAAGCGGAAGATTTACTCTCTCCCCCGCCCGTTTCCGGACGGGATCTTTTTGGTGGAGGAAGGTTATCAGGCTCCATATAAATAAAGACTTCGTCCCCTGGGCTCCCCACCCACCACGGAGCCACATATTTGGGACGCCACACCGCAAACCGGTGTGGTCGCCAGGGCTACCCAAGGGATATAGCACTATTGTTTAGGGGGCCTGTTTCGGGTGGGGCCTCCAGTGCATGGGCCCTCCAAACCCATACACCATTTGCCGCCCTACACAGACCCCCGTCACTCCAGCACTCGCCATCGAAACTTGTCGATAAGCCGATTGATCAAGACTGGCTAGATCTTGACCGCCCGTTTACAGGGAATCCAGGGCCGAAGTGGGGTATTGAACTCCGGCCCATACCGGGCTTCCGACACCCGGCTGGGTTCCAGAGAACTCACCCACCAGGATCCCCCTCTCCCCCTTACGGGTCTCCGCACACGGCAAACATGCGGGTGGATCGCAGGCCAGCTGGTATGGCCGCACACAGACAGTGGACCCACAAAACTGTCCGGACGCATCCCTTTGCTGCCTGGGGGTTTGTTTACGGGGTTTCACCTCCCCGCCCTTTTAGTCGCCTCTTACGACAAGCAGGGATACTGCGGGAGTATTCTCCATCCCCCTACCCGCAGGGGTAGACATGTAACGTTATTATGTGTGAATAATGGGTCTATTTACCCATATATCAATGTCGTTCGTTACTTTTGTTCCCTTTCCCAATCGGTGTAGGCTAGGGTTTTCCGCCATGTTGTTAAGCTGGGGTAATGACGCCAATTTAAGATAGGGTAATGCCGCCACCCCGACAGGGTGGCGGCATTACCCCAAGTCGTATTTGTCATTATCCTTACGTGATTGTTACGTAATTTCAGATGCCTCGTGTGAGGAAACGCACAACAGAGAGGGCAAAATGGACGCAGGGGGAACTTCAGGCTGCTTTGCAGAAAATAATTGAAGGAAAATGAGAGAAAAGCGTGTCGTGTCATTTAAAATACCAAGGACAACACTTGAGATAGGTTGAAAAACAACCAAATTTCTGATACTATTATAGGGAGACCTTCAGTTTTGTTGTGGAATTTAAATATGTTGCATAAACATGTGAACTTCTTTTGTCCACTTCCCAGTATCCCCTTCTCTACTTGCTTTTAATGTGTTTTTTGTTTTTACGCTTGCACTTCCGGTTACCACCTTTAATAATGTGTGTGTATTTTGTCGTGCTAAAATAAACTCTAGCAGTTCTATGGCTGCGTATTATTGCACTCCCAACAGTTTTCAGCAAGGAACAGGAAGCAGAACTTACTAAACGCATCCTTGCTCTAGCGAAGTTATTTTATGAAATAACAATTACAGATTTGAGAAGGGTAGCATATGATTTGGCAGAAGAATTGAAAATAAAGCATAATTTCAATCGAGACACCAAAATGGCGGGAGAAGACTGGATATCAGGATTCCAGCGAGGGAATCCTGAAATTTCTTTGCGTACACCATCTGCAACTAGTATTAGCAGAGTGACGGGGTTTAACAAAGAAGAGGTCGACCAATTTTTCAAGAACCTATATTCAGTCATGGACATATATAAATTCCCAGCATCCAGATTGTTTAATATGGACGAGACTGGTATCTCTTCAGTTTAGAAACTAGGTCATGTTTTATGGCCTAAAGGTCAGAAACAAGTTGGAGGTGCGACGAGCTGGGAGAGGGGGCGCAACATCACAGCTGTGTGCACAGCTATGAGTGCTTCAGGACAATACATACCACCAATGTTCATTTTCCCCAGGAAAAGGATGACTCCCTTACTTGAGAGAGGTGGGCCAGCTGGCGCCTTATACAAGTGTTCAAACAATGGATGGACCAATGAGGACCTTTTCCTTGACTGGTTAAAACACTTCAATAATTTCGCTAAGCCACCAAAAGAGGATCCAGATCTGTTGGTGCTCGATAATCATGGAAGCCACATTACCATGGTTTCGTACAATTTTTGTCGAGACAACCATATCCACATGATATCGATCCCTCCCCACACGTCCCACAAGTTGCAACCACTTGATGTCTCATTTTTTGGTCCGCTAAAAAATGCTTTCAACAGTGTGACAAATTCATGCGAGCAAATGTCTACAGAAAGATAACCCCATATGATGTTGCTAGCATTTTCAATGTTCATTAAATGAATGTTGCAACTATCGAAAAGGGGGTCTCTGGATTTGCAAGCACAGGATGATTCCCAACAAATGAAGACAGGTTTAAAGAAGATGACTATTCACCATTTCAAGGTGCAGTAGGACCTGTTTTCATTGACGACCAAGAGGATAAAGACGACCATTCTAACGACATGTCTGGAAATTCCTGTCCTAACTCAGGACTAAACAACCCTCAACAGACACACGAACCAATGGAAGAACAACTTGGAGTGCAGAGCGTAGATGGTCAAATTGGAGTTCCTGGGTGCCGGCCCCAAACCAGCTTTTTCCCTATACTGGTTCGTAAATTTTTTTTGCAGAAGTTGTAATCGACTAAGCACCTTACCATATAATGATTGACCCTGAAAAAAGAAATCCATCGATGGCTAGGAGAAAGGCAGATATCAGCATGGCTGAGAAAAAATTGCCCGCTCCCTGACGATGGTGAGAAGTTACAATCACACAATCTGCATTGATTAGCTATGCTCTGCAGTATTTTGTGCCTACAGCCCGTAAGTTAGAGACGATAGTAAAGGAATTAAGGAGTGACGTACAACTAATTTGGACGCCAGTGGCTTATTGTGAGTTAAAGGAAATTGAACTTACATGGGCTTTCTTTAAAAATAAAGTAAATTTAGCCACTGCAGCCGAAAATGGGAGTAGTGTCAACGTCACCCATCAGTTGTCTGGATGCCTTAGTCTGCGACAATCGAACTTTAGAAAAAATGTGGCACACGTGCAGGGAATTGAAGAAGATTATCGGAAAAAGGACTATATAGAGGATAAATTCAGAGAATGACAATTATCGTCAATTTTGATTCTAACTCTGAATCCAAAATATATATAACTGAAGATGTATCCCAATCTGACGACCATTGCGATTGACCGGATTCAAAATAATTTGTGAGTGAGACCTGTATGTACATATGTAATTAGTAGAATTAACGCCTGACGAGTGGTAATATACCATGAAAATCATTTTTAATGCAGCCTTTGGTGGTACTAAGCCCACATGAAAAATGCTGATGGGAATTGATTGCAAAAGGTTTCGTCAGTCATGTGCCGAAACAATACGTAGCTCACACCAAATGCATATATGCGCATGTGCTTCAGATGTAGTTTTCATGACAGTGAAGCGCACAGCTAAGGGTATATTGGTAATAACTCACCCCGAGATTCTTCAAGGGACAACCCTTAGTATAGACACGCACTTTCACCGCACTTGGACATTAAAATGAACCGCGCCACTGGCGAGTGAGCGGCTTTTTCCCTCACTCTACCGCAGCAGAGCTATCGGTACGCTATGCGAAACATGCCAATTAAGGAAAAACAAAATTGACTATACCAACGATACTGACTATACATGATCTAAGTACCCGAACTACTTACGTTATAGAGCACAAAAATGTCTCGATCAATTTTCAATTGAGCCATTAGTTTCGAAGTTAGCAGAGGTTTGTGTTGTCTACAGTAACTTGTTCAATTTTAGAGATATAAACAATTTGTTATCTGCAAACAGGAATATATTTGGCTTTCTTATATCTAAATCGCTGTATGCAGCGTTTATTTTCCATTTTACCTGGATCTTTAGGACCAGTAAAAGCTGTAATGCGTGTACCTAGCACAGGAATAATGCTCTTATTCATCGGTTATAGGCGGCCTCTGGCACAAGACTTTTGTAGCAACATGCTTCGCTTGCTTTGGGTCCAGTTCTTCGGAAATGAATTTTCGATCAGCACTAATGCGACCCTTGGCATCTAAGAGATGATTCTCGGAACAGATTTCTTGCTAATGAAATCATACCAATCTATGGGTGAGCCGAAGTTCTTGACGAGATTCCTCCGAAGATAGTTATCGACCTGGAGGGGCTACTTGAATCTTAACTCCCCACAAACACCAGCCACTCGACTCAGTATTAAGGTTGTCGCCGTATCTCCTGCTAAGACGCAGCGGGTTACGACACCTGAACTAACCGAGGTTTGTGTGTAACCTCGGTTCCGGAAGGATGAATTTTGCATATAGTTAAAGACTATTCAAACACTGCAGCAACAGAACTGGAGGGTTCTAGTTCTTATGGCACAGCCCCCTACAACACACATTTTGGACATACATATGTATTTCTGTTGTATTTTAATTAGTCGCATACATATGTATTAATGTGTTGTAATTGAGAGGAACTTAACAGCTACAAAGAAGAGTGCTGGGGTGGCTGTGGGAGAAGTGGAATGTTTTTAATGTAAACCCAAAGATGATGATGTCCCTGATGGCTTTACGTTGCCTGCTTACTCTAAAATAAGATTTCGTGGAATGGAAGTAACAAGGAAACCAAACAACTGGGTGGTGATGCAGGATGGGTCTGTTGTGTCAGTAGACTATATCGGTGCATGTAATTCAGGCATAACCATTCTTGGCCAGGAGTTTAGGAAATTGGAACCATTTTATAGTGCGGAAACGTACGACTTAAATTCAAATGAAGTGGGATTGCACAAAGCAGGAGATTTAGGGGGTCACAAAAAATGGTCCCTCAAAGATGTTAGGTGTAAGGCAGTGGTGATTCCTATTCCTGAGGATGATGATGGGTATTATGTAGCTGAGTTACTACATTGTTAAAGTTTTAAGGTACTTAGTGCAGTAATTAATCAATATTATTTTCTCTTCATTTGTTTTGACAAAATGACTGTTTGTTATACAAGTTAAATACCTTTGAATTTTAGTGCTTTGAGTAATTTATTGCTGTTTTTTTAGGTCTGGCTGGTTAATAGCAGAATTCATGGAGGAGAATGCAGCAATTTTTAATGTTGTGCCGAAGTGCTGGATGGAGTACGAGGAGGGGCAAGATTTTGTTCTGTGGCCGAGAGGAAGGTCTGCTGTGGAGGAGCAGATTAAGAAGTGTGTCCCCCCTTCTGACGACTGGAGCCAGTGTCTAGTCATCAGAAAAACTCCTGTAATAGGTACATAAGTGAATAATATTGTCATTAGTTTTTTCTAAGCCAACTTATTTTTCTTCAAATATTTTGTTTTACATTTTTAGATGAGTACCAATTGGCCAAAGAGTTTGAGGCAGTCATTATCAGAATGGGCAGCATCGAAAGAGGCTACAAAGCTAAATCCTTAGCTCTTAGTAGAAATAAGAGGGTGATGATGAAAACTTCCACCAAGCTCCCTGGGGAATCATCTTCCTCTGATGAGGCATTATCTCTCCACCTGTTAGCATTCCTCAGAGTAAGTTCATCTTCAGAAGGCATCTTAGTGAATTAATTATGCAACTTTTACTTAAACAATTTAGTTACTATTTACAGGAAAGTTGACCAATGGAGTGAAGAGAGCGAAGACTTCGCTCTCTGAGAAAGACGAGATTGCACCATCACCCAGAGGTGGGATATCATTGCAGGGTAGGGAATGTTCCACCAATTTCCTGAGTAAGTTTCTTGTCAATTGCTTGTCTTCAGAGTATTGCAGATGTATACTTTATGTGCAGTCTCATTTATCACTATGTTTCACCATGGAAATTGAGAAGGAAGGTGCACTAAATTACCTGAACCTATCAATAAAAGTTCAAAACCATAGGTTCGACTTTGCCATCTTTAGGAAGCAGTGCTACTCGGACGCCATCATCCACGAGCACTCCAGACATCGTTTCCACCAGAAAATGGCAGCTCTCAACTCCATGATCCATCGATCATGCCACATCCCTATGTCAGAAGCCAACAAATTGAAGGAACTTCGCACCATAAAGGACATTGCTGCCAAAAATGGTTACCCAGAAAGTTTAGTGGACACCCTTTACCGGAGAAAAAGGACCCAGATAGCACGGAGAGAAATATACAGCGCACAGACCACACCGGATGATTCGCCAAAATGGTGCAGAATTCCTTTCCTCGGGAAATTGTCCCTAAAAGTTCAGCAACTACTTCCCAAAGGAAAAATAAGAGCAGCATTTTATAATAAGAGAACGCTCGGAAGTATCCTCGGATCGCCCAAGGACAAAGAAAAGGCTGAACAGCAGAGCGGAGTATACCTTTTGAGGTGTTCTGAATGTGACGCTATTTACATTGGGCAAACAGGGAGGAGCTTTTCCACCAGGGTAGCGGAGCACCGGATGTGTCATCTCAACGGAAAGGAAAATTCCCAATTTGCCAAGCATCTTCTCAACATGGGACACAACAGTGACTTCATTCCTACGATATTACATGTAGAGAAGAAAGGACGCAGATTAGACGCCCTGGAGGAGTTGGAAATCTTAAGCCACGCTGACTCAAACCTCGTCAATGACCACCTCTATCCCTCTCGCTCCCACCTCCTCCACTTTCCTTCTTGCTCATCCAACCCTTTCCCCCTCCCCGCCTGGAGTGACGCATACCCGAGCACCTAACCCTTACCTCCCCCGCAGCACCTGAACTCCCCCAGTCCTCAACACCCTCCCACCACTTGACTTTCCTATATATACGGCTCATTTTTTGAAAATGTTTTAACTTGATAATGTTACTCTGTAACGAAACCATGGTCGGTAACAATAAAACTCCATGTGGAAACAGCAAAGCTGTTATTTCTTCAGATGCTCCTAAATGAGCTCACCCTGAATATGCCTGTGATTGGGTAGGTACCTACTATTTGTACAGAATTTAAGCACTTCAGTTGTATACTGTTTACAGGATAACATAAAATTACACAAAATACATTCCAACCATAGTCTTTGGTTTTTCAATATTTTTTTGGTTTTTGGCTGATTTTCAATTTCATCATACCATGTTGTTGGCTGAGGCTGATTTAATATGTAACGGACTCTTGTCAGTTTATATCACCATACTGTTTCTTAAAGCTATCCATAATGTCAACTTGAACATTTACTTAACATAGTGATATACTGATCATAATATCAGAACCTTGACTCTTGTAGAGAAACCAACTTTCATTAACAATCATAATCCAGGCCTCATTAAAATACCAGTATGATTACATGTCTTATTCAAAGACCTATGGTTCCTGTTCAAATCTTAAATAGGGACTAACATTTCTGCATGAATGACTTCATAACTTGTGCTTCCCCTTCTCTTTTTCCAGGAAGTTGCAGATGATGCAGCCTTTCGGTTTCCTGAGCCTTCTCCTGGTGGTAATGGGCATTAACCCCTTCCTGCTTGATTTTTTTATTGTTGTGAAAAATGTTTAAAAATTGTATTATTTTTAATCTATGTATAAATAAATTTTTTGTTATCAGTATGTACTGGTTTTCTTATCTTTATTCCTCCATGATCTGTTTTAAGTTCCTCCAAGTGTCCATATTAAGCATTTATGCCAACAATTAGCTCTGGATTGCCTTGAGAGTAAAATTATTGGATGGGAGGGTTGGTTATTATGCCATTTTAAGTTTAACTAAAGATTATTTCAAATGAATAAGAATTTGCTCTATTGACAGATTTCTCATGCATTACTCTTGAATGTGGGCCAAGGGAAAATATGCTTTATAATATGCCTATTTTAGTAAAATCTTGAAAACTGAAAATTTAAGTAAATTAGATGGGAGTGAGTTGCTTGGGAATTTATAGAACAAATATTTCAACATGTAAAGTTCGTGTATGTGGGCCTGAATATCAATATGTATAATTCATGTAATTGAGCCATAAGATACATATGTATATTTGACGTAAGGGTATTCAGATTTCCAATTTGTAATACGCACGTATATGTACATCCTGAGGGACTTTTGAGGCACATTTATGTCACATATACAGATTGTATTCCAACTTATACATATGTATTTCCTGCGCATTATTCATGTAATACAGATGTAATACATATCCTGTGTTGTCTGGGGCTGAATATGCTTCCTTCACGGACCAATCACTCCACTATCACATATGGTATATCACTAAACTACATATCACATTAGTGGCCTTAGGCCCTATATAAAAGATTGGCTGATGGTACAATTCATCCCTCTTTTACTTATTTTCCTCTCATCTTACATATATGAGCCCTGAAGAGTCTTTGATATGGCACAGGTTATAGATGACGAGGGGGAGAACAAAAAAGGCTGAATGAAGTTCATCAGAAGCTAAAAGGTTACCAGCAGTGCAACACTATTGCTCTGACAAGACAGCACTGAAAATATTTCAGGGCTAATTCATCAGAGGTGGTTTCTCCAAACTGCCACACTATAAACTTTGCAATGTGCATGGAAACAGTGAAATTTATTGCTTTTAAGTTGTCCCCGACAAAGTTGTAAAAAGACCCAGATCATGCCTCGTGAGGATAAACTTGGTCCAGGTCCTCACCAGCCATCTAAGAACTTTCAAATGACAACGCTGACAGACATGAACCTGAAACAGCTAGTAGTATGCAATGGAAAATTGAAACACAAAGTCTCAAATTGTTGAGTCATGAATAGTTCTAGAGTTGTTCCCCACCCTTTTAGTCGCCTCATACGACAAGCAGGGATACTGCGGGAGTATTCTCTGCCCCCTACCCGCAGGGGTGAGTTGGTATTATGGTTCATGAGAAAAGGTCCTAAATTTGCATCCAAAATTAAATCTCAACCTTAACCATAATGCTGACAAATTAAATGCATAGAAAATGTATTAGCTTCGGAGGTCATCAGAGGATGTATTTAAAAAATTAAAATAATTGAATACCTTCCCTCAGGTTCTTGCTTGGGTTAGGAACTTCAGTAGCTGACACAAACTATTTCTCTGAGTTTGGGCTTCTAAATCCCAGCCCTAAAGAAAAGGAATGAGTAGTTCATTACAGCATCAGTGACTCTGGATTACCTCACCTACTCAAGAACCAATAAGTCATACATTGGCAAATTAATTACCTATGATGAAGTATTTGGACTTCAACTTTCTTCTCACAACTGATTGCAAACTGACAGGATACATTCATCTTGGCTCAGCAACGTACAAAACTTGATACTTTCACCACTATGATCACCAAAAATGGCTCCAGTGTTAGTTGACCAAAATGACTAAGCAGCAGAAACACCAAGACAAACTTCAAGAGTTCATCCACAAAAAACCTGGAGAAATGTGTGGTTTAGCTGACTTCCAAGGCCACAAGGAAATGTAAGCAATGATGATGATTAATGGCTAACCTCTTGCTTTTTTTCAGTAGGTACTACAATGAAAATGAGTATGGATCATAGGACAGCTGATGTGAATACAGAAATGACCATTGACAATGCAGTACTCACCTCTGGTGCTTTGCTTATCTAATAATATCTGCGATGGAGAAAATAACTCATTAGTGAAATGAGAAATAGATAACAGAGGAACCATTTAAAAACTTGGTGCACAGAATCTCATACCATACACACAAGCTAACCACTTCGATTTCAATCTGTTAATTTTCAAACTAATTGAGTATGCTAGCTGAAGATGCACTATGTCTAAAAGGCCAATTTGTATGCAACAATAAACATTTATTATTATCAAAACCAACTTTAGGACTATGATGATAGTTCCACGAGTATATTCAGAGTGAAGTCAGAATAAAAGTTCCCTATCTCATGAAAGGTCAAGAACTAACCCACACCTTATTTCACCTCGGTTCAAAAATGTAATTGAATTTTTCACTTACTGGAAAAGAATGTGAAATACTTTATGGATAAAAAAGTAATGAAGGTCAATTATTCCAGAATTGGAAATCTGCAGGCACTCGATACGGGTGTAAGATCATGGCAATGTGCTCAGGAAAAGTTAGGCCCTCCATGGCAATGAGGAGAGATACAAAAATATTAAAAAAGATGCATTGTTTACATAGTTACAGAAACATGTTAAAGCATCACTTAAGTATAATTAATGCTAGACAATGTTGTGTAGGCATGATAATGACTTTGACAAGCATAATAATATATTTGCCTTTAATTACATTTGGCCTACACTTATTATTGTATGTATGCTTCAAAAACATCAACACAGCATTCTTTTGTTTACTATACTGATGTATGGTGCTGCCCTCTGGTGGCCCTTTGTATGCTTCAAGAAATAAAGAAGGCGTCAGTTCCCGTATGAAAGCTAAACGAGTAGTACCTGTTTTTAACAACAACTCCTTCCTTCCACTGACGTTACGGTTTATGTAGGTTAAGAAAGGACATCTATTCAATCCGACGACAGGTTATGGGCCCAGTCGGTGCCAAGGCGTTGTAGGAACTCGTAAATATTTGAGCGATTTGAATATTTCATTATTTTGGATTATGAGGCAAGGCGGCCGGCGTGTTCAAAATGGCGAGAAGACGCAATCAACAGATCTTTCTCAATTCCCAAACTAACCAAGAAAAACTACACAGCATGGATGTGCAGGGTGAAAACAGAATTGTTATCGAGGGAATGTTATGAGGCCTTCACTGGCTACGAAGATGCTGACGGAGGAGTTTTAAGTCAAAATGAAGTTAGGAGACGTGCCCGCGCCAATAACTTAGCGATGTCCCTTATTGTAAGATCTGTGTCTGATGATTTGATAAATGATATTATCGGGTTTGATCGAACCAAGGACACGTGGGAAGAGTTAGATCAGCTGTGCAACAGGAATACCGAGTATGGCTCCATGGTGAAATTCCGTGAATTGAACGGTGTGATTAAGTCATCTGATATGTCCATGTCTGAGTACATCAATAGATTGATAAATATCAACAATGCTTTGGAGTAAAATCAGCTCAAACTGGATGATAAGAAACTAGCTTCCCTGATTTTAACCGGACTACCGGATGAATATGAAATAACGGAGAAGACCCTGGTCGCAGCTAACAAGATAATGGTTGCAGATGTGAAGCATACGTTGTTAGAGGTCGAAGAAGAAAAAATGGCCAAACAAGGAATATCTTCTCTACATCATGCATACCAAGTCGCCAAGGGACATAACCAAAGGAAGAAAAAATCAAGCAATGCTGGGAAGAAGAGATGAAGAATCCGCCAAAATGGACGTAGGGAATTCCCATTGTGAGAAGCCCAACTTCAAGTTTTGGTGTTATGCTTGCGGTGGTGAGGGTCACTATGCACATAGCTGTCCAAAGAAGAAAGAGATTCAAGGAAATGGAAGCCATGAACTTAAGAAGGTAGCAATAACCACTAGGGAGCTAGTATTATGTGCCAAGAAGAAAATGCAGTTAAATTTTGGAATGTGGATACTGGATGGAGGAGCGTCTGACCACATGACAAGCAATAAGAAACTATTCAAAGAATTAAATCCCTACTCTGGTGCTGTGCAAATTGGAGATGGTACACCGTTGAAGATAGAGGGCATCGGAAGTGCACTGATCCAAATGTCCGACAATTGTGGTGGTAAAGATATTGAGCTTCAGGGAGTGTTATATGTGACGGACTTACAAGGAAACCTTACTTCGCAAGGACAAGTTGAAGAAAAGGGACTTGAGTTTAGGTCCAAAAGTGGAGCAAACAGATGCTTGCGAAATGGACAATTAATATTTCAAGCATTTAGGATTGGGAGACTGTATTATGTGACAACAATTGGAGGCCCAACACTCAGTGAAGCAAGGGAAGCTTATGAAGAGAGCAAGAAACAGGCAAGAAAAGTCAGTCGTGAAACATGGCACAGCAGATTGGGGCACCCGTGTGACCAAATCCTAGGGAAAATGAATCACCTGCTTGACCTACCTCAGGAGGAAAGAACAGTAGGAGAGATCCCATGCGCCCCGTGCATTCAAGGCAAGATGAAGCGTGCAAGCTTTCCTACCGAGAAAATATTGAAGGTGGATGGTGCACTGGAGAGAATCCACTCAGATATAATGGGTCCAATTATACCACCATCTTTGGGAGGTAAGCGTTTCATTGTAACTTTTGTGGACAAAGGCACAAAACATGTGACAGCTGTTGCCATAGCGAGGAAGAGTGACTGCCTGAGCGAGTTTAAAACCTACAAGGAGAAAAGTGAGACCTTCCATGGGAGAAAAATAAAGGAGTTTCAGTCAGACCAAGGAAGAGAATATGTGAGCACTGCATTCCAGTCATTACTCAATGAAAATGGGATTTTACATCGCATGTCAGTTGTACACACACCCCAGCAGAATGGAATGGCTGAGCGCATAAACCGAACTCGATGTGATATCATGCGGTGCCTCCTAATGGCAGCAGGTATGCCAGCTTACTTTTGGGGAGAAGCCTTGCAGACTGCAGTTTACCTAAGGAATCTGAGGCCATCCAGATCTATTAACTTTGAAGCCCCTTTGGAACGCTGGTTGGGGAGGAAGTTATTGAAGAGTGACATAGGACATCTCAGGGTGTTTGGGTGTCAATCCTGGGGATGGGTTCCACAAGAAGACAGAGATGGAAAGTTGGGGCCCAGGGCAAGAGAATGTGTGCTCTTAGGATTCCCAGAAGGCATCAAAGGGTACCGCCTATGGGATATCAAGCAAAGGAAGGTGATCATAAGTAGAGATGTGGTCTTCTATGAGCATATATTCCCCTTCAAATCCAAGGACCCCAGCCTAGAAATCCGAGAAGAAGTGCCCTGCACTTTCCAAATTGAGGAAGAGATGCCAGTCCAGGGAGAGGAGTCATCCCAGGCACCATTCCAGGGGAGGGTGCCAGTCCAGGGAGAGGAGTCATCCCAGGAACCAGTCCAGGGGAGGATGCCAGTCCAGGGTGAGGAGTCATCCCAGGCACCATTCCAGGGGAGGGTGCCAGTCCAGAGAGAGGAGCCATTCCAGGTGCTAGTCCAGGGAGAAGCGGTGGCCCAGGTAGAGGTTCCAGACGTTGGGAAAAGCCAACAAGAAACCCAGGGGAGGACACCACCTAGGTATTCAAAAAGACAACCAATCCCGAAGACAGCTTGTACTTTGCCCTGCTGCCTGATGGCCAATGCATCTCAAGACAGTCCAACCCCAGGCGTGCCATTGAATGTGAAGGAGGCGCTTAGTGGCCCTGATGCACATCACTGGAGAGATGCCATGCAGGCCGAATTGAACAATATGATGAAGCAGGACACTTGGAAGGCGGTAGCTCGTCCCAAGTTCTCTAATGTTGTTGGGAGTAAATGGGTGTTCACTATCAAGCAAGTAAATGGAAGTGTGGTAAGATACAAGGCTCGCCTTGTTGCTAGAGGTTTTAGTCAGGTAGAAGGAGTTGATTATTTTGAGACTTTCAGCCCTGTGGTGCAAAGAAAAACTCTCAAATTATTAATATCCTTAGCCATTGAAAATAACTGGGAAATTGATCACTGTGATGTTGTTGGTGCTTATTTAAATAGTAATTTAGATGTTCCTAATTTTATGGAACAAGCACCAGGTTTTCCAAGTGCAAATCCCTTACTATACGTGTATGAATTGAAGAATAGTGTGTACAGGTTGAAACAAGCTGGGAGAAATTGGAATCATCACTTAGACAATCTGTTAACTGAGTATGGTATGTCAAAATGTGTTCAAGACCCATGAGTTTACTCCAAGGTGGTTTGATTGTTGCAGTCTATGTGGATGATTTTCTCCTAATTGGGGTAAGAGAGGTTGTTGACCAGATGAAGGAATTCTTACACGATAGATTAGATGTAAAAGATCTGGGACCTGTGACGAATTTCTTATCCATTCAAATCCAAAGACCTACCCAGGACACTCTAATCTTAAGTCAAAAGTCCTACATTGAGGAGATCTTGCAGGAGTTCTCCATGACTGACTGTTGTGGACTAAGTACTCCACTAGAGATAGGCTCTACCAGTCTCAAAAGGGATGAATGTGCTGAGAAGTTCTGTGAAGCCAAGTATAGGAGATGTGTAGGCATGCTCCTGTACGTTGCTGGCCTGACCAGAGTTGATATTGCAAATGCAGTGTGTTTTGTTAGTCAATATTGTAATAATCCCTTGGTCACAGATTGGAAAAATGTTGTTCATATCCTTCAGTATTTAAAGGCAACCAAAGATTATTGCTTATGTTTCTCTACGTCAGGACAACATTTAAGGGCTTATGTTGATGCAGATTTTGCAAACAACAAAGATGATTCAGTATCAATCTCTGGTTACGTCTTTATTCTATCCAATGCTGCTGTATTCTGGCGTAGTAAGAAGCAGAGGGTGGATGTGGCTTCATCCTCAACCTTTGCAGAGTATGTCGCCATGTATGAGTGTTCTACTGATTTAGTGTGGCTTAAAGAGTTTTTGAAGGAAATTAATCAGGAAAAATTTGTGTCAGAGCCATGTATGATATATGCTGACAACACAGGTGCCAAGTGCATTGCTAAGTCAGAAGCAATTTCAGACCAGACTAAACACATCAGGGTGAAATACCATTATGTGAGAAATCTAGTTAAACGGGGGGAGATAGCTTTTAAGCATGTTCAGTCAACTACTAATGTAGCTGATCTTTTGACCAAACCTTTGTCTGGTGCACGCACCAAAGAGTTTGCTCTTTCTCTGGGTGTGTTATAGTTCTAAGTGAATGCGTTTATTTTTTCAATTTGGGAGTAATATTTTTTACTTTTGCCTACGTAAACATGGTCAAAATTTTTCTGTGTCATTTTGAGTTGTGTTCCATTGTGATATAATGTTGTGTTGATTTTTGGGGAGAGGTATTGTGAGTTTGTATGCTTCAAAAACATCAACACAACATTCTTTTGTTTACTATACCGATGTATGGTGCTGCCCTCTGGTGGCCCTTTGTATGCTCCACGAAATATAGGTGGTGTCAGTTTCCATATGAAAGCTAAACGAGTAGTACGTGTTTTTAACAACAACTCCTTCCTTCCACTGACGTTACGGTTTGAGTAGGTTAAGAAAGGACATCTATTCAATCCGACGACACTTATAGTAAAAAAATAAGAATGGATGGCCATATTGAAAAAGGAAAACACACAAACTTGTACATACAATGTTTCTAAACCCATAACTTTGCCTAGAAATGCAAGCATACATTCTCCTAACTCTAATATGAGAAGAAAGAAATCATCAGCTATATTTCTCCCTAACATTTTCAAACTGCTCAATGATACTGGCAGCCGGCTTAGAAAAAAGCTCATTTCCAGTGAATATTTCTCCATTTTGATAAAAGCTTTGGTGAAAAAAATTGAAAAGATTTTTATTGAGCTTGAAGAACATATTTATGCTCGGTGCTCTTGAGCCTGAAAAATAAAAAAGAAAAATATTAAACATACATGCATATGGTCTTAGAATGAGTGACTAGACAAGTCCCTAAAATTATAACTAACCCAAACTACATACCTGAAGTTGAGTCCATTGACATAATTAGTAAATAGGGAGATCATAGAATAGTAACAATATGAAGACACCAACTACAATGAGACTTATTAACACAAGTGAGTTCTTGGGCTGCTAGTTCATTTTGGCTCTTCAGTGAGCTCCTCCATCAGGATTAAGCCTGTGTTGACAGTTGAAGTATTTAGCACCACCTGAATCAAGTCAATAAAAAGAATTGAAAAATTTTATTAAAACAATAGCACAATAAAAATGCCCTCATCATTATGCAACTTTACAAATATATAAAAATATTAGTTGAAAACAGAAGCATTACAATCCAACACTTTTTTCAAGAAACAAAAGCTGAAAAAACCTTTTAACTTCGTACATAATCAAATTTAACCACAGTAAGTCCTCAGTATGCATAGGGTTACTATACGTCCTCTTTTTCCCGGACATGTCCTCTTTTTCAGGAAAAAAAATGTATGGGCGGATTTTATGAAAAATTATGAAATGTCCTCTTTTTTAGCTCTGGGAAAAAATTCTTGTTTTAAGCGCGAAAATATGTAGTCGCTTCACTAAATCATAAAATTGCAACTGTAGCACTTTTGGCCTCAAATGCCAGGAACACACATGAAAATGACGTCAATTGTTCCATTTTCTCAAAATAAATTTCTTTTTTTTTATTTTCATGATACGCAGGGTGATCTTTTTTTGAAAAGCATGTGATCCAGATGAATTGCCAAAGTGCATAATTCCACCTGGAGAAGGTGTCCATATACTGGGATAACAGCACATTTTAGCGGTTTAAGAATTTCGGCAGGTAAGTATTACCTAATTACGGTTCACTATCTTATTCAGTTATTCTCTTGCAGGATTTCCTTTCGAGGTGTTGAACTAAGCAAACATCGGAACACGAGCACATAATCACACACGAACGACGTTAAATGGAAGGATGTACGCTGGCGAAATGTTTTATAACCTACCGGTAGGTAACTTTTCATGGGTGTGCAGCAATCATGGCCGCATGTTTTACTGTAAGTTATTGAATTCGTTCAAAATAAGTATTTAAAAATGCTAGATTTATGTCACTAATTAATTAAAAACTCCACAACATGCATGTTTGCTGCCTTTACTGAAAATCAACATACTTGGCAACAATCCTGGATGCTGTTATCGGCGTTCTTTTGTTGTTGAGCGCACATCAACCATGTCAACCATCAACTTTGCTCCCGATCTGTTTTGAAGTGCGCAGGGTCTCTAACGAATGGAAAGCAAGTGCTCTGTTGTGTTACCAAGTGATTAGTGCACTAGAGCGAATGGAAGACACCCATTATCATCAAATATTATTGTGTTATTACTAAATCACCGTAATTTTACCCAGACCAATCATCAACAAGTGGGTTATTCAATCACCATGAACTCACCGTACTTTTACCCACACCAATCACCATTGGATTGGTTATTTAATCGCTAACGGCGGCGTCCCATGGCATCGGAGCCGTGAAACACAAACACATAAATCTCCACCACGATCATTTACACCCTCCCAAATCATTACACCAGCTCGTAGCACCAGGTCGGTCACCTTTGTGAGATCGCAGGTGCACAAAGATGACCGTCGTTCTTGACACCTGGTGCTGCGAGCCGGTATAATGATTCGGGAGGGTGTTGCCTGGCAGTAACTTGGTCATTCTACTAACAAGGTTCTTTGCTTGAGACAGTGCTTTTGCATCAGTAGGTTTTTGTTAACGCTTTCCACTCCGCCGGTCCTATATGCTCCGTTATCTAGTCTACTGGGCTTTTTTTAGCAACATTTAAATGTTTGGCGACGACTCTGCGGTGACTATGGAAAAAACTCGCAAGGAGGTGGTATCTGACTGGTGCTACCGCTGATTTGGGATATCTAGAAAACAAATGTAACTACATAGTACCCGGGAAACGAGTAGCTACTGAAAAAATTGTCACAAAATAGCACTAGCGATACAATGTAAGAACGAGTGGCGCTTGAGCTTCATGCGCTCAGGAAGATATGCCTTTCCAAGAGCAGCTCGGGTATAGGGTGGAAAGTGTTCAACTGACTAATGATTCAGATTTAAACAGAAAATGCCGAAAAGAAAGTCAGTGTTTAATGATGTGCTTACGGAGAAGCACAAATCATTTAGAAAAGGAAGAAACAAAAACGAGGCAGAATGTTTGGTTTGCCCTAGTGGAACTTACATATCAGTTGCTAATAAAGGTAAGCCATTTAAATGCCTTGCGTGTTAGAATGAGGTCATATTTTTTTCAACGGATGTTTATAGTTATTTTTATTTAATACCCTCGCGTTATTTTTAGGTGCACTTGATTTAGAAGCACATGAAACAAGTTCCAAACATGCAAAACATCTACAGGGTGTAAGCTCATCTTTGAAACTCACTAATTTTTTTGCTCCAAAAGATAGCAAACACAATGACTTGGTCTGTGCAGCAGAAGGTACTAGGGCTTTTCATGCAGTTTGTCACCACCATAGTTTTAGATCAATGGACTGCACCAGTAAACTACAAACAGTTCTGTACAATGACTCCAGTGTTGCTAAGCAAGTATCATGTGCTCGCACCAGCTATTATTACATCTGTTTTATCACCACATTCAATAGATGTTACTGTAGATGTGTTGGGTGGTATTTCTTGCTTTGGTGTCGCAACAGATGGAAGCAACCATAGTTGTATGAAGGTGTTCCCCATTCTTGTCCAGTACATCGATATCAAAGCAGGTGGGATCAATACTAAAGTGATTGAAATGAAATGCACCCCTAATGAGAATTCCGAGACAATAGCTACTATTATTACATAAAGGACACTAATTTCTAACAGGAAAAAAAAATTGAATGAATGCTGAATTCTTTGGTAGAGTGGATGGAAATTGGTTTAAAAGCATTCTAACAGTAAAATTATTGGTTACAGGATTATTACAATCCAACTTTGAAGTAAATACTGTTAATGAAAAGAAGCTGTAGACGATGAAAAATTAATTTTTTATACAAAAATCGAATCTTAGTCCAGGCAATCAATTTTTCTCTTTGAAAATATAGTCAATTCGAGTAGTTAATTGCATCTTCAGATTCCATTTACCCGTGTAACTGTGTAGCATGTGAGGTTAAATAAACACGTAAGTGAACTTCATGCACTACTATTACACATGACGAAGACAAAGGTTGGGCTCTCCACATCGTCCAGCAGTCATCGTCAACATGAGGTCTCGGTCTCTTGAAGCAACCGAAACGAGCTATCCCCCTTTCATTCTCGTTCACACATTAAGCGAACAGAAGCCTAGGCCCTCCTCCAACCATTAAGAGTTTCCTTTCGTAGGTCAAAATTTTCCCATCGAGCATATTCCCCCTCTTTCTCCCTCTTCAACTGCAGCAAGGAAGATTTTTGTCCCATTCAGTTTGTTTATTGCCTTTCCCAAACAGGGGGCGTGGTTCGACCGTGTTGTCACATTGACGTCAACTCGGGACTTAGAAACTTTTCGGCTTTGAGGTGGTAAGTTTCTTTTGGACAGGAGTATATATATTCACTCCATATTGCCTTTCATATAATGACTCTGGGTAATAATAGAGAAAGAGCTTCTCATTCAAATACACAACAAAACATATGGATTGCAGATGTATGCCATTTTACACGAGTATGCTACACATACTTTTTTTATAAATCCAATGTTTAAACAAAGTTTACCGTGGACAAATGCTATGAGTAGAGTTGGTACTGATGGGTCAAGATAATCTCCTTCCAGTGGTCAAGGAAAGGAATAGGAGTTCAGCTGACTTGCATCCAAATTTGGACGAGAATTCTTGCTGGGTACACACCATCATCCTAATGTGTTCCTGTCAACTCCAGGGAGGTTGGTGACACAATTTCCAATGCACCTGGAATATTAATGACATTGATTGATATGATTGGCATTTAGAACATGCACGTACATATACATGTATATTCAAATGTACATGAATTTCTATGCTTCTCTCTGAGCATAAAAAAATAAATTAGGTTTCTTGCATCCTTGGCTTGGTGGTATCATTGGAAAATTTTGGTAAAAAAGGCATTAGTTGCCTCCATTTCCAAGCCTCAGCTGCTTCTCCATCCTTAACATTATCTATGATGTTTTAGCAAAGGTATCTGAAAACATTTATTCAGTTATTTTACATATACTTATGTATATTTATAAGTATTCATTCATCCACTCAGACTGCTCAGTGGTGTATACATACATAAATTATTCAAACAGATGGAATGAGAAAGAAAAATGATAGGAAACATACATGGACGAACACAATGGTGGTGTGAACATAGAAAGATGGCCGATTTGAAGTGGAAAAATTTAGACTGGACCAGGAATCGAACGACAGACCTTCTGATGTCACTTCGGATGCTCGGACCACCAAGCTACCCAGTCTACTACAGTCTCCATCCTCACATCAATATTATGTTCATCCATAAATTCAAATAGTTCGTCCAAATTATTACATTTTTATTTTAATATTTTTTATTGTTATCCAAATAGTTTTGATTGCTAAAAGACTGATGGTATTGTTTCATATGTAATATGCGTAAAAGTGAAAATGGAACGGCTTAGTCTGGCCACAGATGTGATTCACAACAGTTTTTCCTCTGGGTTCTAACCTCATTGTATTGTTTTCCTTTGCTAACTAGTGACGATCGTGTTTGGAATTCTTATGTGGTTTGTAATATGTTGAATGACATTAATGTTACAAAGTAAATGTTCCTTGATTCCTGAATTTGTTACTCTCAGAGAAATATGCATGAACGGTGAAACTCAGCCTGGCCTCCCAGTGATTATACCCAAGTTTTTCTTCCCTGCGCTATCCATCAACATTATTAAAATGTGTTAGGGTTCAGTTAACAATACTTTATGAACCTATAATTCAATTTCCTGAGGAGTCGGCATGAAATGTGAAAGAGGGACGGAGTGACCTCTGCTTTGACTGGTCCCCTCCATTTCCTATCTCTGTGAGGTAATTAAAATAATAGTAATGCATGCGGTGGTGTTAGCTCACCGGCAGAGGTACTTAATCTGGAATGCAAAAAGCAGATATGGTATTTGGTCAACTGCATCTGAGGATGGTTTACTAGGAGGCTTATGCTTTCCTTTGGTACAGTAGATACCAGTTAATTGGGGCACCTTGGGACTGGTGCACTTTACCCCAATTAAGCAGCTGTCCCGATAGAGCGAAGTGTCCCGTAAGTATGCATTAGCAAATGTAGAAATGAAAGAAATAAGACTAAATAAGGTTTATAATGCAAAAAGTTGATTCATATATCAATTGGTTTAATAAATCAGCAAAAATAATTTAATTGTAAACATTTTTCAGGAATTCTGTAGGTCTTGTTGAAAATATTTCTCTAAGCCTCAGGTGACGCTGGATGAATGCCTTTTATGACGTCCTATTAAACAACAATGCATGGTTCATTAGATAAGAATACACGATCCCTGAATATTTCATTTACTTTAGAAAGATGTGAGTACTTGCTGTTTAACTCATTGCTCCTCGTTTGAGGAATTTGTCCATGTATATAACCTGCTGCATTCTCTTCACCCTTGTTGCACGAACAAAGTCAGCACAGACATCCAAAGATGATAATGGGCTTTCTTCGTTGCCTTCTTGCATAAAGTAGTTATGTAACCTGTCATTGAACTTCCTGGCATTCTGAGAAGTAACTTTGTTATGTTCAGGTACGTCTTCATCTCCATCACTATCCTCACCTTCAGACTCACCTAGTGGCCTGGATAAAATTGCTTCGACAATATCATCTTCACTGTTTTCATTGGTATCATAGCAGTCCAAATTGGAGTCGATATTACTGAATTTGTCATAGGGCAGTTACATGATGAATTCACTTTTAGGTGCTTCTGGAATTTCTCTGTTGTAATTTTAAAACCACAAAGAAAAAAACAATTTTGAATCATTTTACAGGTGACTTCTCACCAGTTTTCAGCCAGAAACATTATCACCTGCAGAATGTTCACCTTTGAACTTACTTCCTTGGCAGAGGATGACGATGTCAGAATGATATCTTCTATAGATTCTAGAATATTATTACTTATTTCCCACAATAAAAGGCTTTCAAAGTTTTTGATGATCCACATATCCATTGGTTGCACCAAAGATGTTGTATTGGGGGGCAGAAACTTCAACTGAATGTTTTTTTTAATTACTTGAACAATTAGGATGTGCCGTACAATTATCAAGAATAAGAAGAACCTCTCTTGATTTTCGCATTAATTCTGTATCCCAGTTGGTCAACCATTACGCAAAGAGGTTCGCAGTCATCCATGCATTGTTATTGGCGTGGTACGCCACCGGTTAACTGTTCATTCTTAATCCTTTAAAGCATCGAGGCTTACAGCTTGTTCCCAAAACATTTAAACTGCACAAAATAGTGATGTGATCCATTGCTTTTTGGAGCCCGGTGGCCCTTCATAGCAGTAGTAAAGAGAGCCTTTTGGTGTAGAATGGTAATACAGTCCTGTTTTATCAGCGTTGTAAATGTCATCCGCACCAAAATTCTGGAGTAATGGGGGCAGTCGGTTTGATTTCCACTCCCAGCATCAGCACTATTTTTTTCTCAGGAGCTCTCTTGAATTTTATTTAGTTTCTGGTCTTCCATCAAGACAGCCAACCGTCTGTTGGCTTCTAATCATCACGACCAAGTTTCAAAGCTAGTTCCACTGACTTTTTTTTAACACGGGACCACTGACGCATACCCCTCGTTCACTAGCGAAGCTAGGTATGTAACCCTCCTCATTAAGAGGCTGTAGACACCGAAATATTTTCCCGTTACCTCTCGGGCAGCAGTGACATGACCTCCACGTCACATTGGTATGGGAGTGTTACAGGACACGTGGTACCAGCGGCGATGCTACATACGTACCGAAAATACTCTACATGTTTCGAGAAAGATGGCGCATCAAAGTACTCATACAAAAAAAAACGCCTTATAACCATGTATCCTGCATTGTTCATGTGAAACGTCAGTAGCTAGCACCTGTTGATTCCAAGCTGCCATTGTTGTGTAGAATTTACCCTTCCCAAAGAAATCGTTAACAAAACATGATTTAGTGAAACTTTGAAGGTAAATGTTCGATAAGACGATAAAACATCTAAATATGAAGATAATCAAATTGCTGCGCCACTTAGTAGGCGATGCTTACCGGATCGTTATCCCATCCGATCAACAGAACTCTCCCGATATAATACGCAACCACGGTTCTTAAAGAAATTATTCCATTCTCACGCTTGCCATTCCAAAACATAAATATAACCTGGAGTAAACCAAAATTGATAACTTAATAGGGCTAAAGTTAATCATCACATATTGCAAGTTACGAAAAAATTACACATTAGTACTTAAAATAAGAGAAACGCAGAGAACGAGTGATAAAAACGTGGTGACTTAGCGATGTAATACCACTAACAGGGATTGAGACGCCAAAACTTACCAAGAAAATTGTCAGAATTCCCATTGAAGGGGATATGCATTCCTGCCGTCCATGGAGAGCGTCCTCCATCGATGAAACACCAAAGAGCATCGTCCAGGTTTCCACTACGAAATCAGCTCTCCGATTCTCTTTTACACCCAAGAAAGTCATTTAGAGGAAGTTAAGACCTATTGCCTAAATAATCCAAAGGCCTGGACTTGCCCAAAAACACAAATCTTTCTCGTCGGTCATCAAAACAGATTGCCTGCCATCGTCACTCGTATTCCCCTGAACGCCTGAACACTGCTTTGCGCTGTTTCCCCAACTTTCACCCACATCCCCAAATTCCATCGCTCCACCAACCAACAACACCACAACACCTTCGTCCGACCCATCACCACCCATCACGCTCGTGGCACGGTCGTCTCCAAATACTTCAAAATTCCCTCGATAGATGGAAACCAATGCGAAACTGACATCCGGACAGACAAGTGCGAAACTCAGGAAGACCGTCCAAGAGCTTACTTACTACGTCGGTGGTGGCGTGGCGTACGAGATAAATAGGTTGCGGCTTCGAATTTCTTGAGATTATTTGCTGAGGTGTGACAGAGGAAACGTCGTATTGCGAGGAATTCTAAGTGCCTAACTTGGATGTTGATTTCATGGATAGCTGGGCATTATCACTCAAAGTAACATGCTGCAGGATTAGCTGATTTTGGCGCTCTCTTCAAGAACGGTAAATATTTGTCCACTTGTGCTTGTAATTAATTTTTCCTACTATTTAATGTGTCAAAGGGAAACTAGTTTGAGTGTGATAGGTTTCATCTTGATGATATTTACCTCCAAAAATGTCGTATTTTCTGCTGCCGCAACACCGTGGTAATTCTTCCCGGAGTTCCGGGAAGAATTCTTCCGTGTAATCGGATGTTTTGTTTCGGGAAATGGGCGGGATTTTGAAGTCTCATTTCGCCTTTGAGGTGGTCGTCAGTACTACGACAGCCGCTAATTTTTCTGATAATCTATGTCTTTGTCATAGTGTTCAATTGATAAAATGAATAGGTGTCCTCTCACTCGAGTCATGGACCATACCTTGACAATATGCAATTTGCGTACAATTTTAAGGTATTACGTAGATATTAATTTGCGATGACGACCATAGAAACAGCAGTAATGTCTCTTTTAATTCATTTATCTTACAAATGTGTAAAATCCTATGGCCTCTTTTGTGAGAATTAGCTTGTGAGTAGGTGGTCCTAGCAACAAATAAAGGAATAATAGCAACAAATGAGGGAGAAATCTTGCAAAAATATATTTTATGAAGCTTCACCATAAGTCTTTCATTCCCGACGATAGCCTGGTAGTTGAGTTTTTTTTATTTTTCATCTTAAATTATCCTAAAGCTCCAATTAAATGGACCCAGAATGAGTTTTTTGGCTTTTTTCTTCACATTGGGTGAACAGCATGCACATTGGGTACATACCGCATATGCATTTTATTTTGAACATTGACTGAGGTCATTTTATATTGCTAAGCAAATTTTGTACGGTTTTAAATAAGAAAGGTTGACCAGGTTTTCGAAATAGCTATGGAAAATTCTGAGATGCTGGCGAATCTTGTTTACTTCGACTCTTTACGGCCATATTATATCGCTCACCCTGTCGGTACCTACAGTCTGCTGGAACTTTACGGTAAGATTCAAATTGCACATCGATCATACAATTTGAAGCGTATTCATGGATAGTTTTGCATATTGAAAATATACTTGGAAGGAATTGTTCACGTCTTGTTAATAATTCCATGCTAAACTAAAGTAGGCAAATCGATAGTTTTTTCTTTTGGTATTATGCCATTTCTGTGATATTTAACTCAAGGTTATCGAGGGTAAATTGTTTCAATAAGTGCCAGTCACGTTCCATTGGAGTGTTTCTGGGCGCTTTATTGTGCCCATATTTATTAATCTCTGCTGGGTGAAATTATAACCAATACATCATTCATTGGTCCTGGCTGGTTGAATCCTGGGATTGGTTGACTGCAGCCCTTCACCCTTCCCTATCTAATGCTAGTTCCCTTACCTCCTCGTATCTCTTCCCAAGTACTTTACTCTTTATTTGGTCCATGAACGTATTCCTTGGTCTTCCTCTGGGGACTTTTCCCTCTATTTTGTCTCAATTATGTTCTTCACTAATCCATTGTGTCTCAGGGTGTGTCCAATCCGTCTGGTTCTTCTTTTCTGTATGGTGTTCCACATGGTCCTTTCCTCTTATACTCTTCTGTACACTTCGTCATTTCTTGTTTTGTCCGTCCATTTTATCTTCAGCATCCTAAACCAAATTTGTTCCTGTGCAACTTCGTGAAGTAAACGAATAACCTGCTATGTGTAGGTAATCCTCAAGGAGATGGATGATAGTCAATGAATAGGCCGTACGGTAAAACATCTTATAATTCTATCTCTTGAGTGGGAACTATTTTACCAAGCATGGACTACACGATGGACTTCTGACGTCGAAGTCCATTGTTCGTCGGTTGCGGTGTGTTCCCAGATATGGGCTGAGGAAATACAATTGCTATGTGCAAACTTATACTGCTAGAGGTAGATCATTAAGTGTGTTTCAGTTACATAAGGTGACCAAAGAAAATGATGCCGAAAACGGCCCTCGTGCTCATTGAAGAATCCCATTAAAATTACATTTATTCACTTTGTTTGGAAAGGAAGTGCTTTCACTTCATCCTCTCCGTAATATTGTCGCATGTGCGATGCATACCAATGACGGTCTTTTCTACTCAATTTCCCAGGATATCTAAGTACGGATACAAGTACTATAGCCGGATTCCCATATTTTTAGATGAAAATTTTCCGAAATATTTCCTAAACTCGTGCTTTTGTCTCTGAACCCCATTTATTAAATATTGGAAAGCAGATTTCATCCCATTTTGAGGGCAAATCTCGATTTAAATATTGAGCATGTATTTATACCTGACAAATAATTTTTAATCTAATGTGTGTCATGAATTTTTTATTCTGCCGAAACAACGGAAATGAAATACTTACAAATAAATGTAACCACGATAAAAATCCACCTTTTTTGCAAGTGTCGAACCATTGATCTGCCGGACCACTGCGGAGATCACCGAGTTACCAAGGTGCAACATAAATCGTTCTGGATAACATAGTTGAGTTACAGAAGGATTAAGCATGTAATAATTGACGTTTAACACTGAATCTCATCGATTAGCATGACACCGGAAATTACCTACTCGTTGAAAATCACTCCGGCTTCGGTAAAAGTATCTTTTTATCTTCAATAATCCATGGTTGCGTTGCGAACTACGCCGTATTTGGATCGCCGAAAAGCCTTTCAAGGCAAGCCAGCACCCTTCTTGTCTTTGGTTTGAGTGCGCAAATAGCCTATTATCTTGGAAGTTCTCTACATGTTTGATGCGATCGCCATGAAAGCGCAGCCAGAGATGGATAAATTACCGTAATTTCCATTCATCACCTTGGTAATTTACGGTAATTTTTTAAGAATACCGTACTTTTCCTTTAATTTTTAATTAAATTAATAACTATAAGAGGATTTAATGGGTAACCCAATAGCAATAGCAAGGGTTAACGGAATTTCAACCATTACTATTGCCACATTAATGTAATAGAAATAAAGAAAATTTAAAAACAAATGCGGCGGCCCGCAAGCAATTCGGCGTTCTTTTTTTTGGCGTGAGAAATTTTCGTTAAAACCATTGAAAATAATATCCCCACAAACATTCCATAAGTAAAAATATTCAACAAATGGGTTGGACGTGCCTATATTAACCCTTTCCGGTCCTGTGATCCCAAATGGAATCACGCCGCTTTCCTCGTCGAGCGTCGATTTTTTCAAATGACTTTCATTAGGTAATTCATAAATTTATTTTATGTCACCACATATTTTCACCTTACGTAGATTACATCATCTTCTACATGAAATACATATGAAAAAATCGACGCAGGAAAGCGACGTGATTCCATTTGGATTCATTTTTTGGACCAGAATCAAATTTGGAACAGAAATGGTTAATAATTAAGACTGTGCTAAATGTATAGACTTGACTGAAAATAATGTTTGTAATATATCGGTAGGTAAAATATCTGAGACGGAGGTGAATTGTACCGAAAATTACGGTAATTTTCAGGGGCAGCGGTCGATTACGTAAAATACCAAGGTAATTTTCGAAAATGACCGCGTTAATTTTCAAAATGGCCCATCTCGAAGCGCAGCGCTCTGCATCGCTCCCCCAGGGGAATCGTAATTCACGGAGCCCCCCTCTCAATCGGCGTTCTCTATTGGGATGACTTGCTCTCGGGCCTCCACTGTCCTTCGTTGCGGATTTTTTTGCAAAGATTCCAAGGTCGATGGGTGAGGCTTAGGCATGGAGCTATGAGATCCAGTAAGGTCGCCCGAGTAAATTTAAAGCCCGGGGCCCCTTAATGTCCGGCGTTGCTACTTTTATTCCCTTAGGAACTGTGTGCTAAACGTGTTACATCGGTAAAGTCGTTGGCTAGTAAGCGATAACCCTCTCCGATTTTCTTTCTCGCTTGTCTTAGCTTCATATTTCTGCAGGATGATCATAGCCTACGTGTGGAGTGCATAAATAGTTGTGCTTCATTGCAAAGAACCGGAATTCCGGCGTAGCTGATGTAACGGGCAGGTATAGAATGTGACGAGAAAGTAAAGGAGCGATGTTATTTTTCTCTCGTGAGACCTCACTTGGGAGTACGACGCTAGCTTATGATACCCTTACGAAGTTGGGCTAGTTTCAAATGTAGATCGAATGCAGCAGAAAGCAGCAAGATTACTTAAAAATTGTAATGATAAACTTCATTGTGCTACTGAATTGTTGGAAAAATTAGAGTGGGAACCTTTATTTGCTCGAAGGGAAAATATGAATCAAATCTTTTACGAAATTTTGGTGTAGACTATTTTTTGCCGGACGTTCAACATATTTTGCTGGAGTTAAACTATCACAGGCATAAAATTAAGGTAATCGAGAGCAGAACCGATAGATCTAGAATGTTATCCTTTCCTCCTACAATAAGGAACCATAGCAGTTGTGATAAATCGGTTGTATTAAACTTTGACCCTCACTAGGTAAAGAAGATTTTGTACTTGTGCTAAATATCTTACCATCATCAATAACGACTCTCCCCGGATTAAATACCGGCATGATTTACCCTTTGCATTATTGAGTACATTGTGGTACAATGTATCAGTCGCATTAATAATACAATCCAGTAGTTGTATCTTAACTAGTGGACTGCATGATAGCATGTTCGTCAACGCAGCAGGTACTCTCATGGTTTGTGGTCTGACCGAGCATTGTCATCCCTTGTATGTAATCATTGCTGACTGATTTTGGCCTGGGCCTTGCGGGTTGGGGAAAGTGCGCGGATCCGACTTGAACTGGGATGAGTACTGCATACCTGGTTTGGAATCACCCCGTACCAGTAGAGATGGGTAAATCACCGTAAATTTCATTTGGAGTAAATTAACGTGGTAAATTGCGGTAATTTTTGGAAATTTTTTGTATGGTGGTAATTTTCCTGTAAATTTTAATTTTCTGCAATTGATAGCTATTATAGGGTTTGATAGGAAAGCCAGCAGCAATTGACAGGAGTAGAAGGCATGTAAACCATTGTTACTGCTACGTTAATGCATTAGAAATAAAGAAAATTAAAAAAAAACAAACACGGCAACCCACAAGCAATTCGACATTTTTTTTGCATGAGAAATTGTCGTTCAAACCATTGAAAATGATATCCCCACAAATATCCCACCAGTAAAAATATTCCACGAATGAGTTAGACGCGCCGTGACGTGCGTATATTAATAATTAAGACTGTATCAAATGTATACGGAATCGACTTGAAATAACATGTTTATAATATATCGATATGAGAAATATCTGAGACGGATGTGAATATTACCGAAACTTACGGTAATTTTCAGGAGCTGCGGTAAATTACGTAAAATACCACGTTAATTTTCAAAAATTGCCGTCCGTCTCTTCGTGCCACACACCCTACATCTACATCTACGTAATACCCTGCGAGCCACCTCGAGGGTGTGTGGCAGGGGGTGAAGGTCACCAAACATGCACTATTGACATGCAACTAGTATATTTAAATGAGACATGCTAGAAAATAGGGTCACATGGAGCTAGATGGTTAGTATCTACATAATAAGGAAGGGATTATTGGTTCTTATTACATGCATCATGCACTACAGACTACTCTAACTATATTCATTTCATACCTATCCCTTTGCTACGCTGCCTATTGTTTTCTCTTATAGTACGCGGGAAAAATGACATTTTAAATCTATCGGTACGACAATTTATCTCTCTAATCTTGTTAAGATGATCAAACCTAGCAGAATACGCAGGGGTTCTTAATATATATCTAACGTCATCTGTGAACAAAACGACTCCCTCCTACTAATATAACAATCCTTCACTGCAATAAAAATTCCCCCCCCCCCGGTTCTTTCGACTCTATCTTTTCTATAAACTGTGAAATTTTTCGGGAATACTTCATTATCTGCGATTTCGTTACACAACCAACTTTCCGTCCCTATAATTAAGTCTGCGTCAGTGGTTTCAATTAGATGGTAGAAGTCAGCTACTTTATTTCTTAAGCTACGGCAGTTTACTACCACGACAGAAAAGGATTTATCAATGAGAGTGGTGGCTAGTGGTGGCTTGCACGGTGTTACGTTGATTTACATGCAGAGATATGGAAACTGAGAACACATCTGCAAAGTTTCGCTCGTGAACCAAATCGCTCTAACCAACTTTGACTTCGCTCCCCAAGCAGAGTCGATTGCTTGAGAACTTGAGCCGCTGAGTGTTGCGTTGCGAATTCACGCCGCGATGTTTTCTTCTGAGTTGATCTCTGCGGGATGGACTTCTGAAAAAACACCCCGCCCTACTGCGTGAGTCAACTCATTTCCCGTCCCGCTAGCGAAAGCCCTCGCCCTTATCTCATCTCACTGATTTCATATCCCTTCATTGCTCGTCTCCGCGACCTCTTTGTCGTCCTCTCCTTCACTCTCCTCCCGAAATCGACCTCCCCCTCTTCCTCAATGCCCCGCTACCCACCCCTCCAAAGCGCGCACCATCTAATACTTCCGCGTGCACGTCCGCGACCCACACTCATGATTTAGTAATCCCTAGAGGCACTATGGTTTGTGAAGAGCATAATTGTAGGTAAAATGGAGCGAAAAGTCCGCAGAGGAAGAGCTATCAGGAAGTTATGGGACGTAGCATTAAGAGCCAGTGGGTTTTTTCACCTATCTCGGAAGTATATACTATCACGTATATGGAGAGGGCACTTGCTATGCTGGCCAATGCGAGGAGCTGAAGTCAGTCCGCCATCTTCGTTGAGCCTCATATTCCTATAGCACTTGCGGGCTTACGCACTGATTTTTCAAATTGACTATGTTTCTATCAATTACTTGCTAATGATCAGCATGCACTCACTTCTTTAATGTTCATTCTTCTTGCGTTTATTGTTAATATATTTAAATAAAATACAATCCGCATTCCCGCTGAGAACTAGGGTCAAATCTATTCGAATCCATAGCACTAAGTATCCGATGTATATGCCTGGAGTTACTTTCCTTATATTTCAAACAGATGTGTGCAATTTTTGCTTTACATCCACGAATGCGTCCATTCCGTCGTGCATGAATACATATTATGGATTTAGATGTTTGGAATTGTTGCCTAGGCTACGTGTTGCCTAAATTTCCACTTTTAGTTCACCCAGTCCTTGGCGCCACTTCGATCAGTCTTTTCAGTTGTTACATAGACGTAGTTAATTGTTGCTAACGCGAGACTGTGGTGAATATTCAATAACGATCGCGAAATTTGAATTACTTGATGCTTTGAATAATATCTTGCTATTTTTGTGACGTAAAAGTTACTATGTAAATGCTAGAGGGGAAATATCTAGTACAGAAAATGTGTAAGAGGTTTATGAAACGTCCATCGAGTGCCGACGACGTTTGCCAGACTCTGATTCTAATTTGAATGCGTTAAGCCCGTTCGGCTTAAATAAAGAATTTAGAATGCCTTTTTTTAAAACGGAACTAAAAGAGGAGCCAAAATAGGAGACTTGGATTGAAAAATAAGAATCTGTTCAAGGCGGCGGTAAGTGTATTCCTTTTTACCTACACTGCAATGATGGCCATTGGGATTGAAAAATAAGAAAAATGAAGTCACCACGCATTATTATTAAATTTCGGTAGAGCAATATTCACGAAGTGCTAAGAAGTTAATTGTCCATTTTTATAATTAAATTTGGAGAGGAATTAAATGTATCTGTAGACCGGACGATGTTAAAATAGTGTATAATTACGTCCCGCGTGTAGTACTACATTTTTTCCACTGCATTATGATTAATTGTAAGTAAAACCCATGTATATTCATGGTAAAACCAGTACGACGTGTTTATTTACAAACTATTTGAACTTCCGTCTTTCATCACAAGGCAGCACCACTTTCCAAAAAGTTGTTTGTTTACGGAATTCTAGACAACAATTTTTGGTGACGAGATCACAATCCATTATATATATTCATGCCGTCGTGCTATCTATAGGAAAGTAAGGAGAGAGCAGGGTTAAACAATATGGCTGTTATTTCGGTTGTCAGGCTTCAGTTTGATGACGTAATGCCCTCTCCACATACCTCAAAGGTAGGTATGTATGCACGATTCCCCGCGTCGTCATGGTGAATGCGTCGCTCGTGATGCGATCTGCAGGGTCGTCGGTCGCTTCCTGCACTCGACTCGCTGTGAGACAGGCGAACGTTCAACGCAGTTATAATATGCTGCGTATATAAGGCGTCACCCATGGGTGTGACTTGAATTCATAGAGGCATTGTGAGGGGAGGTGAAGGGCTACTGAAGTCATTTTGGTTATATTTGTGGGATGGGTTATGTCTGGTTGCAGGAACAAAACATATGTAAATAATTGCGTTATACATATTAGGTATCTGTAAGTCGAGAAAGGCGTTCAGTAAGCGTCGGATAAACAGTGGATAAATTTATCGGTCTCATAAGTGGATTCATAGCTTATTTGGCGTGATAGAATCGAGTTCAATACATATTAATTCCATTAGTAATCAAGATAGGGGATGGGCGATGTATCACATGGAAATATAATCACTTTGCTAAATAGTTACCCTTGCGACAAATGCGTAATTTATTTACTCAGGCTAATAATAATTCGCACAAGTAATATTTACGTTAGATAATCGTGAATACATAGTATCAACCCCATTGATAGGAGACCAAACAGAGGAAATGTAGGATACCTACCAGAATTGAGGAAAGAATTGCGAAGTAATGCTTACTGGGAAGTAAGTTGTGAAAGGAATAGTTCCCACAATTTAAATTTAATGATGAGGCCCATGCCTTCGTGGATTTCATTAGTATTGATCCCATAGCTAAATATTCGTGCCACCAGCCGTAAGTGACGTTAGAATTATAATGGTAATGGAGAAAAAGTTGAGGCAAACGAGATGTCAGCATCTACTCGTGTATGTTGACCTGGGAGGTGCCGCAGGGACCTGTGGCTTGGGATGCTGGGACATGATATGTGACAAAGGGTAGGAATAGTGAAAATAAATTGTTTGAGGGCGAGGACTAGAGTGAAATGTGTGCTGGCTGAGCGCCTTAGTGTCTCGTTCTTTCTTATGTAGCGCGTTGTCGCAATTGATATCCAAAGACGCGAACATCCATAAACGCGAATTGTTCACAGTGACAGTTCCCGTGACTTTCTCTGAAAGTGTGAGAACATTGATTTTAAAGAACAGCTGTGGTTTGAAGAACGTTCACTGAATGATTTCCTTAATGGTTATAGCTGCAACATAATTAACTAATTTGGGGTGAATCAAACTCTCTGTGTCAGTACGAGAACAGTGATTTTAAAGAACAGCTGTGGTTTGAAGAACGTTCACTGAATGATTTCCTTAATGGTTATAGCTGCAACATAATTAACTAATTTGGGGTGAATCAAACTCTCTGTGTCAGTACGAGAACAGTGATTTTAAAGAACAGCTGTGGTTTGAAGAACGTTCACCGGATGATTTTCCTAATGGTTATAGCTGTAACATAATTACCTACTTTGGAGTGAATCAAACGTTGTGTCTTCCACAGTTTTATTATTAAGTGTACAACCGGTTTCGGCACTTATCCCATCATCAGGTACACATGATGGCGAAACTGCTGAATCGGGTTCTACTGTAAATAATTAAACTGTGGAAGACACAAAGTTTGATTTGCTACAATGTCGATCTTCCACTGAGTCCAACCTTCAACTTTTGAAGCCACCATTGCCTACGCAAATGCGAGCGAATACTCTATGGAGTTCCCTCATCCGCCACTGTTCTCCTGAAAGTTTAGCACTCGACCCCGCCTTCAATGGTCTTTTTCCAATGGCAGACGGGCCAGTTACAATTAGTCGTGTCGAGACAGCAAACCGAGGAAAGAGAGAAGAGCTGGTTCCTCTACCCTGGTCTTCTCTCGGAGAGGATTGGAGTGTACCCCTTTTTTAGGTGTCAGCTGTCCGTTAGATCGATGAATGTCGTGTAAATATCTGGAAATTCATGCGGTGAGTCGCCGTGCCATTAGCTGTATTTTTTTATCTGGATGATACCCGGAAGCATCTCACCGAACTCGGGAATCGGATCCTTCGGTAAATTAAGAACGTCCGAGAGTTGTAATAGATTTTTCATGTTTAATTCTGCACTGACGAAATAGACTCTCTTGTTGTGCTTTAATTAAAACCAAAGGTAAGTTCAATAGTTTCAGCCTTAACTTTGTAAAGTTTTTCCATAATGCTCAGAAATCAACAAAACTTTGTAAGTTTTACGTTGTACGACCGGATTATTTCGGAATTATCGGAAGAATAGTTATTGGACAATAAATATTCTTCGTAAAACTTAAAAAGATTTGTTAATTCCTAAGCAAAACCAAAGGCATTTTTCAAGATGAAGTTAAACAACCTCCCAAAGGTTCTTGATGAAATTTAAGGACTCTTTCCAAGTTAACTCATATCCGATGTTCGAGGGTAAGTCGATAATTATGTTGCAAGCGTCAGAATTTTATCACCAACATCAGTGGTAAACATTCCATTGGGAACGCTAGGAACATCCACCGTAGGGTCACAACTCAGCTCGCAGTGATTTTCATCTGTTTGGGCCCTAAAATTATTTGGGTGGTCGACGTTTTGAAAATAATGATGCCGTAGTCCAAGAGGTTAGTCGTTGGCTGCGACTGCGAACAAAAGACTTCTTTGCTGCCAGATATCAAGATCTTGTAAAGAGATTGGATAAGTTTTCTGAATGTACAGGGTGAATATGTGGAAAAGTGAAATTAATTTCTGGAAGTTACTTTGATTATTATTTCATCTATCCTTTTTTGCGAGTTATTTATTGACGCCCTCGTATTTATATTACGGAAATATAAATCTTTGACCATTTTTGTGATAGTTCTATTTGAGAAATTTAAGTGAAAACTATGAGCATACATACGTTTTTGGGTTTTACGTTCAACAGATAACAGACTCATTTTCGGTTGTTTCACCGTGTCACCAGAAAAAGTGTCCTCTGTGGTATCGTCCATCTGTACAGGCCGAACAAATTTTCCATCTAATTGACGAAATATCGCATCGCATTTTTCAAAGACCAGAGGAATATCTTTCTATTTCAGGCGAAATGAGTGGATAGCCTCAGAAACTGTAAAATTAAGCAAGGAAAATGTGCATATAATTCCTAAGAACTACCCTGAGCGGACATGCGTTGGACGTCATTGATACCCTTTGAAGATTTTTGCGTATCCCGTAAGTCCCACAAGTTGGAAGATGGAGAAAGGCCATCCAAAGGTTGAATTAGGAATGGTGGAATTGGCTGAGAGAAAATTTATCTACCACTACATATACTTATTACCCTACCAGCCACCACAAGGGTGTTTGGCAAGGGGTGACTTATCCCCAACATGAACTAGAGTGAAGAAACTTACTTTCACCAACATGCACCACACTATGAGTATCCTACAAATTCTACAGAAACTACAAAAAGTATCTATAATGTAACTATGTAAACGTGACACAAGAGTCATGAAGGGAACATGCAAAACATGGTGATAGCACTGCTCGGCAGATTTAGAAACATGCTCTAGGGTCCATACGAATTAATCAGCTACGCCACCTGTCAACTAACTTAATCCAAAGTCTCAACGCAGCCATTATGGTCTCTTATCGATCGCGGGAAAAACGACACTTTAAACCTTTCTGTTCTACAATTTATTTCCCTTATTTTATTCTCATGATGTCATCTACCTTAGTATGTCGGAGTACGTAAGATATTGATAAATTTGTCGTAAAATAAATCGGGTTTAAACTTAAACACCCTTGTGATGGCTTACAGGGTAATAAGTAGATATAGATGGTGCACGAACAATTGACGACGCGTAGTGTTGGTAACCCGTGGCTTAAATTATTAATAACCCTGTTGACCCTGTGTTAAATGTAAAATCGTGAGGTAGTCGATATACCTTGCAAAATCGGGTTTTCGCTGTGCTATGTATAAATTTACAGGTATTTGCGAGTCCATTCACCACAAATTAGTTTCTTGGTAGAGAATCCACAATGAAAGCAATGAATGGAAACTCTTTCGTGTACCATGACGTAACCTCGTGGGAGGTGGGAGATTTCTTGGGAGAGTCACCGTGAGAGAATGTAGGCGAAAGGTCATTAGTCAAAGAGGTTAAAAATTGGCGTGACTCCAATTATTCTTGGAGTCCTGAGCACATCACTAGATTAAAATTCAATTTGAATCACGTCCAAAACGCGTAAAATTTGGTTTAAGTTTGTTTCAGAAAACTGGTAAATTTTGAGTGAGTTTTGACAAATCGGGAGGAATTGCCGAGAAAAGATATTACTAAATTCCTAACTCAAATGAAGTTTAAGGATGCAGTCATACTCTTGCGTGAATATTTTAACCCCGTTTAATCGAATAAAACTTCAGAAATGACAAAATTCACCGTTTATTTGTTTATTTTACGGTGTGCACAGTGCATCCACCAAGTAAAGACTGAACGTCACCTTCTCGTGTGCTGTCTCCCTTGGTCAGTTCATCACGTCCGTGTTTTTATTCCGTAGCCGCCTGATGCGATGTCATAACTGCGCAAATGCTTGAGAAAATCGCCATGAAAGATACATTTCGACTGACCTGGATCTCCCATCCTTTGTCCTCAGTCATAACTTCACGCACTCATTTTCACATACGCCCACCATTATAATTAACGTCAGTTATTTTTTCCCTTACGTGGACATAACTTGTTGGTTTTTATACTCGCCGCGTCAATGTAAGGAGACTGTAGCAGTGAGGCAACTACAACGCGATGTTTTAAAACAGTGATGGGCAAACTTTTTCAAGAGGGGGCCAAAGGAAAGGAAAAAAAACTTACCAATCGGGCGGGTCAATATAATTATTAAAAAATAAAAGTGATACATTTTACAAAATTCAGTTTTACTCTTCGCTACAAAGTTGACAGCAGCCAGTGCCTCTCACTCTCAACATAACATTCCAATATCTAAGATAAGTCAGTAAATGTGTATGTCGTTACTGATATAAAACAAAAAAGAGGAAAGTATTTATTTTTATTATAGCCTGTTTTCTTTTTTATTCGTCAGATTAGAAATAATGCCGAGCCCAGGCCGGATAGAACATTTCAGGGGGCCGCATCTGGCCCGCGGGCCGTAGTTTGCCCATCACTGTTTTAAAAGACTGTATCGACGTAAGTAGTGAAGGATGAAAATGGAAACAGTTGATCGTCGTAGCTTAGTCGGGCAAATAAAAGAATTCTAATATTTCCACGTTATCTTTCGCCTCTAGCGAGTTGTCAAATTCTGTTTGCTCGTTGTTATTTTTAAAAAGCACGCTACTTGCCCATTTATTTTTCTTGTTTCGTGTATTTAATCCTGCGCAGTGGTCCTAATCTTCACGACTTGTACAAGATGAGGCGCAACTCGAGAGGAGTAACGTGTTATGTATGTCTGTCCATGTTCATCCGAGGCCTTCATACTAGGGATAGAAGAATTAACAATGCAATTCCACATGGTATTTATATTTATTGACACTACCGGTTTCGCCGCAGATCAGCATCATCAGGCATCAAAGGAATTCCACCGTCCGAAGGAAACCAGTGTCCGAATCTATCATCTGCCTTCCTGCTACTCATTCTACAGTCTAAAACCTAATCAAATCAGATCATAATCCTTTCTGTTATGTGGCGAAAGGTTTTCGATTGTGTCTTCCCCTCAAAAGTTCGAATTTATGGCCAACGCAAGGATTGATTGTGAGTAGCGAACACGGACCTCCGCCATGCTGGCGCTCGCGTTGTCTTTCTTTTTCAATTTCACACTTTAGAGCGAAAACGTGTTCGTCAGTTTTTCAAATTTTTTCAGGTGCTCTAAATTTCTGATTTTAATTTATGGGGTGCTATCTTATGATATTTACGGCGAGCATAACCACTCTGGAGTAATTCGTAGGAACCATAATCCCACTCAAAGTGTACAACTTGATCCGGTTTGTTGACGTCTAATCCTACGACTCGATAGATGCTGCGCAGGAAGGTGTTGCCTTGAATTTTTTTAGTTTAAGGTAGTTTGAGCGTGATAGTTCCCTAGTCATAATAGATTTCATATTTGAATTACACGTTTTAATTTCACCAGCTGTAGGATACATGAATTATATACTGCATTATTGGTGGTGGTATAATATAGTTTTACCGGACAGAAATTCTAAGTAGTCAAATGAAAATATCCCAATATGAATGTTACTTGACTCATTTGTTTCCGCGCGGTATGTTCAAAACTCCTTTAAAACGGAAGGATTGTTTTGTGATACCGAAGTAATTACAGCGGTGACCGTATGGTTAATTTCCAAAAATAGTTGAGAAAACAGACAAACTACCCACTGTTAATTTTTTGACGAGCTCTAGGTGTTAGAAGTTCCTCATTTTTTTTAAATTAGGTCTTCATAGGGTGCATACACGTACCATTTCCCATGTAAAAAGGCTAGTGTTTTTCGTCTCGGAAAGTAGTTCAGTAAGGTACTGATATTTTGATATCTTTGGAAGGGTAAGATGTTTTTCTTGAAAATGAGACAAAATTCATTGATTTATTGGTGAAATAATATTCCGCTCAAACTGCCTTAAGCTCCAGCCTTCACTCAAGACACGTGATGCATAACTGTCACGCCGTTCCTTAAGTTGCATCATTGCATAATTATTTGGGTCAAGTTTTAACTTAATGGTTTTCGTGTCTGTTGACAGTACTTTGCACTTCGATCGCTCACTATTTAAAAAAATTGGAGTTGTATATACTTCGCTTCGATTCATAAATTCATGTGTAAGATTTATATGCAATCTTCGGCGGGATGAGCATATCTCCCCGTATCTCCAGCAGCTTGGATGGTTTTCTTCTGATTCCCGTCGAACCTACCCACTGGCCACATTCCTCTACTCCCTCTTCCATAAAAAGCAACCCGAATATCCTAAACCTCTCCCCAGTCTCACCATCTACTCTCACAATAGTCACAAGATCCTTTCCTAAAATCTGATTTTTTAACTTTACTACCCAGGACACTGCACCGTAACCCTTCAAAAGTTATTCCAAGTTGGCAGTGCAAAACTGTCGAACTCCCTCTCTGAAGAATTAAACAAACTGCAGTCTCTGAACCAATTTAAAAACCGTATTTATAATATGTCATTAGGCAAATAAGTTGTCCTTTCTCCTCTCCATGTGCATACATGTATCACCCAAATTTTATGTCAGCTTGTAAGTTTTTAAAATATTGTTTTCATGCTCAAAAAAGTTGATTATTCTATTGATGTTTTACTGGAACCTTGACAAACTGTTTATTAGTGTTTTTGTTGTACTCAAGGGACAATGTCCCAGTGCAAAATAAATTAACTATCTTGTTTTTTCCTCGTGTACCATTTCGCAACTATTTGCTCACTATTTAAAAAATTGGAGTTGTATATACTTCGCTTCGATTCATAAATTCATGTGTAAGATTTATATTCAATCTCCGGTGGGATGAGCATATCTCCCCGTATCTCCAGCAGCTTGGATGGTTTTCTACTGATTCCCGTCGAACCTACCCACTGGCCACATTTTGCCATAGCACACATCACATAGTTGTAACGAGCATCGCAACCATTTCGCTGCTACTAAAGCGGCTCACCAGTCAGTTCTCCTTGCCTGGCTTCCCCCTTCCCTTCCATCACCCAACACTTGCCTACCCCCACTCTTCCCTCCCCCCCCCCTTTCCTAATCCTCCCCCTTTCCCCGTCCCTCCCTCCCGCCCATGGTAGCCCGTTCCCATTTTACCTCATAACGGGTCGCGTGACGTCACGGATCGTGAAGGATTCCACTTCTCCCGCGTCGAAGTTGGAAGTCAGTCCGTTCCGTTCCTCTCTTTTTTATTTTGTTTTCACTCTTTGCCCACTTCGTGTCCGTCCGCGGTGGAGACGGGAGATGGAGTGTCTTCGTAAACCTTTGGGAATCGTTTCTCTGTTCCAGTGCGCCGAAATATCTGATTTTATTGAATTTCTCTCTCTCTCTCGGACTCGTAAATATATACAAGCTCATTGTTTTGAGGGTAATGTGACTTAAGATGAGTGAATGTGAAGGTAGCCATTCGGGATTTCCTCTCTCATGCCTTCCGTCAAATATTATTCTCTCAACTCGACTCGATCCTCTTTCCATGGCATGTTAGTAGTAATCTCCAGGGAAATATTTACTGATAGCTTCGCTTTTAGGTACTCTGGGTTTGATTACATCTTCTGCCTTCCTTTCCCTTAATGGCTTTCTAACATTGGCCTTTTTCATACCTATATTCTAATATATAATAATTAATGTCTGTTTGATCGTTTTCTATGCGTTCCAATACCATTCATCAGATTACGATTAAATATTAGTGAGTAGTTGTGCGCGCGCCAGCAAAGGTATATGAATTGTTAAATCCGCTGTACAATAGGCGAAACGCGAGTTGTTTCAACGAATTAGTGTTTGCACGTGAGCTTCTCAAACAAGCGAGGAACGACGATCAAGCAACGAAGCAGATCCTTTACAAGTTGCTCAATCACGTGCATCAGGATCGTATCAGTGAGACATAATATCGCGTGCATCAGAATCATATTGTGTTAAAAGGTTCATAATTTATTGGTAAGTAGAATTTGGTACAGTGGTCTCTTTGCTAACTTTTATGAATTCCTGCATTCGATTTTCGTATGCGTTTCTTTTTTTTCCTAAAATCTGATTTTTTAACTTTAAAAGTCTTACATTTTTGCACGACTTCAGCAATAGGATATTCAATTTACGTGGAAACTGCAGCATAGGCATGGAATGGAAACTCATGCCAACATTTTTGCGTTACGAATCTTGTGTATTTATATTTTATATAATTTCAATTTGCCATCAGTACGAGGCTTTCGAAGTTTAATACAGGTGTAAAGGACTCTGCTAGTACGCTTGCATGACTTTTAAAGATTTGGCTCGTCGCCATACCATTTCAGTTTGTTTCTTTCTATCTTATCCATTAAGGGGTCCTCCTCCTGGAGTTTTTCTATAATCCTTGAAATTCTTACTCTCTTTCGCTATCATTTGTTAATTTCCTCATTGATTTTATTTCTACTCCTGCTGGCCTACTTCCTTTTCCGGTTGTAACAGGCCAACTTTTGGAGCCATATTTTTGAAAATTTGGGTAAATTGTTTTTTTTCCCTATTTTAGTTTTGTGTCTATTTCTCTCTATCCGATTTCTGTGTCCTTTATTTGGTGTTACACTCTGCTGGCTTGTTTTATTCCATGCTGTATTTCCTAAGTGTTTTTTTTCGAGTTTTTTTGTAATTGTGCATAAGGTCTGTAACAGATGATGGCAATGTAACAATACAAACTTGAACTTTGCATTTAAATGTGGCATGTACTTCGTACTCAAAACTCCACGAATCCGAAATTGGATTACGATAGGTAAATATTATGAAATTACATACTTATCCCATTCTCTATCTCCCTCCCCCTGCCACTCCTCGCTGACCGCCGTCGCCGGAGGGCCGTCGGCCACTTACCGCTTTAACAAGCGCCGTCGTCCCTACGTCAGTTCGTATCGATTCCCCCTTGATCGGCTTTGACGGCCGCGGCGTGGCCTGTCGGCTCGTTGCCCTTCAACCTCGACCTCTCCGCTGATTGCATTCGTGAGCAGCCCACCTCGTCGCGGCTCGCCGGATCGGCGGAATCTCCAATCATCCAATTGAAACTACTTTCACAAGTGTAGCGGAGATTTAAACAAAATGAAAGCATGGGAAACTTACGTCTGTAAGTGTAATTCGTTCAAAACAGAGGATGTGTGTGTTCGAACTGTTTCTTTTCCCTGTGCCATCAAGGCCACCAAGGAAAATAATTGCTGTGAGCTTATTGTTTCTGCTTGGAGATGCTTGGAAATATCCTTGAGGAAAGTGCCTATTTTAAATTTATAATGTATTAACATTTCACTTCTGAATATTTTATTCTCTTGAAAAACCCTTCTCCTTTATTTTTTATATTCTGCACCTGTAGTTAGTTTACCCTAAACGGTAAATACATGTCTACGTCTACGTGATACCCTGCGAGCCACCACGAGGGTGTGTGGCAGGGGGTGAAGATCACCAAACATGCACTATTGACATGCAACTAGGATATTTAATGGAGACATGCTAGATAATATGGTAACATGCAGCTAGATGGTTAGTATCTACATAATATGAAATGGATTATTGGTTGTTATTACATGCATCATGCACTACAGACTACTCTAACTATATTTCACCTACATATCCCTTTGCTACGCTGCCTATTGTTCTCTCTTATAGTACGAGGGAAAAATGACATTTTAAATCTATCGGTACGACAATCTATCTCTCTAATCTTATTAATATGATCAAACCTAGCATAATACGCAGGGGTTCTCAATATATATCTAACGTCAACTGTGAGCAACTCTGTTTCGAATTTACTTAAAAGGATTAACCTAAATTTTAACCTGCGTTCTGATAGTAATTCCCATCCTAGTTCTTCTATTAAACTCGTAACACTTATACAATTATCATAACGGCCTTTAACAAACCTAGCAGATCTCCTTTGCACGCGCTCTAATTCTTTTATCATACCTTCCTCGTACGGATCCCATGTACTAGCGGCATATTCTAAATGAGGCCTGACAAGTGTAAAATAGCTTCTTTCTCGTACTCTCTCATCGCATTTGCCTAGAACCCTTTTTACGAATCCTAATCTACAGATATTACTGATACTACTACTGCTTTTATTACTGATTACTACTACTGATATTGCCCATCATAGCGCCTCTTCTATAAGTATCGGACTCCTAAATTTGAAGCGAAGAAATTAGAATGACCAGAATTTCGCGCAGAAAATTTGTGATGACTCTTATCGTCTCGTTCATTCAATTTTTTTGCATATTTAACAGCTAACCTGCCTTCCTTTTTTCCGTGAAAAAGAGCAAAATGCCACTTACAATGCTAACAAATTTATACATGTTCTTTTTTGGTAAATATTTGAAGAAGGTCGAATATTTTTCGGTAAATCGTTTGTTAGTCCGACTTCATGCAGTTCATGTACGATATTTTCCCAACTCTTGGCAGACGGTCGCGTTTCCCTTCGCTGTGCTGCGGTCCGTCTAGTTTCTTTTTTTTAATTTCTCAGCGGCGTGTTTATCCTGGAACAGTACCGGATGGTGGCTCTCGACAATTGTTTGGCGATCCTTTGTTCTCCTTGCTCGTGAAGGCGTTTATTAACCGGTGTGATCATAACGGACTGGCTCTTTCGAAAATTACTGAGCAAAGTACTCTTGATTTTCCAGACCCATTTATATCCATCATTTGTTGTGCAATCCTAAGATTGGTTGACTGCAGCCTTCCACCCTTCCCTATTTTATGCTAGATCAGTTACATCCTGGTAGCTCTTCCTATGTACTTTGCTAACCATAATTACCATATGAAACTAATGTTATCGCAATCTGGAGAAAATCTCTTCGCATGTCATACAGTTATTTCAAAACATGTCCAGTACCTTAAGGCTGTCTGTTAAATTAACATTAAATTGCCGAGAATTCAACTTGGTAACTTGCAATTTTTCCGCTTTTATCTGTACTTATTACAAATAAGTACGCGTATGTAATACTTCACGTTAATCTGCACTTAAACGAAGATCGCTCAAACCACAATAAGTCCGGAAATCAAAACATTCAAGCAATGGTCCACAAATATTTTTATTATTTACGACCCGGGTTTCGTCACGTAATGACATCTTCAGGTCAGAAGATGTCATTACGTGACAAAACCCGGGTCGTAAATTATAAAAATATTAGTCGACCATTACTTGAATGTTTTGATTTCCGATATGGAGAGGTTCCACAAAGTGAAGCCTAAATTTATTAATTACACATTAAGTCCAATAATTCAATGCTGCTAATGTTTTCTGTGGCTGGATTGCAGTTAGAAATCTTAAGGAGGTAAACAAGCCACTGCCATGCATTATAACGCTGAAAGCAGATGACCAGTCCATTTACTGGCCCATGTTTCAAATTTCTACGGGAAATATTTTTTTATGCGCATTACGAGCGTTTCATTTTCACCTCGAATATCTCCTTGAGTGCCTCGTGAACGGCGTATACTGGCGATAACGTACACAGCTATGGATTTGTGGAGACCTGAAGAATCGAAAATCCTCCATAATATAATGGTCAGTGTATGAGTAAGTAAACCAATCATTTTTAAACTTCATGATATAATACCGAGAGGTTCTAGGTGATAAATAATGGATACATCCTCGTTAGTGGCCTACTCCTAGGCTCATTCCGCCTCAACGACTTAAATTTCACAGCAATATTTTTCGGAAACGGTTTTATCTGGAAGTGTCCTTGGAAGTAAGGCTCACTGTGGAGTCGTTATCTATTATCTGTGCATTGTAACCTTTAAGCGTTTTGTTCGTTTACTGCGTCGCAACCATTGTGTTGTGGCGGAGAAGAAGGTCGGTTACTGACCTCGCATCTTCCGTATATGGGAGAGTGACGCAGAACTGAGAGCACGTGTAGCACCAAGTAACACTCACTTCCGATGTGAACCCATCCCTTCTATCAGCAGTTTTTGCTGCCCGTTGTATTTTCAATCTTGATGCGTTTTTAAGCTTCATGGTTAGTAACCAGCTGATATCTATATATGTAGGCTACTTTGATTGTCTGAGATGGAAAGCAATACTCTGTGCAGGTCTACTACTTCGATAGGTAAGAATTTTTTATAAATCGAAGCCACCCATCGGTTCTCATTAAAGAAGTCCTTTTGACTGACGCAAAATGGGCTGAAATCGAAAAAAATCCGGCCAAAATTGCAAAAATGGGTTTTTTTCAATCTGGAAGTTGAAATTTGGCATAGTGACTCTCCAATTAATGGTGCGTATTATGTGTGATTCATTATTCATAATTTTTCCGCGTTTACGCTAGGCAAGGGCTTAAAGTTGGACAAAATTAGTAAAAAATCCGGAATTGAGTTTACGCTGAAAATCTCCAAAATGAAGAGTCTGCTGAACCTTTTGTTAGAGCTTAATGGAATAAAAAGTGATATTGTTTCAAAAATCAAACCTTATCCTTTGACATGTTGAAATTTTAAATGACGTAGAGGGATATTAGCCCTTTTAATAGGACAAAATGTCGGATCCTACTTTAGACCAATTTTCTACTATTGTATTGAGCTTCAGTGAATCTCGTGATGTAAGTTACTTACGGTTCTTTCGTGTCCCTCGCAATAATTTTTCTACCCAAAAGCAGAAAATCGGTGTAAAGTAGGGTTCGGCATTTTGTCCAATTAAATGAGCAAATATAGCGCTACGTCACTTAAAATTTCAATATGTCAAAGACTAAAGTTTGTTCTTTGGGGTGATATCACTATTTTTCCATTAAGCTCCAACACATGGTTCTGTTGCCTCTTCATTTTGGAGATTCTCTGCATAAACTCAATTCCGGCGTTTTTGAAAATTTTGTCCAACTGTAAACCCTTGCTTAATGTGAACGCGGAAGAATTATTAATAATGAATCACACATTATATGCGCCATTAATAGGAAAGTCACTATGCCAAATTTCAACTTCCAGACTGAATAAATCCTTTTTGGAATTTTGGCCAGCTTTTTTCGATTTCCGTCCACTTTGCGACGTCGCTGCATCGTTGTTTTTCTTATGCTTTGAAACCCGTATCAACTCATATTAGGTATGTGTATCTTAAATATAGCGCACAAATTTGACGGTATAAATTTGATTTAACTATTGTGTAGTCTCAACTATCATTACCAAATGATAAGTTTGTCGATTACCTTGTGAATTTGGTACGTTTAATATGTAAACGCTTAGCTATGTTTCTTTTTGGTATCGACCTCGTCTACTGTCTCCGCTATCGATTTTCTTGACGCCATAGATCACTGTCCAGTTCTACAGTATGTATTTCACGTGTGGCATTACTGTCTTGGATTTCATGACACTTGTTACCGCAAACTAAATTTCGTGGGTCGGCTTCCGAAGAAGCTTTGAAACGCGCGCGGCGTGAGTATGCAGCTGGAATTGTTTCCGGGAGTGTGGGGAAGGGAAGTGTTTTATGTGGGCCACATTTCCTCTTCGGTTTTCGTCACCGCTGAACTTGAAATGCTAAAAATGTCCCTGTATTAGAGCTCTCTCGCCTTGGCAGGGCGCCAGTTCCAAGCGAAAAATATTTCAAGGCCAGGCTCTCCAGTCGTCAACTTTGAATCCTTCACTCCACGCAGCCACCCCCACTATAGTCAGGAGGAGCCACACCTAGACCATCGGGTGTTGCGCGATGTGCCACATAACAGGCAGACGCCCCAATTCTCTCGTTCTCCCTCATGTTGTCTTCATTTCTCGCATTCTTCGGACGATGATTTGCCCGCGAGTTCGCCATTCACCGACGGCGACGGCGACTGTGGGAAATTGTACCCTTTTACAACGTATCTATATCTACATCTACTTACTAATCTGCAAGCCACCACAAGGGTGTTTGGCAGGGGTGACTTATCACCAACATGAACTACAGTGAAGAAATTTTGTTTCACGAACAAGCCCCACACAATCGGTATACTACACGTGCTATAGAAACTACTGAAATAATCCATAATGTAACTATGTAAACGTGACACAAAAGTCATGAAGGGAACATGCAATACATAGTGTTAGCACTTCTCGGGAGACTTAGAAACATGCATTAGGGTGCATATGAATTAATCAGCTACACTACCTGTCAAATAACCTAATTCAAAGTCTAAACGCAGTCATTATGGTCTCTTATCGATCGCGGGAAAAACGACATTTTAAAATTTTCCTGTTATACAATCTATTTCCCTTATTTTATTGTCATGATCTAATCTACCGTAGTATATTGGAGTATATTGCTCCTCATTATGTAATCCTAAGTTTCAAAGAACAACAACTGCTTCAGCAATCAATGTTCAGCTCCATGTTCGGAATGTAACCATGAAATCCACCTGTTGCCATAAATGAGATAAGTTTCATTCTAATCGTGAAATAGTGTGTTAAAGCCTGTTAGGCCATTGACAGGGTGTGGTTAATATTTCTTCGATTGTTACTGAGTTAAATTTATATTTTGATCATGTGCTTAATTTATATGTTTGCTCAAAGATTTCGTAAATTTTTCTTGGAATCGGTTACTTTTTGTTGCTCCTCACGTAGAAATAAATCGTTGATAGGATTCATGGTATTACGGATAAATATAAACTGAACGACGTCGGATTACGGAACGGAATTATTTTTGAGTTCTGAATTGGGAAATTTTTTAGTTCTCTGGGAAAATAAAATTCTGATAACTTCTCTAAAAATAAACATTAAATCAGTTCGTCTTGAATTTTTTCTATTTTAAGACCATTACCCTGGCCTTCAAATTAACCCTTCCGCCACACTCAAGAGTTTCAAGCATCCTTAAGGAGTTATTATCACTTTGGGCTCACCAAACTGTCAGGTGCACTATCACCACAGAGTGCTTCACGAATGTATTGCGTGATCTTGAGGCTACCATGCTACAGAAAATGTTTCAGATTTCTCATATTCATGTCTGCAGTGTAGGTTAAATGTTTTTTAAATCTATTTGAGAGTATCCTCATGGCAACAGATTGTTCGCTTGATGATTTTAAGAAATTGTCATGAGAAAAGTTTGGCCTGGACTGGGAATCGAACCACGGACCTTTGGTTTGCCGGACCACTACGCTATCCAGGCTTCCCAATTTCCATGGCAATTTTTGGTGGATACAAGGCAACTAGATGTTAGGCCCTTGCGGTCCATCCAAGATGGCTAAGCACGGCAGAAGTGCTGGTGAAGGATACTCTCTTAAGTGGTGAAGGACTCTTGGTTGTGGCTTCTTTGAAGTCCTCTTCTCCCTTTCGTTCTTTCCTCTGTGCGTGCGCATCAAGGGATTCTTCTTTTCCTAGTAGGCGTATCTTCAATCATCTCCAATCCCTGGGCTTGGGCATCCGTCGAAGAAGATCTAAATGGAGCAGCGTGCCGATTAGCAAGAACTTCAGACGTTTAGCGCGTCTGCGATTGTAACGGGCGGGGAGTGGAAACGATTCGTAACGCTTAACGGACGGCTTCCAATTGAAAATCCCTCCGCGTTTGGCCCAGTATAGTCGTATTTCACGGCCAAAACATGTGTCCTAAAGAACGGATTTTTTTTCGGATGCAGGTTACCTCATTTGCCTTTGGCACTTAAATCCAAGTCCTCTCAGAGAAGCTTCATTTCTTTTCGCGATGCGACAGAGCGAGAGTGTATTAGAGTGAGCTCTTTCATCCAGTTTTTTGTTACGCAACTGTAAAATTCCATATGTCACTTCTCATGCCTTGTCTACGCCTGAGCTTCATTAAAAGGAACGTATTATTTAAATGCACAGTTAGTCAAGATAGCGTCTGCATCTGTACTTGGATCTGAAGGTAGCTTCAAGTGATTAGTGCCAAGCGCGTGACCAGCTGAATTTTGAAAAGAACGGTTATAAAGACTGAAATTAAAGAAATATCTTTCTGACACGAATGTGTGTATGTAATTCGAAATGGTCGCTTTTTGTTTGGGTAAAAAATACATTTAAAATGCATCCTCACTGAAACTGCCTGGACATCTCCTACACAGGCAGTTTAACAAAGGCAATAAGTTGAAGCTGCCTTATAGAGGCTGATGCTGACAAGGAATTGGTGATCCTATGAGATCCACTACAATATCAGCAGAATCCTTAATTTTATTCAGAAGAGTTTGTTCAAATTTTGAGTGGGATATGCGAGGTTCAATATGAAAGGCTTTGTCGAGCTCCAGTCGATGGCCATTCTTTCCGTCCCATGTTCACTCATTGTCAGTGTTTTTCAACCATTCCATGTCGTCCTTTCTCTTTCCTTGGAAGCATTTACCTTATGCCAAAACCTTTTTACAGAGCTTGCAATTAGGTGGCCTGCGAGTGGCAGTGGCACTGTTCACTACGAAGGACCTCAAGGAAATTCAAGCGTGGTGCGACGCGTGCCAGCTAGAGTTAAATTTGCAAAAAAATGTGTTGTAATAAACTTCCGGAAAGGAAAAAAAACTCCCCTCAGTACAGTTATTACGTGCAAAATACCCAGTTAGAGACTATAGAATCTGTAAAATATGTCTGAGTTAAACTAACTAATGATCTCTCGTGGAGCAAACATATTCAGGAAATAACTGGTGAAGTTAATTGACAATTGGAATTTGTCAAAAGATTAGTTGGAAAGCGCGACGATAAAGTTCAAGAAATCGGCTACTTCTCCCCAGTTAGACCCCAATTTGAATACGCTACCGTGTTTGGAATCCCCATAAGGTAGGCTTAAAACAGAGCTAGAACGCGTGTAGAGAAGATCCGCAAGATACGTGAAAGGCCGTTATGATAGTCTCGTTAGTGCTTCTTGCCTCTTGAAACAACTTGGTTGGGAATCGCTTTCAGACTGTCGATTGAAAATTAGACTCAATCTTTTATGAAAATTCAAAACCGGTTTATTTTCATATGATGAAATTTTCAATATCTTACAAACTTCAACATGCTACGGTAGATCAGATCATGAAACTAAAATAAGGTCAATATATTGTGGAACCGAAAGGTTTCAAATGTCGTTTTCCCTGCGATCAATAAGAGGCCCTAATGGCTGTGTTTAGACCTTGATGAAGGTTAGATGACAGGTAGTGTAGCTGATTAATTTATATTCTCCCTATGCATATTTATAAAGCTGCCAAGTAGTGCTATGACCATGTTTACATGTTCCTTGCATGACTCTGGTGTCACGTTTATATAGTTACATTATAGATTATTTTTGTAGTTTCTGTAGTATTTGTAGCATACCCATTATGTGGTTCTTGTTGGTGAAAGTATAAATGTTGGTGATAAGTCACCCCCTCACAAACACCCTAGTGGTAGCAAGGTAGGGTGGTAGCAAACCATAGATTAGGATTCGTAAAAAGGATTCTAGGCAAATGCGATGAGAGAGTACGAGAAAGAAGCTATTTTACACTTGTCAGGCCTCATTTAGAATATGCCGCTAGTATATGGGATCCGTACGAGGAAGGTATGATAAAAGAATTAGAGCGTGTGCAAAGGAGATCCGCTTGGTTTGTTAAAGGCCGTTATGATAATTGTATAGGTGTTACGAGTTTAATTGAAGAACTAGAATGGGAATTACTATCAGAACGCAGGTTAAAATTTAGGTTAAACCTTTTAAGTAAATTCGAAACCGATTTGTTCACAGATGACGTTAGATACATATTGAGAACCCCTGCGTATTATGCTAGTTTTGATCAGATTAACAATATTAGAGAGATAGATTGTCGTACCGATAGATTTAAAATGTCATTTTTCCCGCGTACCGTAAGAGAGATCAATAGGCAGCGTAGCAAAGGGATAGGTAGGTGAAATATAGTTAGAGTAGTCTGTGGTGCATGATGCATGTAATAACAACCAATAATCCCTTTCTTATTATTTAGATACTAACCATATATCTGCTGTGACCCTATTATCTAGCATGTCTCCATTAAATATCCTAGTTGCATGGCAATAGTGCATGTTTGTTGATCTTCACCCCCTGCCACACACCCTCGTGGTGGCTCGCCGTGTATTACGAAGATGTAGATGTGGTGGCTTGCAGGGCAATAATTAGATGTACCCCATGTGTGTATAAAGCCTCAGCTCCTGGATGTTGAACTCGCTGACCAAATCTCATTGGAGATCCATCCTTGGGAAAGTGATGGAAGAATGATACTGCTCTCCCATCCTGGACTCGAACCCGGTTAACGTGACACCCCATCCGTTACACTAACCCCGATGCAAGTTGTATGTATATGTGATGAATCACCCCCCCTCCCTCCCAAGTGAACGCGTATTCGCATTAGCGAAGTGACACGGCTTGGGTCCGCTCGGCGAGATTTCAATGCAAAATCCTCCGTGGAATGTCGACCGCCTCGCCCGCGAGCATGTTCGAAGGTCGTCCCGAATCAGGGGCACCCTGGCTGTAAATTCTGGGGTGAAACGAGGTAAGTCGGGTGATGTTTTTTCCGAGAAGTTCAATAAGCAAAGAACCTGGAAAACATTTGGACAGAGAAAACAGCTCATCCGTCCTAGTTACAGCAGGTCTCTCGCGTTTACCGTCACGTCGCGATATCAGCACAGAAGATAGTGAAGGCTCAGCTTTGAGAGGAGAGCCTTCTTATCGTGAGATTCTTGTCTGTCAGACGACAATGCTGCGCAATAGGTATTTGCTGGAAGGCCAGATAGATCGCTCTCTATTGTATTTCATATAAAGATGGTTACCCACATCCGCCACATTCTTACCAATTTCCTACGGCGTAGAGCTTAAAACTACTGCCGTGCGCTCTGCGATTTTGAACTAATTCTTTATATGTAAGTTGCTCTTAATACACCTTTATTAAATCTAACTTGAGGTAATGATCTATGCCTGAAGGCGGGTGTATACATGGAAGTTGACTTCGATGGAAGTAGCGAGTGTAGCGATGTCTCGAATCGTATCGACACTTGAGTGCGTCGTTTTGCTTCCGTATTTCTCCAAACAAATGGATAACGGAAGTAAACAATGTATATGGTAATTACGAAAATCAAACGAAAAGAGAACTCGTTTTGTATTTTCCACACTGTTTTATTCTCTCCGATCATTGTTTCGAAAAAGTTTTGTCATTATCAAATATTGCTATTAAGGCCAGATGTCAAGGTTGTCATATCACTTGATAATGACAAAACTTCGTCGAAAGTCGGAGAGATTAAAACAGTGTAGAAAGTACAAAGTGAGTTCTCTTTTCATGTCGCTTATCCACAAAGTGAAGCCTGAAACTATAACTTAAGTATGAAAATCACCTAAATTTGACAATAATGGCGTTCGTATGCAGCTGTTTGAACCCCATGGGCATTCGTGGATTTAATAATTTTTATGAAATACATTTATTGTGCATTATTACGTCGTATCAAGCATGAGAATTAAGACAATGATTTTAATCATCAAATAAGTGATAAGTCATATAGCTTACCTCAGGGGTTATTTAGCTTTTAAAATATTTTTTATTAGGTACAGATAAATATTTACAAGTGCAACCATGAGTTCTCCTCGTTCTAAGTTATTCGTTTTTTACACTTTTAATCTAAGTTTGCAATCATGTATTCTATATTCCACCGGATGCGATTTGATTATATCGCGGAATCGATAGGCATACTACTTGCTGGAAAAATAGAAACCAGTCTATTTTCCTTGCAAGTGGCAACCGCGGTCGATTACCACCACTATCGACCACTACTGCCTTGTAAGTGCGTGGTTACACATCCAAGTGTCGCTTACAAGCAACTTCCAAGGCTACTGTCATGGAAGTGACTTCCATGTGTAAACCCGCCTTAAGAAAAGGAGTTAAATTCTATTTAAAGTAATTCTAGAAAATTTCAAAAGCAAAAATTTTAAGGCCTGAGAATAATTGATTTGTTGATGTCTTTCTTGTTCATGTGAGGGAAATGTGAAGGAAATATTAAAAAAGATTACATCCAATAACAAAAAAGTGACTCGCATTTTCCTATGTTGAATTTGGGTTGTACTACATAGGTGCATAAATGAGACTGAGGTAAAATCAAAATTAGACATGATTTTCGCGTTAAATATGATTTCCGAGTGCCGAGTTATCCCTTCCATTTAAACATCCATTTTAATCATTGGTTGCTTCTCATTAATGAGTGACTGGCCTGGATGGGTTTAGCTGAGATCATGGAGGATTGCGCAGCTTATGCCGCCATTGTCGCTTTTGTTCTCTGAACCTCTAGACCGAAGTGTATTGTTGCTATCGACTCCATTCGTTATAACAATGCATCACCCTCATGTGTCTCCTCCAAGGTTCAATATTTGGCCTGTAATTGCCTATGTCGCTGAATTCTTGACTCGCTACGCGGCCTTCCTTATTGTTATCTGTTCAGCAGAAGATCTCAATAGGCCTTGCAATCGGTGGGAAAAGATTTAGAAGTCTCGAGCATAGCGCTTGCGCGTGACTCATTGTTGACGTCCCGTACGGCTTGTCCGTTTGGATTACATTATCTCTCGGTACAGATGGAAATAAACTCCACGAGTGGGAATGTCTTCACAGTATTTGTACTCATTTTCGTAAGCTGGTAATATGGTGCGAGTGCGTTGAAGAAGGTCGCAGGCTCTTGACTCCTCCCTGACGATATTCCATGATGGCTTTGGCTCTAGCGTCGTCTTAAATTGAACGTTATTGAGGACAAATCGAGACCAGCACCAATGCAATTCCGAAAGGGGCTGTTCCATGGACAATAGGAATGTGTCTTCTCTTCTTCAGTGTTCAACCCTGGGGTTGGTTTGCAGCAGTACGCCATTCCTCTCTTCTGTCTGCTTTCCTCTTCATTTCTGTGTATGTGGTGCAACCCATATCATTCACAATCTGCTGCATGAATGACATCCTTGGTCGTCCCCGGCGATTTCTTCCCTCTATAGCTCCTTCTGCTATTGCTAAAACGATGTTGTCGTGTCTTAGAATGTGCCCTACGAGTTTGTCTCTTCTTGTTTGGATATGCCTCCACAGGGATCTGGTTTCTTGAACTCTTTTCAGTACCTCTTCGTTCGTGACTCTATCTTTCCAGCTAAGCTTCAACATCCTTCTGTAGAGCCACATCTCCAGGGCTTCTAGCCGTCTTCTCTCTTGTTTTCTTAGCACCCATGTTTCGCTCCCGTATAGAGCCACACTCCAAACAAATGCTTTCATCATCCGTTTCCTTATTTCCAAACTGATGTTTTTGATGGTGAGTAGGTTCTTTCTAAGATAGAATGCAATTATGGCCTGATGTATTCTCCTTACAATGGAATGTGTATGCATGGATTATTGCACTGTCAAAACCTCTACCTATGTAGCAGGTTGAGTGCCTGCTCTGCGCTGCATTTACTCTCGCATTATCAAATCCACGTCTTCTCCTCAAACTTATCGCCATAACTTCTTCAATCCATGCCAGATGCTAGCTAGAAAAATCAGAAAGTACAGCAGTAATGGGAGTTGTCTCCCCCATGCATATTTCTCCTTTGAAATCAAACGGTTTCTTTTCAGGATAAAGGAAACCTTGCGAGCTGGTGCCGTTTGAAGAAATGACAAAACAAATTCAATAGTTTCAGCCCCAACTTTGTAATACTTTTCCATAATGCTCAGGAATTTACAAAACGTTGTAAGTTTACTTAGAATATTTATTCGGCGAAACCGGTCGTCCAATAAATATTCTACATGAAAATTACAAAGTTTTGTTAATTCTTGAGCATTATGACAAAACAAATGCTTGCGCTGCTATTCCCCGAGACTGCTTCTTCCCTAGCACCTTGTCAATTTATGGCTTTCGTTTAAACAACACTTCATTTCACCCTTGATTTGCGTGAATTGATGATACTTCAAACGTTGTAGTATATTTTCAACTGTATCGTGGCATATAGATGTCATGCATGCATAATGCACATGTCAAGTTGCTAAATATTACGTCACTTCTATTTCCCGAGGTGCTTTGAGGTAACAAGTGAATGATCGTACTCAGTGGGTGACTTTCCGATTATATTTGATATTGTTTCTTGTTATTTTTTAGCCTTTTCCCTTATACCATGCTGCTTCACCCCGTCTTGATACTGGGCACACTTCATTAAATTTTCAATGCGGAACCATTTATCTTAGTTCCACATTTTCCGAACAGGATTTCCTCAGCGTCTATGATATGAAACTGACTTCCTTGTCGGCGTTTATCTGACTGATAGGTAACAATTCTGCCGTTTTTCGGTCGCCGTCACGGTGGCTTCAAACCTTCTCCTACCGGTTATCGCACTTTTTCGTCCCCCCTAATCTCTCCTTTGAGTGTCACGTACTCTAAGGTCACATCCTGCAGTGAGGAGACGCAACATTCGCAGCACTGGGCAGGACTAGCCGCGGAAGCCACTTCATCTGTCACCCCTGAGGAGACATAGATGCCAGAGATCCATTATGAAAAATTATTCGCATCTTTTAGGGTGATATGAAAATGGTATGGGAAGACTATGAAAAAATTTTATAACCATCTTTTGGATTACCAACGTCTCATGTAGATGAGCAATCTTTCGCAAGAAAGGACTTCATTTAAACCAGACAACTCTATTTAGCACAAACCCACATGCCGACGATCTGAGTTTCACGGCCAAGAATGCAGAGGATTTCTTAAAAGATATACTTCTACTAGAACAAATTGGTATTTTCAGAATGAAATTTAAAAAATATCTGCGGTCAAAAGAAAGTTGTGGCATCTTGGGGAACTCGACTAGTGGAATAGTAAGCAAGATAAAAATGTGTGACTTCCGCAATGTATTGGAAACTAACGACCTGTTTCGACTGTCACGACATCTTCAGGTCCTGAAGACCAAGAAGAACAAGGGGACCTGAAGATAGCTGTTAGTTTCAAATAAATTGTGGAAGTCACAATTTTTTATCTCGTTAATTATGACGTCCTTCCACCAAGTGAAAGCTTCTAGCTCCCATATTACAGTGGAATAGTAATAAATGATACAGGTTTAGAGTAATCATGCCTGGTTTGGAATCGCCCCCTGCCACTCGCCTCGGATGTGGCTCACACGTATTTTCGTAGATGTAGAAGTAAGACTCGACTTCGTGACTCAACGGATGCTCAGCCAGTTATTCCGTCAGTATTCGAGGAAGTCCGACGGAATAACCGCTTAAGGAAGAGGCCTGAGGGACGGGCTCGGTGATTTTTCGCGTTCACTTCCGGGCGACTACTGGATGGACCATTGTGGGTTGAAGTGTTTCTCCTCCACCGGTTGGCCTCGTTTGCGGAGCCGCACGGAGTTGAGGGCGGTCCACGGATATTCGCCCGGCGAGTAATGAGGGTGTGCGTGGGAGTGAGGGAGAGAGATGAGCGGTCAGGGAGGCCGTCCCGCGCATTCGATGCAGCTGGAAGGCCTCGGAAGATGCGCGCGTTCCCATTCGGCACCGGACGACCTGTTCAGCCCCTTTCGTCGGACGAGGGGCGAGGGGACGAGACACGCGAGTAACGGAATTCAGAACCCTGCCGCTTACGATAATCTGAACTCCCCCGTCACGAAAATGAGTACCTTTGGAATTTCCTTTTGACGTACGAGACGGGTGAGAATAGGGCTGGGCGGTATTTGAATCCCAATGTCATTATCCACTATCGTAAAATATTGAAAATGGACCAATATCAATTACCTGTATTGGACTATTAAATATTTTAATGTATTGGAATATTGGAACTAATGAAAAAATGAAATATTGGTAAATTGTAAAATGTTGAACAGCAATATTAGCAGGTAAAATTAACTGGAAGAAAACAAAAATGGTGGCAGAAGTGTCTTTTAACCGAGGGGAGTTACTTCGAAAAAAGGACTTTATTGACTGTGTAAAAGTGTGTTAATAAAACAAGAAAACCAATGTAAGCTTCTTTTCCCCAGTTATTACTATGAATAATGGTAGAAAAGGAAGTGCTGCACCGAGTGCCACGAGTCTGTTTTCAAAGATAAATAGGGCGCTCACCGACCACCCTCCTCGCAGGATTCCAATGTTCAATACTTGAATTTTCAACATTGATTATTCAATATTCCAATTTCAAATACTCGTTCTTTAATATACAGTATTTCAATTACAAATATTGGTTTTTCCAACCACCAATATCCAGTACAGGATATTGGTATTGGTTGTTCCAAACTTGTGATTTTGGAATCCCAATATTTAAATATTGATATTGGAACCAATATATTGGAAAACCGCTCTACCCTAGATGAGAGGGATGGGAGATCTCACTTGAAGTACGCCGCTAGTATGTTGGACTCTTTCGAAGTAGGGCTAGTTTCAGATGTAAATCGAATAGAGCGGAGGTCAGTTGGATTTGTTAAAAATTATTAAGATAAACATAGCAGTGATACTAAATTGTTGAGGGAATTAGAGTGGGAACCTCTTTCCAATCGAAGGGAAAAATGTAGATTAAATTTTTTTGTGAAAGTTAATGCAGAGTATTTTTGCCGGACGTTCAACATATTTTGCTAGAGCTAAATTACTATGGTGGAAACGATCACAGGCATAAGATTAAGGAAATACGCTGCAGAACCGATGTATTTAAAATGTTATTTTTCCACGTACGATAAGGGACCATAATAGTTGCGATAGATCAGTTCAAGGATACTTTGACTCTTGACTAGGTAAAATAGATTTTTGCGCTGAAGCTCAATATCCTAACATCATTATTGGTTACTAATTTCGCATGCAATCTCCGGCATGATATACTATTGCATGATTTAGTGCCTTGTAGCGTTATTTATCTATCGCATTAATAATACTAACCAGTAGTTGTATCTTGAGTGGTGCAGTGCATGGTAGCATGCTCTTCTACGTATCACTCTCCTGGTTTCTGGTCTGACTGCGTACCGTTGCCCTGACTGCTTTTGGCCTGCGCCTGGCATTCGGGGGAACATGCGCGGTTCTGATTTGAACTGGAATGAGCATGTCTGGTGTGAAATCACCCCGTGCCACACACCCTAGTGGTGGCTTTCACAGTATTTTCTAGCTGTTGATGATATGTAAAAATAATTTGTATGATGAACATTTATGTGCAGATTGGTTCATGGTTTCACTTGGAGTAGCGTCTCTCCATACGGGAAAGACAGTGAGCTTGGTTAAAACTTTATCAGATATTTTAATTAGCTAATGGCCGGTTGCAAGAACATTTTGTTATGAAATCAAAAGATATGAGATCCATAAAGTTATAGGTCTCATAAAAATATTCGGGTTGCAGGAACACATCTACTAGTTACTTATTTACCAATAGTAAATAGCTTCGAATATTTTATCTAATCTTTTACCGCTGGATAAAATTTAAGAAAGTCTAGCCTATGAATACTTGCTAAAGCAGATAATAATTAGTCAGTAAGAATAAACAAACTGAAAGTTCGTCTCAAAACAACTATTTTATCAAGTAATTAAGCCTCCAAGCGGTTCATTGCGCACCCGCCATCTCGAATACTTATGGAACTCATAACTCCATGCCATAGTTTATGAAACTAATAAATTATTAGGGGACCCGACTTAACTTGTGACATCGGTGAAACAGTACCATAAATTCATAATATTAATCATTCCATTTATTCTTTGTACATATTTCCTTGCGCTATGATGAGTAGAAAAATTAGGTCTGCCGAGTATGATTCCGAGTAACGAAGACATAGCGGAAGCTTTTGTCACAGACGGGAAGGTATACTGCAAGGCAAACTTTAGGTTCGAGATCGGAGTAAGAAGGGAAGACGTATGTGCGTGATGTTTAATTAAATATAATTTCAGTTTATGTTTCATCGGTTTGTCGAGAAAAATATCTTAATGAGCGTGCATTTCAACGTTTTACGCGTATTAGAAGACAAGGTGAATTCTCGAAGCGTCGAGTATGAAGATCAGAGAACACAGACATTCCGGGAAACTAGTATATTTATCAGAATATAGCGAAAGCGCCTGATCACACATTCCCCGTGTCGATACAGGCCAACGTCTGCTGTGGCGATATCGCAAGTAGAGGTGGTAGAGGTATATAAACATGAAAAGGTATCTAGTAGTCCTTCACAATTAGACATCCAAGGCGGATGAACACTTCAGTAAACGATCGGATAGGTATTTTTCCTCTCGTAATTACACATGGAACTCCATTTAACTTAAAGAGCTCCTTCAAACACGCGCGGGGAGAGTCATACTCTGGGGACAGTCGACTCTTCATCTTACCAGCTGATACCGACCCCCAGAATTTAGTTTGCGTTGTCCGCAAATTTTCCAGGCATAGATAATGTCCTATCTCAATTAGTCAGGATGGTCACTCATCCGACTCCGTATCCGGCAGCATGTTGGCCGTGATTCTTACGAGATTATTGTCCACTACGATTGCACGATTGTACTTGGAGGAGGCCATTAGAGAAGCACAAGAAATGGGATTGAACGGGATAAAGATTAACGGAAAAGAAATAAACATGCTCGCTTCGCAGACGATATCGAAGCCATAGCTGGAAACCGCGAAGTTCTTCAAAGGTCACTAAGCCTAATGGACCACGTTCTCCAAGAATACAACATGAATATAAATAACACGAAGACTATAATTCTAGTATGCGGAAGAGAGAAGCTGAATGTAGAAGTTACCCTGAGAGGAGAGATATTAGAGCAAGTGGATTCCTTCACCTATCTCGGAAGTACCATTACTTGGGACGGAAGAAGTACAACGGACATCAAGCGTAGAATAGCCCAAGCTAAGAAGGCGTTCATGGGTAAAAGACAACTTCTCTATTCAAAGAAATAGGATTACAAACTAGGAAGCAGTATGGGAAAACATTCTTGTGGAGCGTAGTACTCTGTGGATCGGGAGCAGGGACCACTGGAAAAGCTGACCGGAACAAACTAGAAGCCTTTGAAACTTAGTGCGGGAGGAGGATTCTGAAGATGAAATGGACGGACAAAATTAGAAACGAATAAGTGTACAGGAGCGTAAAAGAGGAAAGGACCATGTGGAGCACCATAGAGGAAAGAAGAACCAGATTGATTGGACACACCTTGAGACACAACGGGTTTGTGAAGAACATATTGGAAGGCAAAATAGTGGGGAAAGTCCCCAGAAGAAGACCCTGAAATAAGTTCATGAACCAAATAAAGAGAGAAGTATATAAAAAGATGTTCCAGGAGGTAAGGGAACTAGCATTAGATAGGGAAGGGATTGAACGACCAATGATGACCATTGCACGAAGACATTGTATTTCCTGGTTCGCTGTCAGCCATGTTTCCCAGACCTCACCTAACCCCTTCGAGATTATACAGTATTCAATTTTGAAGTTCTCTATGACCAGGGATCCGAATTTTTGCCAAATCCAACTACGCTGTTGATGTCTGGAAATATTCCAGGGCGAAATTTGTCAAATGTTTAAGTCGCGGCGTTTATATAACTCTCGGAAAGGATAAACACCTGATAAAAATGCAAGAACTGATGTCGTTCACCTTGAAACGCTTTAGCACTGTCGTGCCCTTTACGGTATCAGTAATAGTTTCGTTTCATTTTGACTCTTGGCGTTCTCTTGTGGAATTTTTCAACCCAAGATTTGAAGTTCAGTATCTCTGCGTAAAGCCTATATCATCGTGCATCTACTCTTGGATATTAGTATAGCAATATTTAATGTTGAATTTGTACACGGTAGAAAAAATGTCGGGTTGGTAGCCCAACCCCCGAGTGTATTTAATGTCTACCAATAAGTGCAATTTCAGAAAAAATTATCCTTTTTTCCCACCCTGTTTTGTCAATTATTGAAGTTGTCTTTTTCAATAAACCATGCGTATTTTCACCAATTTAATTTAATGCACGACCGGAATGCCATTAAGAGGCAACATCGTCATACAGACTTTAAGCATTTAATTAGTCTCGGGAAGAAATATTGCATCGTTCTTTTATTGTGGCAGTGCATTTTCAATAAGTTGAGTCAGAAACAACGAATTTTATTGCCATTGTTGTCATCTTTAGGTCCCGTGCATAGAAATGGTTTCTTGCGCTCATTCTCCGCTAAGCCTTCTAGTTCCTGCGTATTTTGAAGTAACGCCAAAAAATCTGTCTGTCGCTTTCTCTTTGAAGAACATATGTCAGTATTTACGCTTCAGCGCTGCTTTTGAGGCTTAGTGAATTAGATAAGCGAGACGCTACTGGCTGCGAGATATTGCGAGTAGTGGTTTCATTTGAGTTTGAGAAGTACGTCCGCACTCAGACTAGAGTCGGAGTCGGCAGTCTCAGAGTCAGTGAAGGTGCTGGCCGAACGAGGTCTCAACTGCGATTTGGTGGCTTAGTTCCGTCGGAGAAAACTATCGTTTATTTAGCTTACTTGTAAATGCTCTATCTCAGCTCGAACATTTATCATCGGAGGCGGAAGTTGTGTCAACATAGCTTACTGTTAAACGAATTCCTTCTCTGCTGTGTGCGCATATAACTCATTGTGTTGTGTGAAAAAGAACTTAAGTATTTATGGTAATGGCCTTGCATTATATCCTTAGCGCATCTCCTATATTAGGACATTATCCTCTGTTGAATGAAAAGCGTCATTCTGGAATATTCTGTTTTGTTATCTGTCTAGATTTTTCGCATTTGAACAATTCGCAAGAACCAGAAAATCAAGGGACTTCTGGTTTATGTTGACATGGAAAGTTCTTGTCTCATCATAAGGTGAATATGTGATTTTTTAAGAATATTCAACTTTTACTGTCTCCGTACGAAGGTGCGATCGTCTAATTTAACAAAACGTACATTCAATTATTTAGCTACCAGTTTAATCTTCGTCGATAAATAGGTCAAATTACTGCCAGGTAGTGTGCGATAAGCCATATGAGTCACATTTATTTTGCTTGACATATTTTTGTAAATGTACTGTGCATCAAATGCGTTACCTTCAATTTTGTGTGATACAGTTTGTATGTACATGCTAAGGAATAGATAAGAGACTCTCTAACAAACAGATGCTCTGTAGAAGAAATAGACCGACGGAGAAAATAATCGGTGACTGAGGCGGAAGAAATTCTTTGAAGTTGAATAATTTGGAGTCTTGGGGCATGTGGAAAACGTTTGTCCGATGAAATGTGTTCATTTAACAAACGCAGAGGCAGTGTTCAAAGATCAAACTGTTTAAAACAAAGGTAGATAGGGATCAAATGTTTAATGATTAAGTTTTTTGACTGTGTGCATTTGGAAATGGATGGAGCGAAATGGACGGCGTGAATGATCTGCATCTACTTATTACCCTGCAAGCCACCGCAAGGGTGTTTGGCAAGGGTGACTTATCACCAACTTGAACTGCAGTGAAGAAATTTACTTTCACCAACAAACACCACTCGATCGGTATACTATAAATACTAGAGAAACTGCTAAAATAATCCGTAATGTAACTATGAAACTTGACGCAAGAGTCATGCAGGGAACATGCAAAACATGGTGTTAGCACTACTCGGCAGATTTAGAAACATGCATCAGGGTGAATATGAATTAATCAGCTACACTACCTGTCACTTAACCTACTTCAAAGTGTTAACGCAGCCATTGTAGTCTTATATTGATTGCGGGGTAAACGAAATGTTTATCATTTCTTTTCTACAATCTATTTCCCTTATTTTATTCTCATGATCTGATCTACAGTAGTATGTCTTATTTCATAAGATATTGAAGATTTTGAAGTCTGAATATAAATCGGTTTTAAATTAACACAAAATATTGATTCTATTTTTCAATCGACGGTCTGATGGCGAGTCCTCTCCAAGGTGTAACAAGAGGTCAGTAACATTATCGAAACTATCATAAAGGCCTTTCACGTATCTTGCTGATCTTCTCTACACACGTTCTAACTCTGTTTTTAAGCCTACCTCATGAGGATCCCATATACTGGCAGCGTATTCTAAGTGGGGCCCAACAAGGGAGCAGTAGCTGATTTCTCTAACTTTATCGTCGCACTTTCCAAGTACTCTTTTAACAAGTACTAATGAATGTTGTACTGGTATGTATACGTCGAAAGAGATGCGGGGCATCGAAGATCATTTTTCCAAGCAAAAAATACATGCATAACCACAAAATATTGAAGCCGTGCTGTTAGATATCAGTCTCAACGACCCGCCGAGCTCTGTAATCGATGAGCAAACCTATTTTTACCTCTCGGCCAGGCGGAAGTATAGCCGAGTGACCGGAGAACAAATCCCCGCCGATTGGTTTTTCTCCCTCAGGAGATAAGGATGGAAACAGCTGCCGATCTCGCCGGAGATTTCTCGTCTGAACGGAAGGAGAAGGATCGAAATGATTGCTTTTAAATCCACCCTTCCTGTCTCAGTTTTGGCTGGCAAGAGTGTATGAGAAATATTCCGGTACAGTCAGTATATATTTGCCAATACATGTGCCAATAGATGTATTTTTGAATCCATAAATTATTCTCTAAACACTGATACTTATTTTTAATCATGAACATTTGTAACTATTACCGTTTATGACAAAAAGTATCATTAAAAATCTTTAGGGACTGAAGGAATTAAATCGAATTCTGCCATTCCATTCCGTTTACTTTAGAATAATTTACTATGATTCCTTTCATGTTCTCAACTATTTCACAATGTGATAATTATTAATCAAAATATTTTACAGAAAAAATTTAAAAAGTACTAACTATCTGCATGCTTCCATTCGAGTTCATAGAATGAGCGGTAGATATTGTTAAGACGCTAGCTGTATAGAGAAGGAACGGCATTGAGTGAAGGCATTTGAATAGGCTAAATGGGAAGAAATGAATCTTTTGTTGGTGACATGTCTTAAAGGCTCGTTTTGTTGTTTAAGTCAAAAATGGTTTGTGGGAAGACGACATTTTTGTATAAGCCTATCGGTTCGCACTGCTTTTTCCTTACGTATTTTGTTAATCCTGTCAGTTATGGAAATAAAGAGCGAGAATGAAATACCTACTATTCCCTGTGTCACCCTGAAACTCGCTTGTTCTGAAAAATTTGAGTAATTGTATAGGCCGGCGTACTTTTAAAATTAGATCTCTCGAAAAATTGAGTGTTAGGTCACCATCCGTGTAAAGATGTAAGGTTTTGGGAAGTGAAATGGTGACGTGTATTATGGGAGTGTATTTAGTGGAGCTCAGCTTTTATTGTGGCCGCTTATTGTGCGCGGAAAGAACGAGTTTTTGTATCTATCTGGTCGGCAATGTATCTCTCTTATTTTATCGCTTCTGTCAGACCTAAAGATCATGATAATATTCTCTGTGTCGCTCAGAAACTCACCAGTTCTGAATTTCTCAAGCAACCTATGCTTAGCGTGTAGCCCTCGAGTCTCTAGGGGCTCCCACCTTAATCCCTCTGTAAGTTGTGAGACACTATATGTTCGCTCGTAGCAGCTTTTAACGATAACACCTACAAATACTTTAAAAGTAAAATCGCTGTACTTCGTACTTATCGGTTTCCCCCGTATCGCCGCGTTTTATGTCTCCCGTCCCGAAGGCGGGAGGGGTTTCTTATAGCGGGGAGTGTTGTCTGGATCCAGGCCACCAGCATCTTTCTTCTCAATCTCTCTCTCTTCCTCGGCCTCTCCCTACGATGGAACACCCCGGCACTCATTCTAAGGGTGGGATGGGGGAAGGGGTTCTTTTGCTGAGTCACGCCGCCTCACTCTGACGGATCTCTTGTTCATGGAGAATAGAAATCGCGTGATCCTACTATAGCGCTCCGCTCAGCGTGCGGGGGGAGATGGTGGGGAATGCCGCCCTTTTAAGTGGCACGTTGGTCGGCTGAGGGTGGCCGGGGTTTACGGAGACGTTGAGTAAATACGTCGCTCTTACAGCAATGGGTCCGACGTTCGTGATTCTCTCGCTCCATATTCCCGTCTTGACACCCAAAGCCGGCGGACGTCGTGGCGAGGAATGACTCGGGCGAAGAAAGCGTTCGTGATGAAGAGGCAGCTGCAATGCTTGCGTTGGTGATGAACGACTGGACACGAGAAAGCGGTAGTTTTGTGGAAACGTTCGCGTGGGCTGTGAAATTCCTTTAGATCATTGACGTGGGTCACTGTGGGTGCGGATCGGAGAAGAATGAGAGCCTTCGGTATCATTTTTGGAGAGGAATGTTAAATATCAAATTAACTAGATGAGAATACAGGAGGCAGAGAAAAGAGCCGAGGAAAAAAATGACTTAAGGAAGCATAAAGATTTTCGTTGGGTATCCTGCCCCCTGATTGGTAGGTTTTTGAACAGTGCTTTCCGTAATTTCCCTGTTTCTTTGTTTTCTGCTGCGTAGAGCAGAAACCGTACGCAGGATTCCCAGAATGGCTAATAGTGATAATTTACCATTTTCTGTTTTCATTTCACCTCATTTTACTTGTTCGTCATTGAGTCTTTCCTAATAAATTCCTCTAACTCTCCTTATCTAGTCTAGAAAATATTATCATGACGCCTCACTACATCTCTAGGTTTGATAGAAGCGATAAAATGAGAGAGATACATTCCCGAACAGATAAGTACAAAAACTCGTTCTTTCCGCGCACAATAAGCGATCACAATAAAAACTGAGCTCCATGAAATACACTCCAATTATACAGGTCTCCATACGCCACCCAAAACCTTATCCCTTACATCTTTACACGGCTGGTGTCCTAATACCCCATGCCACACGCCCGTGCGGCGGCTCGCAGGGTAGTATATAGATGTAGAAAACTTGTATCATCTGTCTTCCTCTTCACCCCTTCCCCAGCGTATTCCCCTCTGTCACCCTCTTCAACATGCCCTCACCTCTCAACCTGTCCTCCATCCACCTTTCCACTTCCCCCGAATACCTGCCGCCATCTTTCTTTCCTCTCTCACTATACTCAGAAACTACTATTTCGTTTCATTCTCGCCAATCAGTTCACTCTCTCCATTCTTCTCATGATCCACATCTCCGATGCCTCCAGTCTGCGTGCGTCCTCCCTCCGAAAATGATGAAGTTTCCGTCATAGATAATGAGAGTCAGGCCTGATGATGATGTAGTACACCGAAACCTAGGTCGAATGAAATTTACCTAAGTGGAAAATTTCCGAACTCTCATTTAATATGATGAATTCTTTCTGCCACATCAAGCCTGATACTTCTCTTTTTGTATGAGGTTTCCGTTTCCCTATCAGGCTCCAAGCTCCATCGCAGCTTATTCCTAAGCGCTGAAGCTCTTGGTATCCCTACGTGATGGAGGTTTGAGAAGCAATGTGCTGGGAAAACGAAGAGTTGGAGATGAAATGTTAAGTCCTAAGATGTCAGATTGATGCTCATCGGGGATGCGGGCCATGTTGCTTGGGCTCGGAGTTCTTGTTTGCGAGGAGGTAGGTACTGGTTCACTTGTGTTGGGATCTGCTGCTTTCTGAGAATTCTTGGTTTTTCTAGGCGTTCCCATAACACTGTGTTCACTTTAGGCACTTATACTGTGTTTTATCACTAAACGTCCTCCTCCTGACCACCCCGGACCGAACTGGCCTCCTCCCGGGGGCACCCGCTTATATAGCTCCCGGCCACCAAGATGGCGCGGGGGTTTCAAAGGAGTACCGCCCGAGAGGGCCCGTCGGCGAGGTTGGCCGCGGAGGGGACGTGGTTCCAGGCCGCCTGTCGGCCTTTCATTTTTATTGTACAATCCATATACATTTTTCTTAACAAAGGATATTCAAAGAGGAGTCCTCTTCCACGTCTGCAACTGTGTAATACAACCATAGAGTCTACCCGGAAATCCAGGAGCTCATTATTGTTTAAAGGTAGATTATCTAGAACAAATTGCCAGGCGCGCAGGCAGGCCAAACACTCCATAAAATTAATTTCATATGTGCCTCTAACCCTGAAGGCTTTAACTATATTGTAAGAAGGAATAACAAATGCTAGCGTAGTTGGCGTAGCGTCACAGTAAACAATCAGGTTCATTTGGCTCACTGGTTTCCGGTTCAACTTGATGGAAGTCCTTTTTAGTTATTGGGAAATAGAACCTTACTAACCGTATTCTGAAGCACAACCACCTTTTGTTAATGATTTTGGTAGAAGAAATAAACGGGAAGAGTTTTCGTGGATGACCAAGGTATGCGTGGTTCCAGGCCTGAAGGCCAGGCCAGACCTGATCCCTGAAGATGTGGCCAGCATAGGCCACGAAACGTCATCTGAATTAAACTTGACGCAGCTGACCCGAAAACAATGGAGGGAACTACGAATTATTTTGTAGAAATGATAGGTTTGCTGATGGGAGAGTGAAATAGGTAGCTGCATACTGATCTCCATCCTGATAACAACAGATGATGTGGAAAGGTAATGGGAGTTCTCCAAATTGGGACAAATACCAGGATATTGGTACAAATACCGGGGGCAAATGAAGACTCAGTGAAAGAACTACGGGCGAGCAAGGAATAGAGAATTATGGAGGGCTACAGTTTGCCATTCTTACGATTGAAAGACAGTTGAACTAAAGGCCGGACAGGCCGTCGGCGTGCGGAAACAATTTTCCTCCCGCGATGGGAACTACTTCCCGCTTGCATTCCTTCACCATCCACCTGAGAGCTCAGTGTTTCTCAACAGCACTATCTCCTCATTTTAAGCATCTCAAGGAAAATAATTTTTTTCCCTTCTGCTGCGGGAAACAGGCGATCTCGTACTCAGCCCTTTACTACTTCTATCGGTTTGACATAGAGCACCACACTTGACTAGAAACTATTGGAGTGGGTTATTTTGAACGTCCTACCAAACCCGCTCTGAGGGTTTTCGCGTACTAGTCCGCGAAAATCTTATCCTTACGGAAAATCCACTCTAGCTATCATAGAAATTGCCAAGAGAGAAAACGAAGTCAATAATGCAAGTCAGCAACATACAGCCAGAGATTTAATTAAACGCTACTCGAAGTATCCGCTGTGCCATATGTCCTTTAATTCGATTTTCGCGGAAGTAATTACAGAATTCGATTTTAGATTGCCAGAAAACGCTCCTACGCCGCTTGGCAAATGCTAACAGCCGTTTGATTCTTTCCAATTTGTTTTTTCTTACCATTGTGGAAGAGTGTGAAAGGGCGAATTGTTATTTAACTAGTCCTTAAAGAAGTTAGCTATAAACTGATTCTGGAATAATTCGATAATTAACTCATTGTAATCTTGACTTTTGAACTACTACTGAACTATTTCAGATGTAAGTGATGTCCCATGAGTTAAACTAATGAAATGAAGTTGAAATTTGCTGTTATACAAATCATTAGGAATTAAAAATCATTTTTGTCACTGAAAGTGAATAGTTGTAGGGTCATTTGCGGTTGATCTAGTCTTATGCTTTGCACCATTAAACGGTATGATATGCATTGAAAAAGGTTTATGGGATATAAGCCAGATTCCGTTTTTCCTCTTCAATAAATGTTTTTTTATATCCCGTTTCTTTTTTCAACAATTTCCAAATAGATGAAAATATGATTCTCATGCAGATTGAATATGAAGTTATGAATCTTTAAATCCATTTAATACAAGAGTAAAGAAACTTTAATTACAAAAGTGTAATTAAATACTTAAGGTGGCTGTTTAAGTAGAGATTTTCGAGGAAATTTGCACTTATATACTTACTAGTAATGTGTATAAATAAAAATGAAAAGAAAAAATGGCATTTTAATGACTTGGATTCTTGGCAGTTTCCTTGTGTTTTCCTAGAAAGTGCTCAATATACCCCCGAATCTATCATATGCTCTATTTAAGAAGTGTCTCTGTTCTCTTATTTCATATTCTGTGGACCAGTTGGAATATTTATACTTCGTCCTGTAAGTTTTTGTTTACTTCGTGGAAATAATCCTGCTTTGATAAGAAATCGTTTAGGCTTCGAGCGTGGTTTTTAGGGGATAAACGATATGGGTTATCGTATCGATAGCGCATTTTCATTAGGCGTCTATCCTTTCCTAATTTAATGCAAATCTCATTGCAATTATTGAATGCCAGTAGCGCACAATCTCATTAGCCGCGCACCTGCGGTGCCCATTCACCGGCAGTTGAAGGACACTCAGTGGCACCATTGAAAATTCGATAAATTTTTCGGGGACGAAATTTTGTGCAACATTTATCTTCGGATTTAATATCTGAAAGCCTTGAAGAATATAGTATGGATTTCATGGCGCATGTCGGTGTATAAGTAAACTATATAATTGCTGTAGGTAAAAGAATAGTAAAAAGCAATGCCCGTCATTTTGGTATGTGGAAAACTTACATATCACACAAATGACAGACAAATTACACAGTTTTGAAGACGAAAAGTTTTTAAATAGAGTGAAATAAAGTTTTATTCCATTTGTCAATTCCAAGTGATTCTAGCGGTAATTGGATTCGGAGGTTTTTTAGAGAAAATCGTGGACAGACGGTGGTCACGAAAGTGGTTGACATAGGTTTAGTCCTTACTAATTTTTAAGTTTTGCTCCATGCTAATGGTTAATTTGAAACAAATTTTGAAAATGAAATGCGACATCATAGTCAACCATCTGAGGCGAGTGACCATGCACAAATTTCCACTTCCGCCCAGAAAAAGTTTTGGAATTTTCCTTTAGCTTTAATGAGATTCCTGGAGCTTTAATGGATTTTTGCCCACCTCCAATTTTACTTCACTTTATTTAAAAACTTATCGCTTTCAGAATAGTATAATTTGTCTGTCATTTGTGTGATATGTTAAGTTTCTATAAACCAAAATGGCGGACACTGTTCTTTTACTATGCATTATCTCTATTAATTCATTTTTTCGTGCACGATGGCCGACGACGTCGGCAGCCGCCGCCGGGAGAAAGAGAAATGTTGATGAGAAAGATTCAGAGAGAGACACAAGAGATATCCGGCTTTCGCGGCAGTGCATCCGGAGGTCACTGAGGACGCGGAAATATCTTCCTCCGAAAGAGGTTGCTCTTCCTTTGAATAATAGCATCCCTACTAAAGTGGGACACTCTGTCAGTTCGAAATTCGATGAATCTGATCCGGAAGATATTATAAATGCGGCATCATTTGGCACGCCCTCCATTATAATTTCGCCGCGTTGTTTTCGTGCTGGCGGGCCGAATCGTAATAAAAATTTAGGCTGCTCGAGGTCATACGTAATCTTATCTTAACCTCAAATCTTTATTGTCAACGTCGCATTTAAGAAATTTGCTCGTATTTCCCGCATTAAATATTTAATTTAAAGAGTCTGGATAACCATATATTGCGAAGAAATACTCTCAGAGGGCATGCAATAAATTATGTAACGAGGAAAACATCTTTATGCCTCTGAGAGTTAGCGAAAGACTCGTGTTGTTTTAATATCTGTTACATAACTGAGATATCGAGAGCTCGTTTTCTGGAGTCTTAGCGATAGCGTAGTACCTTATCTGAGCCTGAGAGCTCTGCTTAAATTAATGTCGTTCAGATCCCTTATCACACATACTTTCCGCATTCGCAAGAGACAAAACAATTGTGTTGCCTTCTAAGATCTTCCGCCTCTGACGCCAACGAAAGCGAATGAAAATTTGCTTCGTTATTATTTGATTTCGAGGGTGAATTATTGAAGAGAAAGGATGACTGATAATTATTTTAAAAATAACTTAATGCCCTTCGATAAAACAGTAAATTTTGAGACCACAAAATCCAGTGAGTATACTCCGGTCAGAATGTACTTGCTTGATTGAAATTATGCCTATCGAACTTGATCACTGGAAGCGAAACTAAATATTTATTGATGGGCATGAAGTCTCATACTCACTGACTGCACCTTATGGGAAAGTTGAGCTGATTTCTTAACATAAGATCGCCATTAGTTTCACCCATAATATTTTATCAACGAAATTGCGTTCTTCAACTGCGGAAATATTATATAGCTTCAAGCTCTCGAACTATGGAGGAAATGAGCCGGACTGAGAGCAAAGCTTTCGAACAAGATTTAGATAGAGTCAGGAATAGAAAAGATATCATGTTTGAGTTATAAAGGCTGTTGAGGTTCGACGCAACGAACTATGTTTTCACTTAGGCATATGTGAGAGAGAATTTAGTTTCCGATTCCAAATCGAGAGATTAGGTACCGTCCTTACTCAATACGGATAGATTATCGCTTTGGGTCTGCTTTGGAAAGGTTGCATTTTAAAAAATTGTTGTTTTTTTGTTAGATTTGTTTTTTCTCATGGTGTTTTTTTGGAGAATGAGCTTAAAAATGTCAATTTTTTTGCTCTATGAGGCATGCTAATCACGCAATAATGGGGGTGATAACCAAAAAACATCTTGCGTTTAAGTCTTATCGTGATATCTATTTTAAGTCTAGTTTAGGTTTTTCCGAGGGCTTGGTCAATTTTCCAAATCACTATAGACCTATTTTTTAGTTTTTATACATATTTTAGTTATAAAATTGTCGTAATATGGAAATTGATTAGTATTAGCTTTAATACAGTCAACATATTCAGACATTACCTCGTGAAGGTATTGTTTAAGTAGCCATACTTAAAGAATTATTCTTGTACTTTTCCGCAGTAATTCAAAATTATGTTGAAATTAAATTTCTGTGGATAAGGATTGGATGTCGCCTGAAAGTAAAGATAGGCTTTAATGTTAAGATGCATTTGTGGTTTTTTTAGGTTGTTTGTTATTGTGCTCAAGTTTTTTATGCCTTCATGGAAACTTTACGGCTTCATGTGTCGAGAAAACGCTGGATTATGAACAAGTGTATTGAAAGTGGAATGTAAAATGGTTTTGGGAAATAGATTGGATGTGAAAAACATATTATCTTCTCTACATACTTTACGGCTTTGAGACCAAAAGGCTGCTTAAGGTGGTTGGAGCGCGAATCGTGAGTCGTTGAGTAGATACTTATTTTAGTGACTCTAGGTCCTCACTTCACTTCAGTAAATCTACTTATACATTGGAAATGAATAGTACATGTTCGAACAACAATGATGCAAGAATTATATTTTTTTTAATTTCGTCTCAATTAAAACATTGTTATCACATAGATTTACGGCGCGGAATTTTGAAATTAAACAATAATAGTAAGTCAAAACGGGTTTTTTATTAGACACGATGCCTCAATATTTAAAAGGAACCATAATAATTATATAAAACGTGTGTTGTCCCGGTTAGGAGATTATCTGCGCACATGTCATCGAATTACTTCGATATATATGTGAACTGCCATAAGGCTGCATGATGAAATAGCCGTAAATTGCTCAGAAACCAAATCGGTGGCCTTCAATTTTTTTCGCTTTCATCAATAATATTATTAATGAACACACGTATAATAAGTTTCATGAAGATCTTTACATAAACGAAAATCGCTCCAACCACCGTCATACCCATACGTCACAATCTATTCAACCTACTATCAGGCATTCGAAAAATATTACTCTGATTTTATTTTGACACAAGGATTTGTCGATTCCTTTTGCCGATTTTAATCGACGGCGGCTTCACATAGCCGCGAGGTCGACTGATTTGGGACAACTCCGGGAAGGCTTTTTTTTCGGGTCCTCGTTCCCAAAAGGATTTTTAGCCGAACGAATCGTTGCAGTAATAATGCCGAGCACGTACGTTGTTGAGAGGAGGCGTGCCGGTGTTTCTCGTCTTCCTTGCAGCGGCCCACGTACTTTTATTTTCAGTTATCGGGGGGGCGGGGGGGGGGAGGAGGGGCAAAAATCTCGGCTCGGCCCATTTGGCTCCCCGGACCGGGTCGTAAGTCTTCTTACGTCTCCGTCTCTCCGTGACCAGAATTTCGCCGCGTCTCCGAGCGAGGCGTTACGATTGGCAGTCGAGAGGGCCGATTTCGACCGCTACGGGGCAGGGTGGATGTGGAAAACGTATTTTTTCTCTCTCTCTCTGCCGATTGCCAGAATCCCGCCGGTCCGATTTTTCACGGCCTCCTCAGATTCAACTGTTTGACATTTTCCTTCAGGTTTGAACTATGTGCCTAAGTAGGTGGAGCCAGTTCTCCATGCGGTTGCGATCGCGCTAGCCAAAGGAGGAAGGGTTGTCGAGGGAAAGTGGCTGAATGAGCTTATTTCAATAACACGCGGTCAGTTCTCAGGTGACCAAGTGGGTCATCGCTGCCGTATGTGACCCGGTCGTGGAAACAGATCTGAGGGCCGTGATATATGGTGGAGTGTTGCTCCACCAAATCTCTAGCGTTGCGAACACGTCGGGCGGGGAGTGAGTGCGCAACAGGTGACTGGAGAGTTAATCGTGGGTCATTGTGTACACATTTATATATATTTTTAAATAAGTCGAAAATATTCTTGCCCTAAATTTCATTTAAGTGAATCTGTTGATGCGTTGGAAATTTTCATTTATACATTAATGGAAATAATTCAAGAATCAGATCTTGATGTTTTCCTCAAGTGATTTGGAAGCAATGACTAGAGATTTCAGTACGGTATTCCAAGATGAGACGGCGCAACTACGAAGTTCTGACCCACAGATCGCGTCAGAAATTTTACGGTGTGTTGTCTGTATGTTTCTAAAAGAATGAATGAATTGCCCACCGTCGCATCTTTTGAGAATCGGGAAAAAATCCCGTGTGTATGCGTTTTCAACGCGCAGCATGAAACATGCTCATTATAACCTGAGAAAAATGTTCCGTTAAATACCTTATCATAATACGAGACCTGAACTCTGGGATTGAATTTTCCTGTTTCCATTCCTGTGACTTGCTTAGCTCGAATAAGATTTCTACTTTAAATTAATGCCATGAGGACGCTCTCATATTCGCACCGTTGTAATCAGCGGCCTCTAATCCAAAGAATGTTATTACAGCTTCCCATCCGATTCTCCTTTCATCTAACCGCATAATTCCTTCTCAACTACTTAATATCACATGATTCATGATGTCGACGTGAAATGTCTTTTCTGTTTGTTACTGTTTCTCGTGTTGCTGAAAAAGTCTTCTTTCCCCTCTGATAGCGCTCCGTGACCGCACTAATCCAGATGTTTTTTGCCGAGCATATCATTGAATTTTGTATCCTTATCGGGGAATGGCGAAAAAATCGTCATCCTCTGGCAAGGAGGCATCATGAGGCTGGTAGACCTTTTTTAAATTGTTTGTTGCAAAATATCTTCCAGATAGAACACCCAGTTCATGTTACAGTACTGAGCAAGCCTAGTGATTATGTCCAGCGGGGAAATTTTGCGAAGCTTCTTTTTCTATTGCCATCACACATTTTCTCTCTGGCTCGGAAGAAAGAGAGATGGAAATAATTCACTTGCTTTCGTCACCGTGAAATCTGAAAACGGCGTGGTTGTAATATAGTTGGCTTCAGCTTAGGCAGCTTGAGAGGCTTATCTTTGTTTTGGCGCGATTTCTCAATTCGAAATTTAAATATAATGAAAAGTAAAGAAAACTTTGTAATTCCACATAAATATTTAATGTACGACCTAGGTTTCGACGTGGCTCGTCATCGTCTGGTACAATTGCATAGAAGGTGGAGAATTCCACCCCTTAACCCACACCTCAGACCGTTGTGTTTTTGGGAATTTTGTTTTTGAAATCATTTTGTGTGTGACTATTTATTCTCCACCTTCTATGCAATTGTACCAGATGATGACGTGCCACGTCGAAACCTAGGTGGTACATTAAATATTTATGTGGAATTACAAAGTTTTCTTTACTTTTCATTATGTTAAGTCGATTCCATGAAGTCACACCCGAGACAACGAATTATATCGAAATTTAAACTCATGGATTACAGCTTCCTTTCCCCAGCAATTAGCGTCACTATCGTATTTGAAAAGTTTTCTTTTATCAATTTAAACGTGGGAATTGTGAAAACGTTCACATGCTCAGAATAGTGTTCATTTGCTAGCAAACTCTCACAGATCTTTTCTCATAGCCACCTTCCCAGTCGGCGCTTTATATTTTTGTGAGAGATGTGGGAGGAAATGTAAATATTGTGTAATGCGAGACTATGTCGGTACCTATAACACTCTCCAGTCAAACTAATCTCGACACAAACCTAGTAATTACCATCAGGGAACCATTGTAATGTTTGAAATAATCAATTTTTGTCTCCATAAAAGTCTCAATAGAGTTTGAATTTGCTCCCAATAAATAACGGCTCGCTGATGATGAATAATAAAGAGTTCAGCAGTACCTCTAATTCTGATTAGGAGAAAATATTTTTGAATAAATCTCCTTGGGGGACAAAAGGCTAACATTTTAGGCGTATTTTTCTGCTTAGCAGTCTATTGATAACAACGATCGAAGGAGGAGAAAATGAGGAGAATGAAGGAGGGAGGCCAAGGGTGGAATGCGTAAACATTAAGACGGAAGATAAAAAGGAAGGATTATGAAGGAATTTAGCGATTGGTTGAATGTACAGCGTAATAGATAGCTGTAGCAGCCACCACTTCGGTGTGACGATGGCAAAATTTGATGGACGGTAGATTTGCTTAATTTTTCTTCAGGCTCCATTTTGTGACGTTTCAGCGTTTTTCATGTCAAAACTGAAGCACAAAAAGTTTCAGGTACTCCTTGGTCAAGGATATACCTATGTTATTTCAACATGATTTCAACAGATTCGGGTAAGATATTGCGGAAGTTCGATAGATTGTAACAGAAACAACAATTGCACATTGCCACAGGATATTCTAATGAGCACGACGCGTCTTGTATCTGATGATGGCTGTGTGAGCTGAAACGCATCGTACTCATTGAAATATCCTGTGGAAATATGCAATTGTTGTTTCTGTTATTGGCGACTCCAACATAGCAAGACACCGCCTACCGGTAAAATCTGGAAACACCGGAGTGATGATCATAACGTGCTTGCACTGTGAGATTTGTGGTTGACTTGTGGATTTTGTCGAAGAGCTTTTGTGCTACATTCTATAGAACAGTTCTTTAAGGATCATCTCATTTTTCATCTCTCATTCGTTATCCTCTCTTCCTTTTTCACCTTTCCAATATATTTTTTTTAATTTTTTTCGTTTTTTACTCCCTTCACCTCAACACCCATATTCATCCATATCCTTTGCTTGTATTATTTCATCCATTCCATTATCATAATTTAATTCATCTTTAACTGTAATTGTGCACGGACTATTCGTGTGGGTTATTCTCATGGGTGTATACTCATGTGCTAGAAAATCTTTCTTGCAGCCGAAGGTGGGATGCTGCCGTAAACTACAGGAAACGTAACTTTAGTACATACTGCAACTCAATGAAGTCTTCCTAGTTACAAAAATCATTTCCAGTAGTAGCTCATTTAAATTAAGCACGGTGTTGGATACAGACACCCTCGCGGTCGGAAGCTGAGTACTTTCGCACACGTGCGTAAGTTTGGCGGCAGTGTTCTCCATAAAGCCCATTCTGTCAACTAAATGTGGAACGCTCTTATGTTGGGAGTTGTCTGACACTCAAATTTATCATATAAGTACCTTGCTCTGATGAAAGACTTACGACGACGTTATGTATTAATGATATCGTCATCGTTGTAAAAAGATGCTGGAAAGATGAGATTGATGTAATTGCATGTATCATTTGTGAGTGTGAACAAAGACATCAGAGAATCAGGAAATAGTTCATGTTCTTTACCCAATTCTATTAGAAATTAACATCTTGTACAGTCAAATTTGATAGGAGCGAGAAGACTCTGTCGACCCCGTCAGAAAATTCCTTTTCCAAACGTAACGAAGACCACGAGAAAAAATGCGGACATATCCGCATCACTTCCCGTGAGACCTTCATACACACCAGCAGGAGACGTAAACCGCGAGGAGTATTTCCCTGCGGTGAGTGGCAGCCATGGATGGCTCCAGTCATGCAGTGAGTCATCATCGTTTTGGTTGCAGTTGAGTGGAAACAAACTGGATAGCGTGTGGTATTTCTCGATGTTTGAGCAATTTAAGACCGGCAGGCGGTAGAATCTTTCTTTAAATCAATCTTTAAAACTATTGGAGCGCGCAGCCGCTATTTCAAAGCGTTATTGTACCGCATTACTCTTTATCACGGGAAAAATTTTTCTGGCAGGAAATCGGCTGGTGGTCAACTCGAAATAAAATTCTTAGTTTTTCAGATGCCTATTTTCGGAGTTTCATTAAAAGTTTCATGAAAAGACTTTTTACAACACGGTTTTCATTCTACTATTTTATTTAGAAACTTTATTTCTCCATTAATACTAATGTCTGCGCGAATGTCATATTTTTAGCTGTTATTTAGTAACGTATACAAATATTGAGCCGAATATATGCTTATGAACAGTATTATTGCTATTTAGTCGTAGAAACACTCCTTTCTGCCGAATGGTTCGCATTTTGTAAGTCAAGTGCGCAGTATTTATCAGGGCTTACCGACTACGGGATCAATTAGGAGGTCTTTCTGATCAGTGCTGTCATCCCTGTGGTCCATCTCGATGACCGACTACTGGTACGGCCTACGTACAAGCCATTGCAACATACATAGCATAAAGTTACTTTATTAGAATCCATTCATGAATTTTAAGAGTGAATGTAAATCCATTACTTCATTGTCTGGAATGTATTCACACATCTTCATCTCTCTTACTAGCGGATATTCTGAGCGAAAATTCTTCTAGCAATCTTCAGGGCTTATTGTTGCCTGTTCGGGTTTTACGAGTTTCAAGCATGGGATTTGGAAATGTCGGCTCCTGATTGGCTCCGCGAACTTGCCCGTCTCAATTATGAAGTTAAATGACGAGAGTGATTGTCTGTTCATAAGTTATTTGCTATTTCAAGCAGATGAATTTCTGGCTGAGCCCTGTTATGAATTCAGAATAAAAACTGACCGGTAAGTTAATTTCTATCTTCAGTTTTAAAACCTTGTAGAATTATAAAACTTGTCTAACACACTCCGCTGTTCTTTGTGATCACTGGCTTTTATAAAAATGTGTTCTTCAAGTACTTTACGTTTTCCAGTAAGTTCTGATACTGTCTGGTTTCCCTTCCTCGGAGAAATTGTGGTCCATTATTTTTTGGTTAGTGGGATTTTTTTCATCGAGTTCGGATCACCAACCATACCTTAACTGTTCCACGTCATTACTTGTATCATTCGCCATGTCTAATTGGGTCGGCCATTTATATTTAGGGTTAGGTTATGTCGACATCACTCGTTTACGAAACTCATTTTCTCTTCTTTCTCATTTTATCGAACGTGTTAAGTTTCCCACGCCCATATATCCTTTAAAATGATTTAAATGGTCGCTGGCTTCCCTGTATAGTGTCGTGTCGTTTTTACTTCTGCCATTTCCGCCGTAATTATTTATAGTTGTCATCCGACACGGCGACCTTTCTCCACAAAAACGCCCTTCAAGGAATTTAAGCTTCCGAAAGCTCTGATGTAATCCCCAACGTCGCAGTATATTTAATTGTGTTTACGATGATAATCATGAGTGGCGTGACGGTATTCGCCTTATCGCGCTTAGATGAACCCGGTTGACCGAGGGGGTATTTAAAATTCTCGCTGAACCTATGGCCGAGATTTGGGTCGATAGTTTGCCAATCGGCAACATTTTTTTATGCTCTTATCTCTTCGGCAGGCGTTGATGACTAAAAATAATAATCTTATCTAATTTAAATCTAGTATGCTGAAATTCTCACTACCTTTTGTTTCGAGCATTGACAAAATATAAAAAGAAATTAACTCACAAAGAAAGATCTCAGAGACTATATCTTAGTGGGTGTGTACCATCGTTAGTAATAACACCTTCACACTTCACTGCACTCGAGTCTATATATATTGGTACTCTCTGTGGTAAGGTTGATAGACGGATCTCTCTATGCTTTTTAATGAAAAAAGGGGAGTAATATTTCACTCCTTCAAGGCATGGTGACAGCTTTTTTTCTCTTTTTTGCATATGGTCTTTTCTGCACATAAGAATTAAACTCAATCTTCGTTTACTTTGTGGCACTCCATCACAAATTTATTTACTTGAAACTTGTACAGACCACAGAATATTTCGAACTTCAACACGACCCGGGCTTCGATGGCTAAGCATCATCTACTGGTGATTATACTAGAATCTCATTCAGGTAGTATATAGGAGAATGAGAATCTTGTATAATCACATGATGCTTAGCCATCGAAGCCTGGGTTGTGTTGAAGTTTGAAATATTCTGTTTGAAAAGGTCTGTTAAAGTATCAAGTTAATAGAAATGGTCTTTTCGCTGGGATCAGGGACGGAGTACATTGGCTTTAGAGTATTTTTGGTTGAAACTTTCAGGAATCAGCGAAAAATACTTCAGTAATACCATTATGACGATGCAAAGTTTTTCACTTGCTCAGTGTTTTATTCTTTAATCAAACTTTATCTTTTCAACGGATTCAACTGGTCCAAAGAATATGTACCCATGTGTTTAATGTGAAGTATTAGTGTTGACACTAGGTGCCCTGAGGTGAATTCATTGGACTTTGTTTGCCGTGGCATTTTACCTATCATTTGGCCGGCGTCTCAGAGGCACATGAATTATATATACTCCGAACCCACTGACGTGTAGTTGAATTATTAAATATGTGAGCTAACTAGTCATTGATCCTGTGGGTTCTGCTCTCCAAAATGATATTCAACTCATGAGGAAATCACGTTACATCTTTGTTGATTTTCGAAGGGAAGACATCGCTCTTTATTGTGACAAATTTTCATTCTAATGTCAACACTCAGATAAGAGGGTCAAAAGCAAATTAATCAAACAGATATATATTCATTCTCATCGGATGTTTCCTCTGGGTCAGCAGAAATCTCGTGGATGTGGCAATTTACGACCCTATCCTCCTCTCAGATCCCGGCAATTGCTATTACCGCATCCGCCTCTCGCAGTGAGTTGCTGCGATGTGGTTCCTCTAGCGTGAAATTGGTTTTGTCACTTCACTACACTCAATCACGCCTTACTCTCTCAAGTGGCAAAGAATCCCATTACGTCATGAGTAAAAAGATATGGTTGACGTTTCCGATAGCGGTGGCTTTTAAGTAAACGAGTTAGTTTTCTGTTTCTCATGAATGGAGTATGAGGAAAAGAGTTAACATTTTTTAATGATTAAAAAAAGAATATTTAATGGATAAAATCTGCAACAACTTATTACCATGCAAGCCACCACAAGGATGTTTGGCAGGGGTGATTTATCCCCAAAATTAACAACAGTAAAGAAATTTACTTTCACCAGCAATCACCACACTATCGGTATGCTACAAATGCTACAAGAACTACTGGAATAATCTATAATGTAACTATGTAAATGTGACACAATAGTCATGCAGGAAACTTGCAAAACATGGTGTTAGTCCGTCAGATTTAGAAACATGTATTAGGGTGCTTATGAATAAATCAGCTACACTACCTGTCAACTAACCTACTTGTAGTCTTAACGCAGCCATTGTGGTGACTTTTCGATTGCGGTTTATACGTAAAACATTGGTCTAATGTGCGCCCTTACACTGTCTTTGCCTGCCACCTCTCCTCAATGCTCAGTCGCCTCACCTCGTAATAAATAAAATGAGTGATGAATTTTCGGTGAACGCGAAATTTTATCAGCATGGGAAGTTGAAACGGTGTATCAGTAAATTTCGCTTGTTCGCCTAAATGTTCGCTCCTAGCAGTTTTAAACGAAGCGTGCTGATTTTCTGTGTATTTTATTAATTTGTTTGGTTAAATCTTTATGACCAGGGTCCCAAATGCTCGCGGCGTATTCGAGGTGTGGCCTAACCAGAACGAAGTAGCATCTCTCTTTGACTTTTTTATCCGAGAACCTTCTAATTTTACGCTTAACAAAACCTAGTTTCTTTAATGACATGCCGCATATGTTTTGTATCTGTGCTCCCCATGATATATCAAAAATTAAGGTAATTCCAAGATATTCAACTGTATTTGAAGAGTTTATGTTTACTCCACCCATAGTGTAGGTATGGCACCTGTGTGATGACTTTCGCGGGAAGTGAACTACGGTGATTTACTAAGAAGGAGTCGTTGTGTGTAGTAAAACGCTGTGATGTGTGAATGGGAAGAGATATGTAGTCTTCCTCATACGCTTTTACACTGCGACATTGGACAATAATTTCCAGTTCGATCTCCCTAAGCTCGTTGATGCTGTTCAAATGTGTCAATATCGAGCTGTTTTGAGGTCGTTCTCCTCAAATGTTGTGTGGCAATGTATGAAAATTACGCATTTGTTCCAAGCTTCCGGAAAGCTCGATGGTAGAGACGGAGTAGCGTGATGTCGATAAGAAGACGTCAGCGATGCTCGTTGACATATTTTGACCTCTTTCTCCTTCCTCCCCGACGTCGCTTACTCCACTCTAGTCGTAGTTGTCGTACCGTGAAGAGCGTGTACAATAAATCCAGGTCTTTTTTCTTCTTTTCACAAAAAAGAGCATATTACGCGTTGCTGATGACATGGCAATTCTGGTCTGGCGGTAATTCTGAATTGAAAATGCGTAACCGTGGTAAAAAACAACTGCAACGACTGTAAATGGTTATGTATTTGATACATGTAACAGTACCATTTATGAGATGCGTAGAAATGTAAATACTAATAACGACTAAAATTTTAAGTTTGTTCGACGTTTTAATTAAATAAAGCATTAAATAAAAAGCATATTAAATTATATGAATAACAGTGATTTTATATTTTAATATTTTGTTTGATCTCGCACCAAAATGTTACCAACGCTGGATCATACACACGCCTTGGGAACGCTTGAAGTTTGGGCGGGAGACTCTTTAAAAATCAATATTTATTTGATCAAAACATGATAATGCAAATGGATCGGAAGCATGGGCCATTGGAAAAGCTCACCAGAAAACACTAGAAGCTTTCGAAACCTGGCGCTGGAGGAGGGTGCTGAGGATAATGGACTGACAAAATAAGAAATGGTGAAGTGTACAGAGGAGTAGAAGAGGAAAGGACCATATGGAACACCATACATAAAAGAAGAAGCAGATGGATTGGACACACTCTGAGACGCAATGGGCCTGTGATGAGCATAATTGAAGGTAAAATAGAGGGAAAAGTCCCCAGAGGAAGACCCAGGAATAAGTTCATGGACCAAATAATGAAGAAAGTACAATGGAAGAGATACCAGGAGGTAAGGGAACTAGCATTTGATAGGGAAGGGTGGAGGGCTGAAGTCAACCAATCTTAGGATTGAACGACCTATGAAGAATGAATGCAAATAAATGTAATATTTCAATATCTCAGCTTGGGATTTTATGGGCACCAGGCCATTCCTTCAATCATTTACTGTTACTGGTTGATCCTTCAAAAAATAACTGCCTATTGCTGTAATGTTCTTAAAGGTTACAATTTTGCGTATCTGCATGTTGCCCGCGGCATTTCTGAAAATGTCCACCGAAAGTAGATGGCTCTAAGAGGAGAAACACCCTGCAGCACGCGCGATCTGAATTTTTTTCTGAATGATGATCCTACCCTAATTCTTTTCATATTTTCACATGCTGCCGGGGAGGAGGTGGGGAAAGTCAGAAAAAGTCAGCTGACCGTGCGCCCATGACGTAGGGAAAGAATTTACTATTGAGATCACTTCTCTTTCGCATTTGGGTTATTTTTTTTCCTTCTCTCACTGCCGGCGGAGCTTCTAAAAGGAAACAAAGTCAGGCCGGCCGCAGTGAAAACATCGGAGTGGTCACGCGTCGCAGTAACCCAGAAGCTTAAGGTTAATCCACAGTAGGTCGAGAAAGCCTGTTGCTTTGAAGAGAAACTATTGCTCACCCTATTGAGGAACGCATTTCGTGTTTCTCTATCATTTTCATCCGGACGTTTTGAAATATAACGAGCTCTCTGACCTCTCCACTTCTCGGATGAGAATAATCAGAACTGGGTTGTGACGTGGGCGATTGTTATTTGTTTTACACTCCTTTTCGGAACTAGAAGAAAAACAGAGCTAACCTCCTAGCTATTTTGCCTTATTTTTCTGTCTACTGAGCCTCTTTTGCATCACGAGTTGAACCTTACGTTTTTTTTTCTGTAGCTACTCCTGCCCCTGAAATTTTTTGCAGCATTCAAGCCTCCTTCTTTAAAAAGATGTCAAATTGAGACAGTAGGCGCTAGTTACTAATTATAAAAACATATAATAATATTATTATTAAAGAGATCTTAATTTTTTTTAAATGCACTCCACAGAATGTAAAACTTATTACTTCAACTAGTTAAGCTGCACATCTTGTTGTTTCCGGGACATGCTACGGTGAAATTAAATTAGTTTAAGTAATGAATTTTACATTCTGTAAAAAAAACGGGTTTTTAATCGAAATTAATGCAAATAAAAATAGAATTTTATTGGTTTTCTCCTCAATTGTCGCTCACCCTAGTGTCGTCATCCTGATTGAAGGCTATAATGGTTTTAATAGATGTTTATGTGGCATAAATTGCATTTAAAAGTTCTATTGCATTATAAGTCACTAAGTAAGTAACCTAAATATTATGAAACTTGGATTCTGCCAGCTAAGCCGATATATGCTGATATCATGGTTTTTCTTTGTCAGCGTCTTTTTACCTCACCAGCTAATGTTCAATTAGCTCTATCTTTGGCATTTGTGCTTATCAAGAACTTCATTTAAAAAATAACTATTCTTCATGTAATCAACCATTCAGAAAAAATATGACATTTGGAGGTTATCAAGCCACGTCAGAATTGTGATTTAGCGTGGAATTGCCGGCTTCGATTTGTTACGGGTTCTGTACTATTTGGAAGCGTTAATAAACCTCGTTCTACTGCACAAAAGGTAATGTGGCCATAGAAATTCCTTTGTTCTCTCTCTCCAGTGGAATTGCGGGTTAGTCAGAAGAAACTCATGACGTGTTTTGTAGTCCTTCTAGAACACATTTAGATCTAGTGTTAGTGAATTCCATAAGGTTTGTGACTGGACATGTAAAATAGTTATGCCCCTGAAAAAATATGTATTTGAAGCAGGTAAAAATTATATTTGAAGCTCTTACTGGGCGGAAACTACATCACCTTGAGTAATTATTTAGTTCTTTCGTGTGTAATTAGGATCCCCTCTCTTTTTGGTGATTCCCATTTCCTATTATTTGCTTACCCTTCTATTCTTCATGCTCTCTATCATATTTCAGTTATTTCTCAATTAATTTTTCCTCTGTCACTTAGTCTATCATGCCTTAAATATCAAGTCACCTCCTTAACGCAGGTCATTCTCTTTTCCCTTCTTGAATATATTTTCCTACAATCGTTATGGCAGCAAAGCTCTCCTAGCATTCTACGTAACAGAAGGCGATCCACATTTGATAGACAACATCTACTATTATGGAGCTTCGTTTCTGATGTGAATTTCCGAAAGGTCTGAGGTGCAATTATGTCATTAGAAGCCAAAAATTAGCTTAGTATCATGCAGGGTACCAACTGAACATCAAGAAGTCTTATAAAATTCAAAATTGACTCCTGAAATAACGTACCTACTTAATTTTAGCGCGGGTTTAGAAATAGCTGCCTTTGTGGCCTATTGAGATGAATTACGGAGCCTAAGTTTGAATACAGCCTACAGTCCATTGTATCAAACTGCCAACTGATTATAGGTATGGAATTATCTATGCCAGCAGTTCTCAACATTTTCCACTCTATTTCTCCTTTTCATCATGGGTCAGAATACCTTTGCCTCTTCCCAATATAAATTATCAAATAATAATTTATTATTTGTTTGAAAATAATCTTAGGGTTTAAGAATCGATTTCGCTTTTTCAAGACATTTTGTATAACTTAAACGAATGCCAGGGGATGAATTAAAACAATTTAACTTTGATCAGTTTTACATAATACAGAGAATATCATATTCTGCTGACTATTGGACCCACAGTCCCTCTAAGCTCCACTTTCTTCCTCCGACGAAGTAATTCCCCGTTGATTGAGATCCCCTTATCTCTACCCTTAAACTTCGTTGGCGAGACGGTGCGGTTCCTGTAAAATTGTGTATGAGGCGTTAGTTCGTCGAACTCACACATCCTGAGACGCTGGGGAGAAGTAGTCCGTAGAAGTCGAAGTATGGGGTGAACGTGTCTGCGGCACAGACCTAGAGTTTCCGGAGGCTGGATATCACCTTTCTCCTTATAGATAACACGTGAGTTCTCGTGGCTATGGTTTGATACAGTTGTAGAGCGGGTCGTGTAAACGGAAAAGTAGTTATCTCTTCGCTCGCGGTGCATTTTATGATTCCTCCGGGGTGATTTATGACTTTAAGGTGTCCAGTTCTTATAACTGGAGAGATGTAATAAAAAGAAAATTAGTGCAAGCAGGATGGGCCGCAGACGAGCCGAAGCTCTCTTTGTCTCAATGCCGGATAATCATGAAGTCACGGTTTCGAATCAACTTCAAGTTTTCAAATTGAGCTTGTCTAAAGCCGTTATGATTGCGAATAGGAGATAAAGTCATTCGCAGTGGCTATGATGTTACCGAGTCTGTCAAAGTTGACTTGATCAGACCTACAAAATACTGGAATTCCATTTTGGGTCGATTATTGTGTAATAATTCGTCGAGAATTCATTTTTGTCGGCTAATCATTGCCAGACCTGATTGTTAGTCTTACTTCGTGTACTAAAAATTGTTCCTCCAAAGGAAAGTAGATCAGCTTGGTGTCAACCGAAAGTAAAAATTAGTTTACACTGGGAATTGAGACGAATCAATCTAAGGCTATCTTTCTCTACAACTTGTAATGTAAGAGATATGATAATCTTGATATATTTCCTTTCGACTCTTTATAGTCAATGAAGTATTTTTTAGATATTAGTTCATCTGCTAAACCTACTGGATTAATTATACGTAACTAAAGGGGGAATTTTCTATAAATGAAAAATAGTGAAATGGTAATTTTTAAAAATCTCGATGACGACTTTCCAAATGGTTAAATGTAATTTCTACTGGACTAGAAAAGATTTCCCCAAATAAGAGGTTCAAAAATCACGCGAGCCGATTCCAGTAGAAACGGGGTTACTTTCTATAACGTGTATTGAGTATATTTTGATGTGTACTGATATTATACTGTGGCCTCGCCATTCTTAACATTATAATAAATGTTTGGAAAGTGGATAATTTTCAAAGCATCTATGTTATAGTCAATTTTTTCTTTATTGACTTATTTTATCTCTCCTTTTTCTTGTTTGGCTCAACTACCTAGTCTGTCTTGCATTTCTTTGTACAGGTAGAAGGTAATAGCCAAAGTAGTTTCAATTAATTAGCATTATTGCAGCTTACTTTTATTGAATGTGGTGATTTTTGTTGAGGTTGGCTGTATTAATAATGAAGCTCGTAGTCTTGTCCTCTTCCAATTCCAAGTATTGCTGAAACAGTATGTGTAGAAACACACGTTCGAGGTCGGTGGACATTCTTAAAACGCGATCTAGGGCACCATTTTTCCCCTTGCGTGAGGTCCGGAATCGGAAATTATAGGGCAAATCACTATCTTTAAATCGAGTCAAACGGATGGAACGCCACATTAAAGAAAAGATTCCTCTGAAGATTTCAAAACTCGGCACATTATCACCTCTCCTGCCAACCGTGGCATTTTAATGCCTCAACAGCAGCCAAGCGAGACCATGACGTTAGGTCTTTAGGTGCTACTGGCTTACGAACGAGCACTCATCGTGACATGATTAATTTTAAAAAAAGCCAAGAAAATCATTCCTTTCGAGTTATCTTAGGTACATATTAACTTTATTAGGATTTATGGATCCCCAACTCATCAGCATCTCCCTTAGCTAATTTTTTTCTCGATTTTCGTCAAAACAGTAGGAGTTTGTGTATCTTCTCAAGTTTCTTTCAGAGGGGTAGAACTTGTTTTATGCATCGATGCCTCAGTGTCCATATCATTTGGTACGCACGAGTGGAGCTCCGATATTTGATTCAGGTCAATGCCATGAGACTATTATTACGATTGAGTTTTTTTTTTTATTGATATATAGGGATCAAGGAAGGAGTGACTCATTCGATTAACAAAATTTAATGTTCACGAAAAATTTTCCTCAAACGTGCTGCAAATTCCAAGTTGTCGTTTTCATGAAGTTAGACGATTATTTTTTATGCTATATACGTACAATTGAGGGTGTTTTTATTTTCATGGAAGATATACTACGACGCTCTATGTCGTATGGTAGCTACGCAACTTGCCAGCGTTTCCATTTATTTAATTGTATTATCCATAGCTATAAAAACAAAACCGGGTATCTTTGAGCGACCAGACACTACTTCCTTCAATGCCTTCTTAATTTATTGTTATTTAAATGAAAGTAAATACATTATATTCTATTCTTTAAAAAAATTAGGGATTAATTATACTACAGTGTAACGTGGCATTGGTTTTTTGTATGACATTACAATTCTATCACATTCAACCTTTTCTGTTAAATTTTCTATTTTGGATTTTGAATTCGCATTTGCGTTGAACACGCGAATAATTCTCTTCACAGAATACTGTAAAATATCCGAGCCGAAGTAGCCGAAATTACTAATGAAGGTCTATTTTGAGTAAATCAAATTAGTATGCTCATATTTGAAATGAAAGCAATGGTACATTTTTGCTATTTTCTTTTCTAATTTTTACGACGCGTCTCGCCGACTGACGGCATCGTCATGTAGGTAAACAAATATTCTGGGATTATTTTGATTATCAGTGTTGCCGTAATTCGGCGAAACCCGTGGTACCGATAAATAATATAGTTTTGATTGTGTCATTGTTTTGAAATTCCATTGTTTTGATTTCAGTCATGATTAGTAAGTACTTAGGTCGTTCAATATCGATTGTATTCCTCCTTTCTTAGATACAGGTCTTCACAACGTGCGACTGCCATTAATGTGCTTATTTTTTATGTATTCTCCATAAGCATAGAATAGGTTGTTCAACGTTTTCGTTGATTTGGTAGTGAATTTGTATTCTAAATGATAACTTGTGCCGCATATTCGCAGAGTTCCTTGGGTGTGTTCTGACAGTAAATTCTCAAATAGCACATGGCGGACATGTGGTGGAAATGGTTCCGAAGACCTATATCGAGGAAAGAATACAATCTACATCGAACGACCTTGCTGAGTACACTCCATAAGTATAGAATAGGTTGTTCAACGTTTTCGTTGATTTGGTAGTGCATTTGTGTTCGAAATGATAAATTGTGCCGCATATTCGCAGAGTTCCTTGGGTGTGTTCTGACAGTAAGTTTTCAAATAGCACATGGCGGACATGTGGTGGAAATGATTTCGAAGACCTATATCGAGGAAAGAATACAATCTACATCGAACGACCTTGCTGAGTACAAATGAACAATGTGAATCAGAACACGTATGAAGTATTATCTATTGGGCTTTGCTGGTTGTATGAACGTGGAGTCTTGAATTCGAGTCTCCCGGAAATCAACACCGTAGCTTTCGTCTGGTTGGTTGGCCGGAAGGAATGTAATACTACCGTGGTATTTCCAATCTCAACTCAGCATCTGGACGCAAAAGAAAAAAAACATACTCTCGAGAGCCCGAACTTTTTGGGGCTGCGCTACTTCCCGAATCACCGAATTACTCCGCGGTAGTATATATTTATCTGGTTTAATCGGGATCGAATATCTCGAGTTTTAAAGTTTCTAATGATGGCATTGATGGTGGCGCCGTCGCGACCCACTTCCACTCCATGGACCCAAATTCTCGCTTCCCTTCCATAAAGAACTTCGGGACAATTGCCGTTTGATTACCGGCCCTACTCTTCCTCTGCACTCACTTCCCGGGATCTCCTTTCTTCCTTTCAGGTTACAGCTTTCTTCACTCCCCTGATAAGCATCTGAAAAGATGTGCTTCGATCGGCTGGCGCGGCTTGTGCCAATTGTAGTCGAGTCCGCTTGGCGGACAATTACACGGTCGTCCGTTTATCGACGCCTCTCCGATAGGGATGGGCCAAATGTATTCATTCCCCGGATAATCGACTACTCGAATGAATACCTGGGTACCCGGGCGAGTATACAAGTACTCGCATAAATACTTGGGTATTCAAATGAATACCTGGATATCGGGTATTAATTTGAGTACTCATATGAGTAAGTTAATACCGGTCGAATACCATGGCCAATGGCATGGTACTCGGTACTCGCCTGCGTATTCCATTTGGGTCCTTGTATTCAGTGTTGTTCACCCAGGTACTCGAGTCTTCCTCATTACTCTTTCGGGTATTCATTTGAGTACCTGAGTGCGGGGATAAAGACTCTAGTACCTGGGTGAATACCACTGAATTGAGAACCCAAATGGAATACGCAGGCGAGTACCGAGTCAAATGAATACCTTGATTCGAGGTAGATGAGATCATTAGAATAAAATCAGGAAAATAGATTGTAGAACAGAAAGGTTTAAATGTCGTTTTTTCCACGATCGATAAGAGACCATAATGGCTGCGTAAAGACTTCGAAGTAGGATAGTTGACAGGTAGTGTAGCTGATTTATTCATATGCACCCTAATGCATTTTTTTTATATCTGCCGACTAGTGCTAGCACTATGTTTTGCATGTTCTCTACATGACTCTAGTGTCACGTTTTCATATTTACATTCTAGATTATTTTTGTAGTTTCTGTAGCATTTGTAGCATACCCATTATGTGGTGCATGTTGGTGAAAGTAAATGTCTTCTCTGTAGTTCATGTTGGTGATAAGTCACCCCCATCTGAATACCCTTGTGGTGGCTTTCAGGGTGATAAGTAGAAGTACTCAAATGAATACCTTGTATTCAGGTATTCGTTTGAATACCAGGTATTTATTTGACCACTGAATACCAGATATTTATTTGAGCACCCAAGTATTCATCCGAGTATTCATGTACTCGTCCGGGTACTCAGGCATTATTCGGGTACTCGATTACCAGTGAATGTACATTTGGCCCATCCCTACCCTCCGACGTTACATTGCAGATCGATGCTGCGGCGGTTCGTGGCGTATTCCTGCTCGTATCTTTTCTGTTCCATTCCCAGATGAGTGCTCTCGGTAAACTGAGCAATGGAGAGCTACCTGATAATTACTGAAAAAAATGCAGAATGTGTATGTCTTAAACTGCCGGTCAACAGGTGCTGTTGAAATAGTAATTCATTTCAGGTAAAGATGCCCATCAGCATAATGAAGGTTTACGGCTGCATAGCCCCTTCTTATTAAGGAATGTTCATAGGTAATTTTTCTCTGAATTTTCGCCAAAACAGTAGGTGCGTGTCCTTTTTTTTCAAGCTCTCTTCAAAGTAAAGGAGCCTGTTTTCTGCACAGTCGCCTCGCGTGATGTCGTTAGATATGCAACGGTGGAGCCGCGGTCAACACTTTCTGTCGACGTTATGCGATCAATTATATCAGGATGGAAATGTAATTTTTGCTTGGCTTATGGCCAGTTTCAGGAACGACACATATGTATTCTATAAAGTTACGGGACCCATATGCCATGGCAACCATTTAATAAGTGTTGCAGAAACATTCGATAAATTTATTGGTCTAATAACTTATGGCATGGAGTTATGAGTTCCATAAGTAGCCAAGATGGCGGATGCCCAATGAACCGCTTGGAGACTTAATTAATTGATGAAAGAGTTGTTTTAAGACAGATGACCAGTTTGTTTACTCCTACTGATTAATTATTATGTGTTTTAAAAATTATTCGTAGGCTTAACTTAAATAAATTTTATCCAGAGGTAGTAGATAAGATCAAACACTCGAAGCTGTAAACTATTAGTTGATTAGTTATGTGACGGGTAGATGTGTTCCTGCAACCCGAATATTTTTATGAGGGCCATAACGTCATAGATCTCATTAAAATTGATTCCATAACTAAATGTTCTTGCAATCGGCCATAAGAAGGAAGAAAGGATTTTCTCATTTGAATTTTAAATTTAAACGTAAAATGATGTCCATCATTATACATGCGAACTCATTCATTCATTCATTTCATTGTCTTCATTCATTTCATTGTCTTCATTCATTTCATGAAAAACAAATGTCGAGACGTGCCACAGAGCCCAAGTTGACGATGATTGTCTAATAAAAATGAGCCTTATGTATCAGCTGTGTATCGGGTATAAAAATATTTGTTTACCTTTCCACGTAAACATCTGTAATTTAGACAAATAGTTATCCCGATTTCAGTCCCACATCCTTTTTAAGTTGCTCCACGCATCTCGTTCGCAATTTCCACCATAGTGAAAACGTTTTGAATTACACGAGAAATTTTGAGAACATTATGCCTGGCACACGCCTCGCATGGATTTGAGAATAACCCTGAAGATGGATTAGAGTGATATGTAACACCGACCTTAATAGCTTATTCGTGAAGTAGTGATAGAGAGAGATGAAACCATTTACAGAAGATTGACCAGTGTCTGCTAGAACGTTAATGTGTATTTTCTATTCTTAAACTGAACTAAATTGTTTCAAGCGGGAAATTTTTTACATCTACATTGACCTTGCGATTCATCGTATGGGCTTGGGGCGGGATCGTATTATGTACCGGAGAAAGGTTTTCCTGAGTATTAGTTCGCCCGTATAATGATGCCCATCATTCATTCCCTGGTCGTTCATTCCTAAGAATGGTTGACTACATCCCTCCACCCTTCCCTATCTAATGCTAGTTCCCTTACCTCCTGGTGTTTCTTCTTATGTACTTTCCTCTTTATTTTGTCTATGAACGTATTCCTGGCAATTCCTCAGGGGACTTTTCTATTTTGCCTTCAATTATGCTCTTCACACACCCATTGTGTCTCTGGGTGTATCCAATTTATCTTGTTTTTCTTTCCTTTATGGTGTTCCATTCGGTCCTTTCCTCTTCTACTGTTCTGTACACTTCATCATTTCTTATTTTGTCCGTCCATTTTATCCTCAGCATCCTCCTCCAGCACCAGGTTTCAAAGGCTTCTAGTCTGTTCTGGTCGGCTTTTCCAATGGTCCATGCTTCCGATTCATAGAGGACTATGCTCTATCGGATGATGTCCCTATCTCTCATATTTTTCAGTGTTTCCTGTTCTATATATGTAACATCAGGCTGAAATGATATTTTTGCTGCCTTATTATGCTAAAATTTGTTGAACGGAAGCATGTACTCTTTCTGCTCACGTGAAAGAGGTATAATTAGATACTTTTTTGATGCCATCAAAATTCATTTAACTGCGCTGCTTACTTTTAGATGCCGTTCAGATATATTCAGACCGAGAGTCCCGTACGATTCATTTTCACATCCTTATTCGACTCCGTTTTGACAAGGTAGTCACCGTTACTCATCTCTGTCATTAATTAGTCTTGCGTTTCATTCTGTGAGAAATATTTGGAAGATATCAAGCCACCAGATGGTAACGTTTTCCCAGTTATGTTCCACTTCCGTGCTGCATATCTTCTCACGGGAAATAATTCATTGATTATACCTGTGGTGTAGTGTAATTCGGTACATTCACCTCAGTTTGTGGCTAATGGAGTGGGAATTAATTAGATATCCATAGCCACATGAGTCACATATCTGCCATTCATTGAGTAAAAATATATTTCACCTGGCCGTAAAAATCGTACTTAACCCTCTTAGTGCTACCCTCTGCCAGCGGTGCTAGCGAGAAATTCGGGAAGTCATTTAATGAAATGTACCATCCCAGGAAGAAAAATATTATGAAGTTATTGTTTAAGATATCCATATGCAGTTTATTATTGTATGTATATTGAATTAGTTAATAATTATGAAAGAGTTATACATCGTCTAAAAATTAATTTTAATTATATTAGTGTACTAAAGTTGTACAATATTTGCTCATGAGCCGATATATTGGCCTGCCGCTCGAAGAGGGTTAATAATGGTTATTGCATGCCGTTACTCTGATTGCCTTGCTTTTAAAAACATCTGAAAAGAGGGGAAAATGCTACGAAGTGGTATCAGTTTGATGGAATCATCTGTATCTTTAAAAAAATCGGCACACTGCAATCGTTCTTGGTAGAGGTGTGTGATTTAACGACCTGTAATTTTGTTATCTTGATTTGTTCATCTCGACTGGGTGCCGTGATAGGAATTCTTGAAATAACAGTACTGAGAAGAAAAAACATCATTGCTTGTTTCTCCGCTCCGTGTCGGTGGAGTTTCGTCGCTCCCGTCATTCCGGAGTTTTGTGTGAAATTACTAATGTTCCTTGTGTTGTCCTCGTGCGCAGTTCCGAAGCGGTGTTGCTCCGGTGAGCAATGTCCCTCTTGTGATTGTTTCTCGTTCCGCAGCTGTGCCGATCTCGTGCCTCGATCAGGGTAGGTCGGTCTCGGCCTATGTACAGCTTGGATCTAAAGTCACCCCGTAACAGAATCACTGATGTTTGGTGCAGTGTCTTGGTTGGAGTTGTCATAATTTGAGCTTTGACGCTCAAGTCCTTTAATATCTCATCCCAAATTGAGAGAATGGCCTAAAAATGGGTGAGTGGCGCAATTGGCGATTTTGCTGCGGGCACCTTTCTGGTTTCAACGTCCGTTTATTTAGGAAACGTCGTTGGGCAGTATTTCATGCGATATCACACTGTTTATGGTTACGGATAATGAGGCGAGAACGATTAACTATCCCCTTGTAAACCGTCCACAGTTCCCGGAAGTAAGATTTTATATGAAAAATCTCAATAACTTTCGTTGCTTTGCGTCTTTAGTCGACTAGGGTTATCAAATGTAAAAATAGATATCCCTAAATCGCTTTAAAGGGATAGAATTGAGCGGTTTTATTGCAAATCCCACGGTCCTTACTGGGGATTGGGATGCTGAATGGAAAGACAAATCACCATTGAGATATGAACATGGGCCTTCCACATGGCCTGATGACATCCTCGTAAACATCAGTGCCTGCGAGATCCTCATATCCATATATTCTCTACAGTTTAGCCCATCTTACCTTCCGCTGAAGTCAAATCCGAGGAGAAGTTTTTCATCCCGGGGAAAATTAAGGTGTTGCCTCTCAGCCGTTATTTTATCTGGAAGCTTCTTACATAAATTCTGGGTCGAAGTCGTTAACTCCAGATGCCCAAGTGGCACAACCATCTCCATTACTTTCAATTTCACCGAAAACGATGTTTATAAACTGTCTTTCTTTAATATGAGGTCGTAAACTGTGTCTGAATTCCATCTCTCGTTATCTTTTCGTGTTAAAATTCTATCTCATTATTTTTTCCACCCTACTGGTTTAATTTCCAATCGTCGATCGGAAACTCGGCTTTCTTGAATTTTCTGATAAATTACGAAATTAAATGGGTGGAAAAGGGAATCATCCCTGGATGGCACTTGGAAGCCATTAAGTCGCCTCACTCATTATTTTCACCCCTATACTTTGACTGGAAAGTTATATTTGCGGAAAGAGAAGAGTACCTTCCAGCTCCGGCCCAGATGTGGGATTTTGACGGATTTTTCCGTTGGTGGCCAGTCTAAATAAATGTGAAATAGTTATGCAAAAATATCATCGCCCCAGGTGCGTATTTTTCCTAATGTGATAAAATTTATTTTCCCCGAATTATTAATGAAATGTAAAACATGAAATGTCAACAGTTAGTTAGTGAAAGGTCTGAAATCCGAAGTGAAAAATTATTATGCCTGAACTGAGGTCCCAGTTATGATGGCAAATAACTTTTTTCACTGTGATTTTCACAGCCCCATCCATGATGTGGAACGCGCGTTAAAATTTCTTTTTTTACATTAGTTTAAGCTCAGCACTTATGTACTTATATTGGGTTTTACTGGTGGACAGTGGTGCTATGCGCTCGGAACCTCGTCACAGCATTTTTTTAATCTGTAGCCTCGACAAAATTGAATGTGAACGGTGACGCATCGTTAGCATAATTTTGTTGAATCACCCGGCTACGGCTGGGCGGTATTTGAATCCCAATATTAATATCTAGTATCTTAAAATACTGAAAATGGACCAATATCAATACCTGTATTGGACTATTGAACCTCGGAAAATATTGGTATATTGGAAATATTGTAATATTGGAAATAATAAAAAATGAAATATTGTTATATTGGAAAATATTGAACGTAGCAAGATTAACAGGTAAAAAAAACGATGGCAGAAGTGAATTGGATCCGAGGGGGATTACTTCGTAAAAGGGACTTTATTTACTGCGTAAAATTCTGTGAATAAAACAAGAAAGCCAATGTAAGCTTCTTTTCCACAGTTATTGCTATGAATAATAAAAGGAAGAGCTGCATTGAGTGCCGAGTCTGTTTTCAAAGATTAAGGCGCTCGTCGACCACCCTCCTCGCGGGGTTCCAATATTCAGTACTTGAATTTTTTACACTGGTAACCCAATATTCAATATTCCAACAGCAAATATTAGTTCTTCAATATACAATATTCCAATTACAAGTATTGGTTTATCCGATCACCAATATCTAATGCGGGATATTGGTATTGGTCGTTCCAAACTTGTAATTTTGGAATTCCTATATTAAAAAATATTGATATTGGTACCAATATATTGGAAAACCGCTCAGCCCTACACCCGTCACGCAATCGAGGAACCTAGATTCATCTCTCAATTTGGGCCGATGATTTCTTCTCGGGTTGGACTTTAAATTAATTTTGAATTGAACTGTAAATGAACGAAAACTTAGTTATTCCTACTAGAAGTTTTATTTCACGTACTTACTTCATGTTTTCTTGCCAAAAATATTTGAATCTATTTGCAAATCCAGTCCGAATGAGGTGAAATTATGCTCGTTCTGAGTACCTGGGATGTACATCTCCTTCAACGGCGACTATCTGGCATACAAAAACACTAACTTTCTTTCAGAACTTTCCGCCTCCTTTCCCTCCCTCGTCCCCAACTGCTATATGAATATACTGCGATTTTTTCCAACCTTGCTTGGTACCTTGGGCCTAATCGCGGTTATCATTAGGCGTGTGCTCGCGTTATCGTTATTTTTCAAATACGCTTGTTAGACCTAAAATGTGATCATCTTTTTTTTTATTTTGACCGGTGCCTTGAATCACTAATTTTAATTGATTGAGTGCGTTCTGAAGAAAGTAACCGTGAACATTTCCTTAAGCGTTTCGCGTTTTAGATAATGGTTATGACAAAACCACGAAAGAAGGAGCTGTGATCCTACCCCTGTCGATGACAATTAGACATTGAAACATATTAGACAATAAAATTTCCTGTGAATTGAACTGGTTTTTTATTCATATAAATTTCATAATGCTGTTTCACAAAATTTGACCCTATATCGATTAATCTATTCCCGCAAGTAGATATCGTTGATGTCGCATGCTACTCATTGAAGGCCTTAGTTCGATTTCATGATTCTAACCAGCTTTAGGATTTTCTGGCATGCTATCTAATAATGCTATTCCTATAATATCTGAAGAAGTCTTACGTGGTGTTTCATGATGATATCTGGGAAGGCTTCCGGTAATCCACCACGTTTAATGTCTTTAAATGACTACAGTTTCGTGACGACGGTTTCATTACAACGGTTTAATTTTTGACAACATTTGAAGACTTCGATCTGATGATGCCCGCTGGAATGGGGAAGAAAATGTTTCCATGTAAATGCCATGATCTCACAATAAAAGTTGTTGTTCACTTTCCACAGAATTTTATTCACCGACCAAGGTTTCCACCCAAGCTATGTCATTTTAAAGGTAAATTCAAATGCAAATTTCAAGGTACCTTGTGCTGTGGAAAGTCTTCAACAACTTTTATTGTGAGATCATGGCATCTGTACTCCATTTCCACAAAATATTGCCTGATACGCTAAACTTAATTGTCATGTAAAGACATTCAACACGGTGGAACACCGGAGGCCTTAAGACATATCATTCTGAAGTGACTTTTATCATTGAGTAATTAAAAATTATGACTGTACTTATTATTCCCTGTTAATCTCCCAGTGTCTCCGGGCATGCATACAGATTACAGAAAACTGATTCACTTTGACCCAATTTGTCCGTTCCACTGAGTCGCTGCATATGGGTGGCAAGAGAAACAAAAGGAATGCCAAAGATGCCTCCAGTAACAGTTTTCTCGAATCACCTTCTCTGTTTGGCCGAGAGCGCATCCTTTTCCGTGAGCTAGGTCGTTCTTTCCTGCTCGTCTCCTTATTTGTTGGATCCGCGTTACCATTCCTGCCTTGATTACCGCAATAGTTTCTCCAGCATCAGGATTAGCTTGCTTTCGGATGTTCGTTGGAATATCTCCTGTGTGCGAAAGCTTACGTGAAGGAGTGGAAGGAAAGTGCCAATGAGATTTCTCCACTACGCCGATTACTACGTTTTCAGCCAATTTTTTTTCTAAAATCGATTGGGTATTTTACTTTTAAGGTGGTTGTGTCGGTTTTCGTTCATGTTAAAGTATGCTTGAAGCTTTGAAGTAGTGTAATTATCAATAAATTGCTTGGATGGAAGTGAAAAAATTTTGTTTCCGATTTGGTTTCTCCGCAAATCAATGCTATTTTATCACGTAGCCTTATGGCACTTGAGATATATAAGGGTAAGCTGATAAATAAGGCGCAAACGTCAGCATTTCATCTTCAGCATCATACGTAAACATTTCATTGGGAACGCTTTGAACATCCACCGTACAGTCACAACTTAGCCCCGAGTGATTTTCATCTGTTCGGACCCCTAAAAATCATTTGGGTGGCCGACGCTTTGAAAATGAGAAGCCGTTGTCCAAGAGGCTACTCGTTAGCTGCGACAGCAAACAAAGACTTCTTTGCTGACGGCAATCAAGGACTGGTAAAGAGATGGGATGAGAGTCTGAATGTGCAGGGTGAATATGTAGACAAATTAAATAAATTTCAGGAAGTTACTTTACACTAGTCAAATACCCTTGTCATGGCTTGCAGGGTAATAAGTAGGTGTAGATATGATAGGCATCCCCGTAACGTGAATGGGTGCTAATGTATTTTACCATATGATGTTGTTATTTTTAGTGGGTAAAATTTTAATCTGCATCAAGCGAGATGTGGTATAAGCTAGTGTGACTTATTCCTGGTCGAGCTTGTATCCATATTCATGTTGTCTCATGAAGAAGAAAAGTCAGAAACTTGTTCCGGACGAAATTTTGTTACCCCAATAAATTTTCATGGACGAGATCGAGAATGCATGACGATGATCACTTTCAGTTTGGGCTAGGTTATTAACGTTCTTTTGAAAAAAAAATTTGAGGTGAGCTTAATTGGCCAGCCTTATTAAATGCAGTTGTTTTTCTTCAACTCCCGTTGACAACGGAAATTCATATCTCCGGGGTGAATGCCCTGTAGGTAGGGAGAGAAGTTCGATGGGAAGCATTTTTAGGAGAAGGAAACGGCAAGTCACCGTCCCGTAGTAACCCACCCACCGGAGAGAGGGCCACCCTCCCGCTGGAGATCTTTAGTAACGGTAATAATTTATTCGGTGAAGCCGAAAGAAAAGAAAAGACGGGGGAATAAAACAACCGTGGCTTTTACATGGAAGATCCAGCTTCGACTCGCTCGTGTTCCACGGATTGAGTGGAACAAAGCGGTCAGAGATTGAATTTTGTCCGGGTTCGGCACGTGGTTTCCGGGTCGTCCAGCTGGTCTCCGAGGTGAGATGGCGGTTTTTTTTATATTTTTTCTTTTTCATTTTGACGGAAGATGGAAGGAAATCCGATGTCCCGCGATCAACATTTTTTTGACAAAAAAATAGACCGCGGGTTTGAGTATCGAGTGAGAGAATGTGAAAAAACGCTGTATCATTCTAAGCTATAGGTCGATCTAATTTTTGGAATCATATTTAACCCTCTTGCTGCTGGCGTCTGCCAGCGGTACTGGCGAGAATTGCGGAGGGTAACTTAATGAAATGTATCATTTTGTGTAAATAAATATTATGAGGTTAATGTTTATTATATCCATATGCGATTTTTGATATTGTGTACAAAAGTGAATTAGGTAATATTCATAAAAGACTTTTTCATTGTCAAAAAAATAATTATAATTATATTAGTGTACTAAAGTTGAACAATTTTGGCGCATGAGGCGATATATCGACCCGCCGCACTAAGAAGGTTAAATCATTTTCGTCTTCATGTAACTCTACAAGCCACCATTGGCATGTGTGGCGGGATGGGATGGGACACTAGCCACTTAATGGGTCGGATAAGGTGTGGGTTGTGAGCAAAGTGAAAAGGTCAATGACTAACGATATGTTATGGTGTATTTCTTTCATTTTGTTACACTCATTGATGATGAGTGGAGAAGTGGAAGTTTTGTACCAACGATTTTGGCAGTCCTTGTTTCTACAGTCGCGAAAGCGACTTCCATTCCAGCGGAAGCGCTTTAGTGTCTCTCTCCCTCTGTTTGTATTATAGTCAGCAATGATGCATGGAAGAGGGAATTTTGTACCCGTCAGTCCGGCGCACTGTGGTCGATTTCCTTATATTATGGCCGGTTGCAAGAACGTTCCGTTATGGAATAAATAGTTATGAGATCCATGAAGTTATTGGCCTCAATGAAAATATTCGGGTTTCAGGATTCACATGTGCCAGTTTCATGGCTTATCAACCAATAGTTGATTGTTTCGAATGTTTGATCTAATATTCCACCTCTTGACGACATTCATTGCAATTTATCCTATATATAATTGAAATTAATTATTCAATCAGAGTAATCTAACTGGCCATTTGTCTCAAAACGACTATTTTATCAAGTAATTAAAATTCCAAGCGGTGCATCGCGCTTCCGCCATCTGGGCTACTTATGGAGCTCATAACTCCATTCCATAAGTTATGCAGCCATTTATGAAACCAATAAATTTATCGAATGTTTCTGCAACCATACATGTTTACCATAACTCTGTATGAGTGTGTCGTTCTTGCAACTGGCCATTAGCGAGACAAAGCTATGGAGTGGAAGTACGTTGTAATCCCATGTAATGGAGTTTAATATGCCACCAATGAACCAAGAAGCTCGACCGAAAAGTTCCGCTAAAAATACTGGTATTGTTTGAAGGTGGCGATACATCGTCTTGGAAGAATTAATTTTTGATCCACTAGTCGCACCCCGTGGTCGTAGCACATCATTCGTGTTCGGAGTACATATCGTTTTGGGATTGATCGACTTTTTGGAAACTTTCAAGTCAGATGGAGATGATTGTGTCCGGAGAGTACTCACGCATTAATTGTTGAGATAACTTGCAAGGTTAGGTATGATAAGTATCGCGGCGAAGTATTTCCCGTTTTCTCGCTTCTATCTGCTCTAGAGATATTGCTCGGGGAGAATATGAAATCCTCCGTGCCACACTGAAACTCGACTGAGGTGATATTCTGTTTCTGCGTACGCTATTATAACGCGGTCATGTTATACGGTTTTCCACCACTAACGAAGCGCCACGCCCGATTCTGTTTCTTTCGACGTTACGGCGGGGACGAAAAGACGATTTAAAAAAGCGTTGTGCTCGCTGAGATGGCGCGAGATTAAAAGCAAAAAAAAACAGAATTGCGCTGTCGTAGAGCTGCTCACTATTTTATCGCATGGCTGCGGTGCAATGGCGTTATGACGAAACAGAATCGCACCCCTGATCTGATTTTTTTAAGTGATCGAAGCCGAGCTTGTGGCTTCCGAGTCTATACTGACTCCCAACTGTCATCCGACAGTTTTTTTTCTTTTTTTCATAAAAGTGTGTTTATTTCTTCACTGAAAGGTTATTAATACAGAAAATAGAAAAGTTTTTCATACAGAGCTCTCAACAGTACTCTCCTCACCTCGCATCACCCCTTGTCATTTCATCAGTAGTGTTGCACTCTCCGATCGCTCTATCTCTTCATTTTTCACGTTCGTTCTGCCTGTCGCGCGAAACTGTACACCACCTCGTTCTAAATTTTCGTCCAAAATTAAGACCGCTGGACGTGAGCTCACGGGGACGCAGAGCGTTGGTTTTTGTGGCGGTCCGAGGGAAGATGTGGGAGAGTGAGGCAGGAAGAAATGAGAAAAAAACAAGAGGGAGACCGGTGACGGCTTCACTCCGCCCTGGCCTTCACCGGCGGTGAGTAGGGCACCGTTATGGCGACCCAAGGATGGGACGCACTGACAGAGTGGGCCGGCCGCTTTGCTTCTTCCGCCCAGTCCCCCCCCCCTCCTCCACGCGCTCCGTCTCCGCTCTTCCCTGGAATCCTCGCTGCTAACCACTCATCCAAAGCAGTGCGGTGACTTATCTAGCTCATCGTGCCTTCTAACACTTTCGGTAATGAAGGAGACAGTGTCAGGATTAAATAGGTGGAATTTTTCCAGTTTTAGTATTGGAAAAGTTACGCTAATTTGGTCGTCTATACAGACTAGCTATAGACTAGAAGCCTTGGAAACCTGGTGCTGGAGGAGGTTGCTGAAGATAAAGGCTGCTATTCTGAATGAAATAGCGCGAACGCTATATGCCAGAAATAGCTTTCGTTACGCTTTTTTCCGAAGAATAACATGCTATTCTTCGAAACAAAAGCGTAACGAAAGCTGTTTCTGGCATATTGCGTTCACGCTATTTCATTCAGAATAGCAGCCAAAATGGACGAAAAAATAAGGAATGATGAAGTGTATAAAAGATTAGAAAAGGAAACGGCCATATGGAACACCATAGTGAAAAGAAGAATCAGATGGACTGGACACAACTTTAGACACAATGGGTTTGATAGGAACATAATTGAAGGTAAAATTGAGGGAAATGTCCCCAGAGAAAGATCCTGGAATAAGTTCATGGACCAAATAAAGAGGAAAGTATATAATAAAAAGTTCCAGGAGGTAAAGGAACTAGCATTAGTCAGGGAAGGGTGGAGGGCTGCTGTCAACCAATCTTAGGATTGAACGACCAATGAATGAATGACAGACTAGCTATTCAAAGATCTACCGACAGTTTGATAGAACACTTCTGATACGTCACAAACTTCTGATATATCGTGGGGAACACACATACGAAACATATGCGGCACAGCATTAAAGAAACTAGGTTTTTTGAGCGTATAATAGGAAGGTCCTCGGATGAAAAAGTAAAAGAGAGATGCTACTTCGCTCTAGATAGGCCACACCTCGAATACGCTGCGAGCATTTGGAACCCTGGTCATAAAGATTTAACCAAAATAATTAATAAAATACGAAGAAAAGCTGCACGCTTCGTTAAAACTGCTACAAGTGAACATACAGTGTTTCACAACTTTTAGAGGGATTAAGGTGAGATCCCCTAGAGACTCGGAGGCTACACGCTAGGCTTAGCTTACTTGAGAAATTCAGGACTTGTGTGATTCAGAGCGACACAAGAGAATATTATCATGATGCCTCACTCTACATAGGTATAAAAATTCGTTCTTTCAGCGCACAATAAGCGACCACAATAAAACTGAGCTCCACTAAATTCACTCCCATAATACACGTCACCATTTCTCCTCCCAAAACCTTACATCTTCACACGGCTGATGACCTAACACCCCCTGCTACATGCCCATGTGGCTGCTCGTAGGGTTGCATGTAGATGTAGACCACCTAAGTTGATGAAAGTGATACCCCCGAAAGTATAATGTGAAGAAAAACTATAGAATTCCTCATAAATATTGTTTTTATTTCGCGACCCAGGTTTCGCCACTGTGTCACATCTTTTACACCCAGAATTTTATGCTTGGAGGATGAAGATGGGAGATTAGACGCGCTAGAAGAGTTGGAGAAATTACGCCGCGAAAACTCCGAGACGTGTGAAAACATTAAAAAATTGCAGGTGAAATACGTTGAAATTGCCATGAAAAAATTCCGCCGGGACAGGAAATTAAACCAAGTATATATCCAGGCTAGCCTAGTGGTTTGCGCATTGGTCAGGCAAACCAAAGGTCAGTGGTTGGATTCGCGTCCAGCCTGGATTTTTTTTTCCGAGACGTGTATTCTTCTCAGTAAAATATAGCATCCCACCCGCACTCCCCTTCTTCACTTTCATAGCTCCCTCCATTATACTCTACCTATTTCATTTTTGTTATATTGCTATCATTCTGAAGTTTTTGCAAAATTTAATTATTTTAATCTTTGAGATTTTGATTTGTTAATTAGTCTTTGAGTGTCTGATTGACAGTGCTTATTTGTTAAGTTGTTGTTCAATTTTCTCAAAATTGTTATGAATTGGAAGTGTTTACAAAATATCAAAATAAACACCTGAAGATGCTGAACAGCAGCGAAACTTGGGTCGTGAAATAAATGAATTTCATGTGAAATGCAAAGTTTTTGCTTCTCGTTCTACTTTCGGGAGTATTACACTAATCAGCTTATGTGTTCTACCAATTGGTCGGTAGATCTTTGTATAGCTTATCTGTATTGACTCCCAGATCAGTGTAACTTTTCCATTACTCAAACTGCCCGTATTACATGGAAGCAGTTTTCTAATATTTCAAACTGTACTATCTTCACTTCGTCCCAAGAGAGTAACGGCCGAGTGTTGACCGACTTGGAGAAGACGCAGGTTGTTTGATAATAGTTTAAATATATAACAGTCACATGCATCTTAACACCTTTTTGTATGCCTTCGTTGGCTATTGATCTATGTTTCCAGATATCTTTCGGTTTATCTGTAGATTCCCTTGGGCGTTTATTTTAATTCCTAGCAATCGAAACATCAAAATCTATCACTTTAATGAATCATTTGATTTATTGCCTATAAGGTTTTTTTTAATGATGTGGCAATTTCAATTGTTTTTAAAGGAATAGGTAGCACTTTAGACAGTAATTGACCTAATTTACATTATTATTGCGGATGTTGATTCTCATATGTTTAGAGAGACGATGGTCTCACGATGTTACCCCTTTCGTTGTCCATCTCTAAATATGAAGTGAAGATTAAAATACTCAGTCCCGGGGAATGAAGATAGCTTGGACAGTATTTACCTGTGGGAATTTCAAGTTCAAAAAAAGGCTTAGTCCCTTTTGGGCTATTTATACCCTCCGCTTCCCTTCACGCCGTACACAAACCTCTCATTCCTTCCCTTCCTCTTTCCCTCTTCTGCTGCCTTCTGTCCTTCATCACCCTTTTCTGAATCTTTTCTTCCCTCTCTTTATTTCCCCAAACGATTTCCCTCCCTCACTCTTCGCCCAGTTTACTGTTCCCTTCCTTCTCCCTCTTGACGTATATTTTAGCCTTCACTCTACGCTCGTATTCCTTCCGAATCGGCTAAAGTTGTACCATTCATTTGTTTTTCTTTGTCGCGGTGGAGGAAAATTAATAGTTGACTTTTATTCTTACCGTTTAGGGCAGTGGTCGGCAAACTCATTAGTCAACAGAGCCTGATAACAACGGTACAACGATTGAAATTTCTTGTGAGAGCCTAATTTTTAAAACTTAAACTATATCGGTACGTACATTGTTATTTACTTAATTTTGGTGCTCCTAGGCGTACCTATACTAAAAACGTCCTCAATCTGATTGAGGTACGTTCGCTAAAGTCGATCCCTTCCAACTTTCCCATCCACTATCGTCTTGTGTACTTGTTTCGTCCATCTCCTTTCGTTCATCCCCTCTCTATGCCCAAACCATCTCAACATTACTTTTCTCAATCCTGAACCCTACATTATCTCGCGTCTACACGTGGTATTTCGTTGAAGAGGCACACTCAAGGGGCCAAAGAGCCACAATAAAACAGAGAGCTTTACAGAAATGCTTAGAGTACTGGTATGGGTGATTTTAAAGGGTAGGAGGAATAGAAGCAGGCTATGTGAGATGTATAAAATAGTGAGTGGGGAAAAAGCATGGGATGAATTTAGGTAGGACATAGTAAAGCCAAACTTTGTGGGAAAAAATGATCACCAGTTCAAGATAAAGAGCCGATCACAAAGGACAAATGTAAAACAGTTCTCTTTCTTGAATAGGACAATACAGGCTTGGAAAGACCTACCAGAAAAACTATTTGAGCCCTTCCCAAAAAATTAAATTATATTAAAAAATAGGAATTAATAATCAAAATAATTAAAAATTTTAAATAATTAAAAATGTTAATTATTTTAAGAAGAAGTAGAAGGTTTCAAGGTCTATTCTTTTGCTCGGCTGTTTTTTATTGTTACCAGCAAGGCCAATGACCTACTTGTAACTAGTTAATTATAATAATTATTATAATTATCTCGACTGGCATGTGAACTCAGACCCCTTGATATCGGGTGCTACAAGCAATTCAGCTGTCACAAATTTTTGTGATCACTAATGGGTGACTCAGTTCAAATTTCATGCACAACCCCCTACGCGAATGATTTTTACAGTGAATTTCTCTAATTTTTTTCCCTTTACCGGTATTTCCTTGTCGACCGAGGTGTGACGGCTTCCGACCGAATCCCAGTTTTCACTCGGAGGAAGACGCAACTACTTACGTCTGTATGTGGTACATTGCGTGCACTCGGTCATAAAGCATCTTAAGGACGCCGCGCGTTTACACCTTCATTTCACCCGCGTTCCCTTTCCGATGACTGCGCCGTGTCACGCACGTCACGCAGGTGTGGAGGAGCGGGAAGAGGGGGGCACCACCGTCACGTCTCCTCGGCGGCGGCGGCGCCACCGGACGCGCGTCCGGCGTTTAGTGGCACACTTAACTCACCGTGCGTGGTGTCGTCGGTCCAATGCGGGGCAGCGGTTCTCGTGGCATCGCTCGTCGTCTTTTTCTTCTACCTCGCTCGACCTCGAGATGGGGCGTCATCTAATCGCCCCGGTCGATTAGTTCGACGGTCGAAATTAATTCGAAGCGATCGGCCACGTCCGTGATGCCCTGTTAACATTACTAGCTTTCAAACAAGGTTTACTCTAACCCTAGTAAAAGTTCGCCGTGTAAACGCAGGCTGGCTCTTACCGTAGGCAACTTGAACCACACTGGAGTTACTAGGGCTGGCGCTGGTTACCATCATTTGTAACTCGTGAGAACGCAGGTTAGTTAGAATAGCAGTTAAGTGATCCAGTCCATATGTAGCTTTAATTGAAGCGTACAATATATTACGAGAGTTTATCTTGTCATATTCCGTATCCATGCGTCAGTTCTAAGTTGCTTGATGTATTTAAATGCATGAGTGAATGACGAACCGTATCTTAAGTGCAAAATTTACCTTTAAAGCGCAAGTGAGGACGGGACATGGGCAGCACATAATACACCTGAACAGTCAAAATTCCTCTATCCAGTTCACGATGGAGATTGAGAAAGATGGACGCCTACCGTTCCTAGATGTCTTGGTACAGAGAAAGGGAGATGGTACTCTTGGCCACCAAGTACATAGAAAAAAGACGCATACTGATCGGTATTTTAACGCACGTTCACACCACCATCCTCAACAGAAGGCTTCAGTCATCAAGACGTTATTTGATCGTGCCCAAAAAGTTTCCGATGTTGATTCCATATTGGAAGAAACAGACCACCCACGGAAGAAATTGAGGAAAAATGGATACAGCAGCAAATTAATTCGAAGTGTATTAACGAAAAATTGTCAAAAGAAGGAGACGCCTAAGCCATTGGGATACGTTATGCTGCCTTACGTAGCGGGAACGACTGATCGTATTGGCAAAATATCGTAATGAGAAGGCATAATATTCTAGCGAGATATAACACAGTCTCCAAACTCCATGATCACCTTCGAGGAGCTACAGATCCGTTGCCTCCGTCTCTGTCAGAAGGAATATACGAAATCATTTGTAGCTGTGGGAAATCGTATGTGGGGCAAACAAAAAGAGCCATAAGCTGTAGACTTCGAGAATATGAAAGGGCAATATCTAAGAAGGACTGGTATCACTCTGCCGTAGCTGAGCATACATGCATGGAAGAGGGTCATACCATAGACATCAAATCCGCGAAAATTCTATCAAAAGAAAGCAGCTATTATCCACGGCTCATCAGAGAAGCAATTGAAATATAAAAAAGGCCTAATAACCTGAACAGAGGTGATGGGTATAAACTTCCGTTAATGTGGAAGAGACTTTTGGAAAAGAAAAAGCGGTCAAGTTGAGCCTTTTAAAAATTAACAGCCGAAATTTTAAATTTTAAAGAAGACCATTGTTGTTCGTACCAATAAATGCCCAACCACCAACGGCAAAGAAACAATAAGCCTGACGAAGCCGGCAGAATAGCACGGCGAACTTGTTGCTCTAAAAAAATCATCGCAGATACCAAAAGATTTCACAAGATTTAAATGGAAAAATTGTTCGGTGGGCTGTGGGCTACATCACCTTTTTGACTCTCCACCAGGGGCCACCAGCATATTAACTATCATTCTAACCCTAGTAATGTAAACGGGGCATGAGGGTAAGTGTGGGGTGGGTGGCGAAACAGTTATTGCACCGGGCCGAAATTCAATCCCCGGTGGCGTTGGAATTCGTACGAGATGTTTTAATCTTTCCTCCATCTTCCCAGCGCGTGGTTAGAGGACGATTGATCCGCACAGGAAACGATGTCTCGTCTTTCGCCCTTTGGTGCTTTCATATGACGGAATGTCGACGCCGAAACGGTACTTCAATTTAATCAACGTGTCATTAATTTCGTCCGTTGTCGTGTTTGTTTCCTGGAAGTGTTGATCGAATTCACTGGAAGCCGTCATTGGAAAGTCAGCTGTCATGTATTGTGAGTCTCTCGTTCATGCAAGGTTTGTATTATATATGAATTTACTTATTAACTCCTTCACTCTCTTATGAGATAATTTTTGTTTTATCATATAATCAAAAATATGGCTGAAAATACAATAAATTATCTTCAAACTGGTGTATATAATATTGCATTTACATTAACACGGACGTAGATATAAATTTGCGAAAAACAGCGGCACATCATTTTGACGCCGACAGATCTCGTCAAAAAGTTAACAGTACGTAATTTGTATGTTTTCTCGACTTTTTTTTAAATAAATGTTATTGTCACCGCAGTAATATTTTCAAAACCACAAAAAACTTCCATTGTGGAGGAGTTTTAAGGCCTCTTTACACGGTGCATTTGATTGCACAAATTAATTTATCGTAGATTGTAATAGATATTGAGTGGAAATACCGCAGGTTCTATTTCCCGTTCAGTCATTCAGACAATCATACAATTTCCGGCTTAACTCGACCCAATTTTCCTCATGAAAGAATTCATGCATTCGATTAAACAATAATATGTACCTTGTAAAGCGGCCTTAATGAGATAATATTGTTTATTTGTTAGTATAATTAATTATGTATTTCTCTAGGCCATTTTTGTTCGCCAGAAAATCAAACGAGTACATTGCCACATGGAATAATGGCGTGTGGTTTTAGTGAACGTCCTTGAATAGCCAACGTACAACCTAAGCATGTTGTGGACGAAATGACTGCCAAAGTAAGGTCAACCGACGGAAATTTTTTGTAATCCTTACACAAGTGTCTACAATAGAATGCGATTTAAAACTCGAAATTTACGTCGTAAATCTCTAAATGTGAAAAGGACCAGCTTAATAATACCTTTATAAAGAATTAGCAAGACCATTAAATTGGAGTAATAATTCTACCCTACTAAGAGGAAGAGTGAGAAATAATCTGGGTCACTCATTAGCTCTGATGCATTTATCCTGTGAGTAATTCGACCCAGCCCAATACCTACGTTTTTTCTTGTACAATTTACTCCAATAATTCTTACCGCTGGATGACGCGAATATGTACTAGACATCCTCTATTTATGGCATAACTAAAAGTTTCTACAATCCCCAACTGAATGAATTTATTGGTTCATTAGTCTTTGGTGCGCAGGCTGGGAAAATAAAACTTTTTTCCATTAATATATTTCTTCAGAATTGTTTTCGCTTCATTTAGTTAAACGACCACATTCTTATACTAACGATTCGTCTAAAGCAAGTATGCAATTTTATATGGACGTGATTTTACCCTTCCGTGTCTCTTGGAGATCACTGATGGCTTTAGAGATCGAAGTACATCTAATTACTTACTCATGATTAGTTAAAATATTTCTTTCTTGCGGAAAATTTGTTTTTCCGTCCTAATATCACTACAAGCGGGCCAATCGCATATTTTAGGTCAAGATAACGTTACGAGCTCAAACTTTTTTCTTTGAACGGCCAATGTTTTGGAGAAATCAATGAGGTTAAGCGTGGTATGTCGCCCCACTCCACCCTGTGGTGCGATTTCCGAAAATCTTTTGGGTCGTCGGGTGGTTCTCGGTAAATCCCACGCGGCATTTATTCTTAGAAACAACCCTCGGATCCGATGATTGTCCCGGGCGGTGTTTTCCTCCCACCCTTCCAGCCCGGCGAGTCCTGTTCCGAATTTTTCCCGATGACCGCATTGTCTCTCTCGGCTGTTTCGTGGACTCGGGAGCGCGCGCGGAAGAGACGACACTTGGGCGCGTAAAAACGGAGTATTTGTGCACAACCGTGTATCCGGCAGAACCGGTTTTTTTCCGTTTCACCTATATCCATTTGCTCGGCTCGTAAGTAACGAATGTTTTCACATCGCTCGGTCGCGATGCATTGCGTTTCTTATGTCAGAGGGGCTCCTTTAAAAATCAAGGTCATTGGTGGGCGGGAGGTGGGGTAGTGGGGGGTTCAGAGAGGGAGGGTGGAGGGGAATGGCGGGGGGAGGGGGGGTGAGTGGTCGGAAGAAGGAGAGGAAGAGAAAACCCGGCGGCGTTGGTGGTTTCGAAGCAGCCCCGCTCTCCTTCGGATGGACACTGCGCTTTGCCCTCCCTGACCACCCTGTCGGAAGGAGTATTTCCATTCGCATTAACATGTGTGGGGGCAAGAATGCCTCTCCCCGCGCGAGGCGATGATTTAGGTGATGTGTTTTGAGAGAGATTTTTCTCCTGTCATATTGGTCGTTCAATCCTAAGATTGGCTGACTGCAGCTCTCCACCTTTCTCTATCAAATGCTAGTTCCTTACCTCCTGGTATCTCTTCCTATGTATTTTCCTCTTTATTTGCTCCATGAACTCATTCCTGGGTCTTCCTATGGGGACTTTTTCCTCTATTTTACCTTCAATTATATTCTTCACAAACCCATTTTGTCTCAGGGTGTGTACAAACCATCTTGTTTTTTCTTTTTTCTACGGTGTGCACTAAATCATTTCTAATTTTGTCCGTCCATTTTATCTTCACCATCCTCCTCCAGCACCGGATTTTGAAGGCTTCTAGCCTTTTCTCGTCAGATTTTCCAATGGTCCATGCCTCTGATCCATAAAGTGCCACGCTCCACACTTATGTTTTCACGTACTGTTTTCTGGTTTGTAGTCCAAACTTCTTTGAGCACAACGGTTGTATTTTTCCCATGAACGCCTTCTTAGCTTGGGCTATTCTCCGCTTGATGTCCGTTGTACTTCTTCCGTCCCACGTAATGGTACTTCCGAGATAGGTGAAGGAATCCACATGCTCTAATATCTCTCCTCTCTGTGTGAATTCTACATTCAGTTTCTCTCTTCCGCTTACTAGGATTTTAGTCTTCGTCTCATTTGTTTCATTCTTGGAGAACTTGGTCCATTACATTTAGTGACCTTTGAAGATCATCGCGGTTTCCAGCTATAACTGCGATATTATCTGCGAAGCGGAGTATGTTTATTTTTTTCTCCGTATATATTTATCCTGCTCAGTCCAATTTCATGTGCTTCTTTGATGGCCTCCATAGTCATAATGGAGACTACATTCGAACTATTTTTTTTAAATTTCAGCGCCCATAAGAAATACGAGTTAAATATTGTTAGGTTCATTTTAATTCATTCATCAGTCAACAATCCTGAGATTGGTTTGACGCAGCCCTCCACACTATTCTCCTATCAGCTAATCTCTTCATATTTACGCATTTCTTCTCTTTCATATTTTTCCTCACTTGTTCGATATATCTCAAACGTGGCATTCTCCCCGTTGATCAGTCCCTCAACGATTGTCTTCATTGTCCTCATCAATGCCACGTCGCTTGCTGCGATATATCGTATGTGGTGACTTTAGCGTCATTTACTTAAGGCGCAAATTAAAAAAGATCTTTAAATAAGACGATATTAGGTTATTAATGTATGAATAATTATTTTAATTGTTTATACTCAGTGAATTCGTTAACAAAAAACTATGTTATGATTTCGTTAGGAAAAAGTCACATGGCCTGCATGGTCCGTATCAAAATAACAAACATGGCGGCAAGTCGTGAATGTGAGAAGCGACCAGGGCGGCATTATTGCTCAGCCAGTTGGTGAAATAATTTTTCTGGCTGCAGATTAGACAAAAAAATTGCATTTTTCAACTTCCCGAGTGATTTAGCGAGGTAAGTACGGTGTGAATAAGATGGTTCGACGTTTTACAGTTATGACCGAAGACGCTCTTACTTTTGTATTGACATCTAATTAATTAATTTAGCCTATGGTCCTATAGTATGGCTGTGCGAGGATTTACGTGATTTTATGACAAGTTTGAAAATGAATTCCACTTCATTGTTTCAAATGTTAGGTTGAAGTTTTTGTAATAATGTAAATTGTGTCTTCAGTATCATTATTCACAATAAAGTTTGTGTGAATTTCATCTGGTTTCTTTTCATTGGAAATTATGTACCAAACCTAAGAAACAATATCAAATATCAGGAGACCTCGTGAATTTTCATCATTTGAACCAATATCGGAAGAATGCAGAGGCCATGTTATAAGCTATCGCTCAAGGTTTCAGTGCTTCGGTTTAAATTTGGCGGGGTTATCGTGGTTGGGAAGCGCCTGACCGCTAGAGTGCTCTGCTAGTAAAGCATTACCGTTGAGGGAAGGGGAGTGTCGCGGTCTTGGTCCTCATCAGGCCATCATGTCTCCTGATGTGGCCAATTAAGTTGTCCCGTCATCTTCTTAGGGTTTTCATAAGACTTCTCTTTTCTCTCACTCTTCTGAGGACTTTCTCGTTACTCGGTCTATTCATTAAATTTTTATCATTCTTCTGAATCACCACATTTCGAATGCTTTCACCCTTTTCTTCTCTGCGGCAGTCATCGTCCATGTCTGACTGCCATAAATAAACATGCTCCAGATGTAAGCTCTGATAAATAGTTCCCCTACTTCCACGCTTGTGTTTCCAGCTGTAAGTAGAGTCTTCTTTTCTAATGCTATTCGCGTATAAATATTATTTTCATATTAATTTTATTAATCTTTTCTGGCCTCTAAATTGACTCACTTTTTTATCGCCGCACCGTGAAAATGCCTCGATAACAGACTTATAAAAGAGTTTCGGGTGTTACTTTGTGGAAATATTACATATACATGACGGTCAGAATAAAATTACCTTAAAATTTCTCGTAAGAAACTCGTAAATAAAATTAATTTTTTTTTTGAACCTTGAAAATGACATTATGTGTTGAAACTATGGTCGGTTTACATTTAAAAGAGTGCCGAAGTTACTGAGATTTATTTAATTCTTACCATCATTGAATTAGATTACAGGTTTATCTGCGATACTGTAAAAAAATAGGTGGTGAGTTATGAATCTATTATTCTAAATATTTGACAAATAAACATAAAAACTACAAGCTGATAAATTTCTGACGAGATCTAGATGTTAGAAATACTACATTTTATGTAATGTACCTGTAGAGTACGTATATGTACAAAATCCCGTGGAAAACGGCTTCTATATTTCGGCAAATAGCTCGAGAAGTGGTATGGTAAGTGGCTAATATTCGGGCTTCCCCGTAAAAGTGGGGCATTTTTCTTAAACGTACCGAAGCAATGATATTAACCTCATAGTCACTTGGAAGGAAGGTCTCCGCATATATCGAGACAACAACCACGATCCAGTGCAATACGATATCCTTGAAGGATTACAAGTTAATGACATGAACATTAAAATATTAGAGGCGGTGACTAAATATTACCCGCGAACGCAATCGTGTACACTTAAAACCTACTACCTTGTCCCCAGGCAAGCCATCCCCGACATCTTTATTTCTTCCTCGTCGTTTCAGCGTTTTGAAGGATTGCAATCATCGGGTGTTGCCTCGAGAGTATGATGTCACTTTGTAAAAAAAGACATGTATCGTTTAAAAGCCGAGCGGCAAAGTGAAAATTCGTCCCAGCTCAAGATTGAACTCCGCTCAGCTTCCCTGGCCTCTAGCATGGGGCAACAAAATTACAATTCAAATGTATCCAGGTGATTCTTTATAATGACTTCAGTTACTTATTATTGTTATTGCTTGAGTTTAGGTCCAAGTTATAAATAAGTATTTCTTTCTCTCCCAATTGGCAACGTCTTGCATTTTAATAATGCATCATCTATCGCAAAGAAGTGGGTGGTAAACACTTATTGAAAACACACTGGCCGATAACTGTGAATGTGAACCCTTTAATTATGGCTCCACATGTGAAACAAAACCAAAAATACAATAAATAAGCACCAAATACACTCAATATTATCTCGTAGGAACAGAAAATGAATGAAAAACGGAAGAACGTTATGTATTTTGTGAACGCTCCAAATCAAAGAAAATAGTCATCTTTCCATCTTCAACTCCAATAGGGCTCTCAAAGAGTTCCTTGAGAATTTTATCCTATAGCTATGGTATTATTGTACAATTTACATCCACAAGGAACTCTCTCAGGTCCTTTGCGATGCATTTTTCAAATGCGAGACGTTGGCAAATGAGGAATAAATAAAATAATAATTAATAACTTCCACTCAAGCTTCATAAATAATTATTATAATTATAGTAGTTTAAATTGATCCCGCATGAGCCATCATTGCAAAATTTTCAAAGGCATTTTAATGATTTTATTTCGGAGGAGTAGTATCCTTTTGGTAATCATTTAACTTGAAATGAATCAATTTCTTGATTGAATTTCGATATGACATAATAGATACCGCTTACGGATAATATATTTCCTGTGAGGCTAAAAAACATTTGTAGGAGAAAGACCTTAACACTTGGGATTGAAGGGCCTTTTCGTTCCACTTAAAAATCGACTGGAGAGTCTGAAGCGATGCAAAGTTAAACCCTAAACTATGGAGAATAATATGCATTGAGACACCTCAGGGAAGGTCAAAATACTAATATTTATTAATGAGACATCATATTCAATGCTAGATATCATGTCGGGAAAGACGCCATCAATCGATTGGCCCTTGGAATTGTTTCCTATTTCGACAATATTAACTTTCATTTATTTTTAAGGATTTTGTCTTAGATGAAATGTACTACCCTATACTTATATTTAATGTTTGCGTGTCCAAGGTGCGTTCGAATTTACTCTTTATATTTGTGAGTCCTTCATATGTTAAGCGAAAGACGGCGAACCCGCATAGATATGCATTTTTGCATAGATATTGCATTTAATCAGCATTGCAATTTTTTTCTGTCTCCTGTGATCCAATAAGAAAATCTTAAAAAATAATGAAATTATTCCTTTATTTGTGACCTGAGTGAGTTTGACGAGCTGATATTTCCTCTGGACTGAACGAGGCGTTTGATTATTCACGATTTATGCGATTGCTCAGGGCTGTTTTTTACCATGCCTGTCTTTTTTCCGGAGAATTAGTCTCTTTCAGTATTAATGATTCTTCCTCTATTTAAGCTCTTCCAAATGCTGATCAAAGTTAGGCTCACTAAAGCACAAATATACTTTATCATTTATATTACAGTGAAACCTGTACTAAGGGACCACCGACTGTTCCGCAGAAAAATGGTCGTTAAGAGGGGTGGTCGTTCGACTGGGGTTCAGTTTCTAAGAGTACCTATTATGCAAATGACCGGGCGGCTGATTTGAAAAAAAGGAATAACTATTGAAGAAACGGTTTTGTTAAAACCTATACATATGACGCTCATTTCCTCATAATTTAGTAGCCTCCTGGAAAATTTCAGTGCGTATTAATTTTATGTACACTCACAGTGAAGACTGAATTAAGCGACCAACGACGGTTCCGCTGAAAAATGGTCGTTGTGAGGGGTGGTCGCTTGGTCGCTAAGAGGTTTTTCCCTGTATTTTCAAACAAAGTTTTTTTTTGTTTGCAATATTAAGTTTTCTGTTTCGTTAAAATCTGCCATTATAGTTTAATCGATTCCTTGAAGTGTTATCTATACAAAGAATTATGTCTCTAATAGGAAATTATCGACGTGCTCACTCTCCCTTCTCCGTAAGCTTTTACGGAGACGACTATTGGCAAAAGATTCTTCGGGCCGTTCGTAATTACCTTCCAACTCTGGTATAGTTGAACTTTTCCGCTTTTTGTCATTTTGTACTCGTAACAAAAACTTCATAATTGTCACCATTAAGAATCAAAACATCACACACACGATGTCATGCTATCCCCAAAACTCCGGACAAGTTCCTCTCCTCTCTCTGTCTAAGTTTAATAGTATGTTTGATTTAAGATAAGATAATGTATCCAGAAGTGTGCTCAACTGCTCATGTTTATTTTTCCTGTCGTTTTTAAATCAGAAAGAGAGTTCTGGAGAGGTCTTGACTTCTCAAGAAAAGGATTAGAACTGATAGTTTCGTTAAAAAATGTTTTTTTTTTGTGTTTGCCACTTAGCTTCCCTTGCTTCTGCTGGCCCGTTGAAGCTTTAATGCTCTCTCCGTAGAAGAAGATCAAGATCACGCTCGGAATTTTCGTCCAGCGGATTTTTAGTCTCGTGTTCTCTCACGAGACTTCTATTTTTGTACCCCCGCGAAAATATTAGGTGTATTTTCTGGCGAAGTCCTTCGCTTTACTTGAAGTTCTATCTCCCGAACGGAAAATAAGTGCACGGATTCACACGAAGAACTCGAAGTTTGTGAAAACATAGGTGTAGTGGAATTAAATAAATCTAACTTTCATATGGAATGTTTTTTTGTAAATGTGACTATCTCTTGTGTATACGTGTGGTTTTATGAGTGAAATGCTAAGGAAAAGGTACTCGTATTGTAACTGCTCTGTTATATTCATGTGTTTTGTATCACGAGAAGACGTGGATAGTAGTTTATCAATTATTAGCGAAAGTTCATTGAGTCGTCTGTTTAATTTATTTCTATGAGCGTTCTATTTAATTAAATATCAAAACGAAGCTTGTGATTGAGACAAAAATAGTTATACATTAGATTTCTGTATAAGAATTTCTACTTTGCGCTACTATTTCTACTACGGTGCGTAAGGACGGCATAGTGATGTGACGCAATTTTCCTAATTTTAACTTAACTTAACTATTATAAATATAATTCTCAATGATCAATGTGTTGTTTTGAAGAAATTAGTGTCAGATGAAACAGTGTTGAATTATTTATTTTCTTTGTCTTTTCAGGGAAGCAGACAACCTAGTACATATTCATTTGAAGGGCCATCATGGGTGGTAAGTGAAAAATGATAAATTTCTGTCAAATATCTTACGAAAAGATTTAAACTATCTCGCAAAAGTCATTGCAGGGAAATTTCCCTATACCGAGGCATGAAAGTAATTCAGTTTGGGAGCAAAAATATCGATTTAAGAATCCTACTAATTTGCACGTGCTCTAATTGATAATGCTGGTGAAAGGACGTATATAATGTATACTCTTCACGCGGCTCTGATAATATCCGAGGGGAAGACCTCTTGGCCAAAAATAAAGCCTAGCCTAAAGCTTTGAATTCTGAAAAAATAGAATACATTTTCTCGTTTTGCGCAAAGTCCAATTTTTCAAACACTGACGTGTCACTATGGAAAGTGTACCTCTAAGGAAACTGCAGGATGATATTAGTTATTCCGTAGAAGTAATTTCGGTTGAGATTAGAAAGCCTTAAAAATCGTCGAAAATTTCCTGGAATTCCTATGCGAGTAATGTCTATGCCTTTTGGAGGACTTTGAGAAAAGCAGCGAATGTGTCATTTGCTATTTTTGTAGAGGATTTCCAAATTATGGCGAACAACTGAATGGCAGTAGCTATAAATAAAGGCACTAATTTTGTTCCAAAAAATATTTATGAAGAACTTCAGGTAGAATTCCTTCATAATGTATTAAATGATTTACACAGAGTAGGAATTTCTTTTGAAGTAAGAATTTCGGTATTTTTTTGCGTAGTAAATAAAATAAAATCAGAAGTATGAGATTTACTATTTTCATTTATCTTTACTACCCAGAATACAGCATATTTAGCCAATTCATGTCGTGTGAATAACAACAACATACGAACACAAACACCCATGCCCTAGTGGTGATAATTTCAGCCTGGGGGGATTCGATCCCGCGACCCTCGGGTTAGCAGGCGAGTACTTGGACCCCGGAGGACCCCGTCGAAACCGGGGCCGACAAGTTATTGGTGGTTAACGTAGGAAACGATAACTCTATACGTATCCCGACCTAACTTGGCCACCTATCTAACGCCTAGTCTACAGAAATGTCTGTGGAATGTCGTCAAAAAAATTTAAGGTATGTCGCATATCTGAGTGGGTTAATTGAATCATTGCACTTGCATATCTCAATTATCAGCCGCCTCGCCTCAAAACCTCTTCTATTTTCAGTTTTACGACCCCCTACCAGCCCTCATTATTTGTCCGTCGGCAATTCTGCATTCAGTTCGAAAGCTCTCCTCACTCACCGTGTCATGCGTTCACTCTTATTTCCCACCCATTTCCTTCATCGTTGACGGTCTAGCTTGCCAAAAATTTTTCGACGCCCTCGTGCGTGGGTCTTACGTCACGTTCACCCCAAACCTTTGGCGGGTAATTAGGACGAGGGAGTGACGTCTAGGAGAGGTAGACGGAGAGCGATGTGTAATCGTGTGCGGAAGACACCGAGTGGTTACTTCGTTCGACGTCCCTCTCACCGGACGAAAAAGGCACCTAAGGATGTTCAGGTAGTTAGAGCGATGTATTTCCCTGGTCATTAGGGAAACCATATTAGAAGTTTACGTTTTCATTTCACCAGCCGTATGAAGCATGAACTAAATACTGTAAGTCATATTAAAGTATATTATTGGTGCAATAATATACTTTAATATGACTGAAATTATCCGTAATTAAATAAAAGTATCTATACAAGCCTTCAACTTGACTCATGTTTTCGCGCGGTACTCCTTCTCTACGGAAGGTTTTATGTGTTTCTGGAAAAAATTACGGCGGCGACTATGTGATTTTTTTCTGAACGTAGTTGAGAAAACTTACAAACTACGTACTGTTAATTTTTTGAGAAGATCTTGGTAATAAATTCCTCATATTTTAAACTATGTCCCTCTTGAGTGTATACTGGTATATTTCCCATGTAAAGTGGCTGGTATTATTAGCGAAAATTATCGGAAAGTAATGCGGTGAGGGACTGATATTTTGGTACCTTAGGAAGGGTGAGATATTTTTCGTCAAAATGAGTCCAAATTCATTGATTTATTGGCGAAATGATATCTCGTTCACATTTTCCTCCAAATTTGATATGGGAAATCCGGAAAAATCTCTGCAATCTCTTTTAGAAACTTCATCGCGTGCCTCCTCAAGGATATGAGGCATATTGTGTAATTCTTTACCTAGCATGAAATACACTATGGTGTAGAATAATATGATTTATCTATTTAAAAATTATCCATTCCTAGCAAACAATGAGAAGCGAATTAAACTCTTTCAAAAAGACCGCGACCCCCCTCGCATCGTGGGTTTTCAATGGTTAAAGATATGAAAATGCGGCCCCCGGCTGTAAATTTCTTGGACCTAAGTAGTAGTTCACTGTTTTTAATAATGAGTTAAGTTCATGCGTGCTTCAATATAAATACTCAAATCTCTAAAATAAGATATGGTTAAAAGTATGCGATTTCCCAATATCAGTGATTAGCTTAGGAAAACAATAGCTCGATACTTATACCTACCTAACTCGGCTACCTACCAAGAGCTCTAAATAACACCTTTTTTTCGATAATTACTGAGATCCCTTTTTTAATCGAAAATAAATTATAGCATTCAAGTTCTGCTTACAATTTCCCCGCTGGTATGTTAGTGGTTTAATCAGCCATGGTATTTTATAGATGAGCCGTGGAAGTGTTCTTTCGGCAGAGAAATTGCCTTAAAATTTACTGTCCAGGGCTCATAAAAATATGCCCCGGGTGAGGATCGAACTCACGACCTTAAAATTATGAGACTTACGCGCTGCATACTGTGCAATTGAGGCGGATGAAATGTGAGATCATGGATACTACGGAGTGTATATCATGAAATAAAATACACCAACCCTTTTACATGGAAAATGCTACGAGTATGCACTCCAGAGAAACCTTACTTAAAAAATGAGTAATTTATGACTTATAGATCTCGTAAAAGAATTTACAGTGCGTAGTTGTGTTTGTGTTTTAACAACTATTTTTGAAAATTAGTCATATCGTCCCCTCAGTAATTTTTTCAGATTCGCAAAAAAATTTGTGAAGGAGTTTGAAATGTACCGCGTGAAAAAATAATCAAATCAACGATTTTCGTACTTCTTTTTATTTTAATACTTAGGATTTCAGCAGTATAAAAGTATATTATTGCGTCATTAATAATGAAATATTTAATTGATGCTTCTCACAGCTGCTGATATAAAAACGTACGATTGGAGGATCTTCGAAGGGACTGCAAGCCTTGGTAGATGCTTTAGAAATGCAGTGCGGGATATTCGGAATGAAGATGAATCATAAGGAAACAAAAGTAACGAGATTCTCTAGGACACAGAAAGCGAGGCTTGTGATTGAAGTTGAAGGACACAAACTCGAGCCAGTAGAACAATTTAACTTCTTAGGTAGCTCGCTAGAGGAAAACGGGCATAGTAGCAAAGACATGCGGAGGAGAGTAGCGCTAGCAAAGGAGGCGTTTAGCAATAGAAGGAAGATGATGACGGGGAAATTGGGTAACGATGTGAAGAAGAAGCTGGTGAAGAGCTTGATATGGAGCGTTGCGTTGTATGGGGCAAAAACGTGGACCCTGATAAAGGGGGACGAGAATAGGCTGCAGGCATTTGAGATGTGGGTGTGGAGAAGGATGGAGAAGGTTAGGTGGACGGAAAGGAAGACTAACGAGGATGTGCTTGTGATGGTGGGCGAGGAAAGGAAACTTCTGAATTAAATCCGGGATAGGCAGGTCTAAAGGATGTAATAAGGGGTGATGGGTTGCTGAAGAGTGTGATAGAGGGAACGATGTTGGGCAAACGGGGACGGGGAAGAAAGAGAATAGGTTTCATGGACGGGATGAAGAGGGGTAGATTGTATGCAGAGGCGAAAAAAATATACTGGAGGGGGATGGGCCCCTTAAAGTGTACAAAACCGGGAGGAGATTCTCTGAAATTCAACAAAACCTACCTTTACCGGTAGAATACATTATAATAATATTCGAATATGGTCCCCATTACCACTAGGGAACTGTCGCTCAAACTACCTGAAAGTGGCACTCCATAAGACTTCTGAGCATCAGTATCAGCCACCTAGGCGTCGTTACCTCTCAAATATCTCGTGTGTATCGAAAGTGGACCGGGCTAAATGGAGTCACCCGGTTTCGAGAGAAACTAGGCGGCTGTATTTGTGTTTTTGAACTTGAACTCGGAGAAAGCTGAGTGAGTCTCATTCATTGTTTCGCTCCGTTTCTTGATTACACCCAAGTTTCGTTCTCGTATGTGAGACAAGGCGTTTTTTTTCTTTCCTCCAAGGCCAATTTCCGTTTTGGTTGTTGACCTTGTCCCTTCACGTCCTTCGAATGCCCGCGCGAAACGAAGTTTAAATGGCATTGGAAAATGTACGTTCGCTTACGCTCGCCATCCTGGAAGCTGGATTCCTACACACAGAGAATCTCCATATGCGCAGCAAGTGACATTTCTCCCATTACATTTCTCTCTCGCGTTTAGTTTTGAAACCCGCTGTCCTTGCGATGCTTGAATAAGTGAACGAGCTTGGTTCTTCGAGAATCATTACCCTTTTTTGTCGAGGATGTTTTGTGACGCCGCCTGGAATGGTAGCGAAACATGGTGACATATAAGGTAGTAAGAGCGAAATATCATTTCACCTAGAAATCAATGAGTTTGGCCTCGTTTAAAGAAAAATATCCCAAGCTTTCAATGATACCAAAATATCAGACCCATACCGAACTACTTTCCAAGATTTTTGATGAAAAAATACCAGTCCTTTTACGTGGTAAATGGTTCGTGGATGCAGTGCAGTGAGACCTTACTTAAAAAAATGACGAATTTCTAACACCTAGATCTCGTCAAAAAGTAAACAATGTGTAGTTTAGTTGTTGTCTCAACTATTTTTAAAAATAAATCATATAATCACCGCAGTAATAATCGGAGTAATTTTTTACGGGTCGGCAAAAGCCTTCCGTTGTGAAGGAATTTTAATCGTACCGCGCGAATAAAATGAGTCAAGTGAAAGACTTTTGTAGATGTTTTTATTTAATTATTTAGAATCTTATAATTTTAGTCTTATATGAGTTTATTATTGCTCTGTTAATGATGCAATATTTTATTCATGCTTCCTAAAGCTGCTGAAATTAAAATGCGTAGTTCGACAACGGTCTCCATTATGACTAAGGAGCTATCTCGCTCAAACTACCTTACGGAGAAGTCCCTTTTCAGTGGATGAACGACTATCTTTCTCAGCACGGGGGAGTCAGGTAATCTACGCCGTTGATTACCATGTCTCTAATGGTCCACTAACATTCCTTGTCGACTTCAAAATCCTCAGTCTGTTATCCACAATGTGTGTCTATCTCGCTCTCTGATTCTTAATCCAATTATTTAGATGAGTTTCTCCAATGGGTTGCGAACAATATCAGCGTCTTTTCGTCCAGGTTCGTTGAAATGGATCGTACAGTGGAAAACGGGTTGCTGACACTTTCCCACTCTTTTAAGTAAAACACGGTGATGTTGGCAGTATTGCCTTTGTTGCGGTCTCCCCTCTATTCCGTAACCAACCCATTTCTTAAAAGCCGTCCACTAAGTTTCATCACCCACTGTACATGTTTCATATCATTGTTCGTACTGTGGGCATTTGTCTGGGTTCAAGAATTCAGTGTTCCTCCCACCAAGAAGTCAATAGATTCCTTCGTGGACTTCTGTGTGGCTAATCGGGAATGTTTGTAGCAATCGTCGACGTTTAAAATTAGTCGATATTAATATATACATACAATATAACCTACATTTATGGTAGGTTACTTTAAAAGCACAAATTAGAGGCCGTATATCCTTTCGTGCGTGGGTTACTAATTTATGATTATATTGTTCGTAATTGTGGTCTTACTTATCGCAAATTTGCGTTAATACATTCCTAATTACGTAATTCTGGGGCTACTCATAGACATACCGTAAAAGGTGAAATAAAACACTAGAAATTATGCCGGATTGTTTTCATTGCCGGGAAAATCAGAAATTATGTGGGGTTTTTTTCTTATCAGTTTAGTACACATCCTGCAATACAACATTCACAGTCTTGCGGAACTGAACTGGGAGCTCACTTTGTAGGTGTCTTGTATCTTGACCACTACCAGTTTAATCCAAATGGATTTTCTGGTGTACATATATTATTAAATCTTAATCTATCAGTTCTTAAACTTGTATGATCACACAGAGCCAGTTGGTGCGCAGATCTGTTCAGTGCTTCTCCCGTGACTCTTGTCATTGGGTCGATCTTTGTCGAATGGATTGGTATGTGGTGTTTTAGATTGATTTATCTAAGAATGTGTGAAGAATAGGAAATCAGATTCTGTGGAATCTGGTCAAATTCCCTCAGACCTGCGATTTTTTTCGCGTACCACTTCGCGTGATTTTGGCTAAACGTGTGTTACTTCTGAGAACAGACCAGTGCCATCTCAGAATGACTGAGAGTAAACTTTGGCGAGAGAAGCCGGGTCAAGGGTGAAAATGTACACTCTCAGGCGTCATGTTGGTCCGACCAGTCTTGCCGGGGGATGAAACGATGGAGAGGACGTGGAGGAGCTTGTTAGCATCTTTGGAGGTTACGCTTTGTTGGTGGACGGAATTAGGTCAACGGCTGTTGCCGAGATTTCTGAGCTCTTCTTTGAGCTCATAAAGTTTTATTTTCTTTCTACTTTTATTTTTCCTCCCTTATACTTCGAAGAACATGCCCTCTATTTAAAAAAAAGAAAAACTTTATTGTATCTTTAAAGTAGGTTTCTACACGAAAGGTGTTACGTGTATCCGTTATTGTGAATGAGTGATTCGCAATAGAAACGTACTTCAATGGAGTGGCAACTTAATGACAGAGGTTGTTGTAGATTTGTGTCGTAGGTACTCTAATTGTTTAGGTAACACATCTGAATGCGAGGACAAATATGATATCTGTACCGGAGACGTTATTCGAACGCGCAGACTTTGGGTTACTTATGGCCGGTTCCAAGAACGTTTAGTTATGGAATAAATAGTCATGAAATACATGAAGTATTGGACCTTATAAAAGTATTTGGGTAGCAGAAACCCACCTGCCAGTTTCATAACGAATCAACCAATAGTTATTACTTCGAATGTATGATGTAATCTTCCTTCCCTGGATAAAATTTAAAGTGGTTTACCTTATGAAAAATTGCTAATGCACATAATAATTATTCAGCCAGAGTAAACACACTGGTCATTTGTCTCAAAACAAGTCCTTTATCTAGTAACTAAGTCTCCAAGTGGTTAATCGTGCTTCCACCATCTTGGCTGCTTATGGAGCTCATAACTCTGTTCCATAAGTTATGAAGCCATTTATGAAACCAATAAATTAATCGAATGTTTCTGCAACGATTGCTGAATGGTTTCCATGGCTTAAGGGGTCCCATAACTCTTTCTAATTCCTCTAATAACTGTGTGTACATATGTGCCGTTCCTGCAATTGGTCGTTAGCCGGTGGATTATCTACCAATTGATCGCTGTCGGGTCTAATTAAATCATTGTTTAATCAGCCAAGTTATATCTTCATGAGTTCAAAATATCGTTATGAACTTGGTTGAGTGGTATGATCTCAAGGTTGGGTAAAAATTCTACTCGATTATTTAGCTCCGATTGAAGGATGGTGATACGAGATGATAGCCACTATTCTTTGTTAGTACCGTACACCGTTTTTCTTCACCTCTCTTTTCTCTCTTGCTATTTTCCACTTTTCATTGCTCTATGAAATTGCTCTCCCTCTAAATACTTTTTCAAGGAATGGATACCTTAAAACTTGTTTCCACCTTTTGATCCACAATATTTTTTTTTTACTTCGACTGATTTTGTGAGTGAGTGTCTGGCATTATTTGCAATATCCAAGGCCATCCGTGAAGAAAGGGTTGCCAGCAGCATTTTTTTCTTCACCTGTAATCAACCATGTCTCGTTGTGGACAAAAAAATTAAAAACAAGTTTATAACAATTCCGCCTCAACGTACATACGTACTGCAGGTTCTCCATAGGTTCTGCGGAGGAGTAATGTGAAACTGTTAGAAAAAAACATGAATTCTGCAGAAAAGGCTCGATAATGGGAGTCATTTGGATACTAATGACCGAGATAAAGACGGGATTGTTGAATGGAATGGGGGTAGGATAGAAAAGTATTAGATTTTTAATGATTTATTTTAATTTGAATATTTTGCAAGATGCCATGAGAGGAGCTAGTATTAGTGCCGAGATCAGGAGTGAAATATAGAAAGGTTCCGGATTTTGGTAGATAAATTGGACGTTTACTAATTTGGCACAGATATTCCACCTTACATGCCCAACGCGATATGGAATACCCTCTGCAATACGAATGAAAATTGTATTTAAATGATCATGTGGCTAATTGCTTGGCAATAAATACCTCTTTTCCGTGAAAATTGAAGCGTAGTGGTTTAAGGGTAAGTCTGACTATGGCTTTAGCTACGAAGAGTCACGGTTATATGGAAGATAAAATCCATGTGGAAAATCGCGTCCCTGCCATGACTGATTGTAAGACCGTAGCCAGGCAAGTCATTATTGGCCCTAAAAGTCGAATATACTGATAGGTGTTATAACTATATTAAGCATTGGTATTCGTACATTTGAAAATTGTCTGAAACCGATTTATTTTTTACCCAGAATCGCAAAATTGTTTGCGTCCATTTATGCGTGTCTGCTGTGGGAATCAGTCTTTGAATGCTGTTAAACGAAAATTTTAAAATGATGATTATTTGCGCAAATAATCAGTTCTGGTGCTCGCTCGTGAGGGAACAGAATCTCTCTTTTAGTTTCTGATATACGCCCATCTTCTGGATATTGGTATCGTGGCTTTACTTGTCACTTAAGATCATTTTTTTTTTTAATTTTTAATTATCTTTGACTGACATATTCTATCCTCTTTCAAGGTGACACAGTGTGGCATTCAAAAGTACGTTCAGACAAACGGAAAAGCTAGTTGTTATGATGCACTGCTCAACCTCAATCACCTACAGCATTTTCATATATTTTCAATGCTTCGGTTAGAACTTAAGTTTACAGATAATGGCTTCGTTTTCTTAAGGAGGTTGGAGCGAGAAGGTTCCCTAGTCATAATGGAGACCATATTGCAGTAATATGTTTTCATTTCAGCAGGTGTGTGAGGCATGAATTAAATATTTCATTATTAACGGTGCGAAAATATGCCTTCATGTGTCTAAAATTCTGAGTAATTTAATTATACGAGGCGTGTTCAAAAAATACCCGGAATGTTTAAATTTCGCGCGTTTGGAGAGTCCGATTGTCAAAAAAAAAATTTTTATTGTGTTGGTATACATGCCCCTGAAGTATGACACAATTTTCAGCTGTATTCATTGTTTACTTTATCTGTGGCAACCGCTAAGGTTAGACGTGTTTTCATGAGCTCGGCGATTTTCGATTGTTAAAAAAATGGATCAAAGAATTTGTATTAAGTTTTGCGTAAAAAATGAAATAAAGTGTAACAAAGTGTGCGAAATGTTAACAAGGCCTATGGTGAGTCTGCTATGAAAAAAACAAGTGTTTACGAGTGGTATAAGCGTTTCCAAGATGGCCGTGAAGACGTTGAAAGATGACGAACGCCCCGGACGCCCCAGCACATCAACAACCGATGAAAACGTGGAAAAAGTGAAAGCAGTGGTTATGAATGATCGCCGAATCACATTCAGAGAAGTCGCTGATGATGTTGGCATATCGATTGGCTCATGCCATGACATTTTTGCGAACATTTTGGGTATGAAACGCGTGGCAGCAAAATTTGTCCCAAAATTGTTGAATTTTGAACAAAAACAGCGGCGAATGGAAGTTGCTCAGGAATCACTAAATGAAGTCAACGTCGACTCAGATTTTCTCAAAAGAGTTATAACAGGTGACGAAACTTTGTTACACTATATTTCATTTTTTACGCAAAACTTAATACAAATTCTTTGATCCATTTTTTTAACAATCGAAAATCGCCGAGCTCATGAAAACACGTCTAACCTTAGCGGTTGCCACAGATAAAGTAAACAATGAATACAGCTGAAAATTGTGTCATACTTCAGGGGCATGTATACCAACACAATAAAAAATTTTTTTGACAATCGGACTCTCCAAACGCGCGACATTTAAACATTCCGGGTATTTTTTTAACACACCTCGTATATCCACACAAGCCTTTAACTTGACTATTTTTTTTCGCGCAGTACCTTTAAAATTCCTTCACAACGGAAGGTTTTTTAACGATCCTGAAAACATTACTGCGGTGACAAAATGATTTATTTTCAAAAATGGTTGAGAAAACATACGAACTACGCACTGTTGATTTTGTGACGAGATATATGCGTTATAAATTCCTCATTTTTTAATTGAGATCTCTCTGCAGCGCATGCACGTACCATTTCCCATGTAAAAGGACTGGTAATTATTCGTCAAAAATCTCGGCAAGTTGTTAGGTAAGGGGCTGATATTTTAGTATCTTTGTATGGGTAAGATATTTTTCTTAAAGATGAGATCAAATTCATTGATCTCTTGGTGAAAAGAAAAACTAACTTAAACTTTACGCTGATTCTTAAATGAAGGTGGCTTAGGCTTGACTAGGTGAGTTAAGACAAATACCGTCACACATTTTTATGAGCTCAGTTTTTTAAAATTCTGCTCTTGTTGATGAAATGGGTTCAGTACCACAGTAAACCACAATTACGTCACAAAATGCGCAGATTATTCCACGAATATATTTTAAATGACCACATTTGTCCAGCCATAAGAGCCGACTTAAGCGCCATTTGTGTGTAACTGCCACATTTTTACTTCAATTACGCCAGTTATTCTCTAATAACTTTAAAAATAGGCGGGAAGGTACCTATATTTTGTATTTATTCCGTTTTCCAAGACTTTTCGCTTCTAAAAAGCAGTTTTTACTGAGAGTTTTAACAGTGCTTTCCTGGTCCAATTGACGTTTTTCTGCAGTAATCCGAGCAATCTCCTTCCCATGTTAAAATCTTTGCTTTCAAGGCATAAATACTGTAGAAATTGTATGAAAATTTTATCTTCATCTCATTTCATAAAACGTACCTCAAAAATGCTATTTTCATGTTTTTAGAAAAAATGTGGCAAAATACCATGAGGCCAGATCCCCATTAAGTGATCTGCTAGATTTATTTGAGGGAAATGCAATCCTCTTCAGAACCGCAGCTGGTTTCCGTGTGCTCATTATCATTTAAGATTTCTAATTTTTGTGCTCTAATTACCCAAAGGAATTGGTCACTCAAGAGCACATGTTTGTTTCATCGGGAAGTGAGAACTAAACTGTTTTCACCCTCGAAACTCCGAGACAATGCGCCTGCAACTGTTCAAGCAGATGACCCCGTCTGTGTCTCCGGACGAACGATCTCATGCGCCTCGTTAAAACCAAACGACTCGTGAAACGTGTAAACTTGAAAGTGCTTGCTTTCACATATATGTTGGAAACAATACGTGAACAGTTGGCTGTTGACTAATGGTAACCAACTGTCAATATATTTTCACTATCAGAGCCTCTGTGTAAGGGATGATGTGAATGATTGTATCTCATATATATTCTTCATTAATTTCCAGCGTTTCCTGAAATCTGAAGTTTTTAATCCTCAAATTAGCGTAAACTTCTTTACACGCAACGATGAATGGAATTTCGGTAAAAAGAGCGAAACGAGATTATTAAACTACCCGGCGTGAAATGCGGCTTACATCATCTTCTCCTCTGTTTAATATTGAAAATCAGATTAATGGGCTATTATTGGAGATAAAGCGTTTGTTCAAGTTTTTTCCTGCTGTAAATATAGCCCTTACCTTGCAGAAGCCATTGTCTTTCGACGTTGTAAGTTGTTAACTATGTGCTTTGCTTACAGTTTGTAAGTATAATAGTATTAAAAAGTCTAAGCCTGAAAATTATTTGTTTTAACACCCCATTTTTTCCATTTTCAGTTATGGAATTTTGAGTACCGTATAACGTGGCATATTTTGAAAACCCACCCTGCTATAAATTTGTGGCGAGGAAGCTCACTCTACATGTTTGCAATCATTGCCCAGGATCACTTATGGGTTACCCTAACTCATATATTAGCTTATGATTAATGTCTATGCCTAATTAAATATATCTCTTTAAAACCCTGTTAACATTTTGTTAGCCCAGCATTTCGTTGACTTCAATAGATTGGGGGTATTAAAACCATTAAAATTCCATATCAGTGCGGCATGTATCACTGTCCGTTTCAAAATTGTGTAGCCTGAGTTTGAAGCGTAATCTCTTAAAAACAACGAAGATTGTATTTACTGTGTTAACACCAAATTAAAGTTAATAAAATTCTACGTTGTTTGACACTAACAACTCTGTTCAATGCCATTTTTGGGTGGTATATCTAGTTACGAACGGAAAAGAAAGGTCTATGGCGTGGGATTTCATATGTGTACTTGCAAAGGTGTTAGCTACAAGATATATCCAGGGAAATTTTACCACTATCCTAGTTTTGTTATAATGAAACACCAAACATTCTAGGAGCGCACATTAGACGCACTCATTTGGGAGCGCGAAAAATGGACCTTTTTTCCGTTCTTGTTTGGAGAATGCCTACCAAATTCGGAATTTAAGATGGTTGGAGAGCGAAACGTTGAGTGCACATTTTAATAACTTTACAAGTAAGTCGAAAAGAATTCTAGGACCACCCTTCACTTACGTATGTTTTTTTATAGATTGGAGATAAACATAAATGTTGTAATATAAATGATGCAAGAGTTATATTTTAAAATTTTCGTCTTAATGATAGCATTTTTGTAACGTGGCTTTACGGCGCGGAATTAAAAATTTTAACAAAAATCGTATGTAAGTACGTGTTTTTAACTGGGCATGACACCTTAATATTGGCTAGCCACCTTTATAGTAATGATAAATGTATTGTTTCTCGTTTAGGAGAAAAGCATCACATATAATTGAATTATTTAGATATGCATGTCAAGTTTCATAAGGCTATGTGTTAAAATAGCATTAAATTGCCAAGAGACCAAATCGATGGCATGCATTTTTTTCGTTTTTATCTCTACAAATTACTTATAACAACTCGCGTACAAAGTTACACGCAAATCTGCACATAAGTGAAAATCGTCCCATCCACATAAAGAAAAGTGTTTAGCATTAAACAGCGCAAAATTTAATAAGCTTTAATTTAATGTGATGATGATAAAAATAACCTCCGTCGTTTTATGAGATATTGCGCTTCAAACTTGGGTTACACAATTTTGAAGCGGGGAGTAATTATGTCATTGTCTCTTTTCTGGCTCAGAAAATTGCGTATGCAACAGTTTACGTATTCCTCTTGCCACCCCACGGTGCATGGGTATATGTGCACAATTAAGGGGATAGGAATTCGTCACGGACGCTGGGATTGGGTTGTGTCGAGAAATGAGAGTATACCGTTCCCATTCTCTTCTCAGTTTGTTTTAAAGCCCCTCTCCTACCTGCAAATCGCCTTGAGGCAATAGCTTGGTCTTTCCTCATCTTCGATCGACGAGGGGAGAGTGCCGATCCTGCGAACGAGATGATTTATCTGCAGCGTCATGCAGCGTCCGATTTCACCTCGCTGTCAGTCTCACTCAGATGGCTCTAGCCTCAAGGTAATTTATTCCAGATTCTCTGTAAACTTGAGTGCAGCATCTTGGAACTACGTTTTATAACCTGGGTTGAAAATAAAATAGGATTTTCAGGCTGGCTTTACTGTATTTTAGACTTGAAATCGGAGAGCATAACATAGCCTCTTATGGAGGTTGCTCAGGTATGATAGAAAAACATAAATTTTAACTGGAAAGCTCATTCAAGCTTTTAATCAAAACTCTTTAAAAGACGCAAACAGTCCTGGAAATGGAATAAATACAAAATATAGGTGCCTTACCGCCAAGTTAAAAAGTTATTGGCGAATTACTGTCGTAATTGAAGTTAAAATGCGGCAGTTCGATGCAAATGGCGCTGAAGTAGGCTTCGGCTGTACAAATGTGGTCATGAAAAGTATAATCATGGAATAATTTGCTTATTTTGTGCCTTAATTTTGGTTTCCGTAGGCAACCCATTTCATTCGCGAAGGCCGGATTTTTATCGGATTAATATAAATGTGTAGCTTAGTCTATGTCTTCACTATTGAGGTATGTGGAGAGGACACTTGCCAATGCTAGAAGATGAAGCCAATCCGCCATCTTCGCCGAGTCTCATTTTCCTAGAGCGCTTTTGGGATAACGCACTAACTTTGCAATTTTGCGATGTTTTTTTATTTTTATTTTTTATTTATATTTATTTTCACTGTCCCGAGTACAGCTCATTAGGCAATTTTAAGTCCGATGAACAATAGTAACAATGGACGAAACACAGACATCCATGTCCTGGGCAGATAATATTCTACCCAGGCGGGACTCGAACCCGCGACCCTCGAGTTAGCAGGCGAGGACTTTACCCTCTCCGGCCACCGGGGCCGACTGGTTTTCAATCGATAACTGACCTGAAACACAAATGATTTGCTTCTTTAATATGCATTATACGTAAATAAATTGTGTATTTATTAAAATTAGTAATAATCCGCATTCCGGTGGAAACCTAGGTAAAAAGTCTGGAATCCATAGCACTAAGTAGCCAATACATGTTTTAAGAGTTACTTGACTTAAATTTTTAACATACGGTTAATATTCTTGCTTTACATTCGCTAATTCGTCCATTCTGTCGTGCTATCCTAAGAAAAGTACGGAAAGAGCAGGGTTAAACAATATGGTATTAGAGGAGTATTCCATCGAACCGTTGGCAGCAGGCAAAATGCTTACTTGGACAGTATTCCGAGAGCAATTTGTATAATATGGTTGTTATTTCTGTTGTCAGGTTTGATGACGTAGTGCCCTCTCCCTATACCTCAAGGCAGTGCCACCATAAGTGCTGGACCTAGGGAAGACTTCAAAGGGCTCATTACGCAGGTTACTCGCCAGAATCTTGATGGTTTTTATCATTGAACGCTCACCTTAAGGGTCTATTTTCCTTTAACTAGGCGTTTATCTTTTATAAAAAGCTCAAGTCCGTTTTCTATGGTTGCAGTAGATTTTTATCTGCTCTACAAGGACCGGGGAAGACTCCAAACCGCCAGTTCCACGGCGACCTGCCCCCAACAGCAGACGAGTGAGTCGCAGCTTAGTTTCTAACTTGTGAATGTCAACGGTCAATCGTAAAACGGTCTTTGTATTGTGCTAGGCGCGCTAATGAAAATTTTTATTTTATCGTATATGTGGGGGAGATATTAATCATGGATAGAGAGAAGCAAATATTTAGCCGATTCATTTGAACCATAACGGTGGTTGAATCGAAATTAGTTTATGGAAAGATTTTCGTGAAACTTAGCATATATGTTCTAAGTAGTGGTAAGTATTGGCAAAGGTGGACAAATTGCATTTTTTCGATATAGTTATTTTGGAAAAAACTATACCGACATATAAAACCGGGGGAACACAATACATAAAATAATAACCAGTTGAATTGGACACTCCGAGGCAAAATAGTTTCGTGAAGAACGTAATTGAAGGTTAAATAGAGGGAAAAGTCCCCAGAGGAAGACCCAGGAATTAGTTCATGGGCCAAATAAAGAAGAAAGTACATGGAAAGAGCTACTAGGAAGTCCTCACTACCTAACTAGAGGCTACCTAACATTAAATAGGGGAGGATGGAGGGCTGCAGTCAGCCAATCTTAGGATTGCATTTTTTTGGCAGTCGACTGCTTTTTAACACTTTGCCTTGTGACAGATGAGATTCATTTCGCAATAATGCGATTACACGTAACAGAATTGTTTATAAATGCAAAATAATGCATTTATGTCATAATGGTGGTTAACACATATATAGATGTCACGCCGAGTCAAATATCCGGAAAAACTTATTCAAACATAATTTTCTCCTAAATTTCGGATTCCATGCGGAAATCACAAGTCATGTCATGCTTCAATTAAGACCAAAAATATAAAATGTTATTATTTTATCATTTCTATTACTGCATGCATGGTGAGTTCCACATCATAAACGGATGATTCATTTAAATGAATAGTTTCCCAGAAGTTTTTTCGACTTACTTGAGAATTTATTAAAATACTTACTTGAGAAAATGAGTACTCGGTGACCCACGAATACCGCTATGGCCACCAATACGCTGCATTTATGTTTCTGAAAATTATATTTCAGCGGCCAACAGCTTATTTTTATTTTCCTTGGCTATCGCTCACTTGGAAACAACACTGTTGAGGCTAAAATAATAATTTACTAACTTTAGCGAAGCAGTTGTCACGATGAACGGTTAGTATTATGCCTGAATGAAAAGTTAATCTGAAAAAAGAAACCGTAAGAACAGACATTTTAAAAAAATTATTTACCATTGAAATTATTATCATTGAAAATACCGTATTTTTTAGCTTTATTACCTGAAATAACAAGTTATTTTTTTATTCTGGCGAAGCAATTCTCGTAATCAACAAATACCTAGTATTATGCCTAATTCGAAATTTAATCTGATAGAAGGAACCGTAAGAATAGACTGCTTGTTTTAAATTATTTACTACTGGAATAATTATTATTGAAATACCTTATTTTTTGGTTTAAAACCTGAAATAACGTATTTATTTATTTATTTTTGCGAATCAATTCTCGCAATTAGCAGATCGTATTTTTCCTGAATCAAAAATTAATCTGAAATAGAAACCGTAAGAACAGTCGTGGTGTTTGAAGTCATTTGCCGTTGAAATTATTGTTATTATTGAAATTGCTTATTTTGTGCTTTCGCTATGATAGCTTTGCGCTTGGTGCAAGCTTTGGAATTCTCGTTCTTTTGACGTAGTATGATACGGAAAAAGTGCAGTGGTGATAATTAACTTCCCCTCAACCTTGTCGCTAACTGCATCCCACTCTGTGTGGTTGCTTCAGAGGCTCCATTATTCGTGTGCATTACGTTTATGAACTCCTGGGAAAAGGTTGTGTTCTCGCAGCGACGGGTTAAAAAAAACATAATTATCCTCCGTCCCCTCCATTGCTTCATGTAGATGCAGTCGATGCCGTGGTCTACTTTTCGAACTTTTTCCTTTAAATACTTTAAGTGTTGTGTGTACTAAACCGCTGTCGTAACCAACCATAGTAGTAGAACGGTAATTTTTTTCTGGAGCTCAAATTACCGATTGGGGAAAGAAATCGAAAGAAACATGTACGTGAATTGGAACTTTGATGAATTATGGTGTAAATGAGTCTGGCGCGTCTTCTTGAAAAAGGTTTCGGCGCTCCTTTCGCATACATGTTCTGGTGAACAATGATATGGCTCTGCCGACGGTCTTGTGGTTTTCTTTCTTTCAATCTTTTTGCTTATTTTACCCATCCCTCTGTATCGATAACAATGGCATTGCCAAAAGCCTTATCTTCCGAAGTACTTATGATTCGAAGTACGTCGGAGGGCGTTGAATCATTCGATTGCTCAACCAATCGGAGGATAATCTGAAAAAACCCTGATTATACACGTTGCTTGCAAAATCTTGCTCGTTCAACTCTTATTCATTGCGCGGCTTGCTGTCTAATTGATCATGCAGTATCTTTCTAATAGTTTCAGTTAACCTGGGTTTCTGTTTAGCTGGGTCCCGCTTAACGGGAATCTATTTGGAATAGAAATTTTGGGTCCTTTTATTTCTACGTAACGCAGATTTTTTGCGGATGTGAAACCTATACCTATCGATTCCTCAAATAGCGGGACTTTTGAATGCCAACATTCGGGTTGATCGGATACCCAGTTTTCGATTTAATTGTAACTTAGCAATTACTCATCAAGCGTATTACAGGAAGGTCCTCGGATGAAAAAGTAAGAGAGGTGCTACATCGTTCTGGTCAGGCCACACCTAGAATACGCCGCAACAATTTAGGACCATGGGTGAAATATTTAACCAAAAAATAAATAAATACAAAGGAAAGCTGCGCGCTTCGTTGAAAACTGCTAGGAGCGAATGTACAGTGTTTAACAGTTTTTAGAGGCATAGGATGGGACTCGCTAGAGAATTGGAGACTACACTTAGTTTGATTGAGAAATTCAGAAAATGTGTTTTCAAGCGACATGGAGAATATAATGTTGACGCCACACCACATTTTGGGTGCCGACATCCGACAGAAGTGATAAAATGAGAGTCATACATTGCCGCACAGATGGATACAAAAATTCGTCCTTTCCACGCGCATTAATTGACCGTAATAAAAACTGGTCTCCTCTTAAGGTAGTTCGAGCGAAATATCATTTCACCTAGAACTCAGTAAATTTGATCTTATTTCAAAGAAAAATATCTCACCCTTCCAATGACTCCAAAAATTCAACCCCTCTCCGCATTACTTTCCGAGATAATTGCCAAAAAAATACCAGCCCTTTCACATGGGAATTGGTACGTGTGTGCACTCCAGAGAGAGCTTATTGAAAGAATGAGGAATTTCCAGTACCTTAATCTCGTCAAAATATTAAAATTGTGTAGGTTTTTATATTTTTTCAACTATTTTTGAAAATTAATCATATTGTCACCGCAGTAAATGCTTCAGGATCGCAAAAAACCTTCCGTTTTGAAGGAGTTTCAAACGTACCGCGCGAAAAAAATGAGTCAAGAGACGAGTCAATGAGTCAACGAGACTTATTTAGATATTTTCATTTAATTACCTACAAAATTAAAACGTAAAGCTCGAATATGGTCTCTATTATGACTAGGAGACTATCTCGGTCAAACTACGAAGAAGCACACCCGTAATCCACTTCGCCATTTCACCGCCCAAAACCTTATCCTATACACGCCTGGTGTCCTAACACCCCCAGCCACACCCCCATGCAGCGGCTCGCAGGGTAGTACGTAGATGAATTCATATTGCTCTCTCTTTAGTGAACGATTAATGAGCCGCTGATTGTTCGCTACCAACGACCGGACGCCTGTGGCTCTTGCCTGGGCCGGCCCGGCGCTGGCCACACGTTCCTCTCTCATCGTTCCTCCTCTCCTTACTTCTCCATCTTGCGTCTCTCCCCACCTTCATCTGCGGCTCTCATTCTCATATTATCTTCGCTTCAACTTTTTTGGGCGCGCTTCATTTTTCATTTTTTTCCGCCATCATCCCGTAGGCCACAACCGTTATCCTTAACACCACGATACGAAAATACGTGCATACGGTCGTTCTCTTCTCAGATTGGTGTTCGTGCCTTCCGCACGAGGGCAAATCCGCATCGGTGCAAATGGAGCGACTTCTTTTTTTGAAGATTCGGTCTCTCATTATTAGTTGCGAATCTTCCATTTTACCTCGATGCTCCAGTTTTGTTTCTTTTCCCTTCCCTTTGGTATTGATGGAAAGTGGCACTTAGCTTCATTTTTTACGACGAGAAATCATTACTCGCATCCAGCAAAAACGCCGAGGGTGAATGTACGGGGATCACACAAGACACACTGATTAAACAATAACAACAGCGCAATTCCTTGTGCTGATATTGTTTTATCAGTTTGCCGTGTGATCGGGAATTGTTCAGGAGCGCTACGGATGTCCTGTGCATGACAGGGTGAATTCACGACGTCACATGTCAGGTGACCGCGAAGTCACATATCTCGTGACTCGTTGTGGGAAACAATAACTGTTGGGCGGTGAGACAAGCATAGATTAAACCTAATCATGCATTAAATCAAGGATGGATTGCTAGTAATGGGTTATAAAAAATCGTTTTTTTGCTTGGTTTTTTTATTCCGTTAACTATCAGCGACCTGTCTATTAGCAGCGTCAACTAAGAACGGCTGTTGACAGCAGAATAGAGTTAAAATGCGGGTATTTTCCCATTTATCGTCCACTCATTTATTGCGCGGAAAAGCGGGACTTTCCTGGGCCCTGTGCTTTCTGAAAGTAAGTTCTGCCATATAAAATATGTACATGATTAACCTCATTACACAGTCTGATGTATTGGTGGATGTACAGAGAAAATTTCATCTGAAAATTTGAGGATTACCAGAATGATTGCGCAAATGCGTGAACAAGAGAAATGAAAATACTGCACATGTCTTTGATTCCTTGCCTGCATTCTCGCAGTGTCTGTTCGTCCAACTGCACAATCAAGTGACTCCCGTAAAATGTCTTTATTAATCCGGAGGAATTCTGGGTTCCGATGAGTTGGTTCATCTAATTGGTGGTGACATTTCACGTCCATCATTCATTACGTTTACCAATCGAACTGGAATCGATCTGACCGGTTCAGCTCGGTATGGTAAACGCAGCGGGCTTGTGGGATCGATCTGAGAAGCGGGCTAACTCGGCCCGCTTTCCTCGTTATTCTGTTGGTTGTCATTGGGAAACAAAATAAAGTCGTTATTATTCAAGGCGTGTGTTGTAAGCAGTTTCAACTAGAGTGCAATAATGGCAAGAGGAGAAAATACGCGCTGCTTTTATACGCTGTGTCAATCGTGCGTCAACAATTGGAGTCGATTGTCCTATATCGATATTTTTAGTCCGTATTGGTAAACCAGGCGATCTGAGTCGGCTGGTTTAGAATGTTCTGATCGCTCCGAGTTCATACCGATATGAGTTCGATTGGTGAACGTAGTGATAGAGCGTAGCTTCAAATTAGCATCCGAATGCCGTTTGCTGGAATTCAGTCGATACGTGTATAATCCTCAGGGTGACCTCCCGATCCATCGACCAATCCATGGCGAGGAAACTGTAGGTGGTACGCTCGTGTTTCGGCGGGAATTTTCTGCCTCGAATCAGTTTTTTCCGTGTGCTGTGATGGCGATGTCCGTCGTGTTTGTTGAAATTATTTCTTTCTCGCTAAATTTAAATCGCCCCGGCGGAGCCTCTGTTTAACCTCGTGGGGATGATAGAATCTGCGCAGATGTTCTTCACCTGGCCTGTATTTGGCTGTCTACGCCCCTCAATACATCCGCCCTGATATCTGTCTGTGATGATATTATCCTTTGAGCCCTGGGGACATGATACCTCAGGTAGGGCTGGGCGGTATTTGAATCCCCATATAAATATAACCAATACCTTAAAATATTGAAAATGGACAAACATCAACACCGATGGACTATTGAATATTGGAAAATATTAGCATATAGGAAATATTGTAATATTGGAAATAATGAAAACATGAAATATTGGTAAATTGGAAAATATTGAACATAAATATATTTACAGGTAAAAAACAACAAACGGTGGCAGAGGGGTATTAGAACTGAGGGGGGTTACTACGAAAAAGGGACTTTATTAACTATTTAAAAGTCTGTTAATAAAACAAGAAAACCAATGTAAGCTTCTTTTCCCCAGTTATTCCTATGAATAATGGTGGAAAAGGAAGTGCTGCACTAAGTGCCACGAGTCCGTTTTCAAAGATAAAGGCGCTCTCCGACCACCCTCCTCGCCGGGTTCCAATATTCAATACTTGAATTTTTAACATTGGTAATCCAGTATTCAATATTCCAATTGCAAATATTAGTTCTTAAATATACGGCATCCAATCCAATATCCAAACAAAAAACAAAAAAAAATATCCAATACAGGATATTGGTATTGGTCGTTCCAAAAATTGTGATTTTGGTATCCCAATATTAAAAAGAACTGATATTGGAACTAATATATTGGAAAACCGCCCTGCCCTAACCTCAAGTCCTGGATGAACGCCATTTGATGTCATTAAGTGTTACTCAAACAGTTGAGAGTGCTGTTGGTGCTATTGAACATTCTACCCGTTGAACGAACGCATCTCTGTCGAGTTCCATGAAACTCCGTGTGGAAGCAATCCAGTCAGCCTCTCTCATAAGCGTCTTTCGTTCTAAGTTCGTCCGTGGCTGAGAATGAAAGCTGTAGGCCTTCGAGAGAGCTGCCCTTGACCACATTTTTCGTCCTTCTGCATTCAAAAATTTTGCCTCGCCTTTGTAGACTTTTGGTTCATTCTTATATTTACTAAGGCATCTATATGAAGAGAAAGATTTCCAGAGCATCCACTTTCACTGATGCTTTACATCGTAGAACATTCATCTGGTTGTTCTTCTAGTTATATTTCTTGCACAATCCCAGAGAGAAAAGCGTTCAGACTTCCAACTGCGGTGACATTTTCTTGAGTAAAAAGCAAAGGGAAAGTCCATAGTCATCTTCTGCTGAGTGTCACGTCAATAGGGCTCAGCTTCACAGGCCTCTGCTCATCTTTCTTCATTGAGCTTCGAAATATTCTTTTATTGATTTTGTTCAGGGCACTTTATTGAACAAGTTAACGTACAGAAATTTTAAGAGCGTGGGCACGAAATTAAAGCAGGAGCTGTTTTCTCATTTGTCGTGTTTGAATTTGCTCATGCATTCTAAAAATTCACCTCTTTACACGACGCAATTTACAATGCAAATCCATGCGTATATCAGATTGTGCAATGAAATGCCTCCTGTAAAAGGGCATTTAGGAACACAGGCGTTATCCATCCAATGAGAAATAGCACGAGAATATTACGTCGACATCTCGTGGCTTCTACGTTATAAATTGTCTATGAAACTCTCCACAAGCTCCATAAAATGCATTCTGTAGTCCTGGATCTATTTTCCGCATTCTAGGATTTTCGTTGATTGATATCGCAGTGAAAATGCCAACCTTATATCTAGAGTTCATGTAATTGTATCAGATGATTATTTTAAATACTATGTACCTCATCATGTTTTATGTTGCCAATGTATATGTTTTTGATGAGGGTTGCCTCAGCTCAGGTAATCCTTAGTGGCAAATTCGCTTTCATGTGGATTAAATGTAAATTCAACGCTTCAAGTTGTTGAAAGCAATCTATACAAATTTTACTAAAAAGATTTAAAAAAAGCTAAATAAGAAACTACAGCGACTATGTCTGTGGCATTTTATCGGAGCGAAATATAGGGTGTCGTATTTGTTGCTCTTGGCCTCTATCGTAGCCTGTCTAAGTCTTCGATAAGGACGTGTCTCTGACATAGGAGATTTTTCGAATTTCTTTCGGGACACCCCTTCATTTTGTGCTAATTGCTGTAAAAACATGTCCTGTAAAATATTATTGCAATTGGATAACGGGAAGACGTCCCGCATCGTACTCAAAGTTGTGAAATTTTGGCATTTTTGGCTATTTTTGGGACATTAATGGCCATAAGAAAGCGCTGCTATTTTTCAACTGATTTTCTGTGGTAACAAACGACTCATTTGACATTCGACATGCTACCCCTAAAATATTTTTCAATTCTGACTGTTGGTTCCCGAGATACGGCCCCAAGAGTGAGCGCGTGCTACCCCAAGTGGCGCCCTCTTGCGCCAATGCTCGAAGCTCCCAAGTCCGCTGCTGCTTTCGGCGCTAGTCCTATTCCTGCGACAAAATGAATTGTTATGCGATATTTTATTAACACATTTTAAATTAACGTCCGAAAAATAGCCAAAAATGCCAAAATTTCACAACTATGAGTGCGATGCGGCACGTCTTCCCGTTATCCAATTGCGATAATATTTTACAGGACATGTTTTTACACCAATTGGCACAAAATGAGGGGATGTCCCGAAAGAAATTCGAAAAATAAGGACCAGCCTAATGCACACCCGTCAAGAGGGTTCCTCGAGTATTTTCCCCTCCTGAGTGCTTGGAAGCTGCTAAGTACCTTCCGCTCTCCCGTTTTTCTTCGTTTCGGGCATGTACTCATGCGCCAGATGCTAGCTTTTGATGTTATCGGACGTCCATGTTCTCTTTGACGTAAACCGAACAGGATTCAAATGTTTATTTTCCATGGATTTTTAGAGATGGGCCATACCGCGGTAATTTTCGTAAACTACCGTGGTATTTTACGTAATTTACTACAGCCTCTGAAAATACTATAATTTTCGGTTCTGTTTACCCCTGTCTTAGAAATTTTTCATACCGATAAATTCCAATCAAATATATTATTTTAAGCTAATTATGTATACATTGTTAAAACAATATTATCTAATGATAAATAAAGACTCGTACAATTGATTTGTGGAATATTAGTGGGGCCATTGTTTATAACAGTTTGAACGAAAATTTCTCATAATCAAAACAACGCCGAATCACGTATAGGCTAACGTATTTACGCCGCGAGCATTTAGGACCCTGGTCAAATAGATTTAACCAAAAAAATTAAAAAATACTAAGAAAAGCAGCGCGCTTCGTTTAAAACTGCTACGAGCGTACATATAGTGTCTCACAACTTTTAGAGGGTTTAAGGTGGGAGCCCCTAGAGACTCGGAGGCTACACGCTAGGCTTAGGTTGCTTGATAAATTCAGAACTGATATTTTTCAGAGCGACACAGAGAATATTATCATGACTCCTCACTATATCTCTAGATCTGACAGATTCGATAACATAAGAGAGATACGCTGCCAAACAGGTACAAGAACTCGTTCTTTCCGCGAACAATAAGCGAACACAATAAAAATTAAGCTCACTAAATACACTCCTACAATTCATGTCACCATTTCATCTCCAAAAAACTTACACCTTTACACGGCTGGTGACCTAACACCCCCTGCCACACGCCAATGCGGCGGCTCGCGGGGTAGTATGTTTTTTATTTTTTTAACCTCAAATCAGTTAATGTCGCAATGGTTATTGTTTAAATGCCGTTAACCCCTTCCTATTGCTATTTTATTTCTATTAACTCTTAAATGCAGAAAATTAAAAATTATCGGAAAATTTCGGTAATTTTCGAAAATTATCCTAATTTACCTCAAATGAAAATAATTTATCCATCTATATGCATGGTATCATTTACAACAAATATCCATGGACAAAACTTATTCCAAAGTCTAGGGAAGCCCAGCTTTGATCTTCCGAAAGAAGCGGGTCAAATTTTGGTGCGTTTAGTTCTGATTTCTCGTTTGAATACGTACCAAGGGGAAAATATATCCAGGAGAAATTTTTCTTGTATCATCACATACCCTCATGGGCATCTGATGAATATAGCTTCATGTCACATCAAATGATTATCTATCGTGAGAATATTTCATTAACTTCTGGAGTTGAGTATCATTGGGAGTAATCTGTTTTTGATAATTAAAAACCTCTTTTTCCTATGTGATGTTAGAATTCCACTCGTCAAATTTGAAATGATAGCATCAATCATGCTGAAATTCTAGTAGTGTTAAGTTTCAAATATATTCCTGAAATTTTATCATGAAATGAGTGAGGGATCCTATTGAGTAGCTTTTGTTGGTACTTTTGCAATATTTTGGTGTGGAATTTTTAGTGTTTTCCCTTAAGTGTTGAATTTAAAAAATAATAGGCATGGTTATGTTTGAAAAACTTATATTCTTAACTGATGAAATATTTTTTGGCGTCTTGAATTTATGTTGTTTGTTTTTTAATGCAGGGTTGGATGGCTTAATGGACGTCTGACAAAGAAGAAACAATTCCACTGCATTCTGAACACCCAATAATATCAAAAAAATGGAGCATCAACCAATAGTTTCATCAATGCTGCGGTGGAATTGTTTTTCAGCATGGCCAAGAAGAAGGACCCTCTCATCCAGGCTCCCAATGTTTGTTTTAATTACTGTCCTTGGTTTCCTGTCATGGGCATCCACAGTTCAAGGTAAGCCATCGTTTAGTGTAATTATGGATTTGATGTAACTGATGGATGTGGAAACTTCCTTTAAAAGAATACAGCACAGCTTACTGATGTGTTTAGTATAAAAGCTACAGTAATATGGAGTGATCTTTTGAATATTAACCTTAGAAGAAAAATATACACATTGATTCTTAATAACTCAAGTACTATAACTGTAAAATTTCACAAAAATATTCTTAGGACACCTTACTAGTAATTTAGTTGCTGTGAAAGTATTGAGTTGCTATCAGCATTGGCAACAGTCCTTTGCTCATTCAATCCTATGGTTGGTTGACTGCAGCCCTCTACCCTTCCCTATCTAACGCTAGCTCCCTTACCTCCTGGTACCTCTTCCTATGTACTTTCCTCTTTATTTGCTCCATGAACTCATTCCTGTATCTTCCTCTGGGGACTTTTCGCTCTATTTTACGTTCAACTTATGTTCTTCACAAATTCCTTTGAAGAATATAGCAAAATAATGAAAAATTTTGGTGTTTAAAGAGTCAGATGAAGTAAAAAAAAAGTGTGGTTGACCTTTTGAGGGAACAATGTGTCATATACATCCTGCTCTTGCTTGTACACCTATTTTTTGCATTTCCAATAACCACATAGTGTTTTCATAATTATTTTTCAGTTGATGAATACAGAATGATTACTGTTTTATAGGTGGCCCTCTTCCATCCTTGGAGCTATTTATGAAACTAAGACAAAATAAGAGCTTAGAGAACTCCAATAACAGTGAGACTGTTGAAAATGGGTACAACTGGTTGAAGCAGTGGCACATGCAGAAGATGAATCAATCAGGCTACCTTGCTGGTTTGAATGGAACTGGTTTACTAATGGAGGAGATCGTTTTAACGCCTGTGGAGAAGAGAGTGCATGTCATAGCCGGCCCCTCGCCAAAAAATGTTTCTGAAAAAAACAGTATTTCCTATGATTCAGAAGAACAAACTATTCAACATTTTAATGCTTTGAGGTTAAATTACACTGCTCTTATCAAAGAAATAGACCAAGAAATAAATGAGGTAGGGCCATATTTTTTTACCCCATTTTCTTTGTGCAAGTGTGGAATGCAATAGGTCTCTCATTTACTGTTGTTTACAGGCATTAATATGTGATTTAGTCTAAACAATGTTGATCTGGTATGGTTGTATTACTGCTGTAGGTGCATTTGCTATTTTTCTCACCAAGCAATTCATTTTTAGTGTATTTAAATATCAAGTTTCTACCAATTTTATTTCATTTCAATTCATACCAATTTTAATGGATACTCTTCAACTTGATATTTTACCATTTTTGTGCAGTTGATTGCCAAGAAGAGAAATGGAAGTCGCTCCCTGGAGTTCTCGTGGAATGCATTTGATAACCATCAAAAGGGCCACCTACCTCGCATTGTGGACAAAGCTCTACGGCTGCTGAATTTGAAACAAGTGGTGACAGAAGTGGAAACAAGTGTAATGTCCAAAGTTTCTTGTACAGCATGCAAAGCAGGTTAGTATGAGCCCATTTAAAAGCATCTGATTTTGAAGAATTCTCCCTGGCGATTTCAACTCAGGCTTCCAAAGGAGGATACTGTGCATCCTTTTCTCTTAATGCTTCTATATTTGTTAGTCATGATTTTTAAACTAGTAATTTCAGATGCTCTAGAAAATGAAAGTGAAGTTTCATGGCATTATGGGACTTAATGCATTACACACATGTCACTTAATGAAATTTTACTTTTAAATTTTTTTTTAATATGATTGGTTCCAAAAATCATTGTCAACCTTGGTGATGACAATGATTGCTTGATTAAAACCAAGACTCGCAAGCAAAAAAAAAAATTGTGGAATGTACGTTGAAAAAATTCATTGTGTGCTCTAGTGAATTTTAAGTACAGATGGATAGATGATGCCTGTGTTGTCTATGAATGACGAAAATTTTAATTATGACCAAGGCATTGATGAATTGCATAATCATGACCTGATGATGATGTACATTGACATTGTAGCATATTTAATTCATACAAAGTGTATCTATGTGAGGTTTGAATGAATGAATGCCTCCTGGAGGGTGACTGATATTCCAATTTTTCCTTCTTCCAAATTCTCTCCTCTCCAACTCAGTCAGAGTTTCCTTAGCTTAATACCTGTATGGTGGCAGTCGGTAGCTATTTATAATGACTTAAGCACAGGAGTGATTTGATCTTCCCAATCCTCTTGCAATGAGACAAGTCACCTTTAAGAAACCTAGTTTGCATTTTAAGTTTTCTTTATATGTGGATACCTCCACATCTTTCATCCATCTACTATGTAAAAGTCCATGTGATACACCCTTAATATAAATCTTAAGTGCAATAATACAGGAGTACCTATTCTACATTGAATAATCATTTATCTTCTAGGTGTTGGATTACTTCAGCATTACATAAAGACTGGACGAACAGCTTCAGATATTATCAGAATAACAAAACATTTTTGTGTTAATTTGAAAATCCAAACCCCTCGTGTGTGTGATGGAATCACAGAACTCTTCGGGGTAAGTTACCCAATTATGTACTTGTGCATTGGAAATCATAATATTTAAGGCCTCCCTCTTTTTTTTGGCAATTCAGCTTGGTAGATGATGTCATAAACATGTTCATTATTCTACATGACTTTTTTATCTTTTCTTAATTCATACATGTTTTAGTAATTGATGAGGCATTTGAATTATCTACTCTAAGATGGAATGACTCCTATTTTTGTGATTTAAGCCAAGGGCTTTGTGCACCCGTGACTTAATTTACTGTTAGGTACTTGTTAATTACTTAATTTCTGAAAGCACTTGTTTTACTGTGGTTTAAAGCTTGGCCTAGAATCCCTAATTTCAGTCTTCTTAAGGCCCAGGTAGGCATTGCTGCATAGTATAAATGATCAATGGTTATATTAATTAGTTGAACGTTAATCACTCTACATTCTTATTTCTTTTATGGGGTATTAGAGGTAAAATGTACTGCAACTGTAATGATATGACTTGATTATCTTCCCAGGGTGAAGTTACATATGTATTAAAAAGAGTGGATATTGGACCAGATGAAGTATGCAGCTTTGTCATTGGCGATGCTTGCGGTGAAGTAGATAATCCATCTCATGAGTGGAAGGTTCAGTTTCCTCCAGTTCCAAAGCCAAGCATTACCAGCAGCCCTCCTCCTAAGGTTAGTGTCAATTATACAATCATTTATGCGTGTTTCACTGATATATATTGAATTGGTAAAATGAATACATAATTGTAATTTGACCTCATGTGCTTTAGAAATTTCCTCTGCACAAAATAAGATAATTTTGTTTTATGATGGGGTAAAGAGGCAAAGTAGTAATAGTAAAAATTACATACTAATAAAATTTTGTGAATGAAGTGATAAAATATTTTTGTCGGAATGATAATTCTCTGTATTAAAAGGATAACTTCATGGATAAAACTATTTAAAGCCTTCTGTGTTTTGCTACTGCAGCTTTATTGCTCATCATTTTGGATTTATATGCCTCATGATTACACAATATTTGACATTGTCTTACTTCGTAATAAATCAGAATCAATATAATTATTTTCACAGCCAGGAACAACTCCAACTTTTAAAGTCCTGCACTTGTCAGACACACATTTTGATCCATATTATGAAGAAGGCACCAATGCTGAATGCAATGAGCCTTTGTGTTGTCGTTTGACCAATGGAAGGCCACTACATCCTTCAGCAGCAGCTGGGCGGTGGGGAGATTATCGGAAGTGTGACACTCCTAAACGAACAGTTGACTCTATGTTGGAACACATATCCAATACTCATCCTGTAAGTAAATGATCTCAAGGAATATTTTATTACCTATGAAGTTCATTTTCATTAGTATTATATGTCACCTATCAAGTTTAATGAACCATCTAATTATCCTTGTCTCCCAGGACATTGACTACATTCTATGGACTGGAGATTTGCCTCCACATGATGTGTGGAATCAAACCCGTGAAGAAAATTTAATGGTTTTACAGCAAACTGTTGATCAGCTCTCTACAATTTTCCCAAACATTCCAATTTTTCCCGCTCTGGGTAATCATGAAAGTGCTCCAGTCAACAGGTGAGCTTTTGTGCCGTTGAGCAATGGTGCTAATAAGAAGTAGTTACTTCATAATATTTCACGCCATGCACTTTGACCTCATACCGTTTCAACATTTGTGCATCTTTTATAAGAGGTTACTAAATTGATGGGCAGTCAGTCTTTTTTTTCCATGATTGGGAGGTGAGCAAGGGTTGGGGGTAAGATATAAAGAGGGAAGTAAGATTAGCTTGTCGTTGATCAGTGTTATCCAATGGTGTTTTCTGAGAATTGGCCACTTTTATTAGTTTTATCTCCTATTTTGTGTTCATTAGGTTTATAATTCACATGCTAATTGATGCTCTTGAGATGCTAGAAAATGTATTGTGCTACCCAATGATCTAACTTGCCAACTTAGTTCTATATGTTCCAACATGATGACTCAATTAACATACTACATATTAGAACCAGTCTCATAATGTCTAGCTTATCCTATCCATTAGATTTCATAGCCTTAACTTTAAGCTGATGCTGATTATGAATTTGGGTTTTCATAGTTCAGCATACAGCTAGTTAGTTTATATGGCCATTGTGAACAAGAGAGCTTACGTTTGGAAAAATTATTCAGCAAGAAATGACAAAACCAGTCCTTAATGGAGGAAGTTCTCTATCATGTCATAGTTCTGATCACAAAGCATGAGATTATGCTTATTTCTCTGGATCATTAATTATGTAATTAAGATATTTGCAATTTCTTTCAGTCTCATCCTGGTTTACGATTTTCTTAGGATAATGAGTAATTGCTACATCACAATGTATTGCTCTTTTCAGCTTTCCCCCTCCCTTCATCCAGCGTGGTGATTTCTCCATGGAGTGGCTTTATAATGCCATAGATGAGCAATGGCGAAGATGGCTCCCATCCTCAGTATCAGGAACAATTCGCAGAGGAGCTTTCTACTCTGTTCTTGTTCGTCCTGGCTTTCGGATCATCTCTCTAAATATGAATTACTGCAATAACAAAAACTGGTGAGATAATTGACATTACTAAGCATTTTTGCTGCCTTTTCATCTGCTGATATTCTCTAGGTTATATCCTAATCTCCCTAGTTCTTATAAAAAGGTGTTCTTGACATCTTCCAAGGTTTACTCTGTAAATCAAAAATTTTAAAGATGCATATTTCTCATCCTAGGTGGCTGCTATTGAACAGTACAGATCCCGCAACAGAACTTCAGTGGATGATTTATGAGCTTCAAGCTGCTGAATTCAACAGAGAAAAAGTTCACATAATCGGACATATTCCTCCTGGCCACCCAGATTGTCTTCGTGTTTGGAGCCGGAATTACTACTACATTATCAATCGGTAAGTTTGCATAGTTACTGGATGAAATGGGAAATGCATCAACAATATACCTATAAAGTGGGGTAGCCATAAATGTGCCTGATGAAGCCAAATATTGGGAATTTCCCTAACTTATGACCTAGCGTGGGGTGGGCAAATACGAAACATTAGCTGAGTGGCATCAAAGAAACGAACATTTATCAAGCAAATAGCAGGAAGTTACTAGGATAAAATAGTTTAAGACTTAAACTTCTTTATTTTGGTGAGGCCATGCAGTGAATAATACTCTATAAACGTAGTGACCCCAAAAGCCTAAAAAAATATCTTACTGGTATAAAAATGTTGGGTCATTGAAGGATTTTTGGGGGATTAACCCATACCAGGGATCAACTCAATAGACAAAAAGACACTTTCACATGATATGAAAACAGTACGAACTCACTCTACCAGCTAATGTCTTTCTGACTAGGAGCTGAAACCTTGTTCATCATAAACTCTAAACAGACTCATTAGCAAGTGGTCCACAGAGGTTACTCTCACGTTAATGACCCATTTTCAACATGTAAACTCCACTCCACTATGTGGCTCATGAAGTTACAACATGCTCACCAGTTTCGCGAAGGGCTAACACTCACACACTAAAACCACGCCCTCACAGTCACAAGAAAATAATGGCTTAATGCCACAGGACAATGAAAAAGGGAGGGGTAGGTGGGTGGGTAAAAGGTGAGTATGAACTGGGTTCATATACTTGGGGCAGATAGACTCGAAGGCTCCATGCCTTTAGTTGAGATTCCATGAAAAGTTTTTATGCAGTGAGTTTCAGTTGGACACAGGACATTATTATAACCCTACACCATATCTCAAGATCTGATGGAAGGAAAGGGCAAGTTAAAGCAATACAGTTCAGTAACCAATTGAAGAATATAACTGACGAAAAAATTGACTAGTCCTGAGAGGAAGGCCATGAGATGAATTCATGGACCAAATAAAGAGGAAGGTACTTAAGAACAATTATGAGGGAGTAAGGTAACTAAACATTGGATTGGAAAGGATGGAGGATTGCTGTCAACCAGTCTTTTGATAAAATGACCAGCAATGATGATGACTGCTAAATAGATTGGAGCAAAAATTCCTTCTTTCCTTACACCATCGGCTGCTATTGCCTAAACAGAGAGAGACTCTAAGAACCTCTGTTATTTACGTGATCACTTTCGGCCACTCCCTCTTCCTTTTCACGACTGGTGTCCTAACATCCCCTGCAGTATTAATAATGTATATGTATAACTATGAAACTTTCTCGATAATACCTTTCTCTCTATGTTGAATATATAGCCTCTTAAAAGTATTTTTCTGGAGAAGAATAAAATGATACATTAACTAGCAATTCATTGTATCTTTTCAGGTATGAGTCAACCATAGCTGCTCAATTTTTCGGCCACACTCACTTTGATGAGTTTGAAATCTTCTATGATGAGGCTGGTGCAGACCCCACTCGCCCCACTAGTATTGCATATGTGGGGCCATCAGTAACCCCTTACTTTGACCTAAATCCAGGGTACAGGATATATTATGTTGATGGAGATCACAAGCAAACCACACGTGTGAGTACCGTCATATTTGCTCACGTTCACACATTCCTTTTTCAACCTTTAAAAATAAAATTGAAAGTAGAGGAACAATAAACATGTTTCACTATTTGAAATCAAAATATTAGTGTTTTTAGTTGGCCTTTACAGTTAAACAGTGATTTTTCATTTTAAATAGTTACATCTTTTGTGTTCAGAATGAAAGGACGAGAGATTAATATGATTTTTTTTCTTGAATTCCTGTGTGCAGAGTGTGTTGGACCATGAAACGTGGGTCATGAACCTAAAGGAGGCCAACCTCTACAACTACCCCATTTGGTACAAGCTTTACTCAACAAGGGCAGCTTATGGTTTGCCATCTTTGTCGCCAGCAGATTGGGATTCAATGTTACAGAAGCTTACTGAAGATTCAGATCTCTTTGACCTGTACTACAAGTAAGTGGTGGATTTCAGTTTCTGTTCCTGAATATTTAATGCAAGAAATAACTGTCTTCAAGTGTGCTGAAAGTGATAAAAAATGTGTGTCTTTTTTGATTCTCAAACTTGACAGCCATGAGGCCCATGAATAAGTTTGCCCTCAGCAATGTAATCTGTACTACAAGTAAGTGGTGGATTTCAGTTTCTGTTCCTGAATATTTAATGCAAGAAATAGCTGTCTTCAAGTGATAAAAAATCCTTGTCTTTTTTAATTCTCAAACTTGACAGCCATGAGGCCCATGAATAAGTTTGCCCTCAGCAATGTAATCTGTACTACAAGTAAGTGGTGGATTTCAGTTTCTGTTCCTGAATATTTAATGCAAGAAATAGCTGTCTTCAAGTGATAAAAAATCCTTGTCTTTTTTGATTCTCAAACTTGACAGCCATGAGGCCCATGAATAAGTTTGCCCTCAGCAATGTAATCTGTACTACAAGTAAGTGGTGGATTTCAGTTTCTGTTCCTGAATATTTAATGCAAGAAATAGCTGTCTTCAAGTGATAAAAAATCCTTGTCTTTTTTAATTCTCAAACTTGACAGCCATGAGGCCCATGAATAAGTTTGCCCTCAGCAATGTAATCTGTACTACAAGTAAGTGGTGGATTTCAGTTTCTGTTCCTGAATATTTAATGCAAGAAATAGCTGTCTTCAAGTGATAAAAAATCCTTGTCTTTTTTGATTCTCAAACTTGACAGCCATGAGGCCCATGAATAAGTTTGCCCTCAGCAATGTAATCTGTACTACAAGTAAGTGGTGGATTTCAGTTTCTGTTCCTGAATATTTAATGCAAGAAATAGCTGTCTTCAAGTGATAAAAAATCCTTGTCTTTTTTAATTCTCAAACTTGACAGCCATGAGGCCCTTGAATAAGTTTGCCCTCAGCAATGTAATCTGAATTTCAGAGAATGCCTCAATCTCATCGGTATAGAAATCCTGGGACATTCCATGATGAAGTGCTCAATACAAAAAATATATAATTGCTGGTTTAATCTGAGCAAAAAATGAGATTTGTAGTCTTAGTAATTTTTGGTGTGGTTCTGTAATCCAGTCTACATTGCCGATGTTATTAAGCTAGTTGCAAAGATGCTAAATTGAAGTAAACCACAGGTGTTAGTATGTTAGTCAAACAAAATCAAAATGCTTGCTTCATATTGAAGCGAAATGAAAAAATGGCGAGTTTCCAAGTTATTAACAGCATTCATAATTCCAAAGAAAAGATAAAATTGCTGACAAGAAAGTAAATGCAATAAAATTTCATTATCATTGGTTAAATATACCAGTCAAACTAAATTTTCAACTTGGCAAGCTGCAAGACATCAGATTCATGATTTCAGAGAGATTCAAGTCCCCCACCAATAGCTCAGGAGAAATGCATCAAAGAGGTGAAATTCAGGGAGAGATACCTGTCATAACCTTGAATTTTTAATGAGCATTTCAATAAGTTCGGTTTATTCGGGTTTTTCCCGCATTGGTTCATTTTAACGGACAACAGTTCAGGTTCAGGACCTGACGACGCTAGCTGTAACGTAGGCGAAACTGTTCTCTGTTAAAATGGACGTCAGGTCAGGTTCAGGACCTGACGACGCTAGCTGTAACGTTGGCGAAACTGTTGTCCGTTAAAATGGACGTCAGGTCAGGTCAGGTTCAGGACCTGACGACGCTAGCTGTAACGTTGGCGAAACTGTTGTCCGTTAAAATGAACCAATGCAGGAAAAACCCGAATAAACTGAACTCAATAAATCACTGAGGAAGCCTCCGTACCATTTCAATGAGTATTTAAAAACCAAAGGTATTTATCTATTTATCTTAATATTTCAATGCCCATCATTTCAGACATTACTGGAAAAACTCGCCAGTTCGTCCAGTTTGTGATGCCAATTGCCGGAAGAGGATGCTCTGTGACCTTCGCTCAGGAAGGTCTCATGAAAGGCGTTTACTTTGCCAAGAAATTGAGAGCCGTGTGGATGCAGCTACAAAAACGGGATGGCGCTCCTGGATATTGAATGGCCTGGCCTTATCGTACGTGGCTAACGCATTCTCTGCCTTCTCCTGGGTGCAGGACACAATGGGCTTTCGGATAATGAACCCATTTTCTCAAAGTAGTGACTAATTTAGCTGTAGACTCAGTTTGTGCTGTGAACTCATGGTGGTGGATAAAAATTCTTCTGGAGCTGCTTATGCAGATTCACATCTTGATTATTAGTGCTAACTGTTGTATATACATATATGTACATATATTTTTGTGAAAATGCATTTCTAGCCTGTATGTAACTTTATGTTGAAACAAATGTTGTCCTATGACTTGGTTTTGAAAAGCTTATTCTCCAAGTTTCAAATGAGTAAAAGATGGACTTTGTAACTAAGATTATGACCTCTTGGTTCCTCTGGAGTTAGTTGAATTACTGTCACTATCATGCATGTAGACATGAAATAATGTTATAGGTATTCCGTGCCCATATGTAATGCATCATATAAGGAGAGGCGGAAGGTGTGAGGGTAATGAGAGAGCAAATTTCTAGTTAAGATATTCTGAGCAAAGAGTGACATGGTTTTCCTTGCTGCCCTTCTTTCTTAAAATACCATGAACAGCATAAATATACTCTTATATCATTAACCCTCTGGGTGGATTTGAACCAACCCTGCCTTTCCCTAAACACCAGGGCATATTCCCATATTAGCAGTTAGTTTCATCAGAGTTTACACTTGGTGCAACGAAATTAATGAAACAACATATCTTTATAAAATTAATTTTCACCATAGTTTATTTTAAGTTGACTAGTTTGACTGCTAAAGCGAAATCATTGGATGTAGAAGTGACATCATCACCTGATTGACTGATGTTGCCTTAGCAATGAAGCTGGTTTGTCTTGGAATAAACCATTAAGTTTAATAAATTCAGAGGCAGTGGATTTTTACATTAGACTTGTAAAAATAGTATTAATACACTCAGAATGACAGTTTTACCCCTCACAATAAACCATTATGAAGTAGCTCCTCAGACACTTCATTGAAGTTAAAATGTATGATATTTATAAAGGAAGTTAGTTATATATACTTTTACTTAAAGATTTAACTTTTGTTGACATGCTTGAAGGAGTGAATTATTGTCTATTTTAAGTGATGACAGCTAGAGTCTCATAAACAGATAAGCAAATTAATTTAATTTGGGAGGTATTTATATATGTTTTCATTTTCTGTGATTGAAAGGAATGGCAAACGATTAATTTTATTGGATTTATCTGTATTTAGGTAAAGCTTACAACAATGTCTGGCACGTTAGCTTGGTGTAATTCTCACTTAAATGGGGCAAAAAGTTAGCTCCGTTAAAACTAATCTGGGGTTGAAATGAAATCCTTTAATGCATACTGTATAAGGCTTTAAAAACTGAAGCATTCCAAGCCTTTCAATGATAAAACCAAAATCAGTTGTCGGTATGCACTGTTGCCAGCCATACCTGTTTCCAACTGAAATAATAGCATTATATAATAGCACTTATAATTATGTATCTGTTCCAAAATATTTCCTCCGAAAAAAGTTCCTTCAATCAATATTTTTAAAAAGATTTATGTTGAGTATTAGAAATCATGTTCTTTTTAAAGAAGTTTATGGGAAAGTACAATGAAGTACACATCTAATTTTGCTTGTCTGCTGGCAGAAAGACATTTGCATATATAGTTCCATGATTCAGGCTAATCCTGATTAGGAATGCTTCTTCCCTTAATTATTACAACGGTTACTTCATCACACAATCATAGATTCATGCCTGCAAAAAAGTTCTTTCTAGTTAGTCTTCAAATTTGTGTGCATGCATATTGAACCTCTTCAAGAACTTCTATTGTCACCAGATAGTGAAACACATCAGTACAAATTGGAGACCAATTAAAGAATACTATCTATTATTTTAGAATTTTTGTAAAGTTTTGAGTTTTGCTGTTGTAAGATAATCATTTTCTCTTAAAATATATTCCTCTTTAATTCAGGGACTAGGCTATTAGACTTTTTCTAAAAGGGACCTATTTTATGTAGGTATGTGCTTGTAAGCTACGTTGATAGTCAATCCACCTGATATTGTCATACTTCTGTCAGTTAAGGCACTAGAATTTTGCTTTTGTTCATTATGTCATCCATTTTCTGCAAGTATTCCCTTTTATTGTTATTGCTCATTTATTGAATCAATGCATACTTGTGTACAATTCCACATTGATTGTAATATGATATACAAATTCTATCTATCCAGTTAAGTTACCTCAGCCAAACTTTTTTTAATTATATTTTAGGATGTATATATGTGAAGTCAATAGGTGCCTTTTTCATGTGATAATATCAAGTTCCTCATCGGAGCTGACATTGTATTTTTCAACTCTCGAAAGCATTTTACCATAAGTGTTGGCATTTTTTGCAATCCTCTATAAATCTGATAAGCAATGGCAAATAAAAATGTATCTAGTGTTTGAAAAATAAATATTTTTCTACGTAATTTTGGGGTTGGTAAATTTAATAAACCTGTAAACCCCTCAGTCTGATATTTCCTAAGTTTTTGCATGCTCAATGTGCTGGAATTAGTAAGTTTTATGAATACACACTAACAATGAGCTTAATGAAATGGAGTACATTTTATGTGCATTTGAATTGATGTGAATAAGAATGTATTTCAATGCCAGTATTAACACCCATACATTTATGGTTTTTGTTTGTGGATCTACTGTAATATGACTTTCATGTATGTTATCCTATTCTTTTTTGGCTAAATGGAAAAAATAACTTGTTCTCCATCTCTTATGAACGACAAAAATTTTACCATCCCACATTCTTGCAAATAAATCTTGAAATTACACGGCGTTAAATGGGACAAACACATGAGAGAATAGTAATCTTTCCACATAATATAAAAGCCATTTTTACCGTAAACTGTAACTGTACACATGGGGAAATTCCTGAAAAACTGAATATAAATTAAATATAGGCATCATACCACCTTATTTTTTGAGTTATTGGCCGATTTCTGTAATGTTTGAAGCCAAAATGTGGCAGTTCCATAGAAATAGTGCCGCAGTCAGGTCCTACAATCTAGAAACAAGTTTAAATTAAAAATATCTCCAGGAAATAATCTGAATATATGGTACCTAAATTCTGCATTTAAATATGTAATATGTGTCATCACGAAAAGCAGGGTTTATAAAACAAATTAAAGAAAATGGTAGGATTTAGGATTTGTTTTGATGCACACACAGTTGTGATAAGGCCTCCTTTAAATGATGCAAAACCTAAATTAAGAAAAATGATATCAGAAAAGAAAAAAGTCATTAAATTACTGTCCTTTTCTGGACACTAGCGGTAGTACATGAATCAACTGACCTACAACTCTCCCTGGAGGAAATGGCCATTCCAAAAAAGAAATGGCAATAAACGGGTACCACCCACATGAGTGGCCACAAATGAAAGTGCAGCCTTAAAAAAAATTCCCATGGCTTCTAACCGTCATTAGCCATGACTTTGAATAGCCACAGAGTCCATTTGTAGCCAGCCAGACTACATGGCCATGGGGCCATTCACAGCCACCCAATTAAGGGGCCATATTAGGCACTTAATCCACAAAATAGTATTTGGGCATTGGCTGTGCACAGACTAGATATGATGCAAATAATTCAATGTTTACAGTAATTTTTTTTGATAGACGCGTTACTTTTGAGCCATCGGGTCGACGATTTTTGGATTTGCACATACAAAGTTGCAGGTGACCAAGATCTAGCAACACCTGATTTGGTTTTGGTTTGGGTCTGTTGGGTCCAAAAATAGGTGAAAATAGAATGCACTATGAATGCCTAAGCAAAATTTGCAAAGCAGGCTTTGGAATATAAGCTATTCGGTAATATAAATGTCATAAGTCCAAGGATGAGAAGGCAATGAGAAACCAAAACAGGCTCAAGAGCTGAACTAGGAAAGAGTAGTGATTCTGAATGTCTTTCCCTTTGGTTTGGAAAAGGAAAAAGAAAGCTAGCCTTTATTTGAAAGTCAAATACAAACGCGGGCTGAACTTCCACCGAAGGTGATAGCTTAAGCTAGTGACTACTTAAAGGTACCTGTGGCCATCGACGACCCAGGTCGAGAGGGAGACAGGCATCGGTAGGATCACCCCGAAAGAGCTCATACCGCAACTTCGCGACCCCGAAAATGTAAATGGTGAATACGTTCACGCTTCAACACGCGCGGAGATATGCATCGAGTTAACACCGTTCAATGTGTTGCGGTCTTTAATTTAAATGCATACTGATGGCAACTGAACAGAAATGACGCTCGAATACCACAAGTAGATATAATACTATTTGCGCGGATGCAATGGAACGGAACGCATGAAATGAATAAGGTTCACCTCCGATTGTTCCATAAATTGAGAGCAGTTTTTCTCCACGTAAGAAATAGAAAATAATGCTGGACGGCGCAACATTTTGGAGAAATTAATGGAATGGGAGAAGAAACAACACGAGCAGTAAAATAATGGATACATGTACAGGTTTGAATATCGCTTAAGGTACTTGTTTATGAATCTTGACCGTGCCTTAGCCCGATTTTAGACCGAGCGCCGCTGCGCCACCGAGTCTGCTCGTCGGCGTGACTGCCACCGCGCTGTCGCAGTCAAATTCAGATTGTGAAGCTCACAAATTTTACTTAGTATTAGGATGCATACTCAATCTTTGTTTTGAACCTCGTATTTCATGGAGTCAGTCGTCATGGATCAATTAGCACCGTAGATATCAACGTGTAGGTGTGGACGCCTCGCCGGAGCACCGCCGCACGTCGCAAAAAAATACGCCACGACGCTGCCACTGACGAATACTACAGCGTCTTAGTGTCCAATGCGCATTTAACGAGGGTAAAAGGGCAAGTGACGCTGACGTTACAATGAGCCTAACCAAGTTCAGGTCTTCGATTTACATATTAATACCAATGCTAAGTCCATTATCAAACAACATATATTTTATGGATTTTGCGGTTGAATTAAAATATAACATAAGGAAGGATTTTTTCGCCTTGAAATATTAATTTTTAAATTCCCAGATTTACCAGAAATTCCCAAATAATTCACGAAAATTTTCCGGATCGGAAAATTCCGGGTTTTCTAGGGTCCGTGGACACCCTGAAATAGGTTTGCTCTCCAAAAATGAAATATACTCGATGTTGTACTATCCACTTTTAACTCTCAAACTTTATGACGTGTTTCGGCACTTTATTTGGCCATCTTCAGCTACAGTCCTAAATTCCAGTTTTGCAGGGTATTTAAACACGATTCTCAGCGGAAGGAGGGGGAGGGTTGAAGGTTAGGATTTCGGTATTGAGGCAGAATGGGGAGGAGAGAAAGAGGAGGAAATGGGAGCATAAGAGTGGGTTGGTTCGGTCATCCCAACACCGCTTGTCAAGTGGGTGAGGGAAGGAATGTTCAGAAGTGGGGGTGAGTTTGGTAGGGGATGGTTATGAGGCGGGGGTGTCATGGTTTGGGTTTTGGTCAAAAAGGTAAGAAGGGTTTAGGATGGGGGAGTGGTAGGTATTCAAAAACAATACAATTTGAGAATTTGACCTTTTCTTTCGTCTTTCCTTTCCTTCTTATTTTCAGGATGACTTCAAATTTGCTTTCTCTTATTTGACTATTGGAAATTACTTCACTGATGTTATCTTAAAAAAAACATTCGCTCACACAAAGCCTACTCAGAGAAAGCTCCATGTTTTGGTAGTCCAAAAGTGGGAAAATCATGTTATGTCCTATCTAATGTGAGAGTATACATATAGAAACAAGCTTTGAGAGATGCCATCCAGACTTGAACTCTAAGATGAAAATGCTGATGAAAAGTACATATACAACCGTATTATTTGCCACAGAGAAATCGTATGAATTTGCCATGATTCAAACCCAGAATATTGCTTGTCAGGTGTTTTCAGAGCGAATTACGCCCCCTTTACTGTAATATGTCTTTACACCAGTGTGCATGAATTCATACTGAATTATTTGAGCAACCACAATGTTTGGAAGTTTTTGACAAGTGTATTTCTAGTTCCCTCAAAATACTTAACGATTCAACACCAAGATTTTCCTCATGAGTGCATAGGTGAAAGAGGTCAGAGACGAAGCACTATTGAGACCATGCTTGGGTAGCTCTACTACAGAAAATATTTGTGTGTAATTAATGTCAAAGCTCAAAGATATTGGTAGTACTTTGCTGGTAGTTGGCCACAGTGAACTGTGGGCATTCACTAAACACAGAAGTAAATCAATTTTCAGGTGAGCTAGTTGCATGCAAAGTCTCCCAAAAAGATCTGTGATTCTCACAAATTGGAATGTAAAATTTCTCCATATATCTGGATTTTTTGCTGTATTCAAACTGGTTTAATATAAAGTTATTTTCCTGAAGATTGTAGGTCATTAATTCATGTTTAAACTCCAGGAAAATAACTTTATATTAATATAAAAAGAGGTCACGAATAAGAATCATCTATATATTCAAACTGGTTTGTGAAAAGCTGTTCATTTCCTCTGTATTATTTATTTACTAGAGTATATACAGGGTTAGGGACCAAGGTAGGATGGTGACAGCCATCATTTATTGTGTTCTATGATTGCAATTGTTAATGTTGTAAAAATTAAATAATCAGATTAAAATACCTTCCAAATTTGCTTTAAGTTATACTTAAGCTCCAACTTGAGACAGAGAGAGTTGACAGAGACTTGTCTATAAATGTGATTCATAGGTTAACTTAGACAATTATTTCCATACTGCCAAAATGTTACTTGATCTAAAATATTCCCCATACATTCAAGGTGCAAATTAAGAACGTCAAGGAAGCAATACTTCATGAAGCATGCTGGTGAAGTTGCCTCACGTGTTAAAGCTTGGGCACTCCTGGATTTGTGGTCACCAAACTACTATTACTGTCTGTTCTACTGATTATTGGGTGTGGGAGAGGTGATAAAGTCAAGGTCTTTCTATCATCTAAGTGGAAGATATATTCATTTTACTACTTCTATCATTTCAGGGTATCTATTTTCATGGCTATCCCAGCCCTGACTTACTCCATACCCAAAATAGTATTGGGGTTTGGATAAGTACACCACGTGATTGCTGACTTAAAGGTAAAAATATGAAACTGCTGTGATCAAGGATAATGAAAAGCTCAGGGCCTGAAAAGGAACAGAAGAGAGCAAGATGAATGTGAATTTCAGTGGAATTCTTTGAAAGAACTTGGTGTCCGAGTTTCACAGAATAACCCCTGGAAATTTGAAGTGCCCTTAAGCATTTGGAAGGATTTTTAGCATGAAATGCAACCATGAAAGTGGAAAGTCGTCAGACTCAGGTGATACTTTTATGTGCACACATCCAGACAGTAGTATGTGAGCAAATGTTGCCTCAGAAATACAAAGTAAAAGGGGGGGGGGGGCATCAGCTAGACTGATCCTCCACAAAAAGTGCATCTCTACCATAAAAAATTTAGAGATAACCGATTTGACTTATGAAGTTAAAGTGTGATAGACTTTTGACACTCTCTAACTGATTGAGTTAGAGAGAAGAGTTTGGATGGTGAGGAGTTTAACCAGATGTCAAGATTCAGTCAAAAATCAGGAGTTCCTTGAGTCAAGAAAGTCATGTTTTTCCCAGTAATACGAGCATCTTTTACTTAAAAGCATGTGGTGATACCAAGATTGTTATTGGTAAGGAATTAGGTGAACCAAAATTAGCAAACAGCAATCTTGAACTTTTTATCATTCACTTGTGTATATAGTAAACCTCAGTCGATCATCTCTTCATTGGGGAAGTATTTTAGAATGAAAACGTAAAATGAGTAGGACCCTAGTAAAGCATCCAGATGGAACAGAAAAAAAGTAAGTGAATACAACTTTTAAATTATGATCTTGAACTGCTAAGAAATTAAGAAGTTACACAAGTGACTCCCCTCAAGTTATTCTACATGTTTCCTAAGATTTTATTACATGTTGTTGTTATGTATTTATGAAATAATTTATAATAAAAATTAAGAATTAACTTTTAACATATCATGTAAAATTTATTCTTCCTTAAAATAAATACAGTGCAAATATATATTTCATTTACAATAGGCTGAAACAGGGAATGTGTTTTAACCTAGCACTTGGGTGCCTAAATGTAAAGAATATCATTAAAAATGAAAAAGGTGGTTACACTCTGGCATTGATAGCTGAAAAGTGATGGCAAACATTTCTAGTTCAATATGAACTATTTATATAAAACTCAAATGCATTACTTTAAATTTAGGCTCCCTCCTGTTATTCACATTATGACCACACTTTACTTGGTCTCATCGAATTCACCAAATTATTTCAATGCCAATGGTAAATTACAAAAATACCTAAGCAGATCCTGCTTTTGTTTATAAATACAAAATTCTCTATTTTCTTAGTCAACCACCCGTATAAAATACATTTATGACCACACATTTGCAACACATTAAAAAGGCACACTTCTCCAATAGAGTTTCAATGCCATGAGCAATACCAACATTAAAATATCCCATTAAAAACAACAAATGACACATTCATTAACATATTTTCAGTAATGATACCACATTAAGAGACCACAAATTAAAATTAAAGATTTCAACCATATAAAATTCATAGTGGGCTCTAACATTAGGAAGATGATCAATGTGCAGAACTATTTCAGTTACCTTCCAATTACTGCAGAATGAGCACTGCAGAAGAGTTCACCAGAGAATCACAAACTCATCTTCATTATAACATCACAGTCGGCGGAGATTCCTTTTACTTCTCTTGCTGCCAACCAAATCCAGTTGTCTCTTGGTGGCTAAGAGAGCTGGCTGTGGTGGAGACGGAGGAGTGGAAGCTTTTGGAGCAAAAGGGCACACGATATACCTGGGAGGTGAGGATGACTGGGCATTGATAGGTGCAACGTGCTCCAAACAGTGGCACAAAGTGCAAAACCGAAATTGGCAACCATGCCTTGTGCACACCCCTAGGTTGAGCTTCGTGTCTACCAGGGATGGAAAGGAACAATGAGGACATGGTTTCAAGTGCTGAGATTCATTCCCATCCACACGTAACCCCTCCTGCAATTGTTGGAGGAAGACAAATCCATCAAAAAAATGTACCAATGATTTATAGTCATCTAGGTCAAAAACTTATGCCCATGATGAAGTGATTTAGAAAATTAAGGCTTAGTAGTCAGGACATGGGTGGGATCTTCATCATGGGGCACATGAAACCCCAATTTAAGGTCAACAACAATCAATTCCTTATGTATCTCTAAGCAACTGAGAAACAGTTCATAACACAGAGCACACACAAATTTTTCAATGAAGAACAAGGTTACTCCATGCATAAAAATGATAAACCCATGCACAACTAGCATGATATGACACTCATGGTACCAAATCAGTTATATCCATTGGTACAGTTTGCCGCAAAAACTTTTAATACACGCACATCCATAATGTGACTCCCATTAGGAAAATAAGTCGGTGAAGGAGCCCATACTTTTAATGAATATGCTCATCATTCATTAGGCCCCCTTCTCGAGCTAGTAACATCTCAGCATCCATTTCCCACTTCTATTAGATCCACATGTATCGCTGCAATTTTACCCTTATATTGATATGTACTTCCAACAGTCCTGACTGATGAAATTTATTCCAATACATTCAAGCATGAGTTTCTAAATATATCTCTTCCCTCATCCCATTGGCTCCTCTCTCATTAATTAATGAACCAATTAGGTATTTTATCTTGACTTTTAGCATTGCTATACCATTGGAACACAATTCTTCCACATCTTTCCTATAGCAAAGCACACAGCCCAGTCTTCTCTCCTCGTCACTCCTCATCTCATTTTGCCTAGTTGTACCACAACCATATATCAAACGCCGTTATATCACCAAATTTAGGCAGATTTCATGCTCATCCAGGTATGAACTCACCCAAGACTCATCATACAACAATACATTTATCAAGCTACCATATGCAGGGTGGTTACACACAAGAGATGATGAAATTCCAGGATGTAACCTGGCTGTCTAGTCAAAATTTTCACTTTCCAGGTAAAAATATTGATTCTCTAGTATATTTCATTACAAAGGAGCAAGCACAGCATCACTGTGTATGGGTAATAAAGTTTCCCAAGAAATGGAACACTACCACTGTCACTCTGAGGGGAAATTGGCTTCCTTTCTGATGGTATTATTCATAGGTTGAAGAAGGAAGTTCAATACAACATGGTAACGGACTCTAATCACAAGTAGGAGATGGATTACCAGCCACTCTCTTTCCCCAAGCATCATTCACGATGGTCACCAAATTAAGGCACAGTTGACAACCATTTACACATTTGCATCATTCTGTTTACCTCTCTCATTCTCTTCCAACTTAGAGGCATAATTCAATGCTGAACACTAATTAAGAGTTGCACAGCCTCATTCAGGCAAGTAACTAAAATCTGTATACTCATCAACTGGTAGGGTGCATGGAACTCTTCACTCATTAAAAACAGGTCACTCATCAGGTTTTGACAAGTAAAGGCAAATATCCAGGGTAATTTCTCATTTCCCATCACTTTCCAGGCCTGTAGCAACCCTACTTTTACAGAAATCATCCATCTCGTTGCTCAAGATTGCTCTTGTATCCCATTTCACATCAAATTATAGTACCAATATACATACCACATATTTTAGAAACATTCATTCATTTGATATTCCACCCATTGAATGGCAGGTTTTCAGACCAGATCTACCATGGTATATGTAAGTACCCTATTACTGAGGTTAAGTATATCTCATCTTTTCTGACTGTACTATCCATAAACTAGTATGAAGTCTCTCATACTTTCTTGTTGCCCATGAGTCATTAAAAGTTCCTATTCCCTTCCTCCCTCAACCCAAGTATTCTCCCTTCTATTAAATCATAAAAATCAAATTCCTCATACATCTGTACATTTTTAAACCCACTACCCTCTGTACCCTACATTAGATATTTTTAGTCCCTATGTAGTAACACCCAGTGAAAATACCAACAGAGTCTACATTTTTTTAAAAGATGTAATACTTCAATAAAAGAATGCATGTAAAACATAAATATAGTGGAAAGAATAATAATTAGCATAAAATATTACACACAAAACTGGAAAAAAAGGATGCAAACATAGTTCAACTACAACTGGTGCAGTGACCAAAGTCAGGATCAAATTTAATAACTATATATGCATATGTATGTGATAAATATGCCTTGCACTTACTTTCATGTAAAGTTCAAATCTGAACCTTTTAGGACTCATTTTTGGAGGTGGTGTTTTCAGAATAGGGTTTACAGGTGGTAAAATACTATCCTTCTGGATTACCCCCAGAACAGAACGGTGTTCTCTATTGCAATTTCCTCTATCTCTAGGAGGAGCCTGTAAGAGAAACATGAAGTATTATATTCTGAAACCATACAAAAAATATAGGAGTAAGTTATCAAATATATAGTGCAGAGCATCTTAGACAGTGATATTGTTAGAGAAGTGAAGAGTGAATGAAGAGGATGAGAAAGAAAGGAAAATAAATATTAAAATACTCGGAATATCGTCAGTAAAGTTAAGGCAAATTAGATAATAAAAAGGGAGGATGGAGTCAGAGATTAATTTCCCTCACAAGTCTTCTTTCCTTCCTAAGGCTCACATAAGTACTGATCCACAGGGAATGAAATAATATTTAATTGGAGAGTTCGCCACAAATGGAGAATTAATCTCCATAACTCAACATAGAGAAATTTCAAAGAAAAAGTTGTGAGAAACTATTCACACATAGATTAGACATAGTACGACCAACTTACACACGCAAGGTTTTCCTTCCTCACTTTCCTCTTCTCAATAGCGGCCAACCTCCTCGAGTTGGCCGACTTATCATTCATGACTATTGTATTCCATGTCTTGCTCACAACGCTGCATGCCATTAAATCTTCGCCGCTCAGCTGCGATAAAACATGGGACAGTGCCGGAGCCATCATCCTCTCTTTGCCCAAGCACCAAAGGAAGTCCACGTACTCAGCACCATATCTAGGTCGGCAAGGATCACGGTATACCGACGTCTCAGCAAATGAAGGAAATTTTGTGATGGGGGAAGTACTCCTGCCTTTTCTAGGAGGGGTTCGTGTTTTCGGATTAACAGTCGAGTTCCAATGTTTGGATATCTTTCCCCCTGCATTATCCCTAACATACGGGTGATGCTTTTTTGGACTTGGAGTAAACTTCCGGAGAAAAGACTTCGTCGGGGTCGAAAAACCATGCACAACACTCTGATTTTCAATAACTGGTCCGCCAGTCTTATCCTCATCTTCTTCAACGATAATGGTTGGAATTAAACATCTCCCAGATAGTCGACGGGATGCTCGATCTTTGTAGGAAATATCTGGAGTGCATGTGGAAACCGCTGAATCAAAAAGTCTTTTTCGAACATATATTGGCGACACTGAAGTATCCAGGTGAGAAGCATCCCGATTTATCGATATCCCAGAGGAAGGGATACTGGAATAGCCACTGTCTTCCGCGGAAGCTGAAATTATTGAGTAGCGTGAGGTGCAATCTGGAGTAACACACTGCATTTCCGCGGAATGATTAGAAGGGCTCATGGGCTCCATTGTGAATCCGGCTGATACAACCTGCCAAGTTAAAAAAAACAAGCAACACGAGTGAATGAGATGAAGCACCACGCCGAAAATCTTGTTACATGTATGAGTGCGAGGCACTACGTTTATTCCGCTCGGCTGGTGGACTTGTGTCCACTACGCATGGTTAAATAATAACACTAAAATCAGAAAATGCAGCATATTCATGCTTTAAGTTCAACGATAGCAATGTGTATGACACGTAATCAAAGTGTAGTAACAATAATCAAGTCAAATAGGCAGGAAAATTACGATAGTTACCACTCATTCAAATTACACATCAATCATCTCATCGATAGTTTTAATTCCCTTATCATTAAATATAATGAGAATATTGTAAACTGGAACATAAGTAATAAGAAATAAACAATTCTTCAGTAATGAAAACATGATAAAACCAAGGATTATGGGCTAAAGTTTTAATGGGCAATTACAAATTGTTTATCTATGCCACGATTGAGTGGCGCGAACCTTGGCAGACACGTACCTGTTTCCTGTAAGTTTCAAATCAGCTGTATATTCACTCTACCGGGGCGCATCGTAATAGTCTAACATCCATTATCTTCCCAACACCAACAAAACGCATTTCCCTAGTTGTATAATTTCAAAAACCACATTGGATACCTCGTAACTACGAGTTACACAACCATAATCGTAACTACCCAATAAGATCTGAAGCCGGTGAAGCCCTCGTATTTTTGTTTTGAATAATTTTATCCTATGAAAATGTTACGAGCCAAAACTTTGGCGCCTTCGACGAGAAGTTCCCAATCATGGGCAACAAAGTTCAACTGAAGCCTCGCAAAATTTTCATAGCAGCCGGATACGGTAATCATTTGTTTTATGGAAAACAACTCGTCGCGCGTGTGGCGCATAATCACTGTAGATCTCTGTGCTCGGGTGGACTCGGATAACTTTAGAGTTGTAATCACGTACCTCAAAACGTAGTATATTCCTATAGTCATGGATTCTACCAAGGAGCAAACTCAGCCTAAAACGCCAATGGTTTACATATGTGGTGGTATGATATTATCCGGTGTTCTCTTGATTTGTAACTACACGCATGACATTCAATAACGTACCTTAATATTTTCAGAATGTCACCATGAAAATGAAATAAGACCCCGTGATCCAGTTCGCTGCCGAGAATGTGGATATCGTATTATGTACAAGAAACGAACCAAAAGATGTATCCTTTCTAATGATGTAATTTTAAGTAAACTCCATCAGCCACGGCATCAAGATAGGAGTTTGGTATTTGAAAGTGTGTGACGAAAGTGGAGTATTGTCTTTCACTGTAGCATTATTGGAACCCTAGTCTCTAAGACTGGCGACAGGGATTTTTAGTAAAAATCTTGGTGCGCCTAAGTAGATTCGGGTTCGGCGTTTGACAGCCTAGATATGCATTCGTTCACATTGCTTGTAAACATTAAATTGATTTCCCCCGACTAAACTGTATGCCTACCCTGATCTATTTACTAAGCCGTGCGAAAAATTAAGGCAAATAGTGTTAGCTTAGGGGTTGGGCGAAGATGCTTCCATTCATAACTGCCAGCTGGCATCTTAAATAATTGAAGATGTTTATTGGTATTTGAATTTTTGATGCTAGTCTCATCTTGAGCAGGTGAGATCGAGGCTTCCAGGTGGTGATCGAGTTCCCGAGTTCAGTTTTACCAACGACGAAATTTTAAGGCTCCTACTCTTCTGAACATTCGGCCATACAGTAAAAGTGCAAGGGTTATTAGAATGTTGTTTTCACCACTCGTGAGGTTCAGCGTGGGTTTAGGCGATGGATAAATTAGATAATGCATTCTTCTAATCGCGTTTAAGTGCCTATGTATAGACCTTCCTAGGCATTCTTAAGTTTGTTGATGATTGACAGTCTCTCCGTTGTTTCATATTTTTGCCTTAATTTTTTTCACAATGGTCTTGTGTAGTTATAACTTGCATGCCAGCACATTATAGTTTTTCCTTCTCGTATTTTACTGAAATGCCTTATTTTATTTTGCATTTGTGAAATTGGACTGAGCCTATGGTATTCAGTTGCATTATTATTACATACGTGTTTCCTCTGGCTAATAAAAAAATTTTATATTTTACTTCTCAGTTCATTGGGCCGAAATTATTTCATTATTCCAAGGTGATAAACGTCTTGGCTAACTCTAAGCATTAATTAAATTTATTAATTTGTGTAACCATGTAGAAAATGAGCATGCAATATCATTTAAAAGTAAACATTTCGTAGAACTTGGAAGCACTTGGTGGTATTTAGGAAAAATGATGGGAACACTTTTGATAGAAGGACTTTATAACTAGAGCGTTAAGGGTCAGATTACAGGGTATACAAACACAAGGTTATTAGTGAATGTATGTCCTATTGAATATTAATTTTGCTACCAAAACCTGGGTTAATGGGTGAGGAAATAGCTCCTGTTACTGTACTCTGGAGACTGGAGAGGATACTTACTTTACTTATTTTTTACTTATCTTCACTATCCCGAATACAGCCCAATGTGCCAATTTACGTCGGGTGAATAACAGTAACAACGGACGCGACACAAACACCCATGTCCTGGGCTGATAATATTCTACACAGGCGGGACTCGAACCCGCGGCCCTCGGGTTAACAGGCGAGGACTTTACCCCGCTGCCACGATTGAACAAGAGTATATTATTTGTGTAGTACCATCTAGTAGCAAATGGTATATTTTTAATCTTCTCTGAAAATGTGATTCCTTAACTTAGGAACAGTGGTTGTGTTTGATGCACGATGAGAGGAAATGAATCTCAAACGGATATGATGGATAGTTCTGTGCCAGAAAATCTGTTGTCAAGGTGTGAGACTGGACTCATAGATATTCAAATGTTGCTGTCAGTGCTAAGGGATATCTACTGCAAAGACATGAAATGTGGGTTTTGTATGTATTGATAAAGAAGATAAGTGACGTTTTTTCTCCTGCATCTGTTTCTAAAACTTTGTGATTTGACTACTTAAATGAAGTTTTTAATAAATGTTTTAATTTTGTGGTGAAATTGTGTCATCTCCTATACCTGAAAATACAGTATTTCTCTGACTTTGATGTAAGATTATTTATAGTAGGACTTTTCTCCCTGATTACATATGAGAAATTAATGTAGAATAGTATTGTAAATAATGATGAAGATATAACTTTGAAATCATTGGTATTTTGTAAATAGTAGTATCTAAATATTTAAATTGAGTTAAAAGTATCAATTTTTGTTTGATTTGTTCCATAGCCATGATTTAACTGTTGCATAACGACATCTCCCCTACTGACCCAGCCGAAACAAATGTTTTCCTGAAATTGCCAATGTTTATGTGTCTTGACAGCTAAAAAGTATGGGACATCATATCAAAACCTCAGGGCACACAAGAGTGTGTTGTTTTGGTACAATATATTTTTTTATATTGGTGGTTCATTCAAGTCATGCTGTATGCTTAGTGAGGGTGATGCTGGTGGCAATGTGGAGGGCTACAGAACATAACTTCAGATGATTCTACTTTCCATTACGTCACATTTATGCTTTTGTCATCATCATGATCACATGTCATCAACCATATGCTTGGTCCGATAAGGTTTTCCTCTAAATGCATCTGATTACCTCTTCACCCCTATATATTTCCTTTTTTGTAATCAGTCAGCACGGGCTCCATGTATATCATTCAATGCTTTACTCAGCTGTTCCTCCTGAAGATTGACTGCCTTCAAAGATAGTATTCATTCATTGACACCTGTGCCATAAAATATGCCCAATGGTCTTTCATGCAATTAATTTTCTGAGGTGAATTTTTTTTACAGACTGATAGCCACTGTTTAAATCCCATAAAGTGGTTTTCCTTAATCATTTCATTGTCCTAATCCATGCTTACCCTAATCTTTTCAGTATTGGCCTGTCAGTGAAAAATGGAATTTCAGTGTCCTAGCATTTTTTAGATTTCTTTTTTAGTTTAATCCAAGATGTTTTTCACTGACTAATTCTATTTCTTCTTAACCTGCCATAGACATAAAGACCTGCGAAACTATTGTGTCTGTAAGGTTAATTACTATCTGAACACTGGCTATCATTTTGCTAGACTGAAGAAAGCTTCTCTCATGCATTCTAGTGCTCTTCCTTAGAATTACTCCAACTCCTATAGGTATTTAATACCATTGCTTCCTCTCCAAAAGTCTACTCCTTCAGGCCATTCATCTCTGATTTTCCAGGTGTTAAGGTCCATCCTCTGCGTTTATATTTTTAGGATTTTCAATCATCTGCTTGTGTCAAATGATGCTGTTGCTGAAAAGCCTTCCTGCTGGAATATGTTACTCTAAGGGGATCTGTAAGATCCCTGCTTGGTTAAAAATTGAAAAGTGTTGGTAATAGACAGTTCCTTGGGATTATTGTGTCATTTATAATATCATCTACTTGGCAGAGCAACTAGTCATCACAAATGTACTGACAAGGTAGCCTATACTTCAACTTTGGTTTGAATATTACCACACCTGAAGTGAATGTTTCTCTACTGACCATGGTGGCATCATGGCACCATGAGTGAAGCATCCAGGTTCACTCTAGGTGCCATGCTAAATTCCAAGTGGATACCGTAAGTAGCAAACGATAGCTCAGTTCATGTGTCCTTTCTCATGGAAATGCGACCCTGTGAAATAGACATCGTCGGTATAGCAGTAAATCAAAACTTATGTGATATTAACACATCATTCACATCTCAAGCTTCTGACTTTGAACTAGATACTGGTAATTTCTTCCTTCATTTGCACCTGCCTTTAACTTCCAGTGGGCATGTGGGTGGCAATTAGTCTCGTTTTAAAACAAAAAACCTGTGCCCCACTGTTATAGGTCCTATAATGCCTAATAGGATTAGATATAACCCTAATTGATGTAAGATTGACTTGTCATCATGTAATAGAATCATGTGTGGCGAGTATGAGGCATACTGAGAATTGAATCTGGAATCAGCTTCCCCTACTCTAATCATAATTGTTTTCCATCTGTAAATATGTAGCACTATTTTAGGCCACTGTTCGTTCATGTGTGGTCCTGAATACCTCGCCTGAATGAGGTACAGAAACTTATGTGGTCTTAGGCAATTACTACTGCCTTGAAACAAACATTCAATACCTAGTCTTTACACGTATGCTTACAATGAGGAAGATGTGTGTGTTCCTTCTGATAGTGAATTTCCATTTTTTTTTGAGGAACCACAGTTTTAGTTTAGACAGCCTAACTTCGCCATGTTAAGTAAGGTATGTAAACATCCTAATACATCACAGTTGTGTCATTGTCATCAGCACAGGCTGGTTTGATACAGATCACCACTGAATGCTTCTACCTGATAACCTCTTCACCCTGACATATTTCTTTCTTTCCTCATCAGTCAGTATTGGCTCCATGTGTAACATCCATGTTCTTACTCTGTTTTCTTCCCTTGTACTCGTCCTTTAATTAATTTCTTAATTCGAAACCCATGTCTTAAAATATGCCAGTTTATATTGTCCCTCCTTTTCTCTAGAGTTCTGATGAGATTCCTTCCTTCATCTACTCCTCTCAGTGCATAAATCTTCATTTTGATTGATTGATCATTTAAGGTTATTGTCCTTGTGCCACAATTTTTACCAAATTATTCCATTCTTTTCTAATGCATTCATTCCTCATATCCCTCTACCACTGAGAGGGATAATCCAGGAATATGTCTTGATGAGATGCTTCCTTATGGAATTGGGTTCTTTACTGTCAGATTTTTGTACTGATAGATTAAGAGAGGGGTAAATTACTGTTGTCTTCATTTGAGGTAAATTACCATGGTAATTTTCTGATAATTTAATTTTTTAGCAATTAATAGCACATGGTATTTTATTGGAGAGCGAACATTTGTAGTAAGAGATTGATGGCATTTAACTTAGTACTGTTGCTACATTAATTTATTATAAATTAAAAAAAAAGTAAAATACAAATGTTGCTGCACTCTCACAATTTGGATTTCATTTGTCATGGTATAAGAAATTTTCATTAAAACTTGTTCAACCATTCAAACAAAAGCCCCACCAGTCAAAGTATTCCACAGATGAGTAATATTCAAGCCTTGATATATAATTATTCTTGTGTGAAATAGACATAGAATTAGAAGAATTTTAGTAAGCGTATGTTTGGAATACATATATATCAATATGAAATATATCTGAAACAATTTTCCTGAAAATTACCATAATTTATGGTAATATTCAAGGGTTGTGGTAAATGACAAAAAATACCACAGTAATTTGTGAAAATTACTGTGGTACTTTTCAGAATGGCCCATCTCTAGATAGATTGCCTTTTTTGCCTCTGCTGTTCTAATAGTTATTTTTTTTGGTATTTCATGACTGGTAATCCTATCTCCTTAACAGCAGAATTCATTTGCTACTTCCAGCCTCTGATGCCCCATCCAGCCATCTCTCATTTCTACCCATCTCCTTCATGTCTTCTACCTCAGACCTCACACCTTACCTTAGTTTTGTATTTTTTATCCTTTTTGGGCTCCATTCTTCATAAGCATTTCTAAGTTAGGAAGAGTGCCCGTAAGGGCAGAAATATCTTTCATTATGCTTTTGTTTCAAAGAATAGCATTTTATTCTTTGATACAAAAGCGTAATAAATGCTATTTCTGGCAGATAGCATTAACACTCTTTCATCCAGAATAGCAGCCAAGATCCTCTGTCTTTGCTGCCGCAGGTGTGCCATTGGCAACACATAAAATGTGGTCTCTTTCTTTGTGTATATGCCTGCCTATACCTTTTCGTTGAGTTTTTGTCCTACTTTCATGATGTATAAATCAATATCAAAAGAATAAACTGATATCAGTATGTAATTCCTTCCCTGCTCTTGCTTTCTCAATCATAGTTTTTCATTTTATCACTACCAGCTGGTCTTTCTAAAGGCTGTTAGTGCCTCAACTGCCACTGGTTCATGATAATGGAAGTCCCACCATTTGGAGTCATAGTGGATAGAATGGTTCCACAGAACTCTGAAACTGGGCCTCTTATTTTAGGAGACTGAGTGATGTACCTTATTGGTACCTGGCAGTAATGTCATTGTGATGGACTTGGAGATTTTCTCTAGGATGAGAGGGATTCCTTAAGCACCATCATGTACTTGCTGGTTGGATTCTACAGAAATAACATCCTGTGTGGGCATTGAGGAATAGGTTCAGAATTGCACCTGGAGTGGATTTTTACACCAAAGACGTTATTTAGATTCCCAGCAGTGGCAGATTATTCAGTAGATTCCTACCAAATTCAGAACATTCCAACCTTGGCCTACCAATCTTTCGACCTGTTTTTTACCATCCCACATATCTACCCAACCTTGCTAGATCAAGAGGTATCAATTGTTTGCCTCCTGTGAAGTTTTCTTCTGACAAAGAACCATTTGTTTGTGCCTGGCTTATTACTTCAAGGAGCTATGTATTTGTGCGGCTCCGTGTATACCTCTTCTCATCTCTTTTGGCACGTGGTTTTCCACCTTGACTGGATGTTATAGATTGACCCCATCACTAAGTAAGCCCTATGATGGTGTGCTGATAAAATGTTGGCGAAATGTTATATGTACATAATTACAGACCAATTTCACTTTTGCCTCAACTTTCAAAAGTATTTTGAAGCAATCGAGGGGAGAGTCAAAGATGTCTCTCTCCGAGAATGCCCTAAAAACAAATTCTTCCCAAAATACGAGTGAGAGAAACAGGAGAAATTGGGAACATCAAGTATATAAAATTACCACCAAATGAAAGATAATATATTTCAGCAACATAACACGTACAAACAAAGTAAGGGTCAGCCAACCTGAGTTCTGACGTCTAAGTGTCAAAATCAAACGCCTACTATACAAGACAGCGAGAGAAGAACTTCTCAAGACCATGGTCAATATCAAAAGAGACCGATTAGCGGTTTTCGTCGTAGGAGGGGAAGTTCAGACAATGTGAGAGTGGAAAGGGTGAGCAGAGGAAAAGAGGCGATTTGTTACCTTGGAGGGGAAGTTGCAAGTTGGAGTAAGGGGGAACAGGTGATTGGCAGCCTTGGGGGGGAGGTAATTTTGTGGAATGGGAACACATGTGGTGTAGGATTGCAATTGGAGATTAGGAACTGCTTTTCATCTACGATCGCAGATTTCTAGTTTTTTGCCTTTGTGCCCAGCACTTCTGCCTTAGAACATCCTCGCAGTCTTCTGTCTCCAACTGCTTTATAATCGAGAGAGTGCTCAAAAAATGCTACAATTTGAAAGCATATATTACAATAGATTACTCTCTTTTGTGGAAAAACACAGAATTCTTTCAAATTCCCAATAGGGATACCAGAAAGGTCGATCGACAGTGGATGGTCTTATTTTTTTCAAACTTCTTGGACAATCAACACCAGGTCTTGGCATTATTGCTTGATTTTTCCCAGGCTTTTGATATGGTTGACCATTCAACACTTGTACAAATGCTACCAAAATGGAGTCAGAGGAGTAGCACTGGAATGGCTAAAATCCTACCTTAGCAATAGAATGTGTGGAATGAGATTTGAAGACACACTATGTAAATGTAACCAAAGTAAGATAACTTCAGGTGATCCTCGAGGTAGCATCCTGGGACCTCTGCTCTGTCTAATATTCATTAATGGCTTACCTTTAATCAGTAATAGCATTCAAGTACAATCTTTGCAGATGATACTAATTTCTTAATATCAGTGAGCTTCGTTATTTTGGCCAAAATATATTAAAGTTAGTCTGGAATTGGTGTCTCCATAACAAATTAAAATTGAACCGTGCAAAAACACTGTTATTTAATCAAGATTATTACAATGAGTTTGGCACTTTAACCCTTAACAACATTACATTAAGTTTTACTAATAGTAGCAGATTCTTAGGATTACATATTGAAAATACTGGAAATTGGTCCTGGCATGTATCAGAACTGTGTTCAAAATTGTCCAGAGTACTGTATAGTGTAAGGTTCCTGGAAGAATCTTTATCCCACGAGGTGCTGATGTCAATTTATCATTGCAATTTTATAAGTAGAGTAGCGTATGGCATTGTTTTTTGGGGATCTACTATGACCGTGTGTATATATATATATATATATATATATATATATATATATATATATATATATATATATATATATATATATATACACACACACACCACCTGTGTTTACTTATTAAAAAGAATCTAAATAATCTACCTGTAAATAGTGATGTACATGGGCACCTGACAAGGTGACATTACCATATACATGTAACCCATCATAAAAAACATATTTCTTCTAAAAGTCCCATGGCAATCGACGCAAAAAGGTTTATTTCCTGTAATGTAATGTAAACGAAATGTTCAATGAATATAATTTTGTCCTAAATGTAAAAATTTTTGTGTGACATGTCCTATATCTAAGTTGTGTAAACATAAGATCCTTGGACAAATAAAATTATTACTACTATTATCGTTACTATAGTAACATTCTCCTCTGTGTCCTCGGCAAGCATCGGGTTTCATTACCGTCATAATGGCCGAGGAATCGAGAGGGGTGGGGCAGTAATCGCAGCCTCATCCGACGACTATCGGATATGTAGCTAAACTGCAGTTGGGTTGTGCGTGCAGAGTGGACAGAGGGACCCAAGTAACTTGGCCTTCTGCATGCAAGCTGCAAGTGACTCCGCCTGTACCACGCAGGACAGAATGCACTTGATGCTCTCCAGCAGCGAGCCCTTAACTCCTCCGAGAACACCTATGATGAGGACAGCCAGTTTAACAGAGTGCCCTGGGTACAATGGTGGAAGCTCAAAAAGCAGTTCTTGACCGCTTGGTCTTTATTTCACCCGTTTCTCCGCCTCCTTCGCATCCATGTTCGTTTCAGCCGGAGCTGAAAACTCCATCACGAACATGGAGCGTGAGAGGTAGAGTAGGAGAATGGTATCAGGCTTGGTTGCCTCCAACTGCCTGGTGGTGGAAGAGGAGTAATTCCACCAGATGGTGCATTTATCGTTCTCCATGATGGACTCAATATCTCCAGGGCCATAGGGCAGCACAGGAGTATCATTGATACCAAAATGGTGTCGTAGATGAAAATATAACATCCGCAGGGCCGCATTGTGCCTAGCAGTATATGCTGACTTGGCATAATAGCTACAGCCGGAGAGAAGGTGGCTCAAAGTCTCTGGCGGTACACGAGTGTGTTTATGACACCATCCTGGCATGGAAGGATGACACCCTCGGTCTCTGACTTTAGGCCAGCGGAGCGGAGGAAGGCAAACGTCAGCTCCTTTGATACCCGAAGCTTCTCCATGTTTTTATTGAAACATCCATGCATGGGCTTATCGGTATGTTTATTATTATTATTACTTGTCTAGAGCGCATATAAAATGCTGCATCTTCATGACTCTCTTGATTTTGTATCTGGAATCACCTCCAGATATTATGTACATATTTCAAAATAGACACAACCTGCTGGGGGATGTTCAATTTTATTTATCTCCATTTGCTCTTGTTGTGGGAGAATTATGTACTTATGTGTAAAAACACCATCTATGAGAATGAATGCAATACTTCCCTAAGGAAATCCCTGGTCTAGTTATTTGAATGAAAAAACACCTGGTTGTGGTTCCTGATGATGGCATGATATGCTGAACCCTAGGTTGTGTTGCTTCAAATTAAGTGTGGAATCATAACCAGATGTTTTTTCATTCATCTTGAAGGAGTTCCACCGAGGAACGCCGGAGACATTTTATGTTGCTAATTTTATCCTCTCATTAGTAGTTGTTTATTTTTTTCTTTCTTTTTCGCAATCGCTTTCATTTTGTTTTGTTAATATTTCGGATGCAAGATATGGTTCACCTGTATGTAGGCAACACAAGGTACTTGTTAACCCTTAGGTGCTCATCGTGGCAATTCATGGGCTTCATCTGGTCGCCCTAAAATGCTCAAGGTGCCAATATATATTGACTCCAACTCCAACGCATTTAATATATCGCAAGTTTACTGAGAATGAAAAATAAAATTTCCATGGGAGCAAAAGGGTAAAATAAGTACTTTTTGACCTCCTAGATAAGGGCTGAGGTATATATTCCTAAACTAGTCTGGGCATTTCTCCTCTGTGAAATTTTTGTATGTATGTGCACTAGTGAGTGACGACAAAGGTAATACCGCCCCTAGTTCATGGTATCATCGAGAGTGAATATTCACCTCACTGTTTAAAGTTTGACTTACCCAATGGATGTTGGTGCCTTGTGCACAATACGGCTGTGTAATAGTGCCATGTATCCAGCAGTCTGGAATATCTAGCTCCTTAAAAGCCTGCAAATATGCATATTCACGAGACGAGGATGCCTTAGTTGCTTGCCAGGCTGAAGTACTCAGCATGATATCAAAGGGCCCAGGTTAGAGTCCTGGTGAAAGCAGATAATATTTCCTCCGAAGTTTTTGAACGAAAAATAATGTATGTGAAAGTGGTCGTGGGACCGATAGAATTATGTTTTTTAACCTTTTATTTAAAGGTATCTTTAGAAGCTGTAAATTTCATCACAGTAAACCCATATTTTTTTAAAATCATGGTATGGTCATGTTTTGACTCAAATGAGGTGACCTGTAAAATATAAATTGTTCCCTCTTTACAGAGAGAATCTATAAAAGAGACCCACTAGACTGTGGATGAACTATTGACAGAAATATCTTTATTTGGTGTGAACTCATCTGGAAGCTCCCCTGAGATGTCTCAGCCATGCTGGTGAGCCAATTCAATGTTTTTTTAGTTTGTTTTCACCATTTTTAAATCCTTGTGTATAAAGTATTTTCAAACCTGTTTGAAGTGGAACCCAATATATAAGAAATATCTCTTATCTTGAGAAGGTGAGGTTCTGGCTGAGGCTAAATTTTTCATGCAATATTATCTTTTAGTAATTAGCGTGGGCGTAGGTAGGATTTATGCTAGGGGGGGGGGGGGCAGGACACCCATCCGTAGCTATAAATATATGTGAAGGGGAGGGGGGGCATGACATCGTCCTGTCTGGCTCCGTATAGCAACTTTGGTATGAGATGTCTTATCCTGAGGGGGTAGGGGGTCAGCTGCCTCCCCTTGGCTATGCCCATGGTAATCAGAAACTTTTTAATGTATTGACTGTTGATTTCTGGAGTCTGGCAGTGGTTTCAGTGGAACCTTTGCTTGTACCTTAGGTGAGTATATTTAAAAATAAATCCTTTCTATAAAAACTGTTCCACTCAACAATGTCCTTTAACCCTTCAGTACGGTCACCAATTTGACGTACGAGATTCAATTTGGTAGGTGTTTGACACCCAGAATAATTTATTTTTTATTGAACGAGTTTTACTCATCTCTTTAGCTGTATTTTTATTATTAACTAATTTTACAAATTGTATTGAACTGAATTTTTTTAAAGTGTAATTATGCTTTCGCAATACAAATATATAATGCTTGTGTCACAGTCACATACTCGCAGGTTTTCTGTGTAATCTGTGCCAGATATAGTGACAGTCACTTGCTTACCTTCCTCCAGAACTTCTGAAAGTTTAATTATTCATTTTTGTTCCATACTGTATGTGATACCGCAAACTAAAATGTCTTTATTTTATTACCTCAGTAATGGAATTATGAGAGTTGTGACCATTGTAAATTGTGAAATATATAAGTAAATGTGAACTTAACATGAAATCACTAAATTCATTTGTGTGATGAATGATGAAAATGCTAATATTTACCCAGAGCTATTTAATTTGTAAGATGGCCTCCATGGAATAAGTCTCTCATCTTCAGAAAAAAACTGAATTTTAACTGTGAATGACAGAGAACAAGGAGAGCTGTGACATGAGCACAACTCAGCAACTGAGGAAGAATTTTGTATCTCTTAGAAAAGTCCATCAAAGGGTATGAAATAATTTGGTAAAAATGAAAACAGATACTCAGACATTCATATAAGATTACTTGGAATGGAACTGGTTGGTTTGGAACTAAAAATCTGCGGAAAATTTCAAGTAGATATGTGTACCTATTTCATCCCTGCTAAGGTTGGCACTTGGAAAGCATCGCAAAGGCCAATGGCCTTAAAAGATGGATTTTATTTTGCCCATGAAGGCAAATTATCGACCAAAAATCTTATTTTCTCTTTTCAAGAGAAATATAAAGAAATCGTCTCCACAGTTCTCTTTGAAAATGGGCAAGTTTCTAGCGTCTTTACGGTATATATATCCTCTTTACTATCTCTCTGGGAGACTATTGGGACACACTTGGCAGTGTGTATCCTAAGAGAATGCACTTCACAGGATTTTGACTCTACAGAAGTCATTAAGAGATGCAGATATAGATTTTTAAATCATCAATAATTTCCTGCCCTTTTCTCAAATTGCACCACTTAATTAGCCCAGGTTTTGCACAAAGATACAGAGTTAAAACCGTTGGAATTATTTGGAAGAGGTTAATTGCTTAGTTTCGTAACTGTGAATTGTGAATAAAAAGGCTTGTACGTATAACTAATGAGCATATTCAAAGGCATAGTGAGATATATGCTGCGATGTTAGGTTGAGGAATTCAACGGTCGGGGTTTTAAGATTCTTGTTTCAGTTTGTGGTGTTGAAAGAAATCTGGCTCGTGCTTCTTAGTCTCAGGCCTTCGGAACTTCACAATTTTCTCCCTCGCTCCTCCTTTCAAAACAGCGCTGAGTGAGTCAACATGCTAACAAAAGCAAGTCTTCCCATTAGGCTTGACCACGGACTTAGAAAATTGGCTTAACCATGAAGATTGTCCATTGCAATGGGTTTTAACACGTAGCTCTCAAGTAGACCTTACTCATCTCCTCACTCTGCAAAATACGTGGAATATAAATTATTAATTTTTATTGAAATGGGGCTACATGATGATCTCAGTTCCTTTAGAAATCTTGGATGAGAGTATACGTATTTCATAAATCCGCGACCTCGCCGAGAATTCAACTTTACTACAAATGGGCTGTGTATTTCCCATTAATCGTTCTTTTACCCAGTTAGCTCTTTAATTATTCAAGGAATGAAAAATTATTTATTTGTAGTAAAAACGAAATGAACTGATCAAAGTGTGATGGAGATGTAGATAGCCTACGTCGCCCTTCACGCAGTATCATGTTGCATCTCTCGGTCATTTTCAAGCGTACATACCAATCCACTGATCATTTGAGCTACAGCATTTCTTGCAGCATTACAGCAGAGATTGGGAAAGTGGTAGTTTAAGATATTGTTTTTAATACCACGTGGCCCCCTTTTTTGCTGTAAATGCAAGCAAAGTTTCGATTATGTTAGCAAACCTCATTAGATTAACTGTCATTTGGCGTCACATTCCCCACTTCCTCGCGGGCGCTTTCGTTTGCTGTAGTACAATTTACGTACTCGTTATGGGACGGGAAAAAACACGAATTGGCGTGGCAGAGATAGGGATTCCTATCAGTGTCACTACCCTGGAGATGGTGGCGTCGCAAATCATCAATTCAGCTATCTATGCCGTTAACCCTGAACTCAGGCGTGAAAAATGACACAATTTACCCTCCCGACTTCTCAGGAGTTCAGTTACATGATTCGTCTGCAGTAGGATGAATTAGATATACTTTTTTGCCCTTGCAGTTCACTATTGCCGAGGGAATACAGTAAACCTATTTTAAAATCGCACCGTGGGGACAAACCACCATGGTTACGCTATTACGTCACACACCAGCGGACCAATACTTCGTTCGTTAGCGTCCGCGCAAAGAGCGCCGTATCGCCATTCTAATGCCCGTTGACTTCAACTACGCCATTTGAATGTAACTGTAATTGGCTGAGTGCCAAAAATTTCTATGGATTTTGCGATGATTTTTGGATGAATTTTGTAATGATTAGAAAGAAAATTACTTTTTCCGAAGTAGAAGGATCTGATTAAACAATCACTTTGAAAGCAGAATAAAACGGAGGTTGAGGGGGTGGTGATAAAACTGCGAGTGGAGCAGTTCACGTATTGAGTGATTGACGATTGGCTTCATCGGAGCTTAAAGTGAGGAATTCCATTTTCTTGGGAGTGTTTACGGGAACTAAGGAAATGATATGGGGGAAATCGAACTAAGACGCTGAGAAAAACGAAAACATTGGACAGGGAAAAAATAAGTAGGAATCTTGGACGGTTTGAAGGGGGAGAAGAGATAGAAAAGCTTTAATGGGATGTTATGTTTAAAAATAGAATATTGTTGAGGAAAATATTGGAGAAGTCTCCCTGGGGAAAATAAGACAGGAATCCCCAAGAAAGACATTAGGTTCACTGACATAAATCCGATATGTTATTTGTCTAAAAATCTAAGTTGTCGCTCCAAGAAGTTTAATATAAATATGCAGTTTCCAATTATTCTATATCTCACTGTGACAATTACTACAGTCTAGCTTCTGCTGAAAGCCGAGTTCAGCCGCTGATCACATTTTATGCCTTAGTTTTCCGCGACCGGCGATATGTCCTCTCCAGTTGTTGGTTCCAGTATTACGAGTTTTTAAATATTCGTTATGACAGTGTAGAAATTCAGATACTTTACTTTATCCCTCTGAATGGTGTGGGATGTGTGAGAAATGTGTATGTAAATTTTGTAAGGTTTATCAATTATCAGGGGTGCATTTTAAAAATTAACAAGCACTTATAGCATACCTAATTGATGCTTGCAATCGGAGTTTAATATTCCCCTTGCAACTGTAGATAGAGTGATAAATATTGATTTCACGGCAACTACCCAATTACAATAAGAATCATTCATCAACTAAAAATTCAAGACATAAAACAATGGCATAAGTCAATTAGTAACTAGGCTCAAGTACTACTTTAAATATCAGATCCATCCTTTGATTTTGGAAACTTGCGGTAAAATTGAGAGTAATGACCATTGATTTGAAAATGATCGAAGGCTTAGTCTTCTAACCCCCTCAAATTTCTACCAGTGCGTAAAATGTGCGCAAGTTCTTAGTAGATATTTATTAGGAGGAAAGAAAGCTGAAAGTTGCGTCCTGCTTGAGTTATTATCAGGTGTATTTGCGCGTCAGGCGTGATATTTTTTCACTTCACATCGTGTATTCGTCAATTGCTTCGCAAGGAAGCATAGAGATGGCGGACGATTTGATGCCTAATTAATTACTCCTACGCATGACCAGTCGCGGGTCAGAAATGTCTATTAGGCATTTTAGTTTAGTTCTATGGTTGTATTTAATTCTGGCCTATTCGGTGAAGATGTGCGTCTCGTTTCCGCGGAGCGATTGAGAAATAATTTCCGCGTCGCGCAATTGAGAATTTTGAATCCTTTCATGGATCTGATTCCCTCTTTCGCCACCGGCTACGCCACTTGAAACATCAGAGCCACCCTGAGAATCACACGTAAACTTAGTTTTCGAAAAGTAATACTGACAATGGCTATCGGAGCAGGGGTTCTGAAGTTTTGTGTCCTCTTATTCACTCTTAACCGTTGTTGAGTGGATCGAGGTTATCCTTGGAGCAATATGTGATTGCCGATAAAGAAACATTAAGTGTTCATTTAAATGACTGTACATCCTTGGTGTGTAACCTGTCCTCGGTCTCTATCCCTGATATAATCAACAGGCCTTTTGCGGATTTCATTTCAAAGGTAAGTGCCTGGGAATGATCTTGAATGCAGAGAGACTTGAGTTTGGATTGCGAGGATTTTTTTTTCATTTCGTCGGTTTCATGTATCATTTTACTTTTTTGCGAAGGGAGCTTGTTATGTAATGCAATCTATGTTTTCAGTGGCTCTATGCCTTCGCCCATTGGCGAGGCGAGGTTTTCTGATTTGTGTCGAAGGACTTATTGTTTTTAAAATTACGGAGTTCTCTCCTTTGGCGACCGCCCATCCGCCTCCGAATATCCCATGCCTCCGGTCTATTTATAAGACTACCCGCGCGACGAAACAGCCGTTCACACGCGCGCGATCGCAGTAACATTTGGAGACGGGGGGAAAAATGCATTTTTTTCCCCATCGATGTCGCTTGGACAACATTGTGCTTTTAAAATTAGCCCCGGCCGGCTTTCGTGAGTGCTTCTGACCGACAATAAACTCCAAAAAACATCGTTTTTCGCCGGGATTCTCGCTTCTCGGGCGGCCTCCCGCTTTTTGATAAGACCACGGTCGAACCGCGTTGTGGGGGTGTTAATTCACTGCACACCCGCACTGGGTCACGGTGCCATTTACCGCGGGTTGACTGATTGATTCCCCCATATCGGATAGTTCATTACTCCCGTTTCCGATTCTCCCCCTTTCCTCTTTTCCCTCCACCTCAGCCTTAAAAGCTGGCCCCAGCGGCTCCGCAAGGGAGGAAGGTGAGTTTATTCCTGGACCGGAACAACTGAGTGGCCTATATGCCAACATCCTCCCCTCCCTCCGCCGCTCTCCGCCGACGCTCCTCTCCCCCAGACCGATGGTCCCTTCCCTTCTTCCGATGTCGTGCCCCGATCATTTTTTTACGAGCGAATCCTCGCCGATTCGAATAAAATGTGAGGAAGAGCGACTCCCGTAAGTGCGCGGGGTTTGCGCACGGCGTTCCGTTCCAACTTGTAGCACGTTGCTTGAAAACAGCTTGATGTGGTGGCTAGAGAACTAGCTTCCCGTCTCGAGGGGTTGGGTTCGTATCACGACAGTGACGGAGACCATTTTCAAGAGAATCCAAATCCCTGCATGGGTGCCGTGTGGAGAGCATTTCAAGTACAGTATTTCGTCCGTCGGATGGGACGTTGAGCTATTGAACCCTCGGCGCCTTCTGATAAGAGTAGGCTAATACCGACGCCGGGTTTCTCTCCACTCATCCTCCATCCCTTGCAAAACTACCCAGAAGTCTATCATCTATCAGCCATTGGCGCAAACGATGATAGTTATCAGTCGCATCATCCAAGAACTTTCTACCATTCGCACGGGTTCCGTTCCAACTTGTAGCACGGTTTAGGTTCGTTATTTGAAAAACAGTTGAATGTGGTGAATAGAGAACTGGCTTCCCATCTCTAGGGTTTGGGTTCGCATCCTGACAGTGACGGAGAGCAATTTCAATGGTATCCCAATCCCTGTATGGGTGCCGTGTAGAGAGCATTTCAAGTACAGTATTCCGTCCGTCGGATGGGACGTTGAGCTGTCGAACCCTCGACGCCTATTGTTAAGAGTAGGCTTATACACACGCCGGGTTTCTCTCCACTGATCCACCATCCCTTGCCAAACTACCCAGCGATCCATCATCTCTCAGCCACTGGCTCAAATGATGATAGTTATCTTTTCGCATCCCCAAATAACATTCTACCATCGCTATTTTTCCGCGAACAAATCGTGGAGCAATGTTTGGAAATCTATTGAAATGAAAGATGTTACAAAAGTAATTTCAGGATGTATTTCAATAAGTAATGATATCTTTCATGTAGAGCGTATACTTTCGGAGGGCGACGAAATTACTTGGAATAATATTTTCCCGATGCTTAACATACAGTTGAATCACTCAAGTCATTTTACAATGGGTATTAAATCGCTGCTAAAGGAATCAATGTACTCCGTTCGACTTTATTTGTCTTTCTAGCCAATGTACCATCTAAATTGCCATTAATATGTCCGAGTTAATTATTTTGAAGAACTTAGTTTCGTTTACGTACCGTAAATGAGTTATGCATTCTTCCAGGACGTTGTAGGAAAACTTCAAGTATGTTGCAGTACTGCCACAACCTTTACTTACTGAAATTCTGACCGCATTTAAAATGAGTAAATTATATCTCCTGTATATAGTTCTACTTACGCGAACATTTTTCTATGTTCGTTTGGCGATTAGGTTAAAATGAGTTTTATTTTTTGAGGAAGACACTAGCCCCGTTTCCCGACTAATATTTTGTAAAAAATAAGTTTATCCCAAATGCTTAATATATGCCTCGGGCCACTTTCAATGCATTTTGAACTTACTCTCATTGCCGTTCTACCGGCTGGATGTGCGTATTCTTAAATATTCATTCGAGTAGCTCCAGAAGTAGTCTTAATGGCATTCCTTCATGAATGACGGCACCAAGTCAATGAGGTGACTGTATGTGATGATTATTTTGCACCTGCACGGTAAATGGCAATTCTGTACGCGTTTATACTGTCATGAGGTTGGTTTATTCTGTAGGAGCAGTGTCCCCCCACTCAACTATAAATTCTCATGAAACAAGTCTCTCCAAGTGCTGTAGATGAACTCCTGAACGTGTGGATAAGTTTTATTGAATACGTCCCTGAAACCAAAACTCTCCTCGTAAACGTGGATTGATCCCTTGGATGTTTTTTTGTAACCTACGGAACATGGGATTTTGAAAGGGATATCAATCGACAAGGTTTCCGAAAATGTCTGATAATTGTTGTCTACTTTTGGTGAAAGATATTAAGTGCCCAAAGAGATTTCTGCTTGCAATTCTCCTGATTGCGTTTGAACGAACCTGGAATGTGAAGTTTAACCGTCAAAGTGAATAGTTTACTATATTAATATAGAATAGAAACTATAGAATATTATGGGCTCCCTAAAAACTTTGAGCGTATTTAGGTCCGCACGAGTTTCATACAATTTGGATGAGGCAATAACTGACACGTGTCTGCGAATGCGTCAGTAGTAGATCCTGAAACATTAGCAATCTACTCTATAAAGAGATGATTTCTTGAACAAAACCGGAGGGATTTGCATTTTGACAATTATTGATTTATATTTTCCATTTTATGGGATGTCATATTTTTCCAAAGTCCGTCCCACCCCGTGTATTCGTATAAATGTGCGCCAACTTTGGAAGGCACCTTAACCATAATTTACCACTGCATTTCAGATTATATTTCGTAAATCCCCGAGCAAACAGATGAATATTTGTTGCTACTCGTCTGCATAATTGCTTTAATTCATGTTTATTTATTGGTCAGACTGAAAGAGAATGCCCCCGCGTATGATACTAAAACCGAAGAGAGAATCAAGTTAAAGATGGCCAAAGACCGCCCCACGTATCTTTAGTCATTCGACGCGCTTCTTTGTTCTGCGAGAGCGTAAGGAAATGTGATTTAAATTAGGATTTCCGAATGTTTATGCTTGGGGGGGTTTGGTTTTTTATTTTATTTTTTGCTTCCTCGAGCGAACGAGTAAATTTTGGAATCCCCAAGTCAAGAACATCAATGCTCTTGTCCGTTGAAGCGCTTTCTTAAATGCGGAGTTTGGATTCACTCCTCGATTTCTTTCTTCTTGAGTGGTACTAGAGAGATTCTGATGGTTGCGAAGTGCTATTTGTGCTAAAAAAACAGTGCTTATTATAAATGGAGTGTAATTACTTTTTCCCCATATCGGACGCCGCTTATGGACCACTCTTCAGAAAGTTTAATGAGTGCATCGCAGGGAGAATTAGATACTCCTACACTATCAATGAGCACTTCATTTTATCGAAAATTGCTCCTTTCCGGGGACCAACTTAGGTTGATCGTATTTCGCGGTATCACGAAACATGTATATGATTTTCGATTGAACACTTGTGTGCATATAAATGTCGGAGCAAAATTTTATGTTTTGTGGATGTTTTCTGACAAGTGCTCACCCAAACTAGAAGTTAATCAAGCGACTTGATTTCATTAACTCCTCGTCTTCTCTTGAAGATGGCGTCAGGGTAGAAAACTTCGCTGCCGTATGCCACTATGTATTTTTCTTGATACTAGTTGAATTCTACTGTAGCTTGCCGAACTTATCTTTCTGGGAGTATTCTACTGTCGCCTGTCGACCGTATCTTTCAGGCGAATCATTTTTTTTAAGGTCAATTAACATGTATTTCTATAATTTGTATTCGAATAATGGAAAGGGCAGCGTCAAATATAGTTCAAATGAACCATGGTCTCCGAAATACGGCAAGTTACCATAAAACAGCATTTAACGTTCATTTAATTGCATCATCAACTCCGATCAACGAGCCCAGAATATTGATTAACTATTCTAAACCAGCTTAGTTTGTTGCTGTATTAAGTCTTATTGTTATACATATTAGATATTACTCGTTAGATCGGCTATTATTTCTCATTTAAATGCATTGCTACCATTGAATTTCCACAAGGAACACACATGTTTGAAGTCGACAAGTCTTTTTATGGTTAAACATGTTCCCAGTGAGGTTGTGCTTATATTTTTCCTATCCCTTTGTAGGTTGTACTGGAAGTTTATATGATGAACCTCTATCCATTGTGCCCGAGTCTATCAATTTACTGTGAGATACGCCGGTATTTCCGAATGAGTAGTGGCAAGCGTCTTAAATCGCTGGAATTCCTTGACCCGATCATTTTATGCGCGGATTAAAAATCGGAAGAATGGTAGAATATGCCATTTTGTGTACTCCATTTTCTGCTAAATGGTTCGATGATTTCTCAATCCTTCCCGACCTTATATTCCTTAACGAGGCGTCGGAAATAAGTCTCACACGTTGCGTGCGAAGCGTTTGAAAGATCATTCATTGTCGTGGTCTTATTTTAAAATCTTCTTCGAGTGGGAAAATATTTTTTTTATTTGCTTTGGAACTATGTCTGCCTTGTTCCTGTGCCAGCTTTTCAACCCATTCCCCGTTCGTCGCCTACCCTCTTGGACCGCACGGATTAGTGCTGTTGTGTACGAGATGGGGCTCGAATCGGCGACCTTCACGATGGCCTTCTGAATGAAAGCCGAATTTAAAAAAACGTCCGTTCCGATTGGTTCGCCTGTACCGTGGACGAAACGGAGACGGAGACGTGGCAATTTAAGATAGAAGATTCGTGGCGTGGAGTATTTAGCTCAACAAAATATTTGAATGCATTCAAATATTTTGATTAACTAACCGCTCCTTGAAATCTTTGTAAATTCTACGTACTTGGAATATCCGGGAATACTTCTTCATTTAGATATTATTTTGCTAAGTCTCTTAAATTTTCCATGGTATTTTAAAGGCACGGAGAAATGCCTGGGTGATTTTGCCAAATCTCGAAGTCGTTTAGCCAAATCTCGAAGAAGTTTTGGAGAACATCACTGTTTCACCCATAGCCATAATATATTTACAGTGGACAATATTGGATCATTTGTTATTTGGATCTATTTATTTCTAACAATGCACGAATAATGGGGAGAATAACTGTATGATGAGGGCGAATGGTGAAGTAATTGAACAGGTGGATGAGTTTGTGTACTTAGGTAAGATGTATGCGAAAGATGGGAGAATAGATGAGGAGATAGAGAGACGTGCGAATGCTGGAAGGAAGGTGGTAGGTAGCATGTGGAGCATATCAAGGAATGAGTGCTTGTCCAAGGAAGCGAAAATTGCCGTGTACAAAAGTGTACTTCTTCCCTTTTTGCTATATGGTAGTGAAACATGGGTATGTCAGGATAGACATTAGAGTACACTAAACGCCGTGGGTATGAGTTATCTGATGAGTATTTGCTGCAAAAGCAGGGTGGATAGGGTCAGGAATGAGTGGGTAATAAATGAGTGTGGGTTAAATGCTCCAGTAATGGGCGTGTATGAAAGGAGTGTGTTTCGTTGGTTTGGTCATGTGGAGAGAATGGACGAGAGTCGGATAACAAAACAGATATATGAGAGTAGAATGAATGATGTGAGAGGAAGAGGTAGGCCGAGAAAGTTGTGGTTGAATGTGGTTGAGGAAATTCTTAGGAGGAATATGAGGAGTTTTAAAAACAGGAGGGCGTATATGAAACAGTGTATGGGGGTAAATGAGGCAAAAGAGGTTTACAAGGATAGGTCAGTATGGAGGAAATTATTGAAGTAGAGTTAGGTGTACAATTATGTATTAATGAGTGAAACATTTTGACTATGCCTACCCCGAAAGGGAACGGCGTGATGGGTATATATGTATTGAATTTAGGCTATGGGCATCAAATATTCGTGTCCAGTGTGTGACGATTTGGAGGTGCAATTTCGGAGTTATCTTATCTCATTTACTAATTCCCATTGTGCCGAATTCAGTATAGTCCAAAATCGTGAAAATAAAGGAGGAAAAATAACAACATAAATCACAGTTTAAAATTCTTTTGTAAAATTTTAAACTGTGATTTGTTATTTTTCCTCCATTATTCAATACTTGGGAGAAAAAACTGGTCTATCTGATAAAAATAATTAATTTGTATAGAGAAAAAGTCAAATCATCTTAGTTATAAGTTCCACGGGCCTGAAATTGCACTCGTTTGCAACGTAATGAGACCTGTCACGAATACGGCGGTGAAATATGCTGAAATAGCCATGAGGAAAAAATCGACCTGGCCCGGGAATCGAATCACGAGTATTTGGCTTCCCCGGACTAATACGCAGACTACTACGCTAGCCAGGCTTCCTAATTCTTATGGCAATTTAGTAGAATATCATGGAGATAGGGGCTGGTTTGTACATCATTTTTGTCAAATGTATTTTCTTTGAGAATTTTGTTTTCCCAGAGATCCCACAGGGCCTTTTTTTCTGAAGCGATAGAGCTTCACGTCGTACAAGATCAGTGAAACTGGAAGCTATTAATTTTGATGAATGTTATATCAGATTTAGCCGTTGTATTAGGCCTTGTCGCGCAATATATAATGAGGCAAAAAATATATGAAAAGCCATGATGGCTCAGACTTTGGCTAGTAAGAAAAGGTGAATGTTTTTGCTTGAGAAATGCTCAACTTACCTGAAAACGAGTTGGTTTGGAAGGATCTTTATATAATTTCCGAATTTTTCTCGAGTGGGAGAAGTTGTGTATGGTCTCTTTACTAGGAAAATCGGAGGCAGAATGCGGAAAAGAATATGGTCTCTTCTATTCCATTTGATTTTCCAGCTGGATTCCATTTGATAATTTCGGCACTTTTCATATGCCTCATTAATTAATTTTTTTGTTATATTCCGAGAATTATATCCTTCATGGCCTCAAATACCACGGTTAAGCCTACACATTCCCATAACTACTAGTTATCGCGATCTGTTTCGATTTGGTCAACTTCCAAGCCGACGGTAAACTTTTTATAGGAGGCCTAATGGTTGGAGCGGGTTAATGATCGAGTTGGGAGACCGATTGGGCAGCATAAGTGAGAAATGAGGAGATGAACGAAAGAGCAAGAATAAAGCCTCTGATGAACAACATATGCACAGAGGAGCTCGGGGTATCGACACACCCTTAGATAATTATTTTGTCACAATTTTCCTAGATTAGTTGCAAATGTTCTAAAGTTTTACGTGCAGTTAGTTCAAGTATTACGTAAGACTATTTTTGCCATTTTTGACCTACCCTCTACCCCATGTAAGATAATGTAAGATTTTCCAAACCCTCTCATTCTTACGTTAGATATTTGTGTCTACTCTCTGTTAAACGCTCGCTTTCTCCTGTTTCATCTTTCCATAGAAGACATCGTACAGCTTTAAGCACTGGATATCGTATAATTATGCAGTGTTGGGGTACCACATTCATTAACATTAAGAGCGCAACAGTACCACAACTGATGAAGTTGTGAACAAACACAGGGTATTTGAAAAAAAGGATATTTGGAAACGATATAATATTTCAAGACGGAGAAAAATCTTACGTAAATTGGTGCCAGACCTCCTGTCCCCCCTCTTCATAAGACAAAGTAAGATAATCCCACCCCTAAGAACGTATAACGTAATACTTGAATGGCCCCTTACAGCTGAGGACATTTCGTTCTTTCTGTCTGTCATTTGCAGACAAGGGCAACAGTACTCGGACGGATAGGGGGATCTCCCCTCCCGAGTCGTGCGTTTCAATGCTTAACTTTAGTGAGTTGGCGAGAATCGGTGTTTTCACAGTGGGAGTACGTTACGCAATCATACATGCCGGGAAAAATGGAAGAGGAAGGTCCTCGGGGAGACCCAGCACCTGTAACAAACGAAGAGGATGCTGGGAATTTAGATAAGAGATATGCACTGACGTACTGATTTATGCAGCCCTTGAACCCTCTCGCGTCACGTTATTGACTTTTACAAAACCAGACCGTGAAAATAAGATACTCCGCTAACGCAAAATTAACTTTCGGTCTCTTCCCTTTTCATGGCTGGAGTTCTAACACCCCATGCTCCACGCCTATGCGGTGGCTCAAAGTGTAATGTGTAGATGTCGATGAAGCACGAAAAGTTAAGGAAGCCTAATGGAATCGGCAGGAGTGAAGGGCTGCAGTTTAACAATCTTAGGATAGAAAGACTGATGATGATTTTGATACTTGAATGGGAATTTCCAGTTTTTTTCCGTTAGTTGCAAACAAATTTGTAACGGTTACTGGTCCATAACTATATTGGATGCGTTTCCACTCGGTCCAAATTTTCCAACCCCGCCTGTCCAGTATAATATTTAACAATTGAATCGAAAATCGACCGTGGGACACAACGGCCTAACACTTCTGCAAAGAACCGGGGGAATGACACTAAATTCGTTTTCTTTTTTGATTCCGCGGGGAAGGACGCGCCAGCCCAGAATACCGCTACCCCAGAAACTCGTCGCGAGTGAGTTTTCCCCACGCAGAAGCGAGTCCCCCATTGTCACCTTAGCTCAGAGTGTGCGAAGAACGCCGTTTAACGTGCCGAGGAGTTCCGCCTTCCCTGGATTACGCGCTCACCCCAAAGTGTCTGTGATAAAACGACGAAAGTCGTTCGTCTTTTTCGCCAGTGGTGCCCAATTGAAGGATATCAACACTGATATATCGTCTCGAACCCGGACTAGTGACTTCTGCAATGGAGAGCGCTAGCAAAGTAATCATTCCCGTTTCTCTCTCTCTCTTATATCTTTTTTTATGTTAACTTCGTATAAAATTCGAACCATGCGTTGAATTTGTAAATGATCCCGTGTTTACTCATCAGTTTTTTGCCGTCCAAATGCATCGAAATGCAGGGTTAAGTGTTAGATATATTTTATCGGCTACTGTGTTGGACGACAAGGTATTGAAAACTCCTACGGGGTTATAGGTTTCCTGTCCCGGGACTATAACCAAAGACCTTCGGCTTTCCGAGCCAATGTGCAGATCTCGGGTTGCTCTAGTGCAGATGCTGTTGACCTCTCAACCAATCTTGTTTCGAATACTTTACGCTTTCAGTTCCATTTCGAGTGGTAAACGAAGTACCATCAGTGGGTTTCATTGAGAGCAGTTTCTTGAAATTCATTTAAATATATTTCTCCAAGCCCTCTCCTTGAAATCTTTGTAAATTCTACCTACTTGGAATATCTGGGAATACTTCTTCATTTAGATATTATTTTGCTAAGTCTCTTAAATTTTCCATGATATTTTAGGGGTACGGAGAAATGCCTGGGTGATTTCGCCAAATCTCGAAATCGTTTGAAGTTTTGGAGAACATCACTGTTTCACACCTAGCCATAATATATATAATATGGACAATATTTGATCATTTGTTATTTGGATCTATTTATTTCTTGCTACTCTCTGTTTCCATCCTTTGCTTACGTTTGCTTCCAAGCACATCAGCAGCTTGTTCGACAAAATTGATTCTCAAATGTTTTATAAAGATTCAACGTTACATGTCTCATGGACATGTAGATTTATGCAGTTGAATGCTACCTCTAACTTTTTAGATGTTGAAGTTTTCGTATTATTTCCTCTTTCTTATATAAAAATCTCCTGTTAATATTTATTGACGTTGAAGTAACGCTTTCTCATTGTGTTTCTGGAGGCCTGTGAATTTTAAAAGCTGATTATGTCGACCCAGGAATGTATTTAAAGGGCTATGAAAACCCATTTACTCCCGGAAAACATGAAAGTCTTGATTATTTCGAAGAAAGATAAATATGTTGGCATCCCTGAAGATGTAGCTATGTAGAGTGAATGTTAGGAATCGTATGAAAGCTCCATTTTTCAATTCGAAGTGGCATTTACTCCGTCCAACACGTTTAAATGATGTGACTATATAATTTACCGCTTAAAGGTAAAATAAAAATCTCTTCTTCTTGCATTTGAGGTTTAGACTTGTTACCTGTTCCGGCTTCACCGTCGTGGTATCGGTATCCCATTGCTTCTTCTCCCTGAAGGAATATATATTCTCATACCTTTCTTGCCGTCCTTTCTAGAAAATGAAAATCATGTTTCCTTTTTCAGTTTAAAATTTGGACTGCTTTCTCCCTACTTTTTTAAATATCTGTAGTACATAGAGGAGTCAGATTCATCGATTTAATCGGTCTATATGTGTGGATTATCAAAGCCAAATGAAGTAAAAATATCTGTACTGCTTGTATTGATGGGTGGCTTTAATACATTGTGTTTTAACTTACGTGTCATAAAATGATTAATACTGTTTATTTTGTGTTTAGTGTATATCTATGTTCAGCACCCATAGTCACAACCGCTGTTCATGTGCCACCCTGGTATGCGCGGTTGTGTTATGGGTGTTAGGTGTGAATGAGGGCGAAGTATAGCTTAATCGTGTGGGAAAAGGCCCAGAAAATGAAGGCGCCTGAAATATTCAAAGTCGAGTTAGGTGACGGGAAAAATATTAATTCCAATTGGTCTATATTAGCGGTTCCCAACTTCTTTAGGCTCACATTCTAAAAAATTGTAGCCCCTATGTGAAAAAAATGCGTGTTATTTTTACATGTCGTAATTGCTACTGACAACTTGCTTATGAGAGTGTTTTACCGTGCCTGTCAGCTGACAAATGCCTACTCCTCTGGGTATCGGGTTACCACTGGTCTAGATATGTGTTGTTGTTTCAAAATTTCTCATTTAGAAAAAAAAACTCTTGATTGGCATGTTTTTTCTACCTTGGACAAAGCAGGAAGTTTCTCTTGGTGTAAATCCGATTGCGCTCGAGGTTTTAATTTATTTCAACCCATTAATATGCAAAAAGTAATATTCTACAGTGTTCGGCCATTATTATTTAGCATTTTCACCCATTTTTCCTCTTTCTGGTTCTGACCACAAGCTTATCAACAAAGCTGTCTTAGTTTAACAAATGCTTGTTTAAGACTTTATGAACCCGTGAAAGCCATTACCTCTCCATCAAGTCACATTCGTTCTGCATTTGGTTTCTTCGCGTTCGGTTAATAATGCCTTTCTTTTTTCTTTCAGGGTTCTTATTAATTCAGAATGTCGGGGGGTGGAACCAGGGGTATGCAACATTTGTACACTGGGGCGAAGGGAGACCCATTGTGTCCCCTAGGGTTCCACCCCCAAGTGAGATGGCCCACAAGATGCAAGCGGTGTTTCAGGTAAGTTATGCTCATTTTTGTTCTAATTCTCAACTTCAGAATGGAAGAACGGTTAACTTGCGCGAGCGTTCTTTTTATTGACTGTCAAGTGGCCGTAGGGTGGATTACCTGAGGTGCTTCAGCGATAAGTCAATTCGTATGTCTTGCTGTACTTTAATTATTTGCGGTTTTTATGGCCCTATAAAAAGTGCGTAGGGTTGAATTTCAGTCCAAAAGGCTTTCACTTTTCTCATAATGGTGGTTGAGACATGCTATTTGGATTGCGGAACGAACAATGTATAAATGCGATCATGAAAATGCTGATTAAGATGAGTGATATTTAAAGGGAACTATAATCTGTACGTTCTGCGACTTTTAGCTGGACCTAATTTGCTGTATTTTAACTGAAACTAATTTGCAACGTTCTCCAGAAACGATGTTATACTGAAAGCGACCAGGACTTGTATGTGCCCTCAGGGTTTGTTTTGCCATTTGTTATGCATCCATAACTATTATTCAAAAAGAGAGCAACGGACAGGTAAATTCAGATTGAAGCTTAATCCAAAAATTCTGCCAGAGCGACAGGAATTTTGATTCCAGTGCATCCATTTCGATCGTCTATATGACCATTGACTGGTAAGGTTAAAACCTCGGACTACTTGCTATTTTTTACCTGGGTCGTTCCGTTCGATATATCACTAGCTCTATCGGCATGGGTCTTCTCAACCATTTCCACCACGTGGCCGCCATTAATGTGCTATTTGAGCGTTTACTACCATAAAACACCTAAGGAAATCAGCGATAAGTGGCGCCAGCCATCATTTCGAACCCAAATGCACTGAAAAATCATCAAAAACGTTGAATATCCTATGCTATGCTTAAAGAAAATACAATTAAATAAACACATAAATGGCGGCGTTGTTTGCGTTGCGAAGATCTCTATCGAAGGAAGAATACAATCGGTATTGAACGACCTTTGTTTATACGAGATGTTAACGCTCCCTGTCGATGATTACCGAAACTCATGTATAGTAGTCCAAATTCCTTCGAATTTATTGGCACTTGGATTCATCTTCAATTTTAACATGCATAACTCCTTGTCATATGTACCTGAGGAGAATATTTCATTGCACTTCCATTTCATAGCTGTTATTTCTTTAGCTGCGAGTCATTCACATGTCCGTCCATTACATTAGTACTTATACGCCATGTGATCTTGCTTACATAGGCTCATGACCATTCTCGTTATCTTCACCAGTTTCAGGGTCTCTTCAGTAGTTTTTCCTTTCCCAATAATTCATGTCGTTTGGGGAAATTTTTGAGCTCACTTAATTCCGTGTTCTGAATAGTTGGGTTTGGGTGTATTATGTACATCCACGTAATACCATGCAAACAACCTCCGTGGCATAGGTTGTTTCCAAGCCAGGGCATTGTTCTCTCGCCATCTCCCAAAAGTTACGATCCTTCCCAAGAATTTCTAACGAGGTTTGTGTCGAGGAATTCAGTATTGTTTCACCAGAAGACTTAATACGTTGTGCTTCCTTCATCTTATAAAGTCTATGAAGCTTCTTAAGAGGTCCTTGTATTATATCTTATAGGTAATCACCTCTGGTGGAATCTGTATTGCTATCAATGCTCTCTCCTCGCATAACCTTTTTCCGGTACCTATTTCTAACGTCTCATTCTGATAGACGCAAGAATGTATTGTAGTCTTTTGGTTTTTTCTGAGATCCTTGGCTATCACTCAAGTACAGATAGCCACGAAGCAATGTTGCGTATCATTGAAAATAGAAAATGTTGACGACAAACTAACTACCTATCAAGGTCGATTACATGGTGTGAATGACAATTTAGGGTCACAATCTTCTTGCTTTTGGTACATTTATCCATAAAGCGTTATTGCAATGGACACTATCCACTTTGAGTTCACCGGGACTTGCCACGGATAATTTTACAGGGTCACGCGCAATGCACAAATGTGCAAATTCCGCAGAGGAAATTTCCTCTCTGCAATTTGCACATTTGTGCATTGCGGGTGATCCCTTAAATTTGTCCGTGGCTAGTCCCGGTGTTCTCAAAATCGGTCACGAGGAACGAACACCTCTTTGTGCTCTAATTTCGGGTTTTACCTTTCGGGCTGTGGCGCTTAGCACACGAATTAAGACTGTTAGTTGTATAGTATGCCCGGCAGTCTATTCCATCTTGTCCGGTGAAGTCCACAAACATCCACGGGGGAAAAGGACGCCACTAGGCGAATGATTTTTTCCTCCGTAGAACTTGCATATTATCCACTATTGATCCATTATTGGTTCTCATCCTTTGAATTTGCGTAGCGTTGTATTTGGGATTCTTGCCCAAAATTATGCAATTTACTCATTTTCATTTTTGTTATTTTTCCTTTATTGCTTGTTGGGAAATGTTTTTGGACGGAGGTTCCGTATTAAACTCATGAAAAATGAGGAGAGGGGTGTTGTCTCACAGCGGCTGTAAATCACAGCGAGAATAGAAGTGGAACCCTACGTTCAGTTCCAAGATAGAAGCCGCCGTCTCCAAGACTCGAGTCAAACAGTGCCGTTGGCGTCCATAATGGGGTGCGGTTGGGGATTGTTGGAATGCTGGGCTCGCGAAGTCTGAACCTCCCGAGATTGTTGGGGATGCGACGGGACGTTTTGCGTCGCGACGGGATTCGCGTGGTGCTCTTTAACTTGATGCTAAGCGCACCTATAAGCGGGACCCCATCTTGTTACTTTGGTAAAAAGGAATGAGGCACTCCAACCTTTCACTTACGCCGCGGGGAATAAAACGCGTCTTTCTCTGGAAAAATACCTGAGGTAGAGGAAAGTACTTAAGGTTCGCTAACGTTGCCGATATCCGACTTATAGGTTTCACCATGTAGCTGAACTAATCCCTTTTGCCGTTATTAATTGCAGTAACTTACTAATTACTCTAAACTGAAATGGGTGGGTAGCTTGAATTTGCTTTTACATATTTTTTTCGAGGAAACATTCATCTTTTATAAAGTTTCCCAAAAACATACAGCTAAAAGTGACAGGTAAAATACATTTGCATGTTTTTATTTTACTTTTTTACTTTAAAGTCTTGTAATGTTAAGTTTAATTTGTGGTTAATTGATACGGAAGTATATGATCTGTTTACGTGACTCGGTAGAGTATCAATATTTCTCTGAGGTACTTGAAAATATGCAGAGCTATTAGAAGTTTCTGTGGAGGGCTAGCGGTGCATACCTGGAAGTAACGAAGCATTTCATTGAAACTAGTTCCGTATTGATCCGAGTTTTTTCATCGGTAAACGTATGTTTATGTCTCATTCGAAATATATCCGAGTACAGTACATTTTAAGCCTGGATAGTATCGCTGGCTTGCGCATGAGTTTGTGCACGTCTGTTTAACATCGCTGCATTAGTAATAAATCGAGCGTTCAAGCTACTAGGTTACATTGTTTATGTGGCCTTAGAAGTCATCTTGGGTGAAAATTGAGAGGGATCACTTAAAAGAGCGAAATTGCGGTTGATTTGTAGTCGGCCGTATTCAATGTTTATAATTTGCTCATATATATGGAAGCAAAGCCCGGCCTGAATGATTAAAGGAGCAGGGAGGAGGAGATCGAAGTCGATTGGCATGTGAAATATGCTATCTAAGAGTGATGAAGATCAATTGGACTGATACAATCACCAATTAGGAAGCCATTATTAAGTCTTGTTTTATGATGTCTGGTTTACGTTAACTGCTTGATGACATGACATTTTCGTTAACTCATAGTTTATGGGTGGGATTATGGTCCTAATTTCTCGTTTTCATTATCATTATTCATGACTCAAACCACTTCAGAGGGGCAATTCTTGCTGGCATTGCCCTGTTAATGCTCATAGTCAACATGGACTATTTATTGAAGGCACTTGAGAAAATTTGAAGCGTGACGATCACATGAAAATCCCGGGAAATTTTCAGGCAATGACAATCACGTCTGCACTCTGATGTGCGCAATTAAAAAATAACGTTAAAGCGAGCGCACGCGTTATGGACAACTGTGATAGCACCCCAGACTTTGTAAATGACATCAGACTGTCAGGTAGTTGACGTGAGCGGTATCGAATGTATTAAATTTTTATTATCAAATGTATTATATTGATCTTGAAGATACTTAACCAGGAATTATAAAACTAGATTAAATAGACTGTCAGGGAGGATAATTAGTGAAAACTTAGTGCAGCAGAAGATACAAAATTATTTTAAGTTTTATATTTATTATGCCGCATTGCCTACCGTTGCCGCCAAAAGGCATTAATGGAAAGAGCTTTGTCGATGATGGAGTGCATGAGGCCAATTATCGAGGATATGAAGATGATTGAGTAAATGAAGGGAAAGAGTTTTCAGACGAAAGAGAATTGAATGGAGACCTGCTGCTAACGTGTATCCGGATTGGTGACTGCTGATATTTGGGAAAGGCGTTCATGGGGAAATGATATAGGTGTTCATGGGAAAAAGACAACTGCTGTGCTCAAAGAAGATAAGACTATAAACCAGGAAACGGTATGTGAAAACATTCGTGTGGAGCGTAGCACTCTATGGATCGGAAGCATGGACCTTGATTTTGACATAGTTTCGGAGTAAATATCTCCTCTATATTTCAGGAGTTATTCATGGCTCTGGTTATTGGCGTCCTGGAGTTAATTCGGAGAATCATAAAATTGGCCTCATATTAAGGTAGCTGGAGCGAGATTTTTTTTCCAGCCATGATGGGGACCATGTTAGCACTAATTGCAATGATGGTAAAGCATCCAAAGTACTTAGCATTCACTGTCATTCAACTTTAAGGTGTACCTCTCTCAATCAAAGGCCGCAAATTTGGCACCATATTCCCCATTGTATTCTCGCAGCCGGCGGACTGAAAGCTGATCACTAATTTGGAAATCCATTAAGACCCCCTGTGTCCATTCCTTGGCGAGAGATTGTCTCCTAGGAGAAGCCTGCTGGAAATCTACTTTCATATTTTCCCATGCATGGTCACACCACTCGAAACCATCGTCAAACGGGCCCCACGAAAGATTTCTTTCTAATGTGTCTCCTGGGTAGATGAAGGGATTTTTTTCCAAATCGGCAATACTCTCCCTCACTCTCGTCTGGATTTGAGATGGAATTTTTCGGGTGCACTGTTAGCGGTACTCGCCAAGCTGCCACTCATTTCTCTGACTGCGTCAGTCGTGCTCTTCAAGGACTCCGTCGAACAATCATCGTCAGAATCGTTGATATAATTCCACATCTGTTTTTATAGGGCAGCCTCGATGTGTCAAGTAAAATCAACACAGAATTCTCAATCATCGGGAAGCTTTTTTTCAATGGTGAATAAGTAGAGCGCTTTGAGGTTCTAGAGAGAGATTTTTCCCCAACCATAACCGAGACCGTATTCGAAGTTTATTTTAAACAGAGTAAATCCCCGTAAATCTGGACAGAATTTGATCTAATGTATAGAAATATACCTTTCCATTCCTTATATGTGTATTTAATTGCGTGAAAAATTTGTAAGTTTCGTAATTTATGATTCTTTCACACTAATATTTTAGCATGGAAAAACATCAAACTCCCTTGAGTAGAAACTGTTATTATTATATTAGCATCTCCAGTTCGATTCCTATAAATCGAATGTTGTACAACTGGTACGCATTTCGGATTCCCTAAAGTTCGTACGCATGTCGAATTTCCTAAGATTTGTAGAGTCATTCATAATTTCAAGTCTATTATGTATATACGGTATCGAGTCGTTTGTAATCCCTTGTGATAAACTCTAAACCAACAAAATACTACCTTATAACTGCCTGTTTGATAATCATTCCTCCAACTAATGCTACGTCTCCCTCTAAGAAGCGTGCTATCCTCAAAAATGATTCAGTTTTGACAAAAGCTACTTGAAATTCCCAATTGAATTGATATGGGCCTACATTCATATGGGACTCTCAACAATACCGTCAGTCGCAAAGGGGACGATTCATCTAAAACGCGTATTTGTGAGCAATTTCGCCCCTTTTTTCCCAGTAATAATGTTAATACTCCAACGCAATTTACATTCACAATAACAAGTTGCGAGTGACTTTTGATAGGCTTGAAGGGGAACCTGTTTTAGGCTACGATCAAATGATAATACGTTATGCTTTAACACTAAACATACATATAGCTCATGTAATGAAACCAAGATAATTACTTAACAATGTGTGTACCTGAAGAACAAAAAAATTGACAATTTATATCAAACACATAATAATATGTCCGATACACCGTCTTCAGTGAGAAGGTAAGACTACATTTTTCGGTAATATTTTTACAGATATAGATTCAACTCATGAATGGGATGATAAATTACACACTTTTGGTCCTACGTACAAAAAAGCATCTTTGAAATACCGTTAAATTTGGTTTGGGTAAGGGTATACTGGTTTTACGTGAAGGGAGAAGGAAGGTACAGAAATAATTCTGAGTTACCACTTCTAATATAAAAAGGCCGTACGCAAAATTTACGAAATAGAACAGGGAAAGAAAATTGCTCGAAAGACTAAAAAATTTATTATATTCCCTTTCGTTTTGCGTTCGTTTCGACTTTGTGCGACCGGTATTTTAAATTTAAATTTACAATATTACTGAAATGAAAAATTTACACAATACTTTCATTTCCTCATGGGAAAGAATTTGCGGACCGACAGACAGATAACTTTTGCTTTCTATATTAATAATTTTGAGCAGTTTAAGAAAGCTTGAAGTAAGAATTATAATATGAATGACTCATAAACTTTTTATTTGAGTGGTCTTCTCAGTAGTTGGCGAAATGTACGTATAAATTTGGGGCTAAACTTGACTTCCTTGTTCTACGGCGCACGCTTAAAACAACTTAACGCCGAAGGTTTTTTCTGTTTAATAAACATTACTGCAGCTACTAATATATTAGTTTTTGGACATACTTGAGAAAACTAACAAAATGAAATCTTTTCCATTTCTGGCGCGATCTGTGCGTCAGAGCGTCCTTTTTTTTAATCGCCTCTCTCCGTAGCTTACTTAAGGTGCTCCGTGCCCCATGGAAAACTGCCTCTATATTTTGACAAATGTCTTGAAAAGTATTGTATTGTGTAAGGTACGAGTCAGTAGAAAGATGAGATCATTCTTTTCAAAATGGGGCCATATTATTGAACCTAATGAATGGCGGCGATATCTTGCTCAATTTCTGCTTTGAACCAATTAATTTGGTGCTATTTAATTTATATTTGCGTTTCCTTGTTTCAAAACCTCTTAGTTGCTTGTAAATAATATTTCGTCCTTGAAATTTCTTTGCGAAGGCTTTCAGCCGCATGTGCCATAAAAACATCCGCAGGTTCCGGGTTAAGATAGTTAAAAATAGCATGACACACATGCATAAAGGACGCTTTATAGGGTACATTTTATTTTACAAAAGAATGCATCATAGAATGTAGAAGAAAATGAATGGAATTAGAGCAAGTTCTATTCCTCGTTCAGTCATTCAGACAATTATACAATTTGCCGCTTTAAACGGTACAATTTTCCTTATGCAAGAGTTCATACATTCGTTAGTACAATGAAATGTACCGTGTAAAGCGGCCTTAACAGTTATTTCTCATTCCGTGCCGTTGGTGAGCTTCTCTCATTTTTCCCTGTATATTTTTTACATAAAATTCTCTCTTAAACTCGTAATATTTTCTGCGTCCCTGTAACTCTTATGGAACCGTCGTAAGAAGATAGGTTACAAGCTCTGGTGAATACGTGGCAGAAGACGCTGGCTTTTAATGGCCAGCATGTAACCGTTAACGCCGCTGAGTACGGGACGTTCACAGATTCACTTCACATATTGTCGAACACTGTATGGGCAGTGTTCGAAATACGCGCTCACGCGATATTAATAGGTTCACAAAATACGCAATACAGAGGGATCGAGGAAAAAAATTAAAGCGATTACTTAAAACTCCGGGTGCTCTATTATGATACACCCTCATTTAAACTGCCCTGACACCTTCTACGTCAGTGCTTTAACAGGGGGAGTCAATTAAAGCATCTTTTGAGTCGCTTAGGAATATAAGGCATCGGGGATCCTATGAGATAGCGATCAATTGCGATTGTTTAGTTGGCGTATAAAAATCGATTACCCTCTTACTAAATGAACCCCAATGATTATGGGCAAACGCTAACTAAAGGTTTTAAAGTGGAAGGAAATGTTAATGTTTTTCGCTTTGTTCGCTTTTCTCTCATACGTACGGCTATCATGTAAATTGTAACTCACCCTCTTCGACGCGTGATTACTCTCCTGTTATCCTCTCTCAGTTTCATTAATATAACTGTAGTAAATCGGAATCGATTTTTCAATGGAGTATGATTTGCAAATGGTAATGCGGAGGCCGCCCAGTGTTCGGCCTTGGGCCTAGAGTGAATGAGAGAAGCGGGTGTGAATGCATAGCATGCATAGGCATCGGCGATGCTCTCTTCAAGTGGTCTCGGGGTGGTGGGCGAGGGTTTAATGGTGCCGCGCCCCCTTTTGCTTCCAAACCGCCTCAAGGTTTCCGTTCCCCGCTATATTTTTGAAGAAATCGCCGGCGGAGAGGTTTTTGAGAGCGCCACAAATACACCGGCCACCACCCGATAACGAAATTCGCTATTTGAAGATTTTTATCACGTTCAAAGGCTTTTTGTCAGTTTTTTGACTAAGATATTTTTCGTGGTCGAGCTTTAGCAAGACAGCGAAAGTCATCATCTGCTGTTGGCACAACGTGGGGAAAAAATTATACACTGTCTTCAAGTTGTTTATTATTGTGACGTGGTCTGAAATCATGGCCTTGGGGACAGCTGTCGTCCCAATTAATGTCTCCATTTTTGTCAGAAATGTCTGAAACAATTTTAGCTGTCATCATATTTTTTGCGTCTCTACTGAACAGACTTAGATCACAGGTGTAGTGTCTCTACAATGATACCCGAAACAGAAACCCCGTCATTCTCGAAAGCATTTCCACCGTCATCACTTTTGACATAGCTTTATTTTTTATATATAAATTACTTAAATATCCAGTTATAATTAACATGCAAATATCTTCATGGCAATATCGTTCTTACTGCCCCGTCACTTATTTCCCGCTTTCTGTATCCATTACAAGACGGCCTTTTAATTCTCTAGCCAGGTTAAATCTCCTTCTTCTGCATTTTTTTGTTTAACATAGTTTTCCAATTCATCTAAGGATTCATTGATTGTAATCTATCTTCATTTCGTGTGTCTTAATCTCTTTTTGCTGATATCTATACGGAAGTGTAGACTGAAGAACATTAAGTCATTGCGGAATGTGGGTCTTCTACTAAGGAAAAGTATTAGCCAATTAATGTGAAATAATCGTTCGCGTGAGATTTTCATATCGATTTACTCTACGCCCTGAAGATTTTCTCTGAGATTTGGCCTTCTCGGGAACATTGAAGAGAAATGGCTTAAAAAATTCAGATAGACGACGTAATTAAAGGCCCGCATTCTTCAGTCCGACCCGGGATATATAGGTTTTTCTTACCTATCAGTATCGTCTTTCGTTGTTTCTTTATGATTTTCCCCAGTTATAATTGTAATATTAATTTTCGAGAGGGACAACCAGCATCTCCCCTGCCCGACAGCCTGAATCGTTCAGCAAAGATCGTAAACTGGCAATTTGTGGTCCGAACGAATGCATCGCTTTCTCTGCGTAAATATCGTGTTAAATTCTCTGCTGTCAATGCTCGCTGCACCACGTCAATTATTCCGTGTTTATAAACGTCTGATTTTCATATTTTTCTCGACTTTTCCGGAAGCTGGGAACCACATTGGAGTGGCGGCTGAAGTGTACCAACTGCCCGGGTTCGAATCGCGGTAGTGGCGCAGATTTTTCAGAGGATTTCTTACTTCAAGTTGGGACTGTTCTCTGTCTGTCAAATGAGACCTGTGGAATGAGACATTTAACTAAGAACCTTTAGGCACATTATATGTTTAAGAGCAGGAGTGTCCGTTTACTGTTTACCCTTAGCCGCTGTAGTATTTTCTATTCTATGGTGGCAAATAATACTTCCCAAAAGACTGTCAAATGCTACCTCAAGACGAATCACATTATTTACGTGAACAAGTATTCAAGCCATTACCATCAGTCTCCCTTGACATGTTTGATGATAGCTAATAAGTATTTAATTTAATATTGATTGCTCCTTTCACGCTTTGAGAAAGTTTTGAATGCTATGAAGAAATTATTGTCAGTGGAGATATATTAACGTTCTGGTGGCTGCACAGGATTTATTTCACCTTTTAGATCTCTCCCTGTTCATTCATTTATCTTATTGGATTCTTAATATTTTTCGCTCTATCCCCATCTTTATTGCTCCTTCTGTTGTCCTACTAGCCAGTCTTGTCCCCAGGTCCTACTTGGGGATTCGGATTGCATTTCAGAGAGAACAAAATGTCATGATTGCGTAAAATTGAGTGAATTTAATATGGTTGTGCCCCCATAAAATCCTGAAATATTATTTTTTTTAAATTTTGACGTGCTTAATAACTGCTCACACATGAACAAGAATGCATGATTTTAGCTTATAAGTGAACATTGTGAGCAGTCTTTCTCTGTTTCATATAGGTAGTTCTATAATAATTCATATAATTCTATAAATATTTCTATTCCTCTTTTGATAAGTTTTTTCTAAGTTGAGAGTTGTTTTTACTTCAAATTTAAAGAAATTACATAAGAGGGATACATTAGACATTGCATTGATTGTTGACATAGTTATACAATCCATTGTTATCTTGTAATTTTTTTGCTTTATTTAAAAGTACCATTTTCATCTATATTCAAATTAAACTAGGATTAGAACCTTTTCTCTTAGTGAACTCTGGCTTTAATACATTTGTTTATCTGCCTTTATTTTTATTTGGTGGCTCAGCAATGCATATCCTCTATATAAGAGACAAAGTGAGAGATACACATCTTATATTTTCAGGGAGCTTATATAGCTGTGGTCTAGTGCTTAAAAAAACCTAATCTGTAGTTGAAATGATATGCATTGTTGCATAGTTAAAACATCAATTTACGTGACATGTTATGCCAGAATATTAATTTTGTTACCGAGGTAACTAATAGAAGCTGATGGGGACAGTGTAGGGTTTCAAAACATAGTACCAGGTATGAGCCTATCATAAATGACTGGAAAATTGCTAGAGGAGCTATTTTCTCAAAGTAATACTTTATGACCCCCCTTAAACTACCTCGAGTGTTTGAGAGATGACCACTGAGGCTGGAAATCCTGTGATGGGCTTATCTTTCAGTTGTATGTGGTTGACCTTCTTGCAGGAAAAATCAATTCCTATTTTACTAATCATTCTTCTCTCACTGATTCCCATTCTATGGAGAGGAGCTCAACCTTCAAGTTCTAGGCACTACGATGATGAGAATTATCTGATTAAGCATTTGGCTTCATGAAAATTTTACTTTGTATTCATGCATGGTGTTACAATGTAGAAACCATTATACATGCCATGGACTGAGGTTGATTATCAACTGAAATCAGACAAATTTTCTGGCATTAAATTTTTGTATAATACAAGCTAACGGCAATGAAAAAATGTTATCAGGAATCAGAAAAGAACTACTTTTTTATTTGTCAAAATTTCTGGAATTCAAAATTTTAAGGCTAAAAAATTCATTCATATTTTATACTTTTGACTATCATTTTAGCTCGAGGAATTTGGTTTAGTTCTTGATTCAGGTTAACTTTTCTCCTCAGAAATTTTGTTCGCATACATTTTTTGTCTTGAATTTTTTGTTTTTTATAATGTGTGCAATGGGCAAAGAGAATTTTCCAATTTTACCTACTTTTACCAACAATACCAATTCTTTCTAATGATGCATGCTGATTCTTGTGAATGGTAAAATATCAAGGATGATACTTTCAATGATTTCACCAATATTTCTCTTGGATTTGCGATTTTTTACTTTTGATCAGGCGTAAACGTCAGATTCCTATCGAAAAAGAATATGTGGGTATGTTACTTTTACCAAACCCATGCCAAAGAAACATATTTTGTTTTTCTTATAATCTAATCCATACTTTGATGTGAAGTGATTTGTCTGTTCCTCTTCCTCATTGAATGTTTATCAGGATACCTCTAAATTATTTTTCACTTGCAGGGACTACAAAGACCATGGAGGGGGGAAAAAGGAAGAACCCTCATTGAGAAAGGATGAGATGACATCATCCACTCCATTACTTTCCTCAAGTTCATCCACATCCTCATCTCGGTAAGTTCTTGAGTTCTTGACTCTCTTATCATTTATTTACCAAGCATTTTTTTCATTTGTCGTACCAGCACCAAATATTTTTTCACTTTCCTAACCAGCACTAATGATGCACATAATTATTTTAATTGGAAAATATTCAACTAGAGCCTTAGTTGTTCAGTGACAATGTGTATATAGTTTTAGATTTTAATGACCTTATCTGATACTTCAAAATAACTAAGAAACTAAAACTTAAAGGACTATACGGTAGGCATTAAAAATGTATCATTTTTATTCAAATGCATGCTGTCTTAATTAATAATTTGATAATGATTCTATCTTCATAAAAGTGTCTTGGAATATGCTTGAACTTCATGGCAACTGTGGCTAACTATCTTCATGTGTTAATGACTTCGCTTGGCCCTTAGTAAGTACAATGCCTCATAACCATTCAAATATTTTCCTATTCAACTTAGTACATACTGTTGTGTCTTAAAAGGCAGATTGTTGGTCCTAAAGCAATTAAATAGGGTCTCCTTCACTACTTTTATGTCAATTACCACAGCCTAATACATTTTCTAGAATCATCCAAATATTATCCAATCAACAACCTTGAGAATATCACTATGTTTGCCAATCGATTTAGTCAGTTCAGCTCGGTATGGTAAACGCAAAAGGCTAGTGGGATCTATATGAGAAATGGGCTTTCTCTTCCAGTCTGAGATTTCAAATCGATATGAACTGATTCAAATCACTATTTCAATCCATTTCGCATTGGTAAACCATGTGATCAGAGTAGACTAGCTTAGAATGTTTAGATTGGTCTGAGGTCATATGGTTCGGAGTTCAATTGGTAAATGTAGTGTATGTGGCCTGGAATGGTTCATTTCTCTCTAGATTAATGTACTTCATTCCCTGAAGTTAAATTTTTGGCACGATATATGTGGTCATAAAATTTATTAATGAGATGCATACAAATATGTATTCACTGTTATATTGAAGTTTTGAGTACATATTACGGCTTGCATCCTAGATAACCCGTTAGTCATTGTGGACTGAAGTAAGAGTTGCATACTGAAATTCTACAGACTAGACTGCCTGTTCATCAGCCTCTCTGATGCTTTTGACTTTTGTTCTGATCCGTTACGTTGCATGGACAGGACTGCATTTTAAACCCATGTCTCTGAAACATATTTTTAGGGCACTTCTTATGCCTGTCATTTCAGTGCATAACTTCTTTTGTTACCAATCCTAATATTCTCATTTTGATAATATCTTTGTGGCAACTCTTTCATAGCTTCCTGTACTTTCCCCTTTGCCTTGCTCTTTATCCCTTCACTACACACTATTAACTGTTCTTTCCAATGTTGCCTTTGGTGAAATGACTGTTTTGGCTTGATCAAGTCATTAAGGACCTTATTTTTTTAACTCGTTCAGCCCTGATACATGTTAATGCACATTTTTTCCTTACCATCTCATTAAAGGGCCATATCATCCCTATTATACCATATCATCCCTATTATACCATATCATCCCTATTTTTGTTCTCATCGATGAATTACACACTTCATTTCCTCATCACTGCTGGTTTTATTTCTCTCCAGTATCATATTTGTATGCAAAACTCATGAATATGCACATCTCAAACTTAACTACAGAGGTACTATGTGAGTGAAGATTAAAAATTGTTTGTTGACTCTTTGGTAAATACATTTTCAACAAAGTAAATTCTTCTCAGTTTTCCATCTGGGTTAGGTGTTACCTCTTCATCTCTGCCAACATTTTGATGAAAAAGTCTTACATCAAAACATTCGCTGTAGAAAATCAAATCCTAAATTCAATGATTTTGATGCAGAACTTTGTTGAATCCAGTACACTCACAAGTCTCCCAAGTGCTCATGATGTTTGTACATTACTTTTACTTCAGTGTGATTAAGTGTGAAGCGGTGCATTATTTTCCATGCACTATTTTTTAAGATTCATTTTTTTTTTAAATATACACCATATTTACTGCATCTCAGCTTCACAGATACTTCAATTCAATGGCTTTTTCAACATTTTTTTTAAATTCTCAATATAATTACAGGTATAGTCTTGCTAAGCCTATGGCTTGTCAGCAGGTGCTGTTATTAATTGACTAATAAATTCACAACATTGAATCAGTCAAAAACATTTTAAAAATTGTTAAAAACCTAAAATGTAATAAAATCACATAAATATACCTACTCCAAGACGCAATTAAACAAATTAAAAGCATGTATACAAGTGTAAAGAAAAGTAGGAATGAAATTTTTTTAAATCAAACACAACATTGATCCATCAGAAATCATTTAAAATATTGATGAAAAACCTAAAATGTTATTGAAACACATAAATATTCACAAAACACAATTTAAAATTACTCTTAAATCATATCTACCTCAAGATATGTACAATTTTTCATAATAAACATGCACAACATTGATTAGTTAGAAGACTTATTTTAAAATTGTAAATGAATCAGATTGAACTGAATACCTTATTAAGTCAACTCCATTACTGTTGATACAATAACCATTGTTTCACTTCTTTCTTTAATGATGACATTTTGTCAGTTTCTCAAATTGACTGTGGCAATTTATTGAATATATTTGGAACAATGTACCTTAATAAGTTCCTACCATGGTTGTTGTAGTATTTTGGAACAGAATATTTTTCAATACAGCAGAGTCAAGATGTCATCATCTTCCTATTGAAAATTATTGCAGTTATAAATATGTCTATCAAAAACTTTTTTCCTACTGTTCCTTAGTCTCCCAACATTTTTCTTGTGTCATAGCACAAAAACTTTACTCAAATCCTTATCTTAGTTTAATTCCTATCGTTCATTGTATCTTTGAACATTCAAGAAACTTTCCTTTCAAGCAAAACTATTTCCTTGGTGTTATGTTTTTGGTGACTAATTAGAGAATGGAATATGTGGAAGCAGATATTATTGCAGTTAAGGTGACATATTGAACCCACATATCATTTTCTTATATATATTTCCTGTATATTTTTTCCTTGCAATTATTTTGTTTTCGCTTGTATTTCTTCATATCCCTTGGTTATTTTACCATACACATATGCTTAATTGTTCACACCCATGGAGTATGTTAAGTTTCTGGTTTTCATTTCCTCTTCAGGTTCAGAGATGGCCAATCAAGTGATGCTGGTGGCAGTCGAGGTTGGAATTCGCCTTCCTTTTCATCACGGTTACCTCCGGGTCGTTCATCTGCTTCCTCATGGACTTCAACACCTGATTTGCAGTCACTTTCAGGAGACACGACCAGTAAAGACACAACATCTGCAACTGTCAGGCTACGGTTACCATCATCATCGACGTCGTCTTCCACACAAACATATTCCTCATCGAAACCTCCCATTCCACCGTCATCGTCATCAACCACTTCATCATCCACATCAACCAGTTCCGAGGAAGATGGTGATTTGATCATTTTTATATTTTATCAGGGCTCAAATGTTTGAATATGAAAAAATGGAAGATTACCATTTGTCCCAAACCATCACTACGTTTATCAATCAATCTCAGATCGATCTGAACTCGGACCGATCTGAAAATTCCAAGCAAGCCGACTCAGATCACCTGGCTTCCCAACAGGGAGTTAAAAATGTGTGTAATGGACAATCGAATCTATCAGTTGAAGCATGATTGATCCGGTGTCTGAACAAGTGCAGAGTTTGAAATTTTCAGTCGCATTATTAGTGAAGAAAATTGCCCATTGGAGGTAGATTTCAATGTGCTACGATATCATTAATGTTGCTTCACTCATCATTACTGCACTCTTGTTACAGCTGGTTACAACAAATGCTGTGATTAATAACGATTATATTTTGTTTCCCAGTGACAACCAAAAGAAAAACGAGGAGCGCTACAGACACGCTGATTCAGATCAATCTGAAATCTCAGACTGGCTGAGAAAGTGGGCCGAGTCGGCCTGGTTCTCAGATATATTCCACTTGTCCGTTGCATTTACCATACTGACCTGATCTGGTTAAATTGATCTGAGATCCATTGGTAAACATAGTGTATTATGCACACGAGTCCACTAAATGCCCTAGCCCACAAGACGTGCTGTGCTTTTTCATATCAGATATTTGAATAAAAATATTGCAGTCAAAATTTTTTAATGTATACAAATCATAGGTGAAAAGTAGGATTTTTAATTTTTAAAAAATAGCAATTTCATTTTTTTTTTGTCATAGAATCCTATAAATAAGCGAATGATGAAGAGTACATCCAATTTAGCTTATTGCCTTAACCCTTCACTGCATTTTGTGTCACACATTATACACTGCACACAATTCCGTTTATTGTTTATGGGCATAAGTCTTTTTCTCTACCGCATAATGTGTAGATATGATATTCTCTATGTTGATACTACTTGGTTTTCAGCATTAGAATGTAGTAATTGTTGGATTTCTAGATATATTTTATCAGGAAATAATTTTTGGGAAATTCATTCAGTGAAGGGTTAATGCAGGCTGCAGTGAAAGTGGAAAGATGGGCTCCTACAGCTGCAAAGCAAAAGTGGATGCATGAAAGTGTAGTTTTATCCTTGGTTCATTAGACATAGGCTGCTTTCTGAATGAATTTTTGATTAAACAAAGTATCATAGGGGTGGGAAATATGGTAATTGAACTAAAGTTGAGTGTATCTAAGTCATGCTTACCTTGTGGCATGAGTAAATTAAGTGGTTTGGACCTTGAAAATTGATTCAAAGTTGGAGATGAAATAGTCACTCGCTCTTTCAGTGTCCATGAATTCAAATCCTGGTGCAAGTTGGATCAGTCATTATTTCCTTTGAGCCCTCATATTGTTGTATTGGGTTGGTAAAACCACCCTAGGCTGATGGAAAGAATTGTCATTTATAATTAGGTCTGTAATAATTTGGTACATTTTTTGATTGATAAGTGAGAATTATGAGCTGCCTTTAATGTGAAAATCATTGTTTTGATAAGTCCTGTCCCTCTAGGAAGCCCATGCTTTCTGTCTTTAAGTTAGCATTCCTAAAGTTGGGGTTTCCGGCAATACTTTATGGAATTTACTGAACATTTTGAACAGGTAGAGTAACTTTGTTTTTCCACAATAAATTTAATAACTTTTGACCATGGTTTCAACGATTAATGTCATCATCAGGTAAAGATACATCTTGGTGCAAACACTTATATAGTACAGGATAGGGTGGGGAGGGGACTGTAGGTGTGGGGGAGGAAGGTGGAGGGTGGATGGGAGTGGTTGAGTAGGGTTGGGTGGGGGCTTCCCAAGAGGGTGAGCCAAGGGTCTGAAATGTGGGGGGGGGGGGTGAGAGGTAGGTAGAGCTAACGCCTCCGAAGCTGACTACTTAGCTGAAGTGAAGAGTTGGCGAGGATTGAAGGGATAGGAATAAGGGAAAAACCGAGGGTGCGAAGGTAGAGGGAGGGGGGTTAATGGAATAGGGAGAGGTTGAGGAGGGGAGAGCGGGAAATATACAACATATCATTGACAATTTCACAATTGGCATTTACGAATTTCAAAATTTCCCCTTGCTCAAGAGTGTCAGCCTTTACATTCAAAAGCAATATTTCCAGGGAGAAATCACTTCTGTGGCCCTTGTCCAACAGGTGTTTTGCAAGTTGGAATTAGTATTACCATGTTCATAACAAGCAATAGGTTCTTTTAGTCTCTCCTTGAACTTCCGACCAGTCTGCCCAATATAGGCTGCTGAGCATTCACACTTAAGCCTGTACACACCACTCCTTTCCAACTTCGGGATGATATCCTTGGATTTGGAGAAAAAATTCCTTAGGTTAAAGTTGTTGTAAAAGGCTGTTCTAATGTGGTGTCTCAGGAGGAACTTGGTGGCTAGGAGGGATAAATTTCCTAAGTAGAGGAATTTCCTCCATTTATCTGGACTGTCACGTAGGGGGGGTGGGTTCGGTAAATGGTTTGTATGGCCATTTTTTCCACTTTCTTCCGATACAGTCTATCAATCATTTGTGTTTGATAGCCATTGTTAAGAGCTATTTGTTTAGTAATGTTTAACTCTTTTTGAATATTGGCTTGGGACATGGGAATTGTGAGCAAACAGTGGAGCATAGAATGGAAGGCGGATAGTTTTTGTGCAAAATGATGCCTGGATTTGTGATAGTCTCGAGATATAGGAGAGATAGATAGATAGGAGAGATAGTCTCTATGGGTTTGACTGTATGTGGCAGATCTGGAGTTGAGGGTTTTGATGACCCATGGTTCTCCAGGCAGAAACATCTTATTTACCTTTGAGCTCTTCAAAGATTATCTAGCTTTATCATGGCATTATTATAATAATTTTATTTGTTGAAATAAGATTTTTTAACTTTTATGAATCTATATTTACTCATTTATAGATACTGAAGTTGGAATATGTGTTGAAAAAACTTTGATTTGAAACTTATGAAATTTTTATAAAAAAGAATATTTCAATAAATTATTTCCATTATGTGACCACATCTTCAGTGGAATTCTTCAAAATGACTGTCAGTCTTTGAAATCTTATTCCAAGTTGAAGTTTAATTGTATCAATATCACATCTTCAGTGGAATTCTTCAAAATGACTGTCAGTCTTTGAAATCTTATTCCAAGTTGAAGTTTAATTGTATCAATGAATTTCCTGTTGCTCATTTATGCTGCCTTAATTTTCTGTTGGTCAAAGGTTGGCTCAAAAGGTACCATGAGCGGCGGCGTGCTGGGGAGTTGGCCCAGGCTGCATTGAACTCAACTCCTTCCACACCATCCAGAACGAGTGAAAGCAGTACTCCTCTAAGGTCAAGAAGACTGTTGGTTCAAGAAGTCAAGTCCATTGACCATACTCCTAAGGATTCCAGCAGCAAAACCGCTACCCCTGTTAATCCAGATGTTGAATTCATCATTCGTGTGAAGTCATCCACCCCTAAGGTAAATTAGGAGTTTTTATTGGCTATATATTTCTCTATTTTCAACTATCTATTTTGAAAAATACCCTGGACTTAATTTTGAACTAAATTTTCAATTCTGACTGAATTCTGTATATCCCCTGCATTCAAGGTTCCAGTATCTGCATTTTCTGTAATCCACATTTCACTCTGCTTAGAAATTAGAAGTAAGCATTTAATTAAATGATAATTCCAAAGTGCAGATGTATACGTTTTGCAAAGTTATACCTTATCCACCACCTAAAAGCACATTTCTTGGCAAGACTAGAAGGTATGGCATGGATCAGTCAGTACTTATAGAGGAATATCCCAACTGTAGCAGGAGAAGGATTAAATTTTCTCTAGAAAATTCTTACTGAGATTGGGTGAGAAAATGAGGAATTAAGTGTGAAACAAGTTTTTGGATATAATTGATAACTCCGTGAACCAGGCAAAGTACTCATAATCACATAAAATATCCCGTTGTTATTAAACGACCACAATATTATCATATTCAAATAAGGATCATGTTGGAGATTTGCCTTAACACATTGAAGACCAAACGTTTGTTGCTCATTGAAGCCAGGTATTTTTCCTTTCTGCTCTTTTGCACTCAACTTCTAAATAATTGATATCCTATCACCTTTTTATAATACTTGAAAATGACTCCATGCTTTTGAAGTAAAACTTAGTACATAAATTTATGTAACATGAATATATTACAAGCCATCAGTAGCAAGTGATATGCTAAACATGGTTAAACTTGTGCACTGCCTTCAATGCACTGATAAATAATCTTTCACTATTAATATTACATGTGCCTTATCAAGGATGGAACCCCAATACTGTTAAATTTGAAAATTCAAGTTTACTTAATCGAGTGCATGATATGTTGATGGTTCTCAATAATGAACAGACTATGTTCACAGAATCAACTTTAATGGAGTGTTAAATTCTGGCTACATGTCACACAACCAGAGAAAAATTGACTCTCAATTGTTCCAACTGAAACTGTACTGCACACTACCCTCTGTGTTCTCTTAAAACATAGATACAACTCACACAAACAATTACAGAAAATAATCAAAGAACTACACACTTATAAATTCAATCTTTGAACCCTTCTTCACAATCCTTCCTGTTCTAGTAAAGGTTTTTAATGTCTGAACCTAAGCATGAAGACCATAAATTAATTCATGGAAATCCACTTACTCAGTGGTGTGCCAACTTACAGCATACAACACAAATGCATACAGTTTGTGGAAAAATGTTGTTGGTATCAGTATTAGTAAACAATGTTTGGAAAAAAATAATTATTTTATGCATAATCTGATTTTAACAACTTCCCTGATGATTTACCGTACAAATACTTTTGTTTGTCATGAACTATTTTTTCATTAAATACTATAGCCTATGTGAATAAAATGATCTTACCAGTGGTAACTTGGCTTAACTTTCTGGGAGAGTTGAATTTTGAAGAAAAAGTTTGTCATTAGGTTTAAAAATGAAGTCCTGTGATTAACTTTGAAATTAGAATTCTTTTATTGTGGATCATAATGCATGCCCCATTCCATAAGGCTTCTTTTATCTATCTTATTTCGATGCTAGTTTCTAATTTTTCTCTGTAACTTTTGAAGCAGAAAGAAAAAGAGAAGGGAAAATCTTCTGAGAAAGAAAGTGAAAGTGAAGATGATGACAGTAGTGTAGCAGCTACGGACACAACAGATACAACTTTGGTGGGTGGTCAAGGGGAGAAATCGTTTTCAGAAGAAGAGATGGAAAGCATGCGTCAAGAGTTGGCAGAACTAAGGACGAGATGCGAGAAGGCTGAACGTGAGAAGAATGATATCCTGTTGCGGAGGGTTACCACGGCTTCAAGGTAATTTCCTATCACCAGCATATAATCTTTTCATAATCATTTTTCAAAACTTATAATCTGTATAATAAATTGTCATGTTTAGACATTTCTTTCAATCAGAGGTGTCAATAATGATGGGCCATTCTGAAAACTACCACAATAATTTGTGTAAAATACCGTGATTTTTTTCATAATTTACCACAAACATTGATAAATACCATATTTCCAGTAATATTCTCTATTTCCGATATTTTTCATGCAGATATATTCCAAACTAATTAATATATTTTTCATTTGAGCTTAATTATAAATAAATTCATGTACAACTCATCTGTAATATAATGCTTCAATTTCTACTTCTGGAATGTTTGTGGGGCATTTGTTTTAATGGTTTGAACAAAAATTTCCCATATCATGACAAACAAAAGCCAAATTGTGTGTGGCCTGCCATATTTTTTTACATTTTATTTTATTATAATATGTTACTGTAGCAATAGTAATGGTTTAAATGTCTTTAATCTCTTGATAATGCTATTGGTATTCTTTGTTAAAATTATGTTTATTTTTGAAAATTACTATATTTTACCATGGTAATTTATCTCAAATGAAAATTGCAGAAATCTACCCATCTCTTGGTCCCAAATATTACTAATGCCATTCTGGCACTCTGAGTGAGATTTCAGTACCCTCCCCTACCTCTTGTGCTTTTCTACGTCATACATTTAATACCTCAGTTTTTTCATATAAATATTTACATTCCTTTTTTCTGACCTTCTGACTAACTTCTTACTTCTTGTTTACTAACATTTTTAATGAGAAAAATGTGAGTAAACAAGAAAAAAATTGTTCAGGGGGAGCTGTAAGTTACCTCTGAACCATGGCTCCAGCTATGCTCAAGCTATACTAATTTAAATTGTTATTTCTCTGTTAGAACTTCTTCATCAGAGCTGCTGAGGTTACAGCAAAAAGTGAATGAACTAAGTTCAGTCAAGGAGAAGCTTGAAGAAGAAAAGCGAACCTTAAACCTTAAAGTGAATGAACTAACTGAGGAAATGGAGAAGAGTAAAGTGAAGAAGAAAAAGAAGAAAAAACTGTCTGAGACAAGCGCTGCTGCGGTAGCCATCAGAAGAAGACGTGCACTGCTTGCTGGGCGAACTTTTAGGTCTGTGAAAATATAAAGAGCAGCAGACAGTTTGAAAATTGTAAAATTGGAGCTTGTTATATTGGAATCAGAAAGCTGTTAGAGTGGTATTGGTGTGATAATGAACCAAATTCTGATAACTTCATCAAATTATAAAATAGTTCTGTTCAGTGAGGAAGAAATAAAGCCGGAACATTCATTTTTCCTGAGTTTAGTCATTGCTCAGTAAAATACAATAGACAGATGAGTCACCATTACCTTTTTCATACAATTAATGCTATTTAGAATTAATTAGGTAATGTTTTTGTTGTGGAGTCTATAGTTTTATGCCAAATATTCACATTGGAATTCAATGATTTGCAGAATAATGTGCTTAAAAATCCATTGTGAAGCAAATAATCTATCATTCATGTTTTTCGCTCTTTTTTCTATATTGAGTTGCTATAAATTGACAGCAAGCTTGATCATTTTACAAATACTATCATTTTTGGGAATCCCTTTTCAAATAATTTAAAGTTTATTGCCACATTTAGTATTTCTCCTTTATTCTTTTTTCCATGTCACTAGAACTGACTTCTTGTAGGTAAAAAGGTGTGCAATTTAAGTATCATGGAAAATATCTTTTCAATTTTCAAAATTAATATTTCTCCTCACCCGTGACACCATTTGTATTGCCTGTCAATATATCAGCTTAGTCACCAAACTTGTACTTAAAAAGCATGTAATCCTTTGAAAACCTTTCCTTGAACTCTGAAGTTCCATCCTATGGTATAGTTTCTTCCCATTTAAGGTTCATTTTATCATTTCAATGTAGTCGGTAATAATCAGTCCTTTATTTTGGCAGTTTTGGAACCACTGTATTTCAATCTGTTTTATTTTTGTTATAATTTCTGGTAAATGTCAATTTTCATGGTTTACTAGTGAAAGTATATGTTTTTTTATTTAAATTTAGTGAAGAAGATGAGGATGAAGATGACGAGGATGATGAAGAGACTAAGCGTGCTATTGAGGATCTCAAGAATAAACTCACTGCAGCTGAACAGTTGTGTGAAGAGCTGATGGATGAAAATTCTGAGATGAAGAAGGAAATTCGAGAACTGGAGGAAGAGATGGAGGAAATGCAGGACAACTTCAGGTACTTCAGCTAAACTTGCTTTTTTCATTTTCTTGCTTTCATTGCTTAAGTCATTTTTGCTTCCTTGAAAAAATTGTATTGAGTCCGTCTTGATGGGCTTGTGATTGGTAGTGATTTTTAGCTAATGTCAGCTTAATGGAAAAGAGCAATGGACTTGCCTTATCCGGAAAGTTTATTGGTACCTACTAAAAAAACTCGACTGATTTACTGGTAATGCTCTTCATCTGGAATTTGCTCTCATGTAGTGCATCTCCTAGCAATGATCAAATGAGTCCTAATCAGTGTTAATGATAAAATTTAGTTATAGTAGGTGTAAGTGAGAAAGTAGGGAATGGATGATTCTTTTAGTCACAAATTAATAAATAAATGTCAGATTTTTACGTAAGCTGGGCTGCTAATCATGAATCCGGCAATAATTGCTTAGAACAAAGTTTGTTTTTATGTGATACGTTTGTTCGTCCAATTTCATTCTGCAAAAAAATATTTTTGTTCATGCATTATTATTCTAGGCTGGTCTGGTTAATCATGATGTTATCTCAGTTTACCGTCATTCATGCTTCATTTAACAGTTCCCTCCTATGGGCCATGCTAGGGCCTCCAGAATCACAATATTTCTTCAAAAATACATGTCTCCTCTAAATGCTTTTCATGGACAAATGATAAGCTTGTGTTACTAAATATTAACATTTTTTTATCATGGCTGTGGCATAGTTTCGGCTGCTAAGGTTTACATTTTAAATAATCTTAGAATGAAATGATGAGAAAGGACTACATTTTTAGATTATTGACCAAATTATGTTCTGGAATCATATTTACCATTTAGGCAGGTAAGGGTGAAATAAAATTCCGTGGATACTTAGAAGGAAGGAAGTTCCGACTATATACGGATAATTCTTCGCTACAGTGGCTCAATAGTGTGTCTGGTACCAAATCAAAACTGATGCGCTGGGCCTTATTGCTTGCAGATTTTGATTTTGAAGTACGCCATGTTAGCGGAGAAAGGAATCAAGCAGCTCATAGTCTCTCAAGACATCCGAATTGTGATGCAATGCCTGGGGAAGTCGAAATGCTGGAGAGAGAGATTCCTTCCCAAACAATTACTGAAACTGAAGGCCCTGTTTTGATGAATATTAAAGGTGAAATAGACATCGATAAAATTAGAAAGTGGCAAGAAAACGATGAAAACTGCAGGAAGATGCGAGAATTGATCACAAGGGGTACCAATAGCAGTCAGGGTGTGCCCAATGAATTTAAGATGTGTTATAAAGGTTTTCGAGTTGAGAATAATCTGCTCATGTACTCCTCCCATATCTCAAACTCGCCAAATGTAATAGTTATTCCCAGGGCTAACAGCGACCAGATTCTGGAAAGATTCCATGACGGCGCAGAGGCAGGCCATCCTGGGACGGCAGAAACCTATAATTCGATTCGTCGGCGGTTCTTCTGGGTTTCCATGAGATGGGACATTGCAAGTTACATCCAGGCATGCTCCATCTGCGCCTACACTAAACCATCAAACCAGAAGGCCAACACTAGTATGCGTGGGAGGAGACCACGCCAACCATGGGAGGTGGTAGCGCTTGACATAATGGGACCATATCCCAGAACATCACGTGGCAAAACCAACATCCTGGTAGTGACCGACCTATTCACAAGATGGGTGGAAGCATTCGCCATTCCAGAGGCCATGACGGGACGAATCTTGACATTACTTCGGACTGAGATTTTCAGTCGCTATGGGTATCCACGTTGCTTGCTGTCAGACAACGGTAGCCAGTTTACGTCACGGTTATGGCAACAGACGCTGTCAGATTGGGGCGTCGAACACTGGACCACACCTACCTACAACCCCCGAGCAAATCCAACGGAGCGACGAAACCAGGACTTGAAGCGGGTTCTGCGAGTCCATCTACTGGACAAGCAACATAAAACTTGGGATCAATACTTACCCCAGTCACTATTCGCTTTGCGTCAAAGGGTGAATCGCAACACGGGGTATTCACCAGCCGAATTGTTCCTTGGGCGTCATCTCAACAGACCGGGCGACTGGCAGATCCCATCACCGTCTCTAGAAGGAGACCATGTAGGTCATTCCGAAGAATGGCGGGAAGAGCACCAGAAGGAAGTTGACAAGAGACGTGAAATGGCAAGAAGACGAATATTAAAACAAGCAGAAGATCTGGACGTACAAGAAGAGAGTATCTTCGAATCAGGAGAGCTAGTCTTGCGGCAAAATCATGCACTGAGCAACAAGGCGGAGGGATACCACGCGGGTCTAGCTCAAAAGTGGGTTGGACCGTTTGAAGTGGATCAACGGTTAGGCCAAGGGGTATACTCTCTTAAAACTGTTCCTCCAGTGAAGGTCCATGCAGCAGATCTGAAGAGGGTGAAGCGAGCACTGAGAACAAGAGGTGTTGGGAGCGGCAATTCGATGGAGGAGATGGTTAAACCCAACTCGTCGGATGTCGAGAGGACACGCTACAACCTCAGACGACGCTAGGAGATTATGCTGACCGGATTGCTCTAAGTGATGGATTTGCATTTGTCTGTTATTTATGTTCACTTTAAATTTATCTGGTGATGTTAATTTTGGGTATTTGTAAAGATTATGTGTGTTTTAGGGGGGGATATTGACGTAATATCGTAAACATAGAATAAAACACACATAAGGGGTTGCTATGTACGGATTGGAGAGAGAGATTGTTGTGTGGTTTTTCTGATGACAGTACGAGAGACTGAATGAGAATTGAGAAGAATAAAATGAGTGTAAAGTGTTATGAAATAATTTAATTCAATCGCTTCGACACGATAGATGAGAAAGGACCCTTAGTTATTTGATTCATTGCCCTACTGGGGTTGATTTGAGGCACCTGGTACTTAGGTCCAGCTTCTTCTACAGTTAGTTCTTCTCTATTTATGAAATTACATACCTTAGGATTGAAATTGTAATTTTTTTTTCTTAGGGAAGATCAAGTGGATGAATACACAACATTGAAAAAGGAACTTGAGCAAACAGCCAAAAACTGCCGAATCCTCCAATTCAAGTTAAGAAAAGCTGAAAGGAGGGCCGAAACTCTGGAAACAGAGCGTAATGAGGCCATGTCTAACCTTGCAGCTCATTCTGGTAGTGGATCTACAGAGACGCAGAAGAAGGTGGGTAGCTATTTTCCACTCCTACCTTCTGTGTGGGTATGAAGTTTTCATTCCTCGTTCATGCCATTTCACTCTGGAGTATTAGTACTTTTGAATTAAAGAGATTAATGCTTGTGCTAAAATAACAATCATTTATGAACAATGATATATCTCTGGTTATATACTTGGAGATTATTCATTAATATCATGGAGCTCTTTATGCATATTAGTGTGTTCTATAGAACACTACATTAGTGGCCTATTTTTTATTCTTTTGTTAGACTAGATGATCTTCATTGTGAGCTTCAATAGCTGAGATTTTGCTTTGAAGCTTGAGTTCAATGAGTCATTGCATAGATTGCTTATGCTCAAGTCATATGTGTCTATGTTCATTAACTGTAGATGGTTCTTGATTATCCATGGCGAAGAAAAGCATTGAGACATGTAAATCAAATCATGATGGTTTGCATGTTAATAGACCTGAACATTGTCTGTCCTATTATTTCTTGTAATTTGACATCCATGTGAGTAATTTCACCTTTGAGCCATGATAATGGTGATCATTTTCACATTTAAAGCATTAAAAAAATACAAAACTTCAAAGAAATGAGAAATTAAATCTCTCATTTTTAGGAAAGTTAATCTATATTGCTCCTTGTGATACCTAGTTATGCTGTTTATGAAAAATATAAAATTACTTTCTTGATTTTCTTATTATTGTGCACTCCTGCTCTAAGATGCACATATGTTTTACCACATGATTTTGTAAAAATTAAGAGTGAATCGAAAAATGTCATCTACAACCAAAATAGAAGCACTAAACATTTTTACTGTTTTTTGTAATCATTTGTAACATGTGCATAACTTTTATTGTGGAGACAAATGCATACTGTTCATGGAATACAATGATATCCTTGTAAAGTTTTCATAACAGTGTGTATCATCATTTGTCATGTCAATATGTATGCATGCCCCATTTTGACAGCGAAGGGAAGATCATCTTAGATTGTGAAAATTAATGGGAATTAAAGGCACTTGATCTGCTCATCCCTCCATATGCCAGCTTCATTTCACTCTAAAACTGTCATGGTAGCATATCATTCTCAATGGTGCCTCATTGGCGGCCACACATGCCATTGATAATCAAGTTATCAGACAATATATGTGATGCTTAAGTCTTTAGTTGCCAATGGCCAAAGGAATGGAGAAACGTGATTTTACTTGTGACATAACGCAACTGCATTCTGTTAACCATTGATGTAGTTGGAGCATGATCTTTCTCTGGCCAATCAAGTGGCTTTGAGACTTCAGTCAGAGGTTGAGACCTTGCAAGAAAAATTAAAGGTAGCTGAGGAGGGGAAGAAGAAACCCGGAGCAAAATCTGAGACTGTGGAGGAAGTTCGCAAGAAAGCACCAAAACTTGCTGTGATCGCAAAATCTTCTTCAGGAGAGGTTGGCTATTGCCTTGGTTGTTTGCCTTCCTATATAATTATGTTCTTGGGAATCTAAACATGGATTAGACTATTCCTGTAATAACTAACAAGTCATTATTTATATTTGCACAATACATTATGTGAAATAACTGCTCTTAAGCTTGATAGACATAGTTATACCTTTAAACACCCATTCTTTGGAGACAAGGGCTCATGATAGTCTAAATGTGAGGAATGTTTTGTTTTCATACATGTTATCTTATCATTCATCTATTTTATACTTTACAAAGCAGCATGCAGGAATGTTATAACATGAACCTAATTTAGTTTGCATGATATAATGTGTATTCCCACAAAATCTGTCTTGGTTGGAAGTCAACTGCCCTGTGCCCTTGGGAAAGAATTGTAATCTCATTCGCTCTCTTATAGAAAGAATGATTTCTCTTATTAATAAAATTGCTCTACAATTTGGTCTTAATGCATAGGTACATATTTTTTTCAGCACGTAATGTACAAGATATTTATGATCTCCTTCGTTTGCAAAATTTGAGTTGTACATATTTTTTCTTATTTTCTATGTGAAACCACGTGTAAAATTTTATTCATGAGTGCTTCAAATGAAACAAGCATCATCAGAATTAAAGATATGAAAAATATTTTGTGCATAGTCACAAAGGATCGGACTTATTAACCCTTTTAGTGCGGCGGGCCGATATATCGGCTTTGGCATCTCAGGCGAAAAGTGTGGAGGGCCGATATATCGGCTCATAGGCAAAATATTGTTTAACTTCTGCACACAAATATAATTACAATTATTTTTTGTACGAAGTATAAGCATTTTTTTATTATTACCTAATTCAATGCATACGCAATAAGAAAAACTGCATATGGATATTTCAAACAATAACTTTATAATACTTATTTTCCTAGAGTGATACATTTCATTCTAGTTACCCTCCGCATTTCTCACTAGAACCGCTGGCAGGGGTCAGCACTAAGAGGGTTAAAATCTGTAGAATTGGGGGCTGGTTTGTTATGGAGCACTGAATGTCTCTAATGTGGATTTCCAGTGCTTCCTTGTTCTTCTCACTAGCACTCCAGTTTATGTAACATTTTTGCCTCAAGGCCCCAAATGTCCTTAATTGGGTAAAGCCCAGTAGAATTTGTTGGCCAAGGTAACACAACAATCCTTAGATTTTCGTTAAAAAAATAAATAGCTTTATGTCAGCTGTTGTGTGAATGGGGCTTTTATCTTGCACAAAAAGCACTTCCTCCCCCCTGTGACACTACTTTCTTGGTCTTTGAGATTAAAAGGAGCTCTGTAACTGCATAAGGAAATGAGGCATAATTTTATTTTGTAGAGGAGTAGCCTCTAGTGTTGAAGAATAGAATGAGGGACGATTCACAAAGGTGAGAACTTAGAAAATAGCATCACTCAAGTGGCATTACTTGATTTCTGGCTTTTGGCTTTTATTTTGTAAGTGACAGTATCAACATATTCCTTTCTTTTTATGTTTCAAGCTCGCAAACAATATTTATATTTCTTGTGTATGCACAATGGAGAACCACAGTCCAGGAACAATCATCTGTTTTCTGTTCTATTCATAGTTTTTCTAGTTATGTGGAATGAATAATAATCATATATGCCCTAACCAAATTTATTAATGAAGTGCATGGTGGTGTCTATGTTACTCGATATCAGGTCCCACATATCACATTTGTTAATTTTTTGTTTACCTCTCACTCACTGAAAAATCTCCACTCTGATATATCACATTTGCATGAGTTCAACAAGCTATATTAATAATGCATCGGTTACATTTGGAGCAATGATTATACTGGGGCCTTTTTAAAAATTATCTGATCATGGTTTAAGAACAAAAAGTTATTGATTAAAATACCTAGCTAAAGTCCTTCAGAGCAGGCCACATGTGATTCCACCCACTTAATCCAGCAGTCCTTCCATCACTGGAAGCAATGCTGATAGTCTTCATTATGAATGGTGCACAGCTGTGCTGTTGAATATTGTGTTACTGTCTTATGGCTTTTGAAATAGGATTCTTTCAGGGCTCTCTTCATCCTTGTAGATATCCTGATGTCACAGGATAGCAGAATTCCTTGACTGTAAAAATAAAAATAATCTATGGCTTTTTGATGGTCTTCTGGAATAGTGGTCTCTCCTCACAGAAACTTTGCCAACCTTGAGGTTGTTTTATCACGTTCTCTGGTGGTTTCTAATGGCATACCTCCCAGTGATACAGAGAATTGGATCCAATAGTGCTGCTCCCAACATTCAGCCATTGTAGCTAAAATGAGAACTCAGCAATATTATCTTGTTGTGCATCTCTTTGCTCTTACAAAAAGAGAAGTATCAGGCTTGATGTGGTGGAAAGAATTCATTATAAAGAATGAGAGTAAAGGCAATTTTCCCCCTAGATAAAAATTTATCTAAATGGAAATTTGCCTTTACTCTCACTCTTTGCCCTTTTGTTCTTTTTCTGATGCAATAGGCTGTGCTAAACAGAAACAAAAAATTATGTTAAAGCATGGAAGTTCACTCCATATGTCTTGATCATCATTAATTACAATGCAAATCCAAGTTGTCAGATAGTTTTGGGACAGACATTGTAGTTGTAAGAGAAGATGAGGTCAAAATGGAAAGAAATTCAACTGTCTTACCTGGTGGCAATTTTTAGTCCAGATATTTTTTTGCCGTATTTTTGAATGTCTGCTATAATTTTGATTCATTATTTTTTCACTAATATCCTTATTTCCTTGTTATTTCAAAAATCATATGCATCATGGTAATTTGGTCTTCACTTTCCTGAACTTGAACTTCTGCATTTGCATGAATTATTCAATTATTTTATTTTCACTCTTCATAGTCAACTATTTTTCTTTGTGGTATGTTTACAGCGTCCAACCAGGGAAAGTTTAACCAGGGGTGGCTCTCAGGAAGATCCTGTTCAACTTCTAAGGGATCTTCAAGATTCAATGGAAAGGGAAGCTGACCTCCGGGAGCAGTTGAGGTTTGCTGAAGAAGAGGTAAATAAAAAGTTTTTGTTAATATATTTTTATCTTTCTCTGCATATATCTTAGCCATTAATATTTCATTTGTACTAGAAAGCTGAATATGTATTGTGTAAGACTGATACATGCTGCTCCAGTTTATGTAACTGTAATAAGTTTAATGTAAAAGTGTAAATAAGAAGCTGTTGAAAAGAGCTGGAAAGAGCTGCCAACTTATGCTTTCCATCAAATGGTATCTTCATTCATTGAATTAGCTACCATAGTAGATGGCTCCTTTCTACTTCAGGGAAATGAGTTTAATTGAAAGCTCCCTCCAGGAAAGGAGTAGAAACTGTTGTCTCAAAAAATAGCTAATGCGATTGAGATTCCCAGAAGTAGAATGAAGCCACTGACTAAATGTAGTGAAAACCACAACTCTAATTTATATCTGTGTTAAAAACCTAAGATTAGTTAGATTGGCTGGGATTAAGCTCACTAAGTACCGAACCCTCAGCATATAGTAAAATTCATGCATCAAGGTAGGGGGGCCAGTTCCTTACCCTATCCCATCTATGGTTATCAAAAATTAACAGCTGTCATATCACACAGCGTTAAGTTACAAGTTTAAAGTGCATTGATTGTGTGTAGATACTTCAGATATAAATTATTGCACTTAGTTTACACAATATTCAGGCATATAATATATTTTGGTGTATGATTCTCTCTATAACTAACTATCACTTATCCTCAAGGAACAGCTCTTTACTCAAGAGCAAGTCCACAGACATCACAGTTATAACATTTTTCAAAATCTCACATGCATTTGTTCTAGTTTTATAGCTTTGTGATTTGGCGTGCCAGTTATGTCTTGCATATGATAACACTAATTTCAATAATTGAAGTTCATCAGTCTTTAATCCATTTACATATTTTATTTAGTCTGATCTTATTCTAGATTGATAATAACAAAACCTTGCTTCTATCAAATGAGTATATATTATTATAAATACTCTCACACTCAACCACTCCATTGAAAATTTTTCTGCCGTGGGAAAAGCTTATTAAAACAAAATTCTTAGCTTGGTAGTTCAGCAATTGTTGTAATACCCTTATTTGTAGTTTGTAAACCATTAAACCCTGTCAGATTGTAACAGCCTATGGGAATGAAGCTTACAATAAGAGCATTTTTCAGTGTTGAGTATGGACTGATCATCACTTCTAATTTCAAACTTACGCCATTTTCATTTTATTTTAAATTCCTTAAATGAAATCTTCACTGGCATGGGTATCATTTTTTAATGACATAGTGAGTCTCTATCTAATGATAACTTCACATTGTGATGAGTTTGCTTTATTCTCTCCCCATGGAAGATGATGAGTCTATGTAATAAAAAAAACTTTCAATACAATTATACAAATCTGATTGAATTCCCAAAATTAATTTGAAAATTGAAATTTGAATTGAAACTCAATTGGAAATGCTTCATTCTTTGTAACTCAGACATAAAATATAGTGATGGGTGGAATCCAAAATTTATCAAATGCGAATCCTGAATCATTTTTTAAATTGAATTTCATGTGTCTAATATTGAACCCGAATCCTGCTTTCTCTAAAAAATGAATCCCAATTTCTTGCAATCACCAATGCATAAATGAGTATTCATATAAAGCAAATCCAAATACATTTTTACATTTTAATGTAAAGTTAAGTCCCGGTTAGTAGTTCAAGCAAAAAATGTATAAAACTGAACTGAAAATTTCTGCACGATGCAATCTGTTCATTCCTAAATTAAGATTGCTAAAGAAAGCCCAGTGAACACAAATACCTGATTAATTTTACAGATGAAATGGTGCATTTTTAGATATTATCCAAAGAGGCATTTCATAACCTTTGGTTAAATTGCAGATTTTTGCTGCATCTTGGGCCAATGTAGAATGCTTTTTATGTATATTTCTACAGTGTGCTAGTGGTTTTAGAGAAGTAACTGTAAGATATACAGGGTCTAAATTGAGTGCAAAATAGTTTGATGAAGTTTCAGTCTTCGACTCCAGTCAATGTTGATATAATGTTAATGGTCGTATTTCAATGGAATGACTTTTTCCTGATTAGGGGAGAGCTGCCTCTTTGTTATTTTAACTTTTGGCCTTATAAAAATCTATTTCTGTATCCTAGTGAAATTTCATTTCATGCAACTCTTTTTATTTTATCCTTTTAGAACCAAACAACTCCTTATTAATTGGTGAAAAAACACAAGGTTACATTTTTTTGGACATTCATGGCACAGGGCTCTGCCTAGAACTTAAACTTGCAGTGCAAAACCATTACATGGTGGAGCAACATGAATGGTCGTTTGAAAATTTTGTGGCCTAATAAAATTGATGTTTTACAATACATATGTTTTATGTTGGGTGTATATTTTTCTGCGGCTTAAACTATTTTTTCAATAAAAAAATGAAGTATTTTCAGTCTATTAAAAGATTCAGACTATTTAGATAAAAGTTGCAGGCATAATGATCTGCGGCAGGTGCACCAGATGTGAAAATGCATTGGGAGTTAAATAAGATGTTATGCACATGTCCTGAGCAAAGAATAAAAATGAAAAATGATGTCACTTATATCCATAAAATCTCCACTGATGTGCACATTATAAGGTAATAAGTTTTAACACAAATTACCATAAACACAACAGCAGAGGATTCGGGTCTCCCCGCAGGGTAACTGCCTCCCGCTTGGCCGGAAGCTCTTGCTTATCGCCACATCAGGGTGGCAGTGGGAAAAAGGGAAAAGGAAAGGAAAGGGAAAGTTAGCGAGCCGCAACCCCTTCGAGGCTGACACCAATGAGGGGGACTGAGGTCAAAAGGACCTCAGTTGGGCCTCTGCCTCCCCGAAGTACTCGTATTAGTTAGGTTACCCAAACAACGTAAGACGAGTAGCCGTTAGTCTCGCTTATGCGAAAACTTTCCGCACATCTATGAGAACCGGAGGAGCCCGTTGCCCAAATAATTGGGATTGGGTGTCCTCCTGGCTCCCTTTCCGGGTAGACGCTGTGCGATCTGCCGGAGTTCGTCATCGAATCAGGGGCCACCAGACCCATGGAGGGTCAATTCGGTCCAATTCTGGTCAAAGCGTGGGCACATCCTTCAACTCAATGCTCCTTGTCTACCCATAAACACAACAGCAGCACTACTGCATCAAGATAATTAATTCAAAGTCTAGATTTGGAGCAATTTCATGGCTGACAATGAAGAGTTCTCTGCAACCTATGGCCAATGCTACCCGCACAACTGTGGTTCAAATCTCATGTGGAGAGATTTGATGTAATAAAAGTTGATTGACCCTCTAATCCTAGCAACATCTTTCTTAAAATAGATGTTGGCTTACCTATTTACTTTGCCATTTCACCTCTTGCTATAGCTGAAATTGGGTCACAAAATCCTTTTGTTAGGTTGCCATTTGAATTCTCTGGTGCTGCCTTTCATGGCATGATATGGTCTTGAAGCACCTTTTAAACAAAGTGATCTTCTTCGTAGTCATTACCTGCACTTGACTCCGGGAATTTAGCAGTTTGGTCATATCAAATGAGAAATCATTAGTTGATAGTCAAATGGAATCCTTTCAAGTTGAGCACTATTGTATGATAGATTTCCATTCTTATTTGCTTTATTCAATTTGAATATCAACCATCTTTAACACTCTTGGAACATGGCCCCTGCACGCTTTCTGCATTTCAAATTTTACATGGCTTAGATTGGGAATGTCCGCTCAGATTGCTCTGTGCCATTGTCATGCTGATGTGCTGTTAATTAAGCCAGATGCAAGCTTGATTTTGGATTGAATCAAGAGTCCATTCAGCTATCATGCATGTCTTAATACAAACTTGTTATATCAACCTTGTCATGAAAAGGTAAAATTAAGTAGATGCTAAGGCTTGCCATGAGCATACATTCCATATTTTAATTCTCAGATCTTTTGTCTAAAATTTGTTCATTACGTAGTTATACTTCAGGGTAGCTACTCCATCATGACTCCATAAAATCCATGAATTAGCTGAGAATGTTTACAACCATGAATTTTGAGTAAACCTTTAATTTGGGTATTTTTGGGCCCTCATGTTTAGTCCATTGGATATTTAGGTGGGAAAACTGTCTGTTTTCTTCTCCTGGGAATTTCTGGGAACAATTATTGGTAGACTACTGTAATATGTATGTATCCCATGTGCTGTTTATAGAACTTTAATACTGCATCTATTTATTTCTCATAGTATTTTCCATGTGACGATACCTTTCTAGGTTCAGTGTATCAAAAATGCCTTCAGGTATTATTGCTACTGCTTATGAAGCAATGATTTACCATTTCTTATGTTTTCATTTTTGTCATATTGGGGTGACATTGTAATTTGATCGGAAGAAAATCTGGGAAAGTTGAGCTCTAGGACCCCCTAAGTAATAAAGTTATCTCTATTGGCAATAGTAAAATTTTTTTATTATGACCGTTGGAGATAGTTTTTCTCCAACTCAACTTTTTGCCTGCAAGATCAGGAATTAGTCCCTCCATGATTCCAGCACCGACTGAATTCAAACATTTTAATAAGTATGGAGGTGTTTCCATGACTGTAACGTTGTTTCATATGCTATTATTGCTCATTTTATAACACTCTTGAATCATATGCTTGCTCTATTATGACTCTGTAAAGAAAGTTAACTTTTGATGGAGGCTCAATGTGAATTTTTAGGTGCTCTGTTGTCTCATGGAATTAAAAATGATTCATCAGAGTTATGTACTGTTAGAATAGTGAGCTTCATGTATTTGTGGTTCCTTTAAATTGGATTAATGAAGGATAATTATGAAGTTATTGAATTCTTAAGAGGGCTGTTTAAAATAACCTTTTAAAAGTTCATCCAGTTGTCCAATTTCATGGAGTGCATAAAATCAATCAATCAGTACCATCAATTCACTTGATTCTTAAATTGTTCAAGGCATTTGGTAGTAGACCAACTGTCTTAGTTGGGGAAATTTTGAATTATTTATTTTATTTAAGTTCTTATGTATGTTCTTTGCATTATTAATTATCATGAAACCCTATTAAAATACTATAGGCATGAATTTGTGCTGAAAAAATTATACCCATCAGAAGATACATCCATTTATAACATTTTTATGCTATTTAATCTGTGTAAATTTTATATTAAATATGAATATATTTTTCCAAAATATGCATCTTAAGTGTATCAGTTGCATAAAGATGTTTAAAGCAGAGATATCACTCTGTGTCAAATTAACCTTGGACCACTTTTTTTGACTTATCCAATGCACTTATTTTGACGCGTATGATATTAGAATCTAGAGCATTTGAAATATTGTAACCTCTGGTAAAATTTTCCCTTAGCTTGTATATATGAAGGAAGAGTTCATTTTATTTTTACGATTCTTTGAAGGAATCTTTGGTATTGAATGTTGAGTGTGTAACTACATTGTAAAATTTCTAAATGCCTATGAGTGGAATATATGTTTTTATTAAAGCTTTACTGCCAAATATGTTGTAGGGTACATCTGATATATTAATGCATTATTCATCATGTCAAGTGTAGGCTTTCCCATGATGTATGCAATACATCATGCCTTTATTGATATGTTCTATCTACCTTCAGATTAATGTCTGAGGTCATTAGATGCAATGAAAAATAAGGCCTCATTAATGCCAGGAACCCACATATATGGTGTTTCACATGATTGCTAATGAATTATAGTTGTCAGTATAGAATATTTTCCACAGTGTTGATTGAATAACTACTTGGATAAAACATGGTTATTACTGATGCTCTCTTTATTAAGTCATTACTGTTAATTTCAATGATGTCAGTGATAATTTGTTCCTTGAAAGTACCTACTTGGTAATTCACAGCCTGTAACATGGTCTGCCTATGGCTGAAAGCAATTTAATGACTCAAGAGTGCTGTTTCATCAACTATTTCTCACAGTGGTCAAACTTTTGTTACTCAGAATATCCCTTTATTTGATCAATGCATTTCATATCACCGTGTAAATTATATGAGGGTTACATGGACATTTTGTTCATGAAAATTTGCAATGAATTTCTTAAACAGATACTCTGTTTGATGACTGAAGATGCCAGTCGTAAATGAAATGTTTTATGTTATAGCTCTATCATTTTGATCTAAAAATTGGGTACTCTAATGTGTGTGTCTGTGGATGAATTGCCAAAACAGCTTCGAAGAAGACGCAGTTTTGTGGCTCCAAGACTAAGCTGCTGCACCCGAGCTATTCAAGTTGTGGGAACTGAGCTGGAGTCCATATCATCCTCATGGGAGCCTGATTCCCCTCCTCCACCACTGCCCCCGAGACAGAATCAGATGCCTGTTCCTCCCCTTCCCCCTTTCCCCTCCTCGCCTAAGTTAAAACCCAAATCCCTTGGTACAAAGTACATACAAATGAAGAGTATGGGAAAGACAGACACTCCAATGCCCTCCCTCGGTGCAGATATTGGAGTAATGTCCACTATGAAACAACCATCTGTTATTTTAACATCTTCGGATGTTTCTGAGAAGAAACATCTCAGCAAGCTTTATTTTGGAAAGGATTTTAGTATTCAGACAACTATGAAAGATCAGAATGAAATATTGGACCCCAAACTCAAAAAGACTGTAGCTAATGACACGAGTACGCAAACAAATGACAGCACTTTAAAAGAGTATAGTTTTGCAAAGATTATAAAAACAATTGATACAGGCACTCAAGTTTGTTCTCCATTTGAATCACAGAAATCTGGATTGCATGTCGGTGGTAAAGATTTTGGTACTCAGTCAATTATCACTTTATCTGAAATGGAGAGACTTTGCTCATTGATCAATAAAGCAACGTATCATGCTGAGGTGCAAACATCTCTTACCCTAATTAATGTTAACCCTAATTCTGCTATTTTGGGTATCCCAACATGTGAGTTTGGAATGCAAATCACGCCAAAAAATTTTGATGAGAAAAGTTTAGAGAATTCATCAAAGACTGACCCTACTGTTAGCCTTGGGATACAGACAACAACAAGTATTTTTGGATACAGTGAAGTTGCTGTTCTTACCGACAAAATATTAAGTGCTGAATATGGAACACAGACTCTTTTGAGCATGAACGATACCAAGAACCTCGACACACCTGTTCATGTAATCATAACGAATGAGATGAGTTCCCAAACATGTTCAATTTTAAGCAGTCCTGAAAATAATGGAAATGTATCTGCAATGATTGTTGCTCCTGCTGTTTGCTCTGTAAATGGTATCGATGCAACTCACTCTCTTCCTGATGTATGCTCTCAAAATGGATCCCAGTCATCTACTCAGACAAATGGCCAATTGTCAGTTCAGATGCATGATGGGGATTCATTAATGGACCCATCATCTGCTGGAGCATCCCTCCCTTCCAATTCCCTTTATCCCGCAGAATGTCAACCATCGCCACCTCTCTCGGACTTAAGTCACTCTCCATCACTGACCATCCCATCGTTGCCATCATCAGGGAAGAACACACCAGAGCTGGACTCTCTCAGCTCCACTCACTATGCTCAATATTCACCTGCTAGCAACAATTCAACTTCCCCCCCTTCACTCATCAGGTTCCTCTCACCAACTCCACCCTCTACTCCTAGTTTCCATTCATCTATGAGCTGCTCAATTGGAGTTCAGTTCCCTCTTAGTACAGACCATGAAAGCCCTGATTCTACTGAGATATCTGAGGATAAATTATGCCTTCCCTCAAAGGCTTATACCTCTATTGGTGTACAATGCTCTCAAAGTCCCTCATCACGCCCATCTTCCCCAAGGGCCTCCTCATCTGTCTTGCCATCCTCAATCCTGGCTCCTCTGCAGCAGATATCCCTCTCCTCAATATTCCCATCTCTATTAGCCTCAGGTTCACCAATGGCTGCTTTTCTAATGCCGTTAGGTAATGAAATCTGTCATTATCCCAATAGCTTCATAGAGTGATGCCTTTACCATTAGCTTTCTAAAGGTGTCTGTGTGTCATTTGCGTCTCAGATGTGAGCCAAAATCTTTGCTTCTTCCTCTATGCTATGTGGGTGAACTTAATATCTGTTCAGTGTTCATATAAAAAAATCCTTCAACTCTCCATTTTCAAAATGTGTTTTTATTCAAAAGGCTTTGGTGATCAGTGGAATCAATATGTGCTTATAACATTATTTGAAACATTTCCCTTGTGTAATAATATGACTTCAACATACTTTGCTGCTTCTTTTAGTCATTTATTATTTTCTAACTGCCTGATTCATTACTCCTATGTATTAAATAAATTTTGCATATAATACTCATGTTCGATAATCATATTGGTTGCTATATTTTGTTTTCAATGGATCAGATTCCATTATTGCAGTTCAGCTTTCTTCAAGAATAAGTTAAAATCCTTCATAATGAAGGGTTTACCCCCACCTGAGTATTTCTTTATCATCTTGTTGAATTAGCAGTGTGGATGAATCCTATAGCTAACAGTTACAAAATTGTCATCAAGGATTGTATTTTCAGAAAGAGTGAGAGAATCACCTGTGAAATTCAAACATTTGGACTTTTCTCATCAGTTAAAACTTCTTAGAACATTATGGGTTTTATTGTTGTATACTTACAGGCACAGAACTTGCGCAAGACGTTGTCTCGGGTGGAAGACGACAATGAGTCCTTGGTGGCACAACTGAAGAGAATGGCTGCTAAGTCGAGGAGTAGTATGTCCCCTTCACTCTCATCATGTTTGAATGACTCACCAAACACTTTTTTTTTTCAATCACTAACAAAAGTCTTTGAAAACTTTTCAAATTATGACAACGTTCTCCGAAACATTTTGCAGAGCACGAGACATAAAAATGCCCACTTAGGTTAAATGTATTGTTTTCTGCATTATGTTGAGGAGGATAGGATATTTGTTATTCCCCTCCATACCAGCCATATCTCTTCATTCTAACTGTCAAGTACTCATTTATAGTGGCATATATCTGAAAAGTTCATGTTGAGTTTCAGTAGATTTTTCTTGTATTTTTGCAAGCGGTTTTGGCAGTCCTAGGATAGTTGGCCAATGCAAAGAGTGAACAGGAATTATATGATGTGCTATGAAGCTCTTATATTTTGATGTTAAACTTTACTTAAGTGCACAAATTCACTAAATGCTTGACATCTGTCAAAATGCAAATAACAAAGACAAGCTTGATCATCAAGCAATGTTTGTTCTCTAATAGCAGGGACTTCGTTTCACAGCTGAGCATGAGCACACACAGGCTATGTTGTAGTAACCTTGGTTATTGTTGCATCATTTCAGCTCCTATTCCCATGTTTGCTTGTTTTACTATGTAGTTTACTACTACTATTACTTACTACTAATTACTTACTTAAAGTACTTACTACTACTATTACTAGTAGTAGTCGTAGTAGTAAGCCTTGGATTTACAATTAATCATTCTTCTTATACTTTTTATGTGTTAAAATCCTTGTTTTATCATCCTTTTCATTTTCCCTCTGTGCTGTTTTTCCATTCCTCTCGAATGATTTTGGAATAATTTCTGAATTAATCAAATCCCATGTAGCAGTAATGCCAGAAAGCAGTAACAAATATCAAAATGCAAGTCAGTTTTTACATTTTCCCTGGTTACTGAGTAAAAAGATTCCTTGTCATGACTTTATTGACATTTACAGTTTCTACATGAATGAGAAACTTTTAAAACAAGTGTTTTAACTGGTAATGACTGAAATAAGCTTTTTTGGTGTACTAATGGTGTTAATTGGCATTTGACTGCACAATAAATATGTTTTTATATCATATTAAAAACATAATTAAGATATACTAAAAGTTTTTTGTGAGCTTGCATAAAATTGCCAAATTTTAAAATGCATTGAATGTTTTTTGTTGTTTTGAAATAATTTTGGATTTTTCCTATCGATTAGTGGGTGCATCTGCTCAATGCATCCATCTATGCATTGAATTCTAGTAATTCAATACTATTTAAATATGTAAAATGTTTCTTACTGCGTATGTATTTCCTAATGTACAGTGCAACCATGTTGTAGTGATTATAATGTAATGATCTGCATTGACTTAAGCTTTCTATGATACTTTGTCTAATTATTTTGAAAGATATAGACATGAAATCACCATGACTCTCTCAACAGCTCCATGTCTATGTCCTCATTCTCTTTCCATGTCTGCTAATAGGAATAAAAAAACAGTCCCTTTCTTCCATTGATGTAGGTCTAAGTTTTCCCTCATTATCTTCAATCTCTTCCTGATTTGTATGGAAGCAAGAATACCTTGCCTTTTCATTTGAGCTACAGTTTCCTAACTTTTCATCATATTATTGGAATTACAGATACTGAACAGCAATTCTCTCTTAAATACCCTCTACCTGCGGAAGGTTTTTTGCTTAAGTACATGTGAGTATCCTTGCTAGACTATCCATGCTTAGTCATGTACAGCAAAAACCGAACACCAGTGCACATGGAATACCAATCCATTGTGGATCCATGTTTCTCCTCATATCCTATATACTGAGAGAGGCCAACTAGAAGTGATTAGTGACTTAAAAAGATTTATTGTCAAGACTTACCAATGCTGATGCCTAAATGTGCTAAATTAAGCAATTTTTCGCCCACCCAATGTTGTTACTGGTGATCGATTGTACTTGATGCCCAGGCTCTGTGAGAGATAGTCTCAAGCCTCAGTTGCATCACTGATGTGTATTTAATGCCCTTGATTTCCTTGATTTTCCCTTAAAAATACCTCTTGATGAACTGACCGGTGCCATCTGGAAAAATATTTCCCTTTGGGTTGGGATTAGATTTTCAGCAGTGACACGGATTATGAGTATGCACTAATATTTCTCAAATTGAAGCTGACTTCTTAGCCTTGCTCAGTCTTTTTTCATCACTAGTTGGATGGATACATCTAAATGCTATCACGCCTTCAATAAAATATATAATGTGGTATAAAACAGTGGGCAGCCAAACGGAAGTTAATATCCATGGATCAGAAGTATGTTGCTCTACCAACTTTGGAACCATCCAATGGTAATTATTCTGGGCTTCAATATTTGAAGTGTTTTGAGTGAAGCTACTGAATTGTCTTAGTTACATGAAGCACTAAGCATTGATAAACTGTCCTGTTCAGATCTGTAATCATGAATTGTGCTCATTGGGAAGGATGTGAGAGAAATATTAAAATAGTGTGTTTAAAATGTGACATCAGTGAGACTATAGTGTGACAAAAGCATGAATTAGAGCTCTCAAGTGTTTAGACAGCATGATAAACACTGTGAAGGGAGTGTGAGGATGCCATTCAGACAGTTTAGGGACACTGTGCTCACAGTGTCGGTGTGTGCTGAGTCCCTATGCTGAGTGAATGATGTTCTCGCGCTGTCCCATCACACTGTTTCTCACATTTTCAGCACACTTAACATGTACCAGCTCACACTTTCGTCACACTCTTGCAATATTCTGAGGATACTTTTCACTCTTCTCTCACAATCTTGGCACATTTTCTGTCATTTTTTTTTTAACTAGGGTACTATGTCCCTCCAATCAAGATATACATACCATAAAGGTTTGGAGCATTACATCCTCCAAACAATCTATTTCAACTATGTGTTAAGGATGACCCATTATCCCTTCTCCCAGCCCAAAGAGAGATGGAAGCCATTTTTTTTCTTTGTGTAGCTGTGCATTTAGAAATGAAAGGTGTAATAATTTTGCCCTTTAAAGATATGCCTACCTTGCGAAAAAGACATGCTCAAATAGTGGCAGACGTGCGTCACATGGATGAAGATATTTTAAACAGACAATCAGTACTAGATTTGACTTATATTAAAGAGGATGCCTAAATCATGGAAGCATGATTAAAATGTGGTGACAATGAGTAATATAAAGAGGATATTGGTGGGAGAAAACTGAGGATTGTAAAGAGAAAAATTTGCTGTCATTACCAAAATCAACCTGTTCAACTATTAATGGAAATTTTACATTAAAATTACAACATGGTTATGCTGTATTAGAGGAAATAACAAGTTCAAAGAAATTAATGAGAAAGATTAGCAAAATAGCTTCTTAGAAGAATCTAACTTATTGAGGTGGAATTCTTCACTTGTGGTGTTATTTATGCAGAAATGAAAAAATAATTCTTAATTTTGCTCTATTTTCACGAGGAATTTATTCCAACTGGAAAAAAATTGGCATGAGTTTTATACATAGGTACATTGATTATTTATTTAAGTCATGTCAAATTCAATATTCAAAGGCTGAATTTTCTCTTACTATATTTATTTTAAAGTGAATGTGAATGATAGTCCTTCACCAGTTTTCTGTGATACATATATGAATGTTCCTTTCGATTCATACTATCTGTTAGTGTCAATTAGTAATCTTGATGACTCAAGCTGAATTTTTCTTTTTGACAGTTCAAAGAGCATTTTTTTAAAATCTAAGCATTGCTTTAGATATATGATAATAAAATATCCTATTTACCAGTTTCTACTGAGTAATATTAAATATTTAGTTTCAATATACCTAGACTGTAGATTGAAAAACTAATTACTCTTGTTTAGAGAGTCCTATTGGTAAAAACTTACTGATTGAAAGTGAATCTTGCAGCACGAAAACAGAGCCCCAGTCCAGCTCGACTTACTCCAGAACCTTCTTTGGAGAAAGATGAAGGAATATCTGAGGATGATGACCCTGCTGAGTTACGTTTGCAGCTTGAGCTGAATGAACAGGCATGCTTCCTAATCTTATCTTAAGAGCTACATTAGTTTTTTTGTTTAAGTGAATAATGAAACTTGGGTGTATGCATTCTTGCGTAGAGCATGCCAAGATTGCTGATGTTGCTGCAAGCTTGGTGTAACTTTGCAAGGCTGCAGCAAAGTTGTGACTGGTCTGTTGCTGCATGATTCCTGCGACTTGAAGGGCAACCTTGCAGGAATCTTGATGAAAGTACCTTTGTAGTCTTGTCACAAAATTAAATCTTTCGATGTTAAGGTTGTGGCAAGCTGAATCTTGCTCTGACAGGCTTTCTACAACCCTGCTGTAAGCTTTCTTTTCTATGTTGAGTGAATGGTTCTGGTATAGCCATCTGAGAGCTGCATTATATTTTTGCTGATGATGGGATGGGATGGTATTTTTTTCCAAATTTCTGAATTTCATATATATCCTGAATAATTCTCGTAAAATCTCCTTTCTATTGGTTTCACATGACCAAAATTTTCCTATTCTTATTAAATTGGAGTTTAGAATACATATCATGCAATTGGCATTATACCAATTATCACTGTAAATTAGGGTTTCTCAGGTATTCCTCTGGGTTAAAGGCTCCTTGTCAACCTTGGAGCATTTAACAAATAGTCATTCATGTCTTTTGCTAGAAAACCTCCCATCATTTTAATGGCTGGAAAGAGCATAGCTTAACGTACAGTTGGACCAAAATTGTGTTATTCATGTGACTACATGAAAAACCCCACACCTAGTAGTCATTACAATTAGCATATTAAGCCTGCCATAAGGGATGAATTTATATTTTGCTGTGCTGCCACTGATTTCTCAGAGTAGTCTGTTAGATGGAAAATAGAAGGCATGGATTTTTACAAATGTGAAAGCCTTGAGCAGAACTTTGGCCACCATGGTCATAAGCAATATGAAACATCTGTTATATAGTTGTACTACTGTAGAGCAATGGAACAGTGTAATCCAAAGTCATGCCACAATACAACATTGCTTATGGAGATAACAAATACCTTTTGACAGTTAAGTATTGTAATGCTTAACATCTTCCTTATTATTCATGTTCAAACAATTATTACCTTTTTTGCTCTGCCTTTAGGAAACTGCAGTACTGCGGCGAAAAGTTGAAGAGCTTGAGAAGGAAGGAGAAACCACTAAGAAAAAGATGAAAGAATTGCAGGACAAGCTGGCAGAGAAGAAAACGGTTCCTGCCAAAACTACTATCCTCTCTGATTTGGGTGTTGGAAAAGGAAGTGCAATATCTGAGCAAAAAATTAAGGTACTATGTAGCATCATGATCACACAGAACTTGTATTTATTCAATATTTTTGTACCACCCACGGCTCATCCTAGCTATGAGCAATGTAATATATTTAGATGAACAAAAACAGCTATATTTTTATGGTGAAAATGCTACCTATGCAGAATTCAAACCCATGACCTCAGGTTCTAAGGTCAAGACTGCCACCAAGGGTGGCAAATTTTGATTTAAAGCCTCATCAATAAAATTATAAAAAGCCAAAAGCAGGGCCTACTGTATTTATCCTCCATTTAAGAAAGAGTTATCATTTTTTCTTGTTGCCTTGTTGTCTTAAATAAGCCTAATTTCACTTTCATGACAATATTGCATTGTGCTTCCATCGATTTTTGCTAAACCACATCTTATTGTGCAAGGAGCCCAAATCTACCTAGATGAAAAATTTTATGTACACCCAACCAAAAATTTAAAGATTGTAGTTTAAATCTCTGTCATATTATTATTCTATATATCCATGTACATATTTATAATAACTCAAAAATGGCATTAATGTGGAGAGATAGGATCAGGTGCCTTAGAATGTGGTATGAAAAATGTCAATTTTCTAAGAAAATTGTTATAAAAGTAGCATATTTGGTTTGTTTAAATATGACCTTAGGATGATCTCTGATTTTCAGATACTGTATTTCATGGACAATAAGATGCTTTTTTGACTTGAAAATGTTATCTTTTATGATAATAATAAAACTCATTGACCCAGTGGCACACAAGACAAAATTAGGACAAGTCAAGTACTTATAATTAGTCATCTAGTGACAATTATTACATTTAGATAATCATGGACAATAGAAGTATTTATGCAGAAGGTATTTAAAATTACCTTTTTTAAATTTATTTTATTTATATTTTATTCTATGAGGTAACTTGTTTTAGGGTTGAATTGCCATTATCTTTGGACCCTTAGCATGTACTTCATTGAGAGATGTAAAATCGACTAGCATCTTATGTGGTGATGGTGTATAGAAGAGCACCAATTAACCATGTTAATGGAGGGTGAAGCCCAGTCAGATTATTGAAAGCAACAGTTTATCTGGTCATGTCCAGTCATGTAGTAGTTGTAGCCTTGTTTTCAGCACCTTTCATTCTCGAAGTCTTTTGCGCACATTGTGCTTCGTGCACATGCTTGTGTCACACATATTGCACACATTGTTCATAATTTTATTCCTTCTGTATAATTTCCTTTATCAAACAACCATTCATTACTTTTACTTCTCAAAAACATTTTGCTGGCTTAAATTTATGATTGTTTGTTATGCGTGATATATATGCTCCATCAATTACTTCCTAGAGTTAGTGAATATTATTTTCAGGCTTGCAATGAATTGGGTTTTATATATCTACTTGATATATTTGCTGATAACTGAGAGAATTTAAAGTCATGATCACATCATATTGCTCTCATTGTGAGTCTAAATCTGGCTTTGCTTATCAGCCAAAATCGCTTCGCATTTTTTTAACTTCTGAGACTGTCATCAAGGTAGCTGATGCACACTTGCATGACTGTATCTCCTTGGAAGATTCATCCACCCCAAGCTACAGCTAGCCCAGGCATATGTCTCTTCTGTGACAATTAGTGGTCACCCATTGTGAGTCTCCCATATCTTCATGCTTACACAGCTTGCTCTTGAAGTAAACAAGTCAAGGTCAACCACCCCAATTCAGTGGTGTGCATACTTTGCACTATTGCAAGCAAAAATCTCCCTCCCTTTCAAGTATCGTCCACTTCATGGATATGCTGTAATCAAAGTACTTTATCTTTACTGAAGAATAAAACATTTTCTATCAATTATATAATTGAAGGATTGTAAATATAAAACAGCCTTGGAAATGTTAGATTATGAGCCGTTTACAGCATTCATAATTTTTTTTTCTAAAATTATCCTCAAATAATGGTAGTGCATCTTATGGACTGGGAAATATGATTTATTTTTGAAACATTCAGGAATCAGCACTCTGAGATCATTTGTTTGATTGAACTATTTACCATTTTATGAATTCTTAAAATTGATGATTATTATTCTCCACTAAGGTCCTTGAAGAAGAAGCCAATGAGCTGAGGAGGAAGTTAATAGAGAAGGAAAGGGATTGTGAGAGACTCAATGCAGAGTTGACGTTGACTCAGAAAAGATCCAAGGGTCTCATGCAAAGGAGCAGGTTTGTTTTTTTAAAGTTTTACTGTCTCCCTATTCTTGATAGCATTCAGAGAAATTGCAAATGTCAGTCCTACTCTCAATTTGGACAAATGTTGTTGCATATTCACTCTCAGGTTGTACAAAGTTTCTATTATATATACATAGGGACATATTTTGAGAAAATGTGAAATATAGTAAATTCAAAAGTGAGCTCTTAAGGTAGCTCTGAAATTCTGGCCAATGAGAAACTCTGGTTTTTAAATTTGGCATTCATTCTTCCAGATTTAAGTGTCTGATTTATATCACTAAACCCACTCTTAATTGACGTAAGAACTGATGAAATATGCATAGGGAGTCATTTAATATACAGTGGAGCCTACTTGTAATGAACCTGCTTATAACGAAGTCCCGCTTTTAACAAAGTGAAAGCCGTTCCCCATCAAAAATGGCCTTTTCGCCATGTAAAAAATCCCACATTTAACAAAGGCATACTGAAATGAATCCCGCTTATAACGAAGTTAGTCACACAGCAAGATATCCTTTTTTTTTTAAACGTCTTCTCGGCTGTTGCAAAACATTATGGCAATATCACCATCGTGTTAAAACCTCGAGAGCTCTATCAATATCCGATTATTTATGCGCATGAATGCTCGTCCAGATATCTACCCTAAGCACCTGAACTCCTCTTCTCAGACTAGAAGAACACAGCAACTTCCACCCCTGTCTTACACTGAGCAATACCCACCTCTGTCATGCACTGGGCAACTCCCACCCCCTCTCTCTAGTCACCCCTCCCCATCTCTACCGTCAGCTCGTAAGTTAGTCTCTGGCTGTTTGCTGCTGCGTCTAGTGCCACGTTACACTTATTTGCGCAATCGTATAGACGGTCTTGTGACATTGATCACTTTGGAGAGCGATAAAATAAGAAGAAAAGCGTTAAGTTTAAATACTAAATTAGAAATTTTTAAGGACATAGATGACAAAGTGACTAAGACCAGTGTCGCAAAAAAGTACAATATTTTACTTAGCACTTTGTCAACAATATTAAAGAATCGGGAGAAAATTGAAAAATCTAGTGAGAGTGTGACTTTTGGAGTACATCGCAAAAAAAATCCGCCGCTCTAAATATGTGGATATTGAGGATGCTGTGTTTAAGGCATTATGGTAGTGAGGGCAGAGGGGAGCGTTTCAGGCGTCATTTTCACTCTACCCATGTTTACATATCACTCAACTGTGGGTTGACTATTAACCCTCTTAGTGCTGACCCCTGCCAGCGGTTCTAGTGAGAAATGCGGAGGGTAACTAGAATGAAATGTATCACCTTAGGAAAATAAATATTATAAGTTATTGTTTAAAATATCCATATGCAGTTTTTCTTATTGCGTATGCATTGAATTAGGTAATAATAAAAAAACGCTTATACTTCGTACAAAAAATAATTGTAATTATATTTGTGTGCAAAAGTTAAACAATATTTTGCCTATGAGCCGATATATCGGCCCTCCACACTTTACGCCTAAGATGCCAAAGCCGATATATCGGCCCGCCGCACTGAAAGGGTTAAAGGTATTGACTTTGGGTTTTCATTATTTGGTTTGAAAGATATCATTCCAAAAGACGATGTGAAAGAAAATTTTTTATCCCTCTGGGTTAGTCAGGAAACTTACCCGAACTTTGGCTAACAAAAAGTTACTTCTTAAACAGAAATTTGAAAATCGAAGACAGTCAACTTCTGGTGACATCTTTCTTCTAAACGATATGTAAAGAACATCCATCATTACTCATTTTTGAGGTCGTAATTGTTAAAATGGTGGACCATTGCTTGCTAAAAATCCAACTATTTTCCGCTATTATGGAGGCGAACCGTGCCGTGACGAATTTGTCTCCCCCCTGAGGAACTCCTTCCACTGGCTCTCAAGCAAAGTTGAGTCACTCTTCTCTCTCAATTCTAGTATAATTTTTCGATCTGCCCCCCCTCTTCTTAAGCGAATGTAAGATGGTCCCAACCCCCTCCCCCAAAAATGTCTTACGTAATACTTAATTGGTCCCTTAGAAGTCTGACTAGAGTGATCTAGGGAGTAGATTACAATAGTGTTGGTGTGCATAAGAAGAAAGCCCTCACACCCTCCACCTCCTAAGACTTTGTCGCAGAGGTGGAGGACAGCGGAAGGGGGAAATAAATCACAGCCTCCCGTTTTGTGTTTCACTCCCCTACCGTTCCATGTTTCACTCCCGTACCGTTCCATGTTTCACTCCCGTACCGTTCCATGTTTCACTCCCCTTCAGTCAAACCTCATCCCTTCTTCCCCTCCTTCACCTCTCGGAATCCTTTCCCCTCCCTCAGAATCCCCTCCTTCTCCTCTTGGAATTGAATCGCACACTTATGATTATTTCTGAAATACAAATGTAATATTGCATAGTAAGAAATACATTCCTTTGAGTGCGACCCTCAGAAAATATGACTTAAGATTTTACCCCATCACTATATTCTATGAATACAACTGATCATTGTATTACCAGGTTGAAATATACCGCATAATGAAAAAATCTATCTACTGAGTGGCTTACATATTTTCCTGGAGAAAAAAAGACGGTAGAATGAAATTTCCAGCAGTAATCTTCTTAAACTGGCATATCCATTTACCTACATTTTATTCACTTGCATTTATTAATTTTCAACTAATTATTAACCGGTAGATTAACTGTGATGAATGCATTAAATCAATCACATAAGTTATCTGTTAACTGTATTTCTTCTGTTGCCACCGATCCGACAATATTATTGCTTTGAAATGCCTATCGGAAAAGTAACGATATTATTTTTAGCCAAGCCTTAGAATTGACTTGAAATGCCCTGTGTAGTTCCATAAATGTAAAGCAATATCTCGCAGTTTTCAATCCTAGCAACGGGTCTCCGCTCACCTCGCTCAGGCAAAACTCATTCGAGAGTCAGATGCCCAGCAAGACGAAATTTGACTCCAGGTTTGTTTTCTACTGAGTTCCCCCATCTCCACTTCCCCTCCATTCACTCGCGGACTGCCCCCTTCCACGCCGAGGACCATTCCATTCCACCCAGGTTTCGGAGGGGGGACGCCAGTTGAGGAATTTCTGAAATGGAGCTTACCGGTGTCGCACATCGGTGGCTAGCCTTGATGTTGATGATTTACATACAATGCGTGGTTTATATAATCATAAATTATAGTCCTCATGGAAATTGATACCCTTCAGGAAACGTACTCTTTCCTTTTGTGAAAATTTCATCATGTAAATAGGTGAATTTCGTGAATGTATGAACATGAGACTACAAAATAACCCCTCCTCTGTACGATCTTATCTATCGTCTCCTTAAAGAGGCCATTGAGATCAGGCTGGAGAAGAACAACTTAAATCGCGACTCTGGGTACATACTAAGCAGGGAATGGAGACCGTTATTTAAAAAAATAATGGAAAGAAGTAGACAACAATGCCCCCCAGATTAAGCGGCTGTATAAACGCAGGAAGGAAGGCCTGCATCTCATTACTGCTCTGAGGACGATGGAAGTGTTATCCATCGAAACGTCAGCCACAAAAATTCTTACTCGGCTAGAAGCCCGAGAATCATTTATTCAACCCCTCCTCTGTTTACTATCTTTACTGTGCAAACGATAATTGAATTAGTATGTTCATTTGAGCATCTCTGGTAAAATATTCTTTAGAAGTTGGCGAAGGCGACAGACTCTGAAATGGAGAAAAAAAGCAGTTTTTTCAGTTCAGTCTATTCGGATGGTAGCCTTTTTCCTAAATGCTTTCGCTTCCTAGATGCTTCTTTTCCTTTCCTGTGCGAGGTTATAAAATAATAGCTGCGATATTACAGCAGTTTTCTTGGTTCAAAGTTCAATTCTAAGTTCACAAGAGCGAGCCCACACTTAAAGAAGTTCAGGTATAACGAATTTAACTGCCGGCCCCCTCAACTTCGTTATAAATGGGCTCCACTGTATATATTTATGCTCCAAGCAATTTAAAAACCTTTTTATCATTTCTAGGCATTGCATCAATATCTCCATGTCAACCTTCCAAAAAGGAAAAGATATTCACATAATTTTGATATTGCTTTTTCAATTGTCAACCCAGGCTTTTTGGTCTTGGTCTGTGGCAACTTTTGGTCTGTAACTAGTCTGTAACTGGTCTCTTAACTGCTCTTAAAGACTAATATTTGATCCTGAAGTGGTCTATAACTGGTTTGAATTGGCCTGGATTTTAAAGATGTTTGAAATCCAGACCAGTTACGGATCACTTCCAAATCAAACATTAGTCTTTCAGTGCAGTTATGGACTAGTTTCAGCGCATTTACAGACTAGTTTCAAAGCAGTTATAGACCAAATATTTTTACCTGGGTACATCTAAACCTTATCAATGCTTCAGGGAGGCAATTATATCAGTCTGCATAGTACCTACATTGCAACTTAACAATGACTGATGTAAACTTGAATGACTCTGCTTGATAGACTTGAGATAATTTCATATACTGACTTGAATTATTTTTAGATCTTTAGATAGTGGTGGAGGTGGCCCAATTGACCAGGCAACACTTGATCTCAAGCGACAGCTTCAAGTGGTTGATCAGGAAGCCAACATCCTGCGCTCAAAAACTCAAGAATTGGAGGCTGAATGTGAGCGTGTGACTGCAGAGAACAAGAAACTATCACTTTCCAAGGCTGCAGCAGGGAAACGAACGGCCGAGATAAAGACTTTGCGAGAACGAGTGAAGGAATTGGAAGCTAAGCTTGGAACGGAGGGAGTCAAAGTGAGTTGAACTTCATGAGTTTAGATAAGTAATTTATTTTGAGTTCATGGAAGTTAATTACCTATTAAATTTGCTATGCACTCCAAAAACTAATATTCAGTTAAGCTTTCTGATGCATGTAGTCAATGAAAAAACTTATTGTTCCACAGGATTATACATTAGCTCTGGCTTTGAATAGTGCTGTAAAATATGGTCACAGTATAAATTTGTTGCAGTATTATGTGGCTTTTACAATTTTACATGACAAATATCCTCGGGAATATGTAGAGATGCATAGGTTTGCATATTCAATTTTATTACTTTCTCTGCTTTTACTCCTGTGATAACTATTTAATGCTTGTGTAAATTTCTCGGGCTCGCCACCGGGTAAGAAATTCATAGGCAGCTGACATTTCAGGTTCCGACTCGTTACCCATACTCAAGGCTCAGTAGCCTTGAGAATGGGTAACGAGTCGCAACCCGAAACGTCGGCTGCCTATGAATTTCTTATCCGGTGGCGAGCCTGAGAAATTTACACAAATGTTATTTGCCAGAAAAGTGTAAAATCATACATATTTAATGCATCTTAGTTACTAATGTTATTTAATTGCTATTAATAAGGTGTTTGTGTCATGGTAAATTTCATAGTTGAGACTTAAGAGATAGATGTAACTAGGCTAAATAATATCACATGATACCAAATATTGCAATATTTTTAGCATTGATTTTCTAGGATGTGTAATGAATGGCTTGTTGTGGTTTGTTCATTTTTATTACAGTCTGCTGATGAAGAATCCAAGGACAGCTCATCGATGACAGCCAAAAAAGATAATGCTGAGAGTGTGAGTTCATCTGATGTCGAGTCATTGAAAATTAAGCTAGAGAAGGCAGAGGCAGAAGTAGAGCAGCTGACAACTGAACTGAAAAAGGCAAAAGATCCTAAGAGTGTCCTCTTACGTAAGAGGACAGCCAAGAGGCCCACAGACTTAACTCCCAGGTTGCAGCTTAAGAAGATGGTGGAGGAACTTGAAATTGAAATAGGTTAGAACATTAAGGAAAAGCTAACTCTATTGCATATGTTTAACAGATTTTTCTCTGAAAATTGGAATATCGTTATATTTGGTTTCATTTAATCTTCCGATGTTTATTATCAAGATGCTGTTGGAAAAAGCAATTACTCAAATTATTAGATGTTATTAATAGATTTTATTCTTTGTCATTTATTATTTGTTGTTGTTAATATTTATTAATATTACTAATTTATCATCTATTGTTGACATAGCTACATCTGTTTATTAGAGTGTTTAGGTGTGTCATCTGTATCAACATGCTAGTTCTGTTTAATAAAATCTTTGGCATCAAGTATATTTAATCAGGAAAGAACCATACCTGCAAGCAGATACACCATGTCAATTTCCAAACTATTGTTGCTGGATTCAGAGAGTGAAATGTTTAAATTACAAACTGTAGCCAGCATAATCACATTGATGTGGTGATATTCATTTAAAACTGAAACTCTACAGCTATACTGAGATACTTGCTGTAGCTCTGACGATAACCTAATGTATTAAATCAGTCTTGTTTTATTTTTTTCCAAATTTTTAACAACTCACTTCTTCCTTTTTGTAGCCGAATTACTTGTTGTTCTGAAGAATACAGATGCTGACAAGGAAAAATTATCAGAAGAGCTGAAGAAATCGTCTGGTGTAGACAAAGAGGCTTCTGCAAAGGAAAAAGAGGAATTGGAAAAGGAGAAGGCTGAGAAAGAGAAACTGACGAAGGAACTTGAGGCAATGAAGACAAAGTTAACTACAGTTGAGAAAGAGATGAAGAAATTACAAGGAGAAAAGGTGAGAATCTTAGCTTTATCCATCTCGCTCTTTTCTTTTACCCATTGCAATCTGATATTCATTTCTCGATTAAAATTAATGCATTATGTCATTGCATTTTTTGCATGTAATTGTGCATCTTTCTCCTTCATTGATAAGGTATGCATTTGCTGTTGGCATAAAAATTGATTGAATGATGATTAGTGTTATCATTAAAAAGATGAATTTAAGGCGACCATGCACCAAAAGTGATACTAAGTTAACTGTCAGTTTTTATCTCGAACCTTAAAATCCCTTATGCTGGTTTCTCTCTGTCTGCTGACACCAAATGAACTGATAGGAACTTCCAGAGTGCCACATTGCTGCCATTTGCTTGGCCTGTAATTTTCTCTTCACACAGCTTTCATAGCATATGCATAATTCCGATTGTTACCATCTCATCTTTTTCTTCTCTGAAGTTTGGGTAAAAAGATAATTAATATCAAGTAATATTATACGTGAGCTAAATTTATTATAATTTGGTATTTTATAACAACATTTCAATTTTATTTAGTTTTTTTAATGAATACCTCTTGATTTACAAAAATAAATACAGTAGACTCTCCTTATTACAAACAACGTTTATACGAAGTTTTCGTTCTTACAAACCAAATCGTTGGTCCTGACAACAGGGGTATCTAAATGTATGGTAAAGAAACGATATTATGAAATTACGAAAAAACGAACCTTAGTCCCGGTTCCCACAGGAACAAAAAATACTTTATTACGAAGTCTGTCACATAAATAACGGCATTCATTCGGCTATGCACGACGCTGCATTATAAATCAGGAAGCTTTGCCACACGTACTGTGCCCAAGAGCTTGAGAACTAAAATATATACAATGGATACTTTGCATAAGCTATTTAACTGGGTTGAGGGTACAGAACTCCCCCTGGGTTACTGCACTTCGAAAGGAGTCTGAGAGAGCATGAGAGGTGGAGGAGGGGTGAAAGGGAAGAAATGAAAGATAAGGACTTTTCTTCTTCCCTTTCACCCCTCCCAACATCTCATGCCTCTATTGTCCCTTTAAAGGTCACTTACCCAATATATTATTTGGGGTCTGGCACAATTCCTGGCTAATCCTCCCTCCCCAACCAGCTTCCCGGCCTGGCCTTGGCTCCACCAATTCTCCACCCACTCCCTTTTCCCATCCCTAGCTCCCAACCCCTTTTCCAATTTGACTGTGTGGTGGGCGAAATGTGTCCCTCTTCCCCTCAGGTAGTGGTAGCTTAGCGTTACCACTAGCAATCGGCAGGGCAATCACTCGAGTCTGAATCAACAAAGTGTGATCAGTGCTTTGTAATGACCTGGCGAAACTCTCTGCCCAGGCTTGTGGGAATGACTATGCCACATGCGAAGTTTCAGCATCTTGTTTCCATCGTTGAATAAGTATCTTTGTGCGTACTGAAATTCTGGCCTCAAAATCCCTACACATCGTACATATGCATTGATATGTTGTGAAATTGTGACACTCTTTCGCTCGTCTGGAGAGAAAGACATAAGTTCTTCTGTATAGATGAGAAAAATTTGTTATTTATGTCCTAAATTTCGTCAGTGAGAAGGCATAGCGAATAAACTCCAGCAACAATATGAATGGTAAAATTTGGCATTTCTCCCTTACGCTACGAACGCAAACATGCTTACACGCCTCAGATTTTTCAACGGAGGCAGACGAAAGTCGTTTGTAAACGATATAGATTTTGCCTTGCACGAACAGCAAGCCAACCCGCCCATTGCAGATGAGCGGAATACAAGCAAGCAAAAGAAAGTCCCAGGGATAACTAGGCACCCCATCTCTTGGTACATTGGACTGTGTCCATGGTTCATTGTTTTTTTATGTTGTGGATTAACTAAGACAATATGTTGAATGCTTGAAAAATATAAGCTCAGAAATTGTCTTGAATGTTCATTATACAAGAACTTTGTTAACAATAAAGATAAAGTTCCGTTTAAAATTGGTAAATTCATAGCGAAACATAAGGATGGCACGTAACATAAAGTTAGTAATGAATATATTTGTTAATTATTATTTAATCATTAGCAAAAGTGTTATCGATTAAAAGTTAAATGTTATGGCAATAAAAATAACTAATAAGTTGAAAAGCTAACGAAACCTGTCTCAATTAAATTTAATCGTTAATCCCAATTATGTTAAGCGAATACTCAGTTGGCCACGGGCCATGAGTGGAGATAGTACTGAGACTAGGGTCATGATTGCCTCTGCCACACGTTCGAGGAATGTTTCTGGCGTCCTGCTGACTTGTGCTCCAAGGCAATGAGAAGCATTGGTGCCTGTTCGATTCCTTGTCGAGAGTTCTATGCGGAGGAATATGTTCACGGCGCTCATGGCAATGGGTAGAATTTTTCATAACATGGACCGAGAGCGAAAGGGTAAAAAAACACAGGTAGCATATGATAGCATCAATTGTAATTATAATTTATTAAAAATCATCATTCTTGTTTTGAACTACATTATGTTTGCTGTTATTATCACCTGGCTTGGTTCTTCAATTCAATTAATTTAATGGTAAAGCCAAACTGTGTATCAACGTCTGCTCAACAATGCGTGCCGGTGAGGTGACATGCTTGCTTTTGGAGGACCCAAAAGCGAGTGTTATCTCTTCACTCGGAACAGCTGAGGGGGTTTATCTTTCAAGGTCAAGGTTCCAGCTCAACTGTCCAAGCGTAAATAAGTAAACACCTTGAACCCATAACTTTTCGTGCTGAAAGATGGGACAGTAAAATAATAGATTACACCATTAAAATGCCACATATTACCTACAGTTACATATTACAGTTGAATTTCACGGTCGTACACAATTATCATGAAGATTTTCGTTAATGATGGGCAGGAATTTGGGCGATTTTGCTGAAATTTCTCTAAGTTCTATTATTTCATTTAATAAAATCAATTCGATACCTCCACCGGGTGCCGAAACAGCCTAGCGTAAAATTGTAACATATTTACTTAAAGTCAAATAATGATTTCATAATGAGGTCAAATAATAATTCCATATTGCTTAAGGAATCGGGCGGGACCACTCACTAACTTGCGCAAAATCAAATTTTCCATAAATTCGATATACTTTAATTCAGAATTCTACTGTATTCATTTTGCCGCATAGTAATTGTACAGGCAGCCGAGCAGTTTTTCCATGAAATTAATTTCCCAGCTGAATTCATTTCCCGGCTTGCGATGATTACTACAAAAAATAGCGTGATGCATGATTTCCGAACAACCAATTAGACTGTTTGATTTCACATCTTTGTGCATAATTTTATTGTTATTTACATGTCTGATATCATTTCATAGCACGCCTGTAACACACAAAAGGTTAAACTGGTCAAAATAGAGCTAATGGATATTTTTTGCGATGTTTATATAAAAAACTATGTTGATACGAACTACGTTATTACGAACCACCGATTTTTTGGTCCCATGAACTTCGTAATAACGAGAGTCTACTGAAGCAGCAAAATGAACATTGTATAGCTAAAATTTTTAATGAAATCTCTGAGGTTATGTGAAAAAAAGCATCTGTATGTAATTATGGCTAAAGAAGAATTTATTTACCTTCACTGTCTGATTCAAAACATTTAAATTCTTCCATCCTGTTACATTCCATGGAATGGGTAGCTTCTGGTGTGAATGCACACCTAGGAGATATCAGCTCCAAGCACAGTTCTCTTGCATAGCATTGCATTCAGTGTGTCGCTGCCTTTAAATACAGTAAACATTACATATTAAGCAGGAAGAACATCTCCTTTTGTATGTTTTTAAATATGCATTGACTGCCCGAATGCCAAGGGGCATTTTTCTTTGTGCATTCTTCTATTTTTTTCAAAATTTTTTTTTCAAGACAAAGGTATAATGATTTATTGAGGAACTGGCCACAGCATGCTACTTAAAGAACTTATTTTGTGGGCTAATTTTTTGGATAAATAACATTAAGTGTCAGCTATGTTGAGGCTGTACTGAATCTTGAGCGGTATTTGATGATCCCTTCTAAATGAGACTTTGTAATTCAGGTGGGAGCTGAAGAAGAGGTAAAGAAAAAGAAAGATGAAGAAATCCGCAAGCTTAAAGATGGTAAGAGTAAAATTGAAGCAGATCTCAAGAAGATGGAGAAGGAGAAATCAGACCTTCAGAGTGAACTTCAGAAGTTGAGGACTGAAAAAGGTAGGTACGTTTTAGACTTCATCTCAGGTGGAACATATCAGCTGCAATGCCATCCTTGTTCCCCAAATATCTTACATAGAAACTAGATTCACATTCGCTAATTCCTGTATTTTTAAATTCTGTTTCTAATGATACTGCTGAGACCAAGGTCTTACCTGTAGAAAGGTCACCTCATTTTATATCGTGCAAAAGTTGTGTTCCATGCCATAACACCCAGTGTTGAATTTTGGGGAGAGAAGTTTAACACTTACCTACACAAAATTTAACGTATTCTTTCTTTTTTTAGGTGTTACCCTTTAAACCCTTAATTTATATCTGACTGATAGATAGTTTATGCTGATCATAAAATTATAAGGCATGAGAATTAACACATGTCTCCAAATCATCATCAGATAAAGGCCTACTACCAGTGCTGTATTATCACTGAGGCATAACTGGGCTCAGTCATGGAGTATGTACATGAGGCCTAACTAGCCCATCAAAATGTATTTGTGAAATTCAGCGCATTAATTTGCCCAGAGGCTCCAATTTTACTGAGTTGGCCCTGTGCATCAATAGCCCTGTGTGGAGGGCCTTTTTGTTAGCCCTCCACAAGGGCTTTGTTGTTTGCTTGCCCAAAGGCAGTGATTCCTTACCACATTATCAGATCCGTCATTTTTCCCGCTGATGCTTAATTTCTTTAGAATTGACCCTTAATTAATCATGTAAAAGCATAAGCTGATTAACAAAAACATATGAAACCTATAATGCAATGTTTAATCTGATTGAGTCCTTTACTCTGATGACCAGATCCCTAATCTTCAGTGGAGGACTCACCATCCTACGCAACTACCAGTTGTGAATATGGTGACGTATGCACAGGAGAAATTTGCCATACGACCAAAACATGCCTGAATGAACACAGACGCTAACTTTAGTTGGAAAAGCATGAGAAGTCTGCTATTGCTGTGTGTCGTGGCCATTCCATCAGTTTTGAGAAGGCCAATGAATTCATGGGCCATAGGGATGAAATTATTTCAGAAACTATTGAGATAAAAAAGAAGACTTCAATTCGAATTAGGGTCAATCATTGAGTATCATCTTGAAATTCATATTAAAAAATATCGAGAAAGACTGCCAGAAAAAAAAGGTACCCAAATGTATGTACATACATACTAATCAAATGACTCCTAAATCCCTCGACTGAAGCTGGAAATTTTTCATTCCTGGCACTCATTATTGAAAGCTCAGAGGAAAATATGTAACTCACCTATTTAAACCTCAGCAACACTGGAGTTCATTACTTGAGTGAGAACCTGAGAATAGTTTGGCTGATCCCAGATGAGATGTTAGATCAAGCTGTTTACTTAATTTAACTCTAGATAACAGCTATAAATCAAGGAATCAACACTCTTCAGTACCTAATCATTCAGAAAACAGCAAGGAGATGTAGCAAAGTGGCCTGCCCATTTAATGAAAGTTGCAGGCAGTCACTAGCTTTTTCATTTTCACTCAACAGTGAATGCTTCCCTCAGCCTGCTGTAAAATGTCAATCCAACTGATAAGAATCCCATTCCTGTTACTCCTTTGCATGGGGTAAAAGGAGAAAATTCTCCCTTTGCTTCTCTTCTGCAGTGGTAGCCAAGTGAAAGTGAGGCCTTCGCAACCTTTGAGTTGCTGATACAGACTTACGTACCAACTGGTAAATTTAAGAGTAGTTATGCAACCATGTTTGCAGGATTGTGGTTGGTGTTTGCATAACTTCATAGGATGTTGGAAAATAAAGACTATGAGGACCACGAGCCATATTTTCGTTTTTGAATATTTGTTATATTACGTAATGTGACATTTATGCCAACATGCCACTATAAACAATGGATTTGTTTTATGTATTTATTTTAAACGCGAGTATATTCATAACGATTTTGGTTAGAAGAATTATTTTGTCTTATGGTAGATTTCCTGGCAAATATGAGTGCATAATAGGCTTGATTAACTGTTGCAGATTGAACAAAATGGGCAGTATATTTTCTTAAATTTTCCTACCGAAAAGAATTAATTTAATGGTGTGAGTACGGCTTGTTTTGTCATCCTGTAGGTGAAATCCATCCCTATGTCTCACATCCTTGTTCTTTTGGCCTGTGTATATTTTGGGTTGCACTTTGCTCATTTAATTTTTGTAGTAAACTCGTCGTTGTTTGTCCAGTACCTAAATTCAACATTACCATGAGTGGTAAATAAATATGTGTTACTTAAAGAGTGGATGTGTTAGACTCCCAATGAGAGTGAAATCCAATCATCAACTCTTAACTCTTTCAAGGAAAACTGGATAATATAGTTGGTGAATGACGGCTCAATTATTTAATGAAAATTTTATTTTAGATTCATCATCATCAAAATGGGAGGAAGAACTGAAAGATATGACAGAAAGGATGGATAAATTACGAAACGAAGTTGAAACTGAGAGGGCCTCGAGTGATGAAGCAAAGACTAAATTGGATAAGGCTAAGGCTGCTGCTGAACAGGAGAAAAGCAAGCTGGAAAAGGAGGTTGGTATTATGAGCATTTAAATTATGTGAACCTGGGTTAAGGGCTACTTGTAATGTGTAAATTAACCTTTTTTCGTTGATATTTTTGTCCAGTGGCCTTTGATCCTTGTGCTTTTTGTCTTAGTTGTTGGAATTGATAAGTGCATGTAATGATTTGTAAATGATGGTATAAAATAGTTATGTGCTTTGCCCATTTTAGTTCAATTGGTTTTGCCAATTTATTTTTTTTGCACTTGTCTATTATTACCCTGCGAGTTCATATCTACTAGCCAATTGGTTGTACATTACCCTGCTTTTTGTCTTGTTGTGAATAAAATCTTGAAAGACAGACTATCATAAGATGTGCTATTTTTAGGATTCCTCCACTGGATGTTTGTATAGGTATATCATTGCCGTTATGTTATTGAGTTGCTAATTATCTGATCCAGCTTATTCTCTCAAATACCTATAGGCATCTACCCATTTTCAGTTTTTTTCTTGTGTGAAACTTAACTCCATTTTATGTAAATATTCACAAAACGTTGATTCTTAGGTGGGCATTTTATTATGCCTTTTGTTGGAAAAGTTAAAGCCAGTTTATTTCTTAAAAAGATGCCAAATTCAATTGTTTTTATTGTGTCTTTCTCCATTTGAGTATTTTTTTTGATTCAGGAAAGTTTTCCATCTCAATTGAGTATTTCACTCTTGTTTTTGAATTTATGAGCATTAGGATATTAATTTTGAATTAATGATTCCTTTGAAGAATTTTATTTTCTCTTGGAAACAGAAAATATAGCATTGGTTCTCGAACTCATCTTGAACTAGACTCGATACTTGATTTTTCTAACAATGTTCAGCTCAATCTTGACTCATTAATTATATGGCGTTCTCACACCCCTAGAAAATAGCATAGATTTATTCATGAAAATCACCTTTTCTATCATTAAAATATTGAAATGCTGTCTTTAACTTTTGTGGCGTGCATTCCTTATTTGTTTAAGTTTCAGAAATTTGATCTCCTTAATTAAAGGCTATTACTTTCCAAAGCCATTATAGTTGTTTATAAGGAATAATTAGTTAGAGAAAGTGAGTTAAGGTTTATGATTGTGTTATTTGAACTTAAGTACATATCAGAGGCTGCTAGTTTTGGTTATAGACTGTGAAGAGGATATAATGGAATTTTCACAAGGTTCCACAAAATGGTATTCCCTCAATAATTACTCTTGTGTGACTTCTTTTTCATCCAAGAATGGATATAGTACCAATAACTTAAAGTGAAAATCAGTTGCAGTTTTAAATGATTGCTTTATTTCATGACTTGTTTCATCAGGTTGCTGATAAAAGTAAGAAACTTACAGAAAGTGAGAAGAAGACCAAGGAAATTGAAGAAAAGCTCAAGAAAGCTGAAAGACTTGGGGCCACGAGGAAGGAAAAACTTTCTAAGCTGGAAAAGGAGGTATGAAGAGTCCATTATTCAAAACACCTTCTCATTAATGTGTATTATGTTGACCATGTCACCACATAATCACAATTTCTTGTACATGGTCATCACTATGATAATTATCTTTAGTTTTCTTATCTGCATAAACTATGCTACCAGTTTTATGCATCATGTTGGATGATTCTTTATGTTCTAAGCTTCATAGAGTAATGCTTAGTTCTACTATCTTCTCTTTCGTAAGCCACACACGGATCCCATTAACTCAATTGGGAAAGATAATTAATGAGGAGTTGATTGAAATTCTCTAGAAAAAGATACTGATCTAAGAGATGGCCCAATGTTCATTCATTTCTGTCTGCCATTCAGTGCCTCTCATATAATGGCTCTACTTTTCTAAAATTTTCATGATCCTATCATGAAGTCTTATGCAGATTGCTGATGGTTTATTTCATTTGACATTTTTTCTTAGCATTCATTAGATTGCTTTATTATTCAGTGAATCACCTGTGTGAGGGTTTTTCAGAGGTCTCAAATTAACGTCTATGGTTTCATTCTGAATATGTCAAGCAGACCTGTCATAAATCCCATGAAATATACTTAAATATAGAATGATAAAAATTATAGCAAAAATTTCTTTTTTATGTTGTATATGTGCTTCAATGGCAAGAATCATCAATTTTTCAATCAATTTTAATCTCAAAGCTTCGCATTATGTAAGTTATATCTTGAGCACATGCATGACAATTTAAGGGAAAATATTTTACTGACATTTATTCATATATAGCCACATACTCCACTGTGAATTCTGGTGGCTACACATTTATTAATAAATATGCATCAAGTCACTCTGAATTTATCCAATTTTCTGGTAAAATTTATGAATAAGATGGCTTTTTATTAATAAATTGCCATGAGATCACTCTGGTTTATGGGTGGTTTGGTTTCTAGGTGCTGGTGAAATCCTATTCTCTTTAACTTGATCATAATGCCATTCACTCTGAAAATGCGTATGGAATGAAGAAAAATTCCTATTATACTATCAATTTATTTTTTGTTTCTGCTCACATTTTGGAAATAGTGTGTGGTTTACACTAGTAAATACTATGTAGTTAATGTTTCATGCATTTTAATTAGCTCTATTTGTGCAATTTATTTGCTGTTATATTGGTTACTTTTTAATCTTACTTGTCTGTGTACTTCTTAGTGCCTGTTTTGACTTATATTCAGTTGAGCAAAGTACATATTTCATTCTACTCTCTCTTTCTGTCAAATGTGAAACAATAATAATTATCTACCATAATCCATTTCATATCCTGTACTCTGGATATTTTGTCTTGGTCTGTTTCCTTTATATTACATTATCTTTTGAAATCATTATTACTATTCAAATGTGAACTGCATGATTCTACTAACATTAATGCACGGCTGACTTGTGATGCATGATGAAGGTCCAAGATGAGCGAGAGAAAGTTAAGCAGTTGGAAGGAAGGCAGAAGGAAGTTTCTGCTGGGTGGCTCAAGGAGAGGGAAGAACTCAAGAAGGTTTCAGAAGAAGCTCAAATCAAAGTTGCTGAATTGGAAGCACAAGTTGCCATACTGGTGAGGAATTAGAAATTTCAAGGAATGGTGAAGAATAAGTTATTGAAATGCTCAACAATTTACTTTTATTGCCGCCTTTATTGTGGCCAGTTCAAAAATTCTACAATGGAGAAATCATTCATGTTGATCCCTCAATGTTCTGCTGATTGCTTTAGCAAGTTAAGTTACGGAGGCATCCCTCTGACCTGTAGACTTAGGTGGGCTCTAAAATAGCTAGATGCCCATGACTGCTGGACATTCTGTCTGTCCATCGATGAATCTCATGCACTCTTGAATGTGTAAATCTTTGAAGCACACCAAGAATCTACAGGGAGATGGTTACCTATGTAGCTTAACTAGCTTAGGCAATTGACTAGGTATCAAGGAATCTTGATTCCAATTCTGGTCTAGGTAGACAATTTTTTTTCTTTGTACTTTAGATTACTTCACTAACGTACTCTTTCCTGTGGTGCCATAAACATAATTCTGTGGCTAGTTTTGAGGTATCCATAATATTTTTTCCTACTGCTGATACATTGCAAAAGTTTGAAATGGTGACGAAAATGTTTTTGCATCCCCTTTCATGAATCTCAGAGCCTATTTATTTTATTAATATTTTTAATGTTATCCTTTTCAATAAGTCACCTAAAGCTGATTCTGTTCATTATCTCATTGAAATGACATCAAATCTGGTATGTTTCTTAAAATCTTGGAAGTAGAATGCGTACTGATTGGATATCACAAGGGTTGTCCCATATTTTGTGATGGCACAAGGGGAAAACAGGTTTGATTAGAAAGTTTTTGACTATTTAATTTTCATTGACATAAATGGAGATACAAATTAGGTGTTACATGGGCTTGATTTAAATGCAAGCACATGCTTAACTCTGTATTTTTCACCTCCTGCGTTACCAATGTTTCATGATATTAACATTTCCTAGTTACATGGTGGGCATTTCTCAACTATTTTCTAAATTATAATACTGTTCACTTTAGAGAAGAGATAGGATATATTTTAACTTAAAACTCATCATTAAAATGATTCATAATGGAGAAGTTAATAACTTTTTGTGGGGAGGTCATCTTAACCCCTTTTATGAGAAAGTTTTTTTAATAGTCATTCCTCTGATGAGAGAAAGTGACTTCCTAGTTTTAAAATGTCACACTTGGTGGCAGAACCATGCAAAAGACAGATCTGAAGGAGCTGCATCCATAGTTGCAATCCCCAAGAAGAAAAAAATCTTTTTGTTGGGTACTTTTAGAGGCATTCTCCCCGATTCATAGTCGGCAGCAAAGTTCATTTAAAGACATACTCTCTATTGAAGGGGTAAAGGCTTATTTGACTGTCTTTACAGGGGTTATATTCAGCTATTAATGTTGGTTTTTAAAGACATACTCTCTATTAAAGGGGTAAAGGCTTATTTGACTGTCTCTACAGGGGTTATATTCAGCTATTGATGTTGGTTTTCTAAAATAATTTAACAAATTTTGTGGAAAAGATGAAGTTTTGGATGAATTGTTAAGCATCATGAGAAAATATTCTACATTGGCTATCAATCTGTCTATGCATTGCAGAAGGATAATTTAATTTATTTGTTCATAAAATTTCAGGAAGAATCTGTGCAAGATGAGAAGAAGAAAACACAGGATTTGCAGAAACAGGTTGGAAGGTCTCAAGAGGAGAGTGATGTCATTAAGACGCTTCAGGATGAATTGACAGGTCTCAAGAAGAAATTGGAAGAAGCAAATCAAAGTCTTGAAAAGGTTGATACCGCTTAGACTTAATAAATTTCACTACTTTGAGCTTAGATAACCCATGATCTCTACTATCTAGTTTATAATGAAAAATGAGAAGTAGTGTAAGAAATCAAACTCAATCTTCTTGAACACCAGCCACCCAAAAATTATTTGACTAAAAAATCCTTGAAGTTTCACTAGATTACTTGGATTGTGAGGTTTCTGATGACTTTTATCTCATTCATAGTGATATAAAAGGTTCTATTATTGATATTTTTTTAGATGACAGTTACAGTCCTGGAAGTACAATCAACGTATCCTTTCTTTTTAATGATTTTAATTCTCCCAGACCAGTTTAATGCATTACATGCTAATTTCAATCATGCTGCTAATGTAGCCAATGGACTCCATGTATGCTGGCTATTACCTTCTGTCCTTTCTACTTCTAAGCAAGGAGGAATATAAAAATTTTCTAAAGCACTACTCTAGAAGAGTCTGTACTCTTAAAATATTCTGGATACACTATCTCTCATTCTTCAGAAAAAGATATGCTTGATAAAAATTACCTAATGATTGTGTCTCTTTTGCTTGTACATATAATGTTCATTGTTTCAGTTTGCTTTTATGATTTGTCTGCTACACCTCAGTGTGCCTTAAGTATGTTTTTAGCATCATCTTTTATATGTTCCCATCACACGATTCACTTTTGGGGAAGATACTGTTTAAAGAGCATATTTATTGGCGGTAGGCCCTGGAAACTGGCTCTGTATCAATAATTTATTTAATGCTGCTTCATTCATGAATGTGCCTCTTTACTACTATGTTTTATGCTCATGCATACTTTCATACATGCTTGTTTGTTGCTCCCAGTATTTCTCATCTCAAGAGTGGGAACCAACCACTACACTCCCCTTGGACTTTCCTAGTCAACCCCTTCTTCTCATAGCCTATAAAAAATCTATAATTCCATTGGTTGGAGTAATTCAAAATAACATTACATATACATCATGTATAAAATTACTTAGTTTGTAATTTCAAATGGCTCTTATGCCAATATTTAGTGACTTCTACCGATGGCTGAATACCGTTTTCTTCTAATGGGAGTGAAATACCATTAGGGAACTATTTAACCTTCCATTTTTCATGTAGATTTTTAAAATCTACCTTTACTTATAAATCAGATAAGATAGATGGCTCCTCATGGCAAAACTTATCTTGCAGAGTGAAAAGCAAAGAAAAGCCAACGAGGAAAAACTTAAGAAAGCTGAAGCAGATCTGAAGAAAGACAAGGGAAAAGCTAGAGAGGATCACTTGAAAGAAATTGAAAGTAAGTGCTGTCTTATTCTGATCCAGTGTATTTTTTTGAGGTTCATCCTTTGTAGTTTTATTAATTTCCTCGGACTGCTCTTTTAACTTTGGCCATTGCAATACCTTATGTGCCATCTTTTTTCATCAAGTCCTTTGAGTCACGATTTATTATCATCTCATATAAGATATCTTCTAATTGTTTTTGGTTAAGTGAAAACAAAAACACTGTATGTTGTCTGAAAGTTGCTGATGGTATTTTTTGCAATTCAGAGCTGGAGCAACAGCTTGCCCATGAAAAGCAAGAGTATGATGACCTTACAACTAAGTATGAAATGCTGGAGGAAGATTATGTGGTTACTAAAGCTCAACTGGTTTCTGAAAAAGAGGCAGCTGAAAGGTCAGTAATTATTTAATAGTGTGTACATAATTTAATTTAACTCAAGAATTACATTTGAGGGAGGTATTTGTGGTAAACTGCATTAAAGCAATGCAGAAATCATTAAACTTTTTGCAAATTAATGGTGAACCACAATTTGAGTATCATAATTATTGTTTTAGCAAAGGATTATTAAATCAAATCTGTGTAAATAGTCATTTCTAAATCCAATATCTAGTCTGGCAATTTGAAATAAAATCAATAGTTAACTACGCACCATACAGTTAACCACTCTTCTATTATTACCTCCAAAACTGCCTTTAATAGTAGCATAAATAATTCATTATCTGATATTTCTTATAAACTGAAGATGCTGATTATCTGCTATTTGTGTTACAGCTGATTGAGTATGTTTCATCTTCATATTTTTTTCTCACTTTTGGATAAATGTTGGTGTTAAACATAATTATATTAAGTTTCAGAAAACCATATTATGACTCTTGCCAGGAGATGAAGGAATCTTCATAACTTATGCTCATTATTTTTTTTCGGCATGGAAACAAATTAAGCACCTGTGTTTAAGGCTTTCCAAATGCCAACGTATGCAGGAATGAAACATTTACACATACTTCTACCTTTCAGCAGATTTTTAGTTCCAAGGCTACTGGTGTAGTGCAAAGTGATTTGATATGGGTGACTGTGTGTCTCTTTTTCATTTTTATCTTCCTCTTTGTACCATGTGATAGACTTCTCTTAGTGACCTGAAAATCTTTCTCAGTCATTGAGTGGTGCTCTTGTTTGTGCCCTTGTATTGTGTTTTTCTGTGAGAAAATTTGCTTTATTTTTGAAGACGAGTGTCTTTTGCTGTGAAGGCCATCTTACCATTGAATATCTCTAGGTAAATATGAGCATCTATATTATTCATCTCACTTAAGGATATTGCAATGAGATGTAAAATCCAAATTAATTTTCACAAAGAACAATTTACAATTTTGATTATTCCATCACTGAGGTTATGAAACATGTAAATTTTAGTTTGCAGTATGACATACAAAAGGAAACAAAAATGAATTTTGCAAGTTTTTGAAGTTATGGAGGAGGAAATTACTGGTGATATATATGCTAAATATGCCATCTATGGGGATAACCTGCTAGAAATTGACCATTACAACTTGGATAAATTATAATAATATTGGAAAAATTATGTCATGTATTCAATACAGTTTATACTAGTTAGTTGGAAAAGGTATAGCAAAACGTTTGAGTTTCACTCAAAAAATAAATACTAAATTTATCTGGATGTCCAACATCCACTGAACTGATCCTCATATGTGAAATTAATGACTGCTTTGAGGGGTTAAATTGTTGTTACCGTAAATTTAGGTTACCGTAAATGTGATTACCATAAAAAAAAAGATGTTGAATATGAAATATTTATGTGACTTTTGTATTTAATTACTCCTGTGCAGTTGTAATTAAATATAAAGAATATCACCTAAAAGGTTATCAAACTACCTGAAAATAGAAAGCTGTCATCTAAGTGATTCAACTACCGTTAACTTCTGTTTTTTGTTTCACCCCCAGAAATCATTCGTAGATTTACTATGCTATCCGGAAGCTAGTTCTAAGTTCTGAATTATTTTATTCTCAATTTTTTCTCAGCCAACTGTTGGTAGCAAAGCATGAAATGGACAACCTTGATGAGGAACTGGAAACACTGCGTGATTCTTACAATTCAAAGCAAGAGATATGGATTAAAGAGAAGATCGATTTGCAGGTATTACATGCGGATATGATTTAAAGCTCATCAATTTATTATTCAATTATACTCTGTCAATGCCAGCTGTGGTTATCATCTTAGATAACCACAATAGATGTTTGCTAAACTAGATCTGAATAGGTTGATTTGAGAGTCACAAGATGGTATTACTCTAGCATCATTCAAAATTATTTCCTGAACCAATTATTCTGATTGATATGGTCAACTTATCACTTAAATTGAATTCCTTGCATTAATATTTCCTTTTAATGTGTTTTTATGGTATAAGTTGGTTAATCCTCTTGAGGGATGAAATATGGTGTACACATGTGAAATTCTCATGGAATGTTGCCATTGATTTTCTTCTCTAATTGTGCAAACTACAGATGATAAAGTCACTTTGGTAGCTGGATAAGACTCATACTCTGAAGTCAAATGTAGAAAAATTTGTTTGGGCAAATTCTAACTTTTTATCAATAAAACAAAGTAGTTTTTTTTTATATCAGCCATCATTTTTACCCAGGAGACCCTCTCACCCCAAAGGAAGTGATTAAAAGTTGCCACACAAAAAAAATAGTTTTTAAATGTTCCTTTAAAGAAGTATTGTAATTTTTGTTTTTACTTAGATGTGCATATCATTGGGTTTGTTTGCTAGATACAATTTTTAGAAATGATTTTGCATACTTAAGTTGACATACTTTCCAATTAAAAAATTTCCACGACCTAGGAGCGCTTGAAAGAGGCTGAAGAAAAGGCAAGTCGGGCAGCAAGTAATAATGACACCTGGACTCACGAAAAGAAGAGACTTCGTGATTCCCTGGAAGAAAAGACCAATGAGACTGATAAACTGCGGAGAGAAGCTGAAGTTATTTCTGATCAAATGGATCACCTCAGGAGAGAGGTGAATAAATCCTGGATTTCATCATTTTACTGTATAAAATGAAAGCTTTTATAAAAGATTATAATTTTTCCATCAGGCTGTCTCAGGTTATTTAATTGAATCAAAGTTTTTAAATCCTTATTATTACTTGCCATTACTTTTAAATTTATTCACTTCATTGTAGTCTGCAACTAGATTCTGTGATCTATTTTTTATACCCTTAAGATTATTTACCAAGAATACTTTAATATTGTTTATAGAATGAAGAATTGAAGAGTAAATTAGAAGATTTTGATAAAGTAGTCAAAGTGCAAAGGAATATGGCTGCTGACACCAGTGCTCTTGAAAAGCAACTGCGAGATGTTAAAAATAAGTAAGTTTTGCTTAGTCCATTAAAAAATTTTTTTTTCTCAATAACTTGAATGGTAGTGGTAAAGTGGAAAATAATGGTAGTGGTGAAGCATGAATAGCAGCTTCTTGTGTGTGTGTTTTGCTGAAATTTGTTGCAGTATTGCATTATTATATGTGTTTTGTATTTTTTATTTCATCATGGGCTCAGCCTCCAATTTAAGTTAAAGTTTCTTGCAGCATTTGTGAGCATACATAATTTCAGTTTAATTTTGTCTAACTCATGGAGCTCTCTTCTGTGGAGTGAGTGGCCCCTAGTTTTAATTTTTCCAAACAATTCTGAGTTTCCCACTTGCACTAGGTAGATGTTCATGTGAATCTGAACGTTATGATTCTCTCAGTCAGAGGTGCCTACCGGGTGCAAGTTGCACCATTGAAATTGGGGGGGAGGTGGGAGGGGGGGAGAGTTTGAAAAAATATTCTCATAGCAAAGGCAGAAAAGTAAGCAGATTAAAATTTAAAAATCTGGCTGACAAGAGTGACAAACGCAACCTGAGGCATTCTAAATATTATTTTTGGGTCAGTGTGGGGGTTAGATTTGAAAAAAAAATTTCATGAAAGAAGGAAATAAAATATTAAACATAAAAAGATTAAGGGTGGGATTTTTAGGATAAAAATAAAGACTTATGTTAACTTATAATCCTTTTCTTTTTTTTGTGAAAGAAAAATGACTTTTAGGTTGAGAATGGTGCTGATGATGTTCAGTATGTGCGTTACATACTGTATTTCTCCACCAATGAGACATACTTTTATTTTCAAAATTGCTTTCTAAAATGGTGTATCTTATGGTAATGACATCAAAGGGTAAAGCAATATTTTCATGCACCTGATTATGCATTGCTGTCAGAGGAAAGCTCTCTACTTCCAACAAAAATACCACCATGGCAAAAAGCTTTTCATATTCTCTCCACCATTCATTTGTTTCTATGACTTTATGAATAACTTTTACTCACTCGCTGTTCTTGTAAAAGAGCAATTCTATTTTCTTTGCGTTGTCAACAATAATGGATTTTGATTTTTTCCTTCTCTAAGTAACTGAACAAGGAAGAATACACCTAATGGTGTAAGAAATACAGTTAAGTGAGAAAAGTGTTACTTATCCTGGAATGAAGTGATGACTTAACAAATGATGCAAATTTAATGTGTGTGTATAATTTTATGATGTGAAAATTGATCTTTATAATGTTTCAAATTAATTTTTAGCTTAAGTTTAGAAGAGAAAAACCACAAGGCTGAAATTTCTGCCATGAAAATGCGATATGAAAACAGGATCAGTCTCCTCTCTGAAGAGTTAGAATCTTCACAGAACACAGCTGCCAGATTCCGACGCGAAAGAGATGCTCAGCGTCATCTTTTGGAAGCTGCACAGAAGAGCATGGCAGAACTTCGCAAGACTGCTGTTAGCAGAACTAAAGGCACAGAATCACCTGCTGCTGACATGGTTAGTATTTATTTTGCTGACCTGTAGAAATGTCTAACAATAAGTTGGACAGACTTGAGATTTGTATGCCTACTGGTTCAATCTGTAAAATACATACGTACATACATACCCGTCACGCCGTTCCCTTCCGGGGTAGGCACAGTCAAAATGTTTCACTCATTAATACATAATTGTACACCTAACTCTGCTTCAATAATTTCCTCCATACTGACCTATCCTTGCAAACCTCTTTTACCCCCATACACTGTTTCATACACGCCCTCCTGTTTTTAAAACTCCTCATATTCCTCCTCCTAAGAATTTCCTCAACCACATTCAACCACAACTTTCTCGGCCTACCTCTACCTCTCACACCATTCATTCTACTCTCATATATCTGTTTTGTTATCCGACTCTTGTCCATTCTCTCCACATGGCCAAACCAACGAAGCACACTCCTTTCATATGCATCCATTACTGGAGCATTTAACCCACATTCATTCATGACCCACTCATTCCTGACCCTATCCATCATACTTTTGCCGCAAATACTCCTCAGATAACTCATTCCCACGGCATTTAGTCTACTCTTATGTCTATCCTGACATACCCATGTTTCACTACCATATAACAAAGTGGGAAGAAGTACACTTTTGTACACGGCAATTTTCACTTCCTTAGACAAGCCCTCATTCCTTGATATGCTCTGCATGCTACCTACCACTTTCCTTCCAGCATTCACACGTCTCTTTATCTCCTCATCTATTCTTCCATCTTTCACATGCATCTTACCTAAGTACACAAAATCATCCACCTGTTCAATTACCTCACCATTCGCCCTCATCCTACAGTTATTGTCCCCATTCTCCTTATCAAAAACTACTACTTTAGTCTTGCACGCATTTACCTTCAATTCCATTCCCTCTGTTGATTCACAAAACTTATCTAGGAGCTTCTGTAATCCCTGTTGAGTGTCTGAGATCAAAACAGCATCATCTGCATATAGAAGAAATCACACATTTACATTTACAATCAAAACTCCGTCGTTTTCACTGCATGTGTCTCTAACACATTTATCCATAAATACATAAAACAGCCATGGAGACAATACGCATCCTTGCTTTACACCCCGATTGATTACAAACCAGTCACTCAGAACCCCGTTAACTCTTACACTTGCCTTACTATTGTCATACATCGCCATCATAACAGTCACTCCATAGTCCCTCAAAACCTTCCATTACTTCTTTCTATTTACTCTGTCATATGCCTTCTATAAATCGAAAAATGCTCAGTACACTTTCTTTCGGACACTCATACATTTTTCTATCACTTGCTGAAGTGCAAAAAGCTGGTCACTACATCCTCTCCCAGGCATAAACCCACACTGCACACCCCATATTTTATTGGAAGTAATATTCCTCACTCTTTCGATTAATATTTTACTGAACACTTTTCCCAGGGTACTCAATAAACTAATGGTCTGATAATTATTACATTCGTTCTTTCCTCCCTTCCCTTTGTACAACGGAACAATGATAGCATTCTTCCAATCCGCTGGAACAACAGAAACCTGTAAGCATAAATTGTATAGTTCACGCAGTCTACAAATTAGCAGTTTACACCCACACTTCAACATTTCACTGGATATCCCATCTATGCCTGCAGCCTTCCCATTTTTCAATATTCTCACAGCCGTTGTGACCTCCTTCTCACTGATATCCTTTTCCATCATCACATTCTCACATACCACTTCACAAGGCTCATCCTCAACGCCTGCAATATTATTGTACAATTCTTCAAAATACTCCCTCCAGCAGTCCCTGATATTGCTCTCGTCCCACATGATCTCTCCACTTTTGTTCTTTACCGCATTCATTCCCCTACCTTCACCAATCTTAGCCCTTTTTACCTACTTCCAAAACAGCTTTTTATTACCTTCAAAATCACTCTGCATTTTGTTAGCTTCATTCACATTCTTTCTTTGCTCTCTTTCACAGCGATTTTGCATTCATTCTTTTTCTTTCTGTAAATCTTGCATGCCTTAGTACACTCTTCGTCAGATTTGGCAGCCTTCGTCAGATTTGTGCGCCTCTTTCTTTTCTCTTACTGCAATTTTTACTTCTTCATCCACCAAGCATCACCTTTCATTCTTCCTACCACTTCTTTTCCACGTACACTTTCAGCACATTCAACAATCACTCCTCTTAAACACTCCCACGCAGCATTTACATTCTCATTTCTGATATGCTCGTCCCATTCTCTCTGCTTCAACGATAGAGCATCCTCAAGCATACAACCATACCGCATTCTTACCTCGCTGTCTAGCAACCTTTCCATTTTTACTCTCAATCTGCTTGCGTGCAACATTCTTCCTTGGCACCCACTTTCTGCCCAGATTCACTTTGTAGAGTACCAAATAGTGGTCTGTTCCACATTCAGCACCCCTCATCACTCGCCTGTCCCACACTAACTCTCTCAATCTCTCATCATACACAATAAAATCAATTATGCTTTTACAATCGCCCCTTTGCCAAGTATACATATGTATTCTCTTATGTTTAAACTGTGTATTCAACACAATCAATCCTTTTTCCAAGCACCATTCATTCAAAACCTCTCTCAGTTTTTCCCAAAACTCATCCTTCACACTGTCACTCACTCCATCCACTGGTGCATAGCATGCCACAATCAGAACTCTCCTAATACCTACTTTCATGCAAACCCAGAGCAATCTAGGGGATACTAACTTGTACTTCCTTACTAGCAACTTAGCTCTCTCATAAAGAATGAGTCCTACACCTTGACTGCCGTGCACATTATCTTCAACTCCTGACCACAATGCCAGACTACCGCCATCTAATGTAACAGCATCCCGCCCCTTACGCATAGTTTCACTTACACACAAAACATCCATTCGTCTCACTTTCATTTAATTCAGCAAATCATGCTCCATTCCATACATTCCTCTCACATTCCAAGTACCGAGAGTCCAGTTCGTTTCCAGTCCGTATCTTGATGGGCCAACCTTATTCAGCTTCCGCTGCCCATCGTGGTTTCAGCTCTCCGAGGCAACATTTTGACATTTAGCAGTAAGTTTTAATAGTGTATGCAAGGTTACCAGCCTTTGCAGTACCCGCACCACATGCATCTTTCCCTGATAACGGTTACGGCACTCTACTGGTCAGTTTTGGCACATTTTCGCCAGTATGCCACAAGAGAAACCAAAGCAAAGAAATACCCTAGGCCTGCTTTCCCTATTCTGCTCAAGCTAGGATCCCTTCTGAAAGGACTACCTTGAGAGCCAGCATACTGTTGTCTGCAACCCACCACTAGGAGGTATATGCGGTGTTCTGACACACCGGGTTGCATCTGTATAAATAATAATAATATAATAATAAATATTTATTTGTCCAGCGATTTGGTTGTACAAATATAGGACATGTCAATACAGTCATATACAAAACAAATGAAAAATTTACGGATGAAGAAATTCATCAACAGAGTAAAACAAATTTATTAGTAAGAAACCATTTAATTTAGATTTGAAGAGGGCCATCGCCATTGCCCTCTTAACTTCACGAGGAAGCTTGTTATACAATAAAAGACCCATATGCATAGGGGCATAACTTGAGTTTCTTGTCCTAACTTGCAATTGGTGGAGGTCAGCAGAGCTCCTTGCATGATAACTATGAATGTCATTATAAATGGCATTATTGGAAATATTTTTCTTGGCACAAATAATTGCAGCAAGCATGTATATACAGGGAAGGGGTAAAATACCAAACTTCTGAAAGAGGGGGCGACATGGGGCATGGAGAGAAGCTTTACCTATCAGCCGCAGACATCTCTTTTGTATTTTGAATATTAATTTGGTATTGGGTGTAGGGCCCCAGAAGAGAATACTGAACATTACCTGTGAGTAAAACTCACCAAAATAAATTGACAATAGCACATCATTATTTATAGTTTGTCTGATTGATCAAATTAAGAAACAGACAGAGCTCAGTTTGCAATGGAGTTTCTGAATCTGACCATCCCAAGACACACGACTGTCTAGAGTGACTCCCAAAAAGGAAGAACAATTATTCTGTGGAATAGGGATGCCATATATATTTACATATATAGGTGCTATATGTTTATTTTTATTGGAAAAATAAATTAAATTTGATTTCTCCACATTGAGAAGAAGAGAATTTTCACTACACCACTCTTGTAGGTGATGTGCAGAATTATTATATTTTATAGTCAGACTTTCAATTGAGGAAGCAGACACTAACATATTGGTATCATCAGAATACAAGATTGGAAGTACACATGGTGTAGATTTGAACATGTCTGGGAGATTGTTTATATACAAAGGAAATAGTACTGGGCCTAAAGCAGAACCTTGGGGTACACCAGAGTCAACTTTTTTCACAGGGGATATAAAGTTGGCCCCGAGTATTGAGAGGACAACACTCTGTTGCCCATCACTAAGATAGGACTAAATCCAACTATATGCTGTTCCTCTGATACCAAAAAACTCAAGTTTTTGCAATAAAAGATTATGATTAACACAATCAAAGGCTTTTGAAAAGTCAAACATTAGAATTAGGGATTCTAGTCTGTTGTCCAAGTCAGATAGTATTTTATTTATGACATGGTAAGTGGCAGTAGTAGTGGACCTGAATTTCCTGAAACCATGCTGGTATGTGGATAGTTAAATAAAGCCTGTAATTCAATGCCACAAGTACTCTATGCACCATTTATTCCAATTCCCAATAACATAGAGTTCTTATCTTCTTTGGTAGAATTATTTTTAGTAATTATTGAGCCCAGGTATTTGAATTTTTTACTCTCTCAAAATCCTGTTCTCTTATTCTGGCAATTTGCTCCTCTCTAATATTTCCTCCTAACCCAATGTATTTCATCTTATTTGAATTGATCCTTAGCCACATGCTCTCTGCCGCTACCTCTAACTGTGCAGATTCTTCTTCAAAATCCTTCTATCCTGATGCTCTGGCATTCATATAACTTTGTAAGTTTTACATAGAATATTTATTGGACGACCAGTTTCATCAAATAGTCAACATTATCAGTCATCCAATAAAGTTTCTACGTAAAACTTACAAAGTTTTGTCAATTCCTGAACACTATGGAAAAGTTTTACAAAGTTAAGGCTGAAACTATTGAAAAATCTTCTATCCTCTCAAAACCAGCAGTGTATCATCGACATGTGCTATGACCTGTAGCATTCTATTATATATTATTCCTCCTGGGTTGGCCTATAGGCACCTGCCTGACTGCTTTTGCCAGTTCGAGGTTGAAGAGAACCTCCCTGTTTCAAACCTGTATGGTTTTTAAAATCTCCTGTCATCCTTCCTTCCACCTTGTTTTTACTTCTTGCTCCTTCTTATGTCATTTTTGTCAGGCATATCAGTTTTATTGGTATGCCAAAATCTGACATTTTTCAGAGAGTTTTCCTCTGTTTATGCTATCATACGCTTGTGTGTAGTCCCCAAACAGGTAATATAACCTTATCTGGTACTCAAAACTTTTTCTAAAATCTGTCTAATCAGAAAAATTTGGTTGTGGATTTTCCTCATCTACAACTTCCTCGGTACTCCCCTAATATGTTTTCTGCAAGAGGCTCCAGTCTCATTGCTATTATTTTGGCGATGATGTGCAAAAATTGTGACGATGCTGCCACCAATAGCTAGCCTGGGTCATGGGTAAAAAAAAAGAAAAATCACAAAAAAAATTAGAGGAAATGTTGGGCACCAGTGCAAGAAGAGTATGGTGGGAAACTTTCCACTCATACACAGAAGGGGGAAGGATAAAAAGAAGGAAAGTGGAGGGGTACATTCAGGAGAGGTAGTGGTTCCCTCAGATCACGTGGTGATGATCGTACACCCTATGACCGGGTCACCTTCTCATCACTGGGAACCGACAGGAGCGGGAGATAGAAAAGGATGAAAATGGAGGAAAAAAAGGTGAGGGAAAGGGGTTGACAGGGAATCAGGAAGGGCAGGGATCAAAACAAAGAAGAACCAAATGTCGAACAACTCCACTAATAATCAGGTCCTAAATCAAAATGTCACAGTCCGCCTTTGTCTCCATGAAGGAACTCTCCTAGCAGAATTCTTGCTCACTGCCTCTGTGCTTCCCCTCCCGGCAAGCCAGTCCCCATAACTTCTCCCCTCCATGACAGTGGTGACCTCTGCGGCCGCCCAAGCAGAAGCAAAAAAAACCTGTCCTCACGTGAAAGCAAACGTTACTTCCCCCCCTCCCAAAAAAAACTTACCTATCTGATAAAAAGAAACAAAAACAAAAACCAGATATAAAGAGTATCGCCTGCTGTACACACTTAGTATGCCGGATGGATGCATGGACATGCCATTACATGGTACACCATGCTAAAAAGCGTTATCCCAGGGTCATTTTTACATCGAGCCTTATCTCCTTTCTCTGTTTAGGGCATATTATCCACAGCCCTCAATCTTTTGGCATTTTCTCTTCTGCACAAACAGCTTCTATGAGTTTATGCAGGTATTCCATAATCACCTCTCCTTCTGCCTTCGGCATTTCAGCTTCAATCTTATCTTCCCCAGGGTTCCTTTTTTCAAAGTTCACAATGCTTGGTGTACCTCTTCTACTGTGGGTGGCCCAATGTGTCCTTCTGGTTATTGTTTACTCTGACTGTGGTTTACCTATCCTGGTCCATTTTTCTCATCATCTCCCTCTTCTGAATTACCTTTTTCCTCCAAGTTCTCTCCATTTAGGAGTTTTTGGAAATACTCTCTCCACATCTTAAGCATTTCTAGACCATCACTTGCCAACCGCCCACCCTTGTTTTTCAAGAATACTGTCCATCGATTAAAACTTTTCCTTCGTCACAGTGGCAGATATGTATGTATTTGTAAGTGGAAATAAATGCAAGAAAACTGGAATTTCTACTGTTCCCTTACTGTCTTCCCAGAACCTGGCAAAGAGATTACAAATAGCTATTGTTTGCAGAAAATTAAAAATTACCAAAAAATACGGTAATTTTCAAAAATCACTGTAATATACCATGGTAATTGATCTCAAATGAAATTTATGATAATTTATCCATCTCTAACCTGGTGATGCTGCTGCTTTGCTCCAGGACTGCTTATTTGGGTTTTCCCTTATTTGTAGCTGTCCACCATATCTGATGGAGCATTTGCAATCCTCCAGCTGTAACCTGCCCACTACCTAAGGCTTGGTTCCCCTTTTCTTGGGGTGGAAGCTGAAGCATTATAAAAATTACTTGTTGGCTGTAGCCTTATACTGAAAGAGGTTATGAATTTCCTACAAACATACCATACTGGATTTCTACTGTATCTCTTTTACCCTTTCTCTGCTATTAATCCATATGAAATGACTTATACTGAGAGATGGACCAGTGTTTTTGGAGGTTAGATACTAATGTTAAATTTCATCAGATTTGAAGAGCCATTCTTGTTATGCAGGGTGAAGATGCTGCTGGAAGAATCGCTACTTTGGAGCAAGAAGTGGCTTGTCTGGAAGATGAGTTGTCTGAAGCTCGCTTGGATAAATCTCGGCTCAAAACTGAGCTGGTCAATGAACGCTCAGCTTGGGAAGTAAAAATAGCTGAAATGCAGTCCAGAGTGAATGAGGTAGTATTTTTTTGTAATGACTGAATATCATACATTGTATCTTATTTTTATTTTTGTTTTCCTGTTCTGTTTAACATTTTTATGCTCTTTTTTATGAGTAGCTTGAAGAAGATAGGATTATATCAAGTGGCAGAACAAGAGTTGCTGGTGCTAAGACAAGAATGGAGCTGGCATGGCATAAGGAAAGAGAGGAACAGCATCGCTTACTTCAAGAGACTACAACTCTTGCACGAGATTTGCGTCAGACTCTCTTTGAGGTAATTCCTTATAAATTTGGCTTTTGGTATATGAAATTTCCAAAGCATATGGAAACAGACTTAATATGAGCTTCAAAGTAAGGAAAAATATCTTGTCAAAGAGTACATTGAGACTGTTTTCATGACTTTTAATGACATATCAGTCAGTGAATATTTCACATGCTTTTATCAAGCTGCATTTTCATTTTTTAAGTGAATAGACACATTTGAGAACCCAAAGGCCTACCTTTTCTATGACTCATGAATTTAATTTCTCCCTCAGGTGGAAAGGGAGAGAGATAAAGAGAGGCTAGAAGCAAAGAAGAAGTCTGAGCAGTTGAAGAGGTCCATTGAGGAAGAACAGGAAGAAAATAAGAAAAAACTAGTTGAGGTAACCTTCCCTTGAGTTTTTGGGCCTCAATCAAAGTAAATAATAATAATAATAATAATATTTATTTGTCCAGAGATTATACATACGATATATACATAATATAATATAGGACACATCATTATCTTAAGTCATATATGTAAGTTGAGCATTGAGACATGTAATCATACAAAAAACAAAAAAGTAATTGAAAACACAGGAACAGGTAATACACACAAGCTTACATTTTTATCCTTCAGTAAATTCATTGATAGAGTAAAATAGTGAGGCCTGCAAATGTTGCTTTAATTTCATTTTGAAGATAGGCATCTTTTTTATACCTTTGAGTTCCTCACTCAGCTTATTGTATAGCACCAATCCCATGGGATTTGGACCCGTTGCTGTTGCGTGGGTACGCACAAATCTTCTGTGTAAATTATTACAACGCCTAGTGCCATATGCATGAACAGAAGAGTTTTTTACATTGACTGATAAATTACTTTTAATATGCAATAGGCAATTTAGAATATATAGACAGGGTACAGGAAGCAGGTTAAGTCTCTTAAAAAGGGGTCTACAAGGTGCTCTTATGTGTTCGAAGTGTTTATGAAGATGTTTAGTGTATTGGTTCTTCTCATTTGTTTTGATGAGATTTAGAAATGAAATTACTCATATAAATCATTGAAGTTAATAGGTCTTGCAGGTGGTGCATATGTATTTCTTTCAGTGCTGGACTCAGTTCAGCTTGGATAAAAAATGATAGTCTTTTTGTTTACTTTTTGTTCTCCTGTCTCATTTCATTCCATATCCAAATTGAAAAAAGTTACCCTATTTTTTACTTCGTTTGTTTTTTTTATATGTGCCATTTTTGCATTTGGTGGCATGAATTTCTAGAAAAGTGTTCCATTTTATGTTCTATGTTCCAAATAGCTCATGATACATATCATGGGAAATATTTTTTACTTTGCAATGTATCAAATAATGCACAATAATATTATTCAATTAAATTGAATAGATATTATAATTTAAAAACCTAAAACTCCTTGGGTTTGTCAAATATTTTTACTGTAATGATCGGTTTGTGTGCCATTTGTTTACCTAAATTGGTATTTTCTTTATGACTGATTTGAAATGTGAGCTTCGAAATCTTGCTCCTTGTAAGCACTCCAGTAATGTAGATGTTGTAACTTAGAAAGCTCAGAAGTAAAGATATTAGATGTCGCTGGTAGGCCTAGGAAATTGGTTCTGTGAAGCACAATATTTTCCTCTGTCATGCCCTATCTTTGCATGCCTTTTTGCATGTATTAATATTCATGCGTCACTCTGTTGCCATTCTCCAGCTTTTAAGACTTCTGATTTCTTCCTCATGATAGTCTTTTTCAATGCATTCACTGTAGAATTTATTGGTCCTCCCCTTTTTCTCACTTCATTCATTCCACTAATCTAAATCTTTTTCATTATTTGACTCTCAGCCTCTCTCTCAACGTAGGAAAACTAATGTAGCTAACTCCTTTCACATGCACATGTTCATCACTGTAGCATCCAATCTCACTCTTTTGTAGCCCACTCATTCCTAGCCTTATCCATCCTACATTTACTGGAAACACCTGTTAGGTACCCAATTTTGACTGTAATTAGCCTAGCTTTTATCAGTTGACTAAAGTTTTACTCACGTTTTGTCATTTTATTGGATGGTTTCATATTCATTGTGTTTATTTATATGATCTATTTAAAATCACAGCTTCAAAATGATCTCTTGGAATTGAGGGATGCACATGCCAAACTACGCACAACAAATGAAAAGTTAAGACGAGACCGAGAGAAACTCCAGGAGCGTATTGAACGGGAAAGGGAAGAGACGAGGATTGGATTGGCTGCCAAAAAGAAGACTAAGTCTGAGGAGGACAGGAAAGTTATTGCACTGCTTGACCAGGTTGACTCTCTCATGAAGTTAGCGCCAGAGTTATTCCCTCAGCAAAAGCCTGGCCAAGATAGGCCTTCTCCATCACCTATGCTGACAACTGCAGCTCCGACGACACCTCATATTCCCAAGCGCACAAAGGTGAGCCTAAAGGAACATATTTATTTAAAATGAATTATGTCAAACAAATTGATGGGAAATGTTGTGGTTAAAACATCAACAATGTGTAATAACTGTTACTAACTTGAGTCAGGATAAGGTTCATTGACATTCAAGAGACTTTGAACCGTCCATTCTGAATGCAGAGAATAGATAGTTTCAAGCTTGACTTGTGGTTGTCTCTTTTTCTGTTTGTGTTTTTATCAAAGGGTTTCATTGTCCATTTTGTAGTGCTTCAAATATCTGCTATTTTTGACTAAATTCGATCAATGAAATTTGGGTAAAATAAATTTAAACCCCTTAAAATACTTGTTTCCAGAGTTCCATAAAAAATGTTCTTCTTTATTTTGGGTTACAATTGCATTTACTTTTGTTAATGTGCCTGGTTTACTTCATTGGCAATCAAGTTTTCCTTTATCTATAATTTTTATTTATTTTGCATTACATTGATAGTGGATTTTATAAAACTATTTATGCATGTAAATTAATGTAATTTTTTATGAGCAATGAACTTTTTTATTTTTAATGTTCATAATAAATTGCCCTCATTTATTCTTTTAATTATCTTAAGTGCCTTATGTATGGTAAATACTTTAAGTCTATGATCAATTTTGGACATTGAATTGATCCTTTATTTGATAAAATATTTTATTTTTAGGGACCAAGGTCAAGGGAAAGTTCACCCATTTTGGAGAGGAAGGAACTTCGAAGAGGTTAGTGCTAATGTGTTGGAGTGAATTATGTGTAAATTTTTATGAAATGTTTGTATGTCAGCCATATTGCATGTATGGAATCTTCAAATCGTATAATCCATGTTTTACCTTGTGCATATAGTACCATTTATAAAATCTGAAGGTTGTATGGATGATGATACCTACATCTTCATTTAATATTTTCCAGTATTAATGTGGAAATGTAACATACGTGTACTACCACAGAAGAGATCAGAATGAGGCTCTACAACTCCTGTGATTGTCATGAAAACAAAGCTATAGAATTGTGACTTAAAAGTATTGTCTTCTGATCATGTGATGATCATTTGTTGAGTCTGCAAGGCAATATATCCTTATTTGTCATGCAGTACATATGCTGGATAACCAAAAGCTAATGTAATTGGTAATGGAGACCTATATTAAATCGGGAACAAAAAGTGAAAAATAATGGTAGAATTTTGACAAAGCTCTGAAGCCATCTTGAAAATGAGGATCTCAAAAACCACCTTCATTGTTTTGTGTGGTTTTGTCTGTTGTAGTATGCAACAGTGGCAAAACCACCTGAGTCCTTCTGAGAAAAAATTAAAGTATTTTTTATTGGAGAACCATGAGTATTTGAAAATTTGTTTGAACTTTTTAAATCTGAATTTTCAGCTAGAAATATTTCCATGCTAGAAAATCCATGACTCAACTGTTAGCTACAAAGAAATAATGTTTTTAGTCTCTTAGCTTTCCCATTAAAACTGTTAACTACAGAAGGTGCTAGTATAAATTAAAACCAATGCAAGACCAACCTAAAAAAATGAAAGTCAAAATTCTCATGCAGTGCATGGTTACAAAGTTTATTTGCTTCTCATAAAGCATACGTTACACATAATTGTGGTGCTGCTTACCCATCTGGCTATGAATTATAATGATTTGACTTTACTAATGGTAATTATTGGAAGATTATGGATTATCACACTAAATTCTTACTAAACTTTACTGTCTTTCAGAGGGATCTGTCACTTCCCTAAATGCAGAGGAAGAAAAGAGAGGTCATCAATTGCAATGGGCACTGCAACGCTTGACTGAAGCTACTGAAGAATTACGAAGGAGTCATCGTCCAGGGTATGATGATGACATGGAAGGAAGTGTTGGCAGCAGCAGGAGGGGGCTAGGAATGAGGAGGTATGCTCACCAGTGATAGGGAGATTTTATTAGAGTCAGAAAGAGTATTTTTTTTGTATGTTCATTTTTTTTATTGAAAGTTTTTTAAACTGAATGAATTAATCAAGGATGAGAACTATCATCATTGATTTTTTTTAACCCTTTCCCGTCCTGTGATTCCAAATGGAATCACGTCGCTTTCCTGCATCGAGCGTTGATTTTTTCATATGTATTTCATGTAGAATATGATATAATATACGTAAGGTGAAAATATGTGGTGAGATAAAATAAATTTATGAATTAATGAAAGTCATTTGAAAAATTCGACGCTTGACGCAGGAAAGGGTTAAATGTGAATTCTAACTGTTAAACTAAATGCTGTGAAGTATTATTGGCTCAGTATAAAGATTTACATGCTACTATAATCAATGATTTTCATCAATATATCTTTGGCTCCAAGGCCCGATTTTGTAAGCTATGTTTAAATATTTTCTTTCCATGTTATACCAAAGTTAATATGCACTCCCGTAGATAATGGTCACACCAATTGAGTTGAATGTATTTAACCAAACTTGAACTCTCAGTTAAAATTGAGTCAAAAAAAATGGCTACCTAATATCTTGGTTAACATTTATTATAATTTATGAAACCTTTAGTATTTTCCATCAGAGACTTTCGATTCTTACTTATGCCATTTCTTTTGCTGCTTGTGCCCTTTAATGATGGAAATACAGACATTAACCATTGCTATTTCAAGCAAATATTACTGATAAACTTGGCATAATACTCATGAAAATGGTACATTTCTGCATACATTCAGATTTTGTCTTGGTTACTCACAGTTGCCTCTCAGAGTACCAGCCAGAGCTACTCATGTTGGCTATCGACAGACTCTTCAATTTGCATGTGTCTATGGCATGCATCTCTTACCTCCTTGGAATATTGTGTATTGGTCTTGCACTGTGGCCATCTCAACTTTTTTGTATGTAGCACATTTTCTTGGGTGCTTTGACAGGAGTAAACGAATGGATTTACAAAATAATTGCCATGAATTCACTGTCATCCATACAATGAGTTTAGAGTTGGATCTTGCAGTTGAGTTTTTCAACAAACATTTTTGGGTGATTGCTCTCTTTTACTTGGTCTATTCTTTGGCTGAATTTTATTGGTAGGAGCATTCCTCTTCTGCCCTCTCCTTCTCTTTTTCTCTAAGAAATTTCTACGAGGTTTATAATCTATCAGAGAATAAGTACACTGCTACTTTTCTCATTTTACTTTTCAATTAATGAAAGAAAAAGCAATTTTCAAGCTTCATTTGTATTTTATGAGAGGTAATTTTATGAAATGTACCTAGTTGATTCATGGCTTGTGTACCTAGAACCTGCTTCTTCTGTTTTTGTCAGCTTTTTCTGATACCCTTCGTAAGCATTACTGTCAATTAATTAAAGTTGTGTAATTACGATCTGCATGCTATTTTTAACGTTTTCTCCATTTTCAGTTTAAGCAGCTGCATACGGAGTGAAAGCCCTTAGCATTTATTGAATTTATTAGTAAAGCCTAAATTTGGCTGAAAAAAAAATAGAATGTTGAGTTATTTTTGTAATGTTTTGCTTTTAAAATTTAGTATCTTCATAGAAAATGTTCTTAAAGGTCTTATTTTTCAAAAATACCTCTAGTTATTTTTTTGGTATGTTTCTGTTGAAATACCCCCTTTTTTGTAGAGCTGCATCCACTGAATCGGAACCTGATGAATCAACTCGCAAGAAATCGTCTACGTTGTCTCGATTAGGGGCTCCAGGAATGGGTACTAAGAAGAAAGGTAGTCTGATTCGCAAATCCATTTCTTTAGAGCAAACAAGTGGACACACTGTGACCTCGGCTTCAGAACAGGTATTTTTCATCTTGAGACATCATGTTATGTTAACTTCTACCGTAACCGAATAATTTTCCTATATCTTCAATAAGTAACTTTTATAATTAGACATTTATTTAATATACTTTTAAAAAGCTCCTTCATTTCAGTGGGACATTTTGAGAAAACACATTTTTTTCAGTCTGTGTGAAAGAATACAGTTTCAAAGGAAAAAAAGAGTGGAAAATTTTCGGATTAAAGGGGTCTATTTAGAAAAAAGTAGCTTTTGGGGAGAAATTTTCATAAAATTCCTGAAATATTAAAATTTATCAGCAGTTTTGTTAGTAGTGAGTTCTAATTTGCATCAGAGTAAATAGCTCATATAAAATGACTAATTTGTCAGTTTTGTCCAGTTTTAGTAGATAAGGGCTTAGCATTTCAAAGTGACAATTCAACATATGGTGGCAATATTATGTTCAATACGTTGCTCTTGGTACTTCCTTTGACATTGCAGAAACAAATTAACTGGTATAAATTACCACTAGTAAAGCTCAAAACAATAATATTGGTAAAATTAGAATAACGATGACATTGATTCAGTTAGCATAAATATCTGTAAGTTGAGCTGGGCGGTTCAAACTATCTTGGGTAAAATGTACATTCAAAGCCCATTCATACCCAGTGGTATAGTCCAACTTTGCAGGTGATTTTTGAACTATTATTTTGAAAAATAATGCATCTTACCTATATACCATTAAGAACGGTAATTATTTTTTCAACTATCTGGTGTTCTCTGTGGAAATTGGTTAGTTGTGGTGGCTGGAGTGTTGGCTTCCCATCCTGAGGGACTGGGTCCTAATACAGGCTGTGATGGTGTTTTTTCAAAGGAATCCTCGTCCCAACTAGGAGCACTGTGGGAGCCCAAGAGGTGCTCCCGCAGCAACTGTAGGAGCACCGCTTGGGCAGTGCCCCATCCATCATATGGGATATAAAACTGGGGACCCCATGGAGGAGTCTTTTGTTATGAGCAGAATATTGCTAGTGCGGACTTTCTCTATGCCCTACCTCCATTCCTCTGATAACCCATCCCTTACCTTCCTACCTATCCAAGGTGGCATCTTTTTTTTGGTCACCTTCTAAACTTAACTCTCAACCTACTCATTCTTTGGTTTTTAATGTCTTTTAGTCCAGAAAATCCTTGTATATGTGGCCATGGAATTTTTATTCATGGAGCAAAATAGCAACCATTGAAATAATTTTCTTTCTTGGTTCCTAATATAAAAATTTTAAAGACATGCACTCTGAATTCCACTTCTAAAATTCACAGTGTCTACTTATAGCTTACTGAATAATCCTATCTGTATAAAAGTATCCTAAAGTTTTCTGTATACTTTGATTTTACAACAAGCTTTCTTACAAGTATTATTTTTCAATATTTCTAACAAGTGTTTTACTGATCCAATTCAATCCATATATGTACTTGGTACTTCAAAGACACATCTTACATATTAATTAATGAAATAAATATCAGAAAATATATGATTTCCAATCATTGCATTGACAAATGATGTGGTACAAAGTCACTCACACAGGTACACCAATGATTGAAATTCACCATGAAAAAAAATAGATGATTTTTTCATGGCAAATTTTAACCCTTGGCATATCAGAAAATATATTTTAATTATTCTCCTCTTCACTGAATAAATTTCTGTTGTTTAATCCTGATCATCACTTATTTCTGTTTAAGTCTATTTGGAAATCTGAAATGGATGGAAGTACTGGAAGCTTGCAGTCAATTGAAGCTGCGTCTGATATCCTGGATGATAGGTATCCAAGTCTTGACAGGTAAATGATATCTTCTGAAAGAGTTTTCTGTATTAAAAAGAAGTTTTTGGAACTAATCATTTTCAGAGTTAATTTTCATATTGCTCATATATTATTTTAAAATAGATATGAACACATTTGTTCTAGTTCATGTGATTTCTGTATGTCTTATTTAAAAGAATTTATTTTCTACAGGCTTTCAGCTGGGTCAACTCAGAGTGAAATTGGCACCACGAAGAAGAAAAAGACTGGAATTTTTGGAAAGTTGAAGAAACTCACAAAATCCAAAAGTATAGATGAGAGTAATTTGAGAGATTTTGATGGATCCACACAGGTATAACACAAGGATAAAATTTTAATTTTTCTTTTCTCAATTTTCCCTCAATGAGGTCCCTCATACTCCAAATTAGAATCGATTTTGCTCTTCATCATTTTTTATGGACAAGATCAAATACAAACACTTTGTATTACTGCTAACCAATATCTTACATTGCCTGCCCTGCTCGAATTTTTGCTACTTTCAGAATACAATATTGTCAATAATTTCTCCCAATTATGATGGTTATATTGAAAGTGTTTGGCCGTTGAGTGTTGAATAATAAGTTGAACAAATTTAGTGTGTGCATGTGCCCTCTCAACCATTATTTTCCCAGGCAGTCTTTGAATATAGCTAAACAATATTGCATAGGTGTATGGTTTAAGTGACTGAGAAGCATCAAGGCACCTTTGATTTAGAAGGTGCTTAGTCAAGCATGAGGTTTTCACTGGCTAAAAACCTAGACATATCTCAACCAATTCATGAACCTATAGGTTTATGTCATGGGAAATTGGCAGTTGCATTGTTTCCTAATATGCGCATGCTTTTTTCAATAAGTTCAACTGTGAGTGTTCTCAGTCAGTAGATTGTGGGTGGAAACTAAGGGATATTCAATGGAATTCACTTCTTTCCACTTCACGAGGGAAATGAAAGCAGTGGTTATTTTCTAGCTGCAAACTCTCAAGCCAGACTTTTTCTCTTAGGGTGGTTCAGTCATTGGCTCTGGATCTGATATTAGTGTTGGGGCCGAGGAGTTTGAGGAGAGAGGGAGAGGAAAAGACTTGAAAGGGAAAATCAGCGGACTCTTTAAGAAGAGTGGATCGAGAAGCTCAAGGTAAGGCCAATAATGTACTCCAAAATTACCTCGTCTGCATTGAGTGTTGTGTATGGAGATGGACCATTCTGAAAATTATCACGGTAATTTTCGTACATTACTGTGGTATGAATTTTTCATAATTTACTGCGACCCCTGAAAATTACTGTAATTTTGGTAATATTCACCAAAATTTCAATTTTTTTTTCATTCTCTACTTTTTGAAATTTAATTTGTTTATGAGGTATCCCAAATACAGGCAATGCCGAAAAAGGGATTCCTAATTTATCCTTTTATTTGTAATGCAATGTGTGCATGAAAGGTCCACACAATGGATAAATAAATTATATTATTATTATATGCCAAGCATATTCTTTTAAGCCGAATCCATGTATATTTAGAGATGGGTAAATTACCATAATTTTCATTAGAGGTAAATTACCGTGGTAAATTATGGTAGTTTTCGATAATTACATTAATTTTCTGGTAATTTTTAGTATTCTGTCATTTAGAGTTAATAAAGGTAATTTTCAGAATGGCTCATCTGTATATATATATTTCATTTATAAATAGAGGTGCATACAACTTGTTTGTGCAGTACTTTTATGATATTTACTTCTGGAATTTTAGTCGGGCCTGAATTTGAATTGTAAGAATGAAAATATCACATATCATGACAAAAGACAGCCAAGTTGCATTTGGGCTGCTATATTTGTTTTCACATTCTATTTTATGCTAATACATAAATGTAGCTATTGTAATAGTTTAAATGTCATTTATCCCTTAACCCTAGAATGGCAACAGGGGTGAAAAAACACCCCATGTGAATTTAAATTTCCTGTTACAAGAGAACATCATATGTTTTCAACTCAAGGCTAACTAATTTTTGTCCACTTTTTTGGAACTTACTCGTTAAGTTTTTAGCCCGTGTGATTCTGTATTAAAAAATGAAGAAATTGAGACCCTATAGGGCCCTTAACAATGTAATATACCCCAGAGGTAGAATGTACAAGATTGTGGGATTTTTTCACCCATCGTTACCGGAATAGGTAAAAAAATAATGTTACCGTTCTAGGGTTAATATTGCTATTGGCTTTCCTATTAAATCATCCAAATTTTATTAATTGCTGGAAATTAAAAATAATTGGAAAAATTACAGTAATTTACCTATCTCTGTTTGTGTACATAAGCTGACTTTTCCTCTAATCTGAACTTGAGCTGGTATGAATAAGTGAAATTCGCTGTGAAAAATATGAACCTCCATAATCTTAATCAACTTCCAGCATGGAGCGTGGTTCTTCAGAGAAAGTGGGTCCAATGTCATCTGCCGCATCTGACCATGGAGCTTCATCAACACAGCGACCACCATCAAGATCTGCATTGTCAAGGCCTTCCCCTGCAGTAAGACTATTAATCAAGAAAAAGATAGATTAGGGTGATAGATAATCCAGTGTCCCATTCAGTAATCCAGATTGAAGTTTATGGAGTCACTAGCTCTATTTTCTACCCAGGGTTTTTATTGCTAATTGATCTTTTAAGTTTGTTCTTTAAGCTTAGCAGGTTGCTGCCTTTGTTTTGGATGAAATCGTCGTAGGATGGCAAATTGCACTTTATACTCTCTGTGTTATACTCTTAGTTAAAAAAATAGTTTATTTTTCAAGAAAATATCAAATATAACTGAAACAAAGACAATAGAACTATTTTTAGAACAAAAATATCACTACAGCGTTCTAGGCAAGAGTTCAATAGTTATGAAATTTTCGCCAACCAATCCAGGGGCTTCTGGCTTTTTGTACTCCTTTTAGCATTCTCCTTGTATATCAGCATGTCCACTTCTCTGCAAAAACTCTAAGTTGCTCTCCTTCACTATATCATTGCTGTGTATTAACATTTACCATTATTATCATAATTACTGATGATCTCTGACAGTTAAAAAATTATAGTTTTTGGAATGCTCAAGAATTCTGTGGAAATGCTATTTCTTGATCTTGATTATTGAAGCTTAAAAAAAAAATTAGGAATTATGATACTCTATTTCAATTCATGGATTTTGGACTTTCTTCAAATACCTCTATATCTACACCTGCATACTACACTGCCAGCCGACACATTGGCATACAGTAGGTGGTGTTAGGACACCAGTCATGTAAAGGATAAGGCTTTGGGAAGTGAAATGGTTAAGTGTATTATGGGAGTGTTTTAATTAGAGCTCAGTTTTTATTATGGTTAAATATTGTACATGGAAAGGGCTAATTTGTGTGACTATCTGTTTGGCAATATATCTCTCATTTTATTGCTCCTGTCAGATATAGAGATTTAGTGTGGTATCAACATGATATTCTCTGTGTTACTTTGAAAAACCTGTTCTGAATTTCTCAAGAAAACCAAGCCTAGTGTGTAGCCTCCAACTATGTAGCGGCTCCCAAACAATCCCACTAACATGGGTTTATTGAAATAACTTTTACAAACCACAAGAAAAATACAACTCACGACCCGGGTTTCAACGCGTTTGCGTCATCTTCAGGTGATTGCAGGAGTTTTTTTCAGCTCATATATACCAATAGCCAGTGAGGAGGGTTTGGGGAGGGGTATGAATGAGTATTTGTACCCCGTCCCTTCCTCAATCCTTACTGCCAGATCCCATTTGACCCTCCCTCCTCCTCAAGATATCGCTGGCCATACTGGTCCCCACCCTCCCCACCACCCATAACACTCATTACTTACAATATCCCTCCCCAAATCCTCACTTCCCCCTCCCCCTCCTCACTGGCTATTGGTATATAGGAGCCGAAAAAAACTCCTGCAATCACCTGAAGATGACGCAAACGCATTGAAACCTGGGTCGTGAGTTGTATTTTTCTTGTGGTTTGTGAAAGTTATTACAATAAATCCATTTTAGAAATGAATTACCACCAAGTTACCCGACAGAGTGTTTCATTCAATCCCACTAACAGTTGAGAATTACTATTTGTTCATTTGTAGCAATTTTTGATGAAGCACGCAGCTTTCTCTTTTATTTTATTTTATTTACTTTTTTGGTTAAATCTCTCTGTCTAGGGTCCCAAATGCTCACTAAATATTTAAGGTGAGGCCTAACCAGAGCGAAGTAGCACTTTTCTTTTACTTTTTCATCTGAGGACCTTCCTATTACATTCACCTGGTGTGAAATATCATTGCTGCTGTTGGCAGAAATGGTGTTGCAGATCTCCAATGTGATTGATTTCAGAAACTCTCTAAATCTGCCAAATGCAAAAAATGATAGTATAATGTGGACGTGAATTCAGCATACTTCTGTTCAAATTTAAACCAGTAGAATTTCCTAATCAACCCAAAGCCCTTTGCTAAAAATTTGACGGTTAGTCTGAATGGTTCTTTATATGTTTTCTCCTGGGGCTAATGTCAGGAAAATTACACTTTATTTGGTTACTTGGTGGTATTTCTTCGTGTATGCCTAATTATTTTTACTTCTTATTTATTCTTTCAGAGAAGTGATTCCAGTCACACATCAAGTACTTCAAGGCCTCTGACTGCTTCTGCAACACCCAGAACAGTAATTAGCAGGAAATAAAAATGACATCAGTTCAATTATTTACAACTGATAAATTCCCTTCTCTAACATAAATGTGAAGATTATTTATAAAGTCTGTGATTCCATTTTCATTGTTAAGTTGTCACAACATGGTTTAATTGTTCAAGTTATTGCTGCAGGATGTGAAACGAATCAAAATGGTTCTCTGTTGCACATATGATCCATAGTGTGTATTTGTAAAATAAAAACTAAAATAATAAAATTTGAGCATCAAGGAATGCTTGAATTTGTACAAAAGTCAAAAATAATGCAACAAATGAATTAAATAAATTGAATGAAGAACAAGTCATTTGGTATTTTAAGGGATGCCACGCAATAAATTAACCTATTATCCTGACTGTAGGTTTCTCTGTCTGCAATGTATTTTAAAAATTTTAATGCAATAATATCATCTTACCTTAACTCCATGTACATAACCCCAATGTTATAATTATGAACTACAGTGGAACTGACCTTCTCTCCCTGATATAAATATTTCTAGAAGTCATGGAGCATATTTAACCCTTTTGAGACAGCGGAATTCTCCCCTATGTATGTCCATTGAACTGAGTACCAAGAGAAACTTTCTTTCTCTCTGTATGGACCATTTTTGTACACCATCTGTGGAGAAAGTACTCACAGCTATACACTTACCCTCAGCTCCAACCTTTTTCGACCCCTCCTGGCGGGGACCTTGCCATTATCTCAAGACTCCGGGGATAGTTAAGCTCAACCCTTTGCTGGTTTACAACCTTCCCAGTGGCATGGGTTTGCGGTCAACTATTTGTTTATTTATTTTTTTTTATATTTATATTTGTTGTGTGCTCTCAAACTGTTGACTTTCAAATGAACTCCTCGTTTTTTACAGTGCATTTACAAATTTTAAACGAAACTTTAATGTCAAAATTAACGGATTTAATGCATGAGCCAATTGTAATGCAAAAATATGTACTCCTGAAATACCCTTTTATGATTCCAAGTATGCCCTCTACAAACCGCATTAATTATATGTTTCCTTGAAATGCATTAGCTGAGTTAAAAATTTCTTTCTCAGAAAAGCACATTATCTATCACAGCTATGACCTCCATGGTATCGTTTGGAAAGTTCCCACCACCACGGGTATACAATACTCCAGTGGAGCTTCTCTGGAAATGCATCCATCTGTATAATTACTTTTTTCTTGGAATAACTTATTCTCATTCTCGTTCGTATCTCCAAAATACTTTTTGAAAAAAAGTTTCACTTTAGTTTTGTCTCACTGTGGTTTCGGAAGTTTCGAAAAAAATCACCTACAAAGTGTGCTGTGTGCAGTAAGAGTGGTAAAAACGCGAGACATGATATATGTGAGGTTGAACTTTGTGTTGTACCTTGCTTCAAGAAATTTAACTCAGAAAAACTATTTGTGCGTGGAGGAAGTATATAATTTCACAATTAAAATATTCGCAATCTAGAAAAATGTAAAAAAACTAAAAAAGTAAATAATATTAAACATAAAAAAATATTTTAAACTTCGCTAATGCCGGTTCAAAGTCTGGATATGAAAGAAAGATGTGAAATATTATTTTATAGGGACAATACAGGAAAATAAACTTTTGATAAAATCAATCGAAAGAATATTTGAGCGAAGTTCCAAACATACTAGAAAAAAATGACGTAAAAAAATATTTCGGTTATGCATTATCAAACGTTGGTATGATATTTATCTTGAAATCAAAATGTCAGCTAATATTGATAGTAGAAATTCGTTTAAAATTTGTAAATGCTCACCAAAAGACAAGAAGTTCAATACTGATTTTATATTTTTTGAGAAGGCAACAAATATTTATTTACGAAAATCACTGAATAAACAATCTTATGACCGCGCTCCCTAGCCGCAAAGAGGGTGCTAATACGACGAAGGGTCCGGATTCCGAGGGAAAGGCCTGACCCCCGCTGCGTTGAGCCCCGAAACGAAGAAGCGGAGTACCTGCAAACGCCAGAAAGGGGGCAAAGCATAGCGACGGATATATACAACGTTCGTTCGTTTGCGTAGGAAAATCTCCCCCGGATATTTTCGGCGTTCGTCTCCCCGGTCAGGAAACCTGTCGTATATTTCCGGCGTTGGTAGCGAAAGGGTTAACAATAGTCAAAGAGTTGGAAATCCTCATATCTATTACCCTCAGATTTAACATCAGGCAGACATTTAGACCTGAATTGTGTTCCTGGGCTGAGTTTCAGCTGGTCAGCAATGTACTGTATTTTTTAAATCGTGATAGTATGCAACCAGGCTGGTTGGAGGAGATCAGCTGGTTGAAGTACCCAAACAAAGATTAAAATAACTCGAATTTCTCTCTATCGATAGTCTCTGATATTCGGTCATCAACCTCTAATTAAAAACTTAGTGTTCCTTTCACTAGCCCCAGTGATAAATGGTTTAAATAAAATCATCTTGAAAACTTTTCCCTGGTAGAGAAAAAAATATGATTCATGTTTTTTCATATTCATGCCACCATGGCAACAAGGATGACAATTGATTATGCCATCATTTTTCACGCTGGTTCAGAATTCATAGCTTCTAGTTTCAATCGGGTTGCAAGCTTAGTAAAAAAATCTCGTTTTTTCATGAATTTAGTAATTCTCCAAAAAATATTACCCATAAAATATCATCAATTTTCATGAATTCAAAGGCTTATGAAAGCACAGGGACCTCCATTATACTGATTTGTCATGAGAGGTGACTGGTACTGAGGTCACTCATGCTGGGGAGAATCATTTGGGGAATGGATGAAGAGTGGAGAGCCACCTTCAGCAGTAGCTGATATCACATTAAGAGACTGTGATTTATGTGACTATCCATATGGCATAGTTTGCTATTATCAGATCAATGCCTTCACTTGGCTTCCCACCTCCTCTATCATGTAGAATGATCACAGTCCGAAGTATTTATTCGTAAGGACTATAGGTGCTGAATTTACGTTTTACTTGTAGGCCAGGTGTTATAATCTCTGGCTAAACATTTAATTAGTGCTGCACCAGATATTTTTATATGCTTTGACATCAGTAACGCCACAGAGTACTGCATCATTTTGTATTTAACATGAACCAAATATTACGAAACCAGGCCATGGCACTTATTCCCTTCGGCACATATGATTATGATAGGTTGAATGGGATATCACTTCAAAAATATGAAAGAATTTTACCTCATTATTAAGGAAAGATGTTATCTCTCTTATGGTATCAACATATTAGTCCAGATATCTAACTACTTCCCGTGGTATTTGCCATAAAAATTAGGAGCAGTTTTCCTCATTAGTTGTACAGGCGAGCAGAAAGGTTAGAAAAATGAGGAAATTGTCACTTGAAAAAATACAGTTTGTGTGGTATGGTCACATACAACGAACGAGAGATTACCTATTCAAATTTGAACATGGAAATATACTAGGTAAGAAAAAAGGCCCAGAATAAGTTGGAGATAATATATAGAGAAGGAAATAAGAGCAGAGTCTGTAGGCCTGGGTATGAACATCGAGTAATGACGGTTAGGCATCGGATAACGTCACAATGTTAAAAAACTAATTTATATAAAATTACTAACACCTTATAGTAATTTTTATAAAATCGCATAAGTAAAACGGTTCGGTTGTGAAGGCGCATTCGACGTTATACTGGTTCGACGTGAAATAAATAATTCAAGTTTACCTACGCCTCAAATATGTAGGTATCTACATTTTGTTAACTACTGAGATGTTCAGCATGGACAAAGTTTTTGGGATAGTCTCACTACCATATAAACTCCGCGCCTCCTAAAATTACTTTAATTTTAAACTTGCGTTTGAAATTTTATGCAGTGCGAAATGCGATCTTCACTTTGATTAGAGTAAAATCTCGCTCAAACTATTTCATGTGCTTTCAATTTTTGTCGTGCAATGTATCACTTCCCGATGAGTCTTTGTTATTTCTTAATTTTACTCGACACCCTGAGACTCCCGTTTCATATCAGAAGTAGGAATTAACCAACGCTTCTGGTGGTGATTATTCTATCGAAGAGTTTTTGAATGGCGTGATTGGCCAACCCATTTGTTTGAATGAGTATCGAAAGAGAGCCCGAGAAAAGAAGGCATGGCGAGTCCCACTCCCAATACCCCGGAAAACTTTCGACCTACAGTGCTATGGTGAAGGAGTGGATTGCCGTATGGTGACAAAATTCCGGTGATTAAGTCGCGATAAATATTGGTAAGTAATATCTTTAATTTTGGGCCTGTTTGACGATGGTTTCGAGCGGTCTGATCAGTGATCATGCGTAGGAACATATGGAAGTAGATTTATTGTTAACTTCTCCAAAGAAACTGGTAACCTCTTGTCATGGGATGGGAACAGGTCGTCTGAGTTCATCCCCATGTAAGCAGTGTTTTCAGACAGTCGGTTGTGTGCATTCTAAAGAGGAAAAGGGGACAAATTTGCGGCATTCGATCGATAAAGGGGCACATGAAGTGGGAGAGTGTTCTCTGTGAAAGTCGAATAATTTGCATTTCTTTTCATTTGGAATTCGTGGGGGATGTCGATAGTCCCCGTCTCGTCAAAAGTGTATCTGACTGGCATGGCGTGTCAATATACTCATTCGGTCACGTAGTGGATTCATTGAGGAATTGCTTCAGGAATTTTCCTACCCAACCAAACAGTGTTTATTATGTTGCCGAGAGAGAGGTGCAGGAGAAAAAACTTAGAAAAGATACAAGATAGGGGAAAGTGGGATAAAACCGGGTACCATAACTTTAAACTTATGCAGTTTCACTCTGATTCAATGATTATGCCAAAAAAGACAATTATATGCTACACAAATTATCTCTTTAGCCGAAAATATGCTTGTTTGGGTTAAAAATATTATTTTCTCTGAGATTATGAAATTTAATTTAAAAAGGTGCAAATACCCGGTTTTACCCCGTGGGTGGGGTAAAATTGGATACCTTTAAAATAAGGGCAAAAATTGAAGTTTTCAAATTGCTTATTTAGTATCTATAAAAAGAACACTTATAGCTTATGAACAAAAGTCACATATGAAAGTATAATCTTCTTTTTCTACATTGGAACAAGCTTCGTGAGCCCACAGTCGACACTGAGAGCACTGGATCCATCCCTCTTTTGCCCGTGATTGTGAGTACAGTTTACTGCAAAAAATGCAGGCCTCGTGGTCTTCCTCATCTGATGACGACTCTTCCAAAACTTTCTTCTCATGTTTATTTTTTACTGTTTTACTCTGTTTCATCTTATTTTCTCCTCTCTTCTGGTTGAAACCCTTTCTTTCTTTATTCGAATTGAACAATTTTCTTTTAGGGGCATTCTTTTCTTGTCTCTCCTGTTCTTCCTTTTCCAATTCCATCTTATATGGCGTTGAAGTGAGAATAGCGGTTTTTCCTTTATTCTGATTATTCTTCTTTTTGACCCTGTGTTCTTCTTGAGGAGGACTCATCAGCATTATGGGGAAATGGAGAATGAGGAACCACATGAGGATATTGATGGTGAGGTTCTAAATCCTTAGCAACCTGAAAAGGTTCGACTGTTTTTTTCTGATACAGTAGTGGGTATGACACTGTTGACATCTGGCTCATTTTGAGGTAGCTGAAATGACTGACATGCTTGAGCTGTGGTCATTTGGGGCCTCTCTGTGGTTTCAGAGGGAGCAAACGAGTGATCTGGAAATACATCGCGATTAAACGGGTATATTCCCGTTTTTACAAAACCTGCGGTAGCAGTTTGCATGACAGCAGCTCTTGTGAACGCAGCACTAAAAGTTTTCCTGTTGATAATGTAATGTAAGTAAATGGTCACAGCACGACCAGGATGTGCAACTAGCCATTTTCTAACCTCTTGTTCATAGTAAGCACTGAGTGGCGCCATAAATGACACATCTAAAGGCTGGAGGCGGTGAGTAGTATGAGGAGGAAATCACAAGAGGGTAGCACTATTTTCACGAGCAATATCAATGAGTTCCATGCTCTTGTTGTGGGATCTATGCCCATCCAAGATCAGAAGGACAGGTTTCTGCGGTGAAGGATTAGCATATTCAATGAAGCGTCTGAACCAGTGAAGAAAAGATTCAGCGTTGGTCCATCCACTTTCATGATAGTAGGCAAATGACCCAGGAGGAGCGTCATCCATCAATATAGGATTTTCACGTTTTCGAGGGAAGATAAACATGGGTGGCATGGAATTCCTAGCTGCATTCATACAGATTTCAGAAGTAATGCGAAATCCTCTTTCAGCCGAGGACAAACAGCCCACTTGTTTTTTCCCTCGAAGGGCTAATACCTTTGACGGCTTATTAGACACTGTCAAAATCCCAGTCTCATCAACGTTATATATGTTGTTTGGGGAAATGTTATGTTTTTCAAATATGGAATGTAACAGATCAAAGAATTTGCTGACAGCTGTGCGATTAAATCCCTTAGCTCGAGCAATAGATGTTTTTTTCTGGAACCCTTAATGATATGCTGCGATGGCTTTTTAGAAATCCATAGAGCCAGTCCTTTCCAGCCATCTGCGTTGTCTTGTTAAAATTATACGGGATGTTATTACGTCCAGCCAGCTCAAATGCAAGCCTTCGCACGTCATGCAAGGTAAGCCCAAAAAGTCTCTCTTCTAGAAACAAAATATGGTTAACTAGTTCAGTTTCTTGAGCTACAGTGAAAACTGTCTTGAACCTCCCTAGAGATTTTTCTCCAGCCAATTCTGCAGAAATAGCTCGTTTACGTGCCTTCTTAACTCTGTCTTCTAAGGTAGACTGTGGAACACTGAAGGTTTTTTCAGCTTTTTTGTACCCCGTTCAACACTTCTTGAAGGGCTCTAATCATGCTTTCTGCAGACCAGCTCTTCCTGATTGTCTTCCTCAGGTATTTTCGTATTTCGTTCAACACTTCTTGAAGGGCTCTAATCAAGCTTTCTGCAGACCAGCTCTGCCTGTTTGTCTTCCTCAGATATTTTCGTGGCATTAGGTACCTACTTTGTTGACAAACTATTCGTTTATATTCGTGCAAGGTTAAGCAAAATTAGAACATATAACTAGTAAATTGCCTGTAACAATAACATTTGAAAAACAAACGGGAATATTCTTAATTAATAACAAGTTGGGATAATACAAGAGGAAATATGTTTCATTACAGCGTCAGACCCTGCTGGAAATGTCCCCAAGGGGACATGAGGTGTCATCAAGGGGATATTGTATTGCACTGCATTATGATTACTGGTAAGTAAAACCGGTAAGACATGATTATTTACGATCTGTAGACTGTATATTCATTTGAACAGTCGTCTTTCAACACTAGACGGCGACTCAATCAAAAAATATGTTTATGTACGAAATCCATGGCAACAGTTTTTGGCGACTAGTCAACAATCCATAAATTCAGACACTGGAAATTGGCGCCTTTTCCTCAGACCACAGTTCATCTCTTCCCTGAGTATATGTTCTGACTTGTCGGTAGCGTTCGAGTTTCATCTCCTCATTTTCATTTTGCGTTGGTTGGGAGCAGTTTGGTTCATTTGGGAATAGCGTAGTTTATTTTATTTGGGAGTAATTTAGTATATTTGGGAGTATCTTTGTTTGTTTTAGTTTGGAGTAGTTTAGTTCATTTGGGAATTGCGTAGTTTATTTTAGTTGGGAGTAGTTTAGTTTATTTGAGAATAGCTTGATTTGTTTTAGTTTCGTTCATTTGGGAATAGAATAGTTTATTTTAGATGGAAGTAGTTTGGTTTATTTGGGAATAGCTTTGTTCGTTTTAGTTTTAATTAGTTTAGTTCATTGGGAATAGCATCGTTTACTTTACTTGGGAGTAGTTTAGATTTACTTAAATTGGGAGTACCTTTGTTTTAGTTGGAGAAAATGTGGGCACAAGGCACCTTTGGCATTGACAGTCAGACCATTCTTCGGCCACTGCAGTTCTTCAAAGACCACGAAGTTGTCTGCTCGGGGCTCCGCAGAAATATAATTCGAGAAAAGTAATTGGTTTGTTGGAGCCAGGACATCGAAGGAAGTCCCGAAACTCTGATGAAGAGGGAGAAAAGGATTTTAGTCATTGACGATGTAAGAGGAAAGAATCCCCTTTTCCCTTTGGGGACAATCGGATTCCAAAGGGGACAAGGGGATCCAATGGGGACAAGGGAATCCCAATGGGGACAAGGGGATCCCCATGGGGACTGGCAGTGGGGACCCCAATTGTCACCATGGGTGCAACCCTTACTTTTGTACCCATGGGGACATTTCCAGCAGGGGAGGGAAATATAGCAAAGACTAAGTGGCATATGTAGCAGCTAATTGTGCCTATGCTAATCTCGTAGTTTCCTGCTCAACATACCAATGTTTTCATCACTTTGTACAATTGTACCCTTGCAGTTTGTTTTACCTTCTGGCGCTGATCTCATCACATTGAATAAATATGATACTTCCTCAAAATTTACATTCCGGCCGCGACGCGCCGTCTGGACTGAGACCGACAATGGCGCCTACCTGCGGCGTTTTTGAGTTTTAGATTCGGTTACCACCTTTCCCCTCCCACTGCACTATGCCTATTTCGGACGCGTGTCTAAACTCCATCTGTTTGGATATATCTCTACGAGATTTCCCTTATCTCTACCTTAAATTCTTCCTCGGTGGTGAATTATTATTCCCTTCGACTCGTCTGCAATCATCGGACAATGGGTTGTTACCACGCGTGGTAATCCTTACTCTCTTCTTCGGTACCAACATATTATTAGTCATCTTGATTAGAATGTGTCCACCGTTTAGGTGAGGTTTGTGTGAGCTCGAGTAGCTATGTTTTTGCGAACACTTTACGTACGTACTTCTTCATGTGATTTCTTCTTCTAGGCATGAAAACATTCCAGCTTTCGTCGTCCTGTCGATTGGTATGGGCAAGCGTTAGTGAGTATTTTTAGGCTACATCAATGGACGATAAACGGGATAAGTGAGAGGCCTGCGGAGGTTACCTGGCTACTCAATGTTTTCGAAGGCACTTATATCAATGTCGCTCAACCTATTGCGAATACCTTGATGATGTGCGGCCCGCTGACGGAGGCTCTGGCGGGCCGTGCCGCTGACCTACGCGAAAGCGGAAGTCCGTTGGTTCACTTAGAGGAAGTCACAAGTGAAGAGGATATAGTGATACGCGTTATCGTACCTTCATTGCTATGTATTAGAGGAGAAAACACAGAGCATGAAAAATTCTAGTCGCTAGGGAAGCATTGCAAATCAGTGAGATGATGGTCATGGACTGGAGAGTGTGTTGGTTGATCGCCTTACTCGGCTTATCTTCAGTCGCTGGAGAGTTTGCCGGATCACCTTCCCGTGAGTATGAACTTTGTTTATTTTTTAATTTTTTTAAAAGTATGTTTTCTGGTGATGAATGCGTCAATTTTTATGAAACCATATTACATAACGTGTTTTGCCTAAATGCCGGCAGCGATGGTCGGATAATTTTACGACTAATTTGCTATTTATACTTTTATTCTTTATGGATGAACAAGTCCCTATATCGCCATTGTTATTTATAGCAAAAAAGGTGTTTTGCTTTGATAATAAAACCTCTTGCCATAAACAATACCACATCCAAATTCCTATGGCATTTTCATTTAGAACGCTGCCTAGGGTCCGTTTTTTTTAACAACGCGCGAAACAGAATACTGCTTTGCCAACGCAGCATCGTTTAGACCGGTAGTTTAATTGACCCGGTGTAGAACGTTCAGAAAATCCTCTGCAATAACCACTTTGATTTTTTTGGTGATCAAAGATTCTGCAAGAGTGAATGATCGAAATACTCCGTAAATATGAAATATCTACTGGACTTGCATCATTATCTGAGGTTATCGAACGATTTGTCACTCCGACGCAAAGATCTTAATGAGACTGGAAATAAAACTAGGTTATTGTTAAATTTCAAGACAAGTAAACATCTACAGGACATTTCACTTTGTTCCGCTTGCAATGGAGAGGGTTTCACTCACAAATATCCATCATTGATCGTCCGCTTCTGAAGCCGGGCTGCGAGTCATCCAACGTCTTCCCCTCTGTCGCAGTTCTTCAGTTATTATCTTCACTGTACAGTATTGTACTGAGCCCCTCTAGCCATCCAGCATCTAAGCTCTTCTCTAACCCTTCCTCTTTAATTGAACTGCGAAGATAATGCGAATCAAAAACTTCAGCTGGGAATGTAAGTCCACCAACTATCGCAACAGTTCGCTAATTTCGTTTTTCTCTTTTTTTTACTTATATCGTATTACGCAAGTATTTCCCAACGTTAAAAGCATAGCGGTGCTATAAAAAGATAATTCTGATTACAAATATACTGAGTTAACAGTGTTCCTGTAGAAGTCGTTATGGAAAATTAAAGTCGTTCAGGCGCCTGTTGAGGGTTACAAAATGCCTAGAATGCTCTCATGGGGAGTTGAACCGTTTGAGTAGCTTTATTATCGTTTCGACCGTGATAATCATTAATATTCCCTTCCTCGCTCCTTCAACTACTACCCTGAATTACATTCTTCATCAGCCATTCATGACACACGTCCTGCGTAACTTGTTTACCTCTACCTGATCTTCAGAAGAAGTGTTCTCATATTTTCAATTACATCCAGGGCAAACTTTCGCTCCCAATCCATCCTACTGATCTTCGACATCCTACATTAGTTCTTATATACTGGACAGTAAAATCTCCGTCCCGCCTGGACGTGTCTGGTATATTCTGATTTGTGGAGTCAAACGAGTCAGGCTGCATGACTACTTAGTACTGTAGAAAGCTGATAAAATGCGCGGGCATGGGCTACCCGCGGAGCTCGGCAGATATAATATCCATGTTCAAGTAAAAATCCGCAGCTTGCATGCTGTCAGAGGTCGAAGGTTTGCCTTCAAGCCATCAATCACCGTTCTAACAACAAAGAAATTGTTATGTAACGCTTAACAGATTCAATGGCTGAAAAAATTCCTTTTGCATCCACATGTAATGTGATTTGAACTATAGACAATGACTTGATATCGTATGAAGTCCATTCCGAATAATGGTCAAAATCGAGGATAGCGGGAAAGATAAGTGTCACACACCTGTTAATATCTTGAAACTTTTGCTAAAGAAGAATTTCGTCTGTATGTAAAGAGATAGACCAAGTTTATCTCCGGCATCAGGATCACGTTTCATGATGCTCCTTTTTATCGTTATGGGATGTCAAATCGATTTTTTTGAAAACCAGGAGTCTTGGACATAAATTGGGAAAATATGAATCTTTATTAGTCTCCATCAGCTCACTTCTTAGATTGTTTTTTGATACTAGCAGTTTTCCAGGATTGTTATCCTGAAAATTGACGAAGGAAAAGATGGGCATACTGATTCATTAAAAGACTTTGAAGGTAATGGATTGATACTATGGTTTTGAACTATATCAAAAGTCATTGTATCCACTGAATGAGCTTTAGTGATTTTCTATGCAGTTTAGTATCTATTTTACAGTCCATTGCAACTCGTGGACTCTTGGTAAGTGACTTAAATTCCATATAATAAGCAGAGTTCGAATATTTGCAGCCCAACTTATGATTTCTACTCCTTGATAGAAAGAAGAGCTTCTTAATCATAAACGGTGGACGTATTTGGTAGTACTAAACACTGATATAATAGAAATGTAACTTTAGCAGGTTATGTACTGTTGCAGAAAGTGATAAACGCAGGGTAGTTGCAGAAATGTTCGAGATGGTTAAGAATATTTCACAAGATACATTTTATATCCCTCAAATGTTTTTAATGCATTAGACGCAAATCCTTTGCATGCCACCGACTCGTTCTATTCGTTGTCAAATGTGTTTTCTTTCCCTTCATGTAGTGAATGGCGTCCGTTGTGGATCAATCACTTGTCAGCCGGGACAGCGGTGCTTGCATCAACCTGCGAAATGCCACGACTTCCTAAATCCTTGCATGTCGAAACATTTCTGTGAATCTGTACGAGTGTGGGAGCATCTTCTTCTTTAACAGTGAGTTATTTAACCGTAACCGTAAGTCGTACCGTACCGTACAACCGTAAGTCACCTATTAAGGAGTATCTGAGATATATGTAAACAATTAAGTAGTTCACATTGAGAGAGCTGCGAGTTGGAAGCAACTCTTTCAATTAATTGAATGAGTTGCGTGAGAGACCATACCACCAGGGTGCCAAATTGTTTATATTGCTCCCTCCCTACTAAAAAGCATCCCCTTCCATTGAGTTCAAGTGTAAGCTTAAAGGATTCCTTATAATTAAACCTTTGTATTCAGTGGATGAATTTTATACTCTATGCCTGGAAAAGTCCCCAAATTACCTTAAACTTACATGCCTTTTTTTCTCTTAATGAAGAGCCAAACTTATTATTATCCCATTTTTGTATATTGATGTCATCATAAAATTGATGTCTTCATTTATCTTTTTACTTATGTTTTCTGTCTAAATATTACTTGCAAGTGGCCTCTGAATTATGTGTATCTTCTTTTTTGCTTGTTAACCTGTTTTATATGTATCTCTTGTAGACGAAACTACGCGAAAGTTTGCTTGCAGTGAATAAAGATTATTATTATTATTTACTCATTATCGAAGCATAAATCGGCGTCCATTGATAATACGGTGACTAAAAATAAGCAATTTATGTGTTGAAGCCCCTTTAGAGCTCTAACGTGATTAGCGGATAGTTAACCTTTCTTAGAAACTGTTCAGGTGGATTTGATGTTTTGATGATGTAATAAAGTTGAACTCGTTGTTACAAATTGTTATTGATGTTTTTCAGAGGTTGTATCAGATCTCAGAAATTTATGCTATTGGTAACAACGAGAGGTGTGGGACTAAGAGTAATGTAAGGGATATCGTATAAAATGAAGTGACAGTCACCTTAGATGTTCGTGAGACAAGAGTATAAATATGCCATTTAGAAGTTTTTATTTTACTTGAAATATGGTTCTTAATATCCTAATATCATCCTCCCAATAATTTGCGACTACAGCCTCATTCGCTGATGAGATCGGCGCATAATTCTCACCAACGGGAGGTTTTGAAGCGAATTCGATTTGATTAAAAGTTTTGGTAATTCCTTCCTCCGTTGGATTTCCAATGCGGAGGGCTTGAGTTTTGAATCCCTACAGGAGCAGAGAATTTTTAATGGAATCCGAATATGTACTTGAGCCCTGTATGGAGATTATTTCACGAGTACTTTGTTCCTTCTGTCGGATGGAGCGTTCAATTGCGGTCCCCTTTGCTCCTTCCGTAAAGAGTAAGCTAGGCTAATGCCGGCACCGCGCAAAGTTCATCTCCACTCTCACACCATCGCCCAAATAATCCTGTTCTCGCCAATCTTAATGGTGCAATTGACCTCAATTGGTGGTCATCTCGTGACAAACATCCACATCCTTAACATCTACAGCTATTAAATACCTTACAAGCATCACACAGGTATGAGGGACGGGGTGATTCCACACCCAACACCCATGCCATTTCAAGACCGAATCTAGAAGGCTTCCTCAGTCCTAGGGCGATGACGAAATGCAACCAGTACAATGCACGTCTAACCTTCATAATATGCAGTGGTGTGCTCTATCAACAGGCATACATGCTGACATCCAGTGCATAGGTAGCCAGAGGTACAAATAATGTTCAGTGTTGTAGATAGTATTAACTCGTGGAGATTAGGAGATATTAACTTTGCAGAAAAAAATCATGCGATGCATTTCAAGTGAGATTGGGCCTAATAAATAATAATGGGTTATTAATCACGAGTGCATAGTCTAGTCTATCGAGCAAAATTCAGCCTCTTCCACAATCCTCGACTGTCAAGCTGGCATAAAAAAATTATAACTAAAATACAGACGCACAATACATAAAATTAATTAGTGCCACACTCACTTAATGGAAACTAAAAAGATATGAAAAGGAGCAATAAAAAACTAAGTTACCTTTCCAATCAACCGAGTAAGCCTTCTTCCCTTCCAAGTCGCATCGAGGACCTTGATTTTTGCTCTCTAAAATTTAGCTGTGCGCCTATTCCAAAAGTGAATCAAGGCTTGAGATTTTCATGAGATTTTCTCTACAGCCGATATTTATCGCACCTTTATTCTTCTCCACGCTTTTTTCCTTCTGGTAGAAGTGGACGTTGAATAACCGAAAGTGATTCACGCAATGTTTGCTCCGTTATGTCATAAAGCAGCGCCAGACGCAGATGAAGGACGTCCATGCCTCAAGCCCATGTTGTCGCGCAGCCGACGACGTTCGCTTTTCCGTTCGGAGACCTCTTTTTTTTCCTCCATCTTCACTGAACGGTCTCTTCCTCCACGTGAATACAGGTTTCTTGCGTCTCTCCTTCGCCTCCTGGGGCGCTATTTTTTTTTCTTTCGCGCGGATTTACCAGATTTTCGACGTCTGGTCTTTCCTGGGTTTTTCCCCGACAAGATGAAGCGGTGCTTGACGGTTTACTATCTCTTAAAATTTCTCCACCGAGTCACTCATTAGCGTTGACTGCTGGAATGAGGGATAAGCGGCTGGGAAGACCTATGTCCGGAAGGTAAAGCTCTCGCTGAAGTTCCTGGCGCTTTGTAGCGGACGATTTTGGGACATGGGCTACTGAACTTTCAAAGGAGGAAGAATAATAACGTGGAACCTATCGCACTGCCGCCAACTAAGCACTTCGAGGATCGGGATGAATCACAACAACTTGCCGTCCCGTTTTGGCTCATCTCACTATGAGACCTCAAGATTAGATCCCCAGTACACTCACAGAAATGGGTGATTTTAACCTCATGAATTATAGCCTATCGTTCGAGTAGCTTTTCACGAAGTAGTTTGGTTTCCCTGCCTCACTCCCTCTCGTTGCTTCCTTCTCACCTCCTCTGTCCTTTTCCTCCACCCCCTCCACTCCCACCTCCCCTCCTTGCCGCGCAGGTCTGCGCCAGGGAACTTTGGCGGAAACTCTACAGTAGAGGAACTCGTATTTAGTGGAGCTCAGTTTTTACAATGGTTGCTTATTGTGCGCGGAAAGAGCGTGTTTTTTGTACCTATCTGTTCAGCAATGGTATCTCATTCATTTTATCGG